>JAWNLU010001684.1:1440000-2880000 GCA_035042165.1 Drosophila kuntzei | reverse complement strand
AAAAACCGACTGTTCGATTCCACGTCATATTTATACTAACTGTATTTTTGAGTACTTTAGAAAAGAAACACAATACACTAATATAAATAAACTATTATAATTTCTTGTCCCTTGTCAAAAAAATAAACAAGTACATCTCTTAGATTTGCTATATATTCCATAACAAAATCTTGTTATATATAGACCTTATGTCAAAGTGTTAAAATTGAGTTCCACCTTTCAAAATAAATTATCTCAAAGTGAGACTCTTTTAATAGATTCAACACCTCAATGTATGCATTGACGACTAAAGTACACGTCGAGCACTTTTCAGCCATTTTAGTTTTCGTTGATAGAGTAAATAATCCCGTCCGTCAACTCTCAGTGCCACTCTTGTTAAAGTACTGGATGTAGTCCAGCTACAGATGATGGCAAACTTTTGAAAACGCAACAATTTGGCACACATGTGCGATGAGGCACGACAAAGAGGGAGATGCAGGGGCAGGACCTCTCGTTTGTCAGTTTAGCATATCATTAGGACACTCAAATGTGAGACTATTAAAACTTTGTCGCAGACACACACAAATGGAAATCTATTCAAAGCACATTTTGAGTAACTTTCACGTTATGGGAATCCAGCTGTAACACACGGCATATACAGTTGATATAATGTGTGTGTGTATTCTGAACCAAGATTTAATTTTGAATACACTGTAAAAATTTAAGAACGGTATTCAACATTTTCATAAATGATCCTTTCAAATCAGATTAAATTAGATATATTTTTAGTTATCATTATTCATCCATCTGTTTATATCAGGGATTAAAACCGAAACGAATATCGGTTTCAGTTACGTTTTCGATTATTTTGATTTTTCTGATTTTTAATAACTTCGAATTGCCATAACTTGGTCAAAACTCAATTAATTTCCATGTGCAATGTAAATTTGAACATGATTTAACCTCTAAATTCGTTCTGCATTTGAATTTTGTTCATTTTGAAAATTTATGAAAATTCGAATTTTTCGAAAAACGATAAGGGGTAACACTGTAAATTTTCAAAAAAATTCGATTTTCAAAAATTTTTGAAAATGAACAAAATTTAAATGCAGAACGAATTTTAAGAAAAAATCATGCTCAAATTTACATTGTGCATGAAAATTGATTGAGTTTTGACCAAGTTATGGCAGTTCAAATTTATCAAAGCTGCTCAGTAGCTGCGACGACTAGAACCGAAATTAAACTTTATAAATTAATCGATTACTAAACGGTTATTTCGGATTAAAGAGTTTCGGTTTATGGGTTTCGGTACAGCGGAAAAAATTATTTACGGTTAAGGTTTCAGTTACGGTTACAAATTTCAATCGGTTTTCACCGGTTAAAGGTTACGGTTTCGGTTAAGGTTTTAATCCCTGGTTTATATATTTCTATGATATGTGGTAAATTTCTTTCTATGCTGCAATTTTCATAAAAATTTAAATGAAAATCATAGAAGTTAGGCAAGTTACTACCACCACACCCACAGTTTTTTAGATAGAATGATCTTATTTATGGGAAAGGCAATCTTTTATTATTTTTTACCATAACGGAAGTTATGACTGTTTTAAGTTTGCAAGAAACGCGAGCGCCTAAATGTATGCAACACTTTAAATATTTTTTTTAGTTTTAAATTCATAGTTTCACTTAATATCAGTAAATATTGAGTACCGGGTATCTTGTTGTCGGGAACTCGATTATAGCTTTCTTAGTAGTTACTGTAATTTTTGTCTATAACGTCATTGGATTTGAGGCGGGTCTGAACAGATGGAAAAGTCGCAGGTGTTGGAACTACTTCAACTACTTCGGCAAACTTTATTCTGATTTTAGACAAGCCTCAGGGCAGCGAAACGCCTTAAACCACAATTGGAACACCACTTAGGGATCTGTCAGGTTACACACAAATCGCCTATAATAGAGCTCTCTTTCAGGAAATAGAAATAATATTATGTATTTATATCTGTAGATGTGCATTTAAAACTTGAATACGCTGTGACAGTTACTTTTGTGGATTAGCTTGAAGAATTTCTTAGTTGGCATTTGAGTTTTCAATTGAAACTCGGGCTCAGGTGGCGAAATTGTCACGCAATCTTTTGTCTTCGAAACTTACTTAAGTTGGGTACTCAAAATGAAATTAGTATCATTCACAATAGGCCCATTGACCGTGCCCATTGTATTAATTGCCCGGATACCTTAAGTCTAAAACTCAATTTATTGTGCACTCGAGTAAAACTTTTCTATCTCTTTCTGTTGGCCAACTCATTTACAATCTTTTACTTTGGACACTGAAATTACTATTGAAGTTCCTTTTCTCGTCTGTAACAGCTGAGCTGGCAGCAAGTTAATTGAAAATTAATTTTAAATGGCATTGTTCAAGGGTATCCCATGGCTTTTCCAACGCTTCGTGGCGGGTGTTCAAATAAATGGCACATTTACATAATTAGACAACGTCAAATGGCTGTAAAATTGTAACGATTTGTCCGGGCAACGGAATCTAGAGCTAAAGTGCGACATTTCAACTGTTACATATGTATATAGTAGCACTTGACCTCAAATTAGCATTTAAATGTGAAATCTGTTCATGGAATGCTGTTAAATTAACACATCGCACTCTTTATACAAGAGAGTAATAACTCAGAATTATAAAATTTACGGAAGACACAGTATGATTGTGATTTTCTAAAGTACTGTCGATATTCTGAAACGAGTTATTTACAAATTTGAAGAAACACGTTAATTAACTTCATGTTCAGTCTCGCATATTCCCATTCAACAATCGTAATATTGGATTGTAAAAGGAAATTGAAGAAAAGAGAAAAAGTGCTGTTCATATTTCTTCTATTTCTGTTTCTGTTTTTGACTATTTCCTTTTTTTCCCTTTGACAAGCTGTGCAAAACTAAACTCAACTAACTGTGCAAACAAGTTACAAGTGTAACATTAGTACTAACTAACAACAACAACAACAAAAATTAATTAATATGCTACAAGCGCGACTTTTTACCTTTTGCTGTGAATTGTGACTCCCCGTTGCGAATATTTCTGTTGTTTGTGTTTTTGCTTTTTGTTTTTGTTTTGGCTACACTTAGTTATCACTGGACGTACCATAAGACTTGCAACTTGCGATGTTTTCCAACATAGCTAACACACCCAACTCTGTCAAACACACGGAGGACACACTGATGTTATGCTCAAAGTTTTAATGAATTCTATAGAGTGTTTGTTTATGTAGCATAGTGTGGATGTGTGTATTTATGTATAGTGTATAAACTTTTGACGCTGCAATTATAATGATAACACGGGAAGCACTAAAAGTTTTCAATCCCACGCTGAGTAAAAGTCCGTTTTAATATTAACGACAAAACAAGCTTGATTTTCACATATTTTCCAACACTAACAACAACTAATTTGATTATGGGTAGATTTTCTTTTTAACGATCTACAGTTGTACTTTGAAGCTGTTGAAAAATAAAAATAAGCTAATTTACTAAAAAAAAAATTAGGAATTCTAGGAACATAAGATAGATATATATTTATTTTTTTCAACAGAAATAACAGAAATAACTGCTTATAAAAATGTTTTCCCCTAATAAATGATAACTTGAGTAAAGTTTAATTGTTATAAATTCATTTAGTTAAAGTCAAGAACTCCACTACTTATTTGCTCTACTTTAAGATTAATCTACTTGCGCTTTTGGCCAGTGTCATCATGGCATTATTTGAGTTGTCAATTAAACGCGAACACTCTCGCTGACTGGAGAAAGGCAGAGAGAGAGATGGGGGAGAAGAAAAACGCGCTTTTTAACTAACTTCTGACAAATGCATTTTTGGCGCACAAGTTTAAAAGATAAGAGAATGGCAATTTATGCGCTGCATTAATTTGCCCCACAGCCAACTGGATACAAGCAAGAATATACCTCAGTCCTATTCCAAGGATATTCCGTGCCTCTCCCTGTCAGTTGCAGCGACTCCTCTCAGCTGAGCTCCTTGAGTAGAGTTCAGCTTCCTTCTCCAACCAGGCAGCTGCTGTTTGTCATTGCTTATCAGTCTGCAAGCCGGCAACTTCCTTTAGGCCATTGTATGTGTATGAGTGTGGTCTGGACGTGGCTTTTGTGTATAGACGTATTTACATAACACAGACGCCATATCGCTCCTTGTTTCCATTTCATTCTCGCTTGTGCCTATTGTTCGTGTTGTGATAAATGTTATCATTGTCTGTCTGGTAGGATCTGCCTGCCTTTAGCTCCACTCATCAATTTAATTGAAAAGCCTCTTGGACTCGTCGATGCTTTCACTTTGTTATTTGCCTTTTGGCTTTCTGCCTTTATTTTTTTCTCGCTTTTTAATTAATTTTTCTCATTTTTATTTTTCTTTTGTCGGTTCTTAAACTTATCGTTGGGTTAACTTTGCCGCTTCTTCGATTATTAATGGTCCTTGATGGGCTTTTTCCTTTCCCATCAGAACTGCAATTTTCAGTCACTTTTATTGCATTTCACATAATTAAAATCACAGTCAATGATGTGTAAAGCAAGAAGCCTACTATCCTTGTCCCTCCCGATTCCAGTTCATCCTTTCATTTTGCCTTTCCTTTGCTGATAAATTACGTTTTTCGCCTGACAAAAGGTTTGACTTCTTCTATATAATACCTTTTTGGCATGTTGATAAAGGTCAACAGCTCATTAACGACGAGGATTGCATGTCAAGGGACGAAATAGCTGGAACATCTTAAGCAGCACCACAAAAATATGCTACTCTTTTCAACTTGCCTGCTTTGAGCTAGGTAAATATTTACAGTTTGAGAATCATTGCCAATGTCAAGTCTATCAGGAAAAGCTTTTAAAAAAATGCTAATGAAATCTACAGAAATAGTCAGGCTTGAAAATGAATTTGTTGCACTTTAAAAAGATGACTTTAATTAACTTTTTAGCCAGCTTTACTCTAATAGTTTTGAAAATTTATTAGTTCCTAATTTTGTGAATGTCAAGTGCCATTTTAAAGTGCAGCTTTTGTATATAAAAAAATTTCTGAATTAATGTGAAACTTCAATGGAAATTGTTATAATATTATTATTAAAATGAGCACCGGATATTGCAATAAATTGGATACTTTTACATTTTGAGTAGCACTAAACTACCTTGGGTCACATGCAGAACCGACAAATTGCGACAATTTTCATATATTTCTTGTTCTTGTTTTTTTTTTTTTGCATGTGAGAAAGTTCAACAAAAGTTGAGAGAGTATAGATACAAATGTGTGTGTGTGTGTGTGTGTGTGTGTGTGTGTGTGTGTGTGTGTAGTAGCTGTAGTTGCATACATGCTGTGGGAGGGTTTGTGTGTGTGTTTGGGTGTGTGTAGCTCATGGCGGATATCGTTGATAAATTTCAAGTCAAAAACTCGGAAAATATTTATGACTTAACTTTTGTTTAGTAACAAAGCAACACGCGCGCAAACTGACAAACACACGCACACACTTATACAGCCATAGACACTCATATAGATGCAGAGGCATTTATATTTCGCTAAAGCTGGAGCTTCTTTTGTGCTCTGTGAATTGTCAGAAAACTTGGATCCTTCGCTTATGCAAATAGTAGAAAAGATTTTTGCTTACTCAGCGTTTTGTCAAATGCCTAGGAAATGATAAAGGGGAGCATGCAAAACTTTAATCACATGACATGTGGAGAAATATCACAAGTTTTTCTATTTTCTGTCATTGATCCATGACTTGGCTGTAGATGACAAAGTTTTCACTGCAATTTGCTGGCAAGTTATATTGGGCCTTGTACCTAATTGAATATGTAAACCCGAAATGCGATTGAGTGTGAAATGAGTGACTCACATCCACTCACACACCACCCAAACCTACATAATAGAAAAGTCTGAAGCAACTGAATTTTTGCACAGGGAAAAGTTTTGTACAAATGAAATTCAATCGAAGAGCTAAGAAATTTTTTACTTTGGCACAAAATGAAGTTTACTACTTTTGTGGCACAAATGAATAAGTGAATCAATGAGTGAATGTACCCTCAGGCAGATCGAATATATTACGAATACTTGCATATGTGTGGGTTAACTTTTTGCATGGCCAATTGCCAAAAGTTGCAGTTGCCTAATAAATATTTCAAAAATTCATTTCAACTTTTACGCCAACCATTTTACTTTAAATTGTTTGCGAACAAAAATCAAAAACTGTTTCAGCTTGACAGCCACTGGGCCCAATGTGTTCAATTAAGTTGGCCAACTCTCATTTGATGGCCCCGCTTCCGTCCACAACAATTTCCATGAAATGCGATAGGTAAATTAATTTTCGCAGCATGATGACACCATTTTCATTAATTTTATTTGATGGCGACCATCTCCGCAAATTATGTTGATAATAATAATGATCATGGTTAAAAATTGAGACGTTGTTTATGCCAAAAAGAAATTTGGGCAGACAGGCTGCTCAATTAATAAGGTAAACCTTGCCTAATAAGTACTCCAGTTTCGTAATATATATGGAAGTGTCGAGCTGATTTAGAATTTGATAAAACGATGTGCCTTTTAATTGATTGACAGCAGTTCAAATTGGGATAAAAATACTTATAATAATTTAATAAAAAAATATGCTGTGAGCAGGTTTTTTTTACAAGACGGATTAGTTGGGCATTGTTAAATGAAGTTGAACTACATTATTCTTAAAGTACTCGTATTTATTGCTTTTGTGAGACTTATCTTGAATGCAAGTCATTCAATAAAAGCTGCTTCAGATTAAAGGCGTAAATGCTGACAGTGAAATGGGGAAAACGAAAAGTACTAATTCTATCTCGTTTTAGAATGCTTTGCTTAATCCTTTCTTAATGAATATTTCAACCTATTGCAATGTTGGTACTAACAATTAAAAAAAATAGTAAAATCAACTAACAGAACAAGAATACTACCTCATAAAATGCGTGCAACATTTGATCTTATACCCTAGAAATTCTATATGTTATATTTAACTAGTATTTGGAAGTACCTTTTGTACGATTTTGGCAGCAACCATTGAAAACTGCAATCTTGAAATGTTTCACTGGGCATCATTCAGCTGATTTACTTGTAATAGTTCAATTTTACCTGCAATTTGTTCCTTTAAAAATGCCTCTTTTAATATCAACATTATTTGTTGTTGTTAAAGCTAATGCCAAATCGTCTTTTATTTTTACTTAGCTTCTACTTCTTCTTCGTTTTAGACTCTGGAATATTTCGTCGTACGCTTTTTCGTTAAATGAAAAATGGCAAAATAATAAAATGCTGTGCGTTTGCCACGCCCTAAAGTCTAAGCCAGAAACAAATGGGCGTCTAACTGAGATACGTCCAAGATTATTTTAAAATTTCGTTGCATTTTTGCAAGCGCCTCAAACTCCATTTAGGTCGCTTAAATTAGAAGCAACTTTTGTTTTGTTTACTTTTTTTTTACGTTCTTCTTCATCTTCTTCTTTGGCCACGCCCATTGCTGCAGGCGCTTTGATAATCTCCTCCCATTCGCTGTCGGCTCTATTCAAGTGAAAAATTGCTAATGGTCAACAGGCGTCGTCGGCCTTACGCCAATAGCCAACACTTCCCTCTCTTTGCCATGTAAAACTGTGACAGTGCCTGCGCCAGTAAATTGCCACTCTGTGATTTTAATTAAAAGACCCACAGTCCAGAGCGGCGTCAGGCCAGTTACAGTGAGTGCACAAAATATCGCACCATTTGGCAAAGTCAAAGTTCAGTTGATTTTAGGGCCGTTTTAATTGCCACCCAAACGATACAAAAAAAAATTAATAAAAGGAAAAGGAAAAGGAAAAGAAAATCAAACTGAATGGGAAAATTTATGCAGTGCTCAATCAAGCGTGACAGCTTTATTGCACACAACAAGTCAAAGTGCAAATTTGTGAAATTTGTTGCAAATATTTTGACTGCATGAATATTGGCCATATTTTTATACCCTGCACGCAAATGGAAAATAGGGAATACAAAAGCTATTCTCGACGACAAGAAGACCCGGAATCAATGCATTACTTTTATTTCCTACATACAGGGTATTTTCTAGCTGAGCATAATCAATCTGAACATTTGTTCATGTTACCCATTTTGTTATGTTATTTTTTGCGCATAGTCAAACAAATCGTTAGCGATTGAATTTTCTGTTTTTGTTTAAGGCTCTGAAACGATGATTGCGCAATCAAATCATCGCTTTACGCTTGATTAACGGAATGACATGATTGCCACAAGCTACCGTTAGCAATTATGTATAATATTTGTCGAATTTCGAATCAAATTTGTGCAAGCAATTGAAACAATTAAAGTTTATGAACCAAAATGGCCAATAAAATTAATCAAATTAATAATAAATGTCCATGAAAATGTGCGCTAATAATTATACAAAATTAAAACAATTTAAACGTTTAAAGTTATTAGTAAATGTGCAGGGAATATTTTATGAAAATTATTTTAGTTTTTCTTATATTCTTTTTAATTTAAAAGCCTGTTTCTTGCTAGCTTTAAGTCAACTTTAAACGATGATATAATAATGATTATTATGCACACCCTGCACAAAATGATAATATTTGACTTGTTAGCTGCCTTCTCATGTGGCCTTTTCACATCAATTCTTAGCACTATCTTTACGCTGCGTATACTTGACATTTGATCGATAATAACGCGCATACGAGGAGTGTGCGAAATATTTTATTGCTCTTTAATAAATTGTTCATATTGCTTTTGCTTTAATACTGTAGTTTCATTGTAATTAAAGGGAAATTAATTGACCACAACTTTCTTGGCAGCTTCAGTTGCAATTCTGTTGGCATTTGAAAGGTTTTTTTGGTCAGTAAGCAAACAGTCGACGAATCTTCAAAGTGCACAATTTTACTGGCAGTATTCTGTCTGATGACGAGGTGTCATCCAAGCATAATGTGACCATAAATCAATGAGTACCCCTGGCAATACACACAAACTGAAAAATCTATACAGAAACAGACAGAAAAAGAATAGTAGAGAGGTATAATGATATATAGAGGGAGAGAGCGAGGGAGACAGAGTGAGTGAAATAGCAGTTTGCATATTTCACTGAGTTATTAGACCAACACTCATATATCATGGCAGTTTGTGAATGGAGTGACATTTTAATTGCCTCTGCAATTGAAATTCCCGCTTGATATTGAAAATGGGGAAAGGTGTGAACTTAATGAGAGTTCGAATACCATTTACAAGCACTCTTAGTAATACACTAGCACTTTAATAATTAAAACAATTGTAAAGTACGTAATTACAATGAAAAAGACTTTACTCACATTCAAACAACAAATTTCCATTTAAATTAACAAATATATTTAATTTGCTTGTTTGGATAAAACATAAAATAGATTCTCTCACAAGAATATAAATCAGTCAATTACAGGAAGAAACCCTCAAAGAATTTGCAACAGAATTCATTGCCAACACTCAACAACAAGAATGAGAAAAATAATAAATCATTTTATCTATCGTCCTGTTTCACCCTGAAGCATTGAATTTTAATCTGATTTTGGATTGACGCACTCACAAATTGAAGGCATCTGCAGGATGCAACATCCTTTTGTGTAACTTTTGCAATTACACTGAAATAACATCAACTGAATTCCAAGTAATAAAATTGATTTATGAGTCTGGCACAGCATGAAATGCATTCAATTAGCAATCATATCAATATACAAATTCTTTTCTCTTGAGCAAGAGACCCAATTAAAAAACCATTTTTAACAGTAAAACAAAGTGTAAGCAAAGCAAAATTTTCTATATAATATTTTTGTCAATTACTATGAAAATATTTATATGATAGTTATGCAGGGTATAAATTTTGGTGCAATTTAAACTTTTCATCAATTTAATGAAGGCATTTTAAAAGCTTTCTATAAATCTTTCTACAAATTATTTCATTGTTTTTGACACACTAAAAGCCATGTTTGGGGATTTGGCAAGCATTCAAAAATAAAATTGACAACACAAAAGCTTTTCGTTCTGTTGCATGGCATTGAAAAGCTGAAAAAGGATGCCAATCACCGTTGCAATTGTGTGTGTGTGTGTGTATGAGTTACTCTGTCTGTGTGTGTGTATTGAACTTAGCATTTGACCTTAGCCTGCTTTTTGCCACACACACGTAGTCAGAACGATACACACTTATACTCATTATACCCAGTACTCGTAGAGTACAAGGGTATATTGTATTCGTTATGATACGAGTAAATGGTGGTGGGACAGAACGCAGTTTGTATATTCTTGATCAACTCCAATTTCGTAAGAAGAAAGAGATCTCAGAGATGGTAAGAGCTAGATGTATCAAATTAAATTTGTGTTGTAAAAGTAGTCTATTTTAAATGTAAGACACATATTTGGATCGTATGAAGAAACGGATCCCAGAGGTAGATGTACCAAATTAAATTTGGAATGTACATCAAGTCTATTTTAAATTTTAGACATATGTTTGCCACATATGCTTGGAAAATAAACTTCGAATATATTCAATTTCACTCAGTTTCAGGCTAAAGAAGAGAACACAGACGAGTGTTTTTCTTGTAGCAAATAATAAAAAGACTATGTTCAAAGTTAAATTATATATTCACAATAAGATAATAAAATCTTATCAATCGATAATACAATTTATGCATCCAAATTGAGAAGACTGCAGGGAATTAAATATTTGAATATAAATATTGAAATATTTGAAATAAACATCTACATATATGCCCTTGCAATATTATTTTCTAACCAATTTACATCATCAGCGCTGGGTATCGTATAGTCGAGCACTTTGAACTAGAGCGTTCTTACATGTTTTGCCATTTACTTGTTAGTGGCACTACAGGAGAAATAAGAAGAAAAATGTGTTGCATATTTTTAGGCTGCCGCCTCTGCCGCTGCCTCTGCCGCATCACGTGTGCATCTCGTTCATGGTCGAGCCAAGCAGAGAGCAAAGTCAGCCGTTCAACGTCAACATCAAGTGGCCCACTCGGTGTTGCACTTGAACCGTAATGAAAGCATTTGCTGCCACAAGCACAAACACATGCATAAAGATAGACAGACAGAGAAAGAGCATATGAAAGAGGGGGAGAGATGCAGCATTGCACTTGGTTAGTTTTAGTGTGTGCGACATCTGACACTTGTCTGCACATTTATAGTTCACAACTCTCGGACAACAACAACAACAACACACACGTATGAATTTCAGATTATAAACTGAGTGAAAAGTGCATGGAAATAGAATTTAAAAGGTGTCAAAAGGTCCTTCTATATTCACATCACATCGCAAAGCAAATCTTTTA
The DNA here is from genome assembly GCA_035042165.1 of Drosophila kuntzei. Classification (NCBI taxonomy): domain Eukaryota; kingdom Metazoa; phylum Arthropoda; class Insecta; order Diptera; family Drosophilidae; genus Drosophila; species Drosophila kuntzei. The sequence goes on along the minus strand of JAWNLU010001684.1, from coordinate 2,868,687 downwards.
TTTCACTAAAGTATAGTTATAAATTTTGCAATTGCGATAATAAACTTCACATGCAAATTATATATGTCTACATAAAATTTTGCTAAATTTAATAGAGTTAAAGTCGGCTAATATCCTTACAAATTCTTCAAATATTTATTATATCTATGAGAGTTAAATTTAATATGAATTTGTTCATACCAGCAAACAGTCAGACTTGCTCAATTATGAGCTATCAATCTTCCTTCAATGCGTTGTGTATTTGTCGAGTCCGAGTCTTCCATTTTAATTTTATTTTAATCTTGAGACCATTTGATTTGACTTGAACGAATTTGAAAATTTCGAATATTGCTGGAATTTAAAGTAGTCCATTTTATATTTTATTTTATTTTATTTAATGTATATACTATTTATTTTAAATTTTTCTTATAATTTTGTAATAATATTCTTTGCCTCGATTTTTAAATTCCAGTTAAAATTTAATTGAAAGTTATTTTTGACATTAATTTCTGTACATTTTAGATAAAAGTATCTTTCACTTAGTTAACCTTGACTACACTTTGAAGAAATGGGCTTTAATATTTAAGCAAGTGTCAATTACATTTTCATTCACACAATTAGAATACACACCTGCACGTATCGATAACATTATCATTGGCCATTTTTGTTGTACATACCACTTAGGCACAACTACACACACCCACAGAAATCTCAACGCTCTGAAATTTTATTAACACTTCTGACACGCGGCAGAGAAAGAAAGTTCATTTATTCTTTTGCTGGCTTATTTGTTAGTTTGTTAGCCTTGGCAACAGAATTACACATACACAATACAATGCATTAACACCTATTAGGGGCAATACACACGTTGGGAAAACACATACAAGAAAAGTAGGAAATGGCAGGAAAAGCAGGAAAAGTCAACGAGGCAGTTGTGTAAATGACCACATAAATAAAAGCGACTGTCTGCCAAGTTATGAATAATCACGACAACAACAATGGCCCACTCTGAATGTGTATGTCTGTGTGTGTCCCTGTCCTTGTGTGTGTGTGTAGGTATGTGGGGGTGGACTATTGTAATTAAGCTTTGGACTTTGGCTTAGGCAAGTGGCGGCTGCATTTGAAATGGCGCCGCTTTGCTCTATTTTTATGTCCAAAGCTGTGCAATGAAACGGAAAAGCGTCTGCTATACACACACACACACACACACATATTACAATACACACACAGACACATAAAGGTAAATAGGCATTAGCCTGAGTCACAAGTCTGGAGATAAGAAAAGGAAGAGCATTATACCGCATGTGCGTTCGGTATACAAATCTCGAGAGTTAATTAAAAGTCATTAGTGTGCGCCATAATTGCAGCTAAACGAAATGCCAAGCGGAATAAACGTGGCTTACAGATGCCAGTTGTTGTAAGAGGATGAAATTGGTTAACAGATACGAGAAATTTTCAAAGAAAAGCGTCAAGTTAAATGAATATAATTGGAAATATAATCGCGGTTTGTCTAGTTGATATTATACTAGGCAATATATCAAGTCATTTAACACTGCTAAAAAGTGTTCTGTAAGAAAGTAAAGCAGGAATTTTAATCTGATATAATTTAACTATATTATTTAATTTATTTATTTATTACCAAGGGTAGTTTTTGCTGAAGCCTTTAACCCAAAGTTGTGGTTCGCAGCTTGTATAAATTTTAATTAACAAAATTATTTAAGTTTCTCAATTCCTTTAATTTTCCTTGTATTTGAAATTATTGTATAATATAGAATTATTTATTGAAATGATTTAAAATTTTTAATAGAAGCTTTTCTATTTATTATTATTTTGGCATAGTTTCAAAATCAAGCTATTTATAAGAAAGTATTAAACTAATGGAATTATTATTTTTTTTTGCAGTCTGTTTTTAAAATTTGATTTTTTGTAGAATAAGTTACCTAATACGACGCTTCTTTCAATATAAATGTTGTAAAATATACCTACTTATATCTCATCTTTTTTTCTTTACCAGGTAAGCAACACGCGCAACTTAATTTTCAAACAAATGGCGCCTAACAGCGTGTTCTGTAAGTATTTAGATGTTGTTAAGCTGAAAATTTAATGAGTGCTTAAAATGAAACTCATTCAACTGGTGTCGTATCGCAATGCCTGAGCCATAAATCAACTTAATGAACAATATACCCGTGTGGGAATCTGAGTAGAGTGGAAATGAGAGACGCTCAAAAGTATGCCATAGTTGTTTAGCGAGTTTCATTTAAAATTTAAGCTCCCTGAAGTATACAACGAGAGCAATTGGTTGAGTTTGTCATAAAAAATTAATAAATAGCGTTCAGTTCATTATAATGGATGCTGAAACTGTGCCAAGTTGTACAATAAATACAGTGAATGGGAATGAATAAGTAATAATAAAATGCCAAATTCTTTATGTGTTCTGACTTGTATCGATTCGATTGGAATTCAAAGGGGCATTGAGTTCTCAGTCGTCTCATGACTGAAGAATTGCCAGTTGCTCATTTTCAGCCTTTTTCGCGCTCTGTTTTGAATGAGGCATGAAATATGCAAGTTGAAGAGAAAAGCTGCCATGAAAATGGCGACGTTTCCTGTTGCAATGTCCAGCCCGACTGTTGCCTGATGTCTGTCCGACCGTCTGTCTTATCCTATTATCTTTCACCAACATTTCTCTACATTATTTATAACTTTTTCTCTTCATCTTTCCCTTTTTTCTTTTTTGTGAATTATTTTTTTAGTTTTGCACGCAGTACGGCATAGTTCCGGCCAATGTTCATTTCGCTGACTTGGCTAACTTGTTGTTTGCAAATTACAGGCCACTTTTGTTCTAATGCGGCCCTCTCCTTCCCCCAACACACAGAGTCGACAGAGTTATTATTTTACTACATATTTTTCTCAAGAATATTGTCAAGTTTCACAAAAGTTCTATTAATTATCCATGTATGGAGTTATTATTATTATTATTTTACTACATATTTTTCTCAAGAATATGGCCAAGTTTCACAAAAGTTCTATTAATTATCCATGTTTGGAGTTTTGCAACTTAAAAGTTGTTGATTTATTTTTTTAGATTGTCCAGGTAGAGGGTATCTGAAAGTACAGCACTCTTGACAAATTTTTGATCTTTCATTTTGTAAAAGTTCCCTTGAAAGTGTTTCATATTACGCATACGGCACGTGGCACACTCACTTCAAAGTTGAATTTTGAAATTAAGTCACAAATTGTAGATGTTCTTGAATTTCCATAAAATGAGTGGAGAAAATGAAACGCGTTTTCGAGACCTTTTTGAGGTTAGATGTGGCATGTGGCAAGTGGAGGGCAACACTTTATTATTTATTGTTCTAATCATGTTAATGGCAACAAGGCAGCAGCGAGAAAAACGACACGCTAATCATATTTATTAACATTTTAACTTAATCACACACTCAACACGAAAAACAACAGTGACAACAACATTTGTTGACATTGACTTTGATGTTGGCAGAACAACAACACCAATAACTGTCGTTATCAAAGTCTGATGGCATTCATTAGAGACAAGTCTCGTGTTTGTTGTTGCTTTACCTAAATACCCTTTGAAAGGATTCCTTTGGCCAAAGCATAACTTACGTTTTACGTATGATAAAAGTTGTTAAGTGTATTAAATCTTCGACCATCGAAACGTAACTAAATTTTCTTGGTATTTAATATACCCACAAGCATTTCTGCTAACTCAGTTAATTCCCATATTTCTTGAACACATGTTTCCTCTTTATTTTTATACATTTCATATATCTGCCGCTTCCGAGAATTTTTATTTCATATTTTTCGTTTTATTTATATATTTTGCTCTTTACGCCTGGCCGCAACTTTGCCCTGTTTTCATTTTGTTTATCATGCTTGCCTTTTACAGGCTTCCTTCCCTTATACTTTTTTTTTAGATTTTAGTCCTGTGTTTGCATCACATTAACAGATAAGAAATGTACTTTGCAGATACCGAGGAGGATGGAGGTTCAAATGTAAAGGCACTTGGAAATATTTTGAATTAAGTTCTTTAAGATTTGTATGATTAACTCGACGTAAATTCAGGTGTTTTTTTTTTTTACGAGAACGTGGATTTTTCCAATCTAATTTTTTGATTATCTTATCATTAAATGCTTAAAATGTTGATCAGGTAAATTTAATGATGAAAGTTTCTTAATACGGTTCTAATTTCGAGAGAAATCTCTAATGTGTCCTGGTTTTTTCATCACATAATTATTGGTCCCTAGAAATGAAATAATTAAGTGTAAAATGATGAAAAGAGTTGTTCAGTTTTCAGTGATTTGCAGAGCGAGTAAAGCAACTAAACTCTTCAACTATTTTATACAATTAGACACACATAATTCTTTTATACACACCCCCATCACACACACAGATTTAGATATACATAGATACAGATACAGAGACACTTTCTAAAGTGCCCTTCCTGTGTTGTACCGTTGTAAATGCGACACGAAGCAGATAAAACATTTTCATTTAATTGAAACAAATGCGTGCTGCGTATCAATTTAAGTAAAACGGGACAAACAACTGCAGCACAGAGTATCAACAACAACAACAACAATAATAGTGACAATAATACACAAGTCGGCAACATAGTATAACTATTGTATATGCTGTGTAGTGTAAAGAGCAATAAAAACTAACGAGTGCAACAATAAGATCAGAGACTGTGCCACAGATTGTTGCCATCAACGAGGCGACAGTCGCAGACCCCAAAATGCCAAACGAATGAAACATGAGAAACATTTGTGAGTGTGTGTGTTGTGTGTGTGTGTGTAGTGTGTAAATGCGATACCATTTACGTGTGTGTCACATAGGGTACAGCAGAAAGTAATAGATAGAGAGAGAAGAAGAGAGCAGCATTGTCGTTCTCAGGTGGTACTCAGAAAACAACAAAAACAACAACCGTAACAACAACATTAGTGAACCGTAAACTGTCGCCAATTGAATGCCCGTCAATGGGGCACCCCAAAAAAAATATAAAACTGATGCTCCCATCAAGCGCGTATCAAAATCTATGTAAATTACACACAATCATCATAATATATATTAGTGGGTCTACGTGTTTGTGTGTGTGTGTGTGTGCGGTAGTCAGTGTGTGTGTGTGCCATAAAATGATATCAAACACTTTATGCACTGACATATACAACATGTCATATTATTATATTATATACACGTATATACATAAAGCGCCTACAAACAAGACGTGTTATTTTTGTTTTATTAAAGTGCGATTCTTATTAAATTGAGTAAGAAAGAGAAGAGAAAGAGAAAGAAAGGGAATATGAGGGAATCTCCCTTTATTCGATTGAAATAAACGGGGAAGTCACAAGTTTTTTAAATTTCACTGATTTCAGAAAATATTTTTATATTTCCCTTCTCTAGTTCTTACAAGAGAGCCTAGAGGTTGGTCTATCTACGATTATATAAGTAATCAGGAAAAAGAGCACAAGACCACCCTAAATTTCGAATTTTCTAATTTTTAAGACTATAATTTCTAAAAAGCCAATAATCGAAATAAAACGTAAAAAGATGCTTGTAATTCGAGAACAGAATTTCTTGAAAAATTTCTATTATTCAAAACTATTACAAAATACAATGCGTTGCAACCATAATAAAATGGCTAGAATAACAATTCCATAATTTTAAACAACTTTTTTAGAAACAGAAAACTCTCAGTTACATTCTTTTTTTATGAGAAATGTGATGTGTGTTTGAGAATTACAAGTGCTTAGCACTCAATTCTCCGCGAGGCATTCGCTCTAAAACATTAACCATTCTAAAAAAAACTCAACTTTTGACTGTGATTAATTTTCAGTTAATTTTTAATGTTCTCAGTTGTGATAACCATTCGAGAAATGTTCATATTGTTGCTTATTGTTGCTGTTGCCGTTGCCGTTGCTTTGGGCATACCAAATGCTCTGGGGACTCTGCGCTGTGTTTGTAATGCCCGTTGTGGTAATACCGGATGGGCCGCGTGGACCATCTCTGCCACGTGGTCCAGTCGCTCCGGTATAACCCCGTGGACCGGGGGGTCCTGGTGGTCCGGGTGGTCCGGGTGGACCTGGTTGACCCGGCACTTGTATCGGTATGTAAGCAGTTTGCGAATCCTCCTTCTGTGAAATTGAATTGTCGGGCAACAGATTGAAGCCCGGCCAGTTAATGCCCGTTTGACCCTGGACATTAAAGCCCAGTTGAACGCGAGGCACCACCACATATGGCAAATTATTTGCTCCGACATTGTTATTGTTGGAGATTCTGTTTGAGCTGGAGATGATCTGTGGGCCATAGGACACAGGCAGTGCAGTTAACTGAGGTAACTGAGGTAACTGATATTTGATATTCTGTTCATTTAGCATGGGAATCGTATTGGAGTACAGATAATCAGGCACCTTCCTGCTATCCTTATCGGACTCTGATTCAACTATCTGTGGCTCATGAATACTCGCCTCGTTCTCATTATTGGCCTTGAGCTGTTCACTGGGAGCATAAATTATTAATTGAGGATTAGTTTCCTCCTCTGCATCCGAGTTTGTGCTGCGAGCCATGGCCTGGACCCGACGCAGTCCGGGAATATGTGCCTGAGTCAGGCAAACAAGGCCAAGAAGTAATGCTAGAAATTGCAGAAATATTAAATTTTGTATTAAAACTATCCTCAGGTATTTTTCTAAAGATTTTCTAAAGAGTTCTTACCAAGTATCTTAACACTGTTTGTCATTTTAGCTAACTGTGCCAATAGTAGATTTACTCTCGTCTTTTATACCAAAATTCCTTTAATGATAATAATCACATTAAGTGATCGATTCTAAGAAATGGTTCCCAGTTTTTGCGCACACATTAATTTAAGTGTTGTGTCTTAGTTCAGTCAACTCTATTTCAGTCAAAAATTAATTGATTTCAACTGCCTAACAAAGCAGTTGATAAGTGGGTCAGAACTTAAGTCACAAACGGGTTCCACTTGTGTTTAGTTTAGTCAGCTTATCCAGTTGCTGATCTTTCTAGTGATCTACGGGAGTGGCATTTAAATAGAAAACCCTGCAGTTTCATTGAGCTTGTATTCGATTTTTTATGATTTGTGATACAAATCTAAAAAAAAAAGGGTCATAGAGTGACGACATTCTTCAATGATTTAAAATTTCGAGAATACTAGAGCGCATAATGCTTAATTTAGAATTTATTCTTGTAGAAATATAGATCGATATAAATAAATATTCGAATATATAGATGTTGATACAGAAATAAACAAAAATACAAATAAAAATATATTAAAAAAATTATTTGTAGATATCACAAATAATCTTAAAACCTTTTAATACTGCAACGATGAATACAGTCCAGAGTTGTGAGGAAGTTATTCAACCCAAATAAAATATCATCCAGAATTTTGAATAATTGAAGACATTTTAAATATGTTGTAGCTTAATTTCAAATGGAATTTCGTAATATTTATTTTATCAAATCGCTGCAATGGTCACCCCTTTGGCATTTTGGCATTTCCTACTTTAAAAAGCATTCATTTTCATCAGGCAGACAACTAAAAAAACAAAAAGAAACTAACAAAAAACTGAAAAATACACAGAAATGGAATAGAAATAAAATACAATGTGAATATAGTGAAATAGTCAGGCAATGAAACTGAAAGTTCAACAGGGATGAGATGACTGTACTACTTATCAACTTGAGGCTCTACATATAATTTACATATATTTCTAAATAATATATAACTAAAACTAGGCAAAAATTTGAAACAAAAAAAATAGAGAAAGAGAAAAACAAAAAAGCAAAAAAATGCCATGCATTTAATTGAATTGAATTAACGAGTTGGAAGAGGAGGATGAGCAATGGATTGGATAGATGAATGGGGTTGCACCCCCGAGTTTGTTTGCCATGGTGTGGCATAATTGAACTGGCAACAGCCCGCATCCCAAAGTGCCAGTTGTGTGTCCACTAAAACGATCTGAATTTCCAGTTGCAAACAGTTGAACAAGTTGCGCCGTGGCGTGCGCGTCGTTGGGCGCTTGTCGCCTCCTCGAAACCATTTCGAAACCTTATCGAATTCCGAATTCCGAATTCGAGTCCTCGGTTCGGGATGTGGCAGCCACAGTTGCTACTCACGCTTGTGACGTGCTCAGTGGTTGTTGTCTGCGGTGGATCTGTCGCTCCCAGTGCGGGTCAATTGCGTCGCATTTGGTTGCAGGATCATTGCAACGCGGGCATTTGCACTGGCGTTGAGATATCGCGTAATGATTATGTCATATTGTCACAGGCACCCATTGCCAAGCAATTGATGCTGACGTTTATCAATTCAAGTATTGCCAAAATACCGCATCTGATGTTTGACACATTTCCCGATCTTCAGATGCTTCGCATGGAGAACTGTTCGCTGGAGACATTCGAGAAACCGCAATTCGAGGGCGCCAGCAATTTGATGAGCCTCTATTTGGGTCACAATCGTTTGAAGGATATACCAAAAAATATATTCCTCGGCGCTGATAATCTGGCCACATTGCACTTGCAGAATAATCTGCTAAAGGTGCTGCAAAATCTCAGCTTCCATGCTCTAAAGGAGCTCAAGGAGCTCTCGCTGGCAGGCAATCAGCTGGAACAATTGCCTCTGGGCGTGTTTTCAGGTCTGCGCAAGCTGGTGGACATAAATCTGGCTGGCAATCGATTGCAGGCATTACCACGTGGCATATTCGATAGGAATTTGAATTTAACACGCATCAATCTGGCGGACAATCGTTTTGTGACCTTTGAATCGGAGCTGCTGAAGTTGCAGCCACATCTCATGTTTTTGGACATCTCTGGCAATATTATGCCAGAGTTGACATTGAATTTTTCAATGTTGGAGCAGGCCGTGGCCCACAGCTGCGATCTGCGTCGTGTGACGGTCTATGGGATCGTCAAGGATTTGGATGTGCATAATAATTCGCTATTGGACATTCCCCACATTCCATTGGCCAGTAATGTGACCAGTTTGGATGTATCGCAAAATCCCTTGGGCATTTTGCAGGGAAATCCTTTTAGGCGTTTTACAGCACTGCTGCGTCTCAATCTGTCATCGATCAACAGTCAAGAGCTGGCCGAAGGTCTCTTCAAGAAGCAAACCCAACTCCAAATGCTGGACATATCGGCCAATGGCATTTACTCACTGAAGATCACAATGTTCGATAGCCTCAAGGCGTTGCAGTATTTCTACTTTCAGCAAAACAATTGGAATTGCGACTTTCTTCAACTGCTGATGAGTTCCTTTGTGAAGCGTCGCGATATATCCTTTATGGAGGATATAACTGCACCGGAACTCGTTGATGATTACGTCGATGGCATTGCCTGTTGGTATGAGAGCAATAAACCCTCGAAGAAGTGCGATGGCGGAAGTACAGGAAGCTCAGACTCGGCTCTCGAGCTGTCCATAGTGCGCAACGAGATCAAAGCCTTCACGGAGCTTGTCGAGAAGAAATTTATTAAGGTCTATCGCATGCTCGATGAAATGAAGCTCAAACTCTGAGCAATTATTACAAATATATCAAAATATTATCAAACATATGTATTCAAACTATATAATCAATATATCTTATGGATAGATCGCATAATGGTCATCCTATATATTTAATCGCATTAAGAATTAGAATTAATTGACACAAGCAAGCAACCGATAAATATTTTAATTAATGTTACAACTTATAATAAAGCGTAAAGCACACTTTGGGAACCAAATTTCTTTGTATCTTTAATTTGTATTAGGTCGATCTTGATTTAGTAGTATCTTCTATTCTTTGATTTAATTTCGCTACAATATGTTTATTGATCTATTCTATTACATTCTTTATGTTTTACTCTGGTTACAGTTTCAGCAGACACTTAAATAAGTTCCCTAGCCTCTCTCTTCAAAACTACATAGATATTCTGTTTTTCAGAACTGTAGTCTATATAAGAATAATTTCAAATTTCATTTGGAAAGTGAGCGACACAAAAAATCCCTTAACACTCAATTTTGTCGCATTACTTGCAGCGCAATATAAGTTGAATTTTATTCTTGTATTTTTTATTTTTGTTATTTTATATTAGATGAACTCGAAAAGGTCATTATTCTGCATAGCGATTGTATTTTGTAAATATCATATTGAATTTATATTCTTTACAAAAACTCTGTGTGCATATTTCAACATTTTTTCACACACGCATAGAAAGAAACAAAGCGACAATCACAACGTAAGCTTTAAAAAAGCTTATAATGCCAAATATTTCACGCAAAACGTTATAATAAAATGCAATAAAATAAGAATGAATATTTTCAGGCTAACCGACGGCAGAATACTCTTGCAGATCGTTTAGTCATTTCAACTTGATAAAAACCGTCTGAAAATAAACTGAATTTCTAGTCGATTGCTGCTTTAAGATTTATCAATTTAATCTGAATCAAAGACTATCATTCTAACTACAGTTAACTATGGATTATATATATATAATCGTCTCGGATATGTCTTATATTACTTGTCGCATAACTCTCTTAAAATACACTCTGTAAGAGTATAAAAATTTGCAGACGCTCAATTGAAAATACCATAAATATTTTACGAGCATTAAAAACAAAAAAACACTTGGCCATAACGCAAAAAATGTTTAATGAAAGTTATAAGCGTAATCTCGCACATGAACCCGGGAACAAGGCAGAGATAATCGCATATGTAGAGGGAGAGAGAGAGTGAGCTGAAGTGAGAAGGCGCCAGTAAAAACCGATGAAACTTAATTAAATGCAGACACACACAAAACACACACACACCTCTACAGATACGAAAGTCTGCTTTAAATATAAACAAAAAATACTAATAGCCCATTTTTTTATCAGCTGCCGGCTATGATGATACTCCGATGATACTCGTTGTGTATAAATATTTATTTTCATGCATTTAAACGGTTTAAATCTGCAGCTAGTCAATTGTAGTTTGAACTTTAAAACTCGAAAAAATAACAAATTTTTAAAATTCGATTTATTGAAATGAACTCTCGAGTTTTTATCTCTTTTGCAATGATATACGACTTGATTTCTGATTTTCAAAATTATATTAGACAGCAGAGTCTTTTATTATGGTATCTTAAATATTTTCTCTGTCTCTCTTTGCTAAACTAGATTTACACATTTTATGCTTAAGCTGGAAATAAAAACCATTTATCTGCTTTAATCAAAGTATTCTACAGAGAATGAGAGAGAAAGAGTTTTTTGCAACTTTCAACAATTTAAATGCAAAAGAAATTTCCAACTAAAAGCGCCATAAAGTATGTAGCAGATTTTAAAGCTTATGCCATTAGGAAGAAAACGCGATTCGCCTTGATATTCGCCATTGTTCGCCATGTTCGTCCTTGTCCGTCTGCTTTCTGACTCTCAGTCTGTTAAATTTTAGTAGAAACGCTTGTAAGCAACTTCCGTTTCCGTTATCCGACGCGTCGACATCGTCGACATCGTTTGTTTTGGCATTGTTGCAACTGTGGCAGCTGCTTACCCGGTTAACTTTGGCGTTGCCTCAACAACGTTAACGTGCGTTACGTTACGTTACGTTACGTTATGCAACATATGCGCAACAATTTATCCTCCTGCAGATACCCAAACAGACACCCTCATGTCGTTATGTCTTGTGTGCGTCTTCAACGAAATTCATTTTGGCAAGTTTATGAAAATGTTGTTATTGTTGTTATTATTATGGTTGTTGTTCTTGTTGTCGTTGTTATTTGGCTGCTGCCCCAGCTCATTAGGAAAACAAAAGCTGCACACAAAACTTTCAGTTTCTCGACTCCACTTGATTGTTATACCCTACACCTTTTGTAAGTAAGATAATAAAGGGTAAAATCAACTGCAACTGAAAGTGGAGCAGCTTAGCAAACTTCTCCTACAGAATACAGGGTATTTCTACTGCATAAAACAGGACTGTGACTGCAACTGTTAAAGTCAAATACGATTATATCTTATTACTGATTGCAGGGTATTCAGCTTATCGAGAACTCCTTTATTACGTTTTCTGGCTCTTGTTGCTTTCTTATTGCCATTGTTATAATTAAGTTGATTTTATTACCCGAAATTTTACAAGTACGCTTAGTTCCCTTCCTCTCTCTCTCTCTCTCTCACTCACTCCCTCTGTCTGCACGTTTCTTATAAGGATTATGGTCTGGCCCTGTTCAACATTTATTGAACTTTTGCGCTTTTGAATTATTAATTATATTGTTTTACAAGTTGCCATGTTACTGGCAACAGCTGTTGACCACATTTTATGCCGGATAAGCTTGTGGCGAAAACTGCGAGCTCTCAGCTCGAATGCATTTGTCTTTAAGAGTTTAAGCTTAAAGTTTTTATTTATGGCTACAGTGAACTTTGGTTCACATTTCATAAATTGCAAAACTACTTGTTCTTAAGGACATGTTTAAGTCATTTGTGTCACTTTGACTTGTTCTAATCTACTTGAAGCTCAATTTGCCAGCAAAACTTTGTTGGCAGAGCCAGTGAATTGTTGGCAATTTAAAGACTCGAAATATACGAATATAAAAGGAAAACGACAGTCAACATATATTACACTATCAATACTCTTTCATTTATGATCTAATCCCCAACATTTCTACTATATTTTGAGTTTATTATATTTCACATCTTCTTGTCCTTCAAGGAGCTCAAGAACAACCCGAGGAATAAAGTGTGTGTTTATTTATTTGTTGAAATGTTTACTCTGGCACATAAATAAACTCGCATTACGTTATTATGGCTTATAAAATGCGAATGTAATTGATGCTTAAATAAGCTTTTTTAAGTACTTCAAAAACGAAGAAAAACGGCATAAAGAAAATGTATTTACAGCATAAACAATCGGATTGTTTATTTTAAGCAGCTAAAGATGTTTTTAATGGGTTCAAAAATTATATGACATATTCTGCCCAGTTGCATATCGCATGCAATTATGTGCACATTAGCATTCTCCTCTTCCATTCTCATTCTATCTTTTTTGTTCTCTCTATCTCTTATTTTTCATTATATTTTTTTTGTATGCTGTCTTTTAAGCGTTATGCTTTAGCACATAAATAATATTTAATGCCAAACAATACTGCTTATCTGCCCAGTTACAAATAAAGAAAAATTGAGATTATGAGAAATTCTGTAAGCATACACTGATAAAAAAATGTTCTAAAATCAAGATTTTGGTCTCAAAACTAAGAATTTTGGTCTAAAAAATGCGTCGAGAAAATAAAATTCTACAATTTAGAGGACACATCTTGATTTTAAGAACATTTTAAATAAGATTAAATTCTCAAACCAAAAATTAAAAAAAATGGCTTTAACTTTAAACTTATTTTTTATTTTTGATATTTATTTTTTTTTTTGGATTTATTTTTTTTTTATAAATATTCCGATTATATGTTTTGGCTAGAGAGCAAGTTTCGATCCCTCGACTTGTTTTTACCAAACTGAAGCGGCGACTCTAATCAGAGCGCCACGGGGCCATTATTGTCTTCTTATTAAATCTGACATATGTTATCAATATAAGATTTTTAATTCTTATATTAAGATCTGCGAACTTTTAAATTAATATTCTTAGTTTTATTAATTTGGTCTTAAAATGATCTTATTTTAAGAACAAAATATTTAAGATGAATGTTCTTGATTTTTGAAGTTTGTCTTTTTTTCAGTGTAGTTACCATACTTCGAAATTTTATAATATTGCTTATGCTTCTGAAATTGTTTATTATTATTTTTTAGAAATTCATTATTTTGCTTCTTTCTTAAATTGATATACCTTACAACCAAATAACTGAGTATTAAATGTTTCGACAGTCTAAACAGAGTATGCTAACCACATTCAGTCAAACTAAATGTATCTGGAAATGTGCTTTCTGCATTAAAACTCAATGTTTCTCTGCATTTGTAGGCTCCATAATTGGGCAACATGAATAATATATGTACATACATATGTGTATGCGTGTGTCTGTATACATTGTATTACTATAAATGAATGTAGTTGTAGTTATGCGTTTGAATGCTGCTCAAATGCCGCTAGTTTATGGCAAACGAGGCGTATGCGCAACATGTGTATGCATAAATTCACGCTTAATTAGCAACAAGCAGACACGCCCAGCCAACAAAGATATATATGGGTATTAGGCGGTGAGCGGGTCTAATTAGTGTTGGCTGGCAACACGCTTAAATGTGTTATTTAATTTATGTATGTATGTGTGTGTGAGTGTGCAGACAGGTAAAATTCACTCTTTGGCAGCCAAAAGAAACGTTTGTGAAAATGTACAAATTATTTTTGACTACTTAGCGCAAATTTAATTTTTACCACGCGCCACGTTTGCTTTTCCCACTGCCTTATTAACTGGCTTTTTGACGCAATTAAGTTGCCACAACAACAACTCAAGCATCTGCAGCTGGGCAACCCCCCTTTTTGCCAGGTAACTACACCCATTTTATAGCGCATTTTACGTACGTGTCTTTTCCATCGCTGTGGGAATCATGAGGATCTCAAGTAGTTGATTGTTGCTTGTGTTGCACGCACGTTTCCACTGGCAACATGAGGAAGCAACAGAGTGTGTGATTGTGTGTGATTTTCAACTTTTAACCAAATTATTTAGTTAAAGCGCAAAAACACGCAACACAATGCACACAAAGCTTGAATGCATTAGGTTGCAAACCTTCAATTTAAACAATTTAGTTACATTATTGCGAAAAAATGCAATTTACCTTTGAAAAATTAACTCATATAACAAATTATGGTTTTATTCAAAATCTAGAAATTAGAAATGGCAAATTTTAAATTATATGTAAATTCAGAAGATTAATAACAGGTATTTGCATTTGGACTTGTAAATGCTTAAAGATTTCTCATTAAAATTTGTATTTATTCCATTATTTAAGCAAATTTGATATTCAAATGAGATTTGTATTTATTTTACTTTGATTTTGGCTTTCAATTCTGCATTAAAAGTTTACTTGAGTACACAAGAATTACTTTAAGAATTGACTTATACTTTAAAATTTTAATTTTTACGTAGAACCCAAATATTAACATTAAAGACTGTCAAATCTACTTCAGTCAAAAATAGCAGACAGGAAGAAATAGAGAGAGAGAGAGCTAAAAATGGGAAACGGATGACGGAAACGAGTAACATTATAGGGGGAATATTCGAGGAGTACTCATATGAGTATTCAAATTGGCATTTGTTTTAGTTCCCTTGACAATAAAAAAAAACCAGAATGCATTAGAATTGGTATTGGCTTTCTCCTGCTTTGCATATCTCGACTTGAATTATATTTGTATGCTGTCTCTTTTGGGTATAGGAATCTCAACATCTACTATTGCCAAGGGAGCTAACATGACAAATCATTTACTTATTATGCCATGCTGCGATGGCATTTGAAAACAATTTCTGCACTCGACATGGTAAAAGTACAAAGATTAGATAATAATCTATTTTCATTTTTTTTACTTAGTCTTGTTTGGTTAGTTGAATTTCAACTCACCTTTTGTGAATATGACATTGGCATCTGACCAAGCCACATATACTACGAGCATAAATACATTCCAATTCAATGGACAATGCTTGCTATTAAACCCATTCCCCAGTTCCCAATCCCATGCAAAACTTGGCTTGTATTATTCCCGCATTGTGCTGCATTCAGATGGAATGCGCGCAGCTGCCTTGGACAATTTATAGTATATGTACTAAAGGGGCCTTGGGGCCGACTAAAGAGTGTGTGTGTGTGTGTCTGTGTGATAACAAGCATTGCCTTGTTGCATGAAATCTTATAAATTGCAAATTGAATTTAACGATAAACATCGAGTCGCACAGAGAGGATATCGAGTACATTGAGCATTAACTGGGCTTACACTGAGAGAATAATACACAATTGTGTGCAACTTAAACTTATAAATACATAACAATATTCAATGTATTTTATGGTTAGGTTAATTAAAACTTGAATTACATTTTATTTAATTTTTATACAATTGCGACAAGAAATTAAAATTTTATTTTAATATCTTTCTCACTCTTTAAACTTTACTCCAATTTAAATTCAATTGCTTAGATAGAATTATTCTCAGTGTAGCAACTGACAAATTTATTTTCCACTCAGAGAAGTTAAAAAAAAATTAAAATAAATTAAATAAATTCAATTAAAAATTATATATTACTAAGCCACTCATCAAATTTAATAATCAAATTTAAATTAAAGATAAATATTTAATTTAAAATAAATTATTAAATTCAAAATTAATTAAAAATTAAATATTAATAAGTAACTCATCAAATACAATAATGTAACTAAATATTTAATTTAAAATAAATTATTATATTGGATATCCCATTTAAGATATTTCAAACTTAACTTAAATTTAAGATTAGTTGAATATAATTGTTTTCAGTGCAACGACTGACAAATGCATAAGCCATATTAAAATCAAACTGTCCATTGCCACTTATTTGTCTTTCTCTTCTTCAACTGGCACTGCAATTGACACTGATTGTGTTGGACAGTGCCGTCTCTTGGTCTTTTCGAGCAGAAGGCAAACAGTTGTCGCCATTAAGAACTGAGTAAATTTACTGTCTAAGCAAGTTGCCAATCTGAAATTGATATTAATGTGAATCCCCTTTTTCTATTTTCCATTTCATTTCAGGTGAGTTGTCGCTGAACTAAATGTTTTCTTATTGTAACTCGAGTAACTGGAGGCAACCGACAATCGAGAAGAAGTCTTCAAGTCCATTTACATTAAGTATTTGCTACTCAGAAGATGCCACAAGCACTTGCCCCCTAAAGCAACATCACTACACCAAACACACGTACACTCACATATTACATTTAGCATTTACAACCAAACACACACACACAGACAGGCAGACAGACAAGCAATTATGTTGTGAAAGGGGGGAGAAACCATTCACAAAGACCATCCCGACATTTTGTTCATAATTTATAAGCCGCCCAAATGCCAAGCTCGCAAAAAAAAAAGAAAATAAGAAAATGGGAAACATGAATCCAAACGCAAAGCTCGAGCCAGACAGCGTGGCGTTCTCGGCGACACGCCCCCTTGGCGTTGTTCAGCCAACTGGGCGAAAAAAAGGGGTAACAGCACTAAGGAGAATCCAAAGGGCAAAAAAGAGAAAGAAATGAAACAAGACGAACAACAAAATGTGGCAGGCAAAAGTCAAAAACTAAACTGGCTTTTGTTAAAGTCGCGCCATGTGGCCATTACGGATGTATGCGTATGTGCCAGTATATCTCTGTGTGTGTGTGTGTGTGTGTGAGTGGGTGTAACGACCGTGTGTGTGTGTGCGTCTCGCAATCTCTGCGCATACCCTGTAAAGTGACCAGTGCAAGGCATACTTTATCAATATATCAGGTTCTAGAAATTTAATTATAGCAACTCTCTTCAAAAGTTTACCCTTGTTTAGTATGAAAAGTATTATGATATGCATAGCTATTTTTAATATCTATAATAATTCATATAGAAACAATATATATAGAAAATAATATTTGCAGGGGCATAATTATATTTTTTGACAGTGTTCATTCGATAGATATGCTTTGTAATAATTTTCAAAAACTCTTCAGCAAACAGATTTATATGCATTTGAAAATGTCAGGAAATTTTTGCTTTTCAACGGAAAATGTGAGCAGAAGAGATGAAATCTTAATTTGTGATCGTTCTATAACTAATTGTCAAAGTTTTGTATTAACAATTGAATTGAAACGGTGTCTCACCGATTTTGGAAATCGCATTTCTTGTAATGATATAGTAATGTTTAATAAGAATTTGTATTATTCTTTATTCATTTTTTCCACTTTTTTAATGAAAATCGTATTTATACTTTATAAATCTCGATGAAAACATATTTGCAGTCTTTATCATAATATCTATGATGACTATCATTGGAGAGTATCTCATAGTACAGCACTTTCTGCTTTTATCTGTGTGTTGTCTGCTGTCTGCGTTTATTTGTCCCTTTGCACGTTTCCATGTTTAACCTATTCGTCCCTTTGGCCATATTGTTACTGCTATCATTGTTGTTGTTCCCCTATTGTTTCTTCTTATTATTGTTGCTGTTGTTGTCGTGTGCGCATAAATAATTCAGCATACAGACACGCAACCATTTGCCTTTGTTGTAGCTTTTTTCCAAGCCTACTTTTAAGCGCTTTCGTTGTGGGAGGTCAACTGATTTGTGGGCATTTGCACTCTCTCTTTTAGATTGTGGTCTTTTCCCGCATTTCCGCGTCAGAACTTTGTCGGAACGTAAATCTAACTCTTAGCTTTAACTTTTTATTAATGTTAAATTGCAACTGCTAGAAATCATATGTATGTATGTTTAATTTATTATGCTAAGTTCAATTGCCAAATGTTACATTTTTCAGTTTCATAAATTTGTAAATTTCCTTATGATTTACAGACTTTATATTCACCCAATTCTCACATGTCGCAGAAATTATTCAACAGTCAGTTTCTTTCACCCACACAAAAAGTACTTCCATAAGCGATTTCTCAATTCGCATATGTTACACACACACACACACACACACATACTTGCAACACTCACATTCATTCCCATTTGCTTGGCCTTTTTTTTGGGTCCACTTGGGGACTCAACTTTCAGGTCCCGTCTCTCTGACAGTCAATTTGTTCCAAATAAATTGAATTATGTTGCGTTCTTTTCCTTTTTGTTCTGGCTTCATAGTTTTAGCCTCAAATTGTTGCCAAAAACCTTTTGGGAGTAGATTTTTGGGCTTTCATAAAGCTAATCAAATTATTTCACATGTGACATATTTAATGGCCAGTTTTAATGGCTTTATCTAATGGCATTAAGAGAGTGACAAACATTTTTACTCTCACTTCCGCAAAGCATAAATACATGCATTGATAAACTGTTGGTTAAACTAATTACTGACTTACTCTCAGTTTGCTGGCATTTATAAATAAATGTTTATTATAAAATATGCAACGCACAAATTTCCATTTACATTTTCATTATTATTATATGCGAAACGGAAGAATTTGAAACAAAACAGAGAAAGAAACATAAAATCCAATCTTACAAATTATACATTTTGTAGGCAAACCGAAAAAAAACAATTAAGTGAATTCTAAACGAAGGTAACAACTTTAAGGTACCCTCTAAAACCGAAATATTAATTTTGTTTCTAATTTTAAAATAATATTCATCCTCAACCTGTTTATCTGTGCAGTATGCAATGAATGCACCCCACAGCTTACAAGATTACAGGGTATAAGCAGAGTGGTAAACCCAAACTAATTTCAACTTCATGTTGCCTTAAAAAATGAAACATTTAACCAAACCATTTTTTTTTGTTTGCTTAAAATAATAAATAAAACACAAGCAGTGCAACTCAGAACTCATAATGAGATGAGAAATTTAGAGAACGGCACTCCGAAAAATAAGGAAAAGCGGAAATCCAATTAAAATTTGTGCTGCTTCCACTTTGCATTTAGCGAGTTGCTAACAAAGCCACAAAAACAGTGAATGAAATGCTGTGCGTTGTGAATTTTATTGCAATGTTGAGAGCTGAGCACAATATGTGGTATACTTAATATGCCCGCTTGCAACTTTGTCGACACGAATTTAGAAACATTTAAGTGCACATTTAAGGGTAGGAGGCAGTCATAAAAACTTCGCTTACGCTTTTACCAAGCCTAATGAAGAAAAAGCCAATTGAACCCGGGCATCGCGTCACTGTCATTTCGGCATACGTTGGGCGCCATTTTATGGCCCTTGCCGTTAATGCCCTAGAATTCCGTCGAAAGCTACATGGCTGCTTAATTAGATTTGCCACTCGGCCACTTGTCCCGCTCAACTTTCCCAGTGTCAAATTTGGTAAAAAGATTTGGGAGTGTGAGGGAAGCAGCTTCATTCTATTTGGAGGCATAAAACGTAAGTATCATAAACCTTTTTCTCCCTGGCAGAGAAGAGTGTACATATAGGCCACGCTAATGGAAATTAATATATGTATATGCGAAGGAATGGGCAATTTCTGTCCTGGACAGTTCAGGTAACTAGGCATAGTCGTAAGTCGCTTAATTGACTTGCATGGGATGTTAAGTACCAAACTAAGTACAGGCAAATTAATGCCATTAGACAAAGTTGCACAAGAACTTCAAGGCAAGTGTAAATGCCCTTAGCAACCTGAATATAATATTTATGTAGGTTCTTTGTAGACACATAATTCACTCAAGTTATTAAACAGCATTTTTAATTATAAATGTGAATAGGCAAAACTACAAATTCAACAGTGTCAAATATTACATTTATTGCATTTAAATTTTCAGCGCAAAAAGGGAAAAACTTTATTTAAAATTATTATTAAGAGATCAATGTTTGATTACTGCTCAGCTGAAAAGCATCGCCGATGACGCAGAAAAAAGTGGCAGCTGTTAAAAGTGACTTTCAATTAAGAATCAACTCAAAGGGAGATATTGTGAGATACACACAGTAATACACCCGCACACCTAGTACATATACAAGTAAACACGTTCTTGCACATACAACTCAATTCAGTGAAGCTTAACAGGCCATAACGAGCCAAGCCACAGGCCAAAAAATTGTACACATTGGCCTCGTCCTTTTCCCACACATACATATATATAAATATATGTATTTAGAAAGTTCAGTTCCGGCAGAATGCCCGCCAGACATTTAAAAAAAAAAACAGACATTCAACTAAAAAAGGACGAAACTCACGCAATTTTAGTCCTCCACCATCAAAAGTTGTCTGCTCTGTTCCTATCTCTCTCCTCTCTCTCTCTCTCTCTGTCTCTGTCTCTCTCTCTGTCTCTGTCTCTCGCCTGTTCCTGAGAGACTCATAAATTTTGCAATTTCTTCATTGCCGCTAATTTATATGACATGGCGGGGACACTGAGGCAGCCAGGACCGCAAGGACACGCACTAATACAAAGCAAATAATGTGTGTTGCATGCTTTGCGGCGCCTGCGAACCGCCGAGGCGCCACTCAAAATTGTTTCATGGCCAAAAGCAACAACCAAGTATAAAAAACAAAATCAAGAACAAGTAAAATGCTATAATCGGGTTCCCGGACTATGAGATACTTACATTTTTTTATATATAATATTAATTGTATCTATGAAACGATATGAAAATTATTACAATTTGAATTACTGCATAGAATTAATAAATTAGTTCAAGAGTTAATTAAACGATAAAACCAACCGAACTGAAAATCTCAACCTACAATGAGGCAGATTTTTCATAAACTTCGACTACGTAATGCATCTTTAAAAAGTGGAATTTAATTAGTAAAAATTTGCTGTCGATGGTTTCAAGTTTTAATAACACTATGTGCTAGACATTTTTTTAAATTGCGGAGGCCAAAAGTTGCGGGATGCTCAAACACACTCAATTAATCTACGTGGGATTTATAAAAGTCTGTGTATCGAATTTAGTTGCTCTAGCTCTTATAGTTTCTGAGGTGTATATAGATCGACTCTGCTTTTGATGCTTAAAAATACATATATACTTTATCCTTCTCTTTGTTACATTCATTGCCCCCAAAATAATATACCCTATTACTTTACTAGTAACGGAAATTCAAATGAAAATGTAAAAAAAAAAATGAACGGAAAATGTGAAGGTGAGGTGAGGTGTATATAGATCGACTCTGCTTTTGATGCTTAAAAATACATATATACTTTATCCTTCTCTTTGTTACATTCATTGCCCCAAAAATAATATACCCTATTACTTTACTAGTAACGGAAATTCAAATGAAAATGTAAAAAAAAAAAAAAATGAACGGAAAATGTGAAAACACGTAACTTTTGGTTAACCGAAATGCCGCTGCACGTTGTTAACTAAATGGAATAAGCCCTGCAGCATACTGACCCACTCAGTGGTGCTCCCCCGAGGCAGGAACCGAACCCAAACTGTGACGAGAGTTGTTGAGTTAGTTGAAATTGTCTGAAATTCCTTGTGGGCATTCAAACTGCAGGTGAAAGCAGATAGCTGAAACAAAATACGAGATACAATTGACTCACTCAGTGCAATCTGCATATTTTACATGTGAACACAATAAGGGAACTTAAAGAGAGAGTGATACTTTAATGGTTTCAAGCTCATAAAGTACATTTAAGCCATTGCAGCTTAAGCTAGGATACAGTTAGCCAGAAAATATTAATTTTATGATTTTTTTTAAGCTTCTAAATTCAATTGCAAACGTTTGCACGTGGTAACACAGAGAGATATCAACATACAAGATTTAAGGATACTGAACAAAAAAGGGAAAATGAATAAAGGAAATATTCTCTGCCAAATTTGTTCTGTTATGCATGATAAATCAAAAAATATATATATTTAAGTAGAGAAAAGTAAACTTTCTTTATCTAGTTGTAAGGATATAAAATTGCATGAACGTTTAACAACGTTTAAGGATAGCACGCAAAGAGGAATCGCAAAAACTAATGCACTCAAGAGGGTAATTTAATTAATAAGCTGCACCCAAACTATTAATTTGCACAAAAGTTTTCTCATTTTACCATTGGTTAGCCACAATTGCATAAACCACAAAACTGGACCACGTGTAAACTTAACGTAGACTTAAATCTAATGGCATAATGGCATTCATTTGCTCAACTAGCTTTCATGGCAACACAGCACAGCAGCCAATCCGGCTTAAGTTTGCTCAAAATTTGTGTGAATTAAAAGATTTGATAACATGCTACAAAGCACTAAGCTCATTTTTGGACCACACACGAACAGAGATAGAGATAGAGAAAGCGAGAGAGAAAGAGAATGAGATAAAATGTCCGTTCGCTCCGCTTGATCACAAACCATAAACTTTGTAGCATTATTTCGAGTCAAGTTTCTAAGCGATTAAAAGTAGCCAAATGGAAAGTCTGCTTATTCTGCTGGGCAGCTCTTGGAGGATACTTCATGTATGCAACAAAGTATGTGCAACATTTTGCATGAACTGCATGCCCCCCTACGCGTCCTCGGTACAACAATTTGCCATCAAATTATGCCTGTGCAAAGAGCTGAGTGAAAAGTGCCGTAAAAAGCACATGAAATGTTTTTTGATACATACAACATCTGACCAAAAAGTAGTAGAAGAAGAAGCCGCAACATCTATGCAACATTTTGGGGCATTTTTATGATAACAAAGAAAGCAAAAGAGTGAAAAGCTAAGAAGAAGCAAGCTATATTTTCAACAACAAAACGGGCAACAGGGGAAATTGTTTTTCATCAGTACTTTTAGTATACAGAAATATATCGAGAGTGGGCGAAAGACAAAGAGAGAATGAGAGAGAGAGAGGAGGAGAAACAAGCGAGAATGCGACTTAACATGTGTGAAAAATGTGTGTCCAAGGCGAAAGCCACAACATCAAGTCGGTATCAAGCACGTTAAGACTAGAAACAGGTAAGCGAGTGGATTCCTACACTTTTCCTTTCTCCCTATCTTTCTCTCTCGCTCTCTCTTTCTCAGCAGTTTTCTCTTGCTTTTTAGTGCGTTTGTGACCGCATTTAAGCGCAACAATTCCGTTGCAACACAATTTTGTTACACGTTTTCCCGCTGCTCGAGCATCGCTCGTCTGGCAAATTGCCATAAAAATTTCAAGCGCCACAAAATATGCAACGCTAAAATTTGTGCAACCAACTGCGTGACTATGTGTGTGTGTGTAACACACAATTGCTAAACTGGGTAGCATTGCATTTTCGTTGTATACACTTCAACGATCCGCACCAGTGTTTTTCGTGTCTTTCTTTTTTCTAAGAGGGGATTTTGAATTAAGCAGCACACGTTTTTCACACCTTCATAAAACGAAGAAATGGAAGGCCAAATGAGCCTTGGGCGAATGAAACGCGTTTAGCTATGCAATGCACAGACAATTGAATTGGCGTTCGCAAGAGTGAGTGAAATCTGATTATAGGAGTGAAGATCCGAGCCATTGAAGAGCTGCATCCAACACCTACAATTTAGACTGCAAAGCTTCACAATTTTGGAGACCACAAAAAAAAAATTCATTTTCTCTATGGATTTCCATTTCTACTTTTTTTTTAAATACAAATAATAAAATAATAATAATAATAATAATAATAATAATAATAATCCATTTCTACTTTTTTTAAATACAAATAATAAAATAATAATAATAATAATAATAATAATAATAATAATAATAATAATAATAATAATAATAATAATAATAATAATAATAATAATAATAATAATAATAATAATAATAATAATAATAATAATAATAATAATAATAATAATAATAATAATAATAATAATAATAATAATAATAATAATAATAATAATAATAATAATAATAATAATAATAATAATAATAATAATAATAATAATAATAATAATAATAATAATAATAATAATAATAATAATAATAATAATAATAATAATAATAATAATAATAATAATAATAATAATAATAATAATAATAATAATAATAATAATAATAATAATAATAATAATAATAATAATAATAATAATAATAATAATAATAATAATAATAATAATAATAATAATAATAATAATAATAATAATAATAATAATAATAATAATAATAATAATAATAATAATAATAATAATAATAATAATAATAAAAAAAAATCAAATGTTTAGCTTTTTATAGTGCTTAGATTTAAATTTAATGAATAAATAAAATTATTATGCATCATACATTTTACATAATGAAGAATCTGGCTAAAGAAATAATAATGTATCAAAATCAAAATAGGGGAATTCATTTAAGGGATTTATGATAACCCCTCTTAATCTAGTATTAAGTTTGCTATTACTTAACTAAGCACTAGTCTCGTTTCAATTGGCGCTTGCCAAGGACTTCATACGTAAAGTCTTTAAGTGTTGACTTTCTCGGTCTTATTCGATGACTCTTGAAAGTACGTTGCGGCTGACAAGTTCTTTACATTCCAGTACGAAACATTTAAAGCCCTCTCCCCTGTGTCTAAAAAAAAGGACTACTTTAAGCCAACAATTCTGACTCAGTTTTTGTCACCCTAACTAAGTGCAGTTGCTACAGTCGGTGGCAAAGTAACCCACTCACTTACTGTCTGGGGAGTGAGAGTTGCAGACACACACACACACACACACCTTGCAACCTGCAACGTGTCACAGTTTTCCAAAGCACGCACAACTTTCACTTGTGTTTAGTCTGGCATCAGAGCCTGTAAGTATGCAACAATTTCGATTTTCTTTTCCTTTCTTTTCTCTAAGTTTCTCATGCTTAAAGTCCCAAGACTACTAAATTTTTTGTCCCCTTTTGCACTTCCTTCCTGGCTTAGTTCGCAACTATCGGAATGAGAAAGTCTGCATCTTGTAAGTTGTACAAAAAACAAACAAGCCAAAGTCGAAAGTCCTTAAGTTCAACCTGTCGTTTGCATGTTTTGACATTATTTTAACTTAATTGTTGGTAAGTTAAATAAAAAAATTATTCATCTTCTGTAAAGTCAGCCTATGTTTTATAGATTTTTGCAGAGTATCTGTAAGTCGTGCAATACTTTTTGTAGTACTTGAGCTTATTTTAAGTTTTCCATTTTGCCGGATGTTTGCGCTTAAATTTCCGCCGGCGGAAAGCGTAAAGATTCCCAAACGAATCCATCACTCCACACATCACATAGATGCGCTCTCCCCGTCCTCCTCTGGCACGTGCATGCCATTTTCATTTTTCAAATTGAATTTCCCGGGCATTTTAATTTTTTATTATTTTAGGAAATTAAAAGAGAAGCCGCCGTCTGTCATCGCCGCGAGCTCTGAGCAGAGGAGACAGACAGATGAGCGAAAAACCCCGTCGCGAAATTAGTTCATATGCTATGCATGATATGTATGCAAAAATGTGTGTATGCTGAAGGCTTCGTTATGGCATCGACCTGAGCTTCAGCTCAAGGTGTACTAAACCTATTTTGCACTCGAAACGTTGAGCTAGAACAAAGTTAAACGTACTTGTAGATACATTTGTATCTCATAAATCTTTGGCTACCTTTTGTTCGCTTGTAGTCGGTATCAAATTAATTCACGGCAACATGATTAACTGTTGGGTTCACTGGTTGTTGAGTTGGCTGAAAGATGCCGATTGGGCTTTAAATTGCGCCAACAACATTTAGCCAAAATTTATGTGATGTGGTAGCGAATTTACAAAATTGCCTCAATAGCACCCATAAACTAGAAAATTCCACATGAATGGAAATTTAGTACTAGGAAACGAAGTAAATTCCAAAAGAAGAATTTCGTATTCATAAGAACTGCTGATAAAAGCCTTAGATAAAAGAGCAATCTCTGAGAATCCAATAACAATTTCGCAAAACTCTCAGTTGATATTCGAAAACAATTTGTATCGTTTCATATTTCTCAATTATGAAATATAATATGAAATCAGCCCCTAAGTGCAGTTTTTCCAACCACCCACAAATTGTCAGCTCTACTCAAGATATTCCATAATAATATTGCAACCCAAAACCATTTAAATTGCTTTATATTTTCAGTTTCAGTATGTTGTACAAACTACCCCCAAAAGGAAGAGGAAAAAGAAATAAACACACACCTCGGAAAATGTTGATTAATGCATTTCAATAATAATTTTATTGTTGCTGTTGTTTTTTCTTTTGCTTGTGCCAAGTCACTTCGTGCCCCGTTTCCTCATTGCCCCCTTTCCATTCCCCTTTGTGGCATCTTTCATCTTTCAGCTGCCAATTCGCAATTCGTTTCACATTTACACTTTAATGGTTTCATTTGATGTGCTGCTGATGTTGCCACGAGCAATACTATACAAGGAGTCGAGGGATGAAAATGTTGCTCGTGCCACATGAGTTGCAATATGCCCCGAACGTCTGTTTGCTTCTCTAACGAATCCAAATATTAAACTAAAACTCAAATTTGTTATGGATTTCCTTTATTTTGCACAAATCATGTTGCTAAATTGCATTTAATCTGATGATTGACGCAAATTTGTGTTTGTATTGTAAATCCTTGAAGAAGGCATCTTTATGCCCATTCTAAATGAAATAATCTATTATATTTTACCTTTTGAGAAACTTATATTTCAGTACCTCTTATGCATATTTTCTCTATTCTTTTTTTCTGACTTTTGGCCTTTTGTTCAGAAGTTTTCTTTAGAGTATAATTTTTTCCCAGTTACGTCGTGCATAAGTTTTAAGTAATTTAACTTTTTGACGAGTTTTCATTCTTTTGAGCTCTAGCAAAAATGCATTTTAAATTAAAAACGTGTAAAGTTTTTCTTGCAACATTTTAAGCTGTATTTTATAATCGTTACAAATTTGTTGTTGCTCAACTTATAAACTCAAAAGTTCAATCAAGCGTAAATTAGTTGAAACCATTATTGCTAAAATATAGCAAAAGGAAATAGATGGACGAAAGAAACGAACTTAATTTGTTAAGGAAAGATTTTAAGAAATATTTAAGCTTTCTGCTGAACATCTGATAAACAGTTTCATAATATGGGATTTGTTTGAAAATATTTGGGAATCAATGCAATCAATCTCGAACTGATTGTGGAGAAAAATTTAACTATAAACAATTCTAAATAATATTAAAATTAATCAAAATATTTAAACTTTATAAATGACAATTATTTGGTTGAATTCTTCATTGGCACATGTCTTGACTGCTTAAGTGTTGTTTATTAAAGTTTATTGTTATTGTATGTGCATATATATTGCTCACTCATACGCCAGTTATTGCATTTACGCTCTGCTTCTTGCTCCTTGCCCCTTGCCCCTTGCCCCTTTCCCACTCCCTCTTCAGATTGTGCTTCCAAGCAACCTCTTCCGGTTGCAGTCAATGTGTGTCACGGTCATCAAATGGATGCCGTTGCCGTTTTCGGAGACGCCACTCAAAAAAAGCTCAACAGGAAATGCAAGTACATGTGTGTGCGTGTGCGTGTGTGTGAGTGTGTGTTTGTCTTTGTGTGTGTGTGTGTTGGGGAGTGGAGGGAATTGATGGATTTTCCTTATCGCGTGGCAGTTCACACGTGCTGGCAATTACACAGCGAACGCCACAAACGGAAATTGAAAATGCATTGAGTTGCGGCATAGGCAGCTTCCGAGTCAAGTTTCCGTTGCTTGAGGCAACAACTACACACACACAAACACACACACACGCACTATGTGAGTTACTCATTTTCCTAGCGATCCCCTTCTCTTCTTCTGCTAACTTTTTGTGCAAATTATTTGGAAATTTATCGTGCTGACATGCTAGCTTTTCATTTGCACACTTTTCTTTTATGAATAGCATGCCACATACAATATGCCCCTCAACTCCTCAGTCTTTGCTCTTTTGCTAGCTCGAAGGCATTTTTGATATCCCGTATACCTCATTGTTGTTTGTTGCGTGCTTCACGTTCCACATTGTGCGTTGTGTGATGTCATGTGTGCGCCTTGAAATATGCAACATTTCTCGCATGCTATCGCAATAACGTATTTTATTGCATAACTTAAGGCACTTAAGGCACAAAAGTCTTTACTTTACTTTTACTTTACATTAACAGTTCTCCAAACATTTGAATAAAATATGATCTAACAAAACCATTTGGTCTTACAAAATGCAACTTATCAGCAATGCATGAGAGTATTATCTAATTCTTATTTGAAAAAGAGAGAGAGAGAGGCAACTCTAATGTGCTTAACCCGCATACAACATTCAATTACAGGACAACAAAGGAGACTAAACCCAATTTCAATCAATTTGAACTAACAAGCGACAGATTGCCAAACCTAACGAATCAATTTCGATTGTCAAAAGAGACAGAGAGTAAAAGAAGAGGCTAAAGGCTGAGCAGATTAAACTGTGAGCTATCTACAAAATTCGCTGAATAAGACAATTGCAATTGCAGTTCAAAAAGCAAAACAACGGCAGCAACATTTTGCATTTCATTACAAAGTCCTAAAATCAGATAAGGATAAGTCAGATAATTTGAGTGCAATGTTTGTTAACTGATAAAGAGAGAGAGAGAGAGAGATAGCAATGGAAATCGATTTGAGTTTGCATTAAACGCCATGAAAAGCGACTTAAGTACAAAGACTGGAGCAGACCCAGACCCAGACACACCCCAGAGCAAGTGGCATCATTACTCAAGCAAATGGGGTCATCATCAGCAAAAGCATCGATGAGATGAACCATTGCCGATGGCCCAAAGTCCAGGACCACACCCAAAGAACCAATGAACCAACCAGCATCAAGTAAGAGCCAGGCATAGACATTGCAAACTCCAAGCGGACAACAAGTGCAATCAATTTGGCCCAGCCACAAAACGAAGCAAACGACCAGGCCACCATCCATCCATTCTCCTCATACCTCACCATCATGCACTGACTTGCCTCTATCAGTTGGTGCAACTGCATTGTGGGTGCAAATTACGTGCCTGATGCTGATGCTGGTAATTGAAATGCAAAAATATTTGGAAATTTGCATGGAGCTTACCAGGCAACAAGGGGCATGCCCCAAAATGCAGCCGATGCGATGCGTTGGCATTTAACACAGCCCAACAAACTGATGATGAGAACGATGAGAACGGGAATGAGAATGAGAATGCGGATGATGAACAGCAAACTTGATGCACTTGCGGCTAATGAGAAGGATGATCAGCATATTGCGAGTTATGCAAAAGAAACCAAGCACATAAATATATATCATATATATATGTAGGGATCTATGTACGTGAAACATTCCCTCGACACGAGTAGATAAAGTCTTGTAGCTCACATATCAGTATTTGGTTAAGTGGTTTTCTTGTTGTTACTGAAGTTGCAAACACGCCTCCTTCTTCCGTAACTTCCTCCTTCTCTACTTCCTTTTGGGGTTTATTGCAGCATGTTTCGATATGGTTGGATACGGGTTCGTTTATGGTTAACTTACTTTGCTTCATTGCTTTTATATTCGCTTCAATGCTCATGGCAATTTCAATACATTTGCATCTCGGCTAGGCACACATTGCGTATGCGTAATATTTGTGCATATTTCCGTACAGGACCATGAAAATGTACATTAAATCATTTGGCGTTTCATTTAAAGCAGAAAAACAAACAAATTGGAACAAGTCTTGGGGTTACAGTTTATGAAAGTGCACCGAAATTATCCAAATGGAATTTTAATTATTATTTAAATCAAATGTTTTCAATTTTATAGCTTCAAACTTTATCAACTGTATTACTAAAAAGACTGCTAACCAAACTTTTTAAATTCTTATCCCACGATGCCGATTACGATTCCTTTCCTAAAAATGTTATAAATAAATAAAATCTTAACATGAATTTTATGCTCTTTTTATATCGCTCCATTATTTTTTTTTACTTTTGAAGTTAATGCAAGTTAATTAGTAATTTTAAATAATATATCTTGATATATTATAAATATCATTTATTTGATAGCAATAAGAAAATATTTAATTCTGTTATTTTTCAATAATTTCACATTACATTTTTAAAGTTTACTCAACAAACAGGACATTTGCAGTCGTATTGACTTTCAGGTCAAATAATAAAACAACCTGTGCAAAGGTGCAGCCATTTCAAAAGTCAATAAATTCCATTCCATGCGATGTCTCCACACACATGTGGCAACTGTGTGTGCCGAATGCCAGTAGCCTGCTTAATAAAAGTGCAAAGGGCAATGCGATGAATAACCAGAAGAGTGACCAATGCAAATACCCGCAGTTAAACCAACGAATGTCTTATTTCAACTATTTTTATACCCTATACCAAGCCTATAAAGTCTCCACATGCATCGAAGTGGGAAAGGAAAAACTTCTCGATCGACAGTTGGTTTGTTTGGCCAATGAAATTCACTTTAAAATGGATTCTTTTTCCTTTTTTGTTTGGGCTAGAGTTGAGGAACTGATTTACCAAAAAATGATTGTCAAAATTGCGCTCGTAAATCATTATTGCGCAGCTGTCGCTCAATCCGGAATTGTGGACCAGGAACTGGAAACTGGGGACTCTTTTGCTTAGCCAATTTTGACAAGTGCTCAGTGGACGAGTGACTGATGTGTGTTTGATGACTCAAAGCCAGGCACAGGAGCATTCGAGTTGGAGTCCAAATAGTGTCAAAGTTGTTGACTGGCTGTTGAACTGAGGGCCAGGCATAGACAGACCCATTTCAAATGATTTCACATTAAAATGTTTCCGCTTCGAACGAGAGACGAGGCCACAACGAGGGTTGCTTTAATAGTATGTGGCGTAGTGACATTTACAGCTCCCATGTGTGCAGTTTAATATGATAAAAGTATATAGGGCAAAAGGCCTTACCTTAATTAATGATTACACAGGCGACTATCGCATGGAAAATTGAATGCATTGCAATTAATTTCGTATGAAATTACAATTGCATTTTGTATATTAATTTTCCTACGAGTATATGCAAAAAATTATGAATATGAATACATTGTTGAAATTCAGTCAGGGCGGTAATTGAGGGCCGGAATAAATGATTTAAATGCACATAAAAGACGCCTCGATGGATCGTTAATTGTAAAATGATGTGGCTTGAATTGAAGGTAATGTTGCCGCAGTTAATGCAATCAATTGAAATGCAACACATGTAGCATATAATTCCATTCTGTTGCTCTCATAATACCCTATGTGATTTCGAGTATTCAATTTAATCTACATACAATATCAATGAAAATTTACAAGTGCAATGTTTTGCAATGTTTTAAATTCATAACGAACAGAGGAATGAAATACTTCAGTTCTATTGCGAGGTATCTTCTCGAAAGTCATTTAATTCATGTGTCATTCATATTTTACGACACGACATAAATTGAATATGTAATTATCATTTTTACCAATTTTTCAATTATAATTTGCAGTAGCAACGATTGTTTATAAGTAGCATTTTGCATATGGATTTTAATTATTTTCTATACAAATGAAATATGTATAATTTGCGAGAATAATGCAAATACAAATTACGAGTAAGCTGTTATATAATTTGAATTTTCAATTGTTTTTCGAATTTTAATATGTTGTTGCGGTGATTTTTATCATAATGTGAAAGCAAATATTTCAGAATAAATGAGCTCTGATATATTTTTAATTTGATTAGGATTATACGTATTATTTGCTCTTTTCGAATTGTATAAGTATAAGCTATAGATAAACAACATAAGCAGTAACTAATCACAATCTGATATTATCAAATATATCGAGTTTAAAGCGTAAAAGTCAATTTAAGCAAATGAATGCTGTTTTAACTGAACTTTCAAATACAAGTAGTTTGAGGTTATTTGTATATAAACGTGATTTTTTGCTGCGTTGTAACCCAACTCGTACCATTACTAAAAAGGTTAAGCTCTAAGATAGCTTCGTTACTTTGCCAAAAGTGAACCCTAAGCAACCCTCAAAAGAGATGCGAGACACGTTTGCTAAGATATTGCTCCCCAATTGCCATAAAATAGAACCTCAGACGAAATCCAAGCCAAATTTACAGCAGCTGATCTTTTGGTTTATTAAATTTTTGCCTTTGTGTTACCCTCATGATGCTCTACTCGCTACCCACAGGGGACAGTTTGGCATGCATTTGCTAGGCCAAGGGTTGCCCAGCCCTGTGCGTTGTCTTGAGGGTAAGCCAGCCTACCTGATTGCAAAATATCCCAATCCAAGTGTGGCTCCCATGTAAACAATTATGTTGTTTCTAAGCGACTGCAGATAAGGGTAGATTTTCCTTCCCTCGGGCTGAGGAGTTTTCTTGTGGAAAGCTGGCATATGGACAACTCTAGAGCGCAGTCTTATTTATCTTTCATAAAACTAGCTTAGGGCTATGGTTAGACTATAGTATATATAAGCTGTGCCTAGAAATTAGTTTATTACCAATCTCAAAATTTCGCCAACGAATTCCCTTTATAAACGAAACGAGAAATTGCCGAAAATATTAAGGCAAGTGGGCGTGGCGAAGCATAAATAAACTCAATGTATTTGCTTTTAGCAAATAAAAAGCCAAAAGCCATAAATATTCATGCAAAGTTGTTGCGCCTTTTTGTGGTTTCATGTGGGTGCCTGGCAACTCAAAACACCAATTGTTGGGCAGTCTAGTTTCTATAAATATTTTAGCAAAAACAGAAGAAAACAAAATGTGCAAAAAAAAATAATAAACAATTTTCATTTTTATGGCATTTGTATAAAAAAGCAACAGGCGAGAAAACAAGGCCAAACAACATATTTTATATGTGTTCGAGAGCGTCGGAAAATTTCCACGAAAATTTCGATGGAAATGACAGCATTGAAAGCCAGGCTTAAATGTTAAAAGCAAGTTTAAGCTGAAGTTCAAGACTTAACTAAAAGTTCATATAAGCGACCTATTATTAAAGATATTATATAAATTATAATCATACTAATTTTAATTTATAGCATTTAAATATGAATAGGAGCTCAGCTTTTTAACTTATAGCTTTAAGCTTTAACTTCGCTTACGTTTTGTGTTGATATTTTCCCCTTTTTTAGCAGCAAGTGTAAATTCTGTAACGATTCCCTTTATGAAATTTGCA
Source organism: Drosophila kuntzei (assembly GCA_035042165.1). Classification (NCBI taxonomy): domain Eukaryota; kingdom Metazoa; phylum Arthropoda; class Insecta; order Diptera; family Drosophilidae; genus Drosophila; species Drosophila kuntzei. Next base: position 2,835,142 of record JAWNLU010001684.1, on the reverse strand, counting down.
ACAACATTGCAAACTGTCAACTGCAGTTGACATCTTACGCAACTTTTTGTGCCACATTTCACAGCTTTTCCGCGTCGGGAGCCTTGCACCTGTCACACATTTTCAGAAAAGCCAAAGGTAACAATTTATTTACACATTTTTTTCTACCTTTTTCATGTTATGTGTCACAGGTCAAGCGAATATGTTGGGGTTAGTTTTGGAATCTATGTATGAAACTCTGACTTAAAAATAAAGATTGAAAATTTACAAAATTTAGATTAAAGAGATTCAAGAAGGAAATATTTAATAAAGTTTGTTTAAATAAAAAGATCTTTTCATTATTACATTTGTATATATTTGGTATGATTAGCACAATTGCTGATTACGGAGTATATTGTGTTTAATAAATAATTATTAATAAGCCGCAATTTATTTTTCTAAGCTCCAATTTTGCTGAGTGATAAACAAGTACGCACTTTAAGTACTTTGGCTAAGCAGATTATTGACTGCTGGATACTAACGCTTAATCTGCATTTAATGCCACCCACTTAATTGAAAATCAAAGTTGCATGCAACAACCAAAAGCCACAGGCCACAGCGAAGACAATACAGAAAAGCTGAGCGTCTATCTTAGAACTTAATTAATTATCAGCTAATTAAACGGTGCACATATTTATATTGGTCTTCCCTTTTATCAGACGTTGCCACCTTGTCTAGCAGTCACTGCTTAAAAATTAACCAGTTAAGGTGGCAATTGAGCGTGGCAGACGTGGCAAGCGAGCTATTGAAAACCGCATTCAGAGTCAGCCAATGGCTAATCTGTCACCTCCCTCACAGTCAACTCGACCACACCCCGTCTACATTTATCAACTGGTGCTGCAATCCCTCTTTCACTCCATCCCCTATCCCCTCCCCTTCGTTTACTCACATCCACGTTGATTAATTAAATTGTTGACAATTTTAAAAGCTTGTCTCGTGTTGCTGCTGCTGCTCTTCTTGTCTGACTCCTACACTCCACATTTCGCATTATTCACAGCTTAACATATTACTCTCTATCTATCTCTCTCTCTCCCACACACACACACACTTTCCCTATCTATCTCGCTCTTTACTCTTGTTGCTTTTGTAATTTGTTGCGGTTTTATTGCTATTTGTGTGTTTCGTCCATTTTGTTGTATGTGACAAATGCACTAGAAAATTGGCTTCTTTTGCATTTGAAAAAGAGAACCGGAAAATTTGTGGGAAATCATCTATGAAAATGTACGCAAATGGAATCATTTCTTTTCGGTTTTGTTTTGTAAATAAAATCTGAAACTCTGGGGCTTAAACTATTATATTTCTATCTCATTGCGCTTGGGATTATTATAAGTTTATTAAACTTTGATATATGTGCATATATATTTTATTTGAATTTTCTGGTAAAGCTGACAGCTTTTCTTAAATCTATGAAAACTTCTGCTCCACCTAAGGGTTTAACTTTTTGCAAATAAAGCACAAATCAATTTATATTAAAATATTCATATTATAGTAATATTTTTCAGAACTGAACGATCCCTACGATCCCTCAACAATCAATGATCCTCTCCAAAAACTCAATATAATAACTTAGGGAAATGAGTACTTTACTCTTTTAATTAATTAATTAGAAGTGAATAAAAGCATAATAAACTTTCTAAAACCTCTCTAAATTTAGATTGAACTTATATCGGATATCCTAGTAAATTTCTCCATTGTTATATCTACTAATTACTATCGATACTTTAGTTAACAAACCAGCAGATTAAAAGTACCTCATATAAATAAACATGGATTCGGTCGTAGCATTCGAAATACTCATTTATATTTACGAGTCGCCCACATTTAATGGTTTATATATTTACATAGTACCATATCCTGACAAACAACACGGAATACCCATTAATCCATCAACGTCCGCCGCATTAGCACTTAAATTTTATGGTTCATACAAAGAGAGAGAGAGAGAGAGAGAGAGAGAGAGAAAAACAGCTCCAACTGGAGTCTGGCTATAAGTCAATTTTAATTGAAACCGCAACAAAACAATTAAAACTAAGCCCGGCTCGTAGGGACACGCTCGAACTGGCTTTTACTGTCGGGTATAAACTTAACTTTGACACCAAACTCAATTAAAATGTTGAATAAAAATTGCATATGTATGCTGTATGCCATATGCCATATGCTAGGGACTGTCTTTAACTAGTATGTATATCCTGTCTGTGTCTGTGTCTGTGCTGCATAAATTAATAAACTTGATAGAGCAGCCGAAATAGCAGTAGGCAGGGGAGTGAGAATGTAGGAACAGGAGGAGCAGCTTGCATAAAAACTAAACGAGCTTCCAACACTGGTCGACACGTACGCAGAGAGTGGCTGCAATTAAAATTTTAGTGCTCTCCCGAACCGGGGGAGCTCAACAGGACTCCAAGAGGGTTGGGGCGGTAGCACAGGAGAAAGCAGAAGTGTACACAGTTAGAATTAACCTGTACTAAAATTAAGTTGGAATGACCAAGTGATATAACTTTGAATTGCCGGAAATGAGAATATTTATTTTAAAACCAAGTATCAATAATTATGAAATACACAAATACTTTGAATTTTTAATCATGTAAAACTCTAGATTTACTGGGAATTAAATTTTAAAATTTTAAATACATTTTGCGTCACTTGCTTAGAGTTCCCAATTAGTTATTTCTTTTCGATGGACTCGGTGAAATATATATATCAGGATAATTTCTGTAGAAGTTCTTGATGATTTGGATAATTGTATTAGATTTCGATCAAGATACTTGACTTTAGTAATTTCAGTCTTAGTGAGAAATTAAGTTTTTATTGTGTCGTTTCAAGTACATATTATTTGAATTTTTCTCAGTGTGTAGTTGTAGTAGTAGGCGTAGAGTTTGTGACACGTACGTCCGTTTTTCAAGTGCTCAAATTTCAGTGCAAACTATATACGCACACCGCTTCCGCAGAGCTGCAAATCAAAAGCGACATCCTGCTGTGGGCATAAATAAATTGTGCTGCATACTTTTAGGCGTGTATTGTACCTGAGCGCAGGACATTCGGTCACTGGTAATATTTGTAAAGCGCTTAATGATGCGTGTGAGTATGTGTGTGAGTATGCGTGTGAGTATGTGTGTGTGTGTGTCTCTGTACACACCACACCACACACACCCCACAGGCGTTCTCGCATAACAATCAAGCTGCGTCCATGTGCAAGTTTTTGGCAAGCGATCAAAGCGTATGTTACACACACTCAAACACACACACACACACACACAAAAGAGCGCGCGTAATTTGCCTTTGGAAAAAAAAATGTCAACACTGCACTATGGGGAATATTTCGATTTTTCGCAAATTAAGTCATTTTTTCAAAGTACTTAAATTGGTATTTTCTTTATGCTAACATCTTTAAAAATCTTCAAACTGTAAAGCTCTATACCAAAAAATGTTATATAACAGACCCCTGTTAAGCCTTACAGCTGTTAAGTCTGCTGTTACTGTCAAAAAGCACGTACTAAAAGATTGCACTGTTTTGCAGCTGATATTCAAATTGATATTGTACAAACGAGAAACATTTTTTGAACAAAATTTTGAATGGATATTAATTATACAGGTTTGTACTATGTGTTGGTTGTACTAACATTTTGAATCTGTGCGTGTTCTACTAATATTTTGTAAAATTAGCAAATGGTTTTAGATGTAATTTCTTGGAAAGAAATGTCAACTTTGTGGAGACATACAAAATGTGCATTAAGTTACATTAATGTACGTCCATATGTATGTCGTAGAGCAATTAATTCTGATTTAAGGGTACTTTATCTTAATGTGCACAAATCCGCACAATCTGCGCAAATTTAATTTTTCTAGGTGACTTTGAGCTTTCAAACGCGGCGTTGTTTGATGAATGGCGCAAGCAGAAAGACATCTCCAACCAAGAAAGTGCAATTGTTGACTTTTTTAAACGGAAAATAAATAAAAATATTAATGTTTCAAAATATAAATGTTACTTGGAAAGCAAAAGCCGAATAGTTTGCTTTTGCCTAAATTTAAATGCCAAATGGAAGAAATGCAGCAGGAACAAAATATATTTTGAAAAAAGGCATTCAAATTGGTTAATGAGCACAACTAAATTATATTTCGGAGAATCAAATGTCAGCCATAATCGCAAAATTGGACGTCCAAAGTTGGATTACTTGGTAAAAGGAAGAGCAGCACAGCAAATACAAGCAGTAGATCTGTCAAAGTCTCAAGAAAACAACGTATTTTTGTTAATTCAAGCAGCAAGCACAGCTGCGCGCAAACAAAATCTTAGAACGATATTAATATGTTTGTCATGCCAACTTCCGATTAATTTGGATAAATTTGAACAATTTTGTTTTGAAACTGGCGAATTGATCGTTGACAATTATCAATGACAGCAACTGTCCACAAGATAATTGTACATTCAAGGCAGATTATGGAAAATACTGTACTTCCCGTAGGCTGCTTTGGCGAAGAAGCGTCTGAATCACGCAACAAATTTTATAAAGAAGACAGACTTCATCACGCCCGGAAGCACGGCAGAATACAAAATTTCGCCGAACCGATGTGTTCAATAGAGCAATGGATACGTCAGATCCAGTTATTTCCTCTACAAACCTGGAGAAACGTATTCAAAAGCATAAAGGGGTTGCCCTTCCTATCGATGTCATAAACCTCTTGTCATGTCAAATTGAAGGCCCTGGTCAAAATCTAGAGGAATTCGAAGATGAGTTAAACGTTTTATTTTATAATGGTGATGAAGAATTTGAAAATGAAGAAAACTATGCTGTTTAATATAACTATTGTTCCATTAATGACTGACTTTCAATAAATTTTTTTTTTTCCACAGTAAAAGTTGTAAAAGTTCCACAGATATAGTTGTCCGATTTGAATCATTTTTTGACAAAGTATTAATAAAATGATTATACACTAAACTTGTAAGTTTGGTCTGGATCGCTTGGAAAACACCGAATTTGTATACCCTATAAAATTAAAAAAGGGCGGTGCCACGCCCATTTTGCTGGCAGAGCTTCCTATTGATCTTAGAAGCCTAAGGCAAAAAACTAGACCAAAATATCTCATTCGTTCTTGAGTTATTAATTTATATTTTATATTCGAAAAATCGAAATATTCCCCATAGTGCACTGTGAAGCACAATAGAAACTTGGCAGAGTTGCCAAGTGCATGTTCCACAGTAAAAAGCTTTATATGTTCATGCAAAAAAAAGAACACTTTTATGTTGATATGCTTAAAGACCTGTGACCCAAAATTTGGTAGAAAAGTTTGTCGATAAATTTTTAATTAATTTGTCAACGCATTTGTATCATTACAAACAAAAAAAATTGAATTTAATATTAAGAATATAAGAAAATTAAACTTAGCTTTAAAATACAAGAATTTCTTAAAAGGTGTGCCACGCTTTTTTCTTAATAACACTTTTAAGCAGGGATTAAAACCGAAACGAATATTGGTTTCAGTTACGGTATCGGTTATGCTTGAATTAAGGTTTTCGGTTATTGGTTGTGCAAAATCTTGGAGTATCGGTTTCGTAACGGTTATCGGGTTTTATACGTTTCGGTTTAAAATACACAATACATACACAATACACAAAATACATTGTTTTACACGAAAAAGGCTTAATGCTCTTATAAGCCTGGAAAATAATAATGTTATCTGGTTACTGGAATGGTCCAGCGTAATGTCGATTTATTATAATTTAATCTCATATAAATTTGGTTCAATTCGTTTGAAAATTTCGATTATTTAGATTACACTGATTTTTAATAACTTCGAATTGCCGTAACTTGGTCAAAACTCAATCAATTTCCATGCGCAATGTAAATTTACACATAATTTTACTTCTAAATTCGTTCTGCATTTAAATTTTTATCATTTTGAAAATTCGAAAATTTTGAATTTTTTAGAAATTTTACAGTGTTACCCCTTATCATTTTTCAAAAAATTTCGAAAATTTCGAATTTTCAAAATGAACAAAATTTAAATGCAGAACGAATTTATAAAGTAATAATCATGTTCAAATTTACATTGCGCATGAAATTGATTGTTTGACAAAGTTATGGCAGTCCGAAGTTGTTCAGTAGCTGCGACGTCCAGAACCGAAATTAGCCCTTATAAATGAATCGGTTACTAAACGGTTATTCGGGTTTTTAGAGTTACCAGAAAAAATTGTTTTCGGTTTCAGTTACGGTTACAAATTTCAATCGGTTTTCATCGGTTAAAGGTTACGGTTTCGGTTAAGGTTTTAATCCCTGCTTTTAAGTAAATATTATATCACAATGTAACTAAAATTAAATTAAATACTTAGATAAGCCTCAGCATAAAATAAATCAAATACAAAAATACTGTATTAATCTTCTTGAAACTGCAAAACTTTCTCAAAGAGTTGGCAACGCTATTAATTTACAGAGTGTTGTAAACTCGTCTCAATGCAACTGAAATTTAATTGAATATTAAGACAGTCCTCAGTCCAAAATGCGATAATATTGTAGTAAACCCTCTGGAAACCACAATTAAAACTTTACAGATACATATGCATATAAATTTTGGAATTTTATACTGTTATGCTGAATTCATAGACCACAAACAAATGATTTGACCACAAAAATTCCAGTTGACAAAAGGCCAAGAAATTCTTGGAGCATAACGAAAAGTAATTGCAAAATAGTTGGCTTTCAGCATTTAAATTGTAATTTGCTAAAGAATTTCACACAATGAAATTTAATTATGAGTAAACTCGCACACACAGACTTTCGGTGCTGTGGTAACTCTGTCAGACATTACAGTTTGAGAGTTACACGAGCACGCGTGTGTGAATAAATCAAAACAATTTTACATAACTTGCAAACATAATGAATACAAAATATAATTACAAACACGCACACACTGAATTTGTCACATACATGTGGGAGTGTGCGTGTGTGTGTGTGAGTAGTTATTTAAAACAGTTGCTCAAAATGTTGCTTTCATTTTGTTTGCTTAATTGAAATGACGTTCGTTGCCATTACTGTAATTATGGGCTTATGCTCTGGCTATTTTTATTATTTATAGTTTATGTTGTTTGCTTTTAAACCTTCAATTGTTGTTGTTTATGTGTTCAGTCAAATATCAATGAGTATTTCACATTTGACAAGTTACATGCGTACATTGAAAGTCCTGACAGTTTGAAAATATCAAGCTGAGAGAGCTGAATTTATATTAGAATTGTAATTAAAATAGTTAAAACAAAAGTTCAATCCCAAACAGTAACAATATCGACGCTCTGAAGATTTGTTTTTATTTACAATTGACATCCCCCAAAATAATATCGGGAGATTTTCCGACTCTGATAATCTCTTTATTTGAATTGTGATGACAGCTAACGATCAGTTGATTTTTTTTGTACTCTCAGTTGACTTTTTATTAGAGTTATGATTACAATTATATGACCTAACGATCAATCTCACCGAAAACAATGTCGAGAGATCCAATGATAGCCACAATGTCGGCTAATAGGAATTGTGGAGCCAGTTTGGCCATCAGGGCGAGATGGGCATAGGAAGCGGGTCGAATCTTGCAGCGATAGGGTCGAGTGGTGCCATCCGACACCAGATAGACGCCAAATTCACCCTTGGGCCCCTCAATGCCCGTATAAGTCTGTCCGGGGGGCACAAAGATGCCCTGAGAGAAGTGCTTAAAGTGATGTATGAGATCTTCCATGTCTGTTTTCATTTTAGCACGTCGAGGGGGACTTATCTTGCGATCATCCGTCTTGACCTCACCTGGAGGCATGCGATCGAGACACTGTTGCATGATACTTATCGATTGACGCATTTCACCGAATCGAACCAAATAACGATCATAGCAATCGCCTTCGGAGCCGATGACAACATCGAAATCCATGTCCGCATAGGCCTCGTAGGGTTGCTGCTTACGTAGATCCCATTTAATGCCAGTGGCACGTAGAACGGGACCCGTGCAACCCATGTTGAGTGCATCATGAGCCGAGATTTTGCCAATGCCAATGTTACGCATGCGCCAAATGCGATTATCGGTGACAACATCTTCGACCTCATCGAGACGTTCCTTAAACTGAACAAGAAAGTTGTACAAGTCATCGGAGTAGCCCAGTGGCATGTCCAAGGAGACGCCACCGGGTCGTATATAGGCTGCATGCAATCGTGCCCCCGACAAACGTTCGGAGAACTCATAAAGCTTCTCTCGCTCCTCGAAGAGCCAGAAGAGCGGAGTAATGGCGCCACAATCGAGCACAGATGTGGCTATGGCCATTGTATGATTGGTCAGACGCATTAGCTCCGAGCACATGGTCCGTATGTACTTGCCCCGTGGTGGCACCTCAATATTCAACAGCTTTTCCACGGCCAAACTGTAAGCCTGCTCACACACCATGCAGGACACATAATCGAGTCGATCGAAATATGGCAATGCCTGAATATAAGTTTTGTACTCGATCAGTTTCTCGGTGCCGCGATGCAATAGACCAATGTGAGGATCTGCTGAAAGAACCGTCTCATTATCCAGTTCAAGGATCATCCGGAGCACACCATGTGCCGCCGGATGTGCGGGACCAAAGTTGATGAATTTTGTGCGAAATGTTCGATCGACTGGGGGAATGAAGCGACCATTTGAAATTGGTCGTTGTTTCCATTCATTGCCCGGTGGCATCATGACAACATTCTCAAATTGCTTATAAAATTCCGGGTCCGGATTCCAAGAGTGTGTATCCCGTGGCTCGTAAGGTTCACCTGGTGGCTTTAATGTATCCCAATCAATATCACAATTGGGCTGTAAATGATCCGGCCGTTCGTTACAGCACTCTTCGCAGGTTTCTATAAAGAAAACACTATAAATAAAAGAGTATATGATAGTATAGTAGACTTACTTTCACAATCGCCAGCTGAAAAATAACGTCCCCCCATCCACTTGGCCAACGTGGGCCTCTTGAAGGGCAACCTAAAGCTGTATGCATCTAATTTTAAATACTTATTACGAAAATTACTGCGATAGGCATTGAATCGACTTATTTCCGATTCGGTAAACAGCTTTCCGGCCAATTGACGAACCTTTTCCATATTACGGGACATTTTTAAAAGAAAATTTCTCTTTCAAAGTGAAAACTTTACAAATGTTTTGGATATTAAAAAATATTCGAAGTGTGATATAAAATGTGAATGAAGTTTATCACACGGAAATTTTGATATCCGAGTAGTTTTTCATAACGACCGTGTTTTTTATAGAACTAAGTCTATATTTAAGTAAATCTTCTTACATTATAATCAGGGATTAAAACCGAAACGAATATCGGTTACAGTTACGGTTTCGGTTATGCTCGAGTTGAGGTTTTCGGTTATCGGTTATGCAATATCTTGGAGTATCGGTTTCGTAACGGTTATCGGTTTTTTGTATGTTTCGGTTTAAAAATACCGGTATAGTTTCGGTTCACAAAAAAAAGAAAAAATTAAGTTTTTCGGTTGACCAAAATTAGAAGCGTTATTCATTGTTTTACATGAAAAAAGACTTAATGCTCTTATTAGCCTAAAAAATAATGTTATCTGGTTACTGGAATGGTCCAGCGTAATGTCGATTTTATTATAGTTTGATCTCATGTAAATTTGGTTAATTAGGCTTGAACATTTCGATTATTTAGATTATACTGATTTTTAATAACTTCGAACTGCCATAACTTTGTCAAAACTCTATCAATTTCCATGCGCAATGTAAATTTGAACATGATTTTACCTCTAAATGCGATCTACATTTAAATTTTTTTCATTTTGAAAATTCGGAAATTTCGAATTTTTTAGAAATTTTACAGTGTTACCCCTTATCATTTTTCGAAAAATTTCGAAAATTTCGAATTTTTAAAATGAACAAAATTTAAATGCAGAACCAATTTATAAGTAACATCATGCTCAAATTTACATTGAACTTGGAAATTGATTGAGTTTTGACAAAGTTATGGGAGCTCGAAGTTATTAAAAATCAGTATAATCTAAATAATCGAAATGTTCAAGCCTAATTAACCAAATTTCATGAGATCAAACTATAATAAAATCGACATTGCTGGACCATTCCAGTAACCAGAAAACATTATTTTTTTATATTTTTTTTATTTTATATTCGGATACGGTTTCAGTTACGGTTACAAATTTCAATTGGTTTTCACAGGTTAAATGTTACGGTTTCGGTTAAGGTTTTAATCCCTGATTATAATTGTTAATTATGTATTTTTTAAATTTTCTAACACCTTTTTTTTATCATATTATAAAACTGCACATTTGTTATTAATACAATTTGCAAAAGATTTCCATTTAAAGTATCAGAGGAAAATATCTACAAAAAAATATAAATCTTGACCTATATTATTTTAGGTAATTTTTAATTAAAATTTATATGAAATTTTAAAAATTTTGAATTCAATTTGATATGAAGTTTTAATAATTTTAAATGTGTTTATGTATGTATTCACATGTATTTATTTATAGATTTTATTTGTATTATATATATTATAAATATATGTATTATAAATATTTTACTTTTACTTACTCTTATAGATCTTTGATGATCATTATCACTTTGCGCATCACAAGGTGTCGAAGCGTTCACTGCAGCCCGCCTCACATCATCAGACCCGCCTCGACTTGGACGAGCGCGTCCATTGGGCCAAACAGCAAAGGGCCAAATCGCGATCCAAGCGTGATTTTATTCGTATGCGTCCATCCCGCACCTCATCGCGTGCCTTGTCGCTGGTGGATTCGGTGGCCTTTGATGATCCCAAGTGGGCACAAATGTGGTATCTGGTAAGTCCTGAAAAGTCCCCTTCATTCAATAGAATTAATAAATGTCCATGATCTTATGTAGAATCGCGGTGGTGGCCTGGATATGAATGTGATACCCGCTTGGAAGCAGGGCATAACTGGCAAAGGTGTTGTGGTTACCATACTGGACGATGGTCTGGAATCAGATCATCCAGACATCGAGCAGAATTATGTAAGTCAAGTTAATTTCTTGCCTCTTTCCACTATGACAATATTTACATACATATTTCTCTGAAATATTATGGATCATCAAATCTCAAAAATACTTTTACAATAGTGATTAAAAATTAAATTATTAAAACAAATTTTCAACCATTCTATGTTTTGAAAATTATGTTTTGAAATCATATTGATTATTGAAATACCCGATGTTTTTTAGATAAATCGGATATCTGGAGATATTTTGATAATAATGGATTTGTCGTTTTCCTGAAACGTCTGAGATATAATTTTTAGGAACTCACAAAATACCGCTGCCAAAATTATTATTTATTAGTATGTTTTCGGAAATTAAATTAATAATAATTTAATATGTACATATTTCATGCCTTTTCACTCAATTTAAAAATTAATTTAATTTAATTCCATTTTGATTTACTTTGATATCAGAAAATCCTGCTTGAGTTTTGAAAAACATGAGTTTTTTATTTTTCTATGATATGTCAATGAAAATAAAGTTGGTTCCTTCTAATGTCAATTTGCCATTCTTACGTTGAATTTAAATTTGATAGATTTTAATGGAAACATACAAAACAGACAATGGGAAATCTAGGAAATGGAATCATAGTGGAATGAGGTTATTGTTAAAACAAGGTTTAATCGAAAGTGATCTGATTTTTATAAACAGGATCCGAAAGCGTCGTATGATGTGAATAGCCATGATGAGGATCCCATGCCGCACTACGACATGACGGACTCGAATCGACATGGAACACGGTGTGCCGGCGAAGTGGCTGCCACGGCGAACAACTCGTTCTGTGCAGTGGGCATCGCATATGGGGCAAGTGTGGGCGGTGTGCGGATGCTCGATGGTGATGTGACTGATGCTGTGGAGGCGCGTTCGCTCTCGCTCAATCCGCAGCACATTGACATCTATAGTGCGTCGTGGGGTCCCGACGATGACGGCAAAACTGTGGATGGTCCCGGTGAGTTGGCATCGCGTGCCTTTATCGAGGGCACGACAAAGGGACGCGGCGGTAAGGGGAGCATCTTCATTTGGGCATCGGGCAATGGAGGGCGAGAGATGGACAATTGCAATTGCGATGGCTATACGAATTCGATATGGACTCTGTCCATATCGAGTGCCACCGAGGAGGGCCATGTGCCGTGGTATTCGGAGAAATGTAGCTCCACGCTGGCCACCACCTACAGCAGCGGCGGGCAGAGCGAGAAGCAGGTGGTCACCACAGATTTGCATCATTCATGCACCGTATCGCATACGGGCACCTCGGCCTCGGCACCGCTCGCCGCGGGCATTGCAGCCCTGGTGCTGCAGTCGAATCAGAATCTCACCTGGCGCGATCTGCAGCACATTGTGGTGCGCACCGCAAAGCCAGCGAATCTTAAAGATTCCACTTGGTCGCGCAACGGTGTGGGCCGACGTGTGAGCCATTCCTTTGGCTATGGTCTCATGGATGCCGCCGAAATGGTTCAAGTTGCCCGCAACTGGAAAACTGTCCCCGAACAGCAGCGATGCGAGATCAATGCGCCACATGTCGATAAGTGAGTATCACATCACATTTCACTTGGTAATACTTTAAAAACTCTTTCTCTCTCTCTATCTCTCTCTCTCTCTTGATGTAGAGTCATTCCCCCGCGCACTCATATCACGCTCCAGCTCTCAGTCAATCATTGCCTCTCAGTCAACTATCTGGAGCATGTGCAGGCCAAGATCACACTCACCTCACAGCGACGCGGCGATATTCAGCTCTATTTGAGATCACCAGCCAACACCAAAGTCACGTTACTCACCTCGCGGTAAGTTCAGCTTTCGAATGAGACAAAGTTTTCCAAAAAATAAAATTATTGTCCCCTGAATGGAATTTTAATTTATTTTTTTTTCACTTAATGAATTACGTACACAAAAAAAATACTATTTTTCATTGGTATCAATTTTATTTTATTTGGGAATCATTTTTATTTTATTTTTATCTATTTTATAAGAATAAAATTGAAATTATTAAAATTGTGCTGTTTAATAGTAAGAGATCACAAATAGTTGATCTACAGATTACAGATGGAAAATGCAATCGAATCGATCACTTGATCTTTTATTTCCGATTGTACTAAAATTGATAAAAGTTTATTCTCAAAGTTAATCAACTTCGCAGATTGGAATCACTTTTAAAATTATTTGTAAAGATAAAAATGAAATGAGAAAAGACAGAAATAATTTAACTTTTTAAAATTAAAATAAAGTCTAAAATTAAGCAAACTTATATGAGCATGGAATTTATTTTAAAAGATTAGATAGAAAGACAAAATCAAGCTAAGTGTTTACGTTTAACAATTTAAATCAAGGATTAAAACCTTAACCGAAACCGTAACCTTCAACCGATGAAAACCAATTGAAATTTGTATCCGTAACCGAATATAATTTTTTCCGCTGTACCAAAACCCATATACCGAAACTCTTTAAGCCGAAATTTCCGTTTAGTAACCGATTCACTTATAAGGGTTAATTTCGGTTCTGGCCGTCGCAGCTACTGAGCAACTTTGATAACTTTGAACTGCCATAACTTTGTCAAAACTCAATCAATTTCCATGCGCAATGTAAATTTGAGCATGATTTTACTTAAAAATTCGTTCTGCGAAATTCGAAATTTTCCTAATTTTTCGAAAAATTATAAGGGGTAACACTGTAAAATTTCTAAAAAATTCGAAATTTTCGAATTTTCAAAATGAAAAAAATTTAAATGCAGATCGAATTTAGAGGTAAAATCATGCTCAAATTTACATTGCGCATGGAAATTGATTGAGTTTTGACAAAGCTATGGCTGTTCAAATTTATTAAAAATCAATAAAATCAAAATAATCGATATGTTCAAACCAAATTAATAGAATTTATATAAGATCAGACTATAATAAAATCAACATTACGCAGGGCCATTAACGTAACCAGATAACATCATTTTCCAGGCTAATAAAAGCATTAAATCTTTATCATGTAAAACAATGAATAACGTTTCTTATTTTGGTCAACCGAAAAACTAAATTTTTTATTTTTTTTTGTGAACCCAAACCATAACGGTATTTTTTAATCGAAACTTACAAAAAACCGATAACCGAAAACTTTAATTCGAGCATAACCGAAAGCGTAACTGAAACCGATATTCGTTTCGGTTTTAATCCCTGATTTAAATAAAAGAACAAATGAAGCTTACTTGTACAGTCGAGCTTCCCTATATAGAAACTTTATTATAACTCTATCTATTGTACATGAAATTAATTCAAAATAGGAAAGTTCTTTGTTTTATAACAATTGATATAGTCATTGATCTACTGACTTATTTTCCATATTCCCACAGCGTACATGATAACTCACGTTCAGGATTTAATCAATGGCCCTTCATGTCGGTGCACACCTGGGGAGAATCGCCGCACGGAAATTGGCAGCTTGAGATACATAACGAGGGTCGCTATATGGGTAAGTGAAAGTCATTAATTCTTTTAACTACAACTAAGAAAACGAAACGTTTTACATGCTGCGCTTTTGTGGAACTTTTAACCAATCAAATCATTAACTCACCTGTTGCAAACCTCACTTAAAATATTACTAATCGTTAACGAAAACTCAGGCCATGCTCTATTACGGGAATGGTCGTTGATCTTTTATGGCACCACATTGAGCATTGATCCCAATGATCCCATTTCTGTGCCACGCTCGAACAGCGCCGAGGCAACCACACCAAATTCAAGTAGCAGCAACACTGGCAGCACCACCAGCAATCTACATCAAATCTATTCACCACAATATCCACGCATATCGCCCAATAATTTTGCCAATACACCATCGGGTGGTGCCAAATTGCCACTGGGCAAGACAGCACCAAATAAATCAAGTTTTGTTACCAACAATCCATTGTTGCCACTGCCACCAGCACCACCAGCTAAGCAGGGATATCAGCAAATCTCCGCCACATATGGTGTCATTTTGGGCAAGACTCACAGCAACAATAACAACAACAACAACAACAAGGCCAACAATAAAGGCAACAACAAGGCCAACAAATCGAATAAAGCGGGTGAAAATGGCAATAAAAATGGCAATGGCAATGGCAAGGCCAATAAAAAGGAGTCAACCACACAGAGCACCACAAGCAGCACCACAACAAATAAGAATAAATACTATCGCATTTCGCAACAACAACAACAGGCTGGAGGAGGAGGTGGCAAATCCAAGGGGCAGTCAAATGGACTGCAAACGCAACGCCCCAAGATCAATTCAGGCGAAAAGTTCTACGATGAGAAAACGCGCAAAGTAATTGGCGATATTTCGAGCAACAGCAACTACAACAACAACAACAGTCGGGGCAGCAACAACAACAACTCGTCAGTGCAACGTCTGCCCATTAAGGCAGCCAAGCAGGTGAAAGAGAGCAACTCAGATTCACGCATACCCAAATTATTTGAGCGCTACGAGAAGATACAGGCCATCTTCCCAGAGTTGGAGCCTTACGAGAGCAGCATCAGCAGCAGCAACATGGCCAAGTTAAAGCAACCACAGCAATCACAGCAATCCCGCAAACAGGGCAAACAATTTGAGGTGGAACTCTTTAAGCCCATTTCCAGCTCCAGCTCCAGTTCTAGCAGTGCCACAAGCGGTGGCAATAGCAAAGCTGGCAATACCAAAAAGTCACCATCTGCACCGCCGCCACCATCGCAACCACTGCCGGCATTGCCCGCGGGCGGCAGCAGCTTTTTGCCCGATCAGCGTATACTCAAAAAGCAGCAACTTTTAATGGCAGCCGCCGGTGTCCTTGCCTCCGACGATGTTAATGATGATGCGAATGACGATGATGATAATGATGATGATGATGATGATGTGGAACATTTGGAACTGGCTGCAGCGGGCACTTTTCGTCAGACCAACAGACCAAATGGTAGCCTTTTTGGTGCAGCACCAACAACAAGAACACAAATACACACAATCACACTGTACTACAAAATTGCGCATTGAAATTATGAATTAATGTGCAGATCTTATTGATTTAAATTTTAACAGAAAGCAGCTAACAAATTGCACTTTCCATTTATTAAATTACTTATCCTCGCAATTTGTAGTGCAGTGTTGTGTGCTCAGCCTTAACATTTGCTTATGATTTTCTTTTGAAAGTTTGTCAGCCACTGAAACACGCTTTCATTAATCAAGCTGCAAAGTGCAACATGCAACAACAAATTCTTGTTGTTATTTTTCTTGTCTGTCAGCATCCAAAAATATGGCAGCACATTTTTCACTTTGTTTTTGCAATTTGCTTTTTGCTTTTGATTTTTTAAGAGTCGCCTCAAGTAGAAAATTTTGTTTAGCTTTTTGTCACATCATTTGTTTTATTTCATCTCTCCTCTGACTGATTTATTGGCTCTTCACTTGCGTTGTTTACCCCATGCCATGAATCAAATTGTTAACATTTTCTGTTGTTTGCCTTCATTTTTGGCTTTTGAATTTTGATTTTGATTTTCATTTCGATTTTGATTTTGATTTTGATTGTGAAACATTTGCACTCTTGTCTAATCTCATTTGGATGCCTTGCAGCACAAATTACACAATGGGACATGATTCTCTATGGCACTGATATGCCCGCCCAACCCGATGACGACTCCCATGCCAATCAACCATCCCAGTACCATTTATATGGCGACGAAATGGCCCACAATGATATCGAGCACGATGCCAGCGGCCAATGGCGCAACATGCAGCAAGTGAGTTCAATTATTTACAACATATCGAACATCAATAAATATATCTTAACTTATTAAGTATACGTATATATAATATATAAAACCTATTGTTCTTACTGAAATATTGGTGTCAAAACTTTGCAAAAAGTGTAAACTGATGAATTCAGAATTCAGTAGCATAGTTAGAAAATTATCGCACATCTTTTAGAGAAGCATAGTGAAAAATGTAGTGAAAGAAGGCTTGGAAGCATTGTGAGAAGCTCGTAGGGAAAGCTTATCTAAAAGCATAGCGTGAAGTAAATTAAAAAGTGGAGCGAGAAGCGAAGCGAAGAGCGTAATGGAAACTTAGCAAGAAACGTAGTGAGAAGCAAAGCACGAAGTGCAGTGAGAAGTGAAGCGAGGATCGTAGCGAGAAGCATAAGGAGAAGTATAGGGAGAATTCAAGCAAAGTGGAAACTTAGCAAGAAGCGAAGTAGAAATTGAAGCGAGAAATTTTATTTGTAGTACATTTCATAAATTATCAAAACAAAAAGAAGAGCAAAAAATTATGAAGCTTACAAAACAATTATAACTTGATTAAAAAGTATTTGGTTGTATTAATGAAATATTCAGGATTATCGCTTACGCCATTTGCTTTAACACAAATTAAATATTAAGTTGAAAATATTGTTATAATGTAATATATAGAATTTTTGTTTGTTTGTTTTTAGTTTTTGTATTATTATTGTATTATTTTATTTTGTAATCTTTGGGTGTTTGCAGTGCTTCGCTAGCGACTTGCCAGAGAGCGAGGGCGATGATGGTGTTGACGAGGACATTAGCAGTGTCCGGGTCCATCTGCGTCAGCGTCAGCGCCAACGTCAGCATCAAAATGGCGACGTCTCGTCGCGTGCTTGCATGTGGCTAGCTTGAGTTGTGTGATACGTGAATGATAACAGATGATGCGAATGATAAGATAAGGCCATTGACCTCCTAACTAGTCGTACCACAAGCAAGTGCTTTCGATCATCAGTGCTTTGCAAACTGTTAGCTGGGCGTAGGTAGACTTACAATTTGAATTACTGTTTAGCATGCTTGGGTTTTTTTTTTATGGTTTTTTCCAGGGATTAAAACCGAAACAAATATCGGTTTCAGTTACGGTTTCGGTTATGCTCGAATTAAGGTTTTCGGTTATTCAAAATGTTGGAGTATCGATTTTGTAACGGTTATCGGATTTTTGTAAGTTTCGGTTAAAAAATACCGGTATGGTTTCGGTACACAAAAAAAATAAAAATTATGGTTTTCGGTTGACCAAAATAAAAAGCGTTATTCAATTTATTTTGATTTTATTGATTTTTTATAGTTTCGAACTGCCATAACTTTGTCAAAACTCTATCAATTTCCATGCGCAATGAAAATTTGAGCGTGATTTTACCTCTTAATTCGTTCTGCATTTAAATTTTGTTCATTTTCAAAAATTTTTGAAAATTGAAATTTTTCGAAATTTTACAGTCTTTGTCTTTTTTGATTTTTTCGAAAAAATTTGAATTTTTAAAATGAACAAAATTTAAATGCAGAACGAATTAAGAGGTAAAATCACGCTCAAATTCACATTGCGCATGGAAATTGATTGAGTTTTGACAAAGTTATGGCAGTTCAAAGTTATCAAAATTGCTCAGTAGTTGCGACGTCCAGAACCGAAATTAACTCTTAAAACTGAATCGGTTACTAAACGGTTATTTCGGTTTAAAGAGTTTTGGTTTATGGGTTTCGGTACAGCGGAAAAAATTTTTTTCGGTTACGGTCTCAGTTCCGGTTACAAATTTCAATCGGTTTTTACCGGTTAAAGGTTACGGTTTCGGTTAAGGTTTTAATCCCTGGTTTTTTCTTTCATTTCATTTCGTTTCGTTTCGTTTCATTTTTAGTTCAACTAACTAAGTCAGATTTAATGCTGCCCATAAATTTTCCTCTACTTAGCATAAAGTCATACAAAATGTCCGATTTGCACTTTGCCGAATTCAATTTTTGGCACTCAACCGAGCGGGCAATGTGCCAAATTCTCAAACTACTGACTCCTTTCTCTTTGACATACATACATACATATATATACATATATATATATATTGTCCTTGTCAGCTGCAGAGTGGTGCATTACTTAAATGCAGGCATTGCTATTTTGCATGCACTGTTTGAGAGCCAATGCTGCTGCAACTGTTGTCATTTTTCAAGTGCACTTTTTGCGCCTGTTGGCGGGCAACACATTTATGGCGCTCACTGTCTGAAATGGACAGAACTTTAACCTTTTGCCACCTATTGTTGCCTTCAAAGTCTCTGCATGACCTGAAACACTTTTTTCTTCACTCACTTTTATTTTGGGAAGCTTCTTTATCTTCTGTCCTACAAGTAAACCCTCTCTCTTTATCTCTCTTTCTCCCTCTCCCGCTCTCTCTGTAATAAACTAAAAGTGCATTGACCTTAGTTTTTTAAATGCTTGGCAGCAAACTTTTTGCATAACAAACATTTTGTTTTCATTTTTTTCGATTCTCGACTGCAACACGCGACGTCATCGCATGTGAAACAACTGTTAGATAAAGCAATAGATAGAGAGAAATAGAGAGAGAGGCGTATATGTACATGGGAGTAAGAGAGACTTCACATCACAAAGTTATAGACAGACACTTTTTGGTAAGGGCAGCAATAAATAAACACACACATTCACCCAACATTCACTTTACATACATACTTAAGTACTTTTGGCCAAAATGCCAGACAGCGCGGCAACATGCAATGAACCACAGCGGATGTCTGACAAACTGAGCGAGTGAATGAGACGGGGAGAGGGAGAAAATGAAAGAAATAAACATAGAACTTTGACTCTTTGAAATTACATACCTACATCAAAGACATGCTTAAAGCTTTGTAAACCATGTCTTGAACTTAAACAAGTAAGAAAGCTTATGTCGAGAGTGCTCGACTATGAGATACCCTGCGCCCAGATACCCTTACACTTATTAATCAAAGATACATACACAAACATTATTACAAGCTGTATATACCCTCGGTAAAGGGTAAAAGAAGAGATCTTACAGATGCCAACAAATTGTTGCATGAAATGAAATTATATTTAAGTATTTAAGGTTAAATTAATATCAATATTTGATTCACATAAAAACTAATGTGTTGTTCGTTCGTTCGTATTAATAATATAAATATTACGCATACGCAGTGTGGCATATTTATTAATCATTAACAATCTTCGTATGTCATTGCAGGTGGGCGAAGTGGGCGTAACCCAGGATCATAGAAATTCTGCCGCATGCCTCAAGTGGAACGATCAGAAATGTTTAGGTTTGTCTTTAATCTTTCTACTCATAACACAAATTTTCTATCTAAACTTTAAACACGCCATCGACAACAACAACAACAACAAGGGCAACAACAACAATAGCATTAGATAATTGAACAAATACTATTTTAAAATGCAAACAACAACAATAAGAATAACTGTAAAAAACAACTAAAGTCTAAAAAAAAACGAAATGAAAACTACAATTCCAATTTTAAGATAAACAAACAAAAACAACAACAATAAGAAATAATGAAAAGCATTTGAATGCTTAATTTAAGCATTTTTTAAGCTGGCAAACAAAAAAACAATTGAACAATAGCTAAGTAAGCAACAAAAACAACAACAATAGAAGCAAACAAATTATAAATATTAACAACAAATAGGAAGGAAATACTACAAAAACACTGCAAGTCCAAAAAATATATATACTTAAACTTTTTGTAGTTAAATTTAGTATTAAGTTAGATATACACACACACACACAAACACACACACACACACAGAGAAAAGATATAGGCGTGGCAGAGAAGAAAAACGAACAAATTAAAAAAAAAAAAACTATGGTTGTTTACGAAAACTGTTTGCACATTTTCAACTTTTAGATTCGCACAAACAACAACAATAATTTAATATAAAAGAAATATATTTTAATTGTTAAGGAATTAGTTGAATTTGTTTTTAATTACATGTAATTCATTGTTTTCGTTTGTTTTTCTTTTGTTTATACATTTTTTGATTACATTTGAAATTCCAAATTCCCGTGCCAAAGTCATTTTTCAAAGTTTTGCATGCATTGCGCCTTGGCAATACAGTTTTAAGTGCATTGCCTGCCAATTGCAGTTTGAAATACATTGCATCAGATCCTTTTAAACCATTTTGCTACCTTATTTATTACAAAATGTTGCCAGGTTCATCAATTGGATACAGTTTTAATAGCACTGCCTTTTTGACAGTTTGTCATGCATTGCATGCGTTGGTTTTAAATGCTCTCAATCCCCACAAAACTTATGTGCTGTGTACTATATGCATTTCAGATTCTCTTGCCAGACCAGCGAAATAGCCACAGTTTGAGTAGCACTGCCTGCTTAAAATTCAACTTTTTATTATAATTTTGTAAAAAAAACTTTTCCTTTCTATTGTCTTTCTCTTGATTTAAATGCCACGCGCGCAATTTGACAACAGTTTAGAATTCATAGTAAAAGACTGTTTCGTAAATTTAAACGTAAATCTTAATGAATAACTAAAAAAAAACCAATATGAAAATATTTAAAACTTAGCGGGCAGCATAATGGGAAAATTGCATTAAATTCTTAGTGTTAAGGTGTCAAAGCAAAAGCAAACAAATTTTTGTATTTAAACTATAACTATAACTGTAACTGTACTTCTAACTGTAACTAAAGAAAATATAATAATTATTATAATAATAATGATAATTACAATAAAAGCAAAAGTAAACGAAAACAAAGTACTAGGGTGTAGGGTACGAGTACGAGTAGTATTAAAGTAGACAGCAGCAAGTAAAAAAAAATATAATTAACAACAAAAATAATAATTAAATAAATGTAACAATTTATATAGAAAAAGTTCCTGCAGTTTTGATCAAAATTGCAATATAACAAAAACAAACATTTCAAAAATACATAAAATGAAGAAAAATAAAAAAAATAAAAACACGAAAAAAAAAAAATTAGATAATTTTCTAGTGAGCTTAGGAAATAACTAAACAATTATGAACAATTAAACAGCGCACAAAATACATAAAAGTTTAAACAAATGCCAGAAGTGAGCAACAAGCTTCTAGTCATAATATTATTTTGTGCGCTACTTAAAAAAAGAAAACAAGCAAGAATAATATTAATAATTTAAAAAAAAAACCAAAAAATAAGAAGAAAATCAAATAAAGAAATTCATTAATAATTACAAATACAAAATAAGGATTTAATTAATTTCCATATCGAACCGTTTTACAAAAATGAAAAACATACGCACACACATATCTTTGTTACAATATTTGTTGTTTATCATTATCCGCAATGCATAAATAATTACACTAGTTTACAAGGTTTTTCGACCCAGAAAATGGTTGGCGAAAACTTGCCAAACATATTCAAAATTCCAACTTAGTTTGTAAACTTTTGTTAATTCTTTGTGTTTGTATTAGAAATAAACAAGAAGACAAAAATCAAATGGCAACTGGAGTGCAATAATTAATTCTAATTCTCTCATACTGCAACATAAGCAACAACAATTACAAAACAACAACAATAATTCGCTGGTTTAAGTGACATATCATTTTGAATAAATTTTCGTTTTTAACTTTTAAACTTGGTACAAACTTGATTTGTTTTGTTTAAATGAATAATCATATCGAAACTGCACAATAAACAAAACAAAAGAAGATTTAAATACTAACTTACTCATAGAAAATATAATTTATTTGTTTTGTTTATTTGTTGTTGTTGTACTAAGTAAATTCTCATAAATACAGAAAATGATTATAAATTAGACACTGAAAACTGAAAAACTTCAAGCATACAGCATACCATAACTAGCACCCAATATTTGTTTAAAAAATAAATCTAACAATTTTCCATTCGTTTTTTCGAACAAAGCAAATTATCTTTATGTTTTTCAATTTATAATTTAACCCTCTCTCAGTGCTGGCTGCGGTACTTATGCTTAAATATTTTTCAAAAACCTTATTAAAAAAAAATAAAGCCAAATTAATATTTAAGTCTATACAATAATGAAATATAAATTTACAATAAAAGAACAACTGGTACTAGGGCCTGGGGTAGCTATTAATATTTACAATTAAAATTATACTTAAAATAAAAGTAAAACTATAACAATTACAAACAAATTTCGTGACTAGGAAGTAAATTTGTGCGAAATGTCAACTTTTTAAATGTAAAAACGAAATTAAACACAAGAACTAAAAACTTAGTACTGTAAATGAGATTCGATGGCCGCAATTTCAGATCAAACAATTTTTTATGTATGTTTTGTGTATATATACATATTATATATATCTATATCTATCAATATGAACTATCTATGAGTAATAAATAAATGCATTGAAAACGTATTTACAAATCGAGCTGAAACTTCTTTATGCAACAACAACAACAAGTAGAGCAGCAAGTCAAATGTGGTCCAAAAACATTTTAGACACTTCCAAATTCAAAAACGATTCCCCTCAAATACTCGCACACTCGTATATCTCGTAGAAGTAACTTAAATAAAAGGTGAGTTTAGCTAAAGAAATTATGCAATTTCTAAGTAAAGTATTTACCATTTGTCTTGTGTATTATTTGCTTTGTTTTAATCCAAGTACTTTTCGTACTTCTATAATTAGTTTTGATCTTTGGTTGCTGTGTGATATTAACAACATGTATTTGGTCTTCTTGTAACATTTTGTATTTAACCCACACTCGATTTCAATACGCCGCACACATCAGCACACTGATCATCCTTATGCCATGTTTGCTTTCCAACACTGGTTCTGGTACAGTAATCACTCACCCACCATGCACATCCACTGACTATTTTATTTTTATTTGATTTGATCTTTTCATTTCGAGCATGTTTTTTGGACTACTGCGCTTGCCTTAATATTTATAAATACCTTGAACTTTTTGTTGTTAATAGATCGGTTTCAGTTTCAGTTGAGACTTGACTATTGATTCAAGATTTTCATTTTATTCAATAACGATGATGAAGAAAAACAAAAGTAAACAAACAAATAAAAATTCTTTTGTTGCCTTTGTTTTGTTACACTTCGTATACATTTTTTTTTTTGTCAATTGATCTATTAATCTACTAACTAACCGTAATTTCAAATTCTTTTTCCATTTCTCAACACTGTTTTTTTCGGAGGTAAATGGTTTCTCCTCTTTTGTAGCTGTAGTTTTTTTTACAAAATAAAATTCTTTTATTAAATTATAATCATTCCACATTTGCTGCTCTCCACAGAGTGCCGGGAATCCAGCTACTTTTACAAGGATCTCTGCTACGACGAATGTCCACAGCGTACATACGCCAAGGTAAATGCCGATATACTGGACGAAGACAACGATGCGGACAACGAGTTGGACACTCATGAAGTCAGTTCTACAGCGGATTCCACCAAAGAAGTGTCTAGCAATGGTCTCATAGACAAGGACGACCCACTGCAGGCATCGGATCGTCGACGCCGCACTGAATCGACCTTGTCGTTGACACCACGTCACAATCAAATCTGCGCCAGTTGCGATGCAAGTTGCTTGCGGTGCTATGGACCAAATGTCTCCCAGTGCAGCACCTGTCCTCCAGGTAGCCAACTCCGCAAGTTGTCACAGACCAACGAGACCTATTGCTATGCCTACGTTGTACGCAGCACTGTTGATGTCTCCAATCTGGCAGACAATGAACAGCTGGATGGTAATTACAAGCTCCAGTATATACAGTGGACCACAGCATTGCTTGTGATTGCTGTGATCGTTTCTATAGTGGGAGTGTCGGTGGCCGGCGCCATGATTTACCATCGTCGAGCGACAAAGGACGATTCGTACACTCGTGTGTCTCTCATGGCCGAAGACGAGAGCGATGAGGATCACGAAGTGGATATATTTACGGCGCGTAAGAAATCTCCATTCGATGTCGTCGAATATCACGATTATTGGCCACGGAGGCCCAGTGAGCCAACCGATCAGAATAATGCAGTTGAGGAGAAATGAAGGCACCCTTATAAACAATTAGTTATATCACATCTATTGATTACTGCTCATCCTCACAATTCATATTCGGATGAATTTTAATAAGTTTCGATATTTTTGATTTTATATAAAGGTCATGAAAGATTTCGTAACATTTGCTGCGATCTGTTTATCACATGCATTTAAATTATTTAGATTTTCGTAAAATTGTTTTTAAAATGTATTTATCCTAGTCTTAAGCAAACGAGAATCAAATAAAATGTAATATGCTTATAACATATATTGCAATGGTTTCTATTCTTTTGACATAATGTTTAACAGCCTCTCCAAAAATACTTATTATTAAATAACAGGTCTATTTTCTTACACAACTAACAAAATCAGTTGCTCCTTAAATTACTAAATTATATATATACAGTTTTTGCAGTAACTGTTTTGGCAAAAATATAATCGCATGTTTTTCATTATTAAAAAAATAGTTGAACAAAATATGTCAGAACAGTTACTTGACCAACTGTACATATACATTTTTTGTGGGGTATTTTCAGGTGCAACGTAAAGAGGTAAAAACTTGCTTAAATTAACTAAATACTTTTGGGCTGCAGCCTAAAACGTTCATTTACGTTAAGTTACGGTTTCGGTTATGCTCGAATTAAGGTTTTCGGTCATCGGTTATGCAAAATCTTGAAGTATCGGTTTCGTAACAGTTATCGGTCTTTGTAAGTTTCGGTTGAAAAATATGGTTGAATAAGACTCAATGCTCTTATTTTCCTGGATATTAATGTTATCTGGTTACTGGAATAGTCCAGCGTAATGTCAATTTTATTATAATTTTATTTTGAACATTTCGATTATTTTGATTTTGTTGATTTTTAATAACTTCGAACTGCCATAACTTTGTCAAAACTCAATCAATTTCCATGCGCAATGTAAATTTAAGCATAATTTTAACTCTAAATTCGTTTTGCATTTACATTTTTTTCATTTTAGATAATTTTTGAAAATCGAATTTTTCGAATTTTTACAGTGTTACCCCTTTATCTTTTTTGATTTTTTCAAAAAAATTCGAATTTTTAAAATGAACAAAATTTAAATGCAGAACGAATTTATAAGTCAAATCATGCTCAAATTTACTTCCGCATACAAATTGATTGACTTTTGACAAAGTTATTGCAGTTCAAAGTTATCAAAGTTGCTCAGTAGCTGGGACGGCCAGTACCGAAACTAAGCCTTTTAAATGTATCTGTTACTAAACGGCTATTTCGGTTTAAAGAGTTTCGGTTTTTGGTTTTCGGTGCAGCGGAAAAATTTTTTTCGGTTACGGTTTCAGTTACGGTTACAAATTTCAATCGGTTTTTACCGGTTAAGGGTTACGGTTTCGTTAAAATTAAGGTTTTCGAATGACCAAAATAAGAAGCGTTATTCATTGTTTTACATGAAAAAAGACTTAATACTTTTATTAGCCTGAAAATAATGTTATCTGGTTACTGAAATAGTCCAGTGTAATGTCGATTTTGTTATTATTGGATCTCACATAAATTTGGTTCATTTGGTTTGAAAATCTTGATTATTTTGATTTTACTGAACTTTTATAACTTTGAACTGCCATAACTTTGTCAAAAGTAAATTAATTTTTATGCGGAATGTAAATTTGAGCATGATTTTATATCTAAATTTGTTCTGCATTTAAATTTTTTTCATTTTAGAAAATTTTTAAAAATCGAATTTTTTCGAAGTTTTACAGTGTTACCCCTTGATCTTTTTTGATTTTTTCAAAAAAAATTTGAATTTTCGAAATGAACAAAATTTAAATGCAGAACGAATTTGGAGGTAAAATTATGCTCAAATTTACATTCCGCATAAAAATTGATTGACTTTTGACAAAGTAATGTCAGTTCAAAGTTATCAGTACCTGCGACGGCCAGAACGAAATTAACCCTTATAAATCAATCGGTTACTAAACGGTAATTTCGGTTTAAAGAGTTTCGGCTTATGGGTTTCGGTACAGCGGAAAAATATTTTTTCGGTTACGGTTTCAGTTACGGTTACAAATTGCAATCGGTTTTTATCGGTTAAAGGTTACGGTTTCGGTTAAGGTTTTAATCCCTGATTATAATAATTATTATATATCAGAAGATAAGCATAGAAATTATATATCAATGTTACTACTTAAGGATAGAATTTTAAGATAGGATTTAATGAATTGAAAATTGAGAAATTAGATGTCTCTTTTTTTTACTGGGGAAGCTTTAAAAAAATGTAAAACGAACTGAACGACATTCCAAAATTACCAGGCTAACAGAATTTACCGTAGGTCGTTAACGCAAAAAATTTAAATTTATCTGTACTCAAAGAAACGCTCAAACATTTAGTCAAATAGGAGCAATTTCACACCGATCAGCAACTCAAGAAATATTTTCACGCAACTGGTGTTGCATGCCACTTACTCAAACACGCAAACGCCCCAATAAATTTATTTTTTGATAGAAACTAAACAAAAGAAAAGTAATTGTGGAATGAATTCTTAGGTAAAATCATGATTAAAACGACATTCCGCTTAAAAATAGTTTCAGATTTAATCAAGCTATGGTAGTTAAAAGTACGAAAAAAATATATATATTTAATTTTAATCTAAAAAAAATATGGTTAAATAATAATTAAATCAATGATTTTAAATTAAACATAAGACAGGAGTAGAATGTGTAAGTCCGTATGTTTATATTCATAGAATTTTGTTTTAAAATTATTCATAGCAAATATATTTAATGACAATGTTAATCTAATCATTTTTTAAAATTATTCATATCATAGATAATAATACCCAATTTTATTTCAATTCTGTTTGCAAATTATTTTACAGCAAAGAAATTAATACCCAATGTTATTTCATAAGTATAGGATTTTACGAATAAAATTAGTTCACAGCTTAAAATTTAAAGTCTTTTTTACTGTTTGGTTTTTTGTTAAGATAGATCTAAAATAGATCTATAGCAGACGCAAGTAAAAAGTAAGTATTCGATTGAATGTAAAAGGTAAGTATGGCGATATTGATATTATTTGAAAAAATTTAAAGGGGTAAGTATTCGATAAAAATGTAAAAGGTAAGTATGGAAATATCGAAAATATTCGACATATTTATAAATTCTCAATTTAACAAAATTCTGCATTAAAATTTTGAAATTAGAGAAAGCCGAATAACAGCTAAAATACCAAGCGCACAGAAATGAGCAGAAAGCGATTAAACTTTATTTAAGTCATATTAAACTTGAGTGAAAATATGACCTTGAGCTTAAACTGCTCAAATGAAAGATTCACTTTCTGCTGATTTCTGTTCGCCTGGTATTTTTGTGGAATTTTCAGTTACGGCGAGCTGTTGCAAACTCACACATGTGCATTATTTATACTTACTTATACTTACCATTTATATAGCATGAGGAGTCAAAAAGTTCCGAAATACCAGCTGAAATACCAGGTGAACAGAAATGAGTAGAAGGCAACTTTATTTTATTCACATCATATTTTAATTGTGTGAAAATATGACCTTGAGCTTAAACTGCTCATTTTAAATATTTACTTGCTGCTGATTTCTGTTCGCCTGGTATTTTTAAAGACTTACCGGTTGCACTGAGCTGTTGCAAACTCACACACATACACTATTCATACTTACCTGCATAGAGCGTGAAGAGTCTAAAAGAGTCCAAATACCAGCTAAATTACCAGGCGATCAGAAATGAGCAGAAAGCGATTAAACTTTATTTAAGTCATATTAAACTTGAGTGAAAATATGACCTTGAGCTTAAACTGCTCAAATGAAAAATTCACTTTCTGCTGATTTCTGTTCGCCTGGTATTTTTGTGGAATTTTCAGTTACGGCGAGCTGTTGCAAACTCACACATGTGCATTATTTATACTTACTTATACTTACCATTTATATAGCATGAGGAGTCAAAAAGTTCCGAAATACCAGCTGAAATACCAGGTGAACAGAAATGAGTAGAAGGCAACTTTATTTTATTCACATCATATTTTAATTATGTGAAAATATGACCTTGAGCTTAAACTGCTCATTTTAAATATTAACTTGCTGCTGATTTCTGTTCGCCTGGTATTTTTAAAGACTTACCGGTTGCACTGAGCTGTTGCAAACTCACACACATACACTATTCATACTTACCTGCATAGAGCGTGAAGAGTCTAAAAGAGTCCAAATACCAGCTAAATTACCAGGCGATCAGAAATGAGCAGAAAGCGATTAAACTTTATTTAAGTCATATTAAACTTGAGTGAAAATATGACCTTGAGCTTAAACTGCTCAAATGAAAAATTCACTTTCTGCTGATTTCTGTTCGCCTGGTATTTATGTGGAATTTTCGGTTACGGCGAGCTGTTGCAAACTCACACATGTGCATTATTTATACTTACTTATACTTACCATTTATGTATATAGCGTGAGGAGTCAAAAAGTTCCGAAATACCAGCTGAAATACCAGGCGATCAGAAATGAGTAGAAAGCAACCAAATTTTATTCACATCATATTTAAATTGAGTGGAAATATGACCTTGAGTTGCTTAGTTTAGTGAAATTGCTCTTGTTTGAGTTTGATCGACAAGTTTTTTGCTCCAACGACCTTCAGTTAGGTCCTGAAAATTTTTTTAATCTTCCCCATCTGAAAATAAAGCCCTTTTTCAGCAAAAAAAAACGTTTAATTTTTCAATTATCAATTCATTTTATTCTTAAAATCCTATCCTTAAGTAGTAACATTTATGTATAATTTATATGCTTATCTTCTGATATATGCAGAATGTACAATATTTTAATATTAGCTTTAATTATAAAATATATAGTTAAATTAATTAATTAAAAGAATTAAGGGATTATATATTTATTTTAAGATGTCCGTAATAAAGGGGAAGCCCCTGCTTGATGTCTATGATGGTTACGCATCGTGCCCATTGGTTACTGTTTTTAATTCTTGCAAGCGAGCCGACTTTGATTATACCCTAATGCCGCTAGTGTCATTCCCTGTGGACCAAAATAAGAAGCGTATAAGTTTGGTTCATTTGGTTTCAAAATCTCGATTATTTTGAAATAACTGATTTTTAATAACTTCGAACAACCATAACTTTGTCAAAATCAATCAGTCTCAATCAATTTTCATGCGCAATGTAAATTTGATCATGATTTCACCTCTAAATTCGTTCGGCATTTAATATTTTTTCATTTTGAATATGTAAATTTTCGTAAAATTTCGAATTTACATTTCGCATGGAAATTGATTGAGTTTTGACAAAGATATGGCAGTTCAAAGTTATCAAAAAAATGTTTAATGAAATAAATTGCATAATTAAAATAATAAAAGTATTACAAGACTAGATTTTTATTTTACGGTGACTTATTTATTATATACTTACTTTCTCAAGGAGTAACATAGAAATATAATTTCTATGCTTACCATCTGATGTGGAGAAAATACCAGGCGAACAGAAATCAGCAACAAGTGATTATTTAATTTGAGCAACAGAGACTCATATTGTCACTCTATTTCAAAGTATTCACTCAATTCTGATAATTTAATTAAAAATGATTTATATTACTTAAATTGTAAATACAAATTTAGTGAATTCCATGTTGGCGTAGCATATTTCCTTCACATTGATTTATTTAATTAAAATTTTCATTTATAACTCTTATTTGTTTGATTTTTTTTAACTATTTTAAAAAAATAATTTAACCAAGTAATGATTTGTTAATATTAGTATTCAAATTTTTTAATTTGTAAGAACTGTTATGTACTTGACTGATCGTACATATATGTACATACTGTTTGTAGGGTATTTCAGGTATACTTTCAGGCTGCAGACTAAATACAAAAACGTTCAGTATAAAAATAATTGCCTACTTTTAGGTAGTTACTTAAAATCATTTGTCAATTTGCATTGCCATAAAGAAAAGAGGAATTTATATATTGTGATTTGGCCAATTCAGCACATTTCGGTCAACACTTCTGAAACTATATAAATGTTTATATACAATAGGAGCTATATGACATATTTAATTTATATGTAGTTTAGTAGATGGCCTAGTAGCTAGTATTCATAAATACATAAATCATATACAATAATAATCAGGGATTAAAACCTTAACCGAAACCGTAACCTTTAACCGATAAAAATCGATTGCAAATTGTAACCTTAATTGAAACCGTAACCGAAAACAATTTTTTCCACAGTACCGAAACCGAAACCGAAATAACCGTTTAGTAACCGATTCATTTATAAGGGTCAATTTCGGTTCTGGCCGTCGCAGGTACTGATAACTTTGAACTGCCATAACTTTTTCAAAAGTCAATCATTTTTTATGCGGAATGTAAATTTGAGCATGATTTTACCTCCAAATTCGTTCTGCATTTAAATTTTGTTCATTTTGAAAATTCGAATTTTTTGAAAAAATCATAAAAGATCAAGGGGTAACACTGTAAAACTTCGAAAAAATTCGATTCTTAAAAATTTTCTAAAATGAAAAAAATTTAAATGCAGAACGAATTTAGAGGTAAAATCATGCTCAAATTTACATTCCGCATAAAAATTAATTTACTTTTGACAAAGTTATGGGAGTTCAAAGTTATAAAAGTTCAGTAAAATCAAAATAATCAAGATTTTCAAACCAAATGAACCAAATTTATGTGAGGTCCAATAATAATAAAATCGACATTACACTGGACTATTTCAGTAACCAGATAACATTATTTTCAGGCTAATAAAAGCATTAAGTCTTTTTTCATGTAAAACAATGAATAACGCTTCTTATTTTGGTCATTCGAAAACCTTAATTTTTACGAAACCGTAACCCTTAACCGGTAAAAACCAATTGAAATTTGAAACCGTAACTGAAACCGTAACCGAAAAAAAATTTTTCCGCTGCACCGAAAACCGAAACTCTTTAAACCGAAATAGCCGTTTAGTAACCGATTCATTTAAAAGGGTTAGTTTCGGTACTGGCCGTCCCAGCTACTGAGCAACTTTGATAACTTTGAACTGCAATAACTTTGTCAAAAGTCAATCAATTTGTATGCGGAATGTAAATTTGAGCATGATTTGACTTATAAATTCGTTCTGCATTTAAATTTTGTTCATTTTGAAAATTCGAATTTTTTCGAAAAAATCAAAAAAGATAAAGGGGTAACACTGTAAAAATTCGAAAAAATTCGATTTTCAAAAATTATCTAAAATGAAAAAAATGTAAATGCAAAACGAATTTAGAGGTAAAATCATGCTCAAATTTACATTGCGCATGGAAATTGATTGAGTTTTGACAAAGTTACGGCAATTCACAGTTATCAAAGTTCAGTAAAATCAAAATAATCCAAATTTTCAAACCTAATGAACCAAATTTATGTGAGATCAAATTATAATAAAATCGACATTACACTGGATCATTCCAGTCACCAGACAACATTATTTTCCAGGCTAAAAAGAGCATTAAGTCTTTTTTCATGTAAAACAATGAATAATGCTTCTTATTTTGGTCAACCGAAAACCTTAATTTCTTTTTTTTGTGAACCGAAACCATACCGTTATTTTTAAACCGAAACTTACAAAAAACCGATAACCGATAACTCCAACATTTTGAATAACCGATAACCGAAAACCTTGATTCGAGCATAACCAAAACCGTAACTGAAACCGATATTCGTTTCGGTTGTAATCCCTGATAATAATATTAGACAGTAATTGTAATATAGTGATGTTTACACCATCTATAATACTAATTGGTTGAGCTACTTTAAGTTCTTCCGCAAATCACAAAAGTTTTGAGTAATTTGGTAAACAATGTTATCAAATAAAGAAACAATTACAAGTACAAGTACGTATACGTATACGTAGTACTCGTATAACTGATAAATCAAGGAGCTCTCATCAACAACTGAACCCCGCTCTCCTGTGACTATATGGTAAGCTTAGATGAATTGAGGCTTATCAGGTGCTTATCAGGTGGGTTCGTGAAGTGCATATACATATGTATATAGCGGGAATTATTGACAATGGTCAAGGGCCTTATTTGTGGCTATATAAGTGCGACACTTGGGTAGCTCATCAAACAGTATTTTCCAGAAAATGCAGCCGGGTTTAACAGTGATTCTAGCCGCCTTCGGTTTCTGCTGCCTGTGGCAGGCGGGAGAGGCGTGTCAGGCGGTCGAGCAGCGCTTCAATTTTGATAACAGCGATATTTACATAAGGTTGCGACGCGGTGATAAGTTGCAGTACGAGCTGATGAAAGGAAGCCGTAGTCTGCAGACCGTGACATTGGACAACTTTGTGACCAGCAGCAATTTGAAGGTCACCACAGCTGGCAGTTATAAGTTGAGCGATGGCACAACTACCATTGAATTCTCACTGGTCAAGTCCACCGCAAGTGTCACCCACATCCGTGTGTCACGTGACCGGGTGGTGAAGGGCACACAGCCCAGGGATTGCTTGTCACTGAATACTGGTCACGTTCATTGGTATGGTGGCTCCGAGCAGAAACAACATTACTGGCCAGTGGAGCGACAGCATTACAGCAACTTCTCATATGTTCCAAAGGAGCTGGGCAACATGGCCGTGGCTGAGCGCTACTGGGTGAACAGTAAAGGATTCTTCCTGTACGTGGATAACACCACGCCACTGTTCATTGATCAGAATGCAGTCGGACATGAGGATCAGCTATGCATTAGTGCACTCAGTGTCCTCCCCTACGATCCACGCCTCTCCTATGCGAAGTTCAGCTATCAACTGGCATTTGCCAAGGATGCCAAGGCGGCGCACATGTACGCGGTGCAGACGATTCTGGGAAAGCCAACTGGCTACCCGGATGAACGAATGGTCCAACATCCCGTCTGGTCGACGTGGGCGTTGTACAAGGCGGAGGTTACCGACCAGGTTGTCCGCGACTTTGCCCAGCAAGTCATCGACAATGGCTTTGAGAACAGTCAGCTGGAGATTGATGATGATTGGGAGGATTGCTATGGTGCACTCACGTTCCGCAAGAACAAGTTTCCGGACGCCAAGAAGCTGACTGATGATCTCAAGGCTCTGGGCTTTCGGGTAACTCTATGGATACATCCGTTCATAAACAACAACTGCACGGCCATCTATGAGACGGCCAAGCAACTGGGTTACCTTGTGCTGGATCATGAGGGCAGTGCTGACACTCAGTGGTGGAACAGCAAGGCAAAGGATGCCGCTTATCTGGACTTTACAAAGACGGCGGTGCAGGAGTGGTTCTCCACACGATTGAAGCGTCTACAGACGGAGGATGGCATTGATAGCTTCAAGTTTGATGCGGGTGAAACCAGTTGGGTGCCCACTGATCCCGTGCTCCAAGGTGATGCCCATCAGTCGCCTCTCCAGATCTCTGGCGACTATCTGCGGACGGTGGCTGCATTTGGAGATGTGGTTGAGGTGCGCTCTGCCCAAAGCACCCAAGATTTACCCATTTTTGTGCGCATTGTGGACAAGGATTCCGAGTGGGGCTGGAACAATGGTCTCGTCACGCTTATCACATCACTGCTGCAGATGAATCTGAATGGTTATCCATTTGTGCTGCCGGACATGATCGGAGGCAATGGCTACAACGAGAGGCCGCCGAACAAGGAACTCTTCATCCGTTGGCTGCAGGCCAACGTCTTCATGCCCAGCCTGCAATTCTCCTTTGTGCCCTGGAACTTTGACGCCGAAACCATCAAGATTAGCAAGACATTCACCAAGTTGCACGCCGATTACACGCCTTACATCATGAAGCTCTTCAAACGGGCCACGACAACCGGCGAACCCGTCAATGCGCCACTCTGGTGGATTTCCCCCAATGATGCAGTTGCTCAGAGCATCTACGATGGTAACTTAACCAATATCGATAACGATCTCAATTGCATTCTTTAATTTGTATCCTTTTTGCAGAGTTTCTACTGGGAGACGACATCATTGCGGCGCCGATTGTTACGGAAGGTGCCACCAATCGTGACATTTATCTGCCCGAGGGACAGTGGACAGACGGCAATGGAAAGGATGTCTATATAGGTCCAGTGTGGCTCATGGAATACCCTGCACCTCTGGACACCTTGCCTTACTTTGTGCGTGTTGGCTTTCAGATGAATTAGTTTACATTTACATTTGTATATCATTAATTATCAAATATGTTTAGCAACATTAAACTTTAAAGATTCGAACAAATAATTGGGTTTCTCTGGGTTTTCTCCAATCTTCGCAACAAATATACTCTATTACTTTTTAAAACTTTTCAGTTTTATAATGTTTGATCTATTTGTTAATTTGTAATCATAATTTTTAAGTTTCAACTCTATTGCAATCATTTTTTGGTCGACTAATTTGAGTCGATGTTGAATAAATAAACATATAACCAATAGATCACACAAAAATTTAACTTCACGGGATAGAATAATTCTTACCCTCGACTAATATGGAGAAGAATATTCCATATCTTAAAGTTCACTTAATAATCTGACACTTAACTTAATAATAGATATCTACATCATATCTACATATTTACATCAAACAGAAATTTTATTTGCAAACCAAAATGAACAAAACAAAACACAATTAATAAAAAACGAATTAAGACGGAAATGATTGAAATAATCGTAAATATCACGGCTAATTTCGTCGAATTGAAAATAACTAATGCATTCGAGTGCTGTCAACGGAATTTACAGGTTTGTGCTTATCCAGTGTTTGGTTCGACAATACGCGCAGATAATCCTTGAGCAGGGGCTCCGAGGAATCTCCGGATCCGGAGAAACTAATCGCAGAGTTTGGTTTACGGAAACGTCCATATTCACGCTCAAACTCATCGGCATCCTTGGTCAGAATACTTTTAAGATTGAGAACGCTAAAATAAAGGGAGTTGAAATTTCAGATGTGTTGACTTTGATGGGGAGAATAGACTTACTTGGATTCCACGCTCTGATACTCGTGCTGCACATTCTTCTCATACATGGCCAGTTTCAGGGCATGAATTCGCTTGGCAGCTCGCCTCCATTGCTTTTTGTAGCGATCCCTGGCCTTGGACATGTCGTGATAACGCACATTCTGTTGTCGCATCTCGGTGAGCACCTGCTTAATCTCACTGCCATTGGTTGAGTGCTGACGGAGCTCTACAATTTGCTGTTCCATGTGACTGATGCGTTGCTTCAGTTGCATCTTCTCTTGCGCTAGTTTTAAGTTCTCCTCCTGCATCTCCAGTGTGCGGCTCTCGAATTGACGTAAATGATCCTCCAGCTCGACTATATGCTGTTCCAGTTCAATGAATTTAAACTCATAATTGACGTCCACATTGACCGATTCCTTGCCTGCAGTCTGCGATTGTCCGTCCAACGGAGTCGGCGCTTTTCCCTGGCCAAGAGTGCGCAGATACTCCAACGCCTTCAGCTGCATATCATCCTTGAGCTCCATACTCACTGCCAGTATCTGTTTAATACTCTCATCCATATTGCTTGTATCCGTACACTTAGTCGTTGTTTCATCTACAGTTGCCTTCGATTGATCAAGCATACGGACAGTGACCTCCAAGCGGGAGACTTGTGCATCCAAATCCAACTGCGATTTACTAATTGGATTCTCCTCTGTGACAGCAGCTGCTGACTTAGATAATTTCTTTTTAAGTGGTTTCCTTCGAGTATCCAGTTCACTGGAGTCTGCATCTGATTGTTTGTATTGAGCTGCTGTCTTCACTGATCTCTTTTTCTCAGGCTGCTCCCAGGCAGTCGCATCATATATGTGCCTCAGCTCCAGTGTCTCCTGTGCAGAAGATTTCTTCATAACTCGCCTTGACTTTGTTGCTGGACTTTGAATTACACTGGAATCTTCGTGCTCTGTAATTTCGCTCTCTGCAGAAAGAATATTCTCCTTAATAGTTCTCGTCTTGGTCTTCAACTGTTGCACTTCACTTGGCTTCTGATCATCCCGGACATCATCGGTTGCTTTATTATTTTTAGGTACTTTCCGTTCAGCCTTTGTCTCCTTTAATTGCTCTTCAATAAACGAACTATCATTATTAATTTCCGAGCTAAGATACGCATTTATACTCTCCGCTTTCTTCCTAGACGATCTTCTGGAGCTTTCTGAAAGTTGCTTTTCGTATGAGATTTCGTTCAAATTCTGTCCTCCTCGACATGTTTCATCAATAAACTTTTCAGTTTCTTTCAAGGCATTGACTTGCTCCCTGTTAACCTCAACCCAACGAGCACTTAGACAGAGATCAGTTTTCGACACTGCAATTTTCTTAGCTTTTTGCGGTTTTTTAACAATGACTGTCTCACAAACTTCAGATTCTACATGGAGAAGTAGCTTTGATTTACTTATTTCAACGTTAGACGTTTCCTCTTTCTCCGCATTGGTTGTGGCATTTATATTCTTAACAGCGTCTTTAACAATTCTCTTTCTTGGCTTTTTTACTGACTTTTGTGTCAGACATTCCAGTTCAATATCATTCTCAGCCTCAAGAAAACTATCATCTGACATCAGATATCTATTCTGAGATATTGAACTGGAAACATTCTTCGATTTGCGTATAATCTTTGCCATCTCTGCGGCTTCCAATAACTCAAATTCTTCATTTTTTGATACACCTTTCTTCTTGTGGATAACCTTGGACTCCACAACCAATGAATCAACTGCCGGGAGGTTTTTCCTTTCTGCATTTTTGTCATGTTCTGAAAGTTCATGTAAATTAGGATCCATCTCATATGCTGACAATATGTTAGATTTGCGTACTTTAGGTATAGTTTTCGAATCCATCTGAGATGTTGCTTCCTTAATTATACGTTTGGAACGATCCTTGGTTACTTGAGACATCTTTTGATCTTCCTGCTCTAGTTGATGAAATGAATCAGCAACATTTCCTGCATAATGAACATCTTCATTGCCTGTGGACTTTCGATTGCTCCTTTTAGGTCTACATTCTTTAGCCGGCATAAATTCCAATTGGTCATCCTTGACGGGAATCTCATTGTTGTTCCTACTACGATTACTATCCAATTTGAGCGATTGATTTCCCGTAAGTGGATCGTTTGTAATGTTTGCTCTTACGGATCTCTGTGTACGATTCACTTGAATTATTTCCGTTGAGTTCTCGACACTTCTTTGAGAGAATTGTTTAGTTTTATGGGCAATGTTATCATCGTCAGCATTTGAGTTATCTCGACAGAACTTGCTATTATTATAGATACCCAATAGCTCAGTTTCGGATTCCGCATCCTCTGGCAAATCAAGTATATCGGCATCCTGTTGCTCCATTTCCAACAGTCTGGTGAACTTCTTGCGACGCACATGGAATTCATGATCAGCACCATCCGCATCAGAGTCGGGGGCATCGCTTAAGGGCAACTCAACGACACTATCCCGTTCATCCGAGTCGGACAACTCGGCACCAACATTCAAGCTGTTGATGGAGACGTTCTCGGGCTTGCAATGATCATCAGGCGTGAGTTGTGACCAATCGCCGGCGCTCTCATTCACCCGATCCTTGGGTACCTCATGTATAACGGCTTTGCTGCCCACGCAATGCAGACTGAGCTGATCCTGCATTTCCAACTGCTGCTGCTGCTGCTGTTGTTGGTGATGCGACACCTGTGACACATCAGGTGTCTTCTCCTGTTGACGCCAGCACACTTCCTGAATGTCCACTGTGAATGTGTATTCCATTATTGGCTTGAGCTCCCGTGCGCTGCCCATTCGACCGAAGCGTTCAAAGGCAAAAGATCCGCTTTGCGTAAATTTTCGATTATCGGCAAAGTATCTATCCGAGGGCAACAGTTTACCAAAATCCATGCGATAGTTGGCTATACACGGATAGAACATAAATATGTAGATGTATAGTTATAGTTATAGAGCTCGATACTTACCAATTGAAGTGCCATTTATGTACATGTTGATGGGCAAATAGAATATGCGCTGGAAATAAAGACGAATACTGCGAAGGGATGACTTGAAGCGCAAGCCGAGAACATCGTCGAGCGTATAGCAATCGGAATCATTTAGTTTCAATTCAATATTCGTTACGTTGCCAACAAAGTCGAACATGAGGAGCACAACATTGATCTCCTTGCCGTGAAAGAGGGATTTGACAAACTTGTTGAGATTCTTCAGCTGCTTAAACTGCAGCACGACCTCAATGATGTCACAATCGACCAGAGGATTGTTGCCCACCTGCAGCAAACCCAACTGCACCAAGGACTGCACATAGACATTAGCCTGGAGGCAACAAAGTTTGATTAGTTCAATGTTAATTGAATCGCATTCCTTCTCTTACCTGCGACTGCAACATGTTGGCAGTGATCGAATGGCCAGGCGATTGCAGGGGCGGCACACGAGGTTGCTTCTCCTGCTGTACATGTGTCAATTAACAGCACTGAATGAAATTAGGATTAAGACAGCTACTCACTGCGCTGTTGAAGACCATTAAATGCTTGAATTCCTTGGTATGTAACAGGGTTTTCTTGATTATGGTCAGCATCAGCAACACTTCCGGCTTATGGGATCGAAACTCATTGCTTATGCAGATCAATTTGTGCCAGAACATTTTTAATTGCAATGCGCTGTTGTTGCCGCCCAGGCCCAGCACGGGAATCCCTCGAACCGGCAACAGCAGCGAGCCAATTGTCTTCCTCTGTGAGTTGCCGCTGTTACAGGCAAAGAAGGTGACCTTGACGGGCCGATGATCGGTCTTGATCCGCTTGATGCCCGCCATGTCGCACTCCCAGATGCAGTTGCTATTGAATATGATCGTTTCGGTTGTAACTGAAGGTGTGCCCTCCACCTCAAAGTCCACCGTGTTAAGAGCCGCATTCATTACAATCTGATCCCGCTCCCCCTCCCTCATCTCTCGGCCATAGAAATTAATAGCTGTAATTTCAGAAATGTGTAAATTCATTTATATAATTAATTTCTGGACATAGACTCACCCTCCACCACATGCAGGACCACACAGAAGGTATTGTCCGCATAACTGGCACTGGCGTTTGTACTGCTTCGATCTGTGACAGGCAATGATCGCTGTTGTTGT
Organism: Drosophila kuntzei; assembly: GCA_035042165.1. Taxonomy (NCBI): domain Eukaryota; kingdom Metazoa; phylum Arthropoda; class Insecta; order Diptera; family Drosophilidae; genus Drosophila; species Drosophila kuntzei. The sequence continues at coordinate 2,795,311 of JAWNLU010001684.1, read as the reverse complement.
TGTTGTTGCTGTTGTTGTTGTTGCTGTTGCTGTTGTTGTTGCTGTTGTTGCTGTTGTTGCTGCTTATTGGTTCTGACCATGACGAAACGATTCGTTTACCGAAATAACTAAAGAATTTCAAACCTTAAAACAAAACTTTTAACAATGCACTCAACTTTGATTAGAATTTAACTTTTATTTGTGTGTGTTTGCTGCTGATCTATAATTTATAACTTAAGACTGCTTATATTGTTTTTCTTGCGTCGCTTCACATATAAACTTAACCAAGCACTAAAAATACCCGGCTTACTTTGTTTACAAAACAAAAATTATTACCATGACAACGGTTTTTCTAGTGGTGTGATAAAACATCGATACATATGCATTCATTCGATATGCCTATCCGATTAATAACGTTTATTTATATTTATTTTTAATTTATTAATAATTAATTTGTTTAATAATTACACATATTTTCCAATATATTTATTAATTGAATTCCAGTGTTAAAATGCTGATAAATATTTTTGTGGTGAAATATAAATATTTATCTATTAACTCTTGCTGTCTTCCAACGAGCTATACAAATTTCTGCAACAAATAACAGACCGGCAAACAAATAAGAGAATCCAATCAATTTCCATAACCATTTCAAATCTTCCCTAGATAGCGAGGCATTATCTTGACTGTCTGTGGGACTCGTCTTTGGAATAAATTGCATAAGTTTCTGATAAGCCACTCGAATCCAATGTTTGTTAAGGCCCACGCTCTGAGTCCAATGCATATACTCCTCCAAGGCAACCTTATAGACGGAGTTATGCTTAAGGATACCACTCACAGGGTGACCACTGCTTACCACTAGTCCTTCGGACTTGCAAAAAACACTTCGTTTCTCGAGTTTCTGAAACTGATCCAAAGATTCCCACATAGATGTAAATACGTGATAAGCATAACTGGTGTTTAAGGAGAGAAACAATCTCATTCGTTGCTTGGTTGGAATTATTTGTACATTGGGTATGACATTGATGAAATACTCTGGATCCATTTCATGTATTATGTAATTATAAGATCGTTTATCAAATATAACTTTAATTCCACTTTTCCGCAACTCCTCAAAGCTCTCAATCTGTTTATTGTAAGGCTGCTTGATAAGAAGAGTGCTTAGATTGGCATTAAAAAAGCAGCTGAATATCAAACTAAATATGCTCATAACCATTACCATCTGCTGAAGGGATAAACTGGTTCTATATCTGGCCAATGGGAGGGGCAGTCCAAAAACCCCACAAAATGCGGACAAGTTTATAAGAAGGTTCGCATAACTAAATCGATATCTGCGCCGAATTATCCTGTACGTTGCCGCTATAATTAGAGTCTCCAGTACTGCAAACATAAAGTAGGCTCCCAAAACGACTGACGAGTAGGTTCTTAGACCCCTGTAGACATCCCCTATGCTTATTTCCCTTGCACATGGAACCACAACGAAAATGTTACCAACTTCAACAGCCGAAACATATTCAGCATTCGAGGCCCATCTTAATGAATGCGCAAAAGCTCGAATCGGCAGATCAAGTTCACCATTTATAGTCATTTTATGGACCTCAGTTACCCCTAAATGCCCAACTTCGCTAATTGGACGCTTCAGTCGCAACCTGATATTGTATTTCTTGGCAAACTCTTCTACAAGTCTGTCGAAATAACCATACAACTGCTCTTTTCCCGTGCGAATATCCTTTGCCAATAGGCTGTTAGGTGGAATCAAGTCAGGCAATATTACGGCTGATTTTCCATTAAAGTTGAGCCAGGTCCTGACAAAGATAGCTCCATTAAATAAATTTGAAATACGTTCCAAAGTTGGACTGGGAAATGGTTGAAGTCGATACGCAACAATTGATATCTTCACATCCGATAAGGTTGAGTGTAGCAATATTAAACTGAGATAGTTATGATTACTTGCTTGGTCACTAATAACATCCAGGAAGTCTCTTGGATTCGATTGAATATCCTGCAACCAGACTATAATACGTGCCTCCCTCATCCGATTTAGATCCCTGCCCAGAGCTGTCAGTAATATAGAATCTGAAAGCTCGGACATGCAAACCACAGCAATTGCCTCGCTATTGTAGAGATCCTTAAAATTGATTGTGCTCGATTCATCATGGAGTAGGGTGGGTATTAGAAGATGATGATTAAACTCTTCCAATAGACAAGTGCGTCGACGTTTCAATATCAACAAAGTGTCAGCGGATCTTTCCTTTATCACATTTTGAATGACATCATTAAGGTAATTGATTTGAGAACGTCCACTCTCCAAGAAGATTGAATGAGCAACGAATGTATCAGGTAGCAACAGTAATAGCTGGATCAACATGTGGTCACGATTAGACGAAGTTAAGGCCAACATTATAAGACAAGTAGAAATGAGTAACTGAATTCGCCTTACCAATTTACAGTCTTAGCAATTAGAATAATTCTTTTCATTGGTTTTTATATCCCCAATTGATAGTCGATCTCCGTTTGACACCTTGCTTGAAAAAATTGATAAGTAGAATAGATAATAATTTGAATAAAAGTATTAAATTCGATAACGTTAAGTTGCGAGACATAAAACATTATTTGCTAATTGCATAAAATGTTCTTAAGATTAATTAAATGTGATAAAACCGGAAATATAAATACAAATTTATATTTGTAAATTAATTTTAAACTGATATATTAGTCGTTGATTTATCATTTCGGTATGTACATAAATAGTATAGTAAATTTATTATTTATTTAATACAATTTGTAGTCTTTGTTAATTAACTTTAGCTAGGCCATCCCCTGCCTCGTAATGGCCATTCTGCATTCGATGATTCTTGAGGGCCGTCCCTTGAATGAAGCGTTCCCCGCAGGTGTCACATTGATAGGGTCGCTCGCCGGTGTGTCGTCGTATGTGGAGTGTCAGATCATTGGACTGGGTGAAGCTTTTGTCGCAGTAGGTACACTTGTAGGGACGTTCGCCGTTATGGATGCGCATATGCTGTTGGAGCTTGTAGGAGCGGGCGAATCCCTTTTGGCACACGGTGCAGACATGTGGCCGTTCGCCAGTGTGGGTGCGTCGATGGCATTGCAGATCGGACGAGCGGGGAAAAGCCATGTCGCAATAGTCGCACTTGAAGGGCTTCTCGCCAGTATGACGACGTATGTGTATAATGAGATTAGAGGAGGAACTCACCGCCTTGCCGCAGAAGGCGCAAAGGAAACTTTTCTGTTGCTTGGAGACACTTGAAGACGTCGATGTTTTTGTTGGACACTCAGTTGGATCAACTGCACCTGGTGCATGACACTTCTTTACATGGGCTGTCAGTCGATCCTTGCGATTGTATTTACGCGGGCACTGACCGCACTGAAAGATCTGACACTCGACAGTGGGTGTCTCAGGAGCAGGCACCTCCTCATGATGTTTATTGCTAGGATGCTGCAATTGAATGTGCAGCAGCAGGTTCGACTCCCACATGAACTTGTAACCACAGTTAACGCATTTGAATTGCTTCTCCGTGTTGCAACATTGTACACGCCGATGATAGGCGATAAGATCCGGGGAAACGCTCTTATAGATGCACTGATCACAGCCCTCGGTAATCCGTTCCAATCGATGCATGGCCTGCTGATGCTGATGCAGCTCATATTTCCGCACACAACGCAGCTGACACATGCTGCAGGTGTAGTGTGTGGGTATTCCAGGCGGCTTGGCCTCCTCATCCGTCTCCGAGTCTTCCAAGTGCAGCTCATAGCCCAGCTGGTTAGTAATCGAGTAGTTGAGCATCGATCCCATCTCATGATGAGTCCCGTTCGGTGTGGACGCCAAATGGGAACGCAGTGCGGCAATTGTGGGAAAACGTATATCACACACCTTGCATTGAATGCATTTCTGACCATGGGGATGACGGCTGGCATTGAGTAGGGACTCGGCATAGGGCAGCTGTGTGGCATTGATGCCATGACGCTCAATGTGCTGCAGGAGATTCGCCTGGCGATAGAATCGACGGGCACACCAACGACATCGATAAATGCTCGACTCCTGGGCATGCATCAGTGTGTGCCGTGTGAGATCCTTCTGCATTTTAAAGCTGCGATTACACTCGCTGCAATCGTAGCTGACAACAGGGAGTAGACTTGCCCCATTTAATTGGATGCCCAAGTTCGTCTGTTCTCCAGTTGCTTCCTGATGTGCCACGTCCGTGTGCAGCTTGAGGTTGTCACGCCAACGAAACCGTAATGGACACTTCCGACAAAGGAAACGCTTGTGGACATTGCGACAGAGACTACGATAGTGGTGCTCCAGCAACTGCTCAGTGATGAATCTGGCCTGACAGTGGGTACAAATGTGGGTGGCCTGTTGCCATGTGTGTTGCTCCAGCTGATGGGCATAGAGTTGATGTTTACGAGGCAACTTCAACCGGCAAAGATCACAATTGTATTGTCGTCCACTGCTGATCCTTTCCACTTCGGCCGAGTCCGAATCTGAGTCAGTTTCGCTGCTATCTAAGCTAAGCTCAATGCCTGCCTCGTTGGTTATCGAAATGAATCTTTCCAACTCAGTGCCCAGGCCCACATCAATCTGAATGCGATCAATCAATTGTTGCTTATCCAACGGAGTAACCAGCTCCGGATATAGGGACCGGCAAATACTAGCAATGTTCTCCGGCCTGGCACGATCCTCCGCAAACTCCACAACAAACTGATGCTTCACCAAATGCGTGCGCAGATCAGATATCTTCGTGTGCTGAGAGAGACAGATCATGCATTGAATCAGCTTGCATCCATTTGGTTGGCACAATTGCGTCAACACCATTGGCATCCGCTGCAACATCGACGGATCAGGATCGCTGTTGGACATAACCGTCGCATCTGAATGCTGCTCGCCATGAACACGCATATGGGACTTAAGGCCATCCTTGCGATGAAACTTGCGCTCACAGTAGCTGCATTCGTACTGTGCCGATGCCTGCGGCTGATGAATGCGCTTATGACGCGTCAGATCCTTTGGCCAGATGAAGACCTTAAATTACAATATATTAAATATAATTTGCAGTTTATGCATAATGTCTAGCAGTACCTTTTCACATTCATTGCACTGTAATTTGGCAGCTTGTTGGCGTTTGCTTCTTAGTCTGGTATTGGGCACACGATCAGGAACATCATCTGTCCCTGCTTCCGCCTCCGCTTCGTGATGTAGATCCATGTGTCGCTCGTAGTTCGAGTGCCAGATAAAGTGGAGATTGCAATGTTGACAAAGGTACTTTGCATGCCGCTTCGCACAGATGCGTCGACGATGCTGCTGAAGCAGCGGTTCAGCCACAAATCCCAATCCACACTTGTCACACACATGAGGCAATGTGTCCATCACCTCACTGTGATCTTTCTGTTGATGCTTCAGCAGCAGGGCAAGGCGTTGTGTGCTCTGGCCACACAAAGTGCACGAATGCACAGCAGCAGCTGATTGATCGCTTAAATCCGTATCAGAGTCAAAGAAATCCAGTTCCTGGCCGCTGCTTGTGGAGGCATTGAAGTAGCGACCATAATCCTCTGCTCCAAAATCACTCGCAATTCGTATACTGAGCTCCGTCTGGTTGCAGGTGGAACCATCTGGATTACAACGAAAGAAGGTGGATCCTCGATCTGGATCAATGCCGCTTTGTCCATCGCAGTGTGTGACTAGATGAGCACGTAGTGCTGACATACTCTCTAGTTGCTCATCGCAAAGGCAGCACTGAATCTGTCGGCCCAGACTTCTCTCCTGATCCTGTGCCTCTGAAGATCTCGTGCGATGGGAGCACGCATGATGTTTCAGATTCTGTCGCCAAATAAATTTGCCTGGACAATTGGGACAACTATAACGTTTCAACTGATTATGGCACTGTGTGCGCTGATGCTGTTCCAGAAGCTTGACACACACAAAGCCAATTTGACAATAGTTGCAACGTTGCCAAGGAGATGTCACAGCTGTCGGTTGAGTGTGCTCCTCCAGCGTGTGCCGCATCAGGCGATATTTGCGTGAGAAGTGAGTTTTACAAACCAGGCATTGATAAGGAGGCGGTAGTCCTGCCAACTCCTCGTCAGAGTCGCTCAGACAGAGTTCATAGCCATATGCATTGACCACCACACTGTATTTATCCAGATGTTCACTTCCCTTGGCTATGTCCGCACACACCTGTTGCTTAATCTGCATCAAGTCCAGCTGCTGGCTGGTAAACTGTTCCAGGATAACATCGCTATTAACGCTGAGACTCGACAATGTTTCAATGTTGACATGGCTGGCCAGATGCTCACGAAGTTCCTGAATCCGCTGACACTTCAATTCGCACAGCTTACACTCCACACGCTTGAGGCGTCCTGAACTGTACAGGCGTTCCGCAAATCGCCATTCGTTGCCCAGCTGCAAAGCCTGCCGCTTGGCTTGGCGCTTCTCGTGCGAACGTAAATGGAACGTGTACTTGTCCTTGCGGAGGAATCCCTTGCCACAGCTGTCACACACGTAGCCAGCCTGCTCAAAGTGGATGCGAGCGTGGCGTTGCATGTCGCGATGCCAAGAAAAAGTCTTGCCACACACCTCGCACGCATGTCGTCCGTCCTTGTTGATGGTTTCTTTTTTGGGAATACGCGCAGGGCGACCGCGACGACGCTTGACCGGCACTACAGTTAAATTTTCACAACTGCAAAAAAATATTTTACTTTTCTGGAAATCATCAAAATCTATTTAGTTACTTACTTTGCTTCATTTTCGCTGTCTGCGCAAAGTGTTGTCTTCCGAGTGCTGCGTCTCAGCTGTGTGGGCTTAAAATCCAGCACATCATCACTGAAATTTGAATCAGTATAGGCCAAATTATCTCAATTAAACCAATTACTCACTCAGCCACGTCTGCCTGGCTACTGTCGCTCTCACTCTCCGGCTGCATCTTTAGAGCAGCCCGAGACACAGTTGCAACTTTATCATCGGCGCCATAATTGGTTTGCTCCAAGGCCATGTCGGCTTCTGTCTTTATGTGCTGCGATGCTATGTCTATGGGTGTCTCATCCAGACACTGCAAGCCTTTGCTTATTTTGAGCAACAGTTGCTCCTGCACCTGACGAGCTTGCAACACAAATGCATATGCCTCTTCCAGTTTATGCAAGCAGTCGCCACACAAATACTGGGGCAGATTATCATCTGAGTGTTCCATTAAGGGCTAAATTATAATAATATTAATGAACCAAAATAGTTTTGTATTAATATTTCACAGATTTTGCAACCTACATCGTTTTGTGTTAAATCATGCAACATGTCATAGAAACTTTTGTTTGCATATTTCTCGGTGCACGTAGAGAGCGGAAACAAATTTACATCATGCTGCGCACAGGTGCGGCATATATCGGTCGGTAACATTTTGTTAAAGACTTTTTAAACCGTTTTTAATTACCAAACATTTTCTGCACAATAAATGCGAAACAATAAAAAACATATCAAATTATCGATAGACCGCCTAACAGATCGATAGTTTTGTTAACAGCTGTGCTACCAACAGCTGTTGTTTTAACAGTGTGACTCCACTGAAATTTTAACACTGCTTTGTGTATAGATAGGCTTTAGCACAGCTGTGCATCAAACAGCTGTAGCGAGAACAGTGTGACCCCACAGAAAATTTAGCGCTGTTTTGTGTACTTGGCGAATTGATTGACGTCTGGGGAGTCAGTTGGAAAGTAGGTTTTTATTTTTAAATCTAATTGAACAATGACAAGGACATGCAGAATCTGCGGTGGTGCAGATGGACGCTATTGGATTGAGACGCCTGTCAATAAATACGCAGAGAAAACATTCAATCAACTGCTGTTGGAACTAACCAGACTTGAGGTGTGCACAATTCCACCCTCAACTGCACTCGCACTCTCACAAAAAAACAAAATGATAAGAGACAATCAATTGCTTTTAGGTCGCTTTGGATCAAGCCGACAAGCTTCCGCCCTGGCTTTGCCGCAGCTGTGCTCAAAGGTTGGAAAATGCATATGATTTTGTCATGCAAGCGCGTGAAACTCACGAGCGTTGGATTCAGAAACTGGGAACAGAAGCAGCTCTGGATGATGCTGAAAAAGGCACTTTAGAATGCCTGCGCGAGACACCAATACAATTACTGGAGATTGAGGGAGTGACCATTAAAATGGAAGAGCCATCCGAACCTGCCAATCCCCAAGCTGATCCAACAATTTCAGTTGATCCCTTAATTAAGAAAAACTTGGATGATGCTAGCGATGATGATGACGACGTGCCGTTGAAGCAACGCAAAGCACAATACGCCAAATTGCCAATGCTACATAAATGCAACAGATGCGACAAAGCCTTTAAATATGTAACAAATCTCTTCAGGCACAAGCAGCGAGATCACAGTCCTGTTCCATGCAAGCCGAAGATCAAATCAGGAGTGGTTAATTCAAGTGTTGACCGCTCAGAGCCATTGCAGCACAACCTTATAAAGAGTTCCACGGTGGCCGGAAACAGCGCTAATTCCGAGTAAGTGTAAAGTGCACTTAACTGATTAGCATAATCCGACTCTGAATCAATTTTAGCGTGGACAGTGAAGCTGATAACTACTACAAGTGCGATCAATGCGACAAATCCTACAAGTACATAATGCTCCTTATTAAGCATAAGCACAAGGCCCACGGAGCCAATCAGATGCCAGCAGAGCCAAGGCCAATTCGAAGAAGCGAATCTAGTTCAGAACAAACATCTAAAGTCAGAACAACTCAACGTCAGCGCTCAAAAGCCCCAAGCACAGATTCCTTGGTGCATAGTTTAATCAAAGCGATTAAGTATGTATATAGATGAGCTTTATTCACAGTTGACTCTTAATTATTTGTTGGTTTTGCATAGAACACCTGAGGAGGATGACGCAGATAGCACAGGTGCCGACAATTATTACAAATGCGATCAATGTGAAAAGTCCTACAAATATATTGTGAGTCTCATAAAGCACAAGCACAAGGAGCACAATGAGTACAAGGATTCTGACGAGGATGAGGACGAAGCATCTTCATCCACATACGCTACAGGAACAGCTTCACTGACAAAGCCTTCACGCATCGATCGAAGGGTAAAGGGCTTCGATTTGCATCGCTGCAAGCCAAATGGTTCCAAAGAGATTCAATGTATGATCTGCCTGCGAAGATTTGTTAAACTGAGAGAGCTGCGAGATCATCTCAGAACACATCCCAGAGATTTTACATTTGAGGCTCACGCGGAGCCCATTGAACGTATTGCTGAAGGCTTTTACAGAACCGCTGTGGAATCAACGGCAGTCGGCTTGAAAATGCGAATTTTAAATGATCTCAAGATTGGCATGTATGGCCGCTATTATTCGATAACAAATGAGGCGCGTTACGAGATGAATCTAGACAGCTCGGACACGGACAGTGATGGCGAGGCGGGAGTTGTTGAGCGTCGTAGTTATGCCTGCGAATTGTGTGATTCGCCCGCCGCCATTTGGTCACGAAAATTTCAGCTACATGAGCACCATCGTCAGCAACACACTTGGCTGGAGGCGCCCTACGTCTGTCAGCGTTGTGATTCCCGTTTTCTGAGCGCCCAGCTGCTCGACCATCATACGCAGAAACTCTGTCAGAATACCCTAAAGCGTTTCATGTGCGACAAGTGTCCGCAGCGATTTTTCTGGCGTCGTAATCTGCGTGCACATCTCGTGGAGCATAAGAACAAGGTGAGACATCCATTTCTTTATGTATTACAAATCAAAATAACTTTATCTCTCGAATAATTTCAGCAAGAGAACTACCAATGTGATCAGTGTTCACGCAGTTTTCAGGATAAAAGTGCCGTGACGAAACACAAACTCATGCTTCACGATGTTAGCAATCAGTTGATACCTTGTCGCTGGTGCACACGGACATTCTATCGACCTGCCCTGCTACATAAGCATGTGAAGCGTCATGGCTTCAATGGAGAGGATCTGCCCTTGGCTGAGACACTGCTGGCGGATGCCGCCAAACCATCCGGGCCAAAGACGATCACTTGCAAGCTGTGCGATATGCAGTTTGTTAGCATTGCCGATTTGCGGAGACACATTTCAATGCAGGGACATAGCGACGAGTCTTGCAATTATATGATAAGCACAGAGGATGGATTCGAGCTGCAGCTGGATGAGACGGACGATAGCGATGATGAGACCACTGGATCCGCTGGCAGATCCTACAGGTGTGATCTATGCGATATGGCCTTCCAGCGTCGTAGGGACATGAGCGAACATCAGTATTCCTTGCACACATTCGATAAATTACCCTATTCGTGTGAGCATTGCATTTACAAGACTGTTGATAAAGTGAGTAGATATCATCCATGGTGACAAATGTGGTCTTAATGTAATTCCATATGTAATGTAATTTCAGAATATGCTGGATCATCATTTGCGCACACAGTGCCTAAACCAGGAGAAGAAGTTCAAGTGTTCGCGATGTGGCTACAAATTCATGTGGAGTGAAAATCTGGAACAACATATGGCCAGCCAACATACCAAATCATCCAATCAGACTCCGGTTGCGACAAAGCGAAGTCGACGGTTTAGATACCAATGTCCACATTGCTGGCGTTCCTTTGTGGTCCAACCCAGTTTGGACAAGCACATACGCGACATGCATGTGGCCAAAAAGAATCCCGGCAAGAAGTATCTCTGCTCATTATGCGGCCTGGAATCTCTCACCCCCAACAAGCTCAATATCCACATGCGTCGTCACAACGGCGAGAAACCCTTCAAATGCGATCTTTGTGACATGTCCTTTACAGTTTACTATGAACTAAAGGTTCATCGACGAAAGCATACAGGAGAGCGACCCTATCAATGTACTTTCTGTGCCAAGGATTTCGCACGTCCGGACAAGCTAAGACGACATGTTTACATGCACAGCGTTAAGCGTTAAATTAAAATAAACTTGTAGAAAAATGTAACTAATAAAATCATTGTATGCATAATTATTCTAACTTGCCTCAATGCTTAAGTGCTTCCCATGCTTTCAAGGCTGGAATTGGCATAGTTGCGAGATAAGCATAGTTCGCAGATCTTCTCAGATATTGCAATTACCTGATCATGAAACACTGAAAACCAGTTTACCAATTTGTTAGCTCAACTCACAACTAAGATTTGAAATGGAAGTAATTAAAAAGTTTCTATTATTTGATCGACAACTTAGAGACTTAGGAGATACTTTAGATGCTATTAATTTGAGTTTGATTAATTTGAATACAAATGTACTTTCATAGTGTATAAGTGTGAGTACGAGTATAACATAAATCTCTTAAGCTTCATGAGCTTTTACTAGTTGTACGAGACTCGGAGCTTGAACTTTCGCTCAGTTGCATTTATCACTTTGGATACGACACACGCGTTCACTGGCAACGGATCGTAGATCGCATAATGACGACTGTAAATGCACCGGAATGGGTTAATAAACAGCTATTTACTGGATTACTTAAACACAATTATAATGATTTTGAAACAATCGAAAAGTTCGTTTGTACAGCGGCGATCAGTGGAGGGGAAAACTATCTAACAATTGTGCTGCGCATTGAAATTGGAATGCAAATGAAAGGTGGGTTTGCCTGTGACATATATGTACATATTTTCGGAGAGATAGAGACAAGAGACAACTTGGGCTTTATTCAACAGATAAGAGCAACAGAGAGATTAGTTACATATTAAAGATTCCGTTGGTGAACGATCGTGGTGATGAGCACGATTTTCACGATTTATTTGTCACGGAAGCTGATATGTACGATCGACTGGTGCCGGAATTGGAACATCTGTATGAAAAGCATGCATCAATCTCGGTGAGATTTAAGCCATTGCATCTAAAGTTCACTGAATCTGCGCCCAATTGCGACTACATTTTAATGGAGGATTTACGCTCCAAGGGCTATAGGAATCTGGACCGTATGTTCGGACTGGGACAAACAGAAATGAATGCCGTACTCAAAAAATTGGCCCAGTGGCATGCTGCCTCCGCTCGAAGGGTGTCTGATTTGGGAGACTATGACGAACACTATCAGAAGAGTTACATCTGTCCCGAGCACTACAAATGGATAGAGCAATCGAATATTACATTCAATGTGCCCTTCATGGAGTGTATGCAGCATTACGATCTTGATCCGGGACAGCAGCAATTGATAGTAAGATTATCTATATATAATACATAGAGAGTTATGAGTATTTAATAACATTTAATATACCTATTTTTAGACCAATTATACATCTCGCATGACGGAGTTGTATATGGAATTTGGTCGTATCGATAAAACTGATTTTTCAGTACTAAATCATGGAGACTTTTGGTGCAACAATTTTCTTTTCAAGTTGAATGCGGGGGAGATTGAAGACGTCTGCTTTGTGGACTATCAACTTCCCAAATATGGCACTCCAGCCCATGATTTAATGTGTTTGTTGATGACAACACCAAATATTCACATTAAATTGGAGAAATTCGATTGTTTCATTGAGTATTATCATCAACAACTTGTATATCATCTCCAACTACTCAAATTTGAGTGCAAAATACCAACACTCTCAGAATTGCACACGAATCTTCGTAAACATGGTCTGTGGGGTAGGTTCGACATATTAATGTTTATTTTGTGTACTATAAAACTGAATGATTCCATCATTTTATTCCCTCAATTATAGCATTTGTATGCGCTCAGCGAATGCTGCCCGTGTCACTTTACCCCGTCAGTTCGGATTCCAATATAGAGAATTTCATGGGAGATTCGGATAAGGCGATGGAATTTAAGCGTAACATTCTAATGAATCCCACTTATGTTAAGCAAATTAAACTAATATTACCCTGGCTCATTGAAAGAGGCTATATAAACTGATCAAGTCTCACAAATAAGAGTACAATTTCCCGAATAAGGTTTGCAATTTTCATTAAATGTGAATAATAATTTAAATGTATAAACGAAATTTAGATGATAAATAAGATGAACGACTTCCTCATCAAATTATCTATTGTTTATTATTAGCATTTTTTTTTTGGTTTAAGTTTTTCCCTTGGCAGAGATAACTCCTAAAATTTAAAGAGCGATAAGAGAAGCACCAAGAGAATTTCAGTAAGTCAATTTAGAAAAGAGAACTGCAAATAACGCTTTGTTTTGGTTTATGAAATACTCGTACACCTTTAGCCATATATGGTATAAGTGGAGAGGATGGTAGAGGCACTATACATACGAGTATGTGGGCTAAAACGGAAAAGCTGCGTTGTTGACAAAACAAACACTTGACGGAGTTTCCAACACAGAAAGCTCTATTAAACTTAGTTAGCAAAAATATTAAGAGAATATTAAAGCTTAAATTTGCTTATCAATCAAAAAAACTATCCAAATATGGTATGGTAGTAAGTACACTACAAACATAAGAGAGATACTTTAGCTGACTAGTAGAAAACATTTTTAATATGATGAAATAATGCCTTGATTGTTGAAATAATTAATTACATTTTTAACAGGGTACAAAAAGAAGATTATTATTTGTATATGCTTAGATATGTATAAACCACTTGTAACTATTTGAACCCTGAGATCGGTTAGAAATTTCTCAGAATGAGTTCAATCAGTTAGAAAGCTCATTGCGATTACTTTTTTTACAATTAAGAGAGACCCAAAGAGCTTTTGGGGCTTTTAAAGAGATTTCCGAACATTGTTCGCTAACTATTGAGTATAAATAAATTTGCTGGAAAAGCACAAAATACATTAGAATCGTTTTGGCAATAGCGGGAACAATATCTACGATAACTCTAAAAGTTGTTTTAATTGTTTAATTGAAAATTTATAATAAATAATGGCGACCGATGCATTAAACAAGAATGTGCCCGATTGGGTCCAGGCCGAAATCTTTATAGATGTGTTGAAAGAATCTGTTAAAGGGTTTTCTAAAATCAAGAACTTCAAGGCCAACAGCGGATCGGCAGCAGGTGAAAATTATGCGACGATCATGCTGAGAGTGAATATTGAAGTTGAACTGGAAGGTAATTTGACCCCGCTCATCGTCATGAAGTAATTCATCTATAACATGATATTGTACGGTCTTTTAGATGGCAAAGACAAATCTGTTTCCTTTATGCTAAAACTCCCCCATCAGTCCGAAATGTATCGACAAATGTTGGAGCGTAATAATATCTTTGAAGTAGAGCGTAATGTGTATGATGTAACTATTCCCGAAATGGAACAAATGTACCGTGATGTCGGAGTTGATGTCAAATTTGGAGCTAAATCATATAAACTGAAGAATGCCAAATCGGAATATGTCCTCCTGGAGGATTTGGCTCCTCAGGGATTTAAAAACATGAATCGCATAGAAGGACTGGACCAGGTTCACACCGAATCAGCCTTGCGAAAGTTGTCCCAATGGCATGCAGCCTCCGTTGTGCGCGTCGCCACTAAGGGACCATATCCAGATAAATATGTTGTTGGGTTTTTCACGGAGGAAAGCCGTTCGATAGTAAAGGAGATGAATAAAGGCTTACAACAGAGTTTCCTTAAATGCTGTGCAAAATTTGAGGGTAACGAGGAATACATCGAGCAAGTGGTAAGTGTACTCCAATATATGGCATTCCTTCAGCATTTATTTTTTTCATTTATCATTTAGAAAGCGGTCGAGTCTAAGGTCACTGATCAGTGCTTCAAAATGGCCGCAATAGATACATCTGACTTTAATGTACTAAATCATGGTGACTTCTGGAGTAACAACATGATGTTTTCACATGATTCATTTGGGAACATAAAGGATATTTACATGGTAGATTTCCAGATTCCAAAGTACGGAAATGTAGCTCAGGATTTGTACTATTTTCTGATGTCATCCACCAAGTTAGAGGATAAAGTGAACAAGTTTGATTATTATATCAAGTTCTATCATGACAATCTTTTGGAACATCTAAAACTTCTGAAGTATCAAAAAGCTTTGCCAACTCTACGGCAGATTCATATTCTGCTTATCAAATATGGTTTCTGGGGTAAGGAGGAAATAACTCGTAATCTTAATGGCTTAATATTTAATTTACTTTTTAATTGCTCTCAGGTTACCTTACCGCAACAGGTGTCATGGGCGCCGTTCTGCTAGATCCCACGGAAACTGCAAGTTTTGACAATTTTATCAGAGACTCAGCTGAGGGCAACGAATTCAAGTCGTTGCTTTACTCCAACCCTCGATATCGCAAGCATATAACTATTATCTTGCCCTGGCTATTAAATCGTGGCGTGTTCGAGGATATTTAAATTGTACAATGAATTTTATGTTTTCAAGTATACAAATAAATTATAGATAAGTTCTTAGCACTATCAGTGCTGATGCGTTGACTAAGAAAAATATTTCAAAACAAACTCTTGACGAAGTTTCCAACACATGACAAAAAAATCTATTCAACTTAATTAGCCTTTAAAAAAATATTACAATAAAATTTAAGCTTGAATTTTGCTTATCAAAACAAAAAACTGTCTAAATATGGTATGGCATTTAGTATACTACAAACAAAAGGGAGATACTTTAGCTGACTAATGGAAAATAGTCGTAATATGATAAAATGTCACCTACATTGGTATTCACATTTATAAAAATATTTTTATATGATTCGATATTTATCAAGATCTTGTAATTATTTGAACATTGAGATCGGTTAGAAAATTCTCAGCACAAGTTCAATCAGCTCGAAAGCTCTTTAAGCTTACATACATATTTCACCATTTAGAGAAAGAGAGACCCAAAAAGCTTTTGGGGCTTTTAAAGAGATTTCCGAACATTGTTTGCTAACCAATGAGTACAAATAAATTGGTTGGAAAAGCACAAGATACATTAGAATCGTGTTGGCAATAGCGGGAACAACATCTACGATAACTCTAAAAGTTGTTTTAATTGTTTAATTAAAAATTTATAATAAATAATGGCGACCGATGCATTAAACAGCAATGTGCCCGATTGGGTTCAGGCCGAAATTTTTATAGATGTGTTGAAAGAATCTGTTAAAGGCTTTTCTAAAATCAAGAGCTTCAAGGCCAACAGCGGATCGGCAGCAGGTGAAAATTATGCGACGATCATGCTGAGAGTGAATATTGAAGTTGAACTGGAAGGTAATTTGACCATTGTCATCGTCATGAAGTAATTCATCTATAACATGATATTGTACGGTCTTTTAGATGGCAAAGACAAATCTGTTTCCTTTATGCTAAAACTCCCCCATCAGTCGGAAATGTATCGACAAATGATGGAGCGAAATAATATCTTCGAAATAGAGCGCAATGTGTATGATGTAACTATTCCCGAAATGGAACAAATGTACCGTGATGTCGGAGTTGAGGTTAAATTTGGAGCTAAGTCATATAAACTGAAGGATGCCAAATCGGAATATGTCCTCCTGGAGGATCTAGCTCCACAAGGATATAAGAACATGAATCGCATAGAAGGACTGGACCAGGCTCACACCGAATCGGCACTACGAAAGTTGTCCCAATGGCATGCAGCTTCTATTGTGCGCGTGGCCACTAAAGGACCATATCCGGAAAAATATATTGCTGGGTTTTTTACTGAGGAAAGTCGTCAGATGATAAATGAGGTGAATAAAGGTTTACAACAGAGTTTCCTTAAATGCTGTGAGAAATTCGAGGGTAACGAGGAATACATTGAACAAGTGGTAAGTTTGTATATTGCACTCCTTTAGCAGACCTCTAATTTATCCCTTTTTCATCTATATTTCAGAAAGCGGTGGCGCCTAAGGTCACAGAACTGTCTTATAAAATGGCTTCACTAGATACCTCTGACATCAATGTACTAAATCATGGTGACTTTTGGAGTAACAACATGATGTTTTCACATGATTCATTTGGGAACATAAAGGATATTTCCATGGTAGATTTCCAGATGCCAAAGTACGGAAGTGTAGCTCAGGATTTGTACTATTTTCTGATGTCATCCACCAAGATAGAGGATAAAGTAAACAAGTTTGATTATTATATCAAGTTCTATCACCACAATCTCTTGGAAAATTTAAAACTTCTAAAGTATCCAAAAGCTTTGCCAACTCTAAGACAGATTCATATTCTGCTTATCAAATATGGTTTCTGGGGTAAGAAGGAAATAACTCGTAGTCTTAATGGCTTAATATTTAATTTACTTTTTAATTGCTTTCAGGTTACCTTACCGCAACAGGTGTCATGAGCGCCGTTCTAATTGATCCCACGGAAACCGCTAGCTTGGACAATTTTCTCAGCGACTCAGCTGAGGGTAATGAATTCAAGTCGTTGCTTTACTCCAATCCTCGATATCGGAAGCATATAAGTGTGATCTTGCCCTGGCTATTAAATCGTGGCGTATTCGACGACCTTTAAATTGTTTAATGAAATTCATATTTTGAATTATGCGAATAAAATATTGATAAGTTTTTAGCACTATCAGTTTTGATGCGTAATACTTGATAAATTCAATATGGGACTCAATGGCGTGACCAATAGCTTAAAAGCGATAAGAGAAAAGTTTTTAAGTGTTGTTAACCATATAATGAGTTTTGGGAACAGGAAAACTGATTTTTATTGTGGGTGAAGTGATAGAATACATATTTTTAAGTGAAAGCTGAACTTTAACAAATTCTCTGGGAGCGAAAAGCTCATAGAAGATAGAAGAGATAGAATAAAAGACACTCAGCGCTGACGAGAAAGTAAGCTATCGCGATTGAGCTTATGCTGAAAAAACTTTTAAAGCTTTTCACATACATACATATATTTAGATTTATAAAGCTAAAAAAGCTGGAGTACCATTAGAAGACAGCTGGCGAGTACGAGGAGCACATCAACACCAACCGGATAATTATTGTTTATTTCAATTTTCCATTATTAAATTATTATGGAGTCCGAGGCCAAAATAGATTCTCCGGTCAGTAAAGTGCCCGATTGGATGCAGGCCGAGCTCTTTGTAGATGTGTTGAAAGAATCCGTCAAGGGATTCTCGAAAATCAAGAGCTTCAAGGCCAACAGCGGATCGGCAGCAGGTGAAAATTATGCGACGATCATGCTGAGAGTGAATATTGAAGTTGAACTGGAAGGTAATTTGACCCCGCTCATCGTCATGAAGTAATTCATCTATAACATGATATTATACTGTCTTTTAGATGGCAAAGACAAATCTGTTTCCTTTATGCTAAAACTCCCCCATCAGTCCGAAATATATCGACAAATGTTGGAGCGTAATAATATATTCGAAGTAGAGCGCAATGTGTATGATATAACTATTCCCGAAATGGAGCAAATGTACCGTGATGTCGGTTGAGGTTACATTTGGAGCTAAGTCATATAAACTGAAGGATGCCAAGACGGAATATGTCCTCCTGGAGGATCTAGCTCCACAAGGATTTAAGAACATGAATCGCATAGAAGGACTGGACCAGGCTCACACCGAATCGGCACTACGAAAGTTGTCCCAATGGCATGCAGCTTCTATTGTGCGCGTGGCCACTAAAGGACCATATCCGGAAAAATATATTGCTGGGTTTTTCACGGAGGAAAACCGTCCGATGTTAACGGAGATGAATAAAGGACTACAACAGAACTTTCTTAAATGCTGTGAGAAATTCGAGGGTAACGAGGCATACATCGAGCAAGTGGTAAGTGTATATATCGCACTGTTTTAATATTTAATTATAATTTATATCTTGTTTCTCAATCATTTAGAAAACGGTAGCGTCCAAGGTCACAGATCAGTGTATTAAAATGTCTAAAATAGATACCTCTGACATCAATGTACTAAATCATGGTGACTTTTGGAGTAACAACATGATGTTTTCACATGATTCATTTGGGAACATAAAGGATATTTACATGGTAGATTTCCAGATTCCAAAGTACGGAAGTGTAGGCCAGGATTTGTTCTATTTTTTGATGACATCCACCAAGTTAGAGGATAAAGTGAACAAGTTTGATTATTATATCAAGTTCTATCACCACAATCTCTTGGAAAATTTAAAACTTCTAAAGTATCCAAAAGCTTTGCCAACTCTACGGCAATTTCATATTCTGCTTATCAAATATGGTTTCTGGGGTAAGAACCAAATAACTTATAATCTTAATAGCTCAATATCTGATAATCTTTTTGATTGTTCTCAGCTTACATTACAGCCACAGGTGTCATGAGCGCCGTTCTGATTGATCCCACGGAAACCGCTAGTATGGAAAACTTTATCAGCGACTCAGTTGAGGGCAACGAATTCAAGTCGTTGCTATACTCCAATCCTCGATATCGGAAGCATATAAGTGTCATCTTGCCCTGGCTATTAAATCGAGGCGTGTTAGAGGATCTTTAAATTGTACAAAGAAAGAATTAAAGAATTTCATATTCTGTTGATAAGTTTTACATCACTATCAGTTCCGATGCGTCATAGCTGATAAATTACATTTTTTGGTTCAATAGCGTGACCAACAGTTTAATAACGATAAGAGAAAATTGAGAGAATACAAATTCCACTCTCAAAAAGAAGAGTTAATTAATCAATATTTAAAATTTTTTAAAACTGGAACAAATTTAAAAAATTTAACAAATCATTATAAATACCAATAAACTTTTAAACAACGGCTGATGGCTCGAAATACAAGCAGAATGAAGCTATCATAAGTTGTAAATTCTCTAAGCGAAGTATTTAAATAACCCAGTTTACACACCCAACATATACAATGCTAACAATTTCTCTGCGAAGTTCATAAGAGATAGAATAAGAGAAACTAAGACCGTAAGCTTTGGCGAGCAAATCGCAAATGAGCTAATGCTGAGAGAACTTTTAAAGCTTTTTACATTTAAATTTCAATTTATAGAGCTGAGAAAGCTGGAGAGCCATTAGAACCAAGTGAACAAGTACGAGGAGCACGTCAACACCAACCGGCAAACTATTTAGAAAGCAAACACGAGAGTTATTTATTTAATTTAAATTTTCGATTTAATAAATTATTATGGAGAGCGAGGCAAAAATAGATTCACCTGCCAGCAAAGTGCCCGATTGGGTGCAGGCCGAGCTCTTTGTAGATGTGTTGAAAGAATCCGTCAAGGGATTCTCGAAAATCAAGAGCTTCAAGGTCAACAACGGATCGGCAGCAGGCGAAAACTATTCGACGATCATGTTGCGAGTGAATATTGAAGTTGAACTGGAAGGTAAGTAACTTTAATGTACTCATATTACTGAGTTATATGTTCATCTATCTATCTATCTATCGCGATTTATTGTAGATGGAAAGGAAAAGTCTGTATCCTATATGCTGAAGGTGGCACATCAAATGGAAGGGTTTCAAAAGATAGAAAGTGATATATTTGTCGCAGAGCGTAGTATGTATAAGACAGTTGTTCCTGAGATGGAACAATTGTATCGTGATGCCGGCGTGGATGTGAAATTTGGTGCCCAGATCTATGAATTGAAGGGTGCTAAAACTGAATATATACTTCTCGAGGATTTGGCTCCCAAGGGCTTTAAGATCAGCAATCGAATAGAAGGTCTGGATCAGATTCATACTGAATCGGCACTACGAAAGTTGTCCCAATGGCATGCAGCCTCCGCTGTGCGTGTGGCCACGAAGGGGGCCTATCCAGATCATCTAATTTTTGGGTTTTACAAGGAGGAGAACCGCCCTATGATGGTCGAGATGAACAAGCAAATGGGACAGAACTTTTTTAGGTGCTGCGCGACATACGAGGGCAATGAGGACTACATTGAGCAAGTGGTTAGTCTCTACTGATATCCATTTAATCCATTGTTGTTTTTTAAGAAAACATCACTTTTTTTCTCTAATTTAACTTAGAAAGCTCTTCAGCCCAAATTTAATGATGAAGTTCTTAAATTGGTTAAGGTCGATCCAAATGAATTTAATGTACTAAACCATGGTGATTTCTGGAGTAACAATATGATGTATGCTCATGATTCTTTTGGAAAAATCAAAGAGATTTATTTGGTGGACTTCCAACTGCCGAAATATGGAACTGTAGCTCAGGATTTGTACTATTTCCTGCTCTCATCGACCAAGTTCGAGGATAAGCTCACCAAATTTGATTATTATATCAAGTTTTATCATGAAAATCTTACACAACATCTGAAACTACTCAATTATTCTAAAACTATACCCACTCTTCGGGACATTCATTTGTCGCTCTTTAAGCATGGTCTTTGGGGTTAGTACATCATCTTTATATTGATTAAATGTATATATGTATATTAATTTATTTTATTATATTTTCAGGCTACATGACTGCAACAAGTGTGATGAGTGGTATTTTATTGGATCCCACCGAAGCTGCCAATGTTGACCAGTTTCTCAGTGACTCCAGTGAGAGCAACGATTTCAAGACTTTGCTCTACTCCAATCCTCGTTATCGCAAGCATATCCAAGCCGTCCTGCCATGGCTTTTGAACCGTGGTGCTTTGGATCCCTAAATTAGTTTGATTTCTTCATATTAATTTATACTGCAAATATTAGTATCACAAAACCTAATCAAACAATTTGTTATCATTCCAAGATTATTTTCACAAGTATTAATAAGCTAATGTTATGTGTAGACCGCATTGAAGATGATAACGAATTTAATTGTTGGGGAATAAATAAATTTACAATCAATTTCAATGCATTGATTATTCCAAGTTCAGTCAAACAATCAAAATCCATACAATTCATTTCCTATAATCGAATACATGTACTTTTGTAGACTAGGGCAAACAGTTCGAAACAACATACCAAAATATACACACATTCATACACACATACATATGTATGTATGTAGAAGACATCAGAAAACAACGGATCAGATTGAGAGCTGAGAAGAGAACATTAATATGCGCATACATATAGTATACATATGTATGTACAATATGTTTTCTAAGAATCGGAATCAAAGTATCAAAACAAACAACAAACAAATTATTTATGTGAGCTTACTCGACCACAGGATACTCTGCATTTGGCGACAAAGTATGGTTTTTTTATAGCTTTTCATTCTGATAAATTTCAAAACACATTTAAAATTTATTGTAACGGGTAAAGTTAAAATTTAGATCAAATTTATGACTATGATGATAGTACATAACACGGTTTGATGACTTGGCTGAAATAATTTAAATGGCACAAGCTCGATTTAAGATTAGTATGATAGGTAGCGTGGAAACTGTAACTGCCTTATTTTTAACACAAGTTCTACAATATTTAATATTTTTATGAAATACATACAAGTGGAAAAAGCTTTCTGATAGCTGATTTGGGTAAAGCTTTGACGAGAGTTTATATGTAGTATATAAACCGGAATTTTGGTTACGTTTTAGCAGTTGCCTGAGGCAAATCAACTTGAAGACAGTCTATTTATTTACTTGTCAAGAGAATTTTAGTGACAATGTCTACAAATGATGAAAAGTCTAGATTGCCTCAATGGCTGAAAGCAGATATCTTTGAAAAGGTACTTAAAGATAACTTTAATAATTTTAAGGAAATAAAAACATTTAAGGCAGTGCCAGGCACTAAACCAGGCGACAATTATGCCACGATAATGCTTCGAATTGAGCTGGAAATCGGGCTGAAAGGTAAATGAGAATAGAAGATATGATATGAAACGATGTGTTATTCTCACTGTTAATACTTATAGATAACACTTCAGAGTCCATATCGTATATGTTGAAGATACCTCACGATTCTGTGGCATATCAGGAAACCTTAGGAAGTAATAAAAACAACATCTTTGACATGGAGCGCGACATGTTTACGATATATGTGGAAGAGTTTAAGTCTCTTTATCGTGAAGTTGGCCTAGATGTAAATTTTGGCGCGAAGTGCTATAAGCTAGATATTCCGTATGAGCACGTATTGCTAGAAGATCTGAAGCCCAAAGGCTTTCAACCAGTCCAGTCGGAACATCGTCTGTCTGGTCTCGATGAGGAGCACACTCTAACTGTGCTCAAGAAACTAGCCCAATGGCATGCGGCATCGGCAGTCCGGGTTGCCACAATTGGTCCCTATCCCAAACATAAGATGGAAGGTCTTTACTCTGAAGATGGCAGGTTCTTCATGAGAAAAATTACTGATGGCCTTATAGGTTACGTCCTGAAATCTCTATCGACAATCGAGGGACACGAGGCCTACTATGATGATGTGAAAAATATGGAAGGACACATTATGGAGAATGTTATGCAAGTCGGAGCTGTTGATCCCAATGAGTTCAATGTGTTGAACCACTCCGACTGTTGGGTTAATAATTTGATGTTCCTTCATGATAAGAAGAAGGGCAAGTTATTGGAATTATGCCTTGTCGACTATCAAATGTGTAAATATGGCAGCGTTGCCATTGACCTGCTATACTTTCTACTATCTTCACCTAAGTTGGAACTGAAACTAAACAAGTTTGATTTCTTCATAAAACAATATCACGATCAGCTGATAAAACATCTCAAGCTATTGAATTACACTCAAAAGCTGCCCAGTCTTATTGACATACATACTTCCCTGTTGAAGAACGGCATTTTGGGTGATTATTAATATAATATTGATAATGTATCTTTTCATTAAATATCGTACATTTACAGGGTATGCTACGGCGTGTGGTGTCATGACGGGTTGTCTGCTGGAGAATACGGAAACAGCAAGCTTTGATAATTTGTTTGTCGATACACAAGCTGGAGATGAGTTCAGAACACTGTTATTCAATGGCAAAATCTACAAAGAGCATCTTAAGGTAATCATGCCCTGGCTTCACAATAGAGGAGCACTCCAACTACGTATTACGAGTAACTCAACTTAATAATATATAAGATAGATTAGATAATGTTTCTTGTTTAGTTTAAACAAATATTTCTAGCTAAATTCAAATATAAATCAAGTAAATAAATTTTCATTATAATCATTATCAAAATAATTATGTAATTTGGGACCTACGCTATTACTTAACGAACCATAAACACAACGATGCTTATCTAAATCATCATTCTCATGTTTAAAATTAGTTTTTTTGTATTATAAATTTGAATCATCAAATAACCAAACGAATTAAAGTCGAAAGTAACCCGTCTATGTGATTAGTAACAGCTATTACACTCTTTGATATTAAATGGCTTAAAATGACAATAGAATGTGATTATATTTATGAATAATTCACTTTCATACGCTTTGATGGTGAATCCCATGTTCATTGTTCAGAAACGAAAAAGAGAAATCAGTTTTCTTGTATGTCAGTCGAGAGAGCACATCAAAGCTTTTAAAAGCTCAAAATATGTTAATCATACTTATACTGCGAGCTTTCGAAAGCTTTTAAAAATAAAAAAGTTACAAATACAATTCAATCAAGCCTAAGTGCTAAAATTAAACAACTTCTTCAGATAATAATAATTAGAAAACAATAAAGAAACTCATCATGGCAGAGAAAGCGAATGTCCAAATGCCCACGTGTGTGATCAAGAAGAATTGAAGATTTATTTGGGTGGTGGTAAACTAAAATATATTAAAAATGTTTTACAGATCGCATAAATCTCATATATTTCTTGCTCTCATCTACTCAATTTGACATTTCGACAACTTCATTAAGTATTATTATGATCAACTCGTGGATCACCTAATTTTGCTTGGTTATCCAAAAGATAAAGGTCGGTTTGTCTTTAATTACTTTACAAGTTACTTTACCAATATGACCCATCTTTTATTTTTTATTTTTATACCCATACGTATACCCTAGGTATTTTCTCATGGTGCGTAATTCTGCACTGCGAATATAATAATATGGAAAGAATTTTTCACTAATAGACATTTCAGGAGGGAAGGGTAGCACTTCGTGTTGTTAATGAGACAACATGTGAAAGCGATTCAAAAACCATAATTAACGATACTAATCCCTGAGTATCTTAAGAGTTTTCTCATTTTCTGATATTCACTGTTGAGATATCCTAAACTTTATTCATTCAAACTTCGTTAAAATTATATATTAAAAAGTGTGATCCCTCAAAAATCTCTCATAGTTGTTTTTGCATAATCTTATTAAATTTTATCTGAGATATATTTTCAAATTTGAAATTAGTTTCTATACATTTTACGTAAAAATATCTCTCAAATAGTTATCAAACCCCTTAACATTATAGGGCTCAATCTATCAAAAACAAAATTTGTATTATGTAGATATATTTTTATATTTTTGTCTATCACATGTCCAAGTGATTCACAGTGGCGACACGAGCAGAAGCAATTAATAAAGAATCACACAATAATTAGAGCACAAAAGAAAATAACAAAAGAACGAGTACTTCGAGTACTCATATGGAAGGTGTCAAGAAATAGACCCTACCTGCCACACCAACCTTATCAATGGAAACAATTGTCGAGGGTACGTATCAAATGTTTATTTAAAACTCATTCTCGCAGAGTTTGCTTTCGGGTGTGAGTGACGCTTTTTGCCGGTTTTGGCGAATAAAATTACAAAATAAACTTTAATTGAACATAAGCGATAAGAATTTTCTCTATAGCTAATACCAAATCGGGCGAACAAAAAGTCACACGTATCGCACCTGCCATCATTTGAAATTAATCGTTGACCGAACTGCATTCAATCGTTCACGCAATTTCAATCAATTCGAGCCTCAGTCTCTTTTTGTCAATTAAAGAAAAAGGTTTGTCTCACATTCAATATATGAAATGTCAGAGTGTTCGTGTTGAGCGGTTGAGATATATCAAAGATACTTTAATTAGTTCTATTCTGTGTCAGTTCCTATTATGAAGTCGAAACAACTTCAAAAAGAATTGAGTTTAAAGTGTAAATATATCATTTAACTAAAAGACCATTTTGATAGCTTAATTTCGTCCTAAACTAGTTTATATATCAAGTGCAAATTCGGTATATTAATTATTATAATGTTGTTCGATGGCAATGTTGTAATAACTGACATGTGACCTGATTTATAAGTTCGTGTCCGATATAATTATGTGGCGTTTGCACACACCTCGATAGTAACCTAATCAATACACGATGATTTGCGAACCCATATAACAACGACACCCCGAAATTCCCCGTTTGACTTGGTAACAATTGAAATTATTAGCATTAACGGATATAAATCTGAGAATTCTTGTCACTCAACTTAAACAAATAAGAACACACACAAGAAGAACAAATACCTAGTTTTTTTAGTTTACTAGTAGAATATAATTTTAATAATGATCCTTTGCTTTGCAGTTGAAGCTCTAAACTTATATTATCTCAATTTAAAGCTACTTATAATAAAACTTGTTTATATTGTATTTATGATTGACGTTATCGGTTTTCTATTGTTAATTACAAATTAAAAAGTGGTAAAGTTAAATATTGCAATCAATATTTATTATACTAACCGTTTGTAAGGGAATTTCATTGACTTATTATCTGTATATCTCATAGAATGAAGGTAATTGCGAACCTAAATCATATAGATTTGAATGTTCTTCGTAAACAGAAGATCATAAACTGTTTGACGTCTGCGTAGATCATAAAAATTCTGATGATACAGTAAAGCTGGGTGGAACCGAATGTCAAATACAAGATATTATTTAAATAGCATAAGGGTGCGACATGTTTGTATGCACTGGGATAGATCTGTAGAAGAAGAGAGTCAGGCAAATAAGTAAAAGACAGAGAGGGAAAGAAAGAGAGAAACTACTTATTGCTTCTTTTGAGTTACCGATTCTATAGAACTTCAACATTTTTGTTGATGTTGTCGCATTATCAACATTTAATACTTGAAGGGTTTGATTATCGCGACAAAATATTAGTCACAATTTAAAAAGACAATAATTTATGGCAAGAGATTAAGTTTATTTAGTTTTAGAGTTATGATTTCATTTTCATTTTGGGTTTGCAGAACTAAAATGTCGCAACCAAATGGAAATGTCGAGTCAAAGGATTCAAATCTGCCGCCTTGGTTGCCCAGAATCTCGCTGGAGAATGCTGTTCGCGACCAAATTGGCGACTTTGAGAAGATACTCTCCGTAACGCCGGAGTGCAGCATAGCTGGTGATAACTACTCCACATTGATGATCCGATTGCTAGTGGAAGTCGAGCTGATCGGTATGTAGAATCAAAGCATGACTATTAAAGTAAAAATCCTTTGAATGCCCCACATAGATCACAGCAGAAAAAGTGTGTCCTTTGTTCTGAAGGCTCAGCATAACAATGAGGTAATGGCCGCCATACTCAACAAGCTGAAACTCTTCCAGAAGGAGGAGCAAATGTACCATAACATATTGCCCAAATTCGAGAAACTCTATGCGGATGCAGGCAAAACCATACAGTTTGCTCCAAAAGCCTTTAAGATTGATCAAGATTTGGGCGAAGATTACGTGTTGCTTGAGGATTTGCGTCCAAAGAATTTCAAGAATGGCAATCGCTTGGCTGGATTGGATCTGGAGCATATGCAGCAGGTGCTGGAGAAGTTGGCTGCCTTCCATGCTGCCTCTGCTTGCTATGTGGAGCATTATGGCATGTTCAGTGAGGATTTCACAGTGGGTGTCTTCAGTGAGAACAACCGACAGCTTTTGCAGGAGTTTAATGCTTCGGGAGCATTTCTAGCGCAGCTCAAGAAGTGGAAAAATGCCCAAAAGATCTACGATAAGTTGGTTAGCACATATTGTAATAATGTATCGATCAATCCCTAACATAATCGTAATTTTTCGTAGGCCAATAGCGATGAGTATTTGGTGGATCGTCTGCTGCAGAATCAGCAGGTTTCAATGAAGGAGTTCAATGTACTCAATCATGGCGACTGTTGGAATTATAATATCATGTTTCAATATGATGCTTTCGGCAAGATCAAGGAAACGCTTTTTGTTGACTTTCAAGTTGGCAAATATGGATCCCCAGCGAATGATCTGTACTATCTGATACTTTCCTCGGCGGCTCCTGATATAAAGATCGCCAAATTTGATTATCTAGTGCGATACTATTTCGATAATTTGATCGAGAATCTAAAACTATTGCAATACCATCGCCCGTTGCCCAAATTGAAGAATCTACACGCGGCCCTATTCCGCAATGGATTGGCAGGTAACTATTCAAATACTCTACCTACTATTAAATGTACATACTTTCTCCCATTCAGCTTACATGGTTGTCTCTAAGGTGCTCCCAGTTGTAATGCTGGAGAAGACCGACAATGGCGATCTGGAGAACTGTCAAAATGACGACTCAAAAATGAAGGCTGCCATGTACACGAATCAGAAATATGTTCAGATAATGACAGAACTGCTGCCATGGTTGGATAATCGCGGTCTACTCGACTGGAAGTAAATGTTAATGACACCCATCAAGAGCGAATGACAATGGGTTTTTTTACGAACTCAAACTTTATTAATGATCTTATTTTCTGGTCACGCTATGCTAATGTATTATTACTATACGAAATAAATGTGTTGAAAAATGTTTGATTAGTAAAAATCCATCCACGGTGTTTATAAGTTCCCAAAAAATATTATTTACAGCCAACTTAACGTCTTTAATATTAAAAATAATTATAAAAAATAATTATAGATAAAAAGTGTGTTGAATTTTAATACATGTCTAGACAATTTATATTAACCAATTTAAATTGATAACCGTAACCGAAGCCCCAACCAAAACAAAACTTTTTTACTGTATCGAAACTGAAAAATCGAAATTATTCAAACCGAAATATAACCGAATGAACCGATTAGTAACCGATTCATGTATAACGGCTTGTTTTGGTTCAATCCAGCATTAAAATCAGTTATGTTGTTAAGGTGTAATGATCGTTTTTCAAACTACTTTTGATTTTAAATTTAAATAATGGTCTTATATAATACATCGTTTTTAGAACCGTTTTTACTACCGGTATTTCGAAACCGAAAAAAACTGGTAATCGGAATGATACCGATATACAAGCTAATAACCAAAAACCAAAATACAAACATAACCGAAACCTTAACTAAACCCGATATTCGTTTCGGTTTGATTTCATTCGTAATTATATATATGTATAGTATATTTATATTATAACTACTCATATGTAGTATAGTAAAAAAGTAGATGGGTCTATGAACGAATCATGTCCTTACCCGCATAATAAATTGCTTCTTTCGGTCATTCTGCATTTCTAATACATTTAACACTTCCCTAAACTTGCGAACAACATACTCTACTCGCACTGATCGTGCATTTCAGTGCTGTTAATAAGCTTGTTTATAAGTGTTCCGATTTAACCAATCGGTGATATTGCAGTGGACAAGTTTAACGACAAGATGACTTTCAGCCTAAAATGTAAAGGCTAATTTCCTCCATGTATCAATAATTTTAAAAACATTACCTCTTTATGTGGTATACAGGAAAAGGTACATTGCAGTTGATCAAGGACATAAGACTAGTATATCCACATTATAGGTATTAGTAGTACAATAGTAGTATTTTCAACAAAACCCAATTAATATTCAATTGAAATTGAAATTCTATTGAGTTTCATTAGGCAAAAATCGTATATAAAGGTAACTGTCCGTCAACATCTAATTGATAACTATAAATAATTATAATTAAAATAATTATTATGTATGCTTGCTAACGTACAGCTTGAAAATTTTCAGCAAAGATCTTAAACACAGTAGTTAGACTTGTGAATAGCTGGAGATCAAGATCAACCAATTCGATTTTGCCTTGGTGATTAAGTATTTCACATATCGTGATGATCGACTTTGAACGACTTATTAAAGTCATGCGACAAAGAGTTAAACTTTAGTATATATCCCCACTCGTATTTTCTTTGAAAATATTGTGGATAAGTGCACTTTGAATATCAATGTACTTTAGTGTACTTTTCAATGCGCAAATCATTGTTATTTGACGATAGAAATCTCTATTATATCACGTGTAGAATGCGCTAATTGCATATATAATATTAGCAGAACTTTTGTAAACCGCAGTTTGAAGGGCTGACTTATCAGAACAGTTCAGTCTATTATATTTGTCTGTCGCTATAAGTAAGTATGTTAATCAAATAGTGTTAATAATGCATTTCAATTTTCAGGTCCGTGGACTTTATTTGAGAAGTATGACCGTAGCAAATTAAATGTTACGTTATATGTATACATATGTATGAACACATCAATTAAATTCTATTACGAATTTGACGACAGACCACAAATGATTCCGCACACGCCCAATTGATAAACTGGGGCGACGATCACCCTTGCCCCATCCGAACTATCCAACTAACCCACACACTCTCTAGAATAACTACTATACTATATATGGGAAAAGCTTTGTAAACAGTTGATACTATCAGTTAAGCTATTTTATATATACATACATATTCACAAGCATATGAAATATTCACATTGTCATTCCCACAACCAGTTTGCTCTATAAGCGACTCACAAATCTAAGTCTCGGTCTGTAAGTATTCTCCGTACATATAAATGGACGTCTGACGCGATCGCTCAGTGTTTGTTTCGCGTTTGAATACGCCGTATACTTGTTTGTCCGAGCGCATCAGTCGGAATTTCAATTATAAACTCAACAGAAAACAAATTAAAGCCGTAAGTGAATGTCTTTTTAAAGAGAAAGACTGATTTGTCTGTAAACAACAAAGATCAACTGTATTTAGCTCTATACTCAAAAATATGGATAAATGGGTAAATGTCTCCCACAGAAAATGCCACCCAATAACAGCAACGAATCAAGTAAACACGAAAATCCCAACGAGTTTCTCGCCATTCCCAAGTGGATAAATGAAGACTATTTTCGTCCCATAATCGAGAAAGATGTGAAAGACTTTGTGAGCATTAAGAACTTCACACCCATAGCAGCCACTCAACCAGGTGAAAACTACACATCTGTCATGGTTCGGGTGATTGTGGATATTGAGCTCAAAGGTTGGTCCATCAACTTTCTCCCAAATAATGTAAAACTCATCAAGCTTATTAGATTCCAGCGAACAGCAAATTTCCTACATATTGAAGACAACGCTAGCAATGGACAAGGGTGGTGACCTTGTAGCTGGAATGAATTTGTTTCCCAAGGAAAAGCAGATGTATCAGGTGCACATACCAAACTTCATCAGGCTCTACAAGGAGGCCGGCGTAGACATTGAACTAGCACCTAAATGCCTCCACATAGACGAAAGTCCGGAAGGAATAACCCTCGTCATGGAGGATTTGAAACGACAGAATTTTAAGAATGTGGATCGTCTCAAAGGATTCGATATGGAACACATGCGCCGTGTGATACTGAAAGTAGCAGAGTTTCATGCAGCATCTGCAGTGACCTACGAGCAAAATGGACCCTATGATGAGATGTACTCTCAATCCTTGTATACAGAGAGCAATCGCCACTTATTCGAGGGATTAGGTAAAATGCGCCAAGAGCAGTACATCAATGCAATGCGCGAATGGCCACTTCCGGATGTGGAGGAATATATTGCAACTCTTCCATCGCCAACAGAATTTTTTGATAATGCAATTAAGCTAAATAATGTCGACGAAAACGAATTCAATTGCTTAAATCATGGAGATTTATGGTGCAATAATATAATGTTCTCTGAAGATCGGACTTTGCTTGTCGATTTGCAAGTTGGAAGATGGGGATCTCCCGCCCAAGATCTATGGTACATGATAACAACATCGCCATCACTGGACATTAAGGTCAAGGAATTCGATCACTTCATTCAAATCTATCATACACGTTTGGTAGAATGTCTGAAGTTGCTGAAGTATTCCAAACGTATTCCCACACTAAGAGAGATACACATCATGATGATCAAATACGGCGATTGGGGTAAGGTCGTCCCACTTTAAGTTCCAAAAATATAATTAATACTAGAATAAATTCCGATTTCAGGCCCATTAACGGCGTCTGGTGTAATGGTGGCCGTATTAATGCCAACTGATAAGGATTCCAGTATAAATATGATGATGGCAAAGGGACCTGAAGGCGACGCTTTTCGTTATAAGACTTTTACTAATCCCTACTATGTCAAGGCTATGATCCAGCTGAAACCTTTCTTTAAAAACAAGGGTATTAAATAAGGGTATTAAAATTGTATAATATAATACATTCTTATTAAGTTTCCAGTGTACACATCGATGTGATATTATATAATCCGAATCAAATATAACAAAAAGTCTGTTTAAATACAAACAAATCGATAAAAATAAACTACAACGATGACAGGCATTATTGACCAATCAAAAAATGAATTTTTGTGGTTGCGGTTATGTGGTTAATTCATATGTATGTACGGTATATGAAAGCTCATCATGATGAAAATTAAAATACTGACCTATTTAGCTTCAAGTTTTTCACATTATGTGTTTTTCTCAACACTTTAATTATTTTTACTAAAAAGTTGACAATATGAGATGCGCAGTAAATAAGCCGCAAACCACAAAAATATAAGTAAACTAATAACAATAATAAGATAAACAGATCCCTTTCTTGTTATAAGATTGTGATTATTTGGATGTATTGCTTATTCTTCTGGGTGGCGACAACACTCCATGTACTGGTAATACACTGTTTTTATAAGCTCGCTCGAGATCAGCACCTATGCACTGGAGTGCTTGTGCGTCTTTTTGGAGCCAATTAGAAAAACCATGGCGTTCTCCCCGCTGTACTATAGAATTAAAGTTTTATTAATTTTCGCATAAATATTACTGCGGACGGCAGTCCGCGCTAGTGACGAAAGCAGCACGAAGTGTGCTAAATATTTGAGCGCCAAATCATCATCATTGTTTAACTGTTTTCATATATTGTGCTCATGGAAAAATGTTATTCAACTAAGCCCCAAAAGTAAACATATAGTCAAAAGTCTTTCAATATTTCATATAAAGGCTATTCAAATTCACTTGGCAACCTAAGAAAAAAAATGCTCCCATATGTTTGGGTAACTAATGGTCTAGCCGCAGGGTATCTCGTTGTAATGCACCCTTGTTTTGAGTGTCCATTCATGATTTTCACACAAAATAATGAAATTGTGGGTCTCGTTTTACGACATTTCTATTTACGGCTAATTTTCCGGTCCCAATGATATAAATATTACCCTACTATAACATTAGAGGAGTGTAAAACATTCATTTTAATTAAGTTTATTTTTTACAAGAATATGAATATGAAAGCAGCTCTTATACAGCGTTCCCCTAATCAGTTGTCGTTAAAAGACGGCATACCTCTTCGAAATACCCATACTTTCAGGTACTATCGGTTTGCTTTATAAGCGAGCCCATTTGAAACAGGTTCGCAGTATAACTTCATCGGGCACAAGTGCTTAGTATATTTAGAGTGAACGAAGCGACCGGTTGGATGTTCGCTTTAGTCGGAACAGTTGTCAAATTTTAATAAGATATCAGTTATCGTAAGTGCAATCGAGTTGAACATATACAGAAATTTGAGTGTTCAAATGAAGAAATCTATGATTATGAATAAAACAATTTGTTTTATGTTTACTTCAGATAATGTCACCCAACGAAAATAGTGATTCAAGTAAACCCGAGAATCCCAACGAGTTTCTCGCCATTCCCAAGTGGATAAATGAAGACTATTTTCGTCCCATAATCGAGAAAGATGTGAAAGACTTTGTCAGCATTAAGAACTTTACACCCATAGCAGCCACTCAACCAGGTGAAAACTACACATCTGTCATGGTTCGTGTGCTTGTGGATATAGAGCTCAAAGGAAAGTCCGATAATTTTCTGTTATTTGAAAGGCAAATAATATTCCATTGTATAATAATTTTTTAGATGGCAGTGAGCAGAAGGTTTCCTACATTCTGAAGACGGTGTTGGAATCGGATAAAGGAGGTGACCTTGTAGCTGGAATGAATTTGTTTCCCAAGGAAAAGCAGATGTATCAGGTGCACATACCAAACTTCATCAGGCTCTACAAGGAGGCCGGCGTAGACATTGAACTAGCACCTAAATGCCTCCACATAGACGAAAGTCCGGAAGGAATAACCCTCGTCATGGAGGATTTGAAACGACAGAATTTTAAGAATGTGGATCGTCTCAAAGGATTCGATATGGAACACATGCGCCGTGTGATACTGAAAGTAGCAGAGTTTCATGCCGCCTCTGCGGTAAACTACGAGCAAAATGGACCCTATGATGAGATGTACTCTCAATCCATGTATTCAGAGAGCAATCGTAAAATGTTCGAGGGATTAGGAAATATGCGACAACAGCAGTACATCAAGGCAATGCGCGAATGGCAACTGCCGGATGTGGAGGAATATATTGCAAATCTTCCATCGCCAGCTGAGTTTTTCGAAAAGGGAATTAAGCTAAATAATGTCGACGAAAACGAATTCAATTGCTTAAATCATGGAGATTTATGGTGCAATAATATAATGTTCTCTGAAGATCGGACTTTGCTTGTCGATTTGCAAGTTGGAAGATGGGGATCTCCCGCCCAAGATCTATGGTACATGATAACAACATCGCCATCACTGGACATTAAGGTCAAGGAATTCGATCACTTCATTCAAATCTATCATACACGTTTGGTAGAATGTCTGAAATTGCTGAAGTATGCCAAGCCCATTCCCACTTTGAGAGAATTGCACGTCACGATGATTAAATACGGCGATTGGGGTAAATAAGTACCACTTCAAGTTAAAAAATCAGTATGCTTAAACCAATAAATTTAATTTTAGGCCCAATGACGGCGTCAGGTGTATTAGAGGCCGTACTGATGCCATCTGATAAGGATGCCAATATGAATATGATTTTAACACCGGGACCCGAAGGTGACGCTTTTCGTTATAAGATTTTAACTAATCCCTACCTTGTCAAGGCTATGGTGCAATTATTTCCTTTCTTTAGAAACAAAGGTCTTATATAGGGGTATTTAATAGTTTCATTTTATCTTTGTTTTGATTAATTTTACATTGTACATATTATATCATTCGATTTTATTACACCATACTTTATCTGTTTCAATAAAAAATACAAACAAATCGTTAAAAATAGCTTTTAACGATGACTGGCAATTTAAACCTACTGCCAACATCCGAGACTAATTTATTAATAATTAACGTTTGAAAGATAATAATAGTATATGCGGCCAACCGAAGCGTATATAATTCTGATCGGAACATATACCAGTGTATTAGGAACAGGTTTTTTTCGTATCCACAAATGGATTCGAATTAATGTATGTATACAAATTGATGTTTCAATTACTTACTTATAAACTCATGTTGCGAATTCCTAAGTAGAAGAAATCTAATCGACATACAGATAGCACATATTTTAGTCATAATGATTTTAAGTTTTTCATGCCTTGGGTTATTTTCATTCAAAGGCAAATAATGTCTTGAAATTATTTGTGACGTCAAATGTTTGAATTGTTGTTCGACACATATTGTGATTATCTGTCAACTCAGTATAGTCTATATAAACATATTAAAAGTTCAAAGATAATTTAATTTATATAATTAAGTTTCTAAGTAAACTAGTCTTTCAGTTTTAAAGCTATACTCATGAAACTAATTGCCGTCTTGATCTAAAAGTGGATTACTATACTATTTAATAAAAACCTTATTCGTTTTTCAAGATATTTTAAATGAATTAAATAATAACTGTGATTTCTAAGAAAATAAATTAATCAGTGTGTTATATACATATATATAATATTTTTTTTGTAATCTGCAGAGTTAAAAATCAAATAGAAAATATTTCCTGTGTCTTTTTTAGTATAAAAATACATTGCTTGTGTATTATATACTGTAACTAACTGTTATCTGCATCGATTAGATAAAATAAAAAAAAATTGTTTCTGAATCAGAGACCTGCAAATGTGTATATATGTTCTACTAGTAGAGTACTCGCATTATATGCATAGTTTTCAAACTCGCACAGAATGTATGTATCATTATTTTATATGTAAATGTTTTCATATCAATTAAGTTTATTTTCAATAGAAACCGAAGGCTGGAATGATTATTTGAATGGATACAGCTCTTATACAGCGTTATCAGTTGAATTTATATGATACTATACAGGCGTATCTTTTCGAAAAAACCATACCTTCGGGTACTATCGGTTTTCTTTATAAGCGAGTCGTATGTATCGACTAGGTTCAAAGAACTACCTGACGGGCAATTATTAACAGCTTATAGCCGTATAAGCATTATAGTTGGGCATACACAATTGATTTGTAAATATAGAAAAGAAGAATACTTTAGGAAATGTCACCTAACAACAGCAGTGATTCAAGTAAACCCGAAAATCCTAACGAGTCTCTCATCATTCCCAAGTGGATAAATGAAGACTATTTTCGTCCGATAATCGAGAAAGATGTAAAGGACTTCGTGAGCATTGAGAGCTTTACTTCCATGGCAGCAACACCACCAGGTGACAACTTCGCGTCTATCATGGTGAGAGTGATCGTGGACATCAAGCTCAAAGGTAATTCGGAAAAATCTTTATAGTCCTTAATAACATTCAACTAACACTTGTTTTTAGATGGCAGTGAAAAGAAGATGTCCTACATTTTAAAAACGACGCTGGAATCGAATAAAGGAGGTGATTTTATAGACGGCATGGGTTTCTTTCCCAAGGAAAAGCAGATGTACCAGGTGCACATACCCAACTTCATCAGGCTCTACAAAGAGGCAGGCGTGGACATTGAACTGGCACCCAAATGCGTCCACATTGACGAAAGTCCGAAAGGTATAACCCTTGTGCTGGAGGATTTGAAACGACAGAAATTTGAAAACGTTGATCGCCTCAAAGGATTCGATATGGAGCACATGCGACGTGTGCTCAACAAAGTGGCAGAGCTTCATGCCGTCTCCGCAGTAGCCTACGAGCAGAATGGACCCTACGATCAGATGTACCACGAATCTGTATTTACTGAAAATAATCGTCTCATATTCGAGGATATGGGTAAAATGCGAAACGTTCAGTATATTAATGCAATGAGGGAATGGAAACTTCCGGATGTGGAGAAATATATTGCAAAGATTCCATCTCCAAAGGAGTATTTCGATAACGGAATAGCCATGAACAAAGTCGATGAAAACGAATTCAATTGCCTAAATCATGGTGATCTTTGGTGTAACAATATAATGTTCTCTGAAGATCGAACTCTGCTTGTGGATTACCAAGTTGGAAAATGGGGATCCCCCACCCAAGATCTTTGGTATTTAATAACGTCGTCTTCCTCACTCGACATTAAGGTCAAGGAATTCGATAATTTCATTCAAATCTATCATACTCGCTTGGTGGAATGTCTGAAATTGCTAAAATACTCGAAACCTATTTTAACCTTGAGGGAATTGCACATGATGATGATCAAATACGGCGATTGGGGTAATCGTTAATCGTAAATTGGCATCAAACATTTTGAGTAAAAACTTTATTTTTATTTCAGGCATGATAACGGCGACTGGTGTTTTAGTGATCGTACTCCTGCCATCTGATAAGGATTCCAATATAAATATGATGCTAACACCGGGTCCTGAAGGCGACGCTTTTCGTTATAAGACTTTTGTTAATCCTTCCTATGGAAAGGCCATGGTTCAATTGTATAGTTTCTTCAATAACAAAGGTCTTCTATGAACGTGCAAGAACTGAAGATATATATGCTCATACAAATGCTAAACATACCTGTTTATTATACAGTCAAACAAACCTTTTAAAAATAAATAATAAGAATGACTTGCGAAATATATACGGCACGAGTTTTTGTTGATTATATTCAATATGCTTTGAGTCACAATGATTATAAATTCTTATCGCTACGCAAATTATCAATGGGTTATTCGGGTTTCACTTGGCACATTTCATCATTGTTGGCATTATATTTAAACACAATGCCCTTTTTTTAGCTTTATTCTGATAATTAACTTAGTAGTAGTAAATGTATAATTATAATAATTGCATTATAATTGTATTTCCCAAAACCAAGGACGGACACGCTTTGTAGCAATAAAACGTAAACAAACTCTTGTTGATTTTTTATTATACCCCGTATCTGACAGAGCCATATACATACATACATATGTACATAAGTTCGATTTTTGATATAAGAAGCTGAGAATCGTATGTACATATGGATTACTTTCAGCAATATTTTTCTCTGAGATCTAATATGAAATAACTCACTTTTAAACATACACACATCAAATAAAGCTTTAAGTTAACTATGCTACCACTTTTGTCTTCTTACGCACAACGTGAAATTGTTTAGAGTCTAAGCTTTAGAAAGCTTTAGAGATACAAAAGAAAGCTTTATTCAAACTGAAGCAAAAAACAACAGTAATTAAATAAACACAGAAAAGCTTTGTTGCGTTCTCTTCACAAACTGCGAAAAGCTTTCGTTCTCTTGGATATGAAAAGTTGAATTTTTTGCTCCGCATTCAGTACTCAATGAACGCTCAGCACGTCAATCTGTTGTTCAAAACTGCTCTCATGTAAATTAATTTTTTTTCAATACCGGCGTACTTCTTGGCCATACTCTCAGACACTTTCGATTTAGGTAAAAAAAACAAGCCAAAAACTTTGGATTAGGTTCGTGGTATGACCTAACTTCGCACAAAAAACATCAGAAAGCTTTTACAGAGTTCGCCACTGTTAAGATCGAAAAGTTTTATTTCTGTCATGTTTCTTTGAACTGATAAGATGATAACTATTAACAAAAACTATGAAATTCCTGCGATGAAGTTAATTTTATGTTATTTGTAATATTATTGTTAATTAAAATAAAAATTCAAGCATATATACACCAGTATATTGTAATTATTTAGCGGTTCAATCGGAATACTTGTTAAATTTCTTAAGGATTTATAGAAGACCTTCAATTCTCTGGCTATAATAGATTAGTAATGTATGTTGAAGAATTGTTCATATAAAATAATGACTGTTCAATGGCACAAATTTTAATTTCGTCTTTATTTCAGGATATGTCTGTCAATAACAGTAGTAGCTCAATTACATCCGATAATACCAACGAGATTATGGCCATTCCCAAGTGGATAAATGAAGACTATTTTCGTCCAATAATCGAAAAGGATGTGAAGGACTTTGCAAGCATTAAGAACTTTACACCCATATCAGCAACACAACCAGGTGACAACTTCGCCTCAATTATGGTGAGAGTGATTGTAGACATAGAACTAAAAGGTAAGTTATTAAGTTCCCTCTTCAACTTAACATTCAATTGGACTCCTGTTTTTTATAGATGGCAGTGAGAAAATGGTGTCGTACATTGTAAAGACGATGTTCGAGAAGAATAAGGGAAACAAAGGTTTATTTCCCAAGGAAAAACAGATGTACCAAAAGCACTTACCCAACTTCATCAGGCTCTACAAAGAGGCAGGCGTAGACATTGAACTATCGCCAAAATGCGTCCATATTGAAGAAAGTCTGGATAGCATAACCCTTGTGTTGGAGGATCTGAAGCAAGAGAATTTCGAGAATGTTGATCGCTTCAAGGGATTTGATTTGGATCATATGCGTCGCATTATACTGAAAGTTGCAGAGTTTCATGCTGCATCTGCGGTGACCTACGAGCAAAATGGACCCTATGACGAGATGTACTCTCAAACACTCTATAAAGAAAGCAGTCGTCCTATTTTCGAGGAAGTGTTTGAAGCAAGAAACGTTCAATACATTAAGGCAATGCGGGAATGGCAACTTCCGGATGTTGAGAAATATATTTCAAAAGTTCCATCTCCAATGAAGTATTTTGATATCGGACTGGCACTGAACAAAGTCGATGAAAACGAATTCAATTGCTTAAATCATGGTGATCTTTGGTGTAACAATATAATGTTCTCCAAAGATCGGACTCTGCTTGTTGATTTCCAACTTGGAAGGTGGGGAACTCCTGCCCAAGATCTTTGGTACATGATAACAACATCGCCATCACTGGACATTAAGGTCAAGGAATTC
The DNA here is from genome assembly GCA_035042165.1 of Drosophila kuntzei. Taxonomy (NCBI): domain Eukaryota; kingdom Metazoa; phylum Arthropoda; class Insecta; order Diptera; family Drosophilidae; genus Drosophila; species Drosophila kuntzei. The sequence continues at coordinate 2,755,416 of JAWNLU010001684.1, read as the reverse complement.
GATCACTTCATTCAAATCTATCATACACGTTTGGTAGAATGTCTGAAATTGCTGAAGTATGCCAAGCCCATTCCCACTTTGAGGGAATTGCACGTCATGATGATCAAATACGGTGATTGGGGTAAGCGTTAATCGTACATTGACATTAATCAGTTTAGTATAAACATATACTTTTCAGGTCTAATGACGGCGACTGGTGTTTTAGCGGTCGTACTCATGCCACCTGATAAGGATGTAAATTTAGACATGATCTGGGCACTCCGCCCTGAAGGCGATGCTGTTCGTTATAAGATATTTGTTAATCCCTACTACGCCAAGGCTATGGTACAACTATTTCCTTTCTTTAATAACAAAGGTCTCCTATGAAAACTGACATCGAGATGAATAAATTCATTTATTAAAAACCCAATCAAGCCTCTTTAATGTGGATTTTACTATTCTATATCCTTCACTAAGCTTTTCTCGTTCAATTGTAAAAATGTTAATAGATCCTAAGAAAGCTTTGTTCAATGAGGAGCTGGTCACAATTGCAGTAATAGTTTTTAGCCTTCATTTGTAAAATTTAAGTCTGTTTGGGGGTATGAGCAATCACAATATATTATTATGCTCGTATCATCTTCAACTTTGAGTAAGTAAATAGAACCGTATTATTCAACAAATTGGCTCGTACTGGATTTTACTCAATGCATGAAAGAAATTTGTTTAACTTTATTGTACTGGTAAAAAAAAAGATCAAAAGGTCTCGTTATATTCTTTATCAGCATTAGCAAGAGATAACATCATTTTCAACTAGTTTGCTTTAAAGTTTTAAATGTAAAATTTTAAATCACTTAGATTTTAATGTGTAACCCTTTGATAAGTTAAAATATTATATTTTAATAATACTTTTTGAAATCTTAAATACTTTTCTTATCAACTGCGATTATTTCTCGTTAAATAAATAATAAAAAAATATCTTGAAATTATTATGTGTTATCTTAACAGTGATCTGATTTTCACTATTAAAAGTGCACAGTAACCGTTAGTATTCTATAGGATATACATACCTATATCATTCGGACTCATAACAATTGCAGACCTAGACGTGACATACAAGTAGAACAGACTATAGTTAAAGCTACTTTATGCTACTTACATGAAATATAACTCAATGTGGATTTCAAGCTCTTTACGTTTTTCCCGAATAAAGTTAAAATTTTTTTAGGCGCATGACTGTTATTTTACCTATTTCTATATTTATCTATTTTACTCGTCATATCTCGAATAATAAATAAATTCAAAAGGTTAAATCCCATAAGTGTATTCTAAATAGTTTGCCTAACTAGTTTCCGCACAAGTCGCAAAAAAAAGTATAAAAACTAATTAGACATATTCGTAAATGAGTACATATGTAAGTATGTATATGTACTCGTAGGTAATACACTAGGCTGATAAAAAAATGGGCTAATCAGTTGTACAAAGTTTTTTTCAGAGTCAGTGACAGAAATGAGAATCCAGTGCCAAAGTAGACGCTCTGGAGATCAGTCGTGTTCCGGAAGAGAAGTATTTGCTAAGATGTCCGATTCAAAGGAGATTGTTAACCCAAATGAACACCTAATCATTCCTGATTGGATAACAGAAAAGTATTTTAAGACAGTGCTCGAAAGGGATGAACCGAATCATGTAAAAGTGCTCAAATTTACTCCTGTCGCGGCGATACCTCCCGGAGAAAACTTTACCTCTATAATGCTACGGATCCATATCGATTTGGAAATGAAAGGTACGGAATTGTATTTGCTCAAAATGATTTCGATTCAAACTAAAGACTGTCTTATTAGATGGTAGCTCCAAGTTCAAAACCTACATCTTCAAGACAGTGCTGGCTAGTGATAGAGGTGGCGATGAGATCGATTTGTATGGTTTGTTCCCAAAGGAAATGATAATGTACAAAACATATCTGCCGGCCTTTGAGGCTCTCTATAAGGCAGCCGGTGAGGAGATACAACTTGCGCCCAAGTGTCTGCATACAGAGGAGCGTGAAGGTAAGATTCACTTCATCTTTGAGGATCTGGCGGTGAAAAGGTTCCAGAATGTGGATCGCATAAAGGGTCTAGACATGGCACAAATGAAATGTGCCTTACGGAAGCTGGCCGAGTTCCATGCAGCCGGATCGGTTTATCAAGAGCAACACGGGCCTTATCCTACTGAATTCGATGAGGGATTTGTGACATTGAGAGCCGATAAGTTTCTTAAAGATAGCTTCAGGATCAAAGAGGAATCTTTCAAAAAGTCAATGGAAACATGGGGCATGAGGAATGCCGAGAAGTATATCAAGAAATTTGTAAGTTAAGAGACTGATGGTAAAACAAATGAAACGACCAATCATCTATACTTTATTTAGCCCTCTGAAGATCAGTATTGGGCCCAGTGCGTCAACACATTGAAGGTTGATCCTCAAGACTTTAATACCTTAACCCATGGAGATTTTTGGTCAAGCAACTTGATGTGCAACTATCTGCCCAATGGGGAAGTGGATCAACTAATATTGGTCGACTTTCAGATCTGTAAATGGGGAAGTCCCGCCATAGATCTGCTATTTTTTATCACATTATCAGCTTCAAATGATATACGCCTGAAGGAATTCGATTACTTTATTTGCCTTTATTGGGAGCGTTTAATAGAGTGCCTGAAACTTTTAAAGTACAAAAAGCCCATGCCCCAGTTAAGGGATTTGCAGACTTCCCTATACAAGAAGAACAACTCTTTCTACGGTATGAATAACTAACGTGATTCTTATGAACCATTTTTTTGTTTGATTAACTCTTGTTATTTCATACAGCTTTCTTTGCACTGATGAACCATCTGCCTGTTATTCTATTTCCAAGTGATAAGGATAGCAATCTGCACTCATTATTGGCAGACACTAAAGAGGCTGAAAACTTACGACTGCGCATTACGTCGAATCCTAAATATGGGAATGTCATGAAAGATTTATATCCGTTTTTCTATAATCGCGGATTGCTGAATTTTGAAGATTATAATGATACCAAAAATATTGCATAATTTCATGATAATTCTATATTATATATATATTATATAATATAATATGCCAATAAAACAAACTATAATTAACAAATGCTGGCAGTCTAATATCTTATCAGAATCGTATAAAACAATGTAACCACTACTCTGATAACATTTAAATATCAACATCATGATTATATTGAATCCAGTTTGAACTTGCTTCATCTAGGAAATGGTAATTGCAATTGAAATTGTAGAGAAATGCGCATTGAAGATGAAAATATATTTAGTAAATTAATTGATTTTGGTTAACTTTGGAACTTCTAAACCGACCTTAAGACAGATAGGAATCACATTCGGTCAGCTGAAATGCAAATATATAATTAATGAGATCATTAACGCCACCTTCAATATAATGCACACACTCCGCGACATAATTATATTACCCCAGAAAAGTGGAAATAATTAAATTGTAGGTACTTGACTGATGAATGCGCTGTTGTCAACTAAAATATATACATAAATATGTATGTATGTATTTTATGAATGTTAAAAAATTCACAAGCATACATATATAGAAGTATACTGCTCTTCAATAGTTAGATAGATTAGACAGTAAACAACGACACTCATAGAAGATGCTCTTTTACTCTCACACTCTCTCTGGCTTTTTCTCTCTCGCATGCTCTTCTTCTCTCTTTATTATTATTAAGCAATTAAGCAAACACTTGACGAAACGATTGAACTGAACGAATGATAACTCGTTCAGCGAGAAATACATGATAAGATTTCAAGTTGAAGCAGCTCACCAACACCCCCTTCCCCCTCTCCCCTGGCAGTCACCCGATAGGAGTGACACCTCCACGAGAATATTAAGTATATATACTATTATGCGTGCAACGGAGCCAAGAAACAGGGGCCTTAAATCGTGCTTGATAAGAATGCAAACAGTTGCGTCTCGTTGTTCGTTTCGAACAGAACAAAGCCGAGGGAACCGAATAAAAAAGAATACGAGAATTCGTGATCGTATAACAGAACGTATTGAATTAATGATCTCTTGCCTCGATTGCAGTCAGAATGCCCGATAACAGTAACAAATTTTGTGAATCAAATGATATACGCGTAAATATTCCGGGATGGATCAATGGGGCATACTTTAAGAAATTGCTGAAACGCGAACTCAGCGATTTTCGCAAAATACTGAATCTCTCGATAATACCAGCAACGCCTCCGGGCGAGGGTGAGTGCTCCACCTCCACGTCGTTATTAATGCGCATTATCATCGACATCGAAATGAAAGGTGAGCCAAGGTAAATAGCAGGGTGTATATTAACGAAGCTGACCTAATCCCTCTTATGTACATATATACTGATTTTATAGATGGATTCACCCAACAAAAGTCATACATTTTGAAAACAATGTTGGCTGATGCCGAGGGCATTGGGTTTATCAATACCTTGAACATCTTCCCCAAGGAAAAACAGATGTACGAACTGATCATTCCCCAACTGGAGCAACTCTATCAGCAGCGGGGCAGGAGTGTCAAGTTTGCACCCAAATGTCACTTGGCGGAAAATGTAAATGGACGCATCACACTTGTCTTGGAGGATCTAAGAACCAAAAAGTTTACCAATATCAATCGTCTCAAGGGTTTCAATCTGAAGCAAATGCAGCGTGTGCTGGAAAAACTTGCTGAATTCCATGCAGCAAGTGCTGTGTGGCATCAACGCTATGGTTCCTTTCCCGACGATTTTCAGCGCATTTATCTGCCGGCTAATTATAACAAATCCAAGACCTATCAGGCCCGTATCCAGAGCTACAAGACAGCCATGGCTTCCTGGGGCTTTACGAATCCTGAGCAATATGCCAGTCGTATTGTAAGTAAATCCAAGTACTTCTTAGTTCCCTTTTAATTTATCCATCTCCCATTTGGTCTATAGCCCACAGCGGATCAGTTTGTGCAATCTGCAGCAAGTTGCTTTAACAGCGATCCTCAGGAATTCAAAGTACTTAATCATGGAGATTTCTGGTCTGGAAATATTCTACTAAACGCCACTTTAGCCTGCGATATCAACGATCTACGTTTTGTGGACTTCCAGCGCTGTAAATGGGGTCCTCCCGCCCAAGATCTGTGGGAACTGATCATCTGTTCATCCCATCACAGTATTCGAATTAAACAATTCGATTACTTCATCAGAATCTATCATACTCATCTTATCCAATGTCTTAAGCTACTCAACTATGCCAAACCTCTGCCCTTACTTAAGGAACTGCACATGAGTATGATCAAATATGGTTTTTGGGGTGAGTCCATTATGGCATTATGCAATCTATCCACCAACTCATATGTATTCCCAATCTTTTTAGGATACTTCACTACATTTACGCATCTAGTACTCATTCTGTTGCCCGTGGACAAGGATGCCAGTCTGCCGAAACTAATGCAGCCTGGTGAGGATGGGGATCGGGTACGAGCCAAGGTCTATACAAATCCCCTATATGTACGCGCTGCCCTTAGCATATTCCCGTTTCTGCATAGGCGTGGCCTTCTAGAATTTTAGATTGTTGACTTACCCACTGTTGACGAATTTCCTCCAACTGTAAATATAAGTCCGACGATTATCTTTTGTTACGCTGCGGCAAAGTCAAGACGCCCAAGTCGAAACTGATCGACCAAGAGATACCCTAAACAGATCTGATATATATAATACTTATAATTGTACTTACTCAAATTTCTCTCATCCGAAATAAATAAACATGTACAAATGAACAGCTTTCTCATTTGGGGTATTACATAGTTCACTTTTTTATTAACTTGCGATCTAGGGTATCTCATAGCACACTATGCGGAATATGTGGAGTAAATATTTATTATCAAAGCAAACTTGTCGCGTCTCATTAAAATCCGCTGGCGGTCAGTTGATAAGCTTAAAACTCAAAAGCTAAAAACAGAGAGAGCTTTTCAAACACACACACACACACACACACACACACACTTAAGAAGCTTATGCTTCAAGCACGTGAGCCGACGTCGGCTAAAGCTTTTCATGAGGGCGTCTCTCTCACGCAACGTCACTCTCCGTTTAACATTCAAACGCAACAGTTGAAAGCGTTCCGCTGCTCCGCTGCTCAGCTGTTGTTATTTTCCATAGTCAGGTGACTTGAAAAAAATAAAATAAAATTGAGAAATTGAAATGGGCACCGGCAAGAACGTGAATTATGTGGCACCCGAGTGGCTGACTGCGGAGTTCCTGCAGGATGTGCTCAAAGAGCACTTCAAGGAGGAGCAGCTGACTGTGAGCGATTTGCTGGTGAAGAGCGCCAATGTGGGAGACGTCGTCGTCGGATTTGCTAGTGAAATGCATCGGGCGTGCTTCAATCTTCAGCGGGGAGATGTGAAGAGTAAGTTTTCGGTGTTCGTCAAGGATCATCCAAAGGGACAGACGGGAGCCATTGCACTGAGGAGTAAGCTCTTCAAGCGCGAGATTTTAGCCTACAAAGAGGTGCTGCCCAGAGTTCAGTCATTGCTCGAGTCTATTGGCGACAAGTCACAAATCGCTCCCAAGTGCTACTATACGACGGAGAGTCCGGAACCATTTCTCATATTGGAGGACATGCAGTTGAGTGGATTTGAGAACTTTGAACGTGGTCGCCTGCTCAACTTGGACTATGTGCTGCCCACCATCGAGAAGCTGGCCAAGCTGCATGCCTGCAGTGCTGTGATTGCCAAGGAGAATCCCGAAGTTCTTGAGTTCTTTAACGAGGCGCCCATTTCACGCAATCCCGATCGACGAGATTTTCTCAGTTTCTTCCCGGTTAACATTCGCTGCGTTGCCGAGGAGATTGCTCACTGGAAAGGCTTCGAAGAGATCACCGAGAAGATGTTCAAGCTGGCCGAAAATGTTCTCCAGAGTGCCATCAGCATGTACGAGGAACAGCAGAAGGGCTTCAAGGTCTTCAGCATGGCGGACATTTGGATTAACAATCTAATGTTTCACATCAACAACGAGACCAAAGAGCCCGACAACGTTGTTGCGGTAAGTAGACGGCTCTTTATCAGATATTACTTGATTTTATAATCATCGAATCTTTTCCAGTTGGACTTTCAGTTAGCCTATGTGGGCTCTCCAGCTGTTGACCTCAACTATTTCCTCTTTGGCTCCTTTAATGAAAATGTTCGCAAGGTGCATTATAAATATGTTATTTACCAGTACCACAGGGTGCTCAAGCAAACCCTGGAAAAGTTGAATTACCAGGGACACATTCCTACACTAAAAGAGATCCATATCGACTTGATAAAAAACAGTCTTATTGGTGAGTTATTTTTAAAATTGTTGTAGCTCCATTACCTAGGGGTAAAGCTTCTGGTGTTTTCCATAGGTGTCATTGGAGCAACTTGTCTAACTCCCCTGATATTCAGGGAAGGTGCTGGCTTTGACAATCTGGAGGATTTGAACTCTCGCACTGAGACTGGCGATCGTTTTCGACGTGAGAATGTTGAAAATCCTAAATATCGGGCATTTTTACAACGCACCGTCAAGGAGTTTGAACTATCTGGTTTTTTGGACACTTAATTTTCTTAGAAACAATGGAGTACAATTTGATCAAATGCGGGGGCTTCCAAACAGACAAATTAGTATTAAAAAAGATAACATTTGTGTTTTCAGCTGTTAATACAAAATTAACGAGTAGAGAGAACCTTTATGAAATTAAAATAAATACATGATTACAGTTTGTTAAATCTATTAATACACCGTTACACTAATATTATAGGCAAATAATATCCTATATGAAACATTGCGTCAGTTTGAAAATTGAACATTTAAAATATGATTTGTTGTTGTTAAATATTCTTGTATTTTTCTGTATAACTTACGAGTTTAGCCAAAGTAACCATTCTCCTTGAATCTGGGCAACAAATACTTGACTTCCTCCAAGAAATTATCTAAAAAGTACAGCTTCTGGCGAGAATCTGCATTTTGTAGTACATCGGGCTCAAGAGAATTAGTATTAGCTGCACACACCAATGGCATAAAGGTGGTTATCAAGAAAAAATCTGAAAATATTATCCAATTAATAACATTTTTTAAACAACTATTAAGCCGAAACTTACCGAAAGATTTATGTTTCAAAATTTGATTCCACAACTCAGCTGAACTTGGTAATTTTCCAACAAAGCCAATTTTTGTTAGCGTTTTAACAAAACAGTTGAAGTAATAGTCAATAAGTTCCTTATAGTTATTCTTACGATCCTCAGGTCCCATCAGCAAATAAATGGCATAGATCAAATCGATCGTTATAGGACAAATATTGCTAATTTGGAAATCAAGTAACATGCAATCTTCGAAAGCTCCATTAGTTGGATTATGCCTGAACATCATGTTGCGCAAGTGAAAGTCCCCATGACACAGGACATAATATCCATCAGGCTGACGATTTTCACGGTATTCCTCCATCACACTCTTTAAGTGTTCCAAATAATCATTTTCCAATTTCTTAAACTGCGGTTTGTACTGAGACAATTCAGGAATCTTATCTAGCATAACCATAAATGAACTCATTCCAGATGTGAAAAACGATTCATTCACAAGATTCGGATTATGGAATAGTCCATGCTTAAATTCCTCGAGATAATCTGGTATCTAAAGAAAAAGATCTATTCAGGAATTGTCTAATTGTAATATTGACATCAATGTCATAGAATACTATGTCCCAAATATCATATCGTAATAAATAAATAGATCGATAGAGTATCGACATCACCATCCCGACTACTTACCTCATTTATAAAATGAAAGCTAACTGCATGCCATTTAGCCAGCTTTGCTAACGCTGCCTGCACTTCCTCTTTAGTTGCCTCACGATCGCTTATAACGGCATAGCCCTGTGGCACCAGATCTTCAAAGATCATCACCTTTCGCGGCTTCAAGCTGTGATACAAACACGGTACATATAATCTTGTCTCATCGCCCGCCTCACGCAGTATTTCCTCAAACTTGGGTAACACTTTGGTGTACATTCCAATCTCCGTCTCGAAGATTTTCGAGTCTCCGAGCATTTCTTTTTGATGACCCTCTTCTTCAGGCATTGTCTTGACGATCAACGATTTAGAGAACTTTCCTTGGTTTGTCGTATACGTAATATTGCCTCTAAACATGACACTCGCATAGTGAGCTCCCATGGCACTTGCTGGAGACATCTTGACTTTAATGACTTTGAGTTCTGGCGCCTTTTCATGACGTCCAAGTACTTCCGCAAAGAATTGTGCATTTAGCCAGTCGGGTGCCTGAAGTTCGTCAGCATTAAAATTATCGTTATTTGTCGATGATTCCATATTATTTCAATTAGTTAAGGTTATCAGTTGTAGTATCAGTAAAGTTATATGCAAGCACTACAACGGATCACAACGTACTGAATATGCTCAATTCTATTGTCACCTATTTAAGCGATTGGGCCAAGCTTTCAAGCTTTCGAAAGCTCGATGTGCTCAGTAAATTTGTGTATGACGACGACAATTCAATTCTTTGTGAAATCATTAATAGTTAAACCCAATAACGAAATGTTATCTATATTATTATTATTATCTGTATCAACTTAACAAAGAGAGAGTTTATTTAGTAATATGTAATCTGTTGAAGTGCTTACATATTACTAAATAAACTCTCTTGTAATCTGTTGAAGTGCTTACATATTACTAAATAAACTCTCTTCTATTGTCGCTCAATGTCATTCAATGTCCATAAAAAAAAATAGCGTACAGATGCGCCGCAGAAATTAAACCAACCGATAACAAACCAAAAATAAATTTGGCTGTCCGTAGCATCTCGAAATCGTTATTATTTGAAAAAGTCAATTATTTGTTATTTTTACAACAGATCTTATACATAGACAAATCCTTTATGAAATCAAATTTAATTTATGATTAAAAGTATTAATACACTGGTTATATTTAGCTAAGTCATAACATATTGCAGACCATGTGGATTCAGTTTTAAATTTATTTTCAGTTAATTACTGAAATAATCAATACCCTTATCAAAACTATTTTAAAGATAACAGACTTCTTTCAAAATGCTTTCCTTTAAAGAAACAATTTTATGCCACCTGATAACTAGTGTCCATTTGACAACTGGACATTAAAAATATGACTAGTAGTTTAACATTTTTGTATCTTTAATTATAGCTTCCAAAGACATAAAACACTTAGAGATTACTCAAGGTAGCCTTGCTCCTCGAATCTGGGCAACAAATACTTAACTTCCTCCAAGAATTGATCTAGGAAGTACAGCTTCTGCCGGATATCTGCATTTGTTAGAATATCAGCAGGATCAAAAGCATTCATTTTAAGTGCACACATCATTGGTAAAAAGGTTGTCATCAAGAAAATATCTGCAAATATTAGCCCATAAGTAATATTTGAATATATACATATATATTATCCGAAACTTACCATAGGATTTATGTTTGGAGATTTGATTCCATAATTCTGCAGAGTTGGGTAATTTCCCCTTAAATCCTATTTTCTTTAACGTTTCGACAAAACTGTTGAAGTAATAGTCAATAAAATCCTTATAGTTATTTTTACGATCTTCAGGTCCCATCAGCATATAAATGGCATAGATCAAATCGATCGTTATAGGACAAATATTGCTAATTTGGAAATCAAGTAACATGCAATCTTCGAAAGCTCCATTAGTTGGATTATGCCTGAACATCATGTTGCGCAAGTGAAAGTCCCCATGACACAGGACATAATATCCATCAGGCTGACGATTTTCACGGTATTCCTCCATTACACTCTTTATGCGTTCCAAGTAATCATTTTCCAATTTCTTAAACTGCGATTTGTACTTTGACAGTTCAGGAATCTTATCTAACATAACCATAAATGAACTCATTCCAGACGTCACAAAGGGATCATCAGCAAAATTCGGAATATCGAACAATCCATGTTTGAATTCCTCAAGGTAATCTGGTTTCTACAGAGAATGATCTGTTAAAAGAGTTATCTTACTGATACTGATATTAAGTTCTTACCTCATTTATAAAATGAAAGCTAACTGCATGCCATTTAGCCAGCTTTGCTAACGCTGCCTGCACTTCCTCTTTAGTTGCCTCACGATCCCTTATAACGGCATAGCCCTGTGGCACCAGATCTTCAAAGATCATCACCTTTCGCGGCTTCAAGCTGTGATACAAACACGGTACATATAATCTTGTCTCATCACCCGCCTCACGCAGTATTTCCTCAAACTTGGGTAACACTTTGGTGTACATTCCAATCTCCGTCTCGAAGATATTCGAGTCTCCGAGCATGTCTTTTTTATGCCCCTCTTCTTCAGGCATTGTCTTGACGATCAGCGATTTAGAGAACTTTCCTTGGTTTGTCGTATACGTAATATTGCCTCTAAACATGACACTCGCATAATGATCTCCCTTGGCACTTGCTGGAGACATCTTGACTTTAATGACTTTGAGTTCTGGCGCCTTTTCATGACGTCCAAGTACTTCCGCAAAGAATTGTGCATTTAGCCAGTCGGGTGCCTGAAGTTCGTCAGCGTTAAAATTATCGTTATTTGTCGATGATTCCATATTATTTCAATTAGTTAAGGTTATCAGTTGTAGTATCAGTAAAGTTATATGCAAGCACTACAACGGATCACAACTTACTGAATATGCTCAATTCTATTGTCACCTATTTAAGCGATTGGGCCAAGCTTTCAAGCTTTCGAAAGCTCGTTACGCTCAGTAAATTTGTGTATGACTACGACAATTCAATTCTTTGTGAAATCATTAATAGTTAAACCCAATAACGAAATGTTATCTATATTATTATTATTATCTGTAATAGCTTAGTTTAAAATGTCTAATAAAGTAAAAAGTTTACGCTGAATACGCTTTCAAAGTTTCTTAATGAAATATAGTTTGTTGAAAACGCTTTTAAAGGTTGTTGATAAAATATGAAAAATTGTCAAATTCTTTTTCACTTTGTTGTGTACTGTTTTACTATTGAAAGCTTTCTACATACGAATTTACACTGCACAGATAAAATATCATTCTAAAATTCGAGTGTATGTATTTAACATATTTATTTATAGATAAGTGTATATAGTATATATTTGTTGTAATGTGTGTAATGTCATAAAACTGCAACATCCAATATAATCAAATCAATTACTTAATTACATCAATATGGGATAAATATCACGGTAGTTATTACTGGTTTAACTTAACTCAAAAAAGGAAGTAATTTGTATACCGTTAAGGTTTAAGATTCATAGACACAATTTAAATTATTTCTTAAAAATATATTGTTGTGTCGGCTGCTTATGCTTGACAATAAATTAATAAGTCAGTAGCGGTTATCTAATGTTTGGGACCCCTTTTTTCCGTGTATTATTAATATGATTAGTTACGTTGATTCGCAAAGAATCGTAAAATGACAAATACTGAAATTCATTGTAGTCTCTCCAACTATAAATTGTTGCACACTTTGCGCTTGTTAAGTTCCCCTAGTTTTAGTTTTTAATTTATAATCATTGCAAGCATTTTGCCTATGTTTATGTATAGTTGAGTTGATAGAGCAAATAAAATAACTGATACGGAGATCTCCAGAGAGAGCACCTCTCTTACCCTCAATTATCATATTGTAATCTCTGAAAGCTCTTCATGTTAGAAACCAGCTTGTATATATTGTAAGCTTGAGTAGAATACTTTTCAGTTAGTTCCGAAAAGGCTATAAAGATCAATCATGTCGTCCACCAATGACAGTTATAACTCTGATGAGTTAGAAGCGCCACAATGGCTGAGTACGCAATTCTTCCAGGAAGTGCTACAAGGTTATCTAAAGGAATCAGGATTAAAAGTACATGGAATTAAACTATCTCCGGCGAGTGCCAAGGGAGATCATTATGCCAGTGTTATGTTCCGAGCTGGCGTTGAGTATTCAACGCAGAAGAAAGGGAACTCTACTATATCGCTAATCATCAAAACAATGCCGGAACAGGAGGGTCACAAAAAACAATTGCTCGACAATTCTCATGTTTTTAGGACAGAGATTGCCATGTACACGGAAATATTGCCCAAGTTCGAGGCGATACTCAGAAAGGCGGGCGATGAAACAACATTCTGTGTACCCTGCATTTATTACAGCTTGGAACCACGCCAGGTAATGATTTTTGAGGATTTGGTAACCAAGGGTTACGCCGTCATACGCAATAGATCTGCCAACATAGAGGAGCTGAAATCCGGGCTGGGAAAGCTGGCCAAATGGCATGCAGTAAGCCACAAATTGCTGACGGATCAACCTGAACTATTTAAAAACTTACAATATGATATAACCACATTGCCGAACATGTTAGAGCAGGATTTCATGTCCGCTTCCCTGCCGAACTTCATTGACATGCTGGGAAATGTAGAAAGCTTGAAACCCTATCAAAAGTACTTTGAATCAATGCGCGGAAAGTTAAATAATCGCTGGGTAGACATAGTAAGAGAATACCGAGAAAATCGCCAACAAAATGGATACTACGTACTCTGTCACGGAGACTTTCACCTGCGAAACATGATGTTCAAGGGTCTCGACTGCATGCTCCTTGACTTTCAGATGTCCTACGTGGGATCCATGGCCAATGATATCATTTATGCCACTTACATGCTATTCGGCTCCGATAAACTTGGAGATCAAAGTAATGAACTCATCTATCACTACTTTAAAACCTTTTTGGAAACACTCGAAAATATTGGATTTGTGGGAAAGATTCCTAGTCTGATAGAGTTCAGACGTCAGCTCTTTGATAAAAGATATAATGGTAAGTTTATCCTCACAATATGTGTATAAGATTTATAATATCTTCGATTTTAGACTTCTTTCTACTTACCACGTTTCTGCCTGCCATAACTTATATGCGAAATGGAGAAGATGTCGAACAAATAGTTGAAGATACGCAACAAATGGGTCAATTGTGTTATCAGAAAGATTTGCTTAAGGAATTGGAATATATATTACCCCGAATGCTGCATCTGGGTTACTTTGAGCAGCTATAAAATCTAATTGTAAATATACTGATTACATGCTTGCATAACTACATATATAATTTGCATACCTTTGTAGCAATTATTGTAACTGATTCAGTGAGTGTTGTAATTGCTTCTGAGTTGCATCTTAATGAGAATTAAGCTCTAGACATACCCTCAATTAGTACTTAGAATAACAATATCTTAATTGATATGCTCAAACATTCATTTTTGTATACTGAGTAATGGCTTTAATCAAGTATGATTGGTTCAATTAAAATTCTACCACATAATATAGCGTAAGTATTGGAATTAATAGAGAAAATACAAAATTGTATAATACAAGTAATAAAAGTGTTCTCTTTGAGAGCAGAATGTGCACGACTACACTATTGTTAACATTATCTATCGGCTATTAAGCATTTAAAGTTATACTTATTACTTTTAATCTTATCTTAATAATAAAAAGATAGTGTGGATGATAGGCAAAAATTTAAGTTAGTTTGGGGAGAACTGACTGTCGTAAAAAACTTGTTCTCATCATGAATTAACAAGATCTTAAAGCCATATTTTTATCTACTTACAATTATATTTGTTTTTATCATCAAATAGCTTTATTTAATTATTATTTATTAATTATTTATTTAATTATTTCAGTATTAAAGCTATCTGGCAACTTATATCAGTTAAAGTAGCCCAATTTATCGAATCTGGGTAGCAAATACTTGAGTTCATCGATGTATTTATCTTGAAAGAAGAGCTTTTTACGAAGTTCATGGTTTGCTATCACTTCACCGAGGTCAAAAGCATTCGTCTCAATAGCAAAGACCATCGGCAGTAATGTAAGATAAAATATATCTGAAAATAATTAGTTAATATATATGTGTGCGTGCGTTATAGACCAGAGTTCAATTAACAAAACTTACCAAATACCTTATGACGGTATAACTGCCTCCAAAAGTCAACACAATTCGGTAATTCGCCCTTAAATCCAATTTTCTCTAAGGTCTCAACGAAAGTTGAGAAATAAAATTTAATTAATTCCTTGTAGTTGTGACGACGTTTTTCAGCATCCATGAGCAAGTAAATCGAATAGAGCAAATCAGTAGATATGGGACAAATGTGGCTCATTTGGAAATCCAGTAACATACAGTCTTCCAAGTTTCCATTAGTTGGATTATGTTTGACCATAATGTTCCGCAGATGATAGTCCCCATGACACAGGACGTAATATCCATCGGTCCGACGATTTAATCGATACTCTTCCATTATGTCTGCAAAGCTCTTCAAATAAGTCTGTTCGATGCTTTTAAAATACGGTTTATATTTCAATAACTCTGGAACTGTCTCAATTAGTTCCAGGAGATTAGTTACTCCCGTTGTCACAAAAGGATCACTCATAAAATTAGGCATAGCATTTACCCCATTCTTAAATTCTTGAAGAAAGTCAGGATTCTGGAAGGCATGAGACTTGTTAGTAGTCAGAAAATAAGATAAACATTTGTTCACTACTTACCTCGTGCAGAATATGAAAGCTAACCGCTTGCATTTTAGCCAGTTTTTCATAGGCTGCCTTTAGCTCCTCTATGGTACCATTACGATTCCTAATCACTGTGTAGCCATCCTCAACCAAGTCTTCGAAGATTATTACCTGGCGGGGCTCCAAGCTGTGGTACAAACAGGGTACACATAGCCTTGTGTCGTCGCCTGACTTTCGCAATATTTCCTGAAACTTTGGCAATGCCTTGGTATACATACCAATCTCGGTCTCAAAGATTTGGGAATTACTCAGCATATCTTTCTTGTGACCCTCCTGTTCGGGCATTGTCTTGATGATCAACGACTTGAATAACTTTCCCTTTTGAGTTTCATACGAAATCTTTGAGCGGAACATAATACTCGCATAGTGATCCCCCTTGGCAGTTGCTGGAGACATCTGAACATCCAGAATTTTTAGATTTGGTTCCTTTTCAAAATTACTGAGAACTTCGCGAAAGAACTCGTCGTTTAACCATTTTGGTGCAACGAGCTCATCGGCATTATAGTTGTCGTTTGTCGTTTCCGATTCCATATTTAATCTTAATTTTCAATGGTCCTATAGGTAGACGAATAAGTCAATTCGGCGATACGATATGATATGAGAGCCTCTACTCAGTACCCGAATATTTATACGATTTTTACTGAGTGCGTGCGTTATCTTTATCAATTACTATTAAGCTGATCAAAATATTTTGTTTATTGTGAAATAAAATAATAGTGAAAGGGTGTCCGCATAAAAAGTTTAAATTTTATTATACACTTATTTACATTGTCACCAAATATAATACATATATCCTTTAATAGGTAAGAAACGTAATAAAAACGTCAATCATTATAATATTTGGATTTCTAATATTTATTATATCGATTTTATATATGTTTCTATCATTACCAATATAGTGATATCTTATATTCGGGAAAGTTTATATTTATTTTGTTGTATTATATCTAAAGAGATAGACCGACATGGTTCATAGCTCATCGTACTGATTTGTAATACAAGTTTTTATTTAACGACAAGTTCGAAATACCCTCTGAAAGAATAAAAATTCATTGATATGCTACTAATTTTTATTTTATCGGGTTCTGACAAGCCATTTAAATTTATACCATATCAAGTATTGTCGTAATAAACCTGTTTCTGATAAGGTAGCCTAGCAAATTTTTTTGGAAATAAGCTACTAAGTTCCTGACCTAAGAGAAGTCCAAAATAATTGCCTAATTTCATAAGTTTTTGTTTATAGAATTTACCCTTCTATTTTATCTGCACGAACCTGCTCTCTCCCCATTTTTGTTTAAACAACAAATAAATAAACATAACAAATTTTGATATTAAAAACTAATTATTTCAATAGGACCTGATTAGAAAAATTTCTTATCTTGTTCTTGCGCTTTAATACTCTGATCAAAACAAATCAGTCTTCGAATGCTGTCAAAAGCTTATCATGTGATTTCACAAATTGTCAGATTGAAAGCTTTCAGTTATGATGTAATTTCACAAAATACCAGTTTAAAAGCTTACAACTAAAATAAGTTTAAAGTTTATTTAATACTGAAAGCACTGTATTATTTGTATCAATTAAGGAAAAAATTTAAAAAACTAAAATGTATTTTGTTGTTAAACCACTTGTGTATTACCAGTCCATACAATAAATAAACCAGCACCTTAAGACTTTCAATGTTCCGTTGCGGCAGATGATCTGATTAGAAAACTCACTACCTATCTTGTTTATTTTCTTAATTTTGAAGCTAGAATTTGTTAAATTTTTGCTAAATTTTTTTGGAATTTTCTCAATTTTATGATATTTTTTGGATTAAATTTGTAACTTCTTCCCCCCAGGAGTGACGAGTTTGAGACCGTTATAAAACTGATTCCCTTAATTTAAACTAATTTGGAATTAAAATTTGCATCAAAAATTAATTTTCTTTCAAAATTTGAGCAAAAATTTGAATCGCTCGCCTGTAATCGATATATCGCTAACTGTCATCGGCTCGAGGCATTAATCGATACTCTTAAAGTACTAAGTATCGTATCAAATGGATGTGACGCTGGACAAGAAATTGCAAGGATTTCAACTTGTGGCCCAGGAAAAGGTGTGTGTGTGAGCATCAACTAATTAATAGTTCAAATTGCAAATTGTTGTATGGCTACTGCAGTTGCAGGCCATATTATGCTCGATACCGGGCCAAAAGGAGCTTATCTTGGAGCCAGAACTTATCAAGCCGCTGGAACATGTTTGCACCGCCTCCTGGTTAAAGTGAGTGTAAATCTAGTAGGTCAACAGTTATAAATTGAATGCTCTTTCAGGTTAAAAGGCATTCAGCGGATTTACAAGCTTGATGCGAAACAACGATTGCCTCGAGCCGCGGATCAGGTGCATATTTACATGATTCGCAGTGTACTGGGCACATTTCAAACGCTGCTGCGGCAGTTGCAGCCTCTGGCAATGTCAACGCCTGGTGAGTCACCTGATCTTGCACTTCGCATGTTTCACATCATCTGCGTGCCTAGCTGCTATGCCTATTTCCACGCTCTTCTCGAACAGGCTGGTCTATGGGGCGTAGTTCAGCTGCATCACTACAACTGGGATTTTATATATTTGGATCATGGCGTGCTCAGTCTAGAGTTACCAAATGTGAGTAAGCAGTTGCAGAACTACCCATAACTCTAATTGGTTTATGCCTGTCCATATATGTAGTTGTACGAGTGCCTCTATCTGCAAGGGAATACCTCAGCACTCCCTGCTGTGGGCCAGAGTTTGCGTCTTCTACAAATGATTTGCGGTCAGCCTTCAGTAATCCTCACTTTTGGCGGACACGCCGCGCAGCTGTTGCAAGTGATGCAGGCATTGGGACCTGTGCCAGAGTCCAACAAGCCGCCAGACTTTGGAGCTTGGCTAATAATTGATCGGGACAAGGATTACGCCTCGTCGTTGCTAACTCCCGCAATTTATGCGGGCTTGCTCTTGGAAGTGTTTCAGCTACGCGCCGGGGAAATTGTAATTGACAATGCCAACAATAAAATACGCAGCCAAAAGATGCAGTTACTCCAGGGTAAATCCGAGTTCACCACAAAAGCAAGCACGTCCAACAGTAAGCCAAGCTGCATACGCCTTAACTCCGCCTGTGATGAAATCTACGGTGACAATCGCTATAAACATTTCGCACAGGCCAGCAGTTTTGTGCGTGGCCAGGTGAAAGCATTGGGTTTGGAACTGCAGAAGCTCAATGACATGCAACTGGAGGAAATGCACGACTATGTGGCGCGCAAATTACCCAAGTTGACGGAGCTGAAGGCCAAAGTTTTGCGTCATTTAAATGCATCAGAGATTGTCATACAAATGCTTGGGAATTTTCGCCATCTGCAAACACTGGAAGAGGACATCTTGAACAACGTATCCCGCAAACGTTTGCTCTCGGAGATCGATGAGCTGTTAACAACCGACGGACATCGCTTTAACACATTGCGCCTTCTCTGTCTGCTGCACTTGTGCGCCGGTGTTGCGCCAGATGAGCTACAAAACTTCGCTCGGAATTACTGCAACATGTTTGGCCATCGGGAGTTGTGCGTATTCCAGCAGCTGGCACAGGCGGGACTCTTGCCTGCATTGCAGCCAGAGCGCAAGAGTTCTGCCAAGCTGCTGTCCAATCTGCCGTTGCCCAAGTTCCAGCAAACCGAATTTCAGGCCAACGCTAATCGTCTCAAGCTGTTGACCTCCTGTGCAGATGCAGAACAAGCTGCTGGTGGTGACTCCAGTACTCATCCTGCCTTAAAATCGTGTCCCAGCTTTGTATTCAATGGCACATATATACCGCTGGCAGCCCAACTATGTTCCATTCTGCTAAGTGCCAATAGCGCCGACCAATTGGCCACGAAGCTGGCCATGGTCGAGGGATTACAGGTGCATTTGGGCGGACAGGCAAACACGCCCAAAGCTTATGCGGCACAATTTAAAACAGGATCCACTGAAATCGCCGATCTCTTTCCTCTGCGACTACGCAACTTGTTTGTGTTTGTGGTGGGCGGTGCCAACTATGCGGAGATTGCCGCCTGCGATTTCGTGGCCAAGCTAACAAATTCTCAAATAACTGTCGCCTCAGATGCACTTCTAGCGGGCAGCGATCTAATCGCAGCTGCTTTTAATAACTGAATCTATACCAATCAAAACGTGTACTTTAATATTTTTTATAATAAAATGTTACTATTTGAAATTAACTCGAATGTTTCGCTATCTATCGATGCCTGTCATTCCCGGCACGCGATACAGAAACTCTCCATCGTCATCGTAGTAAGCGTCCTCCACTTTATATGTGGCTCCGGTGCGATATAATTTACGTGGTATAACTATACGATCCTTAACTTTGGTCATCTCGTATTTCCGCTGATCTGCCGCACTTACTACGATTTCAGTGCGCTCGAATTTTTGCACAAAACTGGGCAGTACACCCGTGCCACCGGGATTGGGCAATGGCCTTTCTAGCTCTTGGTTTTGCTGGGGAACCAGTTGCAACTCCTTCAACTCCTGCAAACGCATTTTTCGTTTGTTTTTTACTTTGTCCAGCAAATAGGTTTCCTCGTCTCCCACCGGCTGTGGTAATTGTCCCACGGCCCGCGGTTCAGGTTTTCCTAATGCCAGTTGCTTGTTGGACCCACTTCCCAGCAAGGCGCGAAATTCATTCCCCTGGGGCACTGGTAGCTCCGGTCGCGTCGGCCACTTGTCTGGTTTCAACTGCTGGAGATCCCGGGGCTGGCGCTGCGCGAATTTTTGCAAGTGCTGCAATAGCTCCGGCGATATATCCGCACATTTGCCAGCACGCAGCTGCGTCCAGTTACGCATGACGCTAGCATCGTGAGAGCGTATGCGTTCAACACTCTGTGGCCGCCATTTAGATCGCAACACCTTTTGCACAATATCTGCTGTGGCCGGAAAACTCTCGGCTAATCTCTCAATGGTCCATTCATCCGCATCGCGTTCATGTAGCAGACGCATTTGCTCCTTTTCGGCGTACATCAGCAAGTTTGGCAATTTGGCATCCCGAAAGTATTTGTGCTTGATCATAAACTGACGCACGCGATCACGGTTCTGCTTGAATTCAGCCTCGTGCTGACGATGTGTTTGATTGACAGACAAGAAATCCGCCTCCATGTCGGCATAATCTTCACTAGCATCGGCCCCATCTTGTTGCAGATCCTGAAGTTGATAGCCCACGCCAGGATTGGCCCGTCGTGGCACTCGAGCCAGAAGACCCCAATGCGCTGTGCATAAACTCCGTATAATGAGTCTACCACTCATTCTAATTGTTATTTAATTATTAATTCTAATTGTTATTTAATTATTATTGTTCTAGTGATGTCACGAATCACTTTAAAAAATCGATGTGCAGTTCGGTCTTACATTACTATTGCTATATTATCGATAAGAGTCAGCTGCTGGTTTCCGTACCATTTAAATGTCTTTGTATTTTCAAATACATCAAATTAAACAGAAAAAAATTAGACCAGTAAGAAAATTCTTTCCGTTTATTTTTTAAAATGCAATTTACAATAAGAGCACATTGTGATGTCCTTTGACAACAGTGATGAGCCTAGACTTCCGCTTTTTGGATAATGCTGTTGGCATTAATATGCCCTTTATTCACGGAACAAAGTCACTTTCTATTGAAAATGCTTGACCGCTTTCAATATTTGGATATGTTCCACTATTAATTTGATTGTCCGTTTTACCCAGAAAACATTTAAAGTAATTTCTAAATGTAGATCGAGAATTAATTGAAGATTCCCGCCGTTGATTTATCGATAAGTGAGTTTTTTTATCGCAGTGTGCATATTTTTGGTATTTTTTTTTTGCCATATTTTAGTACTTAATTGTTATAAACGCTCGACGCTTTTTTCGCGAATTCGTAGAATTGTGTACAATTGAAAGTACGCGTAAAGCAGTAAATAAGAAACATGTCGACACCTAATAACGAAGCCGGCGGTGGCAATTTAATGGATGAATTCGAAGAAGCCTTTCAGGCCTGCCTGCTCTCTCTAACAAAACAGGAACCAAATTCCGGCACCAACAAGGAGGAGATCGAATTGGAAGTTCAAAAGACAACAAATCGTTTCATCGACGTTGCACGACAAATGGAGGCGTTCTTTCTACAAAAAAGGTTTCTGGTATCAACGCTAAAGCCCTATATGCTAATTAAGGATGAAAACCAAGACCTCAGCATAGAAATTCAACGCAAGGAGGCGCTGTTGCAAAAGCACTACAATCGGCTGGAAGAGTGGAAAGCGTGCTTATCAGATATACAGCAGGGAGTACACAACCGGCCCACGCCACCCATGCTGGCAGGTCCGTGTCCCTCAGGCATGCAGCCAATGGGTGGCCCTGGACCGCGACCTGGCCTTATGGGCGGTATGCCACCGGGTGGAATGCCGCCAGTAGGTCAACTGCCGGCAGGACAACAACATTTATTGCAGGCACAGCAAATGCAACAGCTGAGGATGATGGGCAAACTGCCGCCTAAGTGACGTCCAGATAGTATATAAAAACCAACTACTAAGATAAATAAATTTTTAAAAAACTCTCAAGATATTTAAGAATAAGATGTGCTATGGTATAGTTAATACAGTAACCAATGGAATAAAACACAAGACAGCTATGTTATATTTATCATATTCTGTGCCATTTATTGTTGTTATTTTTCTGCGTGTGTAGTTAGATTTTGTAGACCTTTAATGAAAGATCGCGTATAATACCTACTATATATCAATGTATATATAATATAACTCATTATATGCTTGCTTGTGTATTTATTTCATTTTGTCTGTATGTTGGTATTGGTATCTAGAGTAATTCTAAATGTATTAGGACAGTTTTAAATTTAATTCAGGCATATAAACTATATAAACTTATGCTTGGGCTATATTTATGTATAAATGTGAGAAATCGAAACGATTTAGTCGTCACTTTAATTCCAATGAAAATATAAGATATCCATTAACTAACATTAAATCCGAATTGAAATAAAACACATATGTATTTATGTGGATGAGGCCATCGATATCTCTTTCATAATCCATCCAATTCTCTCTCATCAGTTACAGTGTGAGCATGATGAATTTCCACACATCTTCGTTTGACCTAGTCAATCTCGTATACCTTGTCCGCTTCAAAGCCTGGTGGATTAGCAGTGGGCACAGCAGCGCCATCAGCCGGCTGTCCGGTGGCTTGATTATAACCCGCTGCTGAGGGATTTTGATTGGCATAGAGCAAGGGATTCATGTACAGGCCGCTGGGATGCACAATGTGCGTGTGTAATTGAAGTAGATCCTTGTACATGGTTGGATCACCATTGTTCATCTCATTATATAGTTGCTGCAGATAGTTGGGCACTAGCTGTATGACCTGATTCTGCGATAGCTCTGGATGATCTTTGCATATTTTCATGTTAAGCAACTGCAGCAGAATATCCGAACGAAAGCCAAAGATCTTATTTGATGTAACACTTCCAGAGGCATTGCCAAACTGGCTGGCCACCTGTGCACCAAAGGCGTTCCGATCATAGCTCATGTATTGAGACGCTTGAACAGCGCGCGTCTTCTCCGCCTCATACTCAGCCCAGGCGGATTTTCGTTCCTCTTCAGTAAGATTCTCGTGCTCCTCCTGTTCAAGCAATGAGTCATGCTCATGGTATTTAAATATCAGCTTCTCATGCTCCGTCAACAATTCGGCAAAAAGGCGATCCTTGGGCAACAGCGGCATCTCACGCTCAACGGTCGGTTTTAGCTCATATGTGTACAATTCCATTAAATCCGTTTGATTGTAATGCCTAGAGATCTGCTGCTCATCGATGACACGCTTAGCAGTTGCTTGCTTGGCCACCTGACGCTCATAAACCTTTTGTTCCATGGTGCCCATGGCAATTAAACGATATATGTAGCATGGTTTAACCTGACCAAAGCGATAAACACGAAAGATACTCTGAGTGTCGTGCGAGGGATTCCATGAGACATCAAAAATGACCACACGATTGGCTGCCACCAGATTAATGCCCAATCCGCCAGCACGAGTCGAGATGAGAAAGAGCCTTGCACGCAAATTGGTGGCATTATTGAATCTTTTGCACATGGCTTCACGCTGTTCCACACTACAGGAGCCATCCAAACGAAAATAGTCCTCGCCGGGTGACCAGCAGCCCTTAAAGTTGCCCACATCGCCTGATAGATAAAGGAAGTTATTAATAACAAAGACATCTAACGTTCATGATCTTAAACTTACCCTCAAACTCATAGCCCTTGGTGTTGCTGTCCACCAAAGAGAGGAAATGCTCGATGACATCCAGGGATTGCAGAGACTGCGAAAAGACGAGCAGCTTATCACCAATGGCCTCGCACTGCTGCAGTAATCGCAGCAGCATGAGTAGCTTGGGGGAATGATTAACGTTGTTTAGCTCCTTTTCCTCGACAAATGGTTTCCACCATTCGGAGGGATCATCCTTCTGCGCAGATGGACCGCTCAGAAGCTCAACATCCGAATCGCTATCCACCAATCCAGAGCGTACGCCATTGCGTGTCTTGCGACTCTTAGCTTTGCTGCCGCCAGCGGCATCTTTTGATACAAGGGTTAAGCTAGCATCCGATTTGAACGATTCAGCGCTATCCGATGAATTAGATGCGGCCTCCTCCTCATCGGACTCATCACATATGAAACCTTCCATTTCATCAGAGTCATCGTTGCTGAGTAAGCGCTTCGCAATAACATTGTCGCTATTGACGCGCAGATTCATTGGATGCGTCCAAATGCGTCGCAAGTCCTGAAAATCCTGAAACAGACGTGCCCCCTTGCCGCATATATCGGAACTGGCCTGATCCCGATGCGTTGTCATATAATAGCCATAGAGCTGCTGCTGCAGCTCCGACAGTGTTGTGTACACAACATACTCATGCTTGGGTGGCAAATAGGGTGCCAGCACCGAGTAATCCCGACGTTGTATGCAGCCCTCAAGTAACTTGTGTAGAATATGCGAACGATGCTTCATCAAACGCAAATCGCGATCTGTGGAGTCCGTATACTGTCCGTTGCTAATTGGATTGACAAACCGATTCATATATTCCTTATATGTGCCCAGCAGATTTGGCTTCACAAATTGTATCATACAATAGTCTGGGAAATGGAAAACATTAATTACCAAACAGTCCAGACAGAATTATACAAATTTCTTAAGATATATAGTTTAAATTTTAATCAAATAATAATTGACTAAATAATATATAATAGCTTCAAAGATCAACATACTATTATTATTATTTTTCTATTTTGAATTAATTGACCTGATAGCAGTTCCGCAATCGTTGCAACAAATTAAAATTTGTTTTATTCCTCCCAGACATTTTATTTTCTTTTAAGTTTAAAATTTAAATTTCTTATATAAACCGCTAACCGATAAAAATAAGTTCGGCCGCTTACTTTATTTTCTCGGTTAGAATTTTTAAAATATTTAGACTACGTATTTAATAAAAAGTACAGGGTTCTTTTACCTAAAAATCTTTTTGAGTGGAATTTCTTAGAAATTTTTAAGAGCATTTAAATTTTGGTAGCATCAAATAGGTAAAAAATCAATTTTTTTTAAATATTGCATAAATGCGTTTAAAGCTTATGTTAATAATTAGCAATTTTAGGATACATAAAATATATAATTGTTGATCTAAAATTTAATGGAAAATTATTTATTTGCGGACTGATTTTAGTAGGCGTTAAATATTAAAATTAATTTAAGTAAAGTTCTAGTTGATGACCTGCAAGTTTGGACTAATATTTGTGTATGATTTTATATGCAATGTCAATACTATGATTATGGAATCGGGAACTTACATTCTTTGAGATTGTTTTGAAGCGGTGTGCCGGTGAGTACAATGCGGCGTTTGCTGCGCATCCGTGTGACCGCCTTGCTAATGGATGTCTTCTCGTTCTTTAGCAAGTGTCCTTCATCGCAAACGACCAGATCAGCGCCTGGATCGACGAGAGCTTGCTGCAGTTGCTCCCGTTGCTTTTTGCGCAAGCCTTTAGCCTTCTCATTGGCCAGAATTCGATACATATCGTAGCCCAAGATACAGACGCCGCCTTCTTCAAACCATTCGTTCAGCTTGAAGATGCGTGTCGGTTTGTCCTTGTAGCGTGAAATGTCATAGACCTCAATGTCTCGACGATGGGCAAATGCCATCCAGTGAACAAACTCACGGGCCCAATTGTTGACGGTACTAAGTGGCGATATGACCAACACACGCTCCACGCCCGTGCGTCGAGAATTTGTCAGCAAAGTGTGCGATAAAGTGACCACTTGTAGTGTTTTGCCCAGACCCATGCAATGAGCCAAAATGCAGCCAGATCCAGAACTCTTTTCGCTCTCTTTTAGCGTTTCGAAGCAGGCATCCCACATGAACTTGACGCCCTCCACCTGATGAGGCTTTAACTTCTTCAACAGTCCTTTGTCCACCTGCAGCAGCGCCTTCTTCGAGTCCTCGTCAAAATCTAGCACCAACTCCCTAATTTCAACGCTTTCGGATTTCTCAAAGATACGATTATAGAGCCTCTGACGCTCCTCAATACGTTTTCGTCGATCATCCTCCTCTTTGGCGGCCTCCTTGGTGGTCAAGTCTAAATCTTTAGTCTTGATAATTTTACGAATGTGCTTTCGCTTGTTCTTGTTCTTCTCATCGTCATCGCTATCGCCACTGGAATTCTTTTTAATGCGTCGTCGTTTCTTTTTCTTCTTATCCTCTGGCTCAAAATCGGACGAATCGTTTGCAGATCCCGCCCCCTTTTTGCCAACAAAATTGCGACGCTTTCGTTGGGGCATTACCTCACTGCCGCTGCTATGGGCATCCTCCTCGGCTTCGTCATCAGATTTCTTATCACTATCCTTTTCCGATTCCGCTTGTTCAACGGCATCTTTGTAATCGGAATCGTTATCGCTTTCGCTCTCGCTTTTATCGCGCCGATTTCGCTTTGATGTGCTCGCTTTTTCCATTTTCTCTGAGTCGGTGCTCATCTTTCGTTTATTCTCAACTTTTTTGTCGTTCTTTGCAGTTGCTAATTTTTCTTCAGATTTCTTTGTTGATTCTGCTGCTGCTGCTGATTTTTCTGCAGATTTCTTTGTTGATTCTGCTGCTGATTTTTCTGCTGTTGTTGTTTTTGCGGGCAGCTTAACTCGCTTTACACGAACAACACAGCGACGTACCTTCTTTATTGGATCCTCGTTGACAGTGCTATCGCTATCGATCAGAAGCTTGGAAAGCAAACTGTTTTTATTTTTCTGCTTCTCCGTACGTCCTTTCAATTTCTCCTGAATGGAGTTGGACGATGACGATGTTGAATTGATACGTGCTCTGCGAATTGGATTTCGCACTATAATATCTTCTTCGTCAGTTTCCTGCTCACTCTCGCTGAGTTCGATTATGGAAACGTTATTGTTCCTGCTCCTTAACGACGACCGAGCAGAGACAGTTTTTAAATTTGAAGGTTTCGCTTGAATGCCAGTGTTCTTCGAGTTTCTTGTGGCTCTCGTGTTGCTATCTGGTTGTGCCAACAGTTTCTCCAGCGGAACAATGCTTATTTTGAATGTTGGCTTCCCTGCAACGGTTTGATCATCAGAGCTACCAGCTTCGGTTAGTGAATTGTCTGCATCTCCGTTTCCATTAAGGTTGTCACTACTTTTTGTATCAGTGCTGTTTCGATCAATAGCTGTATTATTTGTTTTTCTTGAATTCTCTTTGACATTGTTACATTCTTCTTCCCCTGTCTCTGGTTGCTCAGTTTGTCTTCTTTCTGTACGTTTGATCTTCTTGCTGTCGACGTCGCTTTTACTGCTATTGCTGCCGTCGCAGTCGGCGTCACCGTCCACTTGATTGATCAAAGAAGTTGCAGCAATTGTCTCCCGAGATTCCGACTTTTCCTCTCCCATAGGTAACAGCGTATACGTGCTTGTTTGCGCCGCGACCCAATTTCAAACAAAACTATGAAATAACAATAAAAAAAAAAATGGGAAGCACAAAGTTACATTAATTTTTTGGTTTCAGTATTTCATCTTCTAGTTAAAACTACGTTTCCTCTTTTTGAGGTGTATTCGCCGCGCGTTCTCTTTCGGCTTTTTTGTTGCGCTCTTCTTCTATTCGATTTTTTTTCGCAAAATGCTACGGCATTATTCATAAGCTGTCGTTTATTGGATATTATCGCAAATAAACTGTTTCACAACATTTACTTTTATTTATAATGTTATCATTTATGTGCTCAACATGAAATCACTTTAAATTAGTTATTTTTTCAACATTCCACCGCCGCGCTTTTTGGCACAGACGCGTACCACACACACACGCATACATATGCACGCATATACATACACATACAGATGTGCCACTCACCTATTGCGATTTTTCATTTGCGTTTTCATTTCGCACAGCACTTGCACTGTACTCACTTTACATTTAATTATTATTTAAAAGAAGTATATAAATTAAAGAGAAATACATCTAAAAACACAGAAGCAGCGCGATGCTGCCTACGCCGCCGCTAAAAATTTTATTTGCTGGTATACACAGCACACAAGCACACAGATGTTATTAATGGCCAAGGCAACTCTAGCGCCGACACTAGAGATGTGCTTATTAGCTTGCACGTTAATGGGATTTATTGGCAAGTAGTTTTTATAAGCAAAAAATAAATGTCTTAGTTAAAAAATCATTTTAGTTGATTTCATAATTCATACTTTTAACTAATATTACTGTAATATCGAAAGCCCAAATAATTTGTAGCTAAAATATTTGCATTTGCAAATGGTACTAACATTGCTGTTGACTAAATAATTCTTCCTTTAATTTATTTTAATTAATTATTTGCGCCTTCGGGCAATTCATTTAACCAGATGCTTATCGCGTATCGCTGGCACATCTTGGTCAGTGCTGCCAACTTTTTTGAAAATAGTCTAAATTTCGAAACCAATAGCAAAATTTATGTGTAAAATTTCCGGCAAAAAGCAATTTTCAAATTTTTGCTTGCCATCGAACTTTGTAAATGACCAGAATTAGCTATGAAAGAGCTAAGCTGACAACAGCGACTGTAGTTCGGATATTTAGTTCAATTTCCTAAATAAGTTCAAGGGATCATTCATGTAGCTCAATTATTGAGTTGGCCAGTTGGCGATGAATAGTTCAATCGAACGATTGAACGATTTGACTAACGCCGGTTCCCATGCTAAAAAGGGAAGGCGCACAATTTAGATGTGAACTTTTTTAATTAATTTAATATAAATTATAAAATTGCAATAAATTATTAAAATCGATCAAAAATTTAATTCGAAATTAGATGTAATAAAGGTGACAATTTTTATGAAGGTTTGAAGATAGTCACCACTTGTTGGAAAAAGTTGTACAATTACATAGTTCATAGTTCAATTACATAGTTACATAGTTCCAACAAAAATTCTGCAATAGTTTTTAAAAATCTAGGTTCAGAATTTAGAAGATTATTTTTGGAAAAGACACTAATTTTTTAAGGTGAATCTCTTATTGAAAGGCTGCCAGACTAAATTCTTTTCTAGGTGGCAACTCAGTTTTGAAACAGTCGGCTAGTTTTGGCTATTTTGTTTTGAAATGCGGCTATTTTTTGATGCTTCCCACCAGAAACTGCTATTTTTCCTCAAAAAAGTTGGCAGCACTGAACCGAACTGAATCCAAACGAAGAAGCAAAAGCAATAAAAAAAGAGGAAAACAAGCAGCAAATATGTTTGATATAACGAGGCAGCGGAAGAGACAAAAATTATAAATTAGTGTAGAGAAAAAATTTGCCCAGTGTGCGAAGAAAAGCAACGTTACATTCGGTAATTGAGTAAAGACGGCAAAAAAACTCAGTAAGCAATAAGCAATGAGCAGCAACAACAATAACAGCAGCATGCTATACCCGGAATCCGAGGAAGAGGAGGAGGAGCTCAGCGGGTCTTACAACATCAACGACAATGGTAACCAGATGACTGACTGCAGCAGCAGTAACAGCAGCGCCAGCAGCAGCAGCGGTAAAACGGCAAGCAGCTCCAGCAGTTCGAACTCGAGCGACGAGGATGAAATCGATGACGAGGATGCCTCTGATCAGGACATGCGTACGGATTCCGATTCGGATGATGGCACCACCACGCAATCTGACGAGTTGGAGCTGGCACAGCTCAATAATAGTCACATGTTTCGCTTGCCTCGTGGTCTCTGCGAAAGTGCAAGCATATTTCACGAATTCTTTTCAGTGGAGACCTGGCAATTGTTGCCCAACAACATGCAGGCCCAGCTGCAGCCGTTATTGCCGAGTTATGCCGCATTACTCACTCCCTCGCAGGCGTCAGCTGAGCAACAGCGCACATTGCTTCAGCTCTTCAATGGTGGACTGCAACGCTTTGGCCAATCCCCATTAATTCGGCTGCAACATCAATTGGAAGAGGGCAGCTTGCGACCAGATGTGCTTCAGCTGCGTCTTAGTATTGAACGATCGCAGCGACGTGAACGTCGCTTCCAACATGCTGAGCGTCTCAGTCGTCTGGCCAAGGAATTGTTTCTCTCCCGTGAGCAAATACTGCAGCAGGTCTATGCCATGGCACCACCGCCAGATGGCGACTCTGATAGGTTTAAAGTGCAGTCACGCCCACGGAAACGTAAGACGCCCACTCTACACAGGGAAAACAAATTTTGTGTGGAGCGTGCGCGTAAACGTTACTGCCAGGAGCTTGTGGAGCTGACACGCGATTTGCAGTTGCAACCCGGCGACATAAGTGCGGATGAGCAGGATGAAGAAGCGGCACAGTTAGCTATAATTGCGGAAGAGCGGCAACTGAAAATGGATATAACCACTCGACCATCAAATGCGGCAGACAAAAAATGCATTTACAGTACCTTCTTCAAGCGTCGTCCTGGCCTCGAGGATGAACTCGTCTTACGCAGCATGCAGTCGGATAAGATGCAGCCCCTCAACGAGAAGAATTTCAAGAAATATTTACGAGACTACAAACGACGGAAACTGCAGCAACCGGTAAGTAAAACCAATTACTTATTACAAATATTTAGAATTTCAAAAGATTATTGCAAAAAGTTCCAACTGTCTTTCATTCCTCCAAAGTTAAATAATAATCAAATAAGAATCAGAGCCTACTATAAAAATATTTCTACAATTTCTAGCCAACTTTGTGATTTTATAAATTAAAGTCCAATTATATTTCTTTCTTTAAATTTGATAATAAATACAGCTGGCTGTATCAATTTAGTTAAACTAATTATAAAAATAAAAACAAATATCTGAAATTTTTCTTTGTCAAAATAATTACTTTGTATACTGTGTGTTCTTTCGATATACAGTTAATCAAAATCGAGGGCTACAAAATACTTAAATTTATTTATTATCTTAACTTTTGGTAATGCATATCCTTTGTATGTTGATCGTTATTTAAATTGTTGCTATGCGATATTGATTAATAATTATTAATAATTGATTAATGTAAGCAAACAAATCGATCGATTTTTAAATTCGATGTTGCATCACTTGATTGTTCCCATCACTAATATCGATTCTAAACTAATTTGATCGCTGGGTCAGTCGTTAAGTTTCTGCTTAAAATTAATATTAGTATAATATATAATACATGTAAACAGTTACAGATACTTAGATAATATAATAACTTTATTTATTTTTAGCAATTGCCGGACTTTGACACCGCGGACATTCGACTGCGGGATATTTGCACTCGCGCCCAGTTTGTGGGTAACTTTAAGCCAGGACGGAAGCCAAAGGCGCTCACGGCTCGCTTAAATCATAATGTGAACGAGTTGCCAGCTTTGGTTCCTATTGGTGGTAACGCGGTTAAGGTGGAGCCATCAGCGGAACTGCTTACGGATGAGCCTCAGCAGCTGTACGGACGCGCTGCATTGGAACCAGATGAGGAGGAGCTGAACCAAGAGCTGCAGGAGCAGGTGGAGGTGGAGGCGATACAGAAAGTGTCAAAGATAATTGCACCCACAGTAGGACTCGCTGAGTTGCCCAAACTGGAACCGTTTGCGGCGCGTACCATAATTAGTAGCTCACCCAAAGCGTTGGTCAAAGCCGGCGCACATATCACAGGCAGCCCGACAAGGGAGTTGACATCGACATCGATATCAACATCCACATCAACATCGACTTCAACGTCACGTGCTCATGCCTGTTACTTTTCGTTGTTGCGCGATCAATTTGTGGCGACGCCACAGCATCGATTAACCTACGGGGAGCTGCAGACGCAACTAGTTAAGTGGAGGGCAGAGAGTTGCATGTCGGGATTACCGGATTGGCTGCGATCACTGCCAACCGACTGGACGCAAATGTTGCAATCAGCCGTGAACTTCTTATCCGGCGACTTTGTTACGCTGCCAGCCGAATATGTGCCGTATATTGAGCACAAAACGCAGTTGGGCATTTATCAATGGATTGGAGCTGGCCGGGATTCCGATGCGCGTCTCCAAACGTTGTGTCAGTATTGGCTGCAGCGGCGCAAGGAGGATATTGGAGTACTCCAACAACAATTGCCTCAACCGCAGCACTCGCAACTGCAACTGCATCAGCAACAACAACAGTTGAGTCCCATAATTGCAGCTGTGGATAATACGCCGACGCCCGCGCCACGTTGCCCCACCAGTTGGACAGTACGTGTGGCCACACAGGAGGAAATGTTGGAGTTTCAGCGACAGGAACGTTTGCGCTTTGAGCAACCGCATCGACCATTCACGTATCGAATGCATGGATACGAAAGTGTCGTCGGTCCCGTCAAGGGCATCTATACGCAGAGTCTGGCGTTGAATAAGGCACGCGGTCATGCTGTCATGGTGGACGATCGGCCACCATATGTAACCATATTAACGCTAGTTCGCGATGCCACCGCCCGGCTGCCCAACGGCGAGGGAACCCGCTCGGAAATATCGGAGCTATTGAAATGTTCACAGTTCATCAATCGACAGGCGGCGGAGAATGTGTTGCAAACAATTGTGAGTGGGGCATTGGATCGGATGCATGGTGGTGTGGATCCATGTGTGCGATACGATGCACGTCGCAAGATTTGGATATATTTACACCGAAATCGCAACGAGGCAGACTTTGAGCGGATGCATCGACAGAATCAATCGATGGTCAAGCAAAAGCAACAGCAGCGTAAACACAACAACAAGCCAAAGAAGGATGATGCATTCGAAGCAGGACAAGAGCTGCCAGCTCTGGTTGTGGCCACACCAACAATTACTCCAATTCCAACGGCAACGGCAACTACAAATACTACATTTATTAAGAAGCATCCTCAGACGCTACAGGTCAAGTGCCCGCCAGTGCCGCCGCTCAAGTATCATATACCCCCAAGCAATATCTCAACACCGCCCGCAGCAGCAACTGCAACTGCAACTACAACTACAGCTATGCCTCACCAGAAATCCTTGCTGAAGCCCACGCAGCGTAGCGGTGTTGTCACCATTGTAGATAGATCATCGACAGCTTCAGTCGGTGCTACAGCAACTGTTCAACTAATGAAGACTTCACCAAAGCAGCAGCAACAACATCAACCACAATTACAACAATTGGGACACAACTTTAGTCCAACTCGAAATACCACGCCCATTTTGGTGTCCACGCCTAGTGGTCTGCAAACGGTGCATGTGGCCGCAACGCCCAATAAAAAGCTGGCAATCAAGAAGCCCATTGTTATCAATTCCCCGTCACAATCACCTTCGGCATCCGGATTAGGATTAGGATCAGGAGCAGCAACCGCCGGCAGCTTTATTGTACCACTGGAGCAACAGCAGCAGCCACAACTACAAACAATGGGAAACAAACCATCGCCAGTTCGACAACAAATGCCCAAGAATATTATACGATTGTTGCCAGCTGGAGGAGGAACTGCATCAACTACGACGGTGGCAACGAAACCTTCCGTTGTACAGCTGCCACATACGGTTGCCACAAAGCCAACAGCATCAACTGTACAAATCCTTGGACCACGCATGCTCGCACAGACCACAGTGCGTCCGTTGCAGCAAAAGATTGGCGCCGTCTCCATTGTGAGCAACAACAAGACTACGGTTAGCGGCAGTCCAATTGTCAATGCCACATCCGGAAGCAGCACCGGCACCATTGTTAAGATGTCGCCACAGGCATTTGCAACACTGCAACAGCAGCAGCTCAAACAGAAGGCGGCAAATCCTGCGCAGAATCAACAACAGCAACAGCGAATACTCGTGGGTAAGTCAAGATATCAACCTAATAATATAACAATAAATAATATCATAGCTTAATATATGAATATGAGCAATAAATGGCAGATCTTACGTCTGCTTCGCATCGCTTCTCGCGATCAACTGATGACCGCTGTCACTGAACTCCCCTCCACCGAAGGCTTCTCTTTCACTTTGCCTTGCTCATCTACTCTGGAGCTTTCACTCTCTCACGCACACACATACACGTTTAGGCGGTACTGCAGTGCTCTCACTCTCACACTTTTCTGATGAGAGCATGCGAAAGAGCCCGCTCATTCTATCCAAGGTGAATTATAAATTCACCTTGGTTCTATCACAGCTGCTCTATTTGGACCAACTGGTTGCTACCGAGAAGCTCTCTCTCTCTCTCTGTTACTCTGATCATCTACTCTTGTGCATTTACTCTCCCAATCACACACATACACCCTTTTTCACATTTTCTGATTAGAGAATGCAAAAGCTTATATACACAGACAGCAGCATACATACATACATATATGTACATAAGTATGGTGTACAGGGTGCTTTTTAATATGAATTAATAATTTATTTGAATTGCTTTTGTCCGCAGGAAATACGGCAATATCTTCGAACAAAAATATTGTGTTCCAGGCGCTGCCGAAAGCGGCGCCCAAAATACTCAGCACCATGCCGGGTCAGGCCAAGCCGTTGGCCACCGCGAATCTCTCGCCGCAGCAGCAGCGTATTGTGCTGCAAAGCTTCAAGCAGCCTGTGGCAACAGCAGCAGCTGCTTCGCAAACAACAACGCGAATCATACGGACAACACCAGTGTCGTCAGCAACAGCATCCAGTGCCACGCCCACACTCACGACACAAGGCGGTCACATAATAACACTGGATAGTTTATTACAGAAATCAATGCCGGGGAAACTGTTAACCGCCGGCAGCAACAACAACATCATCCAGCTGGCCACATCGACTACTACTGGCAATGTCATCACAATGACGCCCAGTGGTCAAACGCAGCAGATGTCCAAGCAGCTACCAGCGACGGCACGGATCGTGACCGCCGGACATACGACGACAATGGTGCCAAAGATCATTGGGAAGACAACTGTTGTACCTGGTAAGCCGTTGCTGCTGCATGCCAAGACCCTTAAACTGGGGAACAATTCGGTGGCCACAACGCAGACGACAGCGGCAACAACGCTGGCCACAGGCGGCATGAAGACAACGTCGCAAAGTATTGTAATTGGAGGTCAAACGATGAAGATTCAAGGAGCGGTAAGCGTTTAGATGGATATCCCATTTGATAACTTGGTTAAATATCGTTTCCATTTCTGTTACAGACTATTCCAACGCGCAATGTGGCAGGGGCACCCGTGCAGACTGTCATCATGGGCAACCAACTGCTCCGACTGGCCACAAGCAGCAGCAACACCACAACAACCAGCGGCAATAGCCTGCCCTGCACATCAAGCGGAATTGCAAGCTCACCCAAAACGCTGCTCATTGGGGCTGGTGCGGCACAGACGTTGCGACTTGGCAAGAATGTGCTGCTGGCTACAAGCAATGTTGCATCCACAACAACAACAACAGCAGTTACAACAAATGCAACACCTGCCAATAATCTTGTATTTGCTGTCCAGGGCAATGGAGGGCAATTGTTCTTCTCACCCGGACTGCAGGGCGTCAATTTGAAGCCGCTGTCCAGCATGAAAGTGATACCCATGTCATCGACGGCATCAACAATTGGCGTCAACAGCGGCGTTAAATTGAGTAATGTGGCAACAACCACAACAACATTAAACACCAAATTGTTGCCCACAGCTGTGCTTAAAACGGCGAGCGGAGGTCATGGCAATTAGATGCAAAGGGCAGGAATCGAAGATGGAAGAGGTAGAGACAGAGACAGAGAGGAGGCAGAGGCTTGTTAACTACGTTGTTTACATTATCAGTTGTTTGGATTTAACATTATCATTTATACATATATCTTATATATATATTAGTAATTTAAGCAAAAAGTTTAACATAAATATTTTGCTTCTTATAAATTAGATGAAATGATGAATTTATTGAAACTCAAATATTATATCATCGAAACAGAGAAAATGAGTCGAATCGTACCGAAACTTATTGCTATATTTATTTTATTAACTGCATCGCATCAACGAATGAGAGGAAATAGATGAAACTATCTTCAACAATGATATTATGCTGTATTGACATGCTTCCTGTCCAGTTAAACTGTTTCTCAAAAGGAGACCTTAGTGTGCAGCTGAAGATGACGATTCAGCTTGATCTTCAAATTGAATGACTTAGCACAAAACGGACACTTGTACATTACCACGTTCTGGCGATTCGATGTGTCGGAATGTATGCTGCTATTGGAGCAATCTTGAATCGTATTTGTGCTAGGAAGTAACGCGTTGAAAGTGTCTGGAAATATTAATGGCACATCAACTATTTCAGCCAGCTCGGGATCTGGGTCAGGTTCCACTGGAGGCGTCGCTGGCGATGTTATGTGCGATTCCAAGACATGGGCTTCCAGCTGCTCGGCATCGTTAAATGTGAGCTCGCAAAAGGCGCACAGTATCAAGCCGGATTCTTGGCTTGTGCTTTTCAAACTAGGCGTTTCCAGTGTTTCTATAGTTTGCATTGACCTCAACTTGAGCGCCAGCTCCTCTTCGTGCTCTGTACGTATAAGAAGTAAAGTCACAATTAGTTAAATGTTTATTAGGGATATTCCAGAAACAGATTAAGATTATATTCAGATTTGTCCATCAGCTGTTTACAGCTGCTGCTGGAAATCTGGTCATACCAACAGATTTAAAAGTTAATTGCCTCAGAGCTGGGATTATTTTAAATCTTTTAGTGTGATTCATCTCGATTTAAATTGTCAATCAGCTGTTCGCTTAGGCTGCCAGTTGTTTACGAAATCTGAATTAAATCAGTGTGCAGTGTCGTTCCCTCACTGATGTTGTCCAAGTCTGTTAAGGATTATTTTGTAATGATATTGACAGCATTTACCTTTGAGATGACGATTTAAATGCGCTTGCAGATGCTGCTGTTTCATTTCTGTCAATTGTAAAAAAAGTTATTAATTATTTCGTTGAGATGGAGCAGCTTGAATGCAACTTACGTTTGCCACAGAATTCACACTTGGCTCGTGTGTGCACCGCGAGCTTGTGCTCCTTGAGTGTGTCCTTGGAGTTGCAAAAGAAACCGCAGATGGGACACTTTAGATGCTTTTGCAGCTTGTGCCATTTCATATGAAAGCGTATACGTGATTCGTGGGCATTAACAAACTTCTTGCCACATATATGACACTCGCAATCCTTAAGCATATGCATACGACTCATGTGCTCCGTGTGCTTCTCCTGCGTGAGAGACGCATGTCCGCATAGCTTGCAGTAGACACCAGTCTCCTGAGTTGGTGCTGGCAATGTGGCTAACTCATCGCCATCACAGTCATCTACATAAGTAAATTTAATGATTTCATCTTCACTATCTTGGCTCTCATTATGCGAACTCTCGAATAGTGTGGAACTTAAACCATTTGCTGCGGCCAACTCTTGGGGCTTGACTTGTGAAAAAGTCGCTTCCTCTGGCAGATTACTGGCAACTTGAACTGTTGCCTGATATGGTGTCTCTTGTGGTACTCGAGCCGTGTGCTCCATCTTAATAGGCACATGTGGTATATCCAATGGAGCACAAACTCGTCTACTGCCATCTTCTTCTTCGCTACCCTCTTCATCGTCTGTGTCGAGATAAATGAATCCGCAAAATGTCTGCTCTGGCTCAATTTCCTTTTTAATTACAACACCATTGTGAGCTCGTTTGTAATCGAGGGCATCAAATTGCTCCTGTGTCTCCAAGCAGCTTCGCTTGAACTTTAGAATCTTCTGAAACTCAGCAATGCAGGATCTACACATGTTCTGCGGTCGTCCGTCATCCTCCTCCACCTGCAATTTTGAATGTATTCAAATGTAATCTTTCAAACTATTTTTGCACTAACCTGAAGGCTCCATTCGTTCATAAGTTGCACTATTTCTGGCATGTTACCATTCGAATTTTCGCCGGCACCAATTTTTGTAAATATTGGCAAAATAACAGCAGGATCGGATATGAAATAAATGCCACACGTACGACAAGCCTCAATAATGTTGTCGTCTTCGAATGCATTTAGATCTGCGCAATCCATTTTAGTGTTGTTAATTCCTAGTTCATTGAATACAACAAAGACTTAAATATCAATTCGGAAACTCTAACAAAAGTAAATTCACAACGCTTCGATTATTGTATATATATATTGGCTGCAAAACTATCGGAGGCGCTATCGAAAATAGAGTGGTTCAAGGGAACCTAAAAACAGTTGGCAGCCTTGGTTCTCAGAAATTCTTCTACTTTCATTTAAATTGCAAAATGCATTTTTTTAAATATCTATGCATTTGAAAATTTTTCAGAATTTTTGTTAGAATTTTGACAAATGTTTGGGTCAAATTAAATGAAGATATATTATGTAACTTCTCCCCCTTGATATAACGAATTCCCAAAATTCATTAAAATGATTCACGTTTATTATATCTAATCGAATTAAACATATTCGTTTAATTTATTGATTTATTTATAAATTATTTCCAAAAGAAAACTAAAATTTAAATTACGCGCCGTACCTTTGTGTGACAAATTTGGAGCAGGTTAGAGAAGCGTGAAGTTGGCTGCGGGATTATACGGAGAAGCCAGCCCTGGTACAAATGTACAAAAAAATAAATAAGAATCATTCGCAGATAAAAATTTGGGTGTTTAAAAGGCGTCAACAAATTGTGAAGAATTGAACGTACGAGTTGAAGCATCTAAATATGAATTTAACGTATCAAAATCCGTATGGAAACGGCCTGCGCCGAGCCTTTGTGTGACGAATTTGGCGCAGGTTAGAGAAGCGTGAAGTTGGCTGCGGGATTATACGGAGAAGCCAGCCCTGGTATAAATGTACAAAAAAATAAATAAGAATCATTCGCAGATAAAAATTTGGGTGTTTAAAAGGCGTCAACAAATTGTGAAGAATTAAACGTACGAGTTGAAGCGACTAAATATGAATTTAACGGATCAAAATCCGTATGGAAACGGCCTGCTCTATGCTGGCTTTAACCAGGACCAAGGTATGTATAATGCATGTACTTTGTTTGTTGTTTACATATTCAATAACATGAAGATTCAACGTGCTTTAAATATACTATATACATATATTATTTCTATGGGATGATTAATAATCTAATTGCGCCGCAGGATGCTTTGCATGTGCCACAGATACTGGATTTCGGGTGTACAATTGCGATCCGCTAAAGGAAAAGGAACGTCAATACTTTCCCGAAGGTGAGTGTGTGCGTCTGTGTGTGTGTCTGTAAAACTATTTACTTGTAGACTGCCTGCATGCTTTGGAAAAAAACTTTCTTTGTTAAAAAAATGTATATACAATATATTAGAGTGCATATAAATATTTCTAAATACAGATTTTTCATAGCTCTCATTAAGATGGACATGTTCTCGAATTGTGATTAATATTGTCCCATCGTTAAGATAGAGATATTTTAACAATTGTCAATGCGACCGTTAATTTTTTGAATTAATTTCTTCACAGTCATATTTTAATTATGAGAAAGAACCATATTTTTAGAAATATTTCCTGTTTAATCACATCTTAACAATGTGTGACTTTTCCCACGTTCCAATTACAATATTTTACTTTTGCATTGTTTTTGCTCTTCCTCACAGGTGGTCTCAGCCATGTGGAAATGCTCTTTCGTTGCAATTATCTGGCGCTTGTTGGTGGCGGTATTCGGCCCCTGTATCCGCCCAATAAAGTGATTGTCTGGGACGATCTAAAGAAGTCGCCGGCCATTTCATTGGACTTTAATCAGCCGGTTCGCACTGTTCGTCTCAGACGGGATCGGATTGTTGTTGTGCTGGAGGGTGTAATCAAGGTGTACACATTCACACAGCAGCCACAACAGCTGCATGTGTTTGAGACGAGCGCCAATCCGAATGGACTATGTGTGTTGTGTCCACATAGCAATAAAAGTCTACTTGCATTCCCGGGTCGACGAACCGGTCATGTACAAATCGTTGATCTTGCCAATACAGAGCGTGCCCCACTGGAGGTGATTGCCCATGAGGCGGCAATCAGTTGCATTGCATTAAATTTGCAGGGCACCCGCTTGGCAACCGCCGGTGAAAAGGGCACACTTATACGCATATTCGATACGGAGAACGGGAAAAAGGTGTCTGAGCTGCGACGTGGCAGCAATCATGCCAACATATTTTGCATCAATTTCAATCATCAATCGACTATGATAGTTGTGGCCTCGGATCATGGTACCATACACGTCTTCAATTTGGAGGGCAACAAGCAGCAACAATCGTCGCTTCCGATTTTACCCAAGTATTTCTCAAGTCAATGGAGCTTTGTGAAATTCTCCATACCACAAGGACCTCGCTGTATATGTGCCTTTGGCGCCGATTCCAATTCGGTTGTGGGTAAGTTCACAAACAAACACTTATTTAATGACGGACTAATATTTAGTTTTTTTACACCGCTTTTAGCTATTTGTGCCGATGGTCATTACTATAAATTCCTATTCAATAACAAGGGTGAATGCAGTCGCGATGTTTGCACGCAGTTTCTGGAGCTCCAGGATGACGAAACTTAAAGTTGAACAATTTTACTCTTTGACGCCTTGTCCTGTATATGCATATTAATATCTACATATATGAAAAATGTGTTATACAAAATTATACTTAAGCATGCTTTAAACATACATACGTTACAAGTCGGAAGTTCACATAAAATGATAGTTACAAAATAATAATGACTTAAATGATAGCACAGCATTTAAAGCAACTAAATGTTCTTCTTGTCATAAGCACATAAATTCCTTTACCATGGACATGTCTTGTTGATTTGATTGAATCGATTAATGTCTATTTAGATGAGTCAGGAACACGGCTACGGTGGTTCCATATCGTCGCTGTCTAATAAATCTTCCAGTAGGGAATCGTTAGAGCATGTGTGGCCTCCTCCGTTGGTTCCAACCTGGATGTTTCATTCATTTTGGTTTCGTTTTTCCTTTGGCCCAAATAAATATATGATAAAAACAATTTCAACAGTCTGCTATGAACTTTTATAGTAATTGCATGTTTTTTTGTATAGTTAACGCTAGCAAAATATATTATGCAGCAGTCGAAACAAGTCCTTTTGGAAGTTAGAGACCAAACAGTTTCCATAAACTTAGTAACCGATACTAGGCTGTTTTGCCAATGCCCTTAACAGCTGTGAGGCGTAAATCCAGTTCGTGACCCAGTCCTTGTTTTCCCTTTGGCAACCAGTTCAGGGTGACCAGAATATGTGTGTCATTTCGACTGATCTTTGCTGACATCCTTGCGAGGCGTAC
This sequence comes from Drosophila kuntzei, assembly GCA_035042165.1. Classification (NCBI taxonomy): domain Eukaryota; kingdom Metazoa; phylum Arthropoda; class Insecta; order Diptera; family Drosophilidae; genus Drosophila; species Drosophila kuntzei. Next base: position 2,714,163 of record JAWNLU010001684.1, on the reverse strand, counting down.
ATTTCACTTTTAGTTATAACTCGAGCGTGTACGATAGGCAAACAGACGAGGATCGGCTTTCAACGGCAACAGTCCAATGCGATGGATGGGCCAACACCCTCGTCCTGTATATTCGAGGTGTTGTTGTTGAGGATGGAAACCTTTTTAATGGCTTGGCACCTCGCCCAACATCAGGCGTCGAAGGCGCTTGCGATCGAATTCTAAGCCGGTGTTCCTACAAAAATAATAGCTGTAGCGAACTCACCTGGACGATGGCCAAATACAAAATAGTCCTGTGGATCCTGCTTGACTTCTCCAAATAAAGCAACAGCAGAAATTTACTAGCAAATAAATTAAAATGCCAATTCTCTTTTCTTCTTTGTACAAAAATTTGAATCGCGCGCCATTTCGATTTAAGAACGATCACTAGCAGTGTTGCCAACTCAGCTTCTTGCCGCCACATCTGGAGTTCTAACTTTTTCTAAGTTCAAAGAAATACTAGAATATTTCAAATTATTACTACTAAATAGATTACCGTTTTTATCTGGCTTTCTTCTAGATTTCCCAGCTTTTTCTAGCTTTTTTAAATGTTAATACAGCTTTTTCCGATCCCGAAGAGTTGGCAACACTGATTTCCAAGTCGTAAATTGTTGAATGCTTTCAGGCTTGAACTGTGACAAAATTATTGCATACCTTTGCGCTGTGCATTAAATTCAATAGTCATTTAAAAGCATTGCATACTTTTGGGAATGGCCAATAATATTATTAACATTAAAAAGAATTGCATACTCTTAAGCTGCGATACGAGTTAGGTGATCAGTGTAATTTGTCTAGAATAGTGTGAACCCCAATTTAGTTTTCGTTGAATAAAACTGCCAATGAAAATCAATTTTGATTAGCTTTGAAAATAGTAATGTTAATCAAAACCAAATTTCACTAACTAGTAATAATGAAATGAAACAAAGAGTCAATGCGAATTAAATTAAGTTTTCGTTACATTTAATTTTTCAATGCTAGTGAAATGTCATTTTATAAGCAATACTATTTTCAATGCTTGTTAAATGTCATGTCATTATCATTAATTTGTTGTAATTTTATCATTAACGTATTGATAATGCTATAGCTACAAATTGACAGAATTTAAGAAATCAAACAAGGTTTTTTGGTATTGTATTGCTTTGTTGCTTATAAATATCACTCGATTGTCAAGTAGTTAAGTGAAAGAAAGGGGAAAGGGGCAAATTACAAATGTGTCTAAAGTACTCGTATTATAGATGTGTTGTATTACTGCTCTCCTCGAAGGCGGGATTGGTGGTACCGCTGAGAGAACGGTTTGTTTGCGGCGCAAAGTCGCTTTGCTGCAGATGGATAATCTTCGATTGCTGCTGTGAGCTGATCGGGACATGGAGGTTCTGTAGATTATCCAGATGTATGACATTGGACGGATTCGGTTGCTGTTGCTTTTCGATTTCTTTTGGTGATGGCCACTTGCGCAGCAGATTCATATCCGATTTCTTTGAGAAATGTGCCTCGATTTCCTGCAACAAATTGTTATGAAATATGGATGACAATCTAAGGATAATGTAACTTACGCCCAGTGTGCGACCCTCGGTCTCGGGGAGAGTAAAGTAGAGGACAACGGTGCCAATGAAGGCGACGGTGGCATAGAAAGCAAATGTGCCCGGCAACGTCAATGTCGTCAGCATGAAAAGGAAAAGTTTATTGGCCAGAAAGCCAAAGACGTAACCAACACCACCGGCAAATCCTGAAGCGCTGTTGCGTATGTCAGCGGGGAAGACCTCACCAATGAGTATCCAGGGTATCATGCGTATGCCCAGATGCGAGAAGAAGGCGGAGAGTAGCAAGAGAATTAGAGGAACCCAGACTAAATAGTTGGTCTCCTGCTTGGGAACGGTCAGCAGCAGATCATCCGCAATAGGCGGCTTCGACGGCATCAATTCGCTATGGACTGTTGATGTTGGAATTGCAGACGGAATTGGCAGCAACGTTGTGATCTCCAGTTCCTGCTCCTCTACTGGCTGTAAAGTGGTGTCCATCTCACGTTTGCTCCGATTCCATGACTCTGTTGTGTCCAACTCCAACTCCAACTCTGGCCACAAGGTAGTCAATTGTTGTTGCAATTGTTGTTGTTGTTGCTGCTGCTGCAGTTCATCCTGACGTTGATTCTCGAATATTTTTGATATGTTTGCTTGCGATATGATGCTCTCCTTAGGAACAATCGACGAGGCATTGATCACCACATTGTTAACCCCAAAACCGGGTACTTCGTTCAGAAAATGCGCATAGGTCGCTGTGCCGAGGAAGCACAGACCTGTGCCCACTGTGGATACCAGAACCAACGGCCGCTTGCCCGTAAAATGTATAAGGATTACGCCCAGTATTGTTGATATCATCTCTGCCACGCCCAGCAGTATGGTAGCATGGTATTTATTCATGGGAGCCTTTAACGTATGAAAGATTTGTACGGCGTACGTTTGCAGCGGCGTCTTACCGGAAAAGTGGCCCGTAAAGAAGGTGAAGGAGACCAGGAGGAAAGGCGCCAGAAAGGTGCGCTTACGCCACATGTGCAGACGCCTCTTTAGCCTGCTGCACAGACTGGGTGATGTTGATCTCCCATCGGAAGCCTCCTCGATGGCCTTTTGTGTGATGAGCTCATCGTACAGTTGATTGAACTCCGCTTCAATCATGTGCTCCGGCACCCAACCACGAAGCCATTGCAGTGATTTAACCGCCTCGTGGAAACGATGCTCCCGTATCAACCAAATGGGACTCTCGGGCACAAAGCACAGCATCACAATGGTTAACACTGGGAAGGCGGCACTCACAGCTGCCACACTCCTCCAATCCATCAGAGAGCCAAGTATGAACTGCACAAAAACGCCTGTGATCACACACGTGGTTCCAAGTGCCGACAAGATGCCCCGATACTTTGGTTCCGTGATCTCAGCCACATATGTGAGCACCTGCAAAAGGTTGAGAGCATCTGACATTTACTACAATTTTTCTAAGTGACAATTCAAGGCAATCGTCATGCTCCATGTGACCATGTGATCATGATATTGCATATTATAACAAATATAAAATCTGTAGTCGAGAGTTCTCGATTTGGAAATACTCTGAAATACCCAGCTGATTCTTATTTTTTCATTCTTCGCTGTGAAAAATTGTATTTTGTATAACCTTTCGCTTGCCTTTTTCCGATATCGGGATCTTTTTATGTAGAAAGTTTAAAATTAAACATGCAATCCTTCTAAATTTGAATTTCTTGTTTGTGTGTTATTATGAGAGCTCGCGGAACTTCCCAATATTGCAAAGCACCTCAAGTTTTTTCTCGTAGCTATGTAACTATAATGAGACTAGTTATAGATAGACTCTTCCATTAGAAATTAGTACCGCCAATTAGATAAATTTTAGCAAGTGGAACATGGACCGAATTGCATATCTGAGAAAGCTAATCCCCAAGAATCGAAAGATACTCTCAGTAAGTGATTGTAACATTGAAGATGCAAGTTTCGTTAGTAAAGATATTCTTACAGTCTTCAATTCTAAGCATGCTGTACTTGTATGCGATGTCCTTCAATAACGCCATGTTCAGGACAAAAGTGCCACGATATAAAATGCGTGGGGAATTGCGTACGCCAAGTCCACCGGAGGACTATTGCCGTAAAGGACTTTGTCCGCCCGGTGTTAACCACATCTCCTGTAATAATCCGTTCGTAAGTTAAAAAGAAAAGATTATATCAATCAAATCAAGCAACTTAATGCAATCAATCGCTTATCAAGTGGGGACCACAATGTTCGAAACCAAGAGATGGCGTTAACATGGATAAATTAAAAATTGTTATCACTGATCTTCATAATAACCTGCGCGGTCGTTTATCTAGAAAACCGTTCTTGAGAAATTGTCCGAAACCAGCCAAGCCCTTGCAAAGGTTACACTGGGATCATGAGCTTTCCATACTGGCGATGCGTATAACAAATTTCTGCAATGACGACAAAGCCTCCGAATGTGCGAACACAGCCCGTTTCTTGAACGTGGCCAAGAGTACATTGAAAGTACATGCAAATTATCCTGAGTCCATTTTTGTGAAGACTGCAGTCGAGGACATATGGTTTAATTATTGTGGATTTGTAGACAAAATGTTCGTAAAACGATTTCCAGCAAATGCTACAAATCAAGATTATGCATTAGCAAATATAATTAATGAAAAGGTTAGATATGTCGGCTGCGGCCTGCTAATTCAAGGGACTGACAAAGATTCTACTAATTATTTCACCTGTCTGTACAATGAGAAAGTTAAGCCTGGACAAAAAGTATACGAAACAAAAAAAGTATAATGTACGAATTGATATCATTGTAATTGAAATCTGAATAAATAATACAAATGTTCTTTGTACACTTTCGTATTCGAGTTTGATATCCTAGAGAATTTGATTTTATTTATTAAGCATTGGTAATTTCTTATAACACCACTAATTAAAATTATAGGGCCCTAATGTAATTTATGGTCTAAAATCCATATCATCGCTGTATCGAATTACCGGCTAACGGTCGCTAACTGAAAAATAGTTGGAAATAATATCTTGAAATCTGTAATGCATTTTGGCACAAACAATTAAAACACTAATTTTTTTTGCTCTAAAGATAATTCAGTCTCATGAAACGACTACAAAGGGATATCTGTAATTATTTTCCGAGAAATATGTAAATTTTATACTAAACGGCGCAAATCAATTGAATAGATGAGAAAAAGTACATATTTACATTTGTTTTTATAATGAACGAACTGAATAGGAGTTTCGAAGAGAATAGATTGAAGTACAGAAATCGTACATAGAGAGATATTTGACTAATTTGAGTTAATTTATGAGTCACGTTGAGCGCTAGAGATATTCGTTTCCCAGAGTTAATGAGGGGACAGGGGAAATATTACAAATCGGATAGATTGCATTCGGCAAGGTCGACTTACAGATTTGCCACAAAATATACAATTAATTGTTAAGTTGGTTAGTTGGTTAGTTGGTTAGTTGGTTAGCTGTTTTGTTGGATCATGATCACTTACTGGTGCCTCCATCAAACCGCCGCCGAGACCAGCCAAGCATAAAGCTGCATACAGATGCTCCGTGCGCGTTGAAAAGTGAAACATTAGCCAAGCAGCCAATATGGGCAGGTTGACAAACTGAAAGTGATATCAAAAACCCGATACAGATTCATTTACATTTTTAGATACATAATAATAACAAGAGATCACGCGGGTTACCGCATCAACATAACATTGCACAAATCACGTGAAATGGATTTGTTTTAATTTCTAGTTCAGTATGTCAATGCTATTATTCATATGTAGCCCAGAGGGTTGCAAAATGTGTAACGCATTAAAGGAAGCTAAGCAGACCCCATAAAGTATAAATGTACATAAATATGTATATTCATGATCAATATGTATCCATGCAAATTTCTGTTTCACTACGTTAATTAGTACTTGCTATAGATCTGTCGAATAATTAAATCAAAATGCTTTTATTCTCGAAAATCAGCGCTTAGTGTAAACTTTTTTTTTCCTTAAGATATCTCAATCAATAGCACAGATCAAGCTTCTTTGGAATACGCACCTGCATAGCTCGACGCTTGCCCAGTGGTTGAGTAAGTAACCCAGAGAACAGACAACCCAGCGGTACGCAGATCAAATTTATAGAACCTAAGAATTTTTTAATGAGAATTTTCTTTAATTTTTTCTGAGCGTTACTTACTGAACCATGATATTTCATCTTTGTTAAGCACTATTTCGCCATTGTGTGCCTCGCTGCGTCCTTCTCCGCCCTGTATAGCGGGTATTACAATTGTGGGGAATCCCAAAGTCATGCCATAGCCTACACAAGAAAATTCACAGATTAACCAATAGGTAATTTTGTTTCTAAAGTCAAGGAATGAATTCGGTAGTTTTAAAACTAATTATGATTATTTATTATAATCAAAGATTGACAGTAAAAATATTTCGAGATTTATTAAACTAACCGACTTCATACCTTGCTTAATTAATTTTGCACATAACATTTAGTACATTCAAAATTCGAGAATTACAATTTATTTACCGAATAGCAATATGTTCTTAATACTAACAGCTAGAAACTGTGGCAGGGCCCGTCGAAAGTTGCTCACTTCCACATCGGTTACACCGGAAATGCGTCGGTTGTTGCCATTTTGCATAAATAATGGACGATCGTTCAGCGCGCTATCAATGATAATAATAAAATGGAGCAATTATCTTAACTTAGTCAATGTTTATAGTAAGTATAAGATTAGTTTTTACTGTTTTTTTATTTAAGCTTTGTTTACCCATTTTTCTCAGGCGGCGCAGCTGTTTTGCCATTGATCATCGTGGCGTATACTTGATTTGTTTGATAATATTCTCTTTCTTTTTGGTTTATTGCTTGTTTATTGTTGTTGCTTTTATCTCATATGTTTTACAAAACGAATACGATAGGTAACATTTGCTTCAAGTGCAAAAATATATTTGAATGTTTAACAGGACCTCACTCTCTCTCTAATGGCAACTAAGATAACAATTTCAACGGAATCCAAAATAACATGACAAACTTAACGCAATGTTCATTCTGAATTATCAAGTTTTCGATAGTTAATTTCTCAAAATTCATAAGGGTTCGTCACTGATATCGTTATTATTATTATGCTCTTGTTGTTGTTGGCTTTCTTTTGCATATTTTCGTTTCACTTTAGTATTCGCCTGGGAGCGTCGAATTTTTTGACACAATTTATTGCTTCACGTACGTGTTAATATGTTTAAATTGTCTTAATTTCTTTTTACCATTTCAATGGTCAAAAGGTTTGTAGGCGTTGATTATTGTTTTTATTAATTCATTAATTAAGACTTGATATTAATTAAAGAAAACTTGCAATATATATATAGTATGAATTATGTTTACATTTAAATACTGATCATTAAACTGCGGTAACTTTTTGGAGAAACAAACGTAATTTGTATATAAATGTATATATGACAAATATAAGCAGCTGACAAATATATATATACATATATTGATAGTATTTAAATCGGTTGTTTGTTTTTGAAAAACCTGTTAATTTCGCAGGTTCGTCGTACTTGGGTTCAGAAACCTGCTTTAACTCTACCTCTCTTAGTAAATCTATCCTGTTAGACTAATATTTTATAGGTCAGGGAGAATTCCAACCTTGATTTTGGCTCATCTTGAACAGGCAACCATTTTGTAGTTATTTACCAATTAGTAAACTAGTTAACGATTTATCATGGTCATCTCGTTACCGCGTCTATTCAGACCCAGCTATGAGGGAACCTTTCACCTATTACGAGTATCTCACGCGTTCAAGTATTTTGCATTTTTGTTTTTGCCTTCTTTCATAAAACCGCCGGCTATAATTGAAATTATGCTTGATGTTTTTAGGGTCTGTGTTTGCTTTGCTGTTGGATATTTTGATAGCTATTTATGGTACTTTGCACCAGTTGGCACGAACTCTGAGGTGTTGACGTTATCTGAAGTGATCAAACGAAGAGTATACAAAAATATGCAATATTCATATTTTCTTTTATTGACTATCAAAACAGGTTTGTAACTAATAGGAATTTTATTTTGTAAATTATCATAGGAAAAGTTGTAGATCTTTGAATTGACAACATAACCAGTACTTCGAGCCTGGACAAAAGTACATAATTTTATGTACATACGTGTTCAAACGGGAATGCAACGTGAATTGAAAATGCAAATGTCATAGACAACAACCGGAATTGTATGTATATATCTAGATATAAAAGAAACCTTGAAGTCGCATATTTAAGCCACAATGCAAATTGAGGAAGCACAGCACTTTGGAACCCTTTGAATTGATATGAATTTTGCCATTGTTTAATTTATTTAATTATTATTTCCGTTACACTTTGATTTTAAATTATTAAGTTTCCAATCTGTGTAACACATTTCACTGTTTTTCCGATTGCTATTAATGTGCCGTTATATTCTAAATTTTACGCTATATTCTCGCCGATATTTTGTGCGCTTCGCTTTAGGCCAACATCTTTGCGCGACGCACAGTCAAAACAAACTGAAAACGGAAACGTAAAACCCAAACCAAATGAGCACGAAGCTCGACTCGTCAGTTACAGCAAAAGCAAAAAGCGAAAAGCAAAAAAAGGCAAAATACAAATAAATAAAAGTACAAATAAATAAAAACAAAAACAAATATGTTTGCTTCAAACGCAGCTTACAAAACAATTCCGCAGCTTCGTTCACTCTCTGCAGTCGCAGCTGTCGACGATGGCAGCGCTGCTTGCGTCGCATTCATTGTGAATGGCTTAACGAAACAAGTTTGTGCATTAAACTTTCTAGTATAAATATAATTCTAATACTAAGTGTATGAGCATGCAGGTATTTACTCCACTAAACGTGCTTTAGTAGTGTGCAAGACATTTAATAAATCAAATCAAATAAATAGGAATCTATATACATATGTGCATTCGATTTAATTCACTTTGATTACTATTGTGTTTGTTATCATTGAAAAGCTTTTATTGTGACTTGTGAATTTCTAATTAATGGGATACCCACAAAAGAGCCTGATTTAATTCACCTTGATAAATAGTTAGCATAAGCCTGAGACAGCTGTAACTCAGAGCGATTTGTCGTTTGCACAAAATGTCATTGAATATACAGAAAGAAAAATACTGTTTTTTTCCTATTATTTTATAGTTGAGCCATACGTTCTTGGAACCAGTTAGAAAAATAAATAATAAAATAATTTTATATTTTTAAAAATAAAAAGAAAACGTGTGATTTTTTGTTCAAACAATTTCTTGGCTAACTGTATGTACATACATTTACCGCTGCAAATAGACGGAAACCGGTATCTATAGTTATCCTATTTAAACATAGAATCAAAAAAATAAATTCAATTAAATTCATACATACATACATACATATGTACATATATATGTATTTAATGTTATTGTTGTTTAACAAAGCGGACAATGCTGCCAAACTGACGTAAACTATCAGATTCAAAATGGACAATTATCTACAAATAAAATGTCATGTTAAGAATTCAATTGCCTTTACAAAGAGAGACAGCGAACGCGAGAAATTTAAACCGGATTTCAACTAATTTAAAAGCTCACATACACTTCGATCTGAAAAGCGGTAAACTGAAAACGAAATTGACTCGTAACTTCTTCTTTTAGACTTCACTAAAGGTAATTAACATTCCATTTTTAATAACTTGCTTACTTACTTATTTGGTCTGTCGCGCATCTGTATTGACACATTTATTTTAAGTCATTATTGGGTACTTTAGTTTTAATACCTTTTCGCTAATTTGAGATAAATATGGGCATAGCTGAAAAGTTTTAGGTGCTTAGTGCAACTACATATTTGTTTTAACATGTAGTTGCCAAATCGAAAATGAAATCGACTTATAATATCCACAATAAAATCTCATCGTTGCACTTGAAATTAGAAAGATGCTTCGTGTTTTGTTTCCAATTACAAAAGTGTTTGAAACTGGTTTGCTTGCAATTCAGGTGCATCAATTTTTGTAGTCTTTTTTATTGCAACATGCACACATATTTTCTATCCAACGTGTCGAATCGCAGTTAATTTCCGAACTGGCATGCAAAACGAAGGTCATGGGACAAAAAAGTAAAACACTGTAAGCATACATACTCGTACATACTTAACAAAATATGTAAGTAATTCGAAATAAACGATTTTTGATACGACATACACACGTGATCATTCGCGGTGATTTATGTTTGCATTAGCATTTGTGCTATTGTGTCTGTATGTGTTTTTTTTTAATTGTGGGGTTCTATCATCCACACTTTTAACATGAACACTTTTCCCATTGGACAATTAACGGAAATGCGAAATTTAAATAATTTAAGGCATTAGTCGATTATATAATAAGCAAACACACGCAGTTTAATTTTGTATAGTAGCGTAGTAAGTACTTAATTGCCAATAGACAATTTTGGCATGACTTTCAGTTTATTGTAGTGATGTATATCTTATATAAGTACTTATTTACGTACATCATGGGAGCTTGCCGACTGATATTTCTGCGCAACCGAGCTTCCGCCATTTTTTTTTAGATTTTCGTTTTATCTAAAAAGTGAAGAATATCCATACGCTGCTCTTGAACTTCCCCGGCGGACTGAATAGCTGCCTTTCTGCACCTAAGCGCTAAGATTTGGGAATACAGGCCAAAAAATCGCATTATCCGAACCAATAAAGTGTTTTGTATAACAAATTAGCTACAAACTGTTAATTGCACAGCCCAATATAATCGCACGTACAAAGTTGCGCAGAATATATTTTGTGACGTAGCTGTGCCTATCATAATAATTTTATCTGATTTAATATCTTTCCAGAATGTAAGTAAGCACGATACAGCGCTTAAATTAAATATTAATACACTAGGAAATTCATAAGACGGTTAAAATTACATTTTGAATTTAGCGCCATTTTTAAGTCACAGTGTTACCAGACACTGAGTTGGTGAGTTCACAATAGTATGTACACTCCTGAACATGTTCACTTGTTCCTTTTCGATGTTCCGGTTCAAATTTTTGCTCATTTTTAGCTCTAGTTTTGAAATAAATTGTTAATATAATATAATGAAAAATTTCAATTCGGAGTTTTGAAATAAATTGTTAATATAATATAATGAAAAATTTCAATTCGGATTAAGATAAAATGAAGATGATAATTTTTATAATGGTTTGAAGTTCGTGACTCGTCGGTGGATGAATTTGTATAATTTAGTTCTAAAGAAAAGTATCATAAAATTGACAAAATTGTGATGAAAACTCTGCAAAAATTTTCAAAATTCTAGCTTCAAATTAAGAAAAATTAATAAAAACCCCTTTTTGAAAAAATTACTAAATATGAATTTGGAACTTTTGGTCTGGCGTTGCCAGATGTTTTTTTTTGCTGGGTGGCAGCTCGGTTCAATAAGACGATGCATCGAAGTTTCTCCACCTCTATAACACGATTTTTACCGCGTTTTTTACCAAAAATCCATACACAGTTCATCGTAATTAACCAGCTTAGATATAAAAGCAAGATGAGCGCTTCAAATGTAGAACCAACGCCGGCAAAACGCAGTACGCCACCCACAATTGGAACTCACAACGGAACATTTCACTGTGACGAGGTTGTTGCATGTTTTATGCTGAAGCAATTGCCGGAATATGAAAATTCTGATATTTTTCGCAGTCGGGACGATAAGGCATTGCGTGAGAAATGCGATATAATAGTGGATGTCGGAGGTGAATTTGATCATGCTACGAAGCGGTATGATCATCATCAGCTGACATTCAAGGATACGTTCAACACGTTGCGTTCGGAATTCACGGAGAAATTTGATATTAGGTAAATTCTATGATCAACAGAAAGACTTAAGTGTGTAGTTTTTAAATATTATCCTTATCAATTGCAGACTCAGCAGTGCTGGCCTCATTTTCTGTTATTATGGCGAGCGTGTGATTCAAAGTATTTTGAAACGCGAACGAAATATGGAATTATCGCCCCAAAATTTAAAATTGGCATTTCTGCAAATTTATCGGAATTTTATAAGCGAGCTCGATGCCATCGACAATGGTGTACCCATGTTTGAGGGTGGCGAACCACGTTATAAGATATCAACGCATCTCTCGGCGCGCATTGGCAAACTGAATCCATCGTGGCAGGACTCAAATTCTGATACGGATCAACGGTTTCACAAAGCAATGGCCATTGCGGGCAATGAGTTTGTCGAGAATGTTTTAGAAGTTGCTTGTTCGTGGATCGCTGCTCGTGATCATGTGCGACGGGCTTTGGAGGAAGCAAAAACCATTCATTCTAGTGGAGAAATTCTGTTATTGGACACATTTTGCCCATGGAAAGCACACTTATTTGATTTGGAAAAAGAATATAAGCTGGAAGGTGTATCAAAGTTGGTTATATTTAATGATGGCTCTAGTTGGCGTGTTGCCGGCGTCCCTGTAACGCCAAGTAGCTATCTTGGTCGCAAGTTTTTGCCCACACCATGGCGAGGACTACGAGACGAGGAGTTGAGTAAAATAGCTGGGATTAAAGATCTGATATTTGTACATCACACTGGCTTTATTGGCGGTGCGAAAACTAGAGAGGCTGCCTTAGCCATGGCTCAAAAAAGCATCGAGTTCACTGACGAATGATGCTGTAAATATGTGTATAATAAATTGCGGTTGTTTGGAACCTTACAAATTTTATTTGTTTCTTTCTTGATAAGATTTGTGAAATAGTTTATACAAAAAGTGCCTAATCCATGCGAGTCTTTAATGATCGCTCTGTAATCTTGTCTGCTTCAATAATGTAGACGGTGGCACCCCAACCACTCATTGCGTCACGGTCAAAAGCATTCACCATAGACTGGGCAATGACCTCAAATAGCTGATCCGGCTCCAGATCAGGGCGCCATAGAGTCTCACACATGCCGTATAATTGTTCAGCACAGGTGCCCGCAACTACAAAATCATCGGGCTCATTGGGGCAACCAATGAGATCCATATTACAGATGAACGGTTTCATGGTCTTAGGATCCAGACCCGCAACCACGGGCTCAATAAAGTAAGGTCCAAAGCGATGCTCATACAGAAAACTGGACAACATGGCAGAGAACGGTTTGGGCGCCATTTCACGATTCTCTTTTGTTTCATATATATTTTTGCGGAACATTAAACGATCGCGTACCGTCAATATATCAGTCTGCAGTCCAGTTAATCCCAGGAACATGCGAGGGGCAATGTGAAACACCTTCTTGAAGTCTGTGGAAATGGTCTGTGCCTGCACACCAAAGCGATGATCCGTTGCAATAGCCACACAGTCCTTGCCACGCATGGCAACCACGCAACCACCATTATATGCCAGAATCGACATTGTTACTTTGCGTTTATATTTAATAAAGATTAACGAGAATAAAATTCGGAAAATGCTAAACGCCGCTTCGAAGATGACTTTTTGTTTCTGCCAGTACGGTCAAAGTTGCCAGACGGCTTTTTCTGAATTGCACTTACTAAAACGACAAATTTAGGTCTAGACTGGTAACACTAAAAAAGTTATCGAAATGACGTAGATAACTTAAAAATGAATAAAATATACAAAAAATCCTGAATAGATTATTATTTCATATGTATTTATAAAATTAGTAAGCAGTTAAACAACCGCAGTTTCATAACCGATTCATTTTTGTACTTATTTTTTTTTTAACTTTTATAATTCCATCATTTTTAAATTTTTGAAACAAAAGAAGATATGTATTGCGAAAAATAATCTTATTCAATAAGAAACTATTTATCTATAAGAATTAATTGCTGATGAATTAATGGGCATTTGATAGGCGACACTACTTTGATAACTATTATCGATATCGATAAGTGTATATCGACGACTGTCATTACAATCGAGTAACATACATCAGCACGATGTCCGCTTAAAATTATAAAATTCTACATAAAAAACAACAACAACACTAAATGTTTGAAGTAGCGACTGTTGTGCAAACATTGTTCCATTGCTCGCGCTTAATACAATTGCAAAAGTTAAACGAATAACAAGAGCAGCAACAAGAAAAGCGATAGGTAAGCCGACTACAAACTTGCACAACAACAATATAGAAAGAATTAGTGAAAATTGCAAGTGCAACTGTAACTGCAATAAATATCGCACATACAGACTCCAACGGTGAAATGGCTGAGGCAATGGTCGTGGAGGAGCGCCCCACAGCGCCCAAACGTTTTTTCTGTCACATGTGCAATGTGGAGATCAACATTCCGAATACCGACTACACTTGCCCCTTATGTTCGAACGGATTTGTTGAGGAGCTACCAGCTAATGCGCCTGAGCTGACGGCGTCCACCAGCAGTGCATCCAATGATACGGCCAATGCTAGCACTAGCTCTAGCAGCAGCGGCGCCGGTGGCAGTGGAATCCTCAATGTGGAATCGCTGCGAAATGATATTGTATCGCTGCTTAGTATGCGAAATGTGCCCAACTTGGAAATAACCATTGAACCGAATCGACGACACACCAGTGTAATGCACTTGGGGGGCCCTGGCACTCCTATGGCTGGTGCCGGCAATATTGCGGGAGGACGGGTACGACCCGCAAACTTAGATCGCCTGGATAATGTGCTGTACGATTTCCTTCAAAGCTTGCCACTGGCCGGCGCATCGACCGAGATTGTAACTGGTCATGGCACCGGCGGAAATTCGCATATGTTCTTCATGGGTAATCCCGGCGATTATGCGTGGGGTCGAGAGGGTCTCGATACGATCGTTACACAGATGCTCAATCAAATGGAGACATCGGGTCCCCCGCCATTGTCGTCGCAGCGTATCAATGAAATACCAAATGTGAAAATCAGCGCCGAAGAAGTGGAACGCAAAATGCAATGCTCCGTTTGTTGGGATGACTTCAAACTGGATGAAACCGTGCGCAAATTGCCTTGTTCACATTTGTATCACGAGAATTGCATTGTGCCATGGCTGAATCTACACAGCACCTGTCCCATTTGCCGTAAGTCGCTAGCCGGCGATGATGACAACGACGACGTTGATGAGGACTTTGTGCTCCTCAACAGATTTGTAGATGGTAATGGCAGCATCGGCGGACATGGTAGCAGTACCAACACATCAAGAACTGCAGCACCTACTAATGTATCTAGTCAAACAACGGCAGCAACACAGCCAACTGAGCCAACAACAGCCGCACCCTCATCTCGCAACAACGTGTTCACCTTTGACGATGACAATATGTTTCTGGACTAATTTATAGGGAGTACGAATCGAGAGTGTAATCGAAACGGGACGAGCATGGTTTAACCTGATATTCAAAATTAAAGCCCACACGCAGCTTAAGCGTTGAGCAATTAGCACACAAAATCGAAGCAGTTGCAAAATATTTATAACAATTTACATAACAACAAACAAATAATAATTATAATATAATAATGTAGACACACGCTTTTCTTATGTTGTTGTTCAATAAGGGCTGGTAAACAATATTTATAAATTGTTAATCATTCTTTTGGCTCCTTCAATAAAAAATTTTTGTAAAAGTAGTAATACTATTACCCATTTTTATAGCATATTATAAAAATTATGTATAAATATCTTCAATTATATTTATTGTTCCAAAAATCTGAAATAGAAACATACTGTACTTGCGCTTAACTCAATATATAAAAGTTGTTTTGCATGAAATGGATAATTTATTAATAACAAAACAAAATGCAACTAGATACTAGTTATAAAATGAATGGGTGCAGCACGTTTTGCTGAAAATTATAAATCACAACATTAAGTTATTTAATAAACGATGATATAATTTGATAATTAATCTACTCTATAAACAATAAAACATATGTATCAAATTAATAAATAAAAAAATATTTAGTCAGCTGAAAGCATTCGGAACAGTGTGGCAACGCCATAAGCAAAGTTTTTATTCTTGATGTGTCTGTGTGAGTGTAGTTGTTGTTATACAAAGGCGCTACTTTTAAGCCATCTATGTTATTTATAGCCGAGAGCACAAAATGCTATAGACAATTGGAGTAATTGGAGTAATAAAGCGTGATTCGAGAGCATGGCAACTGCAGTCAGTAGCAGCAACAGTGATATTGTTTTGCTCACAGATGTGGTATGAGTCTAAAATGATGAACTTTACTTCAATAATTTATAATAGACGCACAGGTGCGAGATCAATATGTTCACTATCTGGAGCGGCAGCTGGAGGAGAATGTTGCCATGTGGGCCTCCACATCCAGGAATCATCATAAGGCCACAGCTTGGGCATGCATTGCGCACAGTTTGAAAACTTTAGAGACGCGTGCAATTAAAGCCTGCCAGGCTGCACAACTTTATCAACGTGCCATGGTCAAGATGGTAACGTATATAACGATCTATTCCATGTCAGTTATCTTATGCTCAGTTGTACGTTATGCAGATAGCCGCCGTGCGACGCAACACACAGGAATGCCGGCTGGACGATGCGCTTTTCGACCACATGCAGCGACAGCATTTAGTCGAGGATGCAGCATCAATTGACGCGGTTTCTCCGCAACAGTTTGCGGATAAATCAACGCAAACATCCATGGCAGGCATGCAGGCAAATAGCGAGCATAATGACAATTATATAAACTATACGCTGTGTCAAAAAATCGATTTGTTTCAGTCCCGACTCGCTGACCATGAATCGGAACAGCAGAAGCAACAAACTGAAGGCAATGTCGAGAAGCAGGCAGCAACACCCGAGTCTAGCACTGAGGATGCAGTAGCTCAGGAGCTGGCCAAGTTATTTGACGATGAACCAACCGATCTGAATGCTTTATTTGGCATAGAAATTGAAACCACTTCCGCTATGGACGAATACCCGGATCTTACATGCGCAGAAGCAACTAAACAACTAAAGCCAATAACATCGCCTTCTATAACACAGCCTATGCTCCACAATGAAAACACGAAAGATCTCAGGCATAGTCGCTGGCCTTGTGAGTTGTATGCACAACGACGTCGTCTTAGCGCGTGTTTGGTGCGTTTATTGGATGCGGATTGGCGCTGTGAGGATGCGCTCCGATATAAATTCAATATGCTGTTTGGCGAGGACAGTGATGATGAGTTTGCAACGCACATATCTAGTCCAAGCATTGATCTAGTCGATGAAGTGCTGCTGGCCAGCTGCATATTACGTATACGACCTTGGATTGTACATTATTTGATGCGTCCATTGCAGGAGGGTCTAATTGCCAATCGATTTCTATTCAAAAAGCTAGCTAAAATGCTTGCAAATAACATTGTCCTGGTAAATCCATATGCCAGTGAACGACAGGTGAAACAGGCCGTCGAACAAATGTTCTGCATTCAGCCCAAAGGAATTCAAAGCGAAAATGATCTGGAGTTTCTGCCATCAGTGTTCGTTGATAGATTCGATAGCTGAGTGAGGACATCTTCTGACTTCAAATCGAATTTATTCTATCCTTGTAGAGATCTTTACTATTAATTTGTGTACCTAATGAAAAGTATTGTATTCATGATAAGCAATAAAATTTTAAGTGTAATTCCCAGAGTAATTCCAATCTACTATGTGCTTCAATTCATATAAGAACGAATCGATCCAAAGTATTTAGATTGCTATAAATATAACCAAATAAAATGTCTAGTTTCACCTGTAGTTTAATAATTGTAGAGTTCGTGCAGATTTGTTACTATAATTGGTTAGGATTGGTTTTGATAGAAGTGATTCAATCAATTCGAATTGATTGAGCTACATCAATAGAACACTAGCGATTATTTAGCATTTTGTTTGTTTAAATTATAATTAATTCAATGATTACAATAATTTTAGCTCTCTGCACATCTCTCTGTTCATGTTCATGTTCTTTTTTTTTGTTTGTTTTTTTTTATAATTATATAAATTTTAATATATTTAATAAACGATACATATAATATAGTTTTTGACGAAATTGCGGCTGCTGCTGCTGCGATGGCGGCTGCGGCTACTTTTGTTGTTGTTGTTACTCTTACGGCTGTGTTTGTTGTTGTTGCTGCTGTGGTATTGGTGGATAATGTGGTATTGTGGTTGTTGTTGTGATTGGTATTGTGTTCCAGTTGTTGTTGGCATATTACTGATTTTGTTTAGTCTGCAGCAGCTACAACGTCTTGTTGTGGTTGTTGCCGTTGTATAGCAACTGAGACACTACCTAGTATCGGGTATTTGATTTGTGTTTGCCGCCGCATTTGCATTTTGTTTGTATTTTTGTTGCTGCTGCTGCTGCTGTGAACCCGTGGCAGTCTCCGCTGGCTGTGGCCGGCCTCGTCTTTCGATGCCACCTCGATCAGCTGCTGTTGGCCTGCCGCCAGCACCAGCTGCAGTTGCTGCTGCCGCTGCTGTGCCACCTCCTACACCCACCACACCAGCACCACCAACAGTACCTCCTGTTGCTGCTGTGCCGCTCGTTTGTGTTGTTGCTGATGTATTGTTGGCCTTTTTATTTTTGTAGCGATATTCATCGCATACGAAATCCTCCGGTGAGGTCTGTTGCATTTGATTCACCTGTCGTACCACAGCGCGTTGCTGCTGTTGTTGCGGCTGCTGCTGCTCATCTGCATTGTTATTAAGCAGCGTCTCCTGTTCCTCCTGCTGCTGCTGTTGCTTTTGGCTATCGCCACTATTCTGCTCCTTATTTACATTATCACTCTTGGCCAAACAATCGCCATCATCATTGGCCGCATTCACATCCAGCTCCTCTGTGCAAAGCAACGACAAAAGCAGCGACTGCACAAACGTGGAGCTGTCATGAAAAATGTAATTTAATTAAATATATGCTTTAAGCCTGGTGTAACATGGTCAACTCTCTCGGACTCACCGATTGGCGCGTTTGCGCTCAGCATCCGCCCACTCGGCATCTGTCAGCGTGGGCTGCATAAATTTGGCCAGCAAGTACTGGGATTGCGATGACTCGCCAGCTGCAGCTTGGCCGCCAGCTTGGCTAGCCAAGGCACCACTGTTGCCGCTGCCATTGGCCGTTGAAGTGCCGACAGTACCAGAGCCGACGCTTATGCCCAGGGCACTGTTATTGACTCCGCTGCCACTGCTGATGCAACTGTTGCCGACCGCCTGCAAGAAAGATCTGTATTTGAGATATCAATATAATAAAATTAAATGAATCGTCAATACTTCTCTGGCGTTGAGTGTATTGGCGGCCAGGCTGCTCGACTGTGTCTGCTGATGGCTACTGGTCGATGCAAAGCTTGTGCCCACCGGCCATTCGCTGGTGCGCAGGTTGGGATGTCCACTCACACCACTGGTATTTATACCACCACCATTGCCAACTGCACCGCTGCCCCCACCTGCACCGCTGATCACCTCGGCCATGGTGGCATTCGAATTCGATGTTGAGACTATGGGATGCGTGCGTCTTGGCAGTCGATCAATTTGGCGCGATGCCTAAAATAATGAAAGCGTTAAATCGTATAAGCAAAAATGTAAAATTGTTTCCCTTATACAATGCATATATGCATGTTTGTATGTATGTATGTATGTTAATAAAAACAAACAAAACAATAAACGCTGCTTACCGTTGCCTGCTGTCGATCCATTTGCATTTGCATCTGCAATTGTTGCAATTGCGATGTTGGTGGTCCGCCACGTCTAACGCCGGACAGCTGTGAGAGCAGCTCCGCAATGGGATCGACAGATTCGCGGCCCGATGGCGACAACGCCGACAGACCGCTCGATGAGCTAAAGTGCATATTGGAGCGACGCGTCCTAGGTCCACCCAATGTGCGTCCAGGTATGCGACGCACTCCACCTCCATGCCGTATGGCTGAGGGCTCATCGTATAGTCTAAAGGTTAAGGCAATCCAAAATCAATTGTTTGTGATGCAATGTTGTTATTAACTTTAAAAAAAATCACTGAATAGCCTCTCTACTTTGAGAGAGAGACAGAATACTTCTTACTATCGATAAAACTCTTATATACACTCTCTCTTTCTACAATCTAAACACATTATAGTGCATTTCAAAGTAAGCGAGCTCTTGCCAATTTGATATATTGCCGAGTTTCAAATAAATAAATTAACGATTTATGAATAAAAGTTGTATATTAAAGACCCTCTTGATACTCCTATATATTTACTATTCAAACTTATTATCTTTTCAAACTTCGTTGGAAAATCTTCTCTGTTCGCAAGGTATATAATTTTAGTTTTACTAATTGATAACTTAAATGGAATTATTATTGAAAATGCTGTGTATGTTTTAGAATGGATATCAAAAAGGATATTAACTCTCGTGGTCCTTGCCGATGCTCCAATGTTAAATGACCAGCAAAATCATCTGTGACTAGATTCGGCTCACCGCCTGGCAATCCGGCACAAACGGGACAGACGACCTCCAAGCTAGTCTCCGTATGTTCAGCGGAAACATGCTCCAATAAAGTTGCATCACTGAAGCCCATCTTTTTACAATAAGGACACGTAAATGATTGCGGCTGATCCGTTGTTAGCATCTCACCGCCAAAATACAATTCAATATCGGAACGGGTAAGTATGCATTGCATTGGATGCTCGACCAAATGGCGAGTGGAGGTAACGCCATCCTCATAGCAATCGGCGCATAGATCATAATCATAACAGATTAAGCACTTGTAACGACGTCCATTAAAGTTACTTTTTAGACATGAATCGCAGCTCACACCTGAATTAAAATTAATATTTAGCATATATGTAGTATATAAAAATAGAAAATCACTTCATATAGAAACATTGCGAATTACCTTCATGACGACTCATTATTTAGCAGCAGCGGCAGCAGCAGAGGCAGCAGCAGCGACGACTTCACGTCCACGGCTCCGTTCCCTTTTAGGAGCAATCTACCGTTGACGAGGCTACTGGAGATTTCGTTTTGATTTGATTTTAATAAACTTTCGGATGAGCTTTCAGTATTAACTCGTTCGTTTCCGCACTGTGTTTTGTATTGGAGATTTCTATGTACACATGTGTAGAATACAAAAAGAGCTGTAAGGCGAAATGGAAAAAGACATTGACAATCCCCAAATGTAAACAGATGACAACAAAGGAGAAAACGGCGAAATTAAGTAACAAGCCTAACACGCATACGCACACACACACATACACTAATGCATATACACATACATACTTATATACATATACACTCACGAATGCAGCCCGCCCTCGCAGATGCAAAGTTTTTTCTTCTTTACAATTTTCTTTTCACCTTTCTTTGCAAAGCTCAAAGAAGACGATTACGGTTCTTTCTCTTTGGTGTTACCTTTCGCGTTTGTCGCCCGAAAATGAAATGAATAGAAACAGGCAAAAGGTATAAATCGCACACTTCCCCACCTCCTTCTTGCAATTTGTATTGACAGCGCACACTACCACAAGCTTAGGAGTAATGAAATTTTTCAATACAATTGAAAGCAAATACGGGCATTATTAAAAGATACATACATTAACACAGTGCACAATAATATTTTAGCACTATATATTACATATTTTAACCATGCACAGTAAACATTTATTTTTAACTTTTTCGATTCGCGAAAATTTTCAACTCATTCGACCCGTCCGTCGTCGTCGTCGTGTGCTTTTGTGTGTCGCTGCGCTGTTCCCTCCACTTCCCTCTCTTACTATGCCGAGTGCTGCCACATTTGCCAAAAAGATGGTGCAATAGTCAATGTTAAATTTACCGAGACGCAACAGCTGCTTTTTGTGGTATGAATAAACAAATTGTTTATAAACAATTTGATCACTTTTACTATTTTAATTTAATTCAGCGCAATATGTGCTGTCGAATCGCAATAATGGCGTTGCCATACATATGCCAAAATGTGGCAACGCTAAATCCAAATTACAAGAGCTTTTTGCTATTTTTCTCGTAACACCACACAATGCTCGGTATTAAAATAGGTACTGCCAGCTAAAGGCGTCCGGCCTGACAAGCTGATTGGCAGCTGATAAACGCACTTTACCTATTTGGATGACTTGCAGTGTAAGAAATTCAGTTATGACAGGGGGTGGTGGGCTCGTTCCTTGTGCATGTGCAATCATAGGTGAAAATTCATCTATCCAGATGTCAGGGAATTGTTATACTTTTTTTTTACGGATGAGCTTCAGTTTGTTAAATAACCATGACATTTACACGCTCACAGCTTTGGCGGTCGCTTTGTATGTCGATTTGTTGTGGGAAATAATTTGTAATTATACATGACACTATTTTTAATCATTTTGCGTTTTCTGCTGCATTCATCGGCGCGTAATTATGGCACATTCATCTTTATGTACATTTATATGAGTGTATGTATAACATCTGTACATATACAAACAGACATATACAATCTACGCAATTGCAAATGATTTCAGATGAAATCTTTGTTCGCCGCAAATCTTCATTGTTACAAAATAAAAATAAGTTGCTCAGACGATGTAGATTTTTTTTTGTTCCATTTTCACTTTATTGCAAATTCGCAATACACACTGACGCATGCATGTGCATACATACATAAATACATTCATTCGTATATATTCGTTTTACATGTTCTCTTTTCATTGGTCATTGCACTAAAATTTGTTAACACTCCTTTGGTGGTACACGTACATATTATCTGTTGTGCTGCAGCATTGACTAATTTGTTTTGTATTATTAACTATTTAAATAAAACACTAGTACTCAAATTAATATATAATTGAAATGAAAATAAGTTATATCGAGTTGAAAGCTTTTCCCGACTGTGTGACCAAGCTGCTGCATAAAGAAAAATACCCGTTCATTATTGCATAAAAACAATCGTGCAAAGGCGCAGTGTTTCCCACCTCTAATAAAATAAACAACTGGATTTTCGTAAAGAAAATGCAAATATTTTACTATTTATTGCTTCAATCTTCTAATTTTTCTGGCGGTGGTCCACAAGGCTGCAACATGCGTTCCATGAGATTAAACCGCACACGTGCTTTCGATTCGTTCTCGGCTATGGCAAAATAATTCAGCATGTCATAATGTCCCATATAGCTGGCCAGTGAATCGCGGTGTTGATTGGTCAGCCACTCGAATTTAGTTGTATCCGCGTGCCCCGTTCCAATGTACTTGCTCTGCAGATGCTCCAATTGACTGTGTATGTTGTAACGTTCACCCATGTTTTTTTAAATAATTATTTATTTACTTATGTTGCTGTGTACACGAAGAGTCACACACAAAAGAAATCAGTGTGGCCAACTTTTTTATAATCGAGCTGCCATCCGCAAAAAATATGGTCTGGCAACCTTTCAATAAAAGTCCCACATTAAAAATAGAATTTACGTTAGAATTTTGTCGAATTTTCGATATTTTTTGATTATAATTAAAAATATTTATTAAATAATTAATTTATTGCTAAAATAAGTTCACATTTGAATTGTGCGGCCATTTTTATCCGGAACTGGATTGCTTATCGAACCAGCTGGTTCCTTTTGCCAGTCAACTAGCTCGATAGCTTGATAAATTTCTCTGGACTAACAGTCTGTTAGTCTTCTGTTCTTTTTACCGAAAAGCGTTCGATTAAAATTTTAGTTAAGTTTAGCTCTAATTTTAAAATAAAATACATTTTTTATTCGAAATTATCTTAAATTAAGTTACTAATTTAATTCGAAAAAAATATCATAAAATTAAAAAAAAAACTCCAACAAAAAATATGCAAAAATTAAAAAAACTACCTTCAAAATTAAGAAAAGAACGAAAAAGAAAGAAAAATAACGTTCTCGGAAAAAGTTCTAAATATGATTTTCGTTCTTTTGGTCGTTGGCGTTTGCCAGACGGTTTTTTTTGCTGGGTGGCAACTCGGTTATTAACAGTGAAAAGTAGTGCTGTGCTGTCTACAGAAAACTTGTGCAAAAAGTGCAAAAACAAATTAATTTAGGATTCAATACAAATTCTAAACACTCCAAAGAGGTAATTTGCAGTTTCTGCTTATCCGTGTTTGTTACCCAATCGAAATTTTGCTGGAAATGTTGTATAAATCTGGTTTTAAAAGTCTGCCGCATTCATGAAAATGTGACTGCAACAATCAATCGCAAAAACCAAAATGGCGTAAGCGCCGCAAAAAAAAACAAAATTAAGCGGCTTCAAATCGAATTTAATAATATACATACATATGTACATAAAAACAATATTGTTTTTGACGGTCAATTTTAATTTATATATTGAATTGAGCAATTATTGTTCTTTTTATTTCAGTCCACTATCAGCAACAACAACAACAATGTCGAACGCGGACGTGCAGTATAATCAGGGATTTGTACAATCGCAGGACAACAATGATGATTATAACGATGACAACGATCAGCAACAGGACGACGACGACCAGTACGATAATGATCAGAACGATGGCGACGATGATTCCAATGTAAAGATCGGCAGCGTCGGCGAGAGTCCGAAATTCATTCGGTTACGCGGTCTACCTTGGTCGGCCACACACAAGGAAATTCTCGACTTTTTGGTCAATGTGGAAGTCATCAATGGCTCGCAAGGCATTCATCTGGTTACCAGTCGTGTGGATGGTAAAAACACCGGCGAGGCATATGTTGAGGTGTCCAGCCAGGAAGACGTCGAGGAGGCGCGCAAACTGAACAGGGCTAGCATGGGTCATCGCTATATCGAGGGTGAGTTTAATAATAGTTCTTTAAACGAGTGTACAATTTAACAATTTGTATTTACAGTGTTTACAGCCACACCAAAAGAGGCCAAGGAAGCCATGCGCAAAACCGGAACACATGGCCAAGCTTTTGTTGTAAAGCTGCGCGGTCTGCCCTATGCGGTTACAGAGCAACAAATCGAGGAGTTCTTTGCCGGTAAGTCAGTTAGCTGCCTTTGTGTGTGTGTGTCTATTTGATTAAAACGTATTTAGCGGGCAAAGGAAAATTCATTGTATGTACCGATTCGAATGCATGTTAAATCTCATATTGAGCGCTTAAATGCAACAAAGTGAGTGTTAGTCTTGGGCTCCTTTTGAGTTGAGTGCCCCACGTCTGGGTTTGTTGCATCCAAGGACCAGGGGTCGATATCGCAGTCACCCAAATATGATCTCACAAAGCGCATTATCAAATCATTTCCAACACGTACACACACACACATGCACACGCACAATTCTAACATTATTTTATCTAACAATTGTATTTCCTTGCTGTATATTGGATTGTTAATAATAATAAATATGCATTGCATATTACAACTTTAGTCATTAATTTTTTTATCTGAAAATTATTATTTTCAATTATTATTGTCAATTAGAAGTAATTTTTTCTGTTTGCTTAATCAGAGGATATTTATTTAAATTGAATCTAATTTTTTATATACAATCCAAAAATGCACATACTATCTTGAATATCATTTAAAACATTATTTATTTCATGGTTGTTATTAAAAGTCTTGTGTAAGCTTTTTAAGTAGGTGGAGTTCTGAAATGGTGTTGCAATTAATTGCAATCAGCAGGAACAACAATAAGACAAGCAAACACTATAACCTTTTTATATAAATATCGGCCTTTCTTTCTCTGTATCTATCCTTAACCTTTCATTATATATATATCTATATATATGTCTCTATATATTTGTATAAATCTTTGTTGGTTATCGTCATGGGCAGGGTTGGAAATCAAAACGGATCGGGAGGGCATACTTTTTGTTATGGACAGAAGGGGTCGTGCTACTGGGGAAGCTTTTGTTCAGTTCGAAAGCCAGGATGACACTGAGCAAGCCTTGGGCCGAAATCGGGAAAAAATTGGGCACAGGTGGGTCTCTTACACATCATATTTACAGCTACAAGCTACAACATCAGCCAAACATTCAACATTCAATGGTAAAATGAATTAAAAAACACTATATCAACATACTTTTAAATTGTTGCAATTATCGCAGTAATCAAGTAAATATCATATTTAAAAAGCTAACTTATATATACATTCCTATTTCAGTAATCGATCAATTGATAAATAAAGCAACAATTTAATTGTGCATATATGTAATAGCACAGGCTATGGGTCTGGTTGGGTGCTTCAAGCGATTGATATGCATATTAACCACAGAAGAAAACCATTTGATACATTCTATATAAATGCATTAACTTTAACCTATTTATATTCTTATCAAAAGTCTCAGAATTGACTCTTTGTTTATCTATCTAACCAAGGATACACATTAACTTTGGATTACTGTGTAATTAAACCATAAAACAAACGCTGCTGGCCATAGCATTCCTCTCAATTAGGATGTTTATTTCTTCGATAGCGCACTTAGTAATAATTTATGGTCTTATCCTCTGTTTTGCTCCTAGGTACATTGAAATCTTTCGCAGCTCAATTGCTGAGATGAAACGTGCCACAGGTGGCGGCAGCGGCGGAGGACGCCCAGGACCATATGATATACGTGATCGTGGCGCTAATCGTGGAGGAAACGATTTTGGCGGACGCAATGGTAAGTGATCGATTGTAGAAGAGTGCCAGTCACTAATGATCATTTTGGAACATCTCTTTGCAGACTGGGGAAACAATAGTAACTTTGGTGTAGGCGCAAACAATATGTTGGGCTTTAATAACTTGCCCAGTTTAATGAACTCGGGCAATTTTGGCAATAACTCCGGTGGAGGAGGTGGCGGCGGTGGAGGTGGCGGCGGCAACGGCAACGGTGGCAATGGCAACAATGGTAATTTTGGTCAAAACTCTGGTAATTTTGGCAATTTTGGCAATGATTTTGGCGATTTTAACAATTTCGGAAACAATCGCACCAACAACAATGGCAACAACTTCGGTAAGTGGCAAAACCACCCCGCTCTTAAGAGAAGTGATACCAAGTACCTCCAATCAAGCAATTCCGTTCGAATTTTATTGGCGGGTTCAAATATAGTCAAGCACTAGGGGCAGAACGTGCTACGGATGAAGCTCGGATCAGAGTAACTCACTATCTATTTGACATTATTCGACAATCGCTTTGATTTAAAAAAAATTCAGATCAATTAATTGTCTTCCTGATATTGAAAACTTTTCTGATTTTTGCAGATATGCCTGGAAACTTTGGTAACAACGGCGGTGGTGGAAGTGGCTTTGGCAACTTTGGAAACAACTCCGGCAGTGGAGGTGGTGGCTTTAACAACGGAGGTGGTTCCGGTGGCTTTAATAATGGAGGAAATGGCGGCGGTTTCAATAATGGTGGAGGCTCCGGTGGAGGCTTTAACAATGGAGGAAACGGAGGAGGCTTCGGAAACTTTGGCAACAACTCCGGCGGAGGCGGAGGAGGCTTTAACAACAGCGGCTTCAACAATGGTGGAGGCGGCAGTGGCTTCAACAACGGCGGCGGTGGTTTTAACAACGGAGGAGGCGGCGGCGGCGGCGGTTTTAACAGTGGTGGCGGAAGTTTTAATAATGGAGGAGGTAATTTTGGATCAGCGGGCGGAAATTTCGGTCCAATTGGTGGCGGTCGTAACAATGATGTCGAATACTGTACGATCCACATGCGAGGACTTCCCTATAACTCATTTGAAAACGATGTGTTCAAGGTGAGTAGAGATGTTCAAATCTATTCTGCAATTTTCAATTGTTTCTCTTGCAGTTCTTTGAACCCATTCGGCCTGCAAACGTGCGCATCAATTACAATAAAAAAGGCCTGCACAGTGGCACAGCTGACGCCTATTTTGATACATATGAGGACTCACAGCTGGCAATGAAGCGACACCGCGAGCAGATGGGCTCCCGCTATATTGAGTTGTTCTATGATGGCAAGACACGTGGCGGTGTGAACGTCGGTGGCGGTGGAGGTGGAAACGGAGCTAATGGAGGTGGTGGCGGCGGCGGTGGAGTTGGAGTCGGTGGCGGCAACAATGGTGGCGGCGGGGGAGGTTTCTCACGTCGCATTTAAGCGCATCCTTCACTTTAATTCCTTACATTTACATACGTTAATGTAAACGCAAGTATTTCATAAGTTTGTGGAACACACCAACTTCCGTCAGGCAGCACACCTCACCAACAGATACTACGCAGAGATTGACAATGTCGGTAGTGCTTAGATTAAAACATTTCGAACGCATAAAAAAATACATATAACGCATAAATAAATACTTTATGTAATTTAAGCAAAAATGTATCTATATAATTCAAACGGTTTACATATGTACTTACGGTAATCGCAAATGTAAAGAAAATCATTGGCTTGAAAACAAGAACAAGATCTATGCATGCAGCGTAAATTTTCTCTATTTCAAATACAATCAAGGCATGACAAAACTAAAAATTGTAAACATTTATAATATAAATAAAGAATAATAACAGAATACGCTGTAAAATAATTGATATGTATTAGATTTCTAGGCAAGATGAGCATGGGATCGTTTCCTACTCGAACTATTGTCTTTACTAATCAAACTTATGATTTGCGAGTATAAAATTTTTCTTAGACTCGATATATGTACATATAAGTATGTAATATCGTTGAATTAATAATTAACAGTATTCTCCCATAATTGAATCGAGGAGATCCAAATGTGCTCGGGGCTTTCACAGTCCACGACCGACTTCAAGCTGCCAGTACTTTCCGGACAATACTAATTATAGGGCTATACTATATAGACGTCTAGATCAGCAATAGATATACATACAATACTATAGACTTGGTCAACAGACGTCGCCGTCGCCGTCGCACTTGCATTATTGTTTTTGTTTCTGTATTGAACGCGCGCGTATTCCGCAAATGTAAATTTATTTGTTTTAGTTAAGTTTATGGATGGCTGAATAAAATTTAATTTTGTTAAACGCTGCTCTGAAATTAGTAACAATTGCTAAGACTGCTAAAGTTTACCTAGTGCACATTGTGTGGAATATTTGATATAAATATGGAATATTTATTGTTACATTGTTTGCACTTCGACAATGTGCGAATTCAGATCGGTTGTTTTTCCCCTTCTAAAATGTGCTAACTATTGTCTTATTAACATAACTGAATCGAAGTGCTAAAACGAAAGTCTTGGATAAGTTACAGGTGCTTATTTAAAAAATAAAATATATCATCATCGTATATGTTAGTAGATAATTTCAGAAATATATGTTACAAAAAATTTCCTATAATATCGTTCTTTACGATCTACATATATTTCTAGTGAAAATGTGAATAAATTTCGTGAAACTCATTACCATTCACTAAAATTCACAACATCCATCAACCGGTGTAATTTTCAAATGTTTTTAAGTTATTTATAACTTTGATAATTGGTTGAAAATTGCTGTCATCACCCATGCCATAACTTACGATTACATAAATAGCAAATGTCAATTGGGATTATTTTATGTACATACATCTTATAAAGTAGGCATTTCTGTCATAAGCCATTGACAGGTTTTTTCATTTCACTTTCCTTCAAGAGCACATCGACAGGTTTGTATCTCTCTCTGGTACGACAGATAGATAAGTTTTGGATGGCAATGATAATTCTAGCTAATTATGCCAATAAAATACATACAGCAAGTACAGGCCCAAAATAGATAATGATGGTGTCACATTTCAGTACGTAGAGTCGGTTCTCGGGTGTCTATAAATTTTGTATACACCTGAAAATTTGATTGTAAACTGATTCGTCGAGATTTCCATTTGCTCAATCTTATTTGAGTATAATAAATAGAACAAAAGACTGGGGGATGGGTCCCAATAAAGTTGTGTGAATAATAAATTCTCAAGACTTTGTGTATGATATATTCCGCTAGGGGCTCGCAAATCACAAAAGATCTTTACACAAGCCAAAAATTATATCGTTCTAATCAGTTGCACCTATTTGTCGAGCCACTTATTCAGTTCTCAGTGAGAAAACAATGGAAAAACTCACAAATGGTATGAGTTGTGCTTATTAATACCCTGTAAGGGGAACACAAAGGGTTAAAAGCAGGGATTGAAACCTAAACCGAAACCGTAACCTTTAACCGCTGAAAACCACTGTACCGAAACCCATAAACCGCAACTCTTTAAACCGAAATAACCGTTTAGTAACCGATTCGTTTATAAGGGTTAATTTCGGTTCTGGCCGTCGCAGCTACTGAGCAACTTTGATAACTTTGAACTGCCATAACTTTGTCAAAACTCAATCAATTTCCATGCGCAATGTAAATTTGATCATGATTTTACTTCTAAATTCGATATGCATTTAAATTTTGTTCATATTGAAAATTCGAAAATTTCGATATTTTTAGAAAAATGATAAGGGGTAACACTGTAAATTTTCTAAAAATTTCGAAATTTTCGAATTTTCGAAAATGAAAAAAATTTAAATGCATATCGAATTTAGAAGTAAAATCATGATCAAATTTACATTGCGCATGAAAATTGATTGAATTTTAATAAAGTTATGGCAGTTCAAAGTTATTAAAAATCAGTAAAATCAAAATAATCGAAATTTTCAAAAGTCAAATTATCCAAATTTATATAAGATAAAATTATAATAAAATCGACATTACGCTGGACCATTCCAGTGACCAGATAACATTATTTTCCAGGCTAATTCATGTAAAACAATGAATAACGCTTCCTATTTTGATCAACCAAAATCCATAATTTTTATTTTTTTTGTAAACCGAAACCATACCGGTATTTTTAAATCGAAACTTATAAGAATCCGATAACCATTACGAAACCGATACTCCAAGATTTTGCATAACCGATAACCGTAAACCTTCATTCGAGCATAACCGAAAACGTAACTGAAACCGATAATCGTTTCGGTTTTAATCCCTGGTTAAAAGGGTATTGTAGTTTTGTGTAAGGTATTACAAGTAAATCAATTCCATAAGTAATCTCTATAGTTAGATTGGAAATGGTTTTATTTTTGAATAAATCCCATCATCATGTAATTTGAGTCTTGAGTTTTCGTATACTTAATATACTATTTTTGCTTAGATATGTGAGTCATAAAAGGGCTTTATAGGGTATATCGCAGTTTAGCAATATGTTTAAAATTTGATTTTTGCGTTGACTTTTATTTGATTGCGTCGGCGTGTGTGGAGTTTATTTATGAAAGTGCTCGTAATTTATAAATCAAATCATTTTGTGTTTAATTTTGCAATTTTACTGAAATATGTGGAAGCATTTCTAAAGGGGTGCGTGTGCTTAAATTAAACAACGGGTAAATCACTTTAGTATACGAAATTCCTAATATTTTGAGTTTTATAGAGGGTCTCTTATAAATTAAATGTTAATATCAATAATTAATATCATTTATTGAATCTCATAATATCAGTATTTATTATTTATGAATATGATAATTTGTCGATGAATATTTAAAATAATTATAAATTTCTTTATGTGGGTTTTTCATCTCCATTAAAACGATTTGTAAGGTGCTAATGAAATTCACGTACGATAGTTACTTATTTATTATGGCAATAATTACAGTAAAATTGTTGAACTTTTACGTAACAGGCGCAAATGTGTCATGATATAAAATACTTAAAAATGTGGAAAAAATATCTACGAATACTTTATGATTTTTTTTCAAATTGTAATTGCGCTTGAAAATGAGGTAACACGTATGGTAATTTATGGAAAAATTAAATCAAACTGCGCATCATTAATTACGACTGTATAAAATTGTTAATATTAAATAATGATTAAAAAACCCCGCAAATGTCATATTAATAATTAAGTGGTCTACTATGCAAAAGATTTAAGAATAAAATTCATTGAAACACATTGATAAGATGCTAATCAGCATCTTTAATTTATAAGCAAGTTTAAAATCGAACGATTTAGTATTTAAAAGAGAATTAGCCAATGTCAATAGAAATTTGCAGTAAATAGAGAAATTTGCTACGCACTCTGAAACTGAATCAGAAATCGAATCTATGTATCTGTAACTGAAAAATGCAAATCAGCTGATCGTGGCGAGCGAAAAGCTCCCGTTTTGTAGATCGACGTCATCAATCGGAACGGAACGGAACGAAGCTGACGCTGACCGAAGGTGATAACCGGGTCCGGAGCTCCAAACACCTAACAACAGCGACAACGACAGCGACAACGACAACGACAACGACACCGACGACGACGACGGCAGCAGTCAATGGCAGAACGCGAAGCGGCCGCGTTGACAACGGAGCTGCTCTAGAATCGCTCTTCGGTTCCCCGCCTAGTAGTTAATTCACATATTTGGAGTATACATTGCAATTAACGCGGTAACATAACGGAAAACGAGTCAATCAAAGCGTCAATCAAACGTTAATACTTGGATCAATCAAGCTACAACATACGATCCAAGCAACAACAAAAACAAAAACAACTAGAAGTGTGAGTGACAACAATAACAACAAGCAAATCAAAACACGCGCTCAGAGTGTGCGAGTGTAGAGTGAAACAGGTGGCGGGCGCACCTGCCGTCGCGACGTGTCAAAGCGTCGGCGGGGAGAAGGTGTTCCATTATTTTTAGCCGTCTTTTTGTTCTGTTTGGAATTTAAATGCTGATTCTGTTATTCTGATTCAAATTTGATTTTTAAATGTTTTTGTTGCCATTTAAAATCTATTTAAATTTTGGTAATTTAACTAACGCAATTACTATAATCGTATTAGCCTACAATTAGAGTGGCAAACGAAATACCAATACAAATAATGAGTATACAAAATTTAATGAAAATGTGAATAGTGAACATAGTACTTAGCGTATATTTGAGTGTATTCATACATTGTTTCGAATAACGAAAACAAATATTTTACTCATTCAATTTTTGTTTGCACTTTTATTTGTGAATTATTTCGAAGATATGTATTTTTGGCAGCCTTTGTGTTTCGTATTTGTGTTTGTGCTTAGTAATGTGTTTTTTATGTACATTCTCGCATCTACAGTAGAAACTCGAAGTAGCAAAATAAGTTTAACCAACTTACAACCTATTACTTTTTAAGCCAAACACTTAAATTATGAGTGTACTTATTACAAAGCTTACTCCTTTAAATTCGATTAGAGAATATATAGAATTTTAATAAACTAAAGAGATACTTGAGAGAGCACTTACCCAGATATATGGGGAGACTATACTTAAATAGAACAGTCTATCTTAACTATCATATTAGAACGAGCTTTAAATTGCAAGTGTGACAGACGTGTGGAGACTCCCAATATAATTAGTTTCTTTAAAAAAATGATCAGAGTATTGCGAATCAGCAATATAGCAGATAATAAAAATAATGCATTAATATTCTAAAGACTACTGAATTATAAATAATAATTTTCATTTTGGAGGTGTGCTCAGAATCACTTTGACACATTTTGGTACACAAATAAACAAAGTATATGGAAAGATTTGCAGTAAAGATAATATCCACATAAAATATTAACTAAATTTAGTACCTTGTTATACGAGAACAAACCGCAGAGAAATGGAACAATTTTAATTAGGGAGCGATTTAAAAGCGTTAATCAACGTGTTTTGCGGTGCAATAAAAGCTTTATGGAATCGAGAATTCACCAAAACAATAATAATGTACACATATACATATGTACAGATTATTTATATAATAATGCAGCTTTCTTGCTTAAATTATGTACTGACGAGTATATAGTAAATAAGTCTGAGGCATAACAAGCGAATATAATACGAGTATGCGGTTCATTATCAGGGCATGGACGGACTGAAAAACAATGAACCAGCTTAAACCGCTTTTGGCAGGTTTTTGTTGTAACTCTATAAGAATTTTATATGCAAATTCTTCGCTAACAAAAGTTCCTCTGATAAGTGTAAATATGAGTAAATGTGTTTACTGTCGTTAGATAGTTGCAAAAAAATAATACGCCAGTTTCATAAATCTTTTCGAATCGGCGCCATAATTCTGACAAAAGATTAAAATAAATTAATAAATCTTATAAAATAAACGCGTCCCTCGCACGAGCCAAACCTTTTGTAATAAAGACATAAATTAAAACGTATTAGAGAGTTTTTCTTGGGGGTTTCTAGGTTACTCAGCTTTTGGCATTATGATAAGAATTTCGGGAGTTTAATAAGACCTCTAGACCTAAAATAAATATGCACAAAGATAATTGCGGAATTAAGCTGATGTGTTTTCGTATGTGTAATATATGTAATATCTCGTTTGCATTGTTGTGGTCTAAGAGCTTTGATTTTCCTAGCCTATCAAATTGTTCAATAATACATCTTTTTAAATAATTTAATTTAAGATAATGATTTTACTATTATTTGTCCAATTTTTGTAAGTTAAACTAAAATTAAATTTATACAGTAAAATGTACTATAAGCTGCAGCTCAGTCTCTCACTTTACATGACTCTCCTGCGACTCTCTGTATTCATTTTATATATCTTTGTGCTCTTAATCGATGATCCTGTTAAAGAGAGACATTAAGTTGTTTTAAGCTTCATTTGTGTTGCGACCTTCAATGCAATGCTCTCCCAATCGGCACTCTCTTGAATTCATCTATCTATTACAGTATATGCATCTCACTTCAACTAACGCCAAACTCGTTTTGCATCCTGTTCTCATTTACATATTGACGCAACGTGGGTGTGTGGTTGTTGTTGGGTGGCTGTTCATGCATAATTTAATTAGCTTAGCTAATAAAGCGACTCATATACAGTAATTTATAACGGTTATATATTTTATTTCATTTCAGGCACCGCAATAAATAAATTTCCGCTGTGAGAACCAAATATTGAGCATAGTTAATTAGTTTGGAGATCGTCGTGGAAAACAGGTGCTAATTTCCGAGTATTTACAGTTAATCCAACGCCATACTGTTTGGCCTATACAAGTATACATAAATAGATAGAACCGATAATGAAACTGTGATACATTTGCGATTTTGTTGTCGCTGTTGTTAATTAAGCCTTCACACGCTCAAGTGCGCCACTTGAAATTGTACACACATTCAGTCTCGCGCCTCTCTCTCACCTTCCACACTATCGCGCTGTTCCGCCGAAAGAGCCAAAACTTAAAACAGGGCAAGAAGAAGGAGAGGAGGAAGAACAAAAAAAGAGTCATAGCCCAGTAGCAAACGCACTTCGACGAAGTTATCACCGGTAGGCGCAGAGCAGCAGAGCTGCAGAGTTAGCAGCAGATTTCCCAAGCATAAAGTGCGCTGTCGTCGCGACGCGTCGCTGCTGCCGCGTCGCAGTCAGAGAAGTTTTGCAGTCGCAGTCAGCTTTGAGCGCAGCAGCAACGCAAATTTTGTTTTTGTCATAAACGTGACTGCGACTGCGACTGCGCTTGGATGACTTCCTCACTCCCGCAACTTTACCTATGTATACTTCGACTCGAGCCTCTTTGGGATGCGTATGGTGGACTTTGAGAGTGTCGTTGGCGTTGCCGTTGCCGTTGGCGTCGTTATCATCATAATCAACGTTGTGACTGCGGCTGCTGGAAAGGAAGTCAGTCTTGTGACTTGGTGCAACAAAAGTGCAGCTAATTGAATTTAATGCACAAGCAAAAGGAATTTGATTTCATTTGTACATGTGACGCATACAAAGTACCTAGCGGAGGCGAAAGTAATGCGGAAAAAGTGCAAGTGACAATCGAAGCAACAATAATCGCATAATAAGCGCGACTTAAGTGAAAGACAAGCAAAATTATACTTAAATTATAAAGCAAACAACAACAAAAAATAACACTAAATAAACAAAATATATCTACATGTACATAAATATATTTAAGAGCCATTTAATATTCAAGTCATCAGCTAATTATTGTGATATTGCAACTTGTTAAACAACAAAAATAAAAGTAAACAAAATCAACATGAAGCTGAACAAAAATGGACGGGAATCTCTGCTCCTCGTGCCCTCGCCGAATCACACGTTTCCAGTGCGCACGTGCTCCAACGCGTCCTCCCTACGCTTCAATATGGGTCACGATCGCGACAATACCGATGATGCCGAGGAGGGTCTCGGCTATACACACACACTGGTAAGTTAAATGCGTTAAACTTAGGGGAATGGCAGTAATTGATAGTGTTAAAAGCAAGTCCTTTAGCTAGAAATTAATTATAGGAAAGGTATTTTCTTTCTGTCTCATTAACAGCAATAAAAATATATAGATAATTATCCTCCTCTTCCCAAATATATAATATAAGCATTCCTGTTTTTCGAGTTTAGATCTGTTTATTAGGCGGGTTCAATGTTCTTCACAGTATACAAGTAATTAATTATTTGCAATCGTATTTTGTGATTGATTTTTCGTTATTTTCTATTTTGTTACACCAAGCCATATTTGTAAATCACACGCACTCGAGTGTGCGACTATCACATGACAACTTGATCATATGTTTAATCACAGATTGTACACATGATCAGGCTAGACCCGCAGGCCAACCAGTTGGATCAAGAGTCTACAGGTGTGGGCAGATCACAACGTGGTCTCGAACTGCGTTTTGACAGTCTGGTTTCGACTACATACCTGTTGATAGGCCTTATTAATAACAGCTCAATGCGCATTAATTTTATTCATTGATTCAAAATTTATTTTATTTGGATTTACAGGGGAATCCCCCAACGATACAAAACAAAACAAACTTTGTCTCTGTCTAACGTTCAGTCTAAACTGATCGGCGGATGCTTTCGCTGATTTCTGTTGTTGATGCTTTAATTCTTGGAGCATTTTTCATTTATAAGCAGCCAGTATCACAGTCACCACTTAGTTTTACCATTATACTCTTGAAATTTAACTGAAGTGTAAAATAGAATTTTTAAAATCTTTTACATCTTTTATGCTTTAAGCTACACACATTTTACGTTGCTGAGCATCAAGAACCATTTCTTCTGTTTCAATCTTGGATAGACATTTTCTAAGAGGGTATCTTAGAGAATATACATGCCTATTTTATACATATATCTTTAAATTTGCGTCATCGAACCAAATTTAAGTGGAAATTATGAATTTATTTCTTATCATTTCCAAATGTTTGTGTGCGCCGCTTTGAAGTTGTTTGACCTTTGCAGCTTCTGTTTGTGAATAAAGTGAGTGGGTCACCAATTTATCTGTTTGCTTAAGAATTATTCGTGAGTGTTTTGCGTGTGATAAGAAGCAATTAGCATGTGAGAGTTGCCCCAAACCACACAATATTTATAATGCAAACATTTACGCAAGGTCTTAATCCATCTTTGATGGATCTTAAAAGCTGCCAGTGCTCTAGATTACAGTTCAAAGGCATTTCACGATGTTTTCACTGTCAGCTTAAGCAGATAAAATGCTCGTAGATAAAGTGGCACGAGTTAACCGAAAGATAACTGGCATATAAGTATCGTCGTATATACTATACTCACATCTCGTGGTTAAGTCTTGTTTGATGTGATATTAGGAAGTTGTCAAATTAAAGAATCGCATAAAAATATAATTTAAAAAAAAAGTCTTTAGACTTTCAGTTCACATACCTTAAGGGTACAATAGTAATTTTAATTTCGTAATCTTTTTAATTTATTTATTATGCCTACCGATTGATTTGTAAATGATTGATCGTTTTAAACTAATGATTGAAATATCATATTCATAAAATTTTGATAAACAGAATTAGCGAAATTTACTTTTATGTTACCTTGAAAACTTTAATGAACTAACAAAACTCTTTACTGGGCTTCCAATTAGCAGTAATGCAATAAAACTAAAGCCATAAACAAATATTTATACATTATTTGTTATAAGCAGAAATGATAACAGAAGCTCATTTGTCATTAATTCAGTTAAAGTCAGTGAATTAATTGAAAAACCCAAATTGGTATTCAATTGTTCTTCAATGACTCTAGTTTTTCTGGAATTATATATGTACATACTATGTTCTGACTCATTCTGATATCGTTTCTAGTTGGGATTAAACGCTTCTTTTAAAGTTGCCGACAAGCAACAAGGTCTTTAATGAACTTCAACTGTTTCTTGTTATTATGATCAGGTCTAAAAGCTGTTTAAATAAGTGACTTTTGTTTTCATGTCTGTGGGTAGAAAATAGAATTGTAAAACATCCTATTTAACTACTTACTATTTCAAAGTGCAGTTCAGTAAATGCTTAAACTCACTAGGCGTATGAGTAATATTCAAGTAATCGAATCGGTTCTGTAAACGTAAACGTATTTTCAAATGTAACAGGTAAATCTTAAATGTTCGAGAATGCTTGGCTAGAAGATACCCTGTATTCTGAAGGCGCATCTTCAACGATTTGATTATCGGTTGACGCTGATCTTGAATATATGTTTATCTCATATATGTCTCCGTTTGTCTGTTCCATAAATTCTATCCAGTTATAATTGGTGTATTGACAGTCTATTTTACCTATTTTAAGGGGTATAGAAAACACACACAAACAAACAATAGGAGATATGCACACATGTAATTAGCACCTGTTGTGAAGCACATAAATATTTTCAGCTAAATATATATGTAAATACTTGCTTATTTGCACCTATATTAAAATATCCGAAGTGAAAGCCTTGTAAAATTGTGGATATGCATATCAATGACAATTATAGGTTCTGTCAGGCTTAAACTCGATTCCCCGAGTGGTATAATTGAATAGAGGTAACTTGAGTCGATAGACTTGATTACTGGCTTATCGAGTGTAGGAATGATCCATCAATCAAAGGGGTTTCGCTATCGCCAATCACTTTGATTTAGTGGCGCCGATAAGCGAAAAATCCAATTCGATTTGATTTCTGGCTTTGAATTGAGGACCCGATTCGTAGCACTCATTGATTATGAATGTTTATGGTTCGTTTATTGTTTAATACAATTAACAATGCGTTTTATTATGGGTCTTAAAAGTTGCCGACAGCTAAAACTGTTTTGGTTCGTTTCGGATTCCAAACAGTTGGTCGGACTGTAAAAATGAATTATAGAATATTTAAGACAATCATCTATTTGTTTAATTGCGTGCTATTTGCGCATACATAATTCCAAGTTTGATATTTATCTGTGGATTCTATGCAAATATTACATGCATACGATATTTGCACAGCGATTTCATTGAATTTTAATTAATTTTCTTTCTTTTTCACTTCTATTTAATTTTCCTGATCATGTTGTTTCACCCTCTAGACTTTTGCACAGTCCAACAGGTGTTGTTATATTTGCTGCTTATATTCACGCCATTATCTTGGCCAGATTTTGGGGTGTTAAAGTTGTCTGGGTCTAGTTCTGGCGCTGTAGCTGTTGATGCTGCGATCCTCAGTTGCCCTGGAATTGTTGCCAAGTTCGTGTTGTCTTGTCGTCATATTTTGAATTCCTTTAAGAGTTTAAAAGTCTTACCCACAAACTTCAATGTTTAATCGAAATCTTAAGGTTTGTAAATACATAAAAACTGTTATATATTAAAGTGAAATAAGAAATCTCAACGGAGTGTGATTTAAATATTCGAGTATTTCCTAAAATCATATCCATTTTCTTGAGTTATGGGACGTATACGTAATACGTATTGTAAGTTTTACAATAATGATTTAACTAACGAACCATTTAACATTATTATATTGTTCTTCTAACAGTGATAAAATCAGATTAATAGACCTATCTTCCTGTATTTTCGTTTGAAATTTTTTTTAGTTTGAAAAACAAATTAAATAATTTTAATATAATCATAAAAGACAAGAAAACTTTTTTATATAAGAAAAATTTTATTGAGTTAAATATAAATTTAAAAATTTATTTTTTAGAAATTAACTTTAATCAATCAATTCCATTTATTTAAAATATTAAAATTAGTTCGTTTCTAAAGTAATTTTCTGTATTATTCTCTTGAAAGAATTCTATTAATTGCTTCTTTCTATTTAATTATTTATCCTCTACTTTATTTTTCTACAACTAACTTTGTTTACTCACTATGATTAAGATAAGAGAACGTGTCTAAAAAATCGCTCTTAAGCTGATAGAGATCTGTAGACATGCTAAATGTATAGATAAGTACGTGTATATTATGACAATAACATTGCCTATGCCTCTCAATCGCATTTGTCAGAAGTGAGCACGAAACTACAACCCATTATCGTTCTAGCATAGTAAACTCTCTTAAATAGCTAATCAATAAAGTTGGCAGATGGCGCTCTTAGTCTGTATTTCTGCTCTCTTAGTTTAAGAAATGTTAAGTTTTCAGTTTAAATTAAGGCATTCAAAGGGGTTAATATCAAAAAGACTCTGTTTCAATTTATATTAACATCTTTAGAATATGTTAATATCAGTGTTGTGAATAATGTATAAATTGATTAAAATATCATATGAAAATATATTGCGGTTTGCGTACATTATGTATTTGATTTGAGGCACAAGTTGATTTATCCATGTAATAGAAATGACAGGCTATTCAATTTTAAGCCGCTTAATCTGAATTTATGACGGTGCGACAATGTGTACATACCGAAACTTAAGTACTCTAGACCAGTGAAATAAGTTGTCAGGGATCTATGATAAAATATATAATAAGAGATTGGTAGAATAACCATTTCTTAATATGTTATTATTATCGTTTTTAGTCTCTCTCCGAAGTCCATATTTTTCTATATCTTTAAATTGTTATTCTTATATCTGGAATTATTACCGAAACAAAATAAAACTCCCCCATCGTGTCGGTGTCGTTATTAGAGTAAATTGTAATTTCGTATGGGCTTTCATTTTCTTTAAATAAAAAATTTGTAGTTCCTAACTTAAGCTATAATATGTAAGTTACTATAAATAAAATATCAGTTCCCGTATATTCCGAAACAAGTGTTTCGGTAAAAGAATTTCTTTCGATTTTATTCTTTGTTTGATTCCAACAACACTGCTCTTTTAACAAATTCAAAATTATTATTAAATTATTTTTAAAAATATGAGTATATTAAAGAGAGTATATTAATTATTAAATGATTTTTAAAAATATGAGTATAGCCTTACTCAAATTTTAAGTCATTTTAAAACATATACCTTTTGAAATAATTAACGGGCCAATGACATGCGTTAAAAAGTTTAAGGATATCACACAAAAAAAAATTATATAGATCGTTAACTATTTCAAAAGGTATATGTTTTAAAAGTACTTAAAATTTGAATAAGGCCTATCTCAAACTATTCGAAGGACGACTTTAAATTGTTAACTTTGATAACCCACAAATCAACGTCAGTATATTAAACCCATTTAGAGTTAAGTATTAGGCCAAATGACATTAATGCCGTCATCTGGAAAGACGTCGAAAACCTAAATTAAGCAATTCAATCAAAGCGAAACTTTGTCCAGTTACAAAGCAAAGGCGAAAAAAAAGATACATTTGTATCTGAGAAGTGTCGCATAGAGAATAACAGACATGTGACTCGGTGCTATGTGCATAATCCTCCCACCCCCACACACAGTACACACACAATCACACACAGAAATCACTTGAAGAGATTAAAGTAAGATGATGTCGTCAAAAAGCAGGCT
Source organism: Drosophila kuntzei (assembly GCA_035042165.1). NCBI lineage: Eukaryota > Metazoa > Arthropoda > Insecta > Diptera > Drosophilidae > Drosophila > Drosophila kuntzei. The sequence goes on along the minus strand of JAWNLU010001684.1, from coordinate 2,673,218 downwards.
CAATTTGAATTGCTTAAGTGTCACGGCACAGTGGGGCAAGTCAATCAAAGTCACACTGTGCGCAGTGTGCGATATACTTACTGTGCTAGAACAAAAGTACTTGCCACACTGTCCACTGCGCTTGTTGTCAACCAAGCGACAGGCATTTTCACTTTTGCTCTAGAACAGGCGGCCAATTATTAAATTTATGAAATTTTATTGATGTTTTACACACAAACTTTGACCGCTCAAGTGTTGATGGTAGTGTGTGAGTATATATGTATGTGTGTGTGTTTGTACGGGGGCAAATGCAAGTATTATAAAGTATCTAAGCACTTGTGAGTGGATGAGAACCCGGGTCACAGACATCTCTCTTGGTATTGGTGTACTAAATTCTATAGAATCTTGAGCTTAAACGAGACAATATCGGTCTATGCATGCGATATTACGACAAAATGTGTCACATTTTCAGTTGAGCTTAAAGCATTGTGCGAGTCGCACGCAGAAAAAGTATCTCGCGGATACAAGCAAATGCAGTTGAATTTACTAAGACAAAGGAAGAGCTCAATTAATTGAATTGCATAAATCAGAATTTAGATACTCGACTAAGCAGTCGCCTAGCCAAAAATCAAACATTGATTAGCCATGGCAATTGCGAAATCAGATTGCGTTTGATAGTTGGCAAAACAAAAGTCAATATCAGTGAGAATAAGTTCTTAACGTATTCGTATCGATATTGATCGGGTTTTGGTCGCGTCGCGCTCTCTGGATTCCCCTCTATTAAACCCACAATGGTGTACTTTGCCAGCCGCGATAATCGTGATCGCAATGGGAAAGCCAAACAAAAAGTCGAACGGATCATACACGATGAAGAGTTTGGCGAAGAGAATGTCGAGCTGGTCGACTCCGAGTGGGCCGACTTTGAGAAGTTCATTCGTCAGTTGCGCCAGAGACGCAGCAGCAACATATCAATGGAGGTGGAACTACGACATGTCCAGCGACATCCAAAAGTCAAATCACAGGCTTTTTATCCCTGCCCGCCACCAACGGAAAATGGTCCTGACTCTGACTCATCCGACGATGATGACGATCCATTCGGATATATCGACACTCTTGTAAGCACAAACAAATCTATATATACATATGTATTTACAATGCTAGTCAGTTAGTTTTTTTAAATAGAGCACTGAGAGCACTTTGGTAAACTATTTTATTGATAAGATTTCTTTCCACATATATACTTATATATGTGACTTGGTAACGCGCTCAACGACACCATTATCTTTATATCTGACATGAATGACCAATAGATCGTAAAATCCAATTACCAAAAATGTCTGGTTATTGATTATAGACATTTTATAGATCTCATCAACTTTCCCATTAAGCGATTTGTATAATTCTCTTATCGGAATTTATGAATAAAGCAAAGTACTAAAATTTCCATGTTCAGAGATTGATTTTGACTAAATCTAGTCTGTAGGTTTTTCTCGTTATTGATTACATTAAATTTAAGCTTTCCCTACAAACGGAAATAGTAAATTAAATAATGATCTATTCTTTAAGATTCCAAATAGATTTAAATTAAAATTTTTAAAATTTCCTTTAATGTTAGAAAGCAAATCATTATTATCAATAACTAAAATTCAGACTTGAAATTTGTCTAATCTGTAGTCTGCATTGGATTGCTTTATCAGAATTGGAAAAAAAGTGTTTATATTTTCGTAATTTCAACATTCAAATTTTTATTTCTACTTTCAACAAATGTTTTAAAAAAATTCAGCACCATTTATTGTTAATGTGCAATAACTTTTCATGATATTTGATTATTCACTTCCTTTGTAATTTTAAAAATGCCGTAAATATTAAATATGTTTCTTGCGATTCCTGCATTCCAAGAGCTTTATATATTTATACTCTTATAACTAGAAACTGTATTTTAGCCATATTTATTATTAAAATTTAGGGTATACAGATCACAGTTATCATAGATGCATTTTATTTCAGCATTTCATGTTTTGTTTCGGGTTTTCTTTTCTTATTCCCTTTCCTTTTACGTCTTTCTGTGTAAAACCAAAATGAAAGAGTGTATAAATGACAAAGCAAAAAAGAAATTGTTTTCTATTTTAAATCGGATTATAATGAATAGTATTTAGTGTTTATTATAAGTTAAGAAATTATTTCTTTGAAGAAGGTAGTAGGCTGCAAAAAAAAGGGTGACCAAGCTGAGCAAAGAATATTAAAAGTAAAAGAAAATAATATTTGAAAACGAGACGAAATGTTTATAGAATCAACCCAGTCAATTGAAATCAATGTTTTTTGGCTAACAAATTGATTCGTTTACTATACGATTTTTAATTTATTGCAGTTTATTTGTTTAGTGATTTTTTAATCTCAGCTATTTTCCAATTGGCAAGAACTCTTAAAGCTTTCTAAACACTTTAAGAGATTTTTCTTTATGTTGGCCAAATTGGCAATTGGTTGAAATTTGGCGCATCTGGTTACCCTGGCCAATGCATAGCGTCGTTTGTCTAAACGAAAGAAAATTTCAATAATTTTTCCCACAAACGGAAAGCTCGACAGCGTCAGTTTTAGTTTTAAAAAAGTTTTCGCAAAGATTAGAACGTTGTGTGAATGTCGGAAAAAGTTTCAAGAAATCAATAAACAATGGTAGAAATTAGTTACAAATTAATACTGATGTGAAAGTGTAAAGGAAAATGTTAAAAGACGTTGTGCTGTGATTTTTATGTAGATAACTGCAAGTTTACCAACTGAAAAAATATTATAGTTAAGTTATTCTAAAATAATTGTGATAAAGGCCGTGCAGCGGTGTAGAAAGTTATAAATAAATTGCAATGATATTTACAAGTGTTGTGCTGAAGAGGCGGGTCTCAAGGGCAGCGACATGTAATTACGTCTTGCAATGACAAACAACAACAAAGAGAGCAACACGGCCGAAAACTAAAAATAATTGGCAACAAAATGCGAAACAGAAATTCGGCCAACAGCCGCAGGCATGTCAAAGGCCGTAATACGGATTTATGCGACTGACACGGAGTACGGCTGCATTGATACGATAGATACGTATACGATACGATTATCTATCAAAGACAATTAAATCGAGTCGAGTCGAGTAGAGTCGAGTCGTTGTCTCAGTTACAAATCACTTTGCTTCATGTTCAACAACAGTCGCAGTCATCAGGATGAGTTCATTCGCGAATACGCTTTCGAGCCGGAGCTACTGATCAATCGCGAGGAATATCTACGCGAAGAGGAGCGTGCCCACAAAATACCCTCAACCCCCGTCCGTCTTCGCTGGGATGAGGCCATTGCCAAGCAGAAGAAACAACAACAGAAACAGAAACGCAAAGCCAGTCCCGATAATACCAACCAAGACGAGGACAAAAATCAGATTGAATTCGAAATCGAGGCTTTCTACTATGTAAGCATACATATAGTACAAATATGACCATAACTCAACACCGACACAGACCTTCGCCCAGACCTCTGGGAAATTAACGAGTCTCTTGGTTTGCGTCTTATTTTCTATGTAGCATTTTCTTTTGCTCTTTTGCCTCGTCGCATAAATGAAAATGTTCTACTTATTTATATATTTCTTTGTTTTGACCGTGACATGTTTTTTTTCAATACGTTTTTCGCAGGGAATATTCAAAAAATTGTATTTAATTCAGATATTATATGATAAAATTGAGTTTCATTATCAAATGTATATTCAAATTTTAATTTCAAATAAAAACAATTTTGTTGAATTTTGTTTATCAACTTCCGCATTGACAGCTTTTCTTTTTCTATTCCAATATTCGCATAGATCTGTTGACAACTTTATAGAGCATGTAACTGTCTAATCATCGGCCATTTGTTTTGACTTGTCTTTTATGCTTTTATTTTGTTGCCATGCTGCGGACTTTTGTCGCTTTTTGCACCTACATATCTATAAATATTTTGGGAATTTCCGTATACAAAAAATCATTTCATGACGAAAAATCTCAGGCGTGAAAACTGTTGCCTGTTGGAACAATGCTATTTTCTTCGTTTTTTCATATATTTTCTTATTTGGTTTTGTTTATTTGAAAAGACGAGTTTTTTATGTTATTTATAATGAATATTGGACTTGTGGCTGCTGCCATGAGATCAACAAGTGAAACCAAAGCATCAGTAAGTGTTTAGTATTCTTCGAGGATGGTGGACAAAGTTTATTTATTTTTTATTTGCACGCTAAGTTTCTATATATAACTGAGGTGCCATATAAGTAATTTAAAAAGCGGAATAATCGTGTAATAAATGTGATGGCTCCACTGTAATAAATATTATTAAATATATTTCCTTTTATTTGTAGATGTATGGTCGTTATACAAAAGATCTAGGAGAATTTGCAAAAGATGAAGCCAGAAAGCTCAAGCTACTCGAAAAGCGACGAAAGCAAGAAGATAAACAAAGGAATAAGGTAAAATTGAATAGTATTTTTAACAATACATAGTGATAATCATGTGACACACTATTTTATTTATATATTAATACATTCAATGCAAACATAATGAGATAAAATATACATATTTAAGGTAAAGAATTCAAATGATATCCGAATGAAATTCACTTCACATCAAATGCTGCTATTCATGTTCAATGGCAACAAATTATACAGAGTACTCGTATTCATACACTTGCTCGTCATTTCTAATTTGCAAATATTTGGCATAGATCCCAGTCATCCCATTGTCAATAGCATTATCTTTCTTTCGGTGTCTTTCATAGACAGTCTGCACTGTACATAAATACGAGTACGAGTATGTAATTTAAAAGTAGCAAGTGTTGAGAGAATTTTCAGATGTTTGAGAATTTTGAATGCATCGGTTTATAAAGCAGCAGTGCTGGGAAATATTTTCAGGAATTGCTTGGCAAACGAGCGACGCGAATAAAAAGCATCTCATCATGGATCTGGAGACATACATTGGCACGCCTGGGCGAGGATTGGGTGTTCCTCGCCCTGTTGGGCATCATAATGGCCCTTCTCTCCTTCATCATGGACAAAGGCATATCGATATGTACAAATGGTAAACTCATTCCGAATCTATGATCCATTGATACGCGTATTTGTGTTTTTAATATCGACATCATATAAATATATTATTCCAGCTCGTATTTGGTTGTATCGCGATCTTACCTCACAGCCCTTCATACAGTATATTGCTTGGGTCTCATTGCCGGTCTGCTTAATATTATTCTCAGCCGGCTTTGTACATCTCATCGCACCGCAAAGTATAGGTAAGAGAATGAATAAATTTTTAATATGTGTAGTATGTTTGTATATGTAGTTGTTTATCCATCTAACTAACCCTAAATTTAATGACTTTCTACATATGTATATTTTGTATAATAGCCAAGTAGATTTTTCTTTTTATTTCTTTCAAATATCATTATTGTAGATGTTTGGGTTTTCCAAAGCAAAAAAAGTTTCCACAACATAAAAATAAATTAATTTTTTTACTTACTTACTTACTTCGATGGTTGTTTAGGAACTAATTGACACCTAATTAAAGATTAGATAGTTTAAAAAGATCTTCAGTTGAAGCATTTACAAGGGTTAGAGTTAAGGATTATTGTAATCCAGATCTTAACGAACTCCTAAACAACAGATGAAATATTTCGACGATAATAAGTTCCATTTTTAATTCCACACTTGATTGTACCACTGCACTCCGGCAGCTGCCCGCACCAAGCGCACTTGGCACCTCCAATATATTGTACAAAATATATATATATATTTTAACCCATTGTGTCTATATGTTATATACTCGATATTAATACAAAACATACAAATTTAGTTATATACTAACCCAATGCACTACGCGTATGCTCAATGCATTTATCTAAATAAATACATAAATATTGTATTAAATACCAACTATGTTTAGGTTCCGGTATACCAGAAATGAAGACCATACTGCGTGGCGTTGCACTGAAAGAGTATCTCACATTTAAGACATTAGTGGCCAAGGTAATTGGTTTAACGGCAACTCTGGGCAGCGGTATGCCATTAGGAAAGGAAGTAAGTATGAAAAATTGATGCCATATCAATAAGTGGCACACACACACACACACACACACTCACACACACTCAATCACAATTTTGGAAAACTCTAAAACGAAAAAAAGATGAAGAAATATCAAAAACATATTTGTTTTGTCTCTAGGGTCCTTTTGTACATATAGCAAGTATTGTAGCACAATTATTAAGTAAACTCGTCACATCATTCCAAGGCATCTATGAGAATGAATCCCGCAACTCGGAAATGCTCGCGGCTGCCTGTGCGGTCGGTGTGGGCGCCTGTTTTGCAGCGCCCGTTGGTGGTGAGTACCCTGATCCACATCCATTTGATTGCTTGAAGAGAGCCACAATCCTTTGCAGGCGTCCTCTTCAGCATTGAGGTCACCACCACATACTTTGCGGTGCGCAATTATTGGCGTGGTTTCTTTGCCGCCGTGTGTGGTGCAACGGTTTTTCGTTTGCTTGCCGTGTGGTTCCAAAATGCCGATACTGTACGTGCGCTCTTCCTTACCAATTTCACCACCGAATTCCCCTTCGATCCGCAGGAGTTGTTTGTTTTCGCTTTGATCGGGTAAGTTACAAACACATCGACTTACATAGTTCATTAATCAACAAATAATTAATTTGTTTACAGGTTCGTTTGTGGTTTGGGCGGTGCCACCTATGTGTGGGTACATCGTCGTTATGTGCTCTTCATGCGCTCCAACAAACGCATGAACAAATTTCTGCAGAAAAAGTGAGTAAATTGTCCAATCCAAATCCATTGCTACATTACGAGAATGTGCTAAAAAGTCATATATTCACATATGTTCATAAATACAACTAATGATTTTTCAACTTGATTATCAATGGATTCTGTATAAATTTCACCTCGTTGAATACCGGTTAACGATTTCGATCTGTGAAAATTCTCTATTTTGAGGAACTTGACCAGTCTTTTGACCAGTATTTGGAAAATATTAAGCAGTTAGAAATCAACCAGATAACGTATATTGTTTTTTAAGGAAGATACTCGTAATCAGGGATTAAAACCTAAACGAATATCGGTTTCAGTTACGGTTTCGATTATGCTCGAATGAAGGTTTTCGGTTATCGGTTATGCAAAATCTTGATGTTTCGGTTTCGTAATGGTTTCGGTTTTTAAAAAGTTTCCGTTTAAAAATACCGGTATGGTTTCGGTATACAAAAAAAAAATTTATGTTTTCGGTTGACAAAAATAAGAAGCTTTATTTATTGTTTTACACAAAAAAAGACTTAATGCTATTTTTATTCCGAAAATAATGTTATCTGGTTACTGGAATGGTCCCGCGTAATGTTGATTTTATCATAATTTGACCTTATATAAATTTGGTTCATTTTGTTTGAACATTTCGATTATTTTGATTTTACTGATTTTTAATAATTTCGAACTGCCATAACTTTGTCAAAACTCAATCAATTTCCATGCGCAATGTAAATTTGATCATGATTTTACTTCTAAATTCATTCTGCATTTACATTTATTTCATTTTCGGAAATTTTTGAAAATCGAAATTTTTCGAAATTTTACAGTGTTACCCCTTCATCTTTTTTGATTTTTTCGAAAAAATTCGAATTTTCAAAATGAACAAAATTTAAATGCAGAACGAATTTGGAGGTAAAATCATGCTCAAATTTACATTCCGCATAAAAATTGATTGACTTTTGACAAAGTTATGGCAGTTCAAAGTTATCAGTACCTGCGACGGCCAGAACCGAAATTAACCCTTATAAATGAATCGGTTACTAAACGGTTATTTCGGTTTAAAGAGTTTCGGTTTATGGGTTTCGGTACTGTGGAAAAAATTGTTTTCGGTTACGGTTTCAATTACGGTTACAAATTTCAATCGGTTTTCATCGGTTAAAGGTTACGGTTTCGGTTAAGGTTTTAATCCCTGCTCGTAAAAAAAGTTTCGAAAAAAAGTTTCGTTATTCAACATAGGCAAAGGACTTTTCAGCACATCCTCGTGTCCCTTGTAAATTTGTAGATCTGAAATTTGTATTAATTAAACCCGATCTTCTTATTTTGCTGACAGCCGCTTTTTGTATCCTGGATTTCTGGCGTTGTTGGTGTCCAGCATTTCATTTCCGCTGGGAACTGGTCAGTTTCTGGCAGGTGAGCTCAGCACTCATGAGCAGGTGACACAGCTCTTTAGCAACTTCACCTGGTCCCGCAACGATTTGACCGTGGAACAGGCGGCCGTTGTGACACACTGGACGACCAACTATACCAGCGTGTTTGGGAATCTTGTGTGTTATACGATATTTACAGTAAGTGTTGATTTAATTTATACAAAGTCATGTTTTAATTTAATTAATTTATTGCAGTTCTTCTTTTCGATCATTGCGTCCACGATTCCCGTGCCCTCAGGCATGTTTATCCCTGTCTTTAAGATAGGTGCCGCCTTTGGTCGCTTGGTGGGTGAATTTATGGCCTCCTGGTTTCCACATGGCGTGCGCTACGGCGGACGATTGTCACCCATTATGCCAGGTGGATATGCTGTTGTGGGAGCAGCCGCCTTTTCCGGCTCGGTGACGCACACTGTGTCCGTGGCCGTGATCATATTTGAGATGACGGGTCAGATAACGCACGTGGTTCCCGTTATGATAGCCGTGCTGGTGGCCAATGCGGTGGCTGCATTATTGCAACCCTCGATCTACGACAGTATTATACTGATTAAGAAGTTGCCTTATCTGCCGGATCTACTGCCCTCAAGCTCCGGCATGTATAGCATCTTTGTGGAGGACTTTATGGTGCGAGATGTGAAGTACATTTGGCATGGCATCTCCTATCAGAAACTTAAGGAGGTCTTAAAGATTAACAAGACGCTGCGCTCGCTGCCATTAGTTGATAGTCCGGAGAACATGATACTTCTAGGGTCCGTCCAGCGCTACGAGCTGATCAAGATTATTGAGAAGCACATAGGACGTGAGAAGCGCATGGAGGTGGCACAAAAGTGGAAAAAGGAGGCCGAGGAGCGTGCCCTAGAGGAGGAAAAGAAGAAGCTGGAAGCGGAACTCAAGCAGCGTCGTCCCTCACGCTTCGAGGTACTGCCTGCTCCGGACATATTGAGTCTACGGCAGATCGCAAATGACGAGATGCTGCCTCCCAAAAAACGGGCTGAGACAATGCACAGCTCGCTGACACCTCGCAAATCCATACTGAAGAAGACCAACTCCTTCAATTTAAAGACCTACACTCCTGCCTCGCCGCACAGCCCCAGCATTACACCCTACACAACAATCACTGGCAACTCCGAGTTTCGTATACGCTCCGCCTTTGAGGCCATTTTCAAAAAGTCCACAACACTGCAGGACGTCCAACCCGATCCGGAGATGGGCTCCATCTCGCCTGTGGCCAGCGACAGTGAGGGTCAAGTGCAGCGTGCACCTAGTGTGCCCAGTACACCCGGCATTTCCAAGAAGGTTCAGCTGGTAAGTGATCGGTTCCATCCTTATGACTTTGGTTTTTGGATTAATGGGGCAAATTTAACAACTAGTGGAGTTCAGCTCCTCTTTGTGCTTTCTATGTTGGGATTGTTTTCATACCCTGTGCCGGGCGTACATTAAGATTGCACAAATTAACACTAAAAATTAAATAGGCAGAAGGAGATGTGACTCCATAGTGTACTAGTATATATATTCTTGTTCAGCATCAACGGTCGAGTCGTCTGTCTGCATAAACAAATGTATCTCACAAAAATTTAATAACAAAAGAAATTCGGCAAATAATACGAAGAGTGTCTAAATTGGGAAACAAACATTTTGGAAATATTATAAAATTTACTAATCTAAACTTAGGAATAATTTTATTAGGAAATTCAAATAGTGCAATAAATTGAGAAAGCAAAAATTATAACTTTTTCAGATTTTCCTACTACTGTTTAATATTTTGGTTGAGTTTTAAAAATATTCTGTAAAAGAACCAGCAAAAAAAAATATCATTTTATCGATCCATTATATTATCTAGATAAAATTAGGTAATATCTACATATGTTCATAATATTTATACTAATATTTTGTCACCTTTCTTAAAAATCCGAAATTATTATTTTATCTTAGTCGAGTTTTCGAACTCCCTTATTTTTTAGTCATAACATTTTGGTTTTGTTTATTCTTCTTTGCTTTTAATTCTAACAAGAATATTCGAAATTGGTATGAAGTACTATATTTAAGTATGTTTCACTTGAATAAAGTGTTAGGGAGAACGAATCTTAGGGTATCAAAGGACCTGAGCACAGGGTATTTTGTAGTCGGACATTTCGATTGAAGCTTTCTTATTTGTTAACATTGGCTTTCCAAGCAAGCACAAAACAATTGGAATTTTGTAACCGATCAGATAATGCTGGTAAGTAGTTCATCCAAATCGCAAATCACAGTCCACTTTGGTATTAATGAATCTCTCTATGTGGCATATCACTAATCCCATCCATATCTGCAAGCAAGTAAACCCAATTTCAACGCAAGTGGAAACCACAATACAAATGGTAATAAATCTAAATATGTACATCAATATAATCGTAGTATTCGTAGCTGATTTAAGACTTTAGTGTATTTTGCCAGACCTTAAGTGCTTGTTTAAAGATTGAAAATCAGGTGATTCTTTATTTGTTTAATATATGTGTGTCTATAAATTTAATGCTTTTGTAATTGCCGCCTGATAAGGATGACAAAGATGATACAATAACAGATAACACAGATTCGTGTAAACCAAATAAATTACCGCTCACCGAAGCCAATACAGATAAGCCCTGCATTAAATACAAAACAAATAAAGTTTCAGATATTAATAGACAGACCCATTTTAATGAGATACACGAGCCTGCAGTTCTTGCCACCGTTAACGAGAATCACGTAGAAATACAGAAAAAGCCAAAGAAAAAAATAAAATTCAGCAGCGATGTGAAAGTTAAAGATTCGCCAAATCATAGCTATACGTTGGATAGGATTTGCGACAAACAGGCAGAGGCAAATGAAATGGGTTATACGATAGAAGATGTCGATGATACGAGTAAATCCAATAATGAAAACCCTGAAGAAAGTTCAGATGGGGTAAGTGAAGTTGTCTCTATATCTATTCTGTTTACTGTATTATAACAAATACATACTAATCGAACTAATGTTTATAGAAGACATTTAACCACAATAATTTTTATTCTCTCTTGTCCAAACGTACCCTGTTCTTGTTAATATATCCACATCTATATGCACACACACACACACACATCCATTAAAAAGAATACGACCATTAAAAAGACGAAATCGGTGCAATTGGTATGTAGAATTGGATTGATAGATGTATTATTAAATTGAATGTTAATGCAAAATGGAAAACTTGAATAAATGTTATCTCTCATCTTCTATTCAAATGCATCTTTTAGCCAAGGGAACGTGTTATAGACATGTCACCAGAGGATCAGAAGCAATGGGAGCTGGAGGAAATGCTGAAACCCATCGATTTGGAAAAGACACAGATTCACATTGATCCCTCACCATTTCAGCTGGTCGAGCGCACCTCCATTCTCAAAGTGCACTCGTTATTCTCGATGGTGGGCATAAATCATGCCTATGTAACGAAGATTGGCAGACTTGTCGGTGTTGTGGGACTTAAAGAGGTTAGTTTATCACTCCTTATATACGAAATGTTTGTATCTTAATTAATAAGTATCTTTATCTTTATCTTTATCTAATCACCAGTTGCGCAAGGCCATTGAGGACATCAACAGCAATAGCTTTGTGGCACATTCATGTGACGATGAGATCGATGGCGATACGAAGCCCGCGGTGGAGAAGCCTCTTCTGTCACCCAGTGCCAGTGACAAGGCTGTGGATATGACAATCACTTCGATGGACTCGGCGTTGTCAAATTCGGACAATTGCTCCGATATTGAAATGGAACATATTAAGTCATTGGACACGCCGGAAGTAACGCTCACAATGCCGCCTACAGAAACAAATACAACCATAGACACAAATAATACACAGAACATAAACAAAAGTGTTTAAAATAGGCTCCAATCTTATGTTTGTTACTTTCGACAACGATTGCATATTTCATGTTGTCGCAAGTCTGTAAAGATCAGTTAAAACTAATCTAAGTTATGTCATAATTTAATTAGAATATCAAGTTGTTATGTATTTATATATATAAATATCTCTTTAGTGCATAAAGTCAAAGATATCGTGATCTATATTTAAGTTGAAGTCAATGCGAAATAAAAGTTTAAAAATAATTCATTGACAGCCCTTTCATAAACTTGAACTTTGCTCTAATCTAGTGATTAATTTTTGTTTACACGTTGAATGAGCATAACAACATAACATAATATTGTTCTTTATTGCATGATTAATTTTTTTGGACCACAAAAAAGGTTTTAGCCAATATTTTTATTCATCAATAAGTGAATTTTACTTGATAATCGACGCTCTAGACCAATCAATCAATTTCAAGTAAGCAAAACCAGATGAAATTCTAACTCAAATTAATCGAGTGTAATAAAATATTTCAAACGATAAAAATCAATTTATGGCCCACTTATATGTTGAACAAGTTAACGAGGGGATCAAGACATTTTGAGTCACAGATGGACAAAAGCAACAAACTGTAAGCAATCATAATCTAAGTATTTCAGATTTATAAGTCATATTTTTGGAAACATTGCAATTTCAAATACTTAAACAATTTTAAAATTATAAGTAGTGATGGGATTTTTAGGTCATCGTTGTAAATTCTTTGAAGGCAAAACATGGACAAAAATTTGCAGTGGAGAGTACTCACTTGATATTCATCTTAGATTTGGTAATCCATTGGTTATGTTGGGGGAAAGATATGTTATATTTCAAGGGGATGCTGACCAGTTCCTTATATCTATGGGAGATAGTGCAATTATGGGTCAACAACGAGTGGAACTCACTAATAAAGGACAATTTGCGGTGCCAGATTCGAATACGATCGTAGAAAGAATATCTGCCATGTCATGTCTGCCATACAAATTTCGCTTTACACAGGAAATTGTCGAAGAATGCACAAGAAAATATGGAGTTTCTGCCAGACATACGATACTCAACTACCCGCGTTATAATCAAATGATTGATAGACTGTTGCATAGAAACTTAACTCAATACTACGATGCTACGAGCTGTGCTCATTTCCTTGGTGATTCTATAAGTTGGCCTATGATTGCTATGGGCATTTTACTGCTCTTACTTATATTTTCTTACAGAACGCGATTCACATGATGATAAATACAATAAATATTTTGTATTATAATATTTGTGAATAAATAATAACGTGTGCAAGGACGATATTTATAATATAATAAACTTCGGAAATAATATTTTTCGTAATATCAGTGGTGATTTTAAATGACTTTTAAATTAATCAATTAGTTGAATGCTACCATATCGACTCTCTTCTATTCTCTATATTAAAATTGATTTTTATTTCCGATCCCTACATTATTTATGAAATTAAATACTATTCTTGTGTACATATATAAATTTGTATCTACTGAAATGTATAATTTAAATCGTGTATATATTGCTAGTCGCCTTTCGCAACCTTCGTGCTGCTTTTGTCACTAGCGCGGAGTGCCGTCCGCAGTGATCTCTTGACATGGAACAGTAGCTGTAAAGATAAATTTGACTTAACAGCAGCTGCAAAGACAATTTGCACTTAACATTCTGTATAGATTAAAACGCTTTAACAGTTCTTTTTAGCTCAGTTATGTATGCTAAGTTATACAATGGATGACTAACAGCTACCCTGCAATTGAATAAAATATATTTGAAATAATTTGTTGATGCCAATAAGATGCTCATAGGTTATTTTATTTAGTTAGAAAGTATAGTTGCTTTAGCTAATAAGACTAATTTTTATGTACTTTCAAGATCAATCTGCTGTCTTAAAATACCCCTTAGATTAATCAAATAAAGGTTCACGAATATCATCGCAACTTGACGGAAAAGAGAGCAGCAATGAGAACAGCGGTTAGTAGGCTTATTGGCCAATTGACTCTCACGCTTATAACCAGCGTCTGAGTCGACTGCGAAAACAGCCGCTGCCGCAGTCGCAGTCGCAACCTGAGGGCAACAGCTGCGGCAACTCCATCATATTTATTGGCTTAGGTTGATAAACCCATTTTGACTGCGGTAGTGCCCGGATGTCTCCCGCTAGTAAATGCAGTATTGCCGATAAAAAAAAGTCGAAGGACTAATTAAATAAAAATAGAAGTTCAAGCAATTATCAAAAGTGAATTTCTAAAGTTGAACAATTAAATTAGTTAAGTTTTTTCATAATGAAACGCCACAATAATGCTGAGGACTCGGAGCCTATTGTGTCATCCTTGCGGCAGGCCGCATCCAGCATTCAATCGGCTGATAATTATTCCACTGGCTCCACTACGCGACAGGAGCAGGAGAAACGCGAAATCTCTGGCGAGGATCAGGAGGACTTGGGTTATACACACACTCTGGTGAGATTTGCATCTGAAAATCGCACTACATATGAAATTGATTTAAGGATATAAGCCAACTGGGGTTATGCGCATTTAAAAAGTTATGGAAATATGTCCCATAAAATTTATGACTAACATTTTATTTAGCATACCAAAAATTAATTAATAATTATTATTAATATACTAATTCCTTAGAACTGTTGAACTGGTCAGTTTTTATCCAAATTGAAGTGCACTGATAAAAAAGATCGTTTAGTAAATTCAAAAATATTAAATTCGTCTTAAATATTTTATTTTTAAAGTGGGTCAACATAAAAAAAAAATCAAAACCCACTAAAATAAGTAGTTTTATGACATTTTTTTATATTTTTAGAAATATTTGGATTTTGACGAATTTTTCAGATGAAAGGTCACATATTATGAATTTTAAACCTAAGAATTTGTGTCCTACAAATACGTTGAGAAACCAATTTTTTTGTATTTCAGTTAATTATTAATACCTTTTGATTGTAGTTATTTTTAAAGTAATTGAAACTGAGCCCCCCTGACCATCCCACTCTCAAATACTTTTTTGTGTTACTTTCTTTTAATTATCCTTATCATGTAACTGAGTGTGTCAAAATTGTCAATATAAAATTTCATTAAGCGAAGATACAAACCAATTTGAAGCTTTTATTTGGCTAAAAAAGCTTTTAAAAAGCTAATTTAGCTCATAGGCGCAAAATCAAAATACGAGTTTAAATGCTCAATAAAAATAAATAATATGACAGTTTATAATAAATAATAAATTACATGGGCAATTATTTGTGCTCAATGCGTTTTATTGTTTTTGGTATGAGAGCTTAGGATATAACAACTAATTGGCAAATATGTGGTGATAATTTGTCAGTTATCTAGTCTAATATTTGATACCATAATGACATAAGTTCGGACTAGCAGCAGGTCTAGGTTTATATTGAAAATGTTTGCCTTGCTTTTTAGTTATGCAAATATTTTTTGCTTTGATTAATGTCACCGCTCAGTTGACGCCTTTTTTATATATTTGTATCTTTTGTCGTTGTTGTTGTTGGGAATTTTTTCCACCTTTTTTTCTGATTATTTTCCGGGGAGCTGCGTTAATTGAACCTAATTAGCATCGCTTAAAGTGTTTAATTCGCTGCGCATGTGAAAAAAATGTGACTCTTTTATTTACAATTCTATTATTTTTGTTACGAATTCGAGTTCTATATATTTACATACAGATACAAAGATACTCATACCTGTTCATATAAATTCGTGTGGCACAAGCCAAACTGAGAGATATGACACGAATTGAACGACAATCTAAATATGTTAATTTTTTAGCACATCTGTTGCAGACATGTGACAATTTGTATGTGTTTCTCTGTCTATCCATTTGTCCTTCCGTCTTATAAAAAGCTAATGACTCATACTTTTAACTGATTACTCTACTCATTTATACACAGATGTATGGTCGATACTCAAGGGATCTTCAACAATTTGCAGGCGATGAAGCCCGAAGATTGCGCAAACTCGCCAAACTGCGCAAACAAGAGGACAAGCTTAGAAGCAAGGTTTGATAAATGGAGTAGAGTTAAGGAATTTGTTAGTTATATGTATATATTATATTTAGCTACTAGAACTGGAGAATAATGAACCCACGAGAATGCAGTGCATCTCGTCATGGGCCTGGCATCATGTTTCTGATCGCCTGGGCAAGGATTGGATCTTTCTTACTATCTGTGGGATTATAATGGCTCTGATCTCCTTTGGCATGGATGAAGGCATTCGATTGCTGACTGCACGTTAGTCCTTGTAACCCTGTAAAACTATTTATCAGTGTAATTTATAAACATGTCTGTTTCAGTTCGTTTCTGGTTCTATAAGGACATCACAGCAGATCCATTTGCACAGTATTTCACGTGGATCTTACTGCCGGTTTGCATGGTGGTATTAACGGCATTCTTTGTACATCACATAGCTCCACAGGCTGCAGGTAATTCAAAGAATTTCCTATAAAAACTCTTAGAATTAATTTTAATATCGGTGAAACGATGATGGCATGGAATATACTGAAATGAAATTAACATTACTTTCATCGTACGGCAGTCCGCGCTAGTGACGAAATCATAATTATTTACTTTCATAATTCCTTTTAATATTTATAAAAAAATAATTCTTATTTTTTCAGTTAGTTTTTGTCTGCTAGAGCATCTCAGAGTATCTCGTTGCCGAACAATCTAAGCTACAACACTTTCATCTCTTTCTATTTCAGGTTCTGGAATACCCGAAATGAAGACAATTCTGCGAGGCGTTACATTGAAGAACTATCTAACATTTAAGACCTTGGTAGCCAAGGTCCTTGGCTTAACATTCATCCTAGGCAGTGGCATGCCGTTGGGCAAGGAGGTGATTACGAGAAATGAGCTTTTACTTTCTTAATTCGCAACTAGTTTAAGTCTATTTTCGATAGGGTCCTTATGTGCATATCGCTAGCATTGTGGCGAATCTTCTAAGCAAGATGGCAGCTCCATTTCGTAGCATCTATCAGAATGAATCACGCAACACGGAAATGTTGGCAGCTGCCTGTGCCTTGGGGTTGGGCACCTGCTTTGCAGCTCCTATTGGAGGTAAGAATGATGGAAAATTAATTATCTTAAAAAATTAAATAATAAACGTAATTATTTTATTTGGCAGCCGTTCTATTCAGTATTGAGGTGACCACCACATACTTTGCGGTTCGCAATTACTGGCGTGGTTTCTTTGGCTGTGTGGTGGGTGCATCGGCGGTGCGACTTATAGCCGTGTGGTTCCAGGATGCAGATACAGTTCACGCCGTGTATCCCACCAATATCGCCACAGAGTTTCCATTCGATTCCAGGGAACTCGTGTTCTTTGCCCTGACGGGGTGAGTCATTAGATTACCAACAGATTCAATCTTTACATTCTTTTATATTTATATCCAATGTTTTTTCAGAGCACTCTGTGGTGTGCTTGGCGCCTCCTTTGTCTGGATCCATCGGCATTATGTGCTTTTCATACGCTCCAGCAAGGCTCTAAACAAGTTCCTTCAAAAGAAGTGAGTATTATTATTTTGTATAACCCTAAGTAACATACTTTTAAAAATGACTTTTAATTGAGTATTATTTATTGTAACCATAAGTAATATACTTTTAAAAATTACCTATTTCATTTGTCAAACAATTTTATTGGCTTAAAAATATTAAGGAAAATGGAAAAAGAGTTGAGAAAGTAAAATAAATTTATATTTATTATTAAATTGTACCCAGGCTTGTAACAAAATTGTTTAGGGTATCAAATTTTCAAAATGTTTGAGGATTGTAGTCTTCATTTTAACATTGAAGCACCTAAATTCATCTTCTTCATTTGATATCCCTAAAAATGTTTCTTGAATAACTTCTATAGTTATTATCCGATTGTTACGAAATTTTTAGGACTGATTGTACCATGGGTTACATACTATACATAAATATAACTTGCTTAATCTTGAGTCTCAGTGTTTCTTTTCTTATTTTTCTTTGTTTCTTATTATTAATTTTTGAATGGGTTCATAAGTTGCAGAGTATAGAAATTTCGTAATTTATAGATCAACTAACTAATCAAATCCTTTTACAGTCGTCTTTTATATCCTGGCATTCTGGCGCTGATTATATCAACACTCACATTCCCATTGGGCACCGGAATGTTTATCGGTGGCGATCTGGAAACTGAAAAACAATTGACGCATCTTTTTAGTAACTTTACCTGGACCGGCAGCGATCTGAATGTGGAACAGGCTGAGATCGTCTCTCACTGGACGACCAAATACACCAGTGTCTTTGGCAATCTCATCTGCTACACACTGTACCATGTAGGTAGCCCATGATCTTAACTAACTTAGGATCCTAATCATTTAACCATCTTCTGTTTAGTTCTTCTTCTCCATCATTGGATCAACAATGGCCGTACCGCACGGCATGTTTATTCCAGCCCTTAAGATTGGTAGTGGCTTTGGTCGCATGGTTGGTGAATTTGTTGCCTGGACGTTTCCTCTGGGAGTGCGCTATGGGGATTGCATGTCACCCATTATGCCGGCTGCATATGCTATTGTAGGTGCCGCTGCCTTCTCCGGATCTGTGACCCACTCAATTTCCGTTGCAGTTGTGGTATTTGAGATCACGGGACAAATAGCCTTTGTGGTTCCCGTCCTGGTGGCGGTGTTGGTGGCCAACGCAGTGTCTTCCCTTCTACAGCCTTCCATGTATGAGAGCGTCATCCAGATCAAGAAGCTGCCCTATCTGCCTGATCTTCTCTATACAAACTCGGGTTTATACAAGAAATGTGTGGATGACTTTATGGTGCGGGATGTGAAATACATTTGGCAGGGAATCTCCTATCAGAAACTCAAGGAGGTGTTGAGAAAGAACAAGAAGCTACGCTCACTTCCCTTGGTAGAGAGTCCAGAGAACCTGATACTCCTGGGATCTGTGCAGCGCCAGGAGTTGGTCAAATTGATTGAGCAGCAAATTGGACGTGAGAAGCGTATGGACATGGCGGTAAGATGGCGCGAAGAGGAGTTGAAGGAACAAGAGGCCGAACGACGTCCTTCCCGCTTTGAGGTTATTCCCGCACAGGAGGCTCGAAGTCTGCGGCATATGGCAAGTGAGGAGATGTTGCCCTCAGAGCGTCTGGAGCAGCACAAGTCAATTTTAAAGAAGAGTTCCCTCAGTCTAAGAGAGCAATCAAACGATTCACTGAACAGCACCAATAGCAATTCGGAGTGGCGTCTGCGTTCGGCGTTCCAAAATGTTTTCAAGAAATCATCAGACCCTCAGCTTGATCTGGAATCGGGCTCCAATGAAGATCTGCAGCCAACGACGAGTGCTTCGAAGAGAGTTCATTTGGTAAATCATGTTATATGACACTGATGCTGGGGTCAAGTATTATTGAAGTCTTTCTTAACTTTCAGTGTGGCGATCGCGTTGTGGATATGTCACCTGAGGGCAAGAAACAATGGGAGCTCGATCAATTGGCGAAACCCATTGACTTTAAGGCAGCTGAATGCTGCATTGATCCCTCACCCTTCCAGCTGGTCGAACGCACATCTCTATTAAGAGTACACTCCATGTTCTCCATGATGGGAGTTAATCATGCATATGTGACCAGAATAGGACGTCTTGTGGGTGTTGTCAGCCTGAAAGAGGTGAGTTACCCATCTGCATTCCAACTACCTCAAATATTTCAATTCAATCTATTTTTCTTGATTAATAGCTGCGTCAGGCCATCGAGGACATCAACAGTCAGAGTTTTGATGAATCTCCTCAACAACAACAACCTGCCGACGTGAAGCCCTTGCTAGCAGCCAGTTCCAGTGATGAAGGCGTTAATAGCACCATCACTTCCGTCAACTCAATGTCATCGGGTCTTATAATAGCACAAGGAAACAACACAGCTTCCCAAGATGCTCACACTAATGTTATCATTGACCAAACTGAGGAGCACATAAAAACAAAATAGATTTACAATCAGTGATCACTTTTGGTTGCTTTAAATAGTAGTAAGGAGCTGGACTCAATGAACTTGTGTCTGGAATGCAAAATAATTAAACTATATATAGAAACATTATGTATTAATAATAATATCCCTTTTACAGCAAGATCTTTGTTTGTAAGCGGTACCTTAAAGAAATGTTTCCAAAATATAAAGTACCATAAGGACATTTTATAAATACTCCCGTTAAGAGTGGAAAATTAGCGGAAATCGATTGTATGCAAGAACCCTTGGTTCAATTTCCCACAAAACAAAATTATATTAAATTTTAATTTTTATTTATAAGTTACCATATAACACATATTTTTGATTATTTTAAATAAAAAACCAGATTTATTTTTGATTTTTATTTAAAAAGTGATAAGTAAGATTTATTCCATAACATTTATTTTAAAAATAAAATATAAAATTTATATTGACTATTCATAGTATTTTTTGATTCTTAAAGGACATGTGATGCATCATTTGAAAGGTATTAAATCATAGATCAAGAATATTTTTATTTCAGCTGGCTCTTTTAGACTCAGAAATCAGCAGCAAGTGAATATTTAATTTGAGCAGCAGTAATAACCAGTATCCAATGCATAACCATCCAACCATAGACATTAAGCAGGGGTTCCCCTCTATAACGGCCATCATATTTAAAAAACACGAACGGGAGTGTACAGCTGTAAAATAATAATCCATTTCTGTGATACTCAATTATAATTAAAATTAATAATCTCTTTAATTAATACTTGTATTTATATATTATCATAAAATGTTGTACATTCTCCACATCAGATGGTAAACATAGAAATTATATATCAATGTTACTCCTTAAAAATTAAGTGAGCAAAAATGTTAAAATAATTTGGCATAAAATAAAAATAAAATTTTTTAACGCTTTTATTCTGTTAATTATAAATTTTATAATTAAAGGTAATTAAAATACTGTACAATCTTCATATATCAGAGGATAAGCATAAAAATTAAATATCAATGTTACTCCTTAAGGATAGGATTTTAAGAATAAAATGAATTTAAAATTGAAAAATTAAACGTTTTGTTGTTTTTTTTTAATGAAAGGGCTTTATTTTCAGATGTGGAAGCTTTACAATAATTGCAAGAACTAACAGAAAGAAATTTTAAACTTACCAGGCTAGCTAGAGCAAAAAAATTAATTTACCTGTCGTTCAAAGAAGCGCTCAAGCATTAACTCAAACAGAAGAAATTTCGCTTAGCTCAGCAACTCAAGGTCAATTTAAATATGATTTGAAAAAAGTTTGGTTACTTTCTACTCATTTCTGCGCGCCTAGTATTTTAGCTGGTATTTCGGCACTTTTAGACTCTTCACGCGTTATGCAGGTAAGAATAAATAATGTATCTGTGTGAGCTTTCAACAGCTCGCTGCAAACAGTAAGTATCTAAAAATACCAGGCGAACAGAAATCAGGAGCAAGTGAATTTTCCATTTGAACAGCAGAAACAGCAGAAGAAGGTCATAATTTCACTAAATTTTACTAAAGCGAGTGAAATTGTTAATTGAAACAAAATGTTAATGTTAATTGAGTGAAAATGTTAATTGAGTGAAAATGTTAATTGAGTTAAAATGTTAATTGAGTGAAAATGTTAATTGAGTTAAAATGTTAATTGAGTGAGAATGTTAATTGAGTTAAATGTTAATTGAGTGAAATGTTAATTGAGTGAAAATGTCAATTGAGTGAATCTGTTAATTGAGTGAGAATATCAAAATTGAGTGAAAAACATGACCTTGAAATTCTGCTGCTGAAATTAAATATCCACCTGCTGCTGATTTCTGTTCGCCTGGTATTTTTACAGAATTTTCGGTTCCAGCGAGCCGTTGCAAGCTCACATCCATGGACGCATACTTACACACGTACATCAATCTGTAATCCCTAGAAAAGCCAAAATGCCAGCTAAAATACCAGGCGCGCAGAAATGAGCAGAAAGCAACTAAACTTTTTTGCGCCATATTAAAATTGAGCGGAAATATGACCTTGAATTTTTTTGCTGCTCAAATGAAAAATTCGCCTGCTGCTGATTTCTGTTCGCCTGGTATTTTTACAGAATTTCATGTTGCCGGGAACTGTTGCAAGCTCACATTCATAGACGCATACTTACACACGTCATCAAACTGTAATCCGTAGAAGAGCCAAAATACCAGCTGAAATACCAGGCGAACAGAAACGAGTAGAAAGCAATCAAATTTTATTCCAATCATATTTTAATTGAGTGAAAATATGACCTTGAGTTGCTGAGCTGAGTGAAATTCTATGATCGACAGGTAAGTTAATATTTTTTGCTTCAACGACCTACTGTAATTTCTGTTCGCCTGGCATTTTTTGAGTTTCCTTTAGTTCCTGAAATTTCGTTTCCCCATCTGAAAATAAAGCCCTTTCCGTAAATAAGAAGAATAGTTTAATATTTCAATTTAAAATTCATTTTATTCTTAAAATTCTATCCTTAAGATGTAACATTGATGTGTAATTTCTATGCTTATCTTTTGACATTTGAAGAATACAGATAAAATATTTTAGTATTAGCATTAAATATAATATAATTAAAAGTAAAAAAGTACATATAATTCTAATCTGAAGAATGTAAATATATAAGTCATAATTAAAAGAACACAAATATTACCAAAATGGTTTTTTTTACGCCTTTTATTATAATTGTTAAATTTCCATATTGATCTATTTGGTTTTTCTGGGTTTCCAGTTATTTATTTTTTATACCCCAGACCAAACCTTTTTTTCGTTTCAGTTTTTAATATTTATTATTCATTTAATTTTTAATATAATTTGTAGTACATTTTTATTTTAATTTTTTAACACTTTTACTTTCTTTTTGCCGACTGATTTTAGTCATGAATAAATAAATCTTAACAGTTTTGGTAATTGTAAAAGTATTACATTTTATTTTATTTTATTTGCCGGCTATTCAGTTAAAAATTTATTGCTTATTTTAGTTTGAAGGAGATACATTTATATATAACTTTTGTAATTATCTTCTGATGTGGAAAACTAACAACATTTTACGATAATAAATAAATACTAGTTTTAATAAATGAGATTATTAGATTTAATTAAAATTGAGTATATATAAAATTGATTTTTATTTTACAGCTGCACAGTCGCCGGCGGTGTTCCGAAATACGATCGCCGTTATGGAAGGGAAGTCCCTGCTTGATGTCTATGATGGTGTCCATTGGTGACTGGATATCTCACCTGCATGCTGGCCGAGTTTGATTATACCCTAATGCAGCTAGAGACATTTCCTGTGGACCAAAATAAGAAGTATTATTCATTGTTTTTCTTGAAAAAAGACTTAATGACTTATTAGCCTGGAAAATAATGTTATCTGGTTACTGGAATGGTTCAGCGTAATGTCGATTTTATTATAATTTGACCTCATAAAATTTAATTCAAACCAAATGAAAATTTCGATTATTTTGATTTTACTCATTTTTAATAACTTCGAACTGCCATAACTTTGTCAAAAATTAATCAATTTCTATGCGCAATGTAAATTTGGACATGATTTTACCTTTCAATTCGATCTACATTTAAATTTTATTCATTTTGAAAATTCGAAAATTTTGAATTTTTTAGAAATTTTACAGTGTTACCCCTTATCATTTTTCTAAAAATATCGAAATTTTTGAATTTTGAAAATGAACAAAAATTTAAATGCAGAACGAATTAAGAGGTAAAATCATGCTCAAATTTACATTAAGCATGAAAATTTATTAAGTTTTGACAAAGTTATGACAGTTCGAAGTTATTGAAAATCATTAAAATCAAAATAATTGAAATTTTCAAACCAAATTTATATGAGATCAAATTATAATAAAATCGACATTACACTGGACCATTCCAGTAACCAGATAACATTATTTTTCAGGCTAAGAAAAGCATTGAGTCTTTTTCCATGTAAAGCAATGAATAACGCTCATTATTTTGGTCAACCGTAAACCACAATTTTAATTTTTTTTGTTAACCGAAACCATACCGGTATTTTTAAGCCGAAATTTACAAAAAAACCGATAACTGTTAGGAAACCGATACTCAAAGATTTTGCATAACCGATATCCGAAAACCTTAATTCGAGCATAACCGAAACCGTAACTGAAACCGATGTTCGTTTCGGTTTTAATCTCTGGTATCCTGTATTATTATCTATCATCGTATTTAATCGCAACAAGATCGCAATTGAACGGCAGATATGCGTTTTTAGTTGTTAAAAGATATTATTGCCTAAAAGTATGTAACGGGTATTCCTACAGACTTTGCCGGTTGTTTCTTTATCCAAACTGTTGAAAAAAATGGGTTTTTTTTTGAAAGTTCAGACAGTTTTGGTTACTCTTTATGTCACATCATTATTGACTCGAAATACTTACTTGTGGTTTCCAAAGTGGTTTGGCGGATCGACTAATGAGATAATTCTGGAAATAACTGAAGACATTTTCCGTTCATCACCCTTTAAATGTTTGAGTTGTGCTTATCCTGAAAAGTGTCAAAAACTTAATTTAAATAAAAGTCAAGTAGCTTAACATTTTGTATATTTTGCATTTTTATTGACTTTTTCTCGATTTTATGTATAAAACAATATCTCATCTTTATTTTTTTGTTTTGGTTTTTCTTTTTCTTTCGCGTCGTTTCGATTGTTTTCTTTTTTTGTTAGTTTTTTTTTTATTTTTTGCTGTTGATAATTTAAAAACAATTTTCTCATACAAACATATTTGTCGGATTATGTGAAACAGAATTTACAGATCTTAAACAACGCTCTCAAACTCTCGTTTGCTATTCACACTCTCTCTCCTCTCTCTGTCTCTGTTATTCCGAGTAAAACAGCGCGTTTTTCCTTAGATTTTCACGGCTTAAATTACTCGTAAGTTTTAACGGACATTTGCAAGAAACTAAAGTTTACTTATAGTTTACATATATAGGTGTGTGTGTGTGTTTGCATTTTATGTGTAAGGGTGTGAGTGTGTGTGGTGTAGTAAAAAGTAGTGTGTAGTATACGAATCTTTTTGGAGCGCTGCTTGAATAACATATTCTCTCTCTCCCTCTCGCTTCTTCTCTTTCTCTCATAGTTGACATCTTATAAATGTTTTTTTTTTGTTTCGTTGCGAAACATTTCTCACAGTTTTACAAATTAAAACAAGAGCGTTCCTTAGTTTTGCCATTATATCATCGAGTTCCTGTTTACAATGCTAACAAAATTATTGTTTTGTTGTAGGAATACATATTTGTATAAATTAAATTTAAATTATCTGGGTCTCGCACTTAAATGTTGTGTGTTTGTCTAAATGTTTTCAATTTGTTAAAATTTAAATATTATTAGGTTGTTTTTTTTTCTTTCGTTTTCTCTTTTCTTCTCTTTATGTGGAAGTTTTTAAATTGTATTTGTTTAGTTATTTTGTTGTTTTTTTTTGTGTTTTTTATTTTTTTGTTACAGTTTTTGCTTGTTGGAAAAATAGAAGTATGTTCTTATGTACGTATGTATACAATTTGTTGAGGCGCAAAGCATTCTGACATTTGATTTTGTGGGGCGTAAACAAACAAACAAACAAAATCAAAAATATAATAATAATAATAAAACGAATTTCACATTAGACTCTTCTCCCGGCTACTACAACTACATTTCACTGTAGTCGGTTTTATTATTATTTATAAATGTTATGTAGTTGTTGTAACTTGTTGTAGTTGCGGTTGTTGTTGTTGTTGTTGATGGCACAGCGTCAGTTGATAGTTTTCTTCAGGTGCAGTTTACATTTACATTTTATATCACAATTTTTTTTTATTATTATTATTATTATAATTATTATTTTTATTTTATTATTAACACATTCTCTTTTTATTTAATTTTCATATATTTACGCCCAGCAAAAAATTTGTTGAGCTATGTGTAATGTCAAGAATTTTCTCTGCTTATTAAGAAAAGTGTGTGTGTGTGTTAGTTTATCTGTGTATATAGTTTGAAAAGTTGCTTAGAAAGTTACAAAAGGACACTTTGAGATATTCCTGCAACAGTTTCTAAGAGTTACAGTTACAGCAATACCTCGAATAGAATTTTAGTTGACAGTTTAAGGCTAGAACTCTCAACATGTGCGTAACATTTATGAAAAAGGAATGAGAAATGTATTTGTTTAACATAAATATTAAACGCACATTGAGTAAATGTGTTTAAGACAAGTTGAAAGAAATTACCAAGTATTTGTTAAGCAATTACAATTCCAATTACAATTAAATTGTATCAATTGTTGTTTGAATTGCAATTGCTAACCAAATAGAAGGAATTTTCTCTGGACCAACTAAAAACACACATTGTGTGTAAAGAGTGTGTGTTTGTGTTTTTTTTTTTTATGTAATTGACCCAGCATTAATTTGGGTCCTCTCGCATTTTTACAAATTTAACTTAATGTCTCAACTTTTTTTCACTTTTGTGTAACAATTTCAGTTAGTTTAAATGAATCATAATGCGATTTTTCAACAGTTTTTCTTTTTGTTGTACATTTTGGTTTTTCGTTTTGCAAAATTCTTAATTGTTTATAATATTAATAGATATTTAGCCAAAAGAAAACATATGCAACAACTTGGTTTTGCAGAAAAGCACAAAAAAGATACATTTTTGGCGACGACTGTTGCTGAATTAAATTTTGCTTAAGAATTCCTCTTTGCAATTTCAGTTTTATCCAAAAATAAATCAATTTTAGTTTATCTTCTTTATCTTTTTAACATGAGTGTGTAGCTCGTTTATAACACAATTTTCTTTCCTTTCATACAATTGTTTTTATTTTCATAATAAAAAATTATAGCGATTAATTACATGTTTTCTTTTTTAAATCTTTTTTATAAAAAAAGGTTTTTTTGTTTGTTTTTCGAACGACTGTTTGGTATTTGTTGTTGTTGTTGTTATTTAAACAGCATCTTTCTTTCATAACCTTTTAACACAATGTTTGATCTGCATTATAAATAAGACGGAATTTTAAGTAGTTTCTTTGCGTTTACAGTTTGTTGTAAGTGTATCGAATGAGAACATTTTTGCAAATTATAATTTATAGTTTGCTTATGATTGTGGCATATATATATGTGTGTGTGTATATGTATGTGTATATAAAAAATTATACAAAAAAAAGGAAACATTTTAGTTATCGTTTTTGGCCAGGACGCCGCAAGCGCAAGAGTTTTCCATGATTGGCTCACAATAAGTTGGCCAAACCAATATGTTAGCTTTGCTGAGGCGCCTGCTCACAGCTGCTGTGGTTTTCCCCGCTGCAATTGGACCGCTTAGCCACTTGCCAGGTCGCCGGGTAGTTGCTGCTGGCGCATGCGCCGCTGCAACAACAGACTCTCGCTGGGCGACGATAGGCCAATGCCCAGCTTGGGTGCCTCCTCCAACAAATGCGGTGGCACCTGCGATGGGTGCACAAAGCGTCCGGAGCCAATGCGTCCCTGGGGCGGCTGCTGTTGATGCTGTGAGCGGTGTATGCCTCTCGGTTGGCTCACGCCATCGTTGCGCATTCGCTGATAAACGCTATCCTGACGCCAATTGCGTATCTGCGTTCCGGGCAATGTCGATTGCTCATCGGATGGCGGTGAACCGCCGCTGCCGCTGCTGCTGCTGCCAGCACTATTGTGACGCTTCTGCTGTTGCTGTTGAAGCACCGGCAGAGGATATGACGGTGGCGGTGCTACCTTGTATCCAGCAGCACCGCCACTGTGTGAGAAGCTGCCCAAATAGTTGCGCTGCTGATTGCCATAATGGCCGCCACCGCCGCCAGTGTTAAACGGCGGACGATATTTCCGATATCCGCCGGCAGCTATTGAATGCAGTTGCGGCTGCTCAGATTGATGGCTGCGATAGCGCCAATTCTCCATGGACTCGCCACGTGGCGCAATGTAGCGTTGCTGCTGCTGTTTGCGTTGCTTGCGTGTATACGCATTGCATATTGCCGGCGGCGGTTGCTTAAATCCATTATCCGATACCTTAATCTCATTCTCCGGCTCATCGTAATCATCGTAGTTGTCATCCTCCTCGTCTATGTCGGCGTCCTCGTCATTCTGAAATACATCTAATGCAAAGTAAACATTGCGTTGCTGCTTATTGTTACCAGCTGCCAGTTGTTGTGGCTGCTGTTGCTGTTGTTGTTGTTGTTGTTGTTGCTGTTGTTTGCCAAAAGTCGTTCGCATTGTTGTCTCCTCAGCTACAGTTGTCGGTGCGTTCTTCAACGCTTTCAAATCATCTTCATCATTTTTGTTATCAATATCGTTATCATTTGGTGGGCACGTTGTTGCTCTTGATGCTGCTGCTGTTGTTGTTGCTGTTGTAGTTGTTGTTGTTTTTGCTTGCACTGCCGCTGAGTTGACAACAATTTTTGCAGTCTCATAAATTTCAGGTAGCTTTTCATTTAAATCACTAATACTATCCAATAGATTAACATCATCATCATTATCATTAACATTGTTATCATAATCGTTATCCTTATCATCGCCAGTTTGCTGATCGCCATTGTTGCCATTAATTTGTGTTGCAGTTGTAACTGGTGTTGTTTGCATTTTATTGGTGTTGATGTTGGTAGTGTTGATGTTGCTGTTGCTGTTGATGCTGCTGTCGGTATTGGTGATTGTGGTAGCACTAATATCACTTGATGTTGGTCGTTGCTTTAGAGCCCCATCAACATCGTCAATCTCCTCCTCTTCCTGCTTCGCCTCATCCATCTTAACATTTTCTATCTCCATCTCCTGCGCATTTTTGCGCATTGTTGTTGTTGGTTTAGCAAATTCGCTTTGCTCTGATTTTTCCATATTATCAATAATAAGTTTCTCCTTGTCCTCTTCCTCCTCTTCTTCATCCTCCTCCTCATCGTCGTCTTCCATCTTGACCATCTGCTCCCCATTCATTTCCTTCTCAACGCCAAATTGGTCAACTTTAGCTTTCAATTGTTTGTTTCGATTGTCGGATTCGTTCTTCTCCTCCCAATCCTCCTTCTTCACATTTTCTTCTTTCTCCTCCTCCTCGTCGTATTCATCTTCTTCGGCAATGTCATCCTCACGCTGCTGTTGCTGTTCATACAAGTAGTCGTCGCCCTCATCCTCGTCCAGCTCGCGCCAATAATGCTTATAGTGCTGATAATCCTCGGCCTCTCTTCCCCCCATTTCATCTTCATCATCATCATCTTCATGCTCAGCTTCGCTGCAGCTGCTATGGGCTGCTTGATGATGTTCCTGCTGCTGTTGCAGTTCGCGGGCCTGTTGATAGCGACGCGTCGCTTGCACCCACTCATCATCAACGCCCTCATCCAAGCGACCAAATGCCTCCAGAGC
This sequence comes from Drosophila kuntzei, assembly GCA_035042165.1. NCBI lineage: Eukaryota > Metazoa > Arthropoda > Insecta > Diptera > Drosophilidae > Drosophila > Drosophila kuntzei. The sequence goes on along the minus strand of JAWNLU010001684.1, from coordinate 2,643,817 downwards.
CTCATCGTCATCATCCTCCTCATGCACATTAAGCGTCTTAAAGCCACCGCTATTATTAAAAATGCTCGAGGCATTTCGCGACGATTGACGACTCTGAGTGCTTGCATTCCGTTGCAATTGCGCCGTAGACAAGCGTCCGCCGTAGCTGGTTGAGGATGCGGCTCCCGTTCGTTGAGAGCGATTACGTGTAAAATGTGCCGGTGGCTTTGGATTGTAATTCTCATCGCTATAAGCATCCATGTACGCCTGCGAGGGCTGATAAATATTCGGACGCTCCTTCATATAATCATAGCGCATCGAGAAATGTTGCAGGATCACACGTTTCACGGCCATTGCAGATTCTGCGAACTGTGATATCTCACGGGCCGACTGATGATTGCTGTGAATTGTAGGAATGTAATTAATATAGCTATATTTAATCAGCATTAGTTAATGGTATTAAAGATGGCCACGAACTGGATTTTGTTGTTGTTGTATTTTACAGAAGGAATTTGCCTTAATTAAAATTGATCAATTCATGTTAAATATATCGGAAGCTTTTCTTTTTTAATATATTTAACAGTTGAACAAGGTGACAAAAATATTCTATTTTTTTTCCTAGACTTCATCGTGGCCATCTCAAAATTGTGATACACTTACCGTCGAATGTTGGTTGGGGTTTGCAGCGCCTTGTGACGGCGCGCCTGCTTGCTGGTTGGCGGTTCCTGCTCGCACATCCGTATCCAGTTATGATTGAGCACTGCCTCGGCACTTAGACGCTTGGATGCCTCCTTAACCAGCAGACGGCAAATTAAATCTTTGGCCTCATCGCTCACATCATGCCACTCGGCTTCCGGAAATGAAAAACGTCCTAAAACAAAAAACAAAAAGAATGAATTAAAATATTATTATAGTATTAAAATATTTAAAAGTTAAGACCAGGGATTAAAACCGAAACGAATATCGGTTTCAGTTAAGGTTATCGGTTATGCAAAATCTTTGAGTATCGGTTTCGTAACGGTTATCGGTTTTTTCGGTTGACCAAAATAAGAAGCGTTATTCATTGTTTTTCTTGAAAAAGGACTTAATGCTCTTATTAGCCTGGAGAATAATGTTATCTGGTTACTGGAATGGTCCAGCGTATTGTCGATTTTATTATAATTTGACCTTTGAAAATTTCGATTATTTTGATTTTACTGATTTTTAAAAACTTTGAACTTCCATAACTTTACTAAAATTCAATCAATTTTCATGCGCAATGTAAATTTGAGCATGATTTTACCTTTTAATTCGTTCTGCATTTAAATTTTGTTAATTTTCAAAAATTCGAAAATTTCGAAATTTTTAGAAAATTTACAGTGTTACCCCTTATCATTTTTCTAAAAATATCGAAATTTACGAATTTTCAATATGAACAAAATTTAAATGCAGAACGAATTTAAAGGTAAAATCATGCTCAAATTTACATTCCGCATGGAAATTGATTGATTTTTGGCAAAGCTATGGCATTTCGAAGTTATCAAAGTTGCTCAGTACCTGAGACGGCCAGAACCGAAATTAAACCTTATAAATGAATCGGTTACTAAACGGTTATTTCGGTTTAAAGAGTTTCGGTTTGTGGGTTTCGGTACAGCGGAAAAATGTTGTTTCGTTTACGGTTACAAATTTCAATCAGTTTTTACCGGTTAAAGGTTACGGTATCGGTTAAGGTTTTAATCCCTGGTTAAGACCAATTATTCTGAATGCCTACCCTCTTGAATGGACTCGAAGAGCAGCTCCTGGCAAGTTCGACAGTTCTCACCGCGATTCCAGCCACAATCTTCACCGCAGTTGCCGGAAAATGGCGGATAGCCACAAAGCAAAATGTACGCAATAATGCCCAAGGACCACAAATCGCAGCGCTTATCATAATAATTGGCCTCGCCCACAAACAGATCAACAACTTCGGGCGCCATAAACTCGGCGCTGCCGACCTGCAATTAACAAGCAAGACATTTACCATTAATAATTTAGGCCAACCCATTGCAACAACTGCCAATTAGACTCACTGGTGTCAGAAGCTGCGGCGTTGCTGCTGGCGATGAGATGTCCGTGGTGAACTTAATGCCGGACCCCAAGTCAAAATCACATATCTTAATGGGGCACAGCGAATCCGTTTTGACGCACAATATATTCTCCGGCTTGAGATCACGATGAGCAATGCCCTTCTTGTGCAGAAAATCCAATCCGGACGCAATTTCTTTAATGATCTGCGCCGCCTCGTGCTCCGAGAAACAGATGTGCTCCTGGATGCGAGTTAGCAATGGGCCGCCATTGATTTTCTCAAACACCAAATAGAATTTCTCATCATCTTCGAAGAATTCAATCAATTGCAAGATGCCCGGATGTCCCTGACAGTGATGGAATGTCTCCACTTCGCGAAAGACACGCGCACGCGCATGTCCCGGTATCTTATCGATAACCTTCACAGCATATTCCAGATCGGTGTAAATGTTAACACACGTCTGCACCGAAGCGTACGCACCTTCGCCAAGTATTTCGCCAGTCAACTTGTACAGTTCTAAAATGCATACATTATTAACATATGAAATAAATTATAGCATAATGTGTATGTTTATGAAATACCTTGAAAAGTTGACGAATGCAGCGATGAGCTAATGCGTTTCTTGCGTCGCTTCTTTTGCATCTCCTCCTTGTGCCGATTGAGCTCCACCTGTCGCTCCATCTCGGTCATATTGGGCGCCTCACTCGACTCATTGCCGGATACATCTTCGCTGCTGTAGCGCGTCAATTCATTCTGACCGTCTGCAAAACAAAAAACAATTCATTATTATTATGTTGATCAATTATTTCAATTAACAAACACTGAGGTGCAATGAGGAGAAACGTGATGAAATTGTAGAGCAATAGGGATTGGCTTTCGATAGGAAATATATAATATTGGGAGCAACTGTTCTGGACAACGTATGGAAGCGTACTAAACCATTTTCACAACTATTGGCAACCTTAGTATAACCCCAAACAAAGAATATTTTACTCGGTTTATACCATGCCACATATTATTAAAAAAGTTAATTGGCATAAATCCAAAATTGAGGGTTTTTTGAAAATAAGAACAAAGAATACAACGGATCATTGATTTCCACATCAGATCAAGGAACCTATTGGTTCTTACAAATCTGGATTTAATAGAAGCTATAAGTAAGCGGCATCTGGAGAATGGAATATTAATTTCTGCTCTAACTTCTTGAAATCTATCCGAAATTGCAACATTGAATTAAAATATGACGATTGACACTTGTTCACTTCGTAACATAACATCAATATTGTGGGACGGTGTTCTTATCATATTATATTATCATATTTTTCTATCATGAGTAACTTTCAATAATCATAATTTCGACTATCGTGTAAACCTATCATCAGTTCTTAGTTCGTTTCATATCGTGTGAGTCACGTTTTAAGGTATTTCTACTCGGCGCTTGGATCGTTGTCAGCTGCTTACAAATACTGATGAAATCTCTCGTGGCTATAGAATAAAATATGAAATAAGAAATTGCTCAATTTAAGAGTTGATTTATATTTAAAAGGAGAAATAATAAAACAAGGAAGCAAAGATAAATACAGATGAAAGTGGTTCAACAAAAAATAATTTTTGATATTTTTATATGGCAAAATACACCCTAATCAAATCTGAAAGGTATAAAATATAGCTTTAATATATCCAAGTGAAACCTGGGGAAACTCTACTCATAGCTGTTGTTGTTGTCCATTGAAATCTACAAATCTTCAAATTTCGTAGCGTGATAATTTAATTCTTTGCTTAGAAGATTATTTGTCAGCCTTCAAATTTATATGCTGGTGATAATTGGAAATTCAACAGAGTGTTAAACAAATAAAACAACAGCAGCAAGTGCTTATCGAGTGACTCCAAGTCTAAGACCCCCTCCAAGATTCGTACGATCTATAAAAGAACTGAACCTTTGGCTTTTTGCGCCAACACAATAAATATTTGCGCACATTTATCGGCGACCGACCACTTGCCATATTTGTATGCCTATTTTCAACTTTTATCAATGCATAAAACAAGAAAAAAACAATAATAATAATAATATAAATATACACGATCACATACACAAACATTCAGATACGGAATGTGTGCATGTGTGTGTGAAGCGAGTACATAATTTAGCTCAACTGCGTAGAAAGCAAATCGCGTGTCGTAAACAAGTCGCCTCAATGCAAAAACGAGTAAGTCAAATAAAATATGTAAAAATAATATACATATCATATATGCAAGTCCACGTCCACACACATATTAAAAAGTTTATTGTGAAAATGCTCCATGAAGGAGAAGAAGCGATGAGGAGAGAAGAGGAGAGAAGAGGAGAGAAGAGGGCACTGACTGAAAGACTGGCTGAGAGAGCGACCTGAAGCGATCGAAGCCTGACAATGATCATCATCATAATGATGATGATGATGATAATGATGATGCCATACATACGTATACGTATTATTGTATCTTTTAATTGTTGTCATAAACCAGGCACGGGCGTGTACTCGCTGCTATTTATAGAACCCATTGGACTTACAAGTCTGTCTGTCTGTTTGTATGTCTGGCTACTTGAATGCCTGGAGGAGATCGCTGGCCCACCCAATCGACAATCGCCAATCATCGCCAATCGAAGTTGCCTTTGCCGCAAATTGCAAATGCAACGCGGTAATCAGTCAATAAACAGAGACAGTCAGTCACATAATGCAGTAGAATAGCGTCGAGTCGAGTGGAACAAAGTATAGTGGAGTTTTTAGGCGGGAGAATCAAGAGAAGAGAACAGAACAGAAGAGTAAAGTAGAGAAGAGAAGTAGAGGAGGAGCCTTGTTTGTAATAAATCTAATGCTGATATGCATCGTTGCACTTGTTGGACTTTCAGCTAGAGGTAATTGGCCTCTGGTCAACTGATGAGAGTGGCTTGCGATGATACGCATAATAAAATAAATCAACGACCTACTAGACAATCTATTCAAGTATGATAGACACACACACACACACACACACATACACAATTGGATAGGGCTGCACAACAAAATGCACAATTACATGTTCAGCATCGAACAATAAAAATCGATCAAGTAATTCATATTATTTATCAAGTACAGTTAATAATTCTTGTAAAACAGAAGAAAGAAGTTTCAGCTAATTGATGTTTAAATTAACCTATGTATGTTATATATAATTCTTAATATACATATCTATATTATATAGATCCATAGATATATTTAAATTAACCTATGTTATATATATTATATAGAATACTTGTGATGATAAGAAATCTTTGTCATAAATCAAGTCTTTGAGTAGAGTTTAAAATGAATTTCCTTAATCATATTTCATAAATGAAAAATAAAAATAAATTCTTTTAAGAAATATGATTTTAAAGGTGGCAGCCTTTGTTCATTCCAACATCTCTGGATTATTATATACCCCTTTCTATTATATGAAAGCGATCAATCAGTCTTTATCTATGTTTTCTAAATGCTTTTATAATCCACTTGCCAATCACATACATACATTTCTTCGTTGACCCATTTTCTCTAGCCATTTGTTGTATTCTTCCGCCTTCTGCCAACACAACTGAGAATTTCTTAAGAACGCAATTCGGAGATTGATAAACAAATACACACACACACACACAGACTATCGTATTAAATATTTAGACAAGATTTCGATTTAATTTTGGGTTCCTTCTGGTTCCGGTGCAGCTAACAATCTCGAGTCTCATTCTCAGCAACCCCTTCCCATACTTTATCATCTTGTGCAGACGTCATTTGTTGCTCGCACTGATTTTTTCAATATAAAATTCTTCATGTTGTTGCTGTTTCGGTTTTTTAAATGGCTCGATGAAATTTTGGCTAACAGCCCACCACCCGCAACGCGTCATCCTTTGCCACGCCTTAGATTCGCACACGTTTCTACGCCCACTCACACACACACACACACACACACACACACACAACAGACGCCGTTGTGGTTGCTCGCACTTATCTAAATTTAAATTTGGCCCATTTAGTGCGTCTCTTTTATTTTCTTATCAATTACGTAAATTAAAATTTAACAGACACAAAGAAGCGTGCAGCAAAAAGAGAAATACATATAAATATTCAGCCATTTCTTATATTATTCGTATTTTCATTTATTTTTATTGCTTTTGACTTTTTGGCGCCTCTTGCGATATTTTTTGCGCATCTCTTTTATAGATTTTTGCAAATCATTTTGTTTATTTTCAATGCATGATTTTGTTGTTCTAGATTTTTCACAAAATTATTTTAGAGTTTGCTGTCGTACGAATTATTATTATTAATTATGATAAATTGCCGGCATTTTGTTGTGGCGATAACAATGAGAATGAAATTTTGACAAATTATATGCGACTTTTGTTTAAGGAAAGAAAGTTAACACCACTCGTCACAAGTATTTTCCGTCATTCACTCCAATTACCTTTCATCACCTTTTAAATCTTTGACATTCAGAATGCATAACTCATCTAATCACCTGATTCCAAAATAATATAAATAAAGTATAGACGCAAATGGAAATAAATGATGATTATTTCATCATCATTTATTCAGGTGCCTTTAAACCGTCAAAAGCCTCCATTAAATTGTTTGTTTTGTTTTGGGTAAATGAAGGCATTAAAGACGGTGAATCCATAGTGGTTGCATGATTGGATTAGCTTATCTAAGACAATTGAGAGGCAGGCGTTGCAATTACAGTTTTGTTTTCGAATTCTCATGTTACTGTTATCGAATCAACCCGATTGTGATTGTGGTTTATAGTATGCATATAGGCACACGTCTCATAATAATATAATATATATAATAGACCGCACTGCGAAAACAATGGAAAAAATCGCCTGTTATTTGGAATACCCTGCACCAATTGAAAATGGCTATGATAATACTGAGGAGGTGTTCTCTTTCACACTGTAAAATAAAGCAGCCAAGTCGATCTATAAGACCTCTATTTATCTGTTTGTAAATATCATAATAATCTAATAATAAGCATATTAGAAAGCAACAGGGTATCTCCAAAACATTTAATTTTGTTTCTCCTCAAATGTCAATTGGAAGCCGTAGAAAACTGAAACCAAAACACGCTTAAAAATAGTTTTCGTTTTATTTTTGCTTTTCATTGTTTCTCTTTTGTTGTTGTTGTATTTTGAAAAAGTGTAAACAACAAAACAAAAACAGCAACAAAAAGAACATCTCGTGAGCTTAGCAAATGCCTTTTAGCTTTAAGTCAGATTAGCTTTGACGTGTTTGCCGGCCGGCCAAATGAGATTTCGAGGGGATCGCGGAGACGACGACAGATTGGGTTGGGGCTTTAGCCACTATCAGGTTCTAGTTTGATGGCGCGGCTGTAGCTCATTTAAATTAATTGCGTCGTACTTCATTCTCTTTCTCGCAAGAAGAAGCAGAAACGCAAGTTGAAATATTTGGCAAAGAAAAACCAAAAGTTTGAGAATGACACAAGCCACCGAAAATGACAGGCAAATAGCGAGAAAAGCCACAGGAGGCATCATTGCATCGCGTAACTTGTGTAAATATTTATACAAATGAAACCGGTCAGGAGTAAACATCATAATGATCGACTACAAGACACCCTTTTCATTGAAATTAAAAGAAAATTTATATTTTTTGTATCTAAAATTATCTATTCATCTCGAATCGCCTTAACTTGTTTATAGATGTGTGTATACCCTCAGTTAAATTTTATTGTCTAGAGTATACAAATTTTGCTGGCTGTTTGATTAATAAAGGCCCACCGAAAATAATAATAATAATTTTGTGCTGTGCTGTTTGTTGTTTATGTTAATTCTCTTGTTCGTTTTGCATTAAATTGCCAGAACAACTCTATAAACAAAACTATGCAACAAATATTTGCACAGAGATTGTGTTCATAAATGCAAGAAATAATAAACTGCGTTTCAGATATGCGAGTGATTAAACAACGCCATAAATACGCTTAAATATCACAATTGACTGACTGACTACTTGCAAACTGAAACAGTTGTTGGTAAAGCCCGCCCGCAGCTCCATCTGATGATGCAACACGTTGAGAACAATCTAGAGTTGGATTCGGTTAAGAGCGAAGCGAATATAATTTGCATTACAGCCAAGCTTGGAATGGGTCGAATTTGTGAGCCGTAAAATGAAAAATATTTAAAGATTTTGAGCTTTAATTAGCTGTAAACCGGAAAGAAATGCATTTATAAAAATTATTCCAAGATGGAATTTAGAAGTGAAGGCTCGACTGACGGACAGTACTAACTACGATCTATACATTTAAATTTTAAAATTAATTCTCTTCTAAAATCCTGTTATTAAATTTATATGTGAACATAATTTGGAAATTTAGAACTTATTTCAGTTACTTTCTACTATTTAAGTAAATGAAATAGTTTTCTACATTCATAATGATTGTTAATCAAGGTAACAAAAAACTTCCAAAAAAACTTTTTAACAAAGTAAAAGTCTAGTGACGAAAGTCTTTCCTGCCCCAAAATTTCTGATATCCCATTTTGTGACGAACGATATTAAACTTAATATATAAATAATTATAAAATAAAAAGTTTGGCATTCGGAACATTGCGCATAAAGATCTTGATTCTGTATACCTAAAAATAATTTTAATGCGCAGTGCCGAATGCCAAACTTTTTATTTTATAATTATTTATATATTAAGTTTAATATCGTTCGTCACAAAATGGGATATCAGAAATTTTGGGGCAGGGAAAGACTTTCGTCACTAGACTTTTACTTTGTTAAAAAGTTTTTTTTGGAAGATATCAGAAATTTTTGGAATTTAATATGATTCTGACAGTGTAATTTTGCTATAAAATTATCAAAATGCTTACTTCAAATGAAAAATAAATAGGGCAGCTATATAATATAGTAAACCGATTTTATCCAATGTTGGTCAGGATGTATAAAACCAACCCAGATGCGTATGTTGACAGTGTGATCAAGATCTGAAAAAACAACAAAGTTTTTTATACTAAAACTTGATTTTTAACCGATCGTTCCTATGACAGCTATATGATATAGTGGACCGATTTGAACTAAATTTGGACATAATGTGTAAGACTAACTTAAATGCATACTCTGTCAAATTGGTTGAGAAACCTTAAAAAACAAAAAAGTTGTTCATACTAAAACTTGATTTTTAACCGATCGTTCCTATGACAGCTATATGATATAGTGGACCGATTTCAACTAAATTTGGACATAATGTGTAAGACTTACTTAAATGCATACTTTGTCAAATTGGTTGAGAAACCTTGAAAAACAAAAAAGTTTTTTGTACCAAAGCTTGATTTTCTATTTAGTACCATATAGTAAATAGTAAAATGTATATATTCAGTTTACCGTTAATATCTTCCAAACCTTATGGCTGAGTCACATGTGTCATATATCAAAAGACGCGAAATTTTATATGTTACAACATATTGAAATTTAATAAAAATCGTCGGAACCGTTTTCTAATAAATCGCCAAAGTTTAAGCTAAAAATTCTTTTTTCACCTGTAGCGTTTTACCTGAGCACTTTGCAAAAAAATATTCAAGGCACGTCTGAAAGCCCTCTAATATACCTTTCTAACGACATATAGAACACATCTCTAGCTTTCTTGGATTGGAAGCAATGGGTGTTTCAAATTTATCACGTTTTAGCTTTTTCCCGCTAAACTAGCTATTTCCCGCTAAAGTCGTAGAACAAACATTTCTAGATTTCTGATAAGAAACAATTCCTCATCAGAAAAATTTAGCTTTTTCAGCGCCTTCGTACAAACAAACAAATGGACAAACAGACAAACAGACAAACAGACAAACAAACTTTTCATCTCATTTTGAGAAGGCCCTTAAAAACTTCAAATTAATATATCTTTTGAACCAAATGTCGGATTGAAATGATCAAGGTATCATTCGACGCGTATTTTTAATAAGAATTTTTAAAAATTATAAAATTTTACCAAAAGGCTCCAACGGCCCCACTAGCTGCAATCATTAAAATTTGGCCCCTCCCACTTACACCCCCATATCTTACGAACCAGGTGAGTTACCAAAAGTCTTAGTATGCACTTTTGTTAGGTAAAGTCATACCTTTCGATCGGTATATACCAATCCGATCGGACAGTCATAGCAAATTTTCCATTCTGCGTGTATATATTGCTAGTCGCCTTTTGCACACTATGTGTTGCTTTCGTCACTAGCGCGGACTGCCGTCCGCAGTGATACTATTTATAAATTCTATAAGCAATAGACTATTTATTGGATGGATTCGTCAGGCAGTTTATTGCTAAACCTCTTTGTGCCAATTTTTAATTGAGACTTTACCTTCTTATTATTGACCCTCGTGCCACAGACGAAGAAACTGATAGCAAAGCAACAATCAAAGAAAACAGAACACTATCAAAACGAACGTGAATTGATATCAAACATACAAGAAAATAACAACAAGAGCAACCTTGAAACATTTTATTAAATGCAACAACAAAGCAGTCAAGTGCCATAAACAGTAATAACAATAATTAAGAAGTAGCAGTAACTGTCAGAGGAGCATAAAGAGTACAAGAAAAGAATATATGTATGTACATATGTACATACATTTGTACATACATAAGTGCTTAAGATTAGTAAAGCGCGGCTGAGGTGAGATAAAAAAAGCGTATAAGGAAACAAAACGAAAGACGCAGAAGCAAACAATTAAAATGTTTAAAAATTTACTCAAATTTAATTAAAGTTATAGCGATAAAAAATAAAAGCTAACAAGATGAAAAAATAAGACACTTGCGGGTAAATGAAAAGCAAATCGGCAAAGAGCATTTAAAAAGAGAGACCGAACATACGGCATGCCGACACACTCTCTTCATTTGTCGCTCTTTCCGTCCGTCTCTTAATCTCTTGGTGTTACTTCATACTGAACGAATAACAACAAACACACACTACCTAAGAAGAAGAAAATTATTGCGCCGCCGAATGAAATTGTAAAAGCAAAAGTTGAATAAAAATGGCGAACCAACAACAACAACAGCAGCAGCAGCGGCAGCTTGTAAGCCGCCCGGCAGGGTGAGCGGTAATACAAATGAACGCGTGTGAGTAAAAACAAAAGCAACAACAAACCAAAATGCATAATTATAATATGAATAACAAAAAAAAAAACACACATACATTGTATGTACACATAATACAGAGATGAGTGCATTGTGCGTGTATTTGTGAATAGGCCTGTCGACACTAACGCTCAAGGTCGACGTTAGTCAATCTTAGGGAGGGTGGGGATAAGCTGCATGGTGGGCTTTTAGTGGGTGTGTACGGAGGGTTCTTTTCCATTCACATATTCACACCCTTCCCGCCCTCAACCACACACTCATTGAGCCTGTTTGCTACAACGCATATTCTTATTGGAACAAACCGACTCTCTCTCTCTCACACTCTCTTTCTCTTGACTAAATAGTGGGGATGCTCAAAAGTAGAGTAAAAGCGGTTCCATGGCTACCCCAAATAGTATGTTGACTAAGCACAAATCTAATATTATTCTAGTCGACACGTAGTCACACACAGATCAAAATACAAGAAACAATATAATTTATGCGATGTTTGTGTAAATAAAAACCAAATGGACTAAAATCCTTGACCTGGTCTTTAGCCTCAGAAACAAATTAATCCCATAGAACAAATTGGAATTTGCTTTGAATATCATTTCGGGTTATAGCAAACTGCAATAAACCATCCCTAATTAGTTTATTCTAACAATTTATATTTGCTCTTGTTAGTCAACTTTTGGATGATAATTTCAACAAGACTATATATTACTTGACATTTTGAATTCTACTGTAAATATAAACGATCATGTCACGTTAGAAAATTGTATAACGAGAGTTGAAGAGCATTTGTTTATTCGTTTATTAAATTTTTTTTATAAATACTTAAGGTATTTATTCGTCTTGCTTATTAGACTTGGTAGGATGATCACCTTGTTGTGACTGAGAAGCCATTGGCCCCTTTCTGTTAGTTTATAAGAATTCATGTACTATAATATGTTCAGGTATTTGTAGTTGCTGTGTTCTAATTGGAATTGCAAAACTTGTTTACCGTTTGCTTTGCTCATGCATATGCATATAAGAGAATATCACATGCCATTTGTTTTTGTTCTTTTATTTTCCTTTTTGTTCTTTCCTAAAACAATGGGAGGTGAAAGAATATAATAACAGCAACAAGGAAATGCAATATAAGTTATATGCACAACAAAAAAGTAAATGCCAAATGAGAGACACACGCACACACACAGAGACAAAAATAGCGGAAAGACAGTGAATGAATTAAAATGGCAAAACAAATGCAAAACCGGCATTTTAATCGATTCAGTTTTATAGCACACTTAATAAGTATATGGTTATGGGATATCGCACATTTGAGCTTAAAGCTTCTATAATAGGTAATTTTTTGTAGTGCATTGTATTTGTTGTGTTTGTATTTACCCAACATGTTTGTGGCTGTAGTTGTTACTGCTGTTGTGCTTTGCTTTTAGCCGCAACGCAATTTGTCTAAGCAACGCCCGCTTCTCAGTCGACGTCGATGCTGGCGTCGCTGCTACCGGCCGACACGTTTTTTTTGGTTTTTATTTTGTTTTTTTCAGCAACGCGTAGATAAAAACTGTTCCTTCTTTTTGTGGTTACGTTTTTATATTGCTTATAGTTTTCGATATAAATTTTGACTAAATGTTGCATTCAATACGCAATAAAGCTGCAGTCATCTTAACACAACAGTAAGCAATTTAGAATCTTCCGATGTATGTATGTACAGATGTACATATGAATTAACGTTGCCAATATACACGCGGAAAATCTCTAGAAATTGTAAGTGTGTAACGACGGATGACGTGGAGTTTTGTGCTGCGGCGACTGCGGAAAATATGTACACATATGCATGTGTGCGAATGATAAAACCGAATGTTAAATAAAAATTTTAAACAGAACAATTCTTTAAACACGGACAAAATGTAGCCGGACCGTCATCGCGCGGCGCAAACGAGGAAAGAAACAAACACGCGTCGCCGAACAGCCAACAGTGTCAGGCCCAGGCCAGGCAGCAGCAGCCGAAAAACTAACGTAACAAGAGAGGGAGAGAATCAAAAAGAGAACCTGCCAAAGAGAGCAAAAGCACAAAAGCACAGAGAGAACAGAGAAGTGGCAAACGCATTTCTAATAAGAGTGAGACATCCAATCGCACGGGTAGGTCACGGCATCGACGCGAGCGTCATTCACTGTGGGTTGTGTTCTGGAACTATAACCAGGCTGCTGTTCTTGTCTTGTAAGTAAGGGGAGGAAAGTTTTACATTTTATGCTGTGCGCTCTTTACACGTGTCAAAGAGAGAATGTAAGCTCACAAGCGCTGACGTCGCAAATGTTTGTGCATATTTTGTGCTTACGTGACTTTTTGACACATGATAATGCTTAAGGTATGAAATAAATATAAATGTTACATTCAATTGTATTTATTTGATATATCAATATACATATTAATGCCATTAATATTCATTTTGTTTTTGTTATAGCATTTTCAATAAACAACTGTATGCAAAATAAGCAACCGGAAATGAGAAATTGGCTGGTTTGAAGCAGGTTTCCAAATTCTGAATTTAAATAATCGCATATTGCATATATTTTAAGTGTTTCAGTATATTATTGTATACTACTCATACAAACATAAATACAATAATAAAAGCCGGCTGTTTAACCCCCCGTAAACAATAATAATCAAGAACTTACGCATTTGTTTTGCCATGGAAAGTTTTTCAATTTGATTCAATTAAAAGAGCCGATGTCGGGTCAGCTATATATAATATATATATATGTATATACACAAATGCACATATAAAATCAACATAAATAAAAATAATAATAAAAAATTAGAGAAACCGAAAGGCTAATAAAATAAAATTTGCTGGCAATATTGGGCGTGAAGTGGATGCGGAAGATGAAGGAAGAAAGAACGTGTTCAGTGTTTAATGAATTTAAATTGCGTTCTATTAAAAATAATGAAATCAACATTACAAATTCATAGAGCGAGGTTTGGCAAAACAACAAGAAGAGCGTAAGGAAGAGAACGAGAGAAAAACATACGATAACAGACGAAACGATGGAGACTGACATAATCGCTAAGCATGTTATTTTGATTTTATTTTGGCTTCTCAAGTAAACACAAGAGCGGAACACAACGACAGAGAGAAAGAGAGAGCGAAAGTAAAGTCACAACATAAACGAGCAGACCTACAACCAGCTGAGTAAAAACTGACAGCCGCTTTGTCGCTGCAGCTTAAAACAAAAGCAACAACAGCCGATCCAACAACATGAGCAAAATAACAACAAAAGCGACAAGTGGTGGCCCCACCACAGTAAGAGAGAGAGGGTGAGCCGAACAAACGGACGACAGCAACCGAGAGCGACGATGGAACACAGTCATTGGGCTGCGCATTGAAAAAGACCGGTATGACCACGCAAAAACAGACAGCAAAAGCAACAGCCATCGCCAGAGAGCGCCAACGAATGAACGAGCAAAAGATAAATCCGAACAAACAGACAAGGGGCTGCCTGCCTGTCTCTCTCTCCCTCTCTCACTTGTATACCTGACTGTAAGTGTGAGGCACATATACAAGCCCAACATCACGTAGGCTGCTGACGTGCTTTTGTGGAGGGCAGCGTGAAAAACGAGGTTAACGCAAACATCGACACAAACACAAGTATAAATATACACGCATACATGCAAAAACATCATCGCCTGATATGCGAATTGCGTTCAAAAACAAATAAGTGGAAGGGCAAAATTAAAAGAGTAAAACAAAAAAACAAACACTACTTTGATGGAGCGTTGTTTTCGAATATCAACATGAATGTGTGTATGTAAGAAATTTGTTTGACTGTGACTTGGATTTCTTTTTCTTTTTCATACTGCATGTCTAACGGCGTTGCCATATGCGAGAAAAACGTTGCACTCAGGGCAGAGTTAAATAAATTTCCATAACATGATGTGGGAGGAAGAAGAGATTCAGGAGACTGCACGTACACACATTCGTTTTTAGGGTTTATTCAAAACCTCAAATTGACAACCACTATGCATGAGGTTGATGATAATGATGATACACAATTATATTTTCTTGTTGCCGTTGCCATACCGTCTGCCACGCTCATCAATAGAAGCAAAGACCAACGCATGGTGGCAATTAGCCAAGTAGCCACCCACAAAGCTCCCGTCATGTTTGTATCTAATATGTATTGCTGCGACAAATGTGCCCATGTCGCCTAAAAAACTTTCATTGTTGCTTGCGAGAAAATTGCTAAATAAATTATCGACTGAGCGACGCCTTCGCCCCAATCCCGTTTCGCTGGCCATTTTTCACAAGGCGCGTGTGTTCAGCGGACAGCTGTAAATTGCTGGATAAATCCCCCTGCACTCTGTGCTTCAATTTATATGCATTCACCTCAGTTAAGGTGCGGGTAAACGTGATTTTTACTAAAATTGCTATACCCTGTACAAACAACCATTATATATTATTATATTAAGGGGTATAACGTGCTTGTAATAGGGTATTACTTATCTCCAATGGTATTTATTTACAAAATCATATATTTCGGACTTGCATAACAGGGTATTTCCAAGTCAAGCACATCCGTTTATCGAACTCTTGTAATTTTTTTTTTTAGGTTTGTCATCATCATGCTCTGCTGCTGTTGCTGCTGCACTTGGAGCAGCGCAGTCAGCTGCTCAGTCGCAACACGTCAGCAGACGCTGGCTCGAACTCGGTCAGCATTGGAGCGTAGCGGGGGTGGTGAGGACTGAGAGCGGGCGGCCGCGCTCATCGCTTTGTCTTTGTTCGCACGTTCGTTCATTTTGTTTGCTCGCTTGCTTTGGCAGTCGTTCTATTTTGGGTTGCACTGCGGCTTTGTTGCTGTTGCTGCGGGTTGTTGCTGCAGCGCCAAAGTGCAATAAACGTCATCAAGGTTATACGCTGTCGCAGCGCTGCCGGCGTCGCTGTTGCAAGTTTCAGCTGCAGCACTAGTTTCGCTTGCAGTTTATTAACACTACGATCCGTTTTCATTTCTTACTCGTTCATTACGTTTATTTTATTTTTTCATTTTCGAACTGCACAAAATTTATAAAACTCTCAAATGAATCACTTTGTATTAATTGCCTGCTCACTCAACTTAGCTAGCTGTTAGATATGTTTGCCTCGCTCTCACAATTTCTACTGAGATAGCTTCTGTCTCCCTTGCTCCTTCACGTGCTCTTTGAGTATAAAATGCAAATATATTTCGTCAATTTGTCGATTCCGGAAATAAGCCTCGACGCGCAGCTTGCCCAAGCATACGAATATAGCAACAATAACCGACAAGCAACAACAATAATTCATTTTACGCTGCTGCCCACGCCTCTGACTCAGTCGCCCCCTTTTAGTAAGACTAGACTTGAAAGACGTTCTGGGAAAGTTTTTTGGTTCATCTGGACAGCTGTTTATAGAGGGAGGGCGCATTTCCTTTTAGATATTTTGGGCTATTGACAGCAGCATGTGCAGGGGGAATGAGCTCTCCTATCTTATCATTACCACTTTTTTCTATTTTAATTTCAAGATAACCCAATCATTTTTGAATATACTCATTCGTGCGTCTGACAATTGTTAATTAAAAAGAGACAATTTCAGTTCAGATTCAAGCTATTAGGGGAAAGTTTATCAGAATGCAACACTTGAAAAGGGATACGAAAAAAATGAAATTCGTTTTGTAGAGATAATTCGTATTCCGTAGCAAACTGAAATTGAAGAATATTATTCTACTACGTATTTCATTTTTCCATTGATTATGATATAGCCAATTAAATTTTTTAGCATTTCTGTTCTTGAAATATATAATTCCCAGGAGAACTTATAATATTATTGGATGAATTAATTACGGTTGAATTATTTTCTACTATTGTAAACACTTGATTTGCCTTTGTGAATATTCTTTCTTTGACCAATTGAAGCCTTTTGAAATTTGTTTGCACAAAATAAACTGTAATCCCGCTGTAGGGGATTTTATCGTGCCTGGCGTGCGCAAATCAACAGCTGACGTGTATAAATTGATTAACCAACAACATGATCTCAAATTCGTATAAACACACACTGTTTATCTGTTAGTTTTATATATACATACAACACAGTTAGTCGAGTAATTGTTTAGATAAACTACAAAATTCACATATGTACTTGTTATTTATTAAAAAAAAATTAAAATACAATAAGAAAGTAAGTCAATACAATGTTTTTTTTTAATAAAATGTGAATTATTTGGATTTTGTCAAAACGTTTACTGTATCAACTGTATTGTACGTGATTTACAATGTCGAAGACCTCGAGGGATACCCAAAGCAGACACATGTAAGAGTTCTAGGAATATGTGGCCAATATAGACGGAATTGTTGCCAGGCTGCCTGCCAGCTGTTTGGCCGAATCACTTTTTTACTGCCATGAAACATGAAAATTTAATGGAAATGAAAAGGCAAACGCACAGTGAAGCAAGTGCATAGCTATTAATGTCATTAAGTGTTCGCTTACAGAACACACAAACACGGAGATAGATAGAATAAAGGCATAAAAGGAATGCCAATAATAAAGAAGCAGAGAACGCACTTGGAAGGACAGCAACCAAGCAGCAAGCCGCAAGGTAAAGGGATGAAGGGCGATGCTTATTGCTCTCTGTCTCCTTCTCTTTCTCTCTTTTTATTATGCGTCTTGTATGTCGCACGGCAGCTGCAAAAAGTTTCAGTGCACACAGCTCGCACAGTGGGGCAACAACTGTTTTGAATGCAATGAAAACTTTTTTTTCAAGGGAAAGCAAACGGCAAATGAGCGAAAGAGAGCCACAAAGAAGAATGAAAGGAGTACAAAAAAAGCTTGAAATTGAACACTCACCTGATTGACTTCGACTGCAGCTGTTGTCGGTGTTGCTGCAAGAGACATTGCTGCCGCCTACGCCGCTGTCTGCTGAGCCGCTGGCGTTGTTGTTGCTACTGCCACCGCTGCCGGCGTTGAGGCGCAGCGACTCGAACTCTTTTTCACCAGCTGTGCTGGAATTTTTCTCCTCCAAAATGCGTTCGACCATCATTTTTGGCGTTGGCGTACGACTTTTTTTTTTGTTATTTTTTGGCAATTGGAATTAGGCACTCACACAGTCTATTTGCTTCACGCTCCTTACACAAAAACAAACGCACGCAGCTTTTGAGAATTTTTCCGGTCAAACAGTTGCAATGCGTCGTCTTCTGCGTCTCGTTTCCGCAGCGCTAATAAGAAACAACGTTGACGTCAACGTCGCTGCTGCTACTTCTGCTGCTGCGTTGTGCTCTCGCTCTTTCTACTGTTGTGGCGCTAGTTGTTGTTGCGCTCATTCAAAATGGTGGCTGTTTAAAGATTTTTCGCTGCTGCCGCTCTGCCAAGAAATTTAGTTGTGTGATTTGAGTTCTTGCTACTGCGATTGCTGTTGATGTTGTTGTTGCATATAGTTGTAAGTGCAGTCGGTGTCGTCGCAAATTGCGCAGCAGCATCAAAAATTGTCTCAGGAAATTTACTTTGCCAATACAACTCTCTCATATACACTTTTCGGCAGCTGCTCTGCTGACGATGGCTGCGCTGTTCTGTCGGTCGGATATTGGTAGTTGTGGTGGCTGAATTTGTTGCTGTTGGCTTCGGATATTTCTCATCACATTGGAAAAGCGAGCAAAATTTTAATATTCTTTCTTTTCCGTTTAAAATTATTTTCTTTCTTGCTTTTCACCTTTCCTTTGTGAGGGTATCTATTGGGCTTGATTGTGGTTTTGTAGTTGCAGAAAAATTAAATAGATATTGTAAAATTGCTGTAGGTTATTGCCTGGGACTGACTGGTGGTGTTTGGTCGTTGTAGCTGTTGTTAAAAATTTTCTGCTGATTACAACACAAAAAAAATCGCTGAAATAGCGGACAAAAGCCGTTTTCTTTGCGTTTTTCGCTTTAAAATATCTCTTTTAGCTACCGATCCATTTTTTAACGTTCGAAGAAGATTTCCGACTGAGCAAAACTTTGCTGTTGCATTCAGTGTGGTCAAAACAGAACAGCAAAAAAATACTGTTTTTGTCCAAATTTTAACCATTAAAAAATACTAAAAAGACATCGGACACGAAACCTGAGTTCACAACTCTGCAGATACTTAACAGATGACATATTATTAAAAACATATGATAAATAAAATAAATAGTGTTACTCAAATATCATTTAAAGAGTTCCTACTGGACATGTTTCACAGATTATTAGAATATATCAAAACGGTCACAGCTCCACAGTCACTTCACAGATCATAAGAAAATGTTAAGTGAAATGCTGAAATGTTATTAACGGCAATTGTTAAATAAAACACTCGTGCTAATCAAATGTCATTTGAAATAGTTCTAATTGGACATGTTTCACAGATGAATATGATCGAATACATAAATAGATTGAGTTAATCTGTAAAGATTTTATGTTTAATATTAATCTTTTATTAAGTGAGGAGTAATTTCTAGATAATGAGGAGTAGACGATGTTAGTTTTTCGCACTCATGAGGAGTAGATTATGTTATGTTATGTTATTATGCTAGGAAGTAATCTGTTAAATTACTTTTATTGACGTTTCCCAACACCAATATAACGTAATTATAATTTAAAAATCAAACATTAGCTTAAAATCGTATGCCTTATATTTATTATTTTGGGTGTTTGCACATATAAATAATTAATTAAAAATGTATATAGATTATATGTATATATAATGTACAATTAATCAATTATGATTATAATTATTCCAGCGAATGTCTGCTATGTTTTTCCCGCCCCAATTCTAGACACGCCTTGTGGGTGGAGTCATCACATTTCACAACCACCAATCGCATTGTTGAGGACTTGCGTCAATGGCAGCTGGCCAATACGCTTGCGTATGTCAACAAAGTTTAATAGAAGTCAGCTTTGAAACAATTGACTGGATTCAGTCAAGTGTTTCTAAAAAATTTAGTTTCTTTCCACTTGGCAAAAACAGCGCAACAATTAACTACGATAACGCCGGCTACTTTCATCAATTATCAGTTTTACTTGAATCTTTTCTGTAGTTTTCTAGCTATGGCCAATGATACTGTCGATAGTCAACTAACTACAAAGCGGGCCCGTCTAACAACCAACAACAAAATGGGAAAATCAGTTGACAATCAACAACAGTCTAAGTCTTCGAATAGGGTTCCCAAATGTGCCCGTTGTCGCAACCATGGCATTATTTCCGAATTACGTGGACATAAGAAACTATGCACCTACAAGTGCTGCAAGTGTGCAAAATGTGTCCTGATCTTCGAGCGCCAACGCATTATGGCCGCTCAGGTAAGTCACGTGTGGAAAGCTACGGGAAATAACTATAGGCAATCAGTAATAGTATATTTAAGAATCTCATAATTCTCAATAAAATTGCAAAAATACTGTGATTTTTCAAATAGCAACATCTATCACAAATTAGATTTTAGTTAATATCAATATCTCACTTCTAAAAACGACTTAAAAGTTCAATTTACTATTTTTTTTAAATTTATGCCATTTATCGAATGAATGTACTAAATGTAGTAAAGCATTAAAAATATTTTTCTGCATTGGGTTAAAAGATAAACCAACTTATTGTATGACAAAGTACTTCCGTTCCTTCGATTTTAAAGATAGCCCACCCTCAGTTCCCATAAATTTAAGAACAAGTCAAACTACAGGTACAATTTTAAAGCTTTTACTTACATATGCTTTTATAAAGAATTGTTATTATTTGAGAATTGCAAGACAAAGACTTTTTAAACATACTAAATGGATATTTTTCCATTAATTCTTAAAAATTAAAAAAGTTTTTATAGTTTTTCAAAACACATTATTTTATGAATTATTCCAAGATAATCTATGATTATTTATTAACTACTCCTTCATCATTTACAAGTGAAACTAATTCGGGAATGTTGAGGGTCTCCCAAGAAAATAATACTCGTAGATTTGTTTTGTTAGTATTGTCTTTAGATTAACCTCCTGCATTGTTCTAATTCGAAAGACAAACATCCTTTGGGCAACTTACCAACTCCCTTGCCACTCCCCCTCCACAATCGCCCCCGTTCCGCTCCGGGTGTGGACTATGTAAACAAATGAAATTCGAAGTCCTGTCCAGATTTGAGCTAACGTATTTGTGTCTTTGACTGGGTTAATGCCTACACCGATGAAAATGATAATGATAATGATGATGACGATAATGATGGAAAGTTGTCAAAGCGTAGCAACAAATCGACCAAAAATATCCGCTTACCAAATGTTTACACAAGTGTTGCCAGGGTTCGCATTACATGCGGTGATTGAGGGGGGGTTGCTTAACTGAATTGCGACTATCTGGCGTGTTCCCGAATGCTTAACAATTGGAGGTTTGATATCGTCACCTTTTTTTTGAATCTTAGCTTCTCTGATAAATGTTTCATAGAATTGGAACGAAATTCATTTCCCATAATTAAATTTTTAATTAAATTTTATCTTTTACACAATTAATTATTATTATTAATTTTTGTTTAATATTATGATAGATTATTAATTTGACTTTATCTTTAATTTCATATAATCCCTTTTTTAATCACTTTTTAAAATCCCCTTTTTTGAATTTTTATAACTTTCAGGAGTTTGTAAGTAATACAAGTTTCTATGAATTTATGTAAATATATGTAAAATAAAAAAAGTATTATATAATTAAGTATACAAAATTATATATTGTTCACGTATCTTATTTTGTTTATAAAGATTGTCTTATTTAAAGAGTCTAGTTTCTTAGCACATCTTAAAATCGCACACAATTTTTCTGTGTTTTTGAAATTTGGAATACATTTCATCCGTCAATAGATGATACCCCAAGGAATTACATTTGGTATTTCTCTGTGTGTTTTGTGTGTGGGCAAAAGTCAAACAGTGTGTCTGAAAAGTCGACCAACACTTGTCGCATATTAATTTCAATTGGCATTGCCATTTGCAGGTTGCCCTAAAGCGTCAGCAGGCGGTGGAGGATGCGATTGCACTGCGTCTGGTGGCCAACAAGACGGGACGTAAAATCGATACACTGCCGCCGGGTAGCATCTTTGGGTTAACGGTAACACAGCCCAGAGAACATTCAGCCGAAGCACAAAGTCCACAAGAGACCGCGGAGGAGGAGACCCGAGAGGAGCAGCTGCAGCAGCAGGAGAAGCACAAAGCTGAAGTGGAGCCTGAAGTTATGGCTGTGCCACAGGATCTGAGTGCTCCCCGGCGTGAGAATGTCTCGCAAACGGCCATCGATATGCTCTCTCAGCTATTCCCGCAGCGTAAAAGATCCGTGCTGGAGCTGGTGCTCAAACGTTGTGATTTGGATCTCATACGGGCCATTGAGAATGTTTCTCCGCCGGCTGAGAAGACGACAAAAGAATTATTGCTGCCTCCTCCGCTGCCGCCGTTGCCGCCAACGTTGCCCCAAACCCTGCAGCTGACGATGCCGCCACGGAGCAGCGCCTTTAGACCGGTTATAGCCGAGCAGGTGAGCAGCATCATATGGAGAGTAATCTTTAATCAGAATCAACAGTGTCGATCTTTACAGTATATGGATAAATCATCCGCTGCACCATCGGCTGCCATTTGCGCCTATCCCAAGTGGTTTGTGCCCCTCTCCTTTCCGGTTACCATGGGCCACCTCTCGAATTTGGCGCCACGTTGCACGCTGCCCAATTGCAATTGCCTGGAGAGCTACCAATTTCATTAGACAAGCCAATAAACTATCTTTGCTCATCTAAATATACATAAGCCTCTTTACTCGGACTGATTAACCAACTGACTGAACAAAAAGACGGAAATTCCCACAGGAAATTTTCTAGAGATTTTGATGATAGCCCAAGGAAAATTCGGTGTTACCGAAATGCTCACGACATAAATTTTGGGGCATATTTTCGGAAAAACCACTATCATCTGCTATACCTTTTTTTTTAATTGCAACAAAACTATTAACTACTATCCTTTTAAAGTTTATTTCATGACTTTACATTTAGAAATTAATTGGATTTAATTTAATTAGTTTAAAATTTGATCAATACTCTCAATAAACTCTAATAGCTGAAATTTCCTTTTGTATTGCTTTGTCTGATAGTCTCCGATATCGGGGACTGCTACTTTTCAGGGCAGAAATTTATGGCTTCTTGAATTTTTCTTGGTCGGAGAATTCTCGGAAAACACTTATATATAACTTGAAAACAAATTGATTTGTACATTCTTGAGAAATTCAAATATCATTATGGTTTCCGAAAAATAGGCGCTGCTCCTACAAAAATATTCTTGTATTATTATTTAATGTTTGTTGTAAGTTGTTGAAATAAAAGTTTGACTCGAAATAAATAAAAATAAATGGATTTATTTAAGCTAACTAAATGTAATATGCTAACTAATAAAATTAACTTATGACTGGATCTTGTGACCGCTCGGCATCATCCTCGTCATCGTCCTCTTCATCTTCGGACAGATACATGCGATCCTCATCATCGCTTTGCGCCTGCTGCATATTTCGGCCACTTCTGTTGGCCACAGTCTGATTGCTCCCCGTTCCGCTGCTGATCGAGTTGGGCGTGGCTGTGGCATTTCCTGCTCCATTGCGTTTGGTTTGATTTGCACGCCGCCATTTGGCTCGTCGGTTTTGAAACCACGTTTTCACCTGTCGATCGGTTAGCTTCAGCTGCAGTGCCAAATGACGACGCTCCTCTGGCGACAGATACTTGGAGCTGGAGAAACGATTTTCGAGATTTTTCGTCTGTTGCGACGTGAAACGAATTTGGCCTCCTTTGCGCTTAACGCCAAAGTTGGACATGTAGAAACTGGCCGCCGGATAAGCGGCATTGCAGTATAGTGCCGCAGCAGCTGTTGCAGGATTGCTGAAACCTGAGAAAAAAAAATAGACATAGGAAAAAGAATAAGGTAAAATCAGAAAAAATAAATTTGGCACTCTTAACAATAAAGCAATTTCTAGATAATTTATTTACGGAAATTTATTAAATGTTTTTTTTAATTGCGGAAACTATTTCTATAACTTTTGTACTATGATATTTCATTTTATTATGACTATTAGTTAATTACTTTTCAATGAACGATATCTAAGGCAATCAGCTTAAAAAGATACAAAAATGTATTAAAATCAAAACTACAAATATCTATAAATATATTCGTTATTTGTTACTCGTAATTTTCATAATTTCCTTAGGTCTCATATAATATATAAAATTTTCACAATACACTTTCAAATATTTATAAACAGGGATTAAAACCTTAACCGAAACCGTAACCTTTAATCGGTAATAACCGTTTGAAATTTGTAACCGTATCTGAAACCGTAAGCGAAAAAATATTTTTCCGCTGTTCCGAAACCCATAAACCGAAACTCTTTAACAATTTAGTAACCAATTCATTTATAAGGGTTAATTTCGGTTCTGGCCGTCGCAGGTACTGATAACTTTGAACTGCCATAACTTTGTCAAAAGTCAATTAATTTTTATGCGGAATGTGAATTTGAGCATGATTTTACCTCTAAATTCGTTCTGCAATTAAATTTTGTTCATTTTGAAAATTCGAATTTTTTCGAAAAAATCAAAAAAATAAAGGGGTAACACTGCAAAATTTAAAAAAAAATCGATTTTCAAAAATTTTCTAAAATGAAGAAAATGTAAATGCAGAACGAATTTGGAGGTAAAATCATGCTTAAATTTACATTGCGCATAAAAATTGATTGACTTTTGACAAAGCTATGGCGGTTCAAAGTTATCAAAGTTCAGAAAATAATCCAAATTTTCAAAGCAAAACGACCAAACTTAAATGAGATTAAATTATAATAAAATCGACATTATACTGGATCATTCCAGTCACCAGATAACATTATTTTCCAGGCTAAAAATAGCATTAAGTAGTTTTTCATGTAAAACAATGAATAAAGCGTCTTATTTTGGTCAACCGAAAACCTTAATTTATTTTTTTTTGTGATCCGAAACCATACCGTTATTTTTAAACCAAAACTTACAAAAAGCCGATAACCGTTACGAAACCGATACTCCAATATTTAGCATAACCGATAACCGAAAACCTTAATTCGATCATACCGAAACCGTAACTGACACCGATATTCGTTTCGGTTTTAATCCATGCTTATAAATTATAGCTGTTATAGATCGTTTATAATATAATTATATAATTTAACTTGGAGTCTAGGCTTAGAAGTTGAAAGCAGATACTGTTGAATCTTTTAAGAGCCCAACTAAACACTTCTAGATACTTTAAGATGTCTGCCTGAATCTGAACTTTTCTATAAATACTAAAGCGATAGGTTTGACACCATGAAATCGTAATTCTAATTCCCAAGTCCCTCAGACACTGACATCATACTCGGAGCATTGCAAGCAAAACTTCTGATGCTCAATTCTGATTGGTTGCTTTGGATTGTGTGTCTCTTTTTTGCACGCATGTGTTTGTGGCCATCTCTGTATCGCTGTTTCATCTGCTCATATTTTCGTATGCATATCATGACAATGTCAACGCCCATTCGCTCGCCATTGCGGGTTGCGGGTTACGTTTTGTGGGTTGTGGGTTGAGAGTTGGCGAACGGCAATCGAGTTGAAATCAATTGCCACAATTGTTATCAGTTAGCTGGTCAACAAGTAATTCGATTGTAGTATAGTTCTCTAGCTAATAAAAAAAAAAGAGTGTCGAGTGGATCGCGTGATAAGGTTCGTAGTGCGAAACTCGTCGTATCGTTACCACCGCACCACCGCACCACCGAACCACCGCACTGAAGCTATTCGGGTGCGGAAATTCGCACTTAGTGGAACAATTCAAATTACGCTGATTTGTCATAATAATAATTTAATAAAAAAAAGAACTTTCGATTTATGGGGAAATGCGCTGAAATAACTGTTCATTTTGTGATCGTCTGACATCATATATGAAATAATCAAAAGATCCAAGAATATAAAATGATTATAAATAAATAGCTTACTATTCGTATCATAAAAAAAATTAATAACGCTCGCGATTTAATGTCATAATTTAAATTGTACAAATACAATTATTAACGGTTATTTTTATTAAGTGGCATATTGTGCGATAAGCCCCAAAATCGATCCTCCCCTCATTTCTCACCTCCTCCTGTTTGAATTATATCTTACTGCTTTTTTTGTTTTTTTCTTTTCTTTTTATTTTGATTGTTGTACTTGAGAACAATTTGGTGTTAATCGTTCAAATATTGAATGAAGAGGCGACAACACCTAAACCCATTATAGCCGGAGGGACCTGAGGTGTCGAGTACTGTTCAACTGGTCGACATCGGACGAGCTTATCTCAATCTGAATCGAATGGCAATTGTCGCCTGAAGATGATGGACAGCGCCTATTAATCGCCACTAATAGCATTTTTCGTTTAGATAAGCCTAAAAATATAATTGAAGATTGCTAAACGAACTCAACATGCTCTCTACACAGATCTGTGCTAGGGTATTGACTATATCATTTCATATTATATTAAATTCTAAGTAAATTTTAAGTAAATGGTTAGTTACAGATTTCATAATTGAAGAAAGATTCAAATTTGTAAAATTAAAATATTGTTTTTCTGTTTATATGTATTAATTAGTCTGTATTTTAAATTCAGAATCAGTTGATTTTCTTTAAGCTGTTTAGAAATTTACAAAGAAACTATAGATCTACTTTCAGATGAAAGTTAATTTTCAATTTAATAAATACAATTTTTATTTTATCATGGGCATTTTTAACGCTAAATAGAAAACTGCATTCAACTGTATTCTCAAACTTCTTAGTCTTACACTCTTAGTTGTTATAGACTCAGGAATTAAATGATGTAGATTAATTCAGCTTAGAGCAATATAATCCATATGATAGGCTATATCCATGTACAAGGTGTTTTCCCATGTCGCAGACCTTACTACAATTTCAATATACCTTCAACTCCAAGTCCCCAGCGTGGGCTCTCACCTAAATTTCAAATATTTGTCATTTTGATAAGACCCCGAAAATAATGCGTGTGTTATGTGAGAACGACAGCGACTCGGGGCTTTCGGTTTTCGGTTTTTGGGTTTGTCTGGGATCGGACCAGTGCTTAACTCTCACATACAATTTTTATGCAGGGGTTAATCTGCCGTTACATTGCACTGGGAATGCACACAAGGGTGTCGGGGAAGTGGGGGAGGTAGATTTCAAGTGGCATTGGCGCCAACACTTGACTTTGACAAACATCAATGCACATTAATCATGTTGGGGATCTCTACATACATTAATACTTATGTATTCAGTCTTGGAAATATGTTGGATGTAATATTTGAATATGGATATTCACATTAATGTTCAGGCAACAAGGTCGTCATTCATTTGAATATAGTTAGCTTGTTGGATTTTCAGACGATCCCTAGAGCTTAAAAATTGTATATCAAGTTCAATGACTTCAATTTCTTAAATTTTTCGGAAAAACTTCATGAATTCATAGCTGGAAAAGTCAATGATCGAATTTAACTGAAGGAGGCGTGTTTGAACCACCAATATTCGAACATAAATAAAAACTCTACTTTGTATCGAGCCTCTAAAGCTACATATAGAAACTATCAATCAATAAATGAGGTATAAAAAATTCTTTACCATTGAAGACAAGTACGCATTAAATATCAAGATAGGTATATTATGTATATTATTATGTAAACATAATTTTAAAAAATCTGGAATGATTTTAAAATAATCATAAAAATCTTAACCCGTAAACACCTTTAAGCTCTTCTATATTCCTTTAATTCAAATTATTTTCGAATTTCATCATATGTATATTAAGTTTCAAAGTGCAAATCTTTTGTTGAAACTAGAGTTTGGACTTTTACCTCCGAGTTCAGTACTCAATTATTAATGATTGTATTTATATCGCTCGTTCATTATGTATGACGCATATCCGGTATTTCATAACTATGCATGATCGAATGATACTTTTAGTTGACAGCATAATTAGTCTCATTAAAACAAAGACTTTGATACCACAATACAAGTAAGGGATACTATGAGAACCGACATGTACGAGTATTTATAATGGAAATGTTTGGTACTTCACGTAAATATATGTATAAATGAAATGATAGCTATGAGATCATTCTTTATAAGTAAGTATGTCCTCATAAAGATCATTGATGAAATTCTATCCATTGAATTTTTGACTTTAATGGAACAAATTTCAAATATCTTATTAGAATTCATTTTAAATATTTTGTGTATGTGAAACTTCAGCAAATATTTCCAATCTTTTTTTTTATAATGAAGTTATTGTTTAACGATCATTAATGAAATTCTCTTCTAATTAACGTTTAACTTTAAAAGAAGAAATTTCTTTTTAATTTAATAATGATTTATGAAAAAGATGCGGTTACATAATATCCCAATTTAATAATTCTAAAAAAGAGAAACTTTAATTAAAATATCTCATCTATATCTTTAATGAATTTCTGCATATCCTATTCAAAATTCCTGAAATATATAGTATGTAAAATTATAGGAATTAGAACCGATCTACATAAATACATATTTCAAAATCAAATGATCAATTTAAAAAAAAAGAGAAATTCAAAATATATTAATAACATTTTTCTAACGTCTAGAAGAATTCAAAGTCTAGATATATCTTAGACGAGTATCTTACCTTCACAATCCAGAAACGGGCTGTACTGATCACAATATGCGGCCGGTTGAGCAGCCGCTGCAGCTGCCACAGCCGCAGCTTGAAAATGTGGCATGAAGAGAGAAGAATTCTTCTGCAGATTTAGCATTTGCTGATAGAATAACGAGGCGGGATCTGAGTAAACTGGATTAAAGCGCAGTGTTGTGGGCGACAAAAGTGTTCCCGAGCTGGCATCCAGATTCTTAAGAGCATATTGTGCAGCTACCGCTTCGCGGGATAAATCATAGATGGATGGTGAGGTAGATGTAGAGGCAAAGACTGTTCCTGGCCCAATGGATGGTGAGGTGCTCATGCCAGGACTTGACTGCGATTGGGATTGTGGTGTTTGTCTCTTTGTCTCGCTTGTTTGTGATTTATGCTCCAATATGTTGTCAATGGAGAATGATGATTTGTTAGTTTTAATCGTATTGTTGTTATCCATACTGGTGGGCTGATGATCATACGGCGATCCCAAGACGCGCCGGGAAACCTTATCGAACTGAGGAAGGTAACGATGCGACTTCGACGGGCGCAGACGGTGAACTAATTGCTGGCTGGTCGCAGGGCTCAATAAATTGTACTAAATCAGATTTCACAGAATATAATAGATTGTACATATACATATAATGTTGTGCTAATGGGTAAGATATCTATATTAACAATAATATAACGGCGGTATGTAGATACGAATGTACATAGATAATGAATGGGCTACTATCATCGATAAGGTCTTCACCGCTACCGTCGCCGTCACCCCTCCACTATATCAGCCTGTCAACCAGGCGCTCCGATCCAGTACGATGGCTCTCCAAATTTCCAATTCCCAATTTCGAATCGGTCGGTTTGCTGTCAACGTCGACGTCGACGTCGCTGTTGCTGTTGCTGTCGTTGCAACCCAATCGCCGATCCACCAGTCATATAAATCAAAACACTCCGGACTTATTAAACACATTGCTAACATCTACCCAGACGGCACTGGGTAACCGCTATACATATATGGAGTTACTAGCGCCATCTCGCTCGCACAGTGTCGGTACTTTTGATCGAGTAATTGTTAATCACCCGCTTATCGGTATCGCTCGGACGTCGTTGTTGTCGTTTGAGTTGTTGCCGTTGTTGCTTCTCAACATCCTCGTTTTTCTCCACATTCCACTACTGTACTTTCCAAGTACCTATTCGCTATGTTGAAGAAGAAGACTTAGAATCGTATAAGAATAGACTAACGAAAAACTTAGAATTTTTCCAATGGTTTTTTTAATATAAAAATATATAGTATGTTCTAAAATTTGTATATTACATGCATATTTCATTAAATACATGTTTCTTTATGCCAAAGAGTTCTTATTTATAATTTTAACAAATGTATCAAAATCTTCGGATATAAATATTGCTTTTGTTTTCTACGCATTCTTCAAAACTTATTTGATTGAGTTCTAACCGTTTGTAAAGCATATGTATATAATTTAAAAATAATAACTTTTCCTGATCTCAAGTACTTAAAATAATAATCAACTAAATTTCTATAATTCTAAATAGAAAAATATATTTTTTTAAATTTTTTATCAAAAAAAGTTCCAGTTTCTGAGCAGCCCTGAAAACTTATTTGATTGAATAAATTTTATTTAAATCTCTGTCACAAATAAATTAAACGATAATAAAAAATGTTTATAATTTTGTTGTTTATTTATAAAATATTATAAATAATTCCCAAATTTTATTTTTATTATTTCGCAGTTTTCAAGACATATTGGTTTGACGATAAGAACATCTGCACATTATAAAATAATTAATAAATTAATAAAATATATCATAATCACAAAAAAAATACTATAATGTTAACTTAGCTCTCATGCATACATATATTTATAAGTATTTAAATATTATCAAATATTTCTACAGTGTCAGAATCATTGCTGGAAATTAAACATTCTTCAAGATATTCTTGTTTGATGACGAACTTTTAAGAGTATTTGCTAGTCGAACTACTAAACGCACTAATATTTCTACTCGTTTTCATTTATTGTAGTTGTAAACAAATTAAAATCACCAATAGGTTCTCACTGGCTTGCGGTTCTCACCCCCCGCAGCTCCGCAAAACTTTCCACCCCGCCGCGATCCAGAAGTGTTGTCATCACCAACGCTTTGATTGAGTAATCGAGTTGGTGTTATGATTTGAGCCTCTGGTTACCGTTTTTACCAATTTTTTTTTGGCCGTGGGGACTTTCGAAACAATTTATGCGTTTGTACAACTGATTTAACTAGCGGGAGGGCGTGTTGAGGGGCTTGAGGTAGTGGCAGTCTGTTATCAGCCGTACTCGGGGTCCCCTTAAAGCCTTTGAGATGATGGATTACTTTTGATTTTGGGCAATGCGTATGCGATAAAATATACAAAATAAATGCGCCTAATTGTTGTTATTGTTGTTTACTCGGTACCTGAGTTTAATATTGTTTTCAGGTCGCCGTTATATCTTTTTAGATATATAAGTCATTTGGGGGTGCTTTCCGAATGGGGGAAAATAGATCTTTCGTTAAAGAGTTGGTTCCGATACGAGTAGGTTTTACGTAAAGAAGGCTTATAGACTTACTCCTAATCCTAACATGGCACAGACGTATATGCATGTATTTGTAAATAATTTATTCCGTCTAAAGAGTGCATTTAAATTTTCTTTCGAAGTAATATTATTGACAGTTCTAAAATCAACGTCTTAAAAAGTTCTTCTTCCTAAAAACAGACTAATTTAATTTAATCATCATTTATATTATAAAGAAGTCTAAAGTTTATAATTTCTTTTTTTATTTTTTTTAGCATGGTCACACTAATAGCATTCAAAAGAACCAACTTATTTTGGATGGGCCTTTAAAAATTCAAGCAATAGTCATACCGATAAGCTTCTAGTTCCAATAAATAATAAAATCGAATGTGCTCAATAAACTATAAAAATTGTACCATAAAAATCAACTAATGAGTCTTTTTGAATGACCCTAGGGTTTCGGTAATTTTTTTCCCTTGCTTCGTGGAATAATAATCAAATATGATGATTCAAGTTAATAAACAGCTCGTTTGACAATATGATAAACGAAGAGTATGCAATTTGATGTATAAATACTCATAAACAAATGGATGTATTTTGAAATTGTTGGCATATCGGCTTATAAGCATGATAATTTCATTGTCGAATACTTAACGATATGAATGAATGTGAGAATGTCAATGATAATAAACTTCAGTGATATCAAAACTAAATAATTCCCAAACAGAAAAGTATGAAATGGCTTTAGTCGTTAAAAGTTTGTATATTTGTATAAATTAGATAAATACCGTCTTGAGATACCTGAGAATATTATAACGCTTTCGTTGTTGTTAAATGTTTGTAAATCCTTATATTTGAAAAATAAGAATTAATTGATCAATTACTTCCATATATGTATCTTACAAATTTCACAAGGTAATGAAAATCTCATTAAAGGATAATTATTAATTTATCTTAATATTGCTCACGTCGCCATTTTGTTTTCGAATCGCATGAATCAAAATTAATATTTAATGTGATTATGGGCATTGAATGGTATGACAATCGTTGCCTTCAAGATTGCTGCATATACAAGCCCCAAAATTGTACTTAAACAAATTACCAAATAATGAACCTTGATAAAAAATGGAAAAAAAGAAACAAAGTAAATTGTATCGAATCGAATGAAACTGAAATTCGACAATGTCGAGTAAACATTGGGGCGTGATAAATGCACTCGATTCGGGGAATGGATCGTTGTCAGTGTCCCAAATAGTTGGCAAATAAATGATAATGTTTTGTCAGAGGGTGGCTTAAGATCGTCAAGTGACACTAAATTATTAGCAATTATCAGAGACAAACGGTTCGTAACGACTTTAAAATTGGGCATACATTTGCAGTCCAATAATCATGTTGGAAAAGAAGAGCTCTTTCAATTTATTATATGTCTCAATTTTGAGCTGGAAATGTGTGATAAGAAGCGTCAGGCATACAATATTGATGGACATGCTATGATAATTGGCTTGTTTTCACTTTTGGACGATCGGGAAGGAAGGGAAAGTGCCCAATACATCAAAGTTCAATCATTAATGTTAAGAAATTAATATTTTGGCTCTTTATTTATATAACTTTATTCATTTTCATGCTCCATATCTCAATCTCCATCGTGTTTTTTTTTCATACATACGTACATATTTATATATGTTCAATTGGGGTTTTTCTTCAACTTTTTATATATCTTTGCTGGTTCTCATAATTTTTTATATTATAATAATAATTAATAAGTGTAATACTGTAGTATTACACTTGCATACTAATTAATTAAATTGTTGCGCAGCTTTAGAATCTATGAATAAATTAATTGTTATTCATTAATTATTTAATGCACACGAATAAATATTTGTATTTATTTATATATGTATATTTATAGCACTAAATTGCTGCAAGTAATGTATAAGCAGTTTTATTTATTAATTTTTATTCAGTTATTGCATTTGCTTTTGCTTACAGTACATTTATTTATATTTAATATGTATATATATTTAAATATTTATATGCTTCACAAGTTGTTCAATGTTTCATTTTTGAGAGTTACTTTGAGTTTGAGTATTTTGCTTGGTTTCCTGCGTGAAATTCCATAAATTAAAATGCGAAATAAATAAATTAAACTACAATTTCACACATAACTAGGCATGCACACAATAAGTTTACAATTTTTGAGTCCTAACATGAATTTGAACAAATGCAAATTCATTTCCTCCGTATTGGATAAAGGTTTTTGGTTTGAAAAGCACTACACGTTACAATGCTGACAATTCTGAGTATTTGTTGTTAAAAAATAAGCGGCCTAGGTATATTCAAAAATATTAATTTAATAATTTCGTAGCAGTTAGTAAGAAAATTCGAGTAGCAAAATTATTAGAGTTAATTTTAGTAGTTAGTTAGGATCTGTTTGATACTCATTTGACATACATACAATATTTCATTTGTATAAATACAAATTTAAGGTCAAGTTAAATTGCATAGGTAAGTAATTAAGTAAGTTAGGATAGGTTAATAACGTTTACATATTTTAAGGGGTTTTCCCATTGGTTTTTGGTTAATTTGTTTACACCTAAGCTGCAGCTGTCAAAGCTCTAAACCAGATTGGTCACATGTGCCGTGTCCATGTGTTGTATTAAGACGTGTATGAAGGACATCTCCTTGCGCGCATTCTCTAGTATCACCTTGGGATCATCTGAAGTGCAGCGCAAACAATTTGGCGCAAATACCATGGCCAGATTCGAAGAATCCATTTTGGTACAACTAACCACCTCCGGATTGGAGAATTGTTGCAGAAAGTGTATTAAATACGTTAGGACCTGTTAAGCGTTATTAGAGATTAACTAGATTCATTAGAAAATGTTGTATTTTGTATACTCACCAGTTGATTAATTTGGGGCAACTTATTAACTATTTCTTTGGCTTTGTCGGGATCCTCAGTGTTCACGCAATCCTCGTAATAATCATCGGGTATAAGCGGATCGTACAGTTCACGATACCACAGCTTAAGTAGACTAGCAGGCGCATGGGCATCAACTAAAGACAAGTAAGTAAGTAAAGCAACATTAGCATATTGGAAAATTCTCTCTACCTATTTTTTAACATACCCATTGTGTTCTTATAATCAGGAACATCCCAATAATCTAAGCGATTCTTCATGCAATTGACTTCATCCACATCGGCGGACACACGAAAAATGCCCTCCGTTTGTTTTCCATTGAGCAAAAGTACCTATAAAATGTAAGATGAGCTTAAAAACTGATTGTCTGGCATTAATTGTACATCACTTACATGCTCCGATAGTGTGGTTTGTATCCAGGGCAGCTTTCGAAACGGAAATTTGTCCTTTTGCAGTTCCATCACTTCGGAAAGTGTATTACCAAACATGCTATTGTGCAGAATTTGATGCTAAGAAATGAATTGATTAATCAAACTATTCAAATTGAGAATACCATCACTTACCCGCGCCTGTTCCACTTCATCCACGGTGGGTTTCTTGGCCAAACGGCGACCGCTGCTGCCAATTCGATCCAAGCGACGACAGCAAACAGTTGCATAGTGCGAAATTTGCACATGTATGGGCCATTTGCAGACCTCCATAAAGCCAGTGGCAAACGAAGGATCACGATGCCGATTCACATAGCTGTAATGCAGAATTATTAATTATAATCTGATCAAAAGCATACAATTGGTTTTTCTCACTTGAGCAACGTGGGCTGAAACGTTGGTGAAGGTGGCACAAAAGACAGACAGATGGCCATTAGCTCCCATCCACGAATCAATGATTCTCGCTTGGGATTCTCTGTTGTTTGTCGGCACAACTGCACATACAGTTCATCCCTTAATCTGCAACAGAAATAGTTTATATTACTTAGGTGTTATAATATTGTAAAGATTGTGTACTTGGCTAAAATTTAACTACTGTACTGTATTACTTTAATATGAAAAAGCCCTTTTTTAATGAAGCATTTCAATCAATTTTAAAGATTACACATTTGACTACAATCCGACAAATATAAAAAATTGAATACAGAGCTCTGCAAGAGTATCAAATCATCTATCTGTGTGTTTGTTGGATGGTTTACTTACTGCTGTTGGGGTAAGGATGCGGTGATTAAGTCTATGGCCACCGAATTAAGGCTCATGCCCGAGCGCGCCTTGCGATCAGCCATGTAGATTTGCACCAGCTTGAACATATCAATGGCCGTCTTCTTGT
The DNA here is from genome assembly GCA_035042165.1 of Drosophila kuntzei. NCBI lineage: Eukaryota > Metazoa > Arthropoda > Insecta > Diptera > Drosophilidae > Drosophila > Drosophila kuntzei. Next base: position 2,608,228 of record JAWNLU010001684.1, on the reverse strand, counting down.
CGGCCTTGTCACGTGATAGGGCTAACATGGGCCTACCAATCGCCTCCGCCGTCCAGCTGAGCATATCACGCACTGAAGCCTTCTTACGAAAGATGCCCTTCGAATGAAGATTCAGATTGTCCGCAGCGAACTTCTCAATATCACATTCCTTCATGCAGGCCAGCGTTGTTGCCGGTGCACGTTCGCTGGGCGGAAAGATCTGCTGAATGGTGGGCTTAAGAGATGGCGGTGTCAGTTTGTGATTGCCACCACGGCTAAGACTGCTGATAACAGCTGAGTGGGCTGCATTTGCAGACGGCAACTGTTGCTGCTGCTGCTGATGATGATTGGCATCCTCTTTGGTTAACTGGCCGGCGACTAGGCGAGAGATTTGACGATTGGGCGAGGGCAACGTTTGTGATTGTTTCTGCTTGGCTGTCGACGCATCGCTGGGATCTAAATGTAACTGCTGCTGATGCGGTGGTGCCGGTGGCTGACCCAAGCCATGTCCATGACTGGCAAATGGATATGATGGCGTATTCGAATACAGCTGCTGATTATGCTGATTGTACTGATGCCCTTGACCCTGACCCACTGACGATGATGGAGTATGCGAGACGGTGTCATAGTATGAGATCTGATAACGTGGCTTCGGTTTGGGCGCTGCAGCTGGTTCCGTGTTGCCGCCAATCCCTTCCAGCACAGCCTCCACGTTGTCGGAACTGTCAATTGGAAGCAGATAATTAGCAGAGATTTCTTAGATACATATACAGGCATTTCCACTTTATACGTAAATTGTTTACAAACTCATTAACATTTCCAATATGCTAATTATTATATCATAATTATTAATTATAATATCATAATTATTAATTAATTATAATTATAATTAATAATTATGATATCAGAATTTTTTTATTATATCATAACTTCTTTAGTTCATATCAAAAATAAGACCTAAAATTAACTTTTATGAAGAACAAATAAAAATGAAGTTTATCCTTATTCCAGGATAGTCCATCTGAAAATGGTATATCTAGGATAATTAACATTACTCTTATTTGCGATTGTCAAGTAACGTAATTGTGGAAATGCCCATATCTGGATTATACTTACATATCCTCACGTCCAGCTGGATCGTAGGGCGGATACTGATAGGCATAGTAGGAGACGCTGTCGCCCATATTAGCATAGTCATCGATCATGCCATAGTTGTGCTCCAAGTAACCGCCATGCGTATCAGAGCCGCCATCGGAGTCCTCATTATCCGGCTCATGGCCAGATAGCGAATGCTCTGACTGACTATCCGAGTGATAAGAATCCGAGTCGCCAGCGCCATCTCCATCCGCGCCATAATCATAGCGATTAAAGAGCTTGGCCTGTTCGATGATGTAATGCTTGAGCGGCAGCAGATGTGGCATCTCCTGGCCACAGTTGCTATACAATGGCGAAATGTTGCCATTATCATACTCCACATCGCTGTTGTCCGGCTGAAGATGCTGCTGATGATGATGATGCGTCTTGGAGCGTCTAGAATCACGCTTCTCGCCACCACCACTGCCACTTTGGAGTGGATAATAGCCACGTTTATCCAAACTCGAGCTGGCACTGTGCCTCAAAGAGCCCTGGCCAGGAAAGTGATGAGATTGCGAGCGATTTGCCGTAGAACTGTTGGATTTTTGACGCCTAGCAGCTGAATCATTCGATCCACGTGATGAGTGCGTTAGCAAGCCAAGATTATCGGAGCCACCGCTTGGTGAAATAGGTGCCGCCTTGCCAAGTGACATGCGCTCCAGACTCAGAAGATCCAAACCACAATTGGGATCCTGTATGCGAGGTGAATGCTGAAGCTGCAGCTGTGGCGGCGGATTTGTGGCGCTGGTTTTGGCCTGACGTGAACTTTTCGTCTGCGGACTAATGGGACTCTGCGGACTGGAGTCGCTTGAGTGTTTCTTGTGGCCACTGCTGCCACTGCCGGCGGTGCTGGTGGCCGTATTACTGCCACTTGCACCACCGCCACCACCACCACCACCACTGCCATGACCCTTGGTATTGGTCGTGTGGCGTCGTCGAGACAGCGGAGTATTCTCCACAGACTTGAAGTACTTTTCGTGCATTGAATCATCGCTGGCCGCACCACCGCCACCACCACCACCACCGACACAACCAGCACCGCCACTGCTGCCATTTGCCTCAGCGCTGCTCTTGCGATATGATTTACTGTGATGTCCAGCAGCAGCAGGATTAATGGACGAGGACATAAAGCTGCCGGAGCGAGCCAAGGATACTTTATACTCGCGATCTGTTAACGAAGATTCAAATTGATTAAAAGGTGCAACGATTGAATACGAGTATGATCAACTCACCGGTAATAGATGCACCATAGGGTTTGCCTGAAGCAGCGACAGTGCCGCCTCCTCCTCCGACTCCAACCGAACGTTGTGCATTGCGTTGTTGTTGTTGCTGTTGTTGTTGTTGAGCGTAATTGTACTGTCGTTCGGCATCTGGTGAGATTTTCTTCTTCTGCGCCTGCGGCGTATGTATCGAATGTGTGGGTGAGGCAATATCGGATGACTTGGAGGAGCAATATCCCTGCATGTGGCTGGGCAGAAGCTGATGATCAAAGTACTTATTGCTGTCACCGACGACACTACCACCAACATAGGATGAAGAGGGGGACGAGCCATGCGGTAAATTATGTGAGCTTGTGCTTTCTTGCAACATTTCAAAGCTGATGTTGAGAGAGAGACACACCAAATGGGGGCAGAAAGAGATGGAATTATAATGTGAGATGTCTTTTGAAAGTGTGTATGTGTGAGTATGTGTAAGCCATAAAAGCGTGTGTGTGTGTATATGTGAAAATGTGTGAAAGTGTGAAAAATGTAATCCTATCAAATGTGGACTTCCTAAATGTATCATCAAAATACAAATACTAATAAAAAAACTAAAAGAAATATTATAAATGATTAAAATTAACATTCTATTCTTAAGGTATTCTGCAAATTATTTTTTACAAATAACTGGAAGATTATTTTTAATTCTCTTTTCCACTAAAAAGTTTATGCTATAAATTTCGTTTCGTTTTTACACACATTTGTTCATTATTAAATTGGAAATTGTACAGGCAATAAATGTACATTATATGATACGAATATTAAAGAATAACTCTAAATCGGATTAGGTTTTTCTGGGTTATCGCCAATGCAAAATTTTTATCAATTAAAAGTTCTTGCATACCCAATACTTTTACTATATATTTTTTTATTTATATTTAATATTTAAACTGTTAATTTAAAATCACATTTCTAAATTTTATTTTGAATTTTAAATAATTTTTGTCAACAGTCTATCCCATGAACTAATATGAAAATAATTTTTTTTGATTTCCATTTCCTTTTCAAGATTTGCTAAAAGTTTTCCTAACTAAAGCTTTCTACATTATTAGTCTAATCATAAGCACGACTGATTTCTAAAAATATTACACATACGCAGCGTTGTCCAAGCGCATTTCAAAACCTAACTAAAAGCCATTCCCTCCACACCCATATTTTTATAAATGTTCAAACTTACGCGCCATTATCCTTGCCAGCGCGTTGTTGTTTCTGCAATGAGCTCAGACGCAGTGCATCATTGGGCAAAGGTGCACCATTGGAGGCATCAGTGAAGCGACGATATCCATGGGCGCTGGACAGACTTGAATCGCTTGACTTTCCCGATTCCTTGTAATGATTGCACGAGTCTGCAAATCGAATTTTGGTGAGTCAACAACAAGAACAAGACAAGAACCAGATTAATGACGTCAGCTGCTTACCTTGTGAACGTCGAGAGGCATAACTTTGTTGATGTTGTGGTTGTTGCTGCTGTTGCTGTTGCGGCGATTGTTGCATGTCCATTGAACGGGATGAGTCACCCGTGCCGACGCTGCAAGTGGAATGTAAATAAATAAATATTGCCGAATTATAAACAGAAACACAAGTGCATACCGAAAACTTTGTCGGCCTCGTGGACTAGAGATCATATCGGTGCTCAGTTTCTCCTCAGAGCTGGCAACTTGGCCATTGCCGCCACTTGTTCGTTGGCCACGCCCTTTTTTGTTGGCTGCTGACATGGGCGAAGCTTGTTGTTGTTGTTGCAGTTGTTGTTGTTGCTGTGGATGTTTCTGCAGCGACGATTGCTTCTGTGGCGTTGTCTGCTCCCGTCGCTCACTGGGATCGGTGTTCTGTTTGAGCGTCTGGAGCTTGGCCAGCGGAATGATATCACACTTGTTCGGCCGATGCCACACGGTCTTCTGTGTCGCCGCATTATAGTAATAGAAGCGTTGCGTATTTGTATCAAACAGTTCCCACCACTGTGATGAGTCGGTGCGCTTAATTGGCACATCCTGTAACGAGAAATGGAATCATGAGTAAATCATATCATCAGATATGTACATAAGTGGGTTTATCAACTCTCAGTCTGTCTGCATGTGCATATATATGTGTGTGTGTGTGTGTGTGTGTGGGAGGTGTTATGAATAATTATGTGTGTTGAAATTGTCAAGTGTTTGCCTTATGCGCTTACTTTAATTCGCCTACTACAGACAAATCATGCAATTATTCATTTATTATTAGAACAACATTGCTTTATGAATATGCAGGAGATTAGAATTAATTGCCAGTTAGATATTCTATTTAATTCTAATCAATTGGCAGTTAGATCTACACTATCTATTCTTTTGCTGAAATCAATATTTATAATTACACGTTGATTATTCGCATTAATATTTATTTTCTTCTTCTGAAACTAATTTAAAATATTTACATTTTTAGGTACATATATTCTTCATTATTGTACATAAATAGATAATCTACCTATTAAATCTGGAATACTTTCCATGCCTCTTCAACATAACTTATGCTGAATTTGTTTATCTGCCTACCTTGAAAATAGCACAGCAATTTCATTATAATTGAAATATTATTCCAAACATATATATTTTTCTCAATAATTTGATTTCTTGCGAGTTCAATGTAATTTTAAGCTTTATAAATATCACATAGCACTTTCAGCATCAGCATAAAGAATATAAGCATATTTATTGTTGCATTCAATATCTCCGGTTATGGACACGTTTGCAAGTCTCTCAAGCGATTCTCTACTTTAACATTTTCTATATTAAATTTCAACAGAATCAACGTAAATGTGCCGTCTCCCTTGTGATCTGTTTTCTTGTTTATTTACACTATGGACTTTAGAAATTCAGCCAAGTGTTGAGTACAGCAAATGGTCTTAATAGAAAGATTCACAAATTCGGCAAAAAACATTCCAAATTAGACCCTGCGCATTAAAAGTTTAAAGGGTGAACTAAGTTTGTCAAGAGACAAATGGGCGTAACAGGTACTTAAACAAACGAGTTGATAAAGTCATGGACGTCTGTCTCTCTTTATGGACACCAAGATCTCAGAGACTATAAGAGCTAGAGCTACCAAATTTGCTAACAATAATAAATGTTTATATACTTATTTGCACCTCTACACTGTTGTCTAAAGCTTGGCGTAAATTAACAAAAATTTCTAGTTTTATAATAATGCTTCAACTTGGCAGCCATTTGTGTGTTAACACATTTTATTATAAATATGCTCTACAATATCTTAATTTTATTACAAAATCTCTCAAAAGATTATCTCTTTTGTTCTTAGTAAGCTCTTACTGTACTATACGATTTTATTTGGCTTTACGTTTAGGCGTTTTTTTGATTTTGGCTTAATCAGCCATATGGCCGAGCAATCAGCTCCATCTTTTGGCCATAATCGTGTGTCATCATCTGTGAAAATTGCTTGACGAAACTCAAGTTCACTTTTGCCCGGGCCCAGTTGCAGTTGCATGAGCGCGTGTTCTTAATTCAGCAGCTAACTCGTCGCAGGCTTGTTATCTCTTTCATTTTGCCAACTACCTTTCTCTGTCTGTTACACGACGAAGTCAGGGTTATTTTTGCGCTGACCTTGAACTTTTGCTGCAGCTGCGCCCAGGCAATATCCCACATTCTGTGTATTGCAGTTGTAATGGGACGAGACAGGCCCTGACCCAGGCAGTTTGTATTTTTCTCTATTTTTCTCTCTTTTAATCTGTGACATTGTTGTTGCTGTTGTCGTTGTTGTTGTTGTTACTGTTTGTGGTCTGATAACAGTAACAGTAACAATGCAAGCTAGTCCGCCCACCCACTCTCACATATGTATGCAACTACAAACGTTGAAAGCTTTCAGCTCTGCTGCTTTTCATTTCTGGTTTTCATTTCCATTTCCATTTCGAGCTCCAACTGCGTCGCAAGTTGCATAATTTGTGGGCGCACCCAGAGAAGAGCGTTGATTGGGACAAGGCTGAAAGCAGCGGCATCAACATCGAATTGTTACGCTTTTTGCATTGTTGCGTTTGCTACTCTCAGTCAGTCAGTCAATCAGTCAGTTCGTCAGTCTGTCTGTCTGCTTGTCAGTCAGTCGGTCGGCCATTCATGCATTCAACCATTGAGCCGGACAGTCAGATAAAGAGAGATTCCACAATAAATGTGCCTATTTTCACTGCGAGGCCTTCCACTTTAAATCCCCTCCCGTCCCCGTTTCTTCCCCTTTATTTTGCAGCGCGTGCCACATGCTGCAGCTAAATGAAGAAGCCACATCAAAAGTAACACAAACGAGAAACATTAATTGAGCATAGCAAAGTCTACATACTCTTTCTACATAAATTTCATAGAAATTATGACAATTATGTTGGACATATTAAATATCTGAATATACTATAAATAGTAAAATATTATTATACATAGTAAAACTAAAGTACAATTAAAAACTTTTCCACTTTTTGATCTTTTTAGATTTAAATATCAAATAATATTATATAAAGTTTACTTTAATTGTTAAAGTACAATCTAATTTTCCCATTCTTCTCTCAAATTTTGTCGTCTGATTTTAGTTGACGTTAAGAAAATAAATAAATAAATCGAAAGTAAATTCGAATGCAACACAACTGTTTTTATTGTATTTTTCAACTGTCTATTTTAAATGCAATTACCTTTTAAAGGCAAAAATAAAACAAAATTTTAACTTTTTCAAAATGATGACAAATTTATAGTACCCTCGTTAAGGTTAGAGTATAATAAATAAATATATCGACTGATGGCAATGTCTCCGTACTCTGCCTCTGACACGTCCTCATTTTGGCCTTGTGCGATATTCTGAATATTTTGTAATTATGGAAAAACAACAACATCAATAGAAACAATGAGGCTACATCTTTATCTCATTGATGGAATTTGTGTTGCCTCCATTTATGAAAATGAAATTAGAGCGACGCACATTGGCTGAATATTTGAAGAAAATCTGTCAAATATATTATACATGGATTATATTTATTTATGTATAGAGAAAAAATATGAGAAACTAGCAGTATTTATAATTATTAGTCATGCGATTACGAATATTCTTTTCATCACATAAATACACTTGATGAACAAAAGATATTTAAATCTGAACGGTTAATGAATGTACTTCTTATATTTGAAATCTTTTTAAAATTTCAAGATTTTTGTTTACTAGTTCCACTTTTTTTCCGCTAAAATATAATAATACCATATAAAAGTATATTACTTCCACAACGTATAGACATTTCATAATTTTAACCTTAAATATCAGTTCCGGATCCACAGTACAAAGTATGTGCAACATTTCTTAAAGCTTTACCAAATGGAATTGTGAACTATTTTTAGAGTTGAGGTTTATGATAGAAGCATAAATATAAATTGCTCAAATGCCATAACCTCATTTGATACCAAAAATCTATTTGCCACGAATGGCATGGCTTATGGATAAAGCTTCCACAGTCATTAGAAATTCATTAAATTGGTTATTATAGATCTCATTGTTTTCTCTTGTTCGTTTTTGTATTGCTTATTATTATAGAAAAACAATTTGGCATTTAATCAGTGGAAAATATAGGTCGAACGCCGTGGCAAGAGGCACGCACAATTCTAATCAGTGAACGGGGCCGGTTTTCTATCAGCGATGCCTATTGCCGAGGTCAGTAATGGAATCCCCCTTCCCTCAGAAATTCCCCACCATCTGTGAATCATTCTCAAACCAAATACACCAACTAAAAGTGAGAGGGAGATAGAGAAATAGTAAATGAGATGTTCATCAACAAATTGTTTGTTGGTTTTTGTTTATGTTGATTTTTCTAAATTAGGTCATCATCGAAATTAAACGATAACAAAAACCAAAAGCAAAAGCTTAAAGCACAGCATAGACCAAAAATAACTATGTGACTGTGACAACATTAAGAATAATTGGAATATTTTTAAAAGATTTGCAAAATCACTTTAATATGTGTCATCTGTGAGGTTATTCAACTTGAAAGAATTTCTTATTTTTACCACAAATCTACAGAAATTAAATCCAAAAATAAATATAAGTAAAGTTTAAAAATAATATTAATTTTGTCTCTGCCTTAAGATGAGTTTAAAATTATTTTATAAGTGCCGACTAACTTATGACTAACTTTATTTTAATCATTTAATATTTATAATTGTTTATAAACTTTCTCTTGAAATACTTGAATAAGTATAGATCTCGATTACAATAGTAAAACAAGAGTATAAGAGCATAAGAGTAAAGAGATTTATAAATATCCCCTTTTTTAAAAAGTCTTTGAAAGACGAGAATACTCAATAAATTAGGTTGCCTTAATTTGTAAATTAATAGAATTACCGAATCAAGCACTGAATAATACTGAATAATAGGAATTCAGTTTGAATTCCTGGAATCATGGAATCAACAAAGCTTAAATAGTAAAACCGCATGAAAAGTTTTTGATAATTCCGGCCATGCTTCAATGGAACTATTACATTATTACATACTGTATCAACTGAGCTTGTTAAGACTTCATTGGCCCCCATATACAGTTTCATTCTGTCGTAAGCTTTCCTCACATACGAAACCAATTCATTGGCTTTGGGAAATGAGAACTGAGAATTTGGGGCTGTTGCAATAATCATTTATCGAATTTGAATGTCTCATAGCATTTTTCTTTGTTCGTCATTATGGACTTCTTTCATCAACATGTGAATAAAATTTCATTGTGCTATTAGCAATACCCGAAAGATATTCATATTTAAATCATACTTAATATGTACTCAAGAAGTCATAAAATTTCCTCTAACTGATTTATTACAAACTTCGAAAACTATCTCTAATAACTAAAGATCCATTAACGATATTTATAACCGTCTAATTGCCATGGTAATTACCCACAAATTTATGCAGTCCATGCAACAACTGAAACAACTGCACGAGGCATATAACCCACTTTGCAGAAAACAGGAAGCGTCACCGCCCGAAAATGGCAATGGCGATAACTAAACGATAGTATGCGGTATAAAGATGTGAAGAAAAGGAAAAAAGTAAAAACAATTTGCAACAATTAGCATGGCCCCGAGCCATAGACTCCATATCAGAGCCACCCCAACGTTGGGGTAACACACCAAAAGTCTTTTAACGTCGCCGGCTTCAGTGGCCGTTGGATCACTTGGCGGACGCACGTAAACATTATCATCGCCTCCTTCTCTCCGTCCTCAAGTTTTGTAACACTAAACGAGCGTGTGGGCAACTTTTCTGTGTTGTTTTTTTTTTGTTTCTTTCTTAACCGGAAGTTTTACAAAGGCAAATGAGCAAAAAGTATGAAAAAAGCAGCACACCAATGAACATTTGAGGGGAAGTGCGCTAAGAGTTATAATAAAAAGTTTGAATACAATTTAATCCATTAAAATGTACAACGAAATACCCTGTAAATAATTAATTTTAGTGTAATGCTTAAAGGTTTATTATCTATTTCTAAAGCTTATATCTGATTGAAACTACAATAAATATAATCAAACTATTTTGCTTTTTTGTATCATAAATACAGATATATTGCAACCAATTTTCTATTGTTCTTAATAAACCAAATGCCTTATTGCATGAAGAACAGGGTATAACAAATAGACAGTGGACTCAACTTGCTGCGCATAAATTTCAAATCACGTACAATGAACGCAGCGATTGTTGTTGTCATTGTCTTCATTGTTGTTGCTGTTGCCGGTGACACCAAAAAAGAGCAGCAGCAGCAGCAGCAACAAGAAGAAGAAAAAGAAGCGCAACGACGACGTCATTATTAAAACAAAAAGCTGCGAGGGCAAAAAAAATCAAAAGAAATTTGTTGCTAATTTAAAGCGCGTTTGCAAGTGGGCGTAAAAAGAGAGAGTGGAGGGTGAGAGAGTTAGAGCAGAGAGAGAGAGAGAGAGATAGAGAGAAAGAGATTATGGGTGTGTGTGTTGAATTCCTTTTGTTGTACTGCCTTTGCACGTTTTGCTGCATAAAATGAATAGATTATATGTTGTGCAGCTAAAAGGATTCTTCATTCACTTCCTCATAGCAACTTGACAACAACTGCAACGACATCTGCGTCGGCGCCGACATTTTAGCTGCTGCCTCTGCTGCAGTTGAATTTAGGGCATGTGTTTGGGCTATGTATGTTCTCCATGGTGGCAATCAGGGAGGGAATAATCATTTTTACCTAAGGTTGGTAACGGACTCTATGCAGACAATAAGGGGTATTCCATAAAGAGAATCAGATTTGGTTTTATTACGGCTTTTGTTTCGCCAATCAGCTTTTCACAGCTGCTTCATACAAAATAAGTAGTGTTACCAGAAATAAAAAGAAAATCTGGTCTTACTAAAAGTTTTGCTCAAATTCTGCTGTGATTGGAATATGAAGAACGAAATAAGTTTTCTAGAAATGTTTTGATTTTTAAATAAATATATATTAAATGCTTTTTAGAATGCATACGATGTACATATCTTTTCCACTTGATAATCAGCCAAGCTGTTAGCTGATCACAAAATCAAAATCTGAAACTGATTCAGATTTGCTTAAATATAGTCAAAACCAAATCTGAATATGATTCAGGAATATTATTAATGGAAACTCATTGCTCTAACTTGTATTTTTTTTATAAATATACTGTAGTAAATCAATCAACTAAATTTACAGAGTATTAAAAGCTGTGACCTGTTAAAATGTCATTGCGTTTGACGCTCACTTCCTGCAGAGCCACGCGGTCACTCAACAAGGGAGAGAGTGTTTGTGTGTGTGTCTGTGTGTGTGTGTGAAGTGTAGGCGATGACTCAAAAGAGAGCGAGAGTGACAAAAACCGAAATGACTGGCAGGCACAGACACAAACACAGGCACAAAGGCACCGGCAACTTAAGCACGCACACGCACACATACACACGCGATCGCATTCAAAGAGAGTGCATAAAGAAGGCTTCGCTGTGGGACTGCGTGACGTACATACATATGTACATACGTGCATATATATGTAAGTATGTGGATGAAAAGGGGTCGCAATAAATCACAGCGTGAAATGGACAATAACACCCAAGTCGAGCTAATTCAAGCAAGCGCCGTGTTCTGCATGCTCTGGGCATGCCAACCTTTTCATTAAGGACACTCTCATGCACACACGCAAACATCGAAACGAGGACGCAGTCGAGGACACTGCAGGGCAACAACAAAATCAATGAAATTTTCACTACTTCCGTTACCTCCAACAGGAAAAAAAACAACAAAAATAAATACCAACACCAACAACGACAACGACAACGAGAGCAACTAAAGCAACCTTATGAATATCAAAAAGCTTTTGTAAGGATGCAGAGTCTGCTGGCGCTGCATTCTGTTTGTTTTTGAGCTTTTTCTAGCCAGTCGAGAAGGCGTCTAAAGTTATTAGTCTACGAAACCTTTTGCTTTTGCCGCATTAGCCAATCATGCAACATGCGACGAGGAGAATGGACAAAACGGTCAAAGGAACTGGGCAAACAACTCGCAGCAATATGTGTACAGAAAGCAAAAGTTGTGGTTATTGGAAAAACAGGGGATTATTTAGAGCACACTATTTTACTTTTGCCTAGGTAAATAGGTAAGGTATATATGTATGTATGTACATAGATTAAATCAAGTCAGAATTATCATAAATTAAAGGATTAGGTTGGTATTTCCATTAATTAATATATAAATACATTTAATTAACAACATTTAATGTTCGTTTAAAAGTTTTATGTTGTTTAGAATTTAATCAGAAATTAAAGGATCACATTAATAAAATGCATGAAAATGTGTTGATAGTTTCATTAATTTGTATATACATTTAATAAACAACATTTATTGTCCGTTTAAAAGTTTAATTTAATAAAAATTTAATGATATTTATAAATTAAATTACACACTGCTAATTTCTATTTGCCATTAATCTATTTTATAGACCCATGCCCAATGACGAACCTAAGAAACGTTACGCAAATAAATTCCACAATTTTTTTTAAATACAATTAATTAACACTGTTCACGCCATTGATGAACTGGGTCAAACAATTTTCCATATATTCGTATGTAGACATGTTGTATATCTTGTTGTAAAATTTGCAAAACAAGTGACCCATGTCAATTAGGCAGCAAAAAACATTGAATACTCAAATGCCGAATGCTAAATACCCTTGCAAACTTATTTATTATTACAATTCGGCAAGATTCTAAGAGTTGCAGTAATTACTCAAATTGTATCGCTATTGTTCCAATCGTACAGCTATTAAATTAAAATACACAAAGAAGTCTGATTATTATCGATATTTGATATCTTAAAAATAAAATTGTATTTCACACAAGACCTTGATAACTCTGTTTTTATATTTGGGATCATAATGCAATTTGTTCATATCCGTACAGTTAGTCAAGTAATTGTTTGAACGGAGACAAATATTTACATATTTAATTGGCAGAAAATAAGTTTTTCTTCATTTTTATTTTTTGTTTCCTATTTTATTATATTTATTAATGGTTGTTACAGTAAGTTAAAAAAAATAAATATTGAAATCAATTGGGTTACGTTTTTTTTAAATTAAAAATTAAAAAAATTAGTAATTAACAATTTTTTCAATTGAAATATTCGCTTTTTTTTTGGCTACTTTACGTTATTGTGCTAATATTATTATTTGACAAACTGTATGTACCCTGCAAGGGTATAATAAACCTGATAAATCGAATGAGTTCATTAGCCCTCACAATATTAATTGTGACATTTGGCAATTAGCACTTGAGTGTTAATGTATGTGTGCATAATATACAGATGTGTGGATTAAATAAATAATTTATTAAATTATCAAAAACTTCTCCAACTTACCTCGGGTGGATCCCAGACGCACTCGCCAGTTGTTAGATTGGCGTACATATGCTCCTTGGTGCGCGGCTCGATAATTTCCACCCATTCTATTCTGTAAGTCAAATGAGAGATATAGTAGAGTCAGAAATAGAGAATGAGTAAGAAAACGTAACATAAATAAAGATATTAAAATACGAGATGCGAGTGCTGCTATTTTAAAGTTAAAAGGCATCTCTGGAATGCAGCACACGCAACCAACAACATATTTTGTAAGAGCACCAGAAACAACAACAACAACAACAAGAGCAGCAACAACAGACACAGCAACATTAGCTTAAAGAACTTAAAGAATTGGCGCACAAGCACACGAATTTCATTCAATGTTTCATTCATTCATTCATTAATGCACAACCAAAGCCAAAAAGATGCAAAAAAAACGCCCAAAAAATAAAAATACCACCCACAAAAAAAAGAAGAAGAAAATACCACCCAAATTGCCTTGTGCGTGAGTCGTCGCCCTCCTTGAGTATGGATGTAAGTATGTATGTGGATTTGTTTGCGTCGTTGGTTTTCCCCCATTAATTGCATGTTTTGGGCTTTTCTCTACACACACACACCCATTCAAATACATATATTTGTCAAACATTTTCCGGTTTTTCCTTATTCGAAGTTGCAGTTTAGAACGCCGCGCTGTCCTTACACACTCACACACATACACTCATCTATATGTATGTATGTATGTTTGTATGTACGCATGCCACATCCAGAGAACGCGTTCTCTCGCTCTCTCTCTCTCTCTTTTTTCATATATGTAAGTATTTGAACGGTCGCGGGGGCCAAACAAAAACGACGCTTGTTGCCGCGCCTTGCAAGAAAATCGATTTTGCAGACAGTTGCTAAAACACCAAAATGCATAAATTTGCAAGCCAACTAGAATTTAATTAAGCGTTGGGGTAAATGCATAAACAGGGACAGGAGCAATACAATCCACACGCACACCCGAACGCATAAGGCGCTCACACACACACACGTACACGTCTTCATGGGGCTCGCCTTAAAGGGGAGGAGCTCCTGCTCTACTCTTTACTCAGTTGCATTGCGTATAAATTTTCGCACTTCCCCCTTACACACACACAATCATACAGACGTATGCTTTGTTTTAACGCAATCTTTTAAGCAAAACAAATTACAATGCGCCTTGTTGTTGTTGCTATTTTAGTTGATTATTTCTTTCTTAACAAATTGTATACACATTTCGACATTTTGCTTAGCTAGCTGTTGTTGTTGTTATTGTTCACAGTGCTTGTATAGTGTAACGGCACACACCTTTCACAACTTGAACTCATTTTTTCTACGCTTTATTACGCTGGCCGCTTTGGCTGTCGTCGCTGTCTCCTTTTGCTATTTCTGCAGCTGCTGCTTCTTCTTGTCGTCTTCTTCACATGCACCCCACAAAACTCGCGCACAAACACACGAACTACTTTATATTTTCCACTACTACTACTACACTTATTTTCCGTTTCGGGGCTGGCAGCGAAATGCAATTTTTCTTTTTCAATTGATTTTTCTCCCACTCACACTCCTTTTCACTTTGCTTTTGCCACAGACGCGTGGTCAATACTTTCACATTTATGATATAATTTACAGGCCATATTTTCGCTTTGCTTTCCGCTTGCACAAATGCATTTTCTTTTTAAATATTTATGTGCTCGTGTTTATAATTAAAAAAATATTTCATCCGCCTTGCATTCCACGCCGCCGACGCCGTTAACAGACTGTAAACGTCAGCTGTTCTCGACTGACAAAACAATCGATGAACATATCGAATCGTATTACATTTTTAATCGCTGTTAGCTTTTAACATTACAGGAATCATCAGCTGTTTTCGTTTGTTAACAGCGGCTAAGCTATCGATAACCGTAAAAAATCATTGACCAACTGAAAGTGCCAAATTTAAACTTCGAATTAATGTAGGTTATATTATTGTTGTTTTGTGAATATAGGTTTATCATAGTCAGCTTGATTATATCATCAATAATCTAAATTCTGTTACCGATTATTCTTCACTCTTGGGAGACTCTTCTGCAATTGCTCGACAGAAACTTTAAATAGCTGTGTGACCAAATCGCAAAACGAACATTTTTGTATCTCCTTTGTGAATGTTATAAATTTGGTCACATTATGCTCGTCTGACCGTTAAAGGAAATTTGAAGAACTTTGAATTCAAATTATACCATCGCAGAACTTTAAATAACAATGAAATATATGTTTATATATTTTACGTTCATCAAATTTTATTGAAATTTTGCGAGTTAATACAAAAACGAAAACTGAAATTATTGCAATTAACATTAAAAACTCCCGCTCACCATTATAATGTCATTGAAAAAGATTTGTTTAAAACTATGGTTAACTGATATTACAAGTACTAGAAGAGTGTTTTGGTTCGTGTCTACAAAAATGTAAAATAATAGTCACATTTAAAATTGCACAATTCTAGACAATTCTAGACAATGATGTTAGAGTATGACGTACATATTGATTGAAAATTTGTCATGCATAAAATGTTTTGATTTTTTTTGTTTTGTTTTTATAATAATTTGGAATAATTATGCTTTTATATGCTTGAAATTTTATTGCATTTTATATAATTAAATATATATATAACGTACATCTACATCACGAATCACAGCAAAACTTTATATTATTATTTTTTTTTGTTATTCCTTTTTCATACTTTATGATAAGCATTTGACTTTTTAAGTGTTTGAAATTATATACCATTAAAAGTTATATAAACTAGGCACATTTATTAGTGACCTTATTATTGAAATGTTCAGAAAAATGTGGCAATAAGCCAAAGGAGGAGGAGTATAAGGTGAAACTGAAAAGATTTTAATAAGGAAATAAGTTTGAAACTGTTTAATTAAGCTGTTTGCTTCTTAGTTCGGTTGATTGAGATTTTATTTGTAAATATATATATATTTATATACTTGTAGGTAAGTATGTCAGTGCACGTATAAAAGGTATTCAATTCATATCCATGTATATATTAATATATATATTATTTTATATATATATATGTATATATATTTATTTTTTTTTGTTTTATCATTTTGTATTATTCATTATAACGTTTTATTATTTTTGTTTTTGTATTTATTGTGACAAAAAATAAACATTTTTTCTTCTACTAATAAAATTCTAGAAAAGCACAACACCTTTATAATGGTCTTTTGGAAATACCATTTACATTTATGTAGATTAAAAATAAATACACACACATTTTACATACATTTATGTATATGTATAATTATATACTAGGTATCAAGAATTTATATTTCTTCACATTTTGCATAGCATTTAATAAAGATTGAAAACATTATTGTAGTTATGGGGACAATTAGAACGTGCTCGTCATTGTTCTTCTTTATCATCTTGTTTTTGAATACTTGATTAAGTCAGCCTCGCTAAGTGGACCCAATAGCAATGCGTAACTTATTTTTTGGGTGGGTACCGGAAACTGTAGAGCCGTGTCGAAGTTAGAATATTTATCTCACAATACAGGAAAAATTCTCGCTAAAAGCAACTCATCTTCTATGCTCATGTTATAGTAAGTAGTTATTATGTACTTTCTGAAAATGCTACTCTATTTTAGTTTATTTTATATATGTATGCATTAATGCTCAATATATATGTATGTATATATATATGCATTTCACAAAAAAATCAATGCTATATATGCTATAAAAAACGTTTCTTTTTTTGTTTTTTTGAGTTAGTTTTAATGGTTTGATACGAATGGAGGGCAGGAATCATTTCAATTTACTTGTTTTTGTTGAAGTTTTGTAAGTATATTCGTACATATTAACACGTTACTTGTCATTGTTTATCATAGTTATTGTTATTTTTAATGTATATTGTTAAAAACGTATGGATTTATAGGCTAGTTTAGTGCATATAATTGTCGCATATACATAATTAAGATACACCATAATAATAGAAGAAAACTCTATATAGATCGATATATGTATATGTATATATATATATATATATATGCATCTGATGCTCGGCCAGCGTGCTACTTTTAATAGACAAGTCACATTGATTCAAATTCAAGGAGGTTTTAGGTGTGTAATAAGTAGAGAACGATAAACACGTTACATACTGTATTGAAAAGGCATAAAACTACGGAACTGGAGCTACCGGAGCCCCGTGCCCCAATCAAGAGTTGCATCTTGTGTCCGGGTAAATATATAAGAATATGACACACTATATTGGTTAATGCTGGGTGTACTTATGTACGATAAACATGCGATTGCACGCAGACGTCTACGACAATATAGCTAAATAAGCCCACCAATAAGCCTATTTACATATTATGTATGTATGTATGTAGTATGTATTATATACTAAATTTATATCATGATGTACATATGTATGCAAGTATGTGTGTGTAGTATGTTGTTCCTATTTTACGATTCCCATTTTTATTGTGGTTTAAGTCGATTTCAAAGATTGCTTATATGTTTCAAAGTTAGTTGCTTTCATTATGTATATGTAGTTATGTTTACTAATTAAAAATGTTTAAACAGTTGAAACGCAAAATAGAAAAGAGTTTGATATCCATTTTTAGTACATATTATTTTTTCCATTTTGTTTTTTTGTTTTGTTTTGTTTGCTTAGTGCAAAAGAAGAAAAACTTCTTCAGTGGGTTCAGCTCGTATAATATACATATTTTGTTAAGTATAAAAATTAAAATGAAATGCAAATATTATAGGTATATAAGTGTGTGTGTATGTATGTATGCGTATATAAGAAAACGTAAAGCATAAACAAGTACAAATATATTTGATTTTTCTTTTCTTTTTTTTTCCATTTGCATATATAGCGTTAATAATATGTATGCAGTATGTGTGTGTGTGTGTGTGTGTGGACAGCAACATTTTAAAATACACCATTTAGTATAGGTATGTTTGTACATATGTATATATACTTAGTATGCACTCATTAATTTTTTATGGAGTTGTTACATGTAATGCAAGGAAACTATAAGCACAGGCGGCAGTTGAGTTCAAAGTGTTCAACAATTGATTTTATTGACTCTTTTGCACTGCAAGGCTTGAAAAACAGTGATAATTTTAAAGTATTCTTTTTCTTTTTGTTTTGTTTTTATCTCATTCATTTTTAGCACATTTAACATATGAAATCTTGGTGGTATGAATATTTGATTATGATTACAAGTTATTGTGTTACCATTATCATTACTATAACTGTTACCATTACTTACAAACAACTACCGCCTAAGTAAGTTCTACAACAAGCTATTGAAATGGCCTGGCTAAAAGGGAAGCGATTTTGGCAGTTGGATTCGTTGCGCGTTATATCAATTATTCATGTAGGCAAACTCTCTATGTGTGTATTTGTGTGTGTGGGTGCTCCGATCCTGGTTATTTCTGGACGACGTGGCGAAAGCTAGTGTTTATGTGTTTGTTGTTGTTGTAATTGCTGCTGTTCCTTGGCCAAACACTTTAAGCTGCCTGACTTTGCTGCGGAGTGGCGCCTGTAACAGGCACTGTGGCTGCCACCGCTGGATTCACAGTGGCAGTGGCACTATTACCAACAATGCTGCTTGTACCAGCACCTGTGGTGGCAACTCCCTGCGTCTGCGTCTGGGTAGCCGCCTGTGCCTGCTGCTGCTGCTGTTGATGATCGGCGCTGTCAAAGTAATCCGAGGCGTTGCCCCGGCAAATGGGGCATGTGCGATTCGACTGAAATAACATGAATTCAACATTAATTTATAATTATCATTAGCTGAATTCACTGAAACTTATTCTAAGTAAATCATACTGTCGATTCTCCAACTATAAGATTTAAATATACTCATTATTTTCTTATAGGTTATACTTAAATAGTCTAGTTCAAAAATAAATATTTGTATCAATTAGAATTTATCTAAAGGCTCATTAGTAGTCGTTCACTAGGAAGTTTGTCAGAACTTTTATTTTAATATATTTAAATTAAGCTGAGTCAAAGAAAGTTCTCCTTTTAAATTTGGTTTGGGGTCAAGAGATGCACGAGATGTATGCTTATGTATTATTAGCAGCAGGTTAAAACCTTAACCGAAACCGTAACCTTTAACCGATGAAAACCGATTGAAATTTGTAACCGTAACTGAAACCGTAACCGAAAACAATTTTTTCCGCTGTACTATGAACCGTAACTCTTCAAACCGATATAACCGTTTAGTAACCGATTCATTTATAAGGGTTAATTTCGGTTCTGGCCGTCGCAGCTACTGAGCAGCTTTAATAACTTTGAACTGCCATAACTTTGTGAAAACTCAATCAATTTCCATGCGCAATGTAAATTTGTACACGATTTTTTCTCTAAATTCGATCTGCATTTAAATTTTGTTCATTTTGAAAATTCGAAATTTTCGAAATTTTTCGAAAAATGATAAGGGGTAACACTGTAAAATTTCTAAAAAATTCAAAATTTTCGAATTTTCAGAAAGAAAAAAATGTAAATGCAGAACGAATTAAGAGGTAAAATCATGCTCAAAATTACATTGCGCATGGAAATTGATTGAGTTTTGACAAAGTTATGGCAGTTCGAAGTTCGAAGTCAAAATAATCGAAATTTTCAAATCAATTGAACCACGTTTATATGAGATCAAATTATAATAAAATCGACATTACGCTGGACCACTCCAGTAACCAGATAACATTATTTTCCAGGCTTGTAAGAGTATTAAGCTTATTTTCATGTAAAACAATGAATAACGCTTCAACCGAAAACCATAAATTTTTTTATGAACCGAGACCATACCGGTATTTTTAAGCCGAAACTTACAAAAAACCGATAACCGTTAAAAAAATCGATACTCCAAGATTTTGCATAACCGATAACCGAAAACCTTAATTCGAGCATAAACGAAACCGTAACAGAAACCGATATTCGTTTCGGTTTTAACCCCTGATTATTAGTATCAATAATTATATAAAATATACATAACTATCGTAATATTTATTCGATCTTAAATCGATTAAGTGGAATAATTGATTATAATTGTTCAGTTTCGATAAAGAGTATTCGCTGAATCCGCTGTTTTCCGTAATTTGAGAGGGCGATGATATGATGTTCGTACACAGATTTTTCAGTATATGTGCTTTTGATACTGATTCAAAAATATAATATATATTTTACTTTCTCTTCCATGTCTCCTTCTGTATTTTACGTACATTAATGCGACTACTAAACACCCTTGTATTTATCTTACCACATGTACCTTAAGCTGAATATTATACAATTTGACTTACGCGTAGCCATTTGTCCACACATTTGGCATGGAACTCGTGGGAGCAGGGCAAAACGCGCAGGAGTTGGCGTAATTCAAAGTCGCACATGCAGACGACGCAGGAAGATTGATCGCCTGAGAAGAGGATGATATTGGTTAACACTACTGAAAGTGGATCAGATGATGATGCATTACATACCATTGTGGGCTTCCGGATTGTACTTGTAGCTTGGTAATTGATCAATTTCATTGCGGGTAAGGCCGCGGGGTTTGGCCTCGCCCAGACGCTCAGCCAAGCTGAGAAGCGCCTCATAGTTCTCCGTCTCATTGGTGTCCGCAGAGTTAAGATCGTGTTGATTGTAGGGCGAAAGCGGGAACATGGCGCTGCAAAGAAGAGAGAGAGACAGACATTGTTAATGGTAGGTAATAGGACAATATAATGGTCGTCTGACTTACAGGAAATTGAGCAAGAAGCCCGGATTGATAATGCCAGCGGTGGTTTGAATCTGCACTGGTGCTTGGTGAGCGGCCAGCGATTGCGGCGGCAGCACATGCCGATGAGGTCCATGATTTGCAGGCCAGAAACGCGGTATGCGCCTATGTGGCGGGAATGTGCGTCGCTCCGACGATATGATGATCTGCTGTGGTGCAGCCGACATCTGTGTCACATGTGCGGCAGCTGCCGCTGCTGCCGCCGTGGAATGTAGATGCTGTGTAGCTGCCGCTGCGGCGGCACTCATCGAGGCAATGTGTATATGACTCGCCGGCAGCTGGTGCGGATGCGGATGTGCGTGTGAATGAGGATGTGGATGTGTATGAGGGGCCTGTGCGCCGACTGGCGCTGTAGCTGCAGCTGCTGCTGCCGCCGCTGCCGCTGCGGCCGCTTGATGACTGTCCAAGTGATGTGTTGGCGGTTCCAGTGTCAAATTGGCTACCGCAAAAGCGGCCACATCCCGTTGCTGCTGCTGTGCTGTGATTGTTGCCTGCTGTATCATGTGCTGTGCCGCGGCAGCAGCTGCCGCCACTTGCGTTGGCGTAGGCACTTGGGCCACCTGGAGTGGAGCGGCTGCCAATCCGGCAGGAGCCGCCGACAAGGGCTGTGTGTAGATGCCGTGCAGATGACAAGGTGCCAGACGCGCCTGAGCTGGCAAAGAAACGTGTGTTGGATACGTGCAGAAGGAGGCCCAAATGGGTTCGTGACGCAAGGCCAGACTAACGGGCACCTGGTTGAGATTTAAATCAACCATTAGCGAGGTGGGTGGAGGTGGCGGTGGCCCTGCAGTCACGGTCTGCTGATGAGTTGGCGCTTGCGGCGGCGCCTGCACCTGCTGCAATAAGGCGCCAACTGTGCTACTGGAGGACGGGCCACCACCGTTACCGCCGGCATTGCCCAAACCCGAACCATTGCCTGTCAAATCCCATGGCGAGCGATGAGCGTGGGCATGGGGATGTGGACCCTGCTGTTGTTGCGACACAAAATGCGGCTGCGGCTGATGGTGATGCATCTGATGATAGTTGGGCGGCGGCGGCGGCTGCTGCTGTTGCTGCTGCGAGTGGTGTTGCTGAGCTGCATATTGCTGATGCTGCTGTTGTGTGGATGTGGCCACATCGCGCAGGCGTGGCCGACGCAGCGGTGGACTTCCTTGTTGCATCTAAAACGTATGTTGCATTGAAGTTTAACGACTTTTTTCAGTTTTCATCACTGCCTGCAACTTACCATGACGCGCTGTGAGCGTCTCGGTTCCCAAATGGCCGGCGGTGATTGACTGGGTCTTCCAGAAATGCGGCGACGCTTGCGCGATGGACTATCCGAGTTGAGACCGTTGGGACCGGGTCCATTGTTCAGCGAGAGTGTTGATCCTGATAACCCGGAGCCTGACGGCATATCACCCATTAGGCCCGGGCCAGCAGAGGATGTCGATGCACCATTGTTGTTGTTGCTATAACCGTTGCCCATGTGCTGATAATGGGATCCATTTCGGCCATATCCGCCTCCTCCATTGCGCTGAAAGTTGTAGCCGCCATCAGATCTATGATCCAGACCTTGTTCCGAGCTGCCATTGCCAAAATGCTGCAAAAATCACATAAAGTTTCACAAAAAGCAAAATTCTTGCAGTCTAAAATCGGTTGCATCTCAGTTCATGAATTTAATTTTAAATCGAAACATTTCAACAAGGAATCTTCTTTATTATGCTATTCTTTATAATAATTTCTAATTCTTTACCATTTTTTGAATTTGTCGCTCAGCGAACGCAACAAGATTTTTCGAGTTGCCAAAGAGGTTCTTAATTAGAACGATAGTTACTGATATCGATAAGTTTTTAAGGGTTGGCAAACTTCACTGAATTGAAATTTCAAACCTTGTTTTCACATTATTTGTTTTAATGAATTCTTATGATATTAATTAGTAAAATTAGTAATTAGTAAAAATAAATTGAACAATGCAACACAAATATATTTTAATTGAAGATAAATTCTTATCGACTTATCGGTTTTGATAAATTACAAACGATGACAATCCAGTCAGTTTGGTTGAAGGATATTTTTAGGTTATTATTTGTTACTCACATTATTGTTGTTGGAATTCCTGTCGTAGCTGCCATTGTGGCGACGGTTGTTGTTGTGACCGTTGCCTGGATTATTATTGTTGTTATTATTATTATTGTGATGTTGACAGGCTCGACGGTAATTCATATAATCAGTAGAGTTGCCATTAGGGTTACCATTTCCATTTCCAATTCCGTTGCCATTTGCATTGTTGTTGTTGTTGCCACGATTGTTGTTGTTGTTGTTGTAGCTACGCTGATTGTGGTGTCCATGACTCGGTCCCTGCTGGGGGCCAGTGGGGCATTGGTTATGGCTATTGATAGGTGCATTGGATGCATTGTTAATATGAGAATCAGTCATTTGGTTGTAGTTTATCATAAGAAGCGACGGCGACAATTGATGGTTTTGAGATCGTCGTTGTTGTTGTTGTTGTCGTTGTGAACACATTTGTTGTTGGTGTTGTTGTTGTTGTGGTTGTTGTTGTGGCGCAGTCGACCCATGAGGAATTATATCGGTACAAGAATTTACATTCACAACATCAGTAGGGTTACTATTTGTTGTTGTATTGGTTGAATTTAAAGTTGTTGCGGTTGTTGAATTTGAATTCGTACGTGTTAGCGGGAGGGATTGGCGATTAGTCGGTTGTTGTTGTTGTTGTTGTAGCAATTGCTGTGGTTGTTGGTGTTGGTGATGGTAGTTTTGGTTATGATGGGTGCTGTGATATTGATGATTATGATTGAAATAATGTAGGTTGTGGTGTTGGTTGTTGTTGTTTTGATTGGCAGGAAAGGACACTACGAGAGGAGATCGTCGATGCTGATGTTGCTGCTGCTGATGGGCAGTTGGTGAAGGCGATGAGGGGGTGGCAACAGTTAAACATAAGCGTGCTGGATTCAATCTGACAACGGACACGGACATGGAACCAAAAGCTGGCGGACAAATATCATAATAGCTGTGATTCGAACTCGAACTCGAATTCGAAATGGGATTGGGATTGAGGTTTTCATTATGTTGTGATGTACGAATATTACTCATATTACTACTGGTGTTATTATTGCAATTGTTGTTGTGTGCAGTGTTGTTTGTGATTGGATGATGATGATGATGATAACTAATGTTACTGTTAATGTTACTGTTATTGTTACTGTTATACTGTGAATGGGAATGGGTTTGTGGATATTGATGACTGTGGATATTTTGATTGTGATTAAGGTTAAGGCTGTTGTTGTGATGATGCGTTTTGCTATTATTATTATAAATACAAGTTCCGCTAGAATTACTTGTTTGTACATCGCTGGATTTTCGATTTAGGTTTGCATTTGCGTTTTTTTTTTTTTTTTTGGTTTTTATATAATATGTAATACATATAAAAATATATACGTATAAATATATATTCGGTTTACGAGATACATTTGAAAATTGTTCAATCAAATCAATGCAGTAGCAGTGTGGTGGTAGTATAAACACAACCCATATATAGTTATTTTGTATGCATATACATGTACAGGTAGTAGGTAGTAGTAGTAGTGTATATATGCAGAGTGGTAGCCACACATATACGTTATTTATATAGTTTTTTTTTTATTTTGCAGTTTTTCGGTTTTTTTTTTATTTTGTATATGAAGAAGAAAGAAAAACGAAAAAGATAAAAATAATATATATGTAAATGGCAAAATGCAATAATTAGATTATTAGTTTAATATAGATATATATATATATAATTATATAATATCAATATATACACACATATATAGTATATAATAATATAATGGCAATGCGTGTGTGTATATGTAGCGAACATTTTGGTTGCTATTACTTAATTTCAATCACTTTTTCTTTTTTTTTTTTGATTGTGTTTTTGTTTTGGCTGTTGCTGTTATTATTATTATTATTGACTATTTAACTACATATACACACATATACAATATGCATTTAGTAGAAACAAATACGTACTAATTTTGCACATAATATTTTGGTTTTTGTTTTTTTTTTTTGATCTTATTGCTTTTGTTGTACTTATGCATTTTAAATAGAAATTGTTGTTAGTTTGCTATTTTATTTATTTATTTGTTTGGCTTTCGCTTTAATGCACACTACGCTTACAAAACAAACTAAAAAAAAAAGAATTTAACAACAAATGCGAGTATCTCAGTTTTATGGACACTTTTCAACGTAACGCGTTCACTAGCTAAACATGAGAAATAGAGAGATATATGTAGTAAATTAATAGAAAGAGAGAGATAGATAGAGAGTGCTGTACATGCTCAAAAATATACAAAAGAGAACGCAAAAACGTAAATCGTTATTTAAAGCTTGTCAATACCTGAACTGAACTGAACTGAGAGCATGTGAATGTTGCGCTCTGAAGAATCAGCTTTGCCACGCAACGCAACGCACGACGTAATCGTTAACGTTGAACGTAAGCACAACAGCATGCGAATGCAAAGCTTAGACAATATTTTTGCGTGACAGATCGAGTGATCGAGTTGGGGTACATCATTTTATACTAACTATATAGAAATATATATATATATATACAAACACACACACGCATCAGTTGGTGGGCGTGTCAAAGCGCCAAAATACGTTAACGTTTAACAGTGGTGTCTAAACCAAATAGGACAAATCATATACTAATTAGATTACTATTTAAAAAGAGTGTGACAAAGTTCAAAAATATATACAGTAAGCAAAGTATTTATTTTGACAAATTTTATTTTTTAAAGCAATACCATGCTTTTTTTCTATACTTTTTTAAAGTTTCAAAATAAACAAATATATGAATATTTTTCATTGTCAAAACAATTACGTGACTAACTGTATGTAATTGGATTTGCTTAGATTTTGATTGCCGTTACGTTACACACACATATATGTACTATGCACTATATTGAATTTTTAGTAGTTATAATATTTAAGAAAACAAAACAGAAATATTCCGAAAGAAAATAGGAACGCATTTACTATATGTAGAGAGTTGAACTTATATTTAGAAGCTTTCGTTTTTTTTTTTGGTCTTTTTGGAATTTTGCTAGGTAGGTACATTAAAACTGTTTATTAAACATTCTAAGCCGCAGTGTGCATAATGCAAATAAATAAGTAAAACTTTAAGCTGAGTTTCTTGATCATTTTTATATTTTTTTATTTTGTTATAAACTTTTTGTTTATTTTAGAATAAATTCCGGCACCAAAAATGCAGTTAAGCGAAAAATACGAATACACCAATCTATCTATAAATGTATGTCAATTGAATAACAATCAATAAACTCAACTAAAATGCATTATCATTCATAAAATGTTGAATTGAAAAAATTACAACTAAGTATTTACTGTACGGTTTGGATAAAGAGGAAATTTTGTAACTAAATTTTATACTTGGCTTGCACTTTGACGGTTGCATTATTATCACATGGTTTAACATCGCATTATTTGGTTTTGTTTTGATTTGTTCTTTTTTTTTTTTAAGTTTATGTAGCATAAATGTGAAGCAAAACAATGCGCAAAAATTAAAGAAACGTGTTGATCAAAATAAATATAAAAATCAATAAAAATCGAACAGCAGCTCAAATGAGCATTATCATTTATTCATTAACTGATTCGGAAAATGGAGTTCGTGGTACTCATAGTAGACCAAGTTTAAGTTTCAAGTGGAACCAATACAACTCGACTGAATATATTGTTAACAATTTATTCCTAGTATAGCATTAGCTTCATATGCATGAAAAGCACTTTGCCTGTGGATTCCCCCATTTGTCGATTATTCAAACAATTCCTTTGGTAGATCTGTATAACAATTTTCTTCTGTAATGTTGTTTGTTTGTATTATTTGCAAATGTTTAAATGGACACTGGACACTTAGTGTGGATGGGAATAAATTGTACACATTTTTCAAAATTATAATATTCATTTAAATTAGCAATAACTCTAAGATATTACTGTGATCAAAATTTAAGGAGACTTAAATTTTAACTTTGCGGGAATTGTGAAACAATGAAATTCTAGTTTCTCTGGGTGGATAGCACTGTAGTTGACATCTCAGCAAAGTCTTGAATACAGTTTATATTAATATATACAGTTTGTCAAGAAATTGTTTTGCAAAATAAAAAATTAACGAAAAAGTTAATTTTCTTTGGTTATTAATTTTTGTTCTTATATTATTATAGTTGCTAATGTTTCTTAAAACATGCCAAAAAAGGAAATAAGATCTAAATAAAAATCTTAAATATTTTTAAAAAATAAAAAAACAAATGTGAATTTTTTCTTCGTCAAAACAGTTACTTGACTCACTATTTATATTAATGCTATATTATCTTTCATCGAATTTTACGATATCAGAAGGGAATTGTTTCGAATGTTTATATCAGTTTAATTTGTAAAATAATAAATATATTTAATTTGATAAACATAGTCAGCTTACTTTTCTTTTGTCGCTGTATTATAATTCCACAAGTTGTCAATAGCGATAACTTGAAATTCCTAAAAATAATTATTGTGAACTGGTTCACACAGGTTCAATAGCTCTGCAAAGGTTCTTCAAATGTTTGAATATTCATAACCAAAACCGTTAAAAGTATACAATAGAATTACATACACACGTAGCATTAAACTATTTTAAATAAAGCAAAAAAGGTTTATGCAATTGCAATTGTAATAGTACAAGTATTTTGTTTTTACCATCTACGAGTACGAATACACATATTTGAGATTGACTAGATTTTCGAGATTGAAGCCAAGAGACAACCAAATTTGGCTATCTGTAAAACCTGGACAGGTCAATTTGAGAATGTTCTTTGATGATGGGCATGCTTGGTAAATCCGTTAAGCGCGCTTTACATATGTACGAATAGTATGTATTTATGTAGTAGTATTTAGTAAGTAGGTAAATTAAGAAGCTTTTCGACAATAAACAACTACAAAAACTTAGGACATTTGCTACGTATTTATAAAGTTTGATCGCCATTTTCAAGTGCTCTTCATGCATTTTCTTTGGTTTTGAATTATATTTGGTTTTGATTTGGAACTTTAAAGTTGTTATGGTTAAAAATTAAGAAATTCTTATAATTGATTTCTGTTAGATATAAATATCTCTACTATGGACTTTCGCCTTTTATGTATACATACATACACGTTTGTAATTGAAGCGGTTAGAAAATTTACATACGATACATTTAGCAATGTATTTTTGGAGCAAAACGAAACTTGTGTTTTATTATTATTTTTTTTTTTAAATATTTGTTTTATAAGATATTTATGTAATGTAAATGCAAAGATAATAGATACAACGATAATTAGTAAGTATAGGTATACATATGTGCCAATTGACAATAACAAACATAAAATAATGTACAGTATGAAAGAGAACGAAAATTACAAATGAAAACGAATATAATAAAAAGTAAACATCAAAGCAGCTGCAACCACACTGTGAAAGCTTACAACTGTCCAAAGAGACAGAAATTGTGTATGACAAAGAGAAGAAAATAGGCAAAGAGAGAAAAGCTCGCTCTTAAGAGATTGCCAGCTGCAGAATGCAACTGCTTTGATGCTGATGCAAGTTTTAGTGCTTCGAAAATTCAACGGTTATGGGGGCCAAATAAAAGTTTTGGCTGCGCTTTGTTTATTTTTATAATGTGTGTTTTTCATATCATTTTTTAGAAATTTCCGCAATTAATTACAAAATTCTCCCTTTAGCCTAAAAGCGATTATCATTCTTTTGAGGTGTAGTTACGAGATAGATAGATATTGATTGAGAGACAGATAAGATAGAAAGTAGAGAAAACTGTTCTATAGTTTGTCGTGGGGAGCGTTGGAACGAGTTACAAGGATGTTGTTGTTATTTTTATATATTATGGTAGATCGAGGCAAAGTTCGGTGTGGGATTACGGCGGGATTCAGGTCACTGGGTTTTTTGGTAGGGTACTTCAAATTCGCTTTTATGTCACTTAAAGCTAACGTAATTTGTATTTGTATTTTTTTTTTGTTTCTTTTTGAAATTACCAAAGGCAGCTCAGCTCTTACCAATTTAAATTTCTGCCATCGATTGCATCTTTATTGGCATTGTTGTTGTTGTTGCCGTTGTCATTACTGTGGCGATTGAGATTGACATTGCACCAGGGACTATGACCCGGTACGAGGCCATTGTTGTTGTTGTTGTTATTCCGCTGCTGCTGCTGCTGTTGTTGTTGCTGCTGCTGTTGTTGTTGCCCATGAGGATGCGGGGAGTAGAGCATACGACCAAGATGGGAACGCACCGATGAGGAATTACGTGAAAATGGCCGCCGGCTGTTGCCAGAATGATTGGCATTGGAGTTCAGCATGTTGCGGTTGCGGCTGTTGCCCTCGGAGCTCAGGGAACTTGGCGAACTTGAAACTTACTGTTTGCTGTTTATATGGTTTAGTTATTCAAACTGTTTTACTCATTTAGCTGCAAGTTATACAAGAGGGAAATGGAAACGTTTGCGTTTTTTTAAAAGTTGCGGGTTTAACCATATTCAAGTTACTTGTACTTTAAAGCCGCGCCCGCGTTCCAGAACAGAAAGCAAAACAACCAACAAGCCAAACATGCTCAAAAAAATAATAATCAAAAAAATACTAATAATTATAAAATAACCAAACGAAACAAAACATTTATGGGATTCTCTATTAGGCAGATACATATGTACTTACTTAGTGGGGAAAATAAATGTATAAATGTATGTAAATGTGTGTGTGTGTGTGTGGGTGTAGTAGTAATTATGTAAATAGAAGATATATAAATATTCTTGTAATAATAAATAAAACAGCAACAATTTTCAGTTTTGTTGTAACAGTGTAGCTTTAATAGATTGTCAATAATAAATGGAACTGAATGAGATACGTGCATGGTTAGTCTCTGAGAACTATAGTTTATAGAGTACACAATATGCCTGATTGGATATGTTTAAAGGTATATGGAAAAAATATAGTATAATCATACAGAGGCCATATATATGTATAGCTAATAGTTATAATATTCATATGCTTGTTGTAGGTGTATGTGTTTGTGTATATGTAAACATGATAATATAATAATATAAACAAAACACATTATTATTAGTAAATGTTCTTTTTGGGATAGAAAGATTACAGAAGTACTTATCAGTTTTTGTGAGCAAGTTAGTACTATCAAGAATTTTAATTGGGGAGAATAACACTTATATATATGCGACAGTCCAACTTTGATATTAGAATGCTAGTACAATAGTTTTTCAATTATCACAGTAGTTATCACAGTATAAACACACTTTCTCAATTTCGAAAGCGAAAACATTTTATAAAATTACAATTATTTTCATATTACAACTTATACTTAATTGTTCATTTAATTGAAATAATTAAATGTGATTAATTTATAATTGATGAAATCTATCTAATTTTATATTATTTTGTACATTCTGAATATTGTAAATAATGAATATTTGTTGAATTTTAAAAACCCAAAGTAATAATAAGACAAAGATAAATAAGACTGTGGACAAATTAAAAAATAAAGTATGAATCGCGGAAGAGGTTCAATGTACTGAACTTATCAGTCAACCTTTTTGGGTTATCAACAATATTCTCTCAATAATCTCTATGCTTATCAGTACGACTTCTATTCTCTTAAATTTCATATATTATCTAGACATATTCATATAATTTCTACGTTTTTGGTTACTAAAATTTAGGCTAACCCTTTTCATTGTAACTCTGCAAGTGACAACCCTAATAAATATGCAGGTTAAAATATATCAAAGTTGTACTGTAATATCAATATACATATATGCAAGTGTATGTGCAAAAATAAACAATGAGTGTGTTGTTGTTGTTGTTGTTGGATGGTATGGGGTTAGAGCATTGTTTTGAAACCAAAGAACGTAGAACAAATACAAAATATTACAAGTCAGATGGAATAATAGATTTGCGCAATGAAAGACGAACAATTACAGTACAATTTTACCAAAAATATTATATATAAACATTGTGGGAATGCGAGAAATTTGACAAATGTTCGTTTTGCATTTTGCATACCTTAAATAAAATAGTACATATTTCAGATAGAATGTGTTAACAAATTTACAAAAAAAAAAACAAGCTTACAAACTAAAGCCGAGACTGTTGCCAAGTTGCAGAATGTGGATGGTTCTGGTTGTAGTTGTTGTTGTTGTTGTGGTTGTTGGTAGGCGGTACGAGGAATATTACTATAGATATATATAAGTTGGCATATGGAGGCGAGCGAGCGATATTGCTCTTAAGATGAGCTTGTCGTTGAGGCTGAGGTTGAGGTGTGTGCAGTTTTGCGCTTGCAGTAGTTGGTCAGTGAGATACAGATACAAGATACAAGATACACGCGCGGCAATGGCAGTCTTATGTGGTATCGTTATCGTACTTAGTATACATTTCGGTTTAGTTTCAGTATACATATGTATGCATATTGTTTGGATTATTCTTTTGTTGTTGGTTCTTGTTTTGATTTATACATGTGGGATACAAGTAGTCAATAGAAAAACACTTGATGATCGATTTTCATTGAGAGACGTGTGTTTGTTTGTTTCTTAGTTTGTTTGTTTGTTTGTTTGAGTTAAAAAGCGGGCACGTCTGGCCACGGCCATTAACAAATGCAAAATTACCACCAAAACCAGCAATAAAATATTTGTATGTATGCTAAAAACAAAGAAAATAAAAGTAAAAGAAACATTTGCAATTACATTCATAGTTTTGAGACTAATTTACTTGGGTATTAATTAGTTATGTATGTGTTGTATTAGTAATAGGTTTATATTATATGTATGTATGTAATAAGTGTTTGGACGCATGTAGTACATATATATGTATATAAAAAAGCGTGGTTTTAATTGCCAATATAATGCACATGTTATATAAAAATAATTTATATATATATATATGTGTATATAATGTGTAAGTTAAGCAGGCAGTTAAAAATATATTTATATAAACAATTATATGTTTGGTTGTAACTGCGACTCAATTTGCTTGAAGGAATCGTTAAACACGTCCGACAATCAAAATACTTTCATTTGTACATATGTACGTATGTATGTATATTAATGTAGAAAAAATACTCATATGTTTGTGTATTTGTGTGCGAGTATATCTATGTACATATGTGTTTGCCTGAGGGCCATGGGCCTCATAAAAAGTTGAAAACACATTTTGCCACCCTCTCAAAATTAAAACAATAAATTATCAAAAGAAAATATATATGTCTATAATATGTAAATATATGTACATTTGTACATATATACATCACTTGCCTTTTACTCTCGACAGTTCAAAGCCATTTATAATAAGAGAGAGAAAGAGAGCGAGAGATAATGTAAAACAAACAGACGGACAAACACACAGCTATATATATGTAAGTGTATGTGTAGCTTAACAAACGAGAGTAATGACGATAAGCAAAAGAGAAAAGCAAAACCCACCTAACGAAGTCTCGAGTCTCAATGTCTCTTGTTGTTGCTATTGCGTAGTCATGGTAGTCGGACTTCAACGACGATTGCTCTTTATATACACACATACACAAACACACTCACACACATACACATGTATGTACACACATCGATTATATGAATATGTATACTATAAAATTGTTTTTTTTTGTCTTGTTAACTGTATGAACATATATTTGTACACATAATTACGCTCCAAAATATCATAGTATACAATATGTTAACATTATTCACATTAACGCACTTACACAGGCACAAACGATTGCAAAATAAAACGGGGAAAAATAAATAATTTTACACACCAACGCGAGCGAGAAAAATACCAGCACGAGAGCTCGGTTGAACAGACAAAGAGGTAGTGTGGTAAAATGCTCAGACAAGACCATTTATTTGCTCCCCGTTTGCTTCAACTCTCACCAAACATCTCTTTTTACTCTCTCTCTCTCTCTTTGTGTGGCGAGCCAAATCGTATCAATTGTAAATGCGTTGCGAGTATACATAGATATGGATAAAAAAAAAAATCGAAACTCTGTGCCCCACAGAGGCTTGGAACCGCTCCCCTTTGGTCATAGCGCATTAAAAATCAACACAAGTTCACATATGTGTACGTGTGTGTACACATGCATACATACATGCATACGTACATATGTATATGAAATCACAATGACAACCACTTCGTCACCACTCAGATAAAAACTGGCATTAAACAATTGCGTTTTATATAATTCCACAACGTAAATGCGTTAACTTTTACGAGCACAATTTGCATTAGACAAAAGCTCAAAGAAAATTCTACTTTAGATAACAATTACACTTGGTTTAAAATGTATATGAATTTTTTTATGGGAGTTTACCTCTGCGACTCTCGACCTGACAAAAGCGCTGTATACACGAAGAGTCACCGATAGAGTTGTGTCGTTTCGATGTGAATAAGTTCAATTGAACGGGTCATCAAAATGAACGAGTGAACTTATTCAGTACTTCATGAAATATATCGTTCATTTTGTTCAGAAAAGTTGACAAACTAACTATTTTGCACCACAATATGTAATATGTTTTTTAGTTTTAAGAGAAACATGAAGTTTCATATTTAGTATATTTTTTAGTTTTAAGACATAAGTTCCTTTCAATTGATCTCATCCATTCCATTCCACATTAATATTTTATTTTTGTATTACAAATATCAATGAAGTATCATATTGTTAGCCTAGACTTTGTTATTATTTTGAATAAGAAATTGATCCTAAAAAAATAAAATCCTAATAACTCGCCATTCATTCCTATCAAAAGTTTAGTTTCAGTGAACGATTGAATATGTGAATATAACGACCTATTCATCGTTCATTGTTCATTAACAGCTGACAAACTGACCAGAAAGACCTATCTTATTTATATCGTTCATCGTTCATGAACAGATGATAAAAGACCTATTCATACGTTCGTCGTTCTTGAACAAACGATGAACTGAATAGATAGACCATCGTTCACTGTTCATAGTTCATGAACAACTGAATGGAAAGCTCTGTTCATTGCTCATCGTTCATGAAAATGAACAGCTGAACTAAATGACTGACTTAGTTCACAACTCATAAATGATCGATTGAACTTATTCAGCAAATTAAATGAGCAATCCCACCTCGAATCACCGACAGTAGAAATGTAGAAGACGTTGCCACATGTCAGAAACATAGCTGCCATTTATTTGAACGTTGCCAGAAATATTTTAAAAGTAAATACGGCCATTTCTGTTTCTTAAACCGATTTGACAGCCTGGAATCTCAGGAAAATTAACGATAGCTTGAACGACCTTTCAACCTTGCATTTCCATTAAAGGGATGATAGTCGAATTGATAACTGTTTCCATTCTATTCGAATCTATTTTATTCCAAAATCAAACAATTAGTTAAGAAATTAATTTTTGATTTAAATTGCGCGCCCGGCCATTTCAGCAGTTCAATCGACAGATTGTGGCGGTAGGGCGATAACTATCGTGGGATATAGTTAATGGACTGAACAGCTCAATGACAGATTAGTTCACTCATTAAAAATTAAACGACTGATCTTAAGTCCTTTAATTGTATTATAGCAAGATTCTCATATTTTAGGCTTCGATATCAATATCGAATATTAATACAATCAACATCAACTTTGTAGTTGTATCATCGCTATATCGACTAGCCCTGCTAGTACATTAGTTATCCGATAGATGTCGTGTTGCTCAACCGTTACAGTTTAAAACGATATGAAGCATTAAACTTTAGAATAACAATATTTAAAAAATAATGAATTCGTTTCGAGCAAAATCATTCTAAGCGATGGCTTAAGCTTAATTTCGAAGCTGTCGAGCATGCGACTGACAACGTGTCACTGTTTGGTGCGGATTTGGACTCTTCGAACTGATATTCAATAAATAATATCATTGAATTTTGGGACTCCCCTGATATTTAAAACTATATCACTAAAAATATAAATATTATTATATTTAATATTGTGAGATTTCCCATACTTAGATAATATCTAGAAATTCCCTATTTGTGTACAGAAGTAAAAACGTTTAACGGTCAGATAGCAATAATAGTGAACTTAGAACTGATATTGCTAATCAAATATGTACATGGAATTCACAAAATGCTGATAATTGATTCCACGAATTTTCTTCGAATTTCTTGGCCGGGGACTTCTTTCTATATGATTTACAACCCAAACTTGACCAGATGACGTATAAAATAATGTAATTACCCTGATAAGAAGCACTACACGTATTAAGAAAAAACATAATTGAAACAGATTATGAAATAAGCTTTAAAGGCTGTCTCATTGTTTTGTGTGCCTACTTTAAAAAAATTAAACTGCGAAAAGATGTTAGGAGTTTTCTTTTAATTTTTTTTTTAGCATATTTTTGGGAAGATTTCTTCAACGCTTGAAGTACAGTCTATTTTAGGTATCATAAAATAATAGATATGCACTTATATATAATATATACATATTTTCATTAACACAACTTACTTGGAAAGATATATTCTATATAAATAAATAAGTTAAATATATTTTATGTGAATAAATTATGTAAATATTAAAGAAAATCAAACTAATAAAATACAATTAATTTTTTTGGAGTGTTGTGAAAATATTTATAATATATTTATAATAGAATCAAGTTCTTAAGAATTGTCCAGACAATAACTATTTTTACCCATCGTCAGACTTATTAATAGAAGCAAAACAGATAAACAGGGTTAATAGTCTTAAATTGATTAACCCCTATATTAAGAGCCTCTCAAAACCTTTTTATAGATTTCCTAGGAAGAGAATTTGTTTTTGCTTATTTCCGCCCATGCGTGATTCAATCGCGATAGAGTGTGCTGTTAAGATAACAATATAACAAAAAGCACCTTAGCATTTCAATTGATAAACAAGAAAGGTAATCGAAATAAGTCGGTGACCGTAAATCAATTATATCAAAATTGATTTTTGTAAATAAATAGCAACGGCAGCGACTTGGACAAGACATACCAAGTTAGTAGCTCGAGAAAGAATAATGTTGTTGAAAGCTCTACCATTGTTGCTGACCATTGGCACAGCTTTGGCTGTGATTCCAATGGAAACCAGGATGCAGACTGAGCGCAATCTGATGGACTTCATGTTGATGGCGAGCGGATCTGGGGACCCGGTAATCCAGCAGTATTGCTTCACCCGTTACGTGCCAATCATGAATCAGATTACGGCTGATTTCGAAACGGAGTATAAAGGTTGCCAAGATGTCTACAACGCCAATGTAAAAATAATTGACTCCGAATATACCAAACAACGCCAAAACGCTACTACAATTTCGAAGGAATCGTGCCAATCTCTGCAGAAGTGCGATGGTATCGAAAGCTATGTCGAAGCCTTCGAGTGTTTCGGAAATACAGTAAGTGACTTAACTAAGTAATACAAGAAACATACTAACCAATTCGTTTATTTAGGGTGCCGAACAATCTAAAACTCTGCAAATCATGTCAGGCGATTCTAACATAGCAGCTGCAAGTATAAGGGAAAGATATAATAGCGTTTCGAGCACCCGTGATACCTGCTTTATCGAATCCCAAAATACCTATCAAAGGAGGTACGGAGATACTTATACTGAGATGACGAACTGTCTCGATGGCGTTATAGTAACACCTCAGCCCACCTTGCCCCCAACAGCCATTATTAATTAAATCTGATATTAACGAGGATAAAAAAACAAAAAAAAAAAAAAAACAAAAGTCACGCAATGTTCATATAACTTTATCAGGGGTGTCCCAAAAATCGAAACCAACCGAAAATCTCCTAAAACTTCATACATTTTTGGGAGTTTTTCGGTTGGTTTCAATATCTTCGGCACCCTTGTATATGATACATTCTTAATAAATTTAATAAATTATTGCAAATTAATCTTAAAGGAATTTCTGTGGAATTGACTGAAAAATATTGCTAACTCCAATTCTTAAAGTTTCTTAGATTAGAAGAACAGCGAATAGGCCAAAATATGTATCAGTGATAAGAAAAGTTACTTCCAAGACTTAATATACTCGTTCGTCGTGGGTTTCGCTGTATCGAATTATGTTAACAATGACATATATAATTAAAAGATAAATGCTTGTCTGAAGACTGAAGAAGTTTCGAATGGGACGGATATAAATAGAGCTAGAATTGCCAAAGCTTGGAAACAGAATTCGTTGGGACGAATACAGATACACGATACTCTGTTATTATTCTAGTGAAAATGTGCCTGAAGTTGTCCTTACTCCTGATGGGCCTCAGCATTGCGATGGCCCACAGGGCACAGCTGTCCTTGAAATCAGACGAGAAGATTCATAAGCTCCAAAGCGATAGCATTGTATTGGCTGAAAGTCATAAGGATCTTTCATCGAAGTGCTTCCCAATATACAATCCTGAATTAAACTCCATTGCGGATCAGTTTGAAGTGGAGTATGATAGTTGCATTAGTGCCTACGATGCTTCCAGCGCAGCTGTTGATAACTTTTACAGAGATGCGCGCCGTCAAATGGAGAGCAGTGCCTCTAGCTCCTGCCAATCCTTGAAAAGCTGCGACCAGTCATCGACAGCCTACGATGCGTTTGAATGTGCCGCTGCCAGGGTTTGTATTTTCCCCCATTGATAAAAGTATTTCTTAACTTGTATATTTTGAGTAGGCTTCTGAAGATGCCAAGATCTTTTATGAAATCTCTGCAAACGCAAAGAATGCTGCTGCCAAGAGCAAATCGGACTATCGTCGAGTGGAGACCACAAAGGATCTCTGCGTAAGCGAGGCTGAAAGGAAACACGTTGAAAACACCTCCAAAGTCTATGGACAATTGAATGAATGTCTGGCTGCAAACCAGCCAATTGGGCCACCTAATTTAGTGTCGGATTATCCTATCGTTGAAGTCCCCGCCCCACCAAAAGGACCATATAGTCCTGGAGTAGAACCTGAAATCCCCATTTTAGATAGTCAGAAATTCCCCCAGCCCCCAACTAGTTGGTAATCGAATTTAAGTTACAATAAACAATATACTATTCGCACATACCTAAAAATATTGTAATCATTCCCGAATGCGATAAGATACGATTGTTAAATAATCCTAGACATCGATCGAATCAACAAAAATAAAATATAACCATATCAGCAAATATTGGTGCTTTTTATTCTATCTCTGACATTCGTATTAGGAAGATATTATAAATTTATACATGGTTTTACCTGTATATATTCAAAATTTTTGATGATTCTTTCAATATCTTTAAAATGATCTTTAGATTTCCTCATCAAAATCTTGAGATATCAGTACAGTTTCGACAAGTGATTGAGATTCAAAATGAACACCTATTTAATAATAATATTTTTAAAATCGGTAATAAAAAAAGATAATTGTCGATTAATCTAAAAAACTTGACATTGATTCAACGAATTTTCTTATCAATTTGCCAAAATAATAAAGTGGAACTCCAAAATTGTTATATAGATATACATTTAAAGCACGTGTTAACAAAATATCATAAATATAAATAATAAATATTTTAAAATTTTCAAAAGGTCGTAAGAAACGTAAATCAATTTTTTACAATCAACTGTATTGGCGATTTTTATGTCGAGTCATAAAAAAAACGCATTAAAATTAAAAAAAGGTTATCTTCTGATGCACAATATACTTATGCGGAAATTCACTCTTTTTTCAAAATTTAAAACATTTGAAATAAACAGAATTTTATATTTGTATTTATGAAATGTATTTACGATATTGTTTATACATATATGTAGATTATTGAAAAGATTATTTAGTTGATAGTTATTAGTTAATAGTTAATAAATTCAGTCTGAAAGCCTTTGTTGCTCTGGCTATAATTATATTGTAATTTAGGATTCATGTCAAAGCTACAATTATCTAAACAAAAAATAAAAATAAGCTAAAGTTACAATGTATGTATATCTAAAGACTTCTCGACTGAAAATATTATCATCTAATTCTGAAAACTTGCCTCTAATTTCCTGTATCCAAAAAACAACGGATATGTCGAGATAAAGAAAAGCAATTGGCAATGTTTACATTGCAATAAAAAAAACAATTAAGATAAATTACCCTTAGCTACAACTACAATACAAAGACCAATTATTAAGTAATTAACAAAGTAATCTATAACATATGTAATTAATCTGAACGAACATAGTTTGTTCAATTGTCAACATTATCATTAGAAAAGAATTGAATTCTGGGCATTATAAAAGCTCGTGAGTTCTAAAGTTAAATCAATTGAAGTTCTCTTGAGGCTTTGAAATGACTTCGTCGTGCTCCGTTGTGTTGCTCCTGGGCCTGGTTATTACGGTCACGGGAAGTCTAGAAGTACCCAAGATCCAGCACCTAAAACAACAGACACAGGTGCTGAGCGAACAGAATCCTACAAATGGTCCCGCTTGCTTTTCCGTCTACAGGCCTAAACTGGATAGTATCTCAACACAATATGAGGTCGAGTATTCGAAATGCAATTCCGCGTTTACTGAGCAGAATGCTCTAGAGGATTCCAAGTGGCAGGCTCGTCGATCTCAGCTGGATGCGAATGGAGTTAACGCTTGTAGCGCGATTACCGACTGTTCCTCAATTGTGGGTTACGTGGAAGCTTTTGAGTGCTTCGCCCAGATGGTAAGTGCTCCATAAACATATCAGATACAATGAGAACTTTCAGTAAGTTGGATATCTTTTTAGGGTGCTGAGCAATCCAAGTCCATGTACACTCTATCGGCGAATGCACTCGAAGTAGCTACGGAAAGTAAGGAGCACTATCAGGTGATTGAAACCACAAAGACAATCTGCATCAACAATGCTGAGAGGACTTATGTTGAGAGTACTACGAGAGCCTACGAGCAACTGAACAGCTGTCTGAATGGCAACGTTCTGCCAAGTTCAACAACAAACGGTCCTCGTTATACCACATATCCTACTACTTATTCTACTTCTCATCCTCGTACTGATACTACACCTCGTTCTACTCCTTCCACAAACCCAACTCCTAGTACTACCCCTCGTACTACTATGAATACGGCCGATTGGTTTACTACTCCTACCACAAAGCCAACTCCTAGTACTACACCTCGTACTACTATGTATACTGCCGATTGGTTTACTACTACCCCTCATCCTCCTTCTTTTACTACTACTCCTCATCCTCCT
Source organism: Drosophila kuntzei (assembly GCA_035042165.1). NCBI lineage: Eukaryota > Metazoa > Arthropoda > Insecta > Diptera > Drosophilidae > Drosophila > Drosophila kuntzei. Next base: position 2,568,028 of record JAWNLU010001684.1, on the reverse strand, counting down.
TCTTTTACTACTACTCCTCATCCTCCTTCTATTAACTAATAGAAATCCTTCTCCTACTAATACACGTTAGACAACTGCTCATTCAACATCTAATTGATTTACTTTATCCTTATAAGCTTTGAGGATTCAGTTTGAAAAAGCCAAGTATGTGACCATTATTAAATAATAAATATGCTTAAATACATTTCTTTGTTTTTATAAACTAACCAATTGAAGCAATGTTGCCCTGTAAGGTTTATTTCTGAATCTGAATGCGTACACCAGAATTTATATAGTTTAAGTCAGTATACGGATATGGTATCTTAAGAATATAAATGAATATACCCTGACAGGGTCAAAACAGAAAACTTGCTAGCAGAATAAAAATTGTGATAGAGGAAAATTGAATGCAAATCCTTTGATGTGTACTACAATTCGGATGGATAAAAGAGAAGAGTACAGTATCTATTAAAGTCAAATCAAATAATATGTAAATGATTATGTTCATTAATCATTGGCCAATAAAATAGATTATCGAATTTGCATCCTACCTCAGATAGAATTCAAATCATTGAGATACACTATTAAAACTTAGACACACTATTTAAATTAGGATAGATAACAATTTGGTTAATGTTTTACTACAAAACAATTTCCAAACCAGTTTTACAGAGTTACAAATATAAATATACCCATTATCCAAACTATTCAAATATTTTAGAATTTTAGAGGACCACCCGATATGAAATACGAACGTTACTAAAACTAAAACTAACTAGTTCTTTTTATGTCAAATTTAACGACAATTTGCGGCAACAAAAGACGAACAAGTTTCCCACACACGACAAACACACACTCGGCTAGGGCTCGAGGGACAATAGATAATGCTTGCGATATGGCGATTATCGGGGCAAATATCAATGAGAGTCTCCTCAAAATCCTTTGCCTCACGTCGCAAACGTATTTATGACCTTGCCACACCCATGCCCGGCAGGTACAGAAATCAGTGTGTCCTTTATGTCCTTTGTGAGTTACCGCCTTCAGTTGCAGGTTACCAAATTTTGCGCTTAATTAATTTGAAATATTTTGCGGGAAAATGTCAAGTAAGGATGGTCGAGGAGCTACCTCAATTGAGTTGTTAGTTGTAACTTGCATGTTGGTTGTTGCGTTCTTGTGTTGAGCATCCTCAATGGGCAAGTAGGCGTCAAACTGTTTTGAAAAGGACGCTGGCTGTCTCGATCGTCGAACCCCGAGTCTTACTCAGTTTTGTGGTCGTTTGCCGACGTCGGGACTACAATTGCCAGTCATGTCTTCATAAATTTTATTGAATTGAACCGCTTGCCGGGCCTCAACATGCGCCCAACATACAAAACGGCTCCGTGTCTGCAACTGCCGCAAGGTGGGGGAATCACATGCCATGGCAAAGAGAACGAGGGGAGTTGGCAGTGGGGCATGGGGCATGAGGCATGAGGCCTTTGGGGACTTGCGTCTATTTGACTATTTCATCTTTTGCCGACGCTTGTACATAGCCTTAAATTGAATCGTTACAAATTTTGTTGCTCGTTATAGCAAGCGTTTTATTGCCCAACCAGTTTTTGGCCCAATGCAAACCAGACAGTGGTAGATACTCCACAGATTATGATCTTACCAGGCTGTATCGAAGTCTCAATACGCCCTCGCTCTCTAACTCGTCCTCGGTAGCCTCTTGCCCCTTGTCCCTTGTCCCTTGTCCATTGCCCCGCCTCCCGACTCCTGTTTGGGCCGCAGCGTTAAATAACTTCATTAAATGCCCTTTGACATTTATCTGTCTGCTGCACATACATAGATATATTTATATTTATGTCTGCTCGTCCGTGCAGATGCCCCGCTGCCTCTTTGCTCCCGCTCACTATCTCTTCAGGCAGATCATGAACGCGCGGTAGCACAGGTAGCTCTCGACTCTATAAATTACGTAATCATCTGATAATGAAATTGTTTACAAGCTACGTCTTCCATCCAGCACGCCCCCAGTAGCCGCTGAGGGGACATAAAAGGTCACAGCAACAATCAGCATTTGTTTTTTATATGTATTTTCTGTATATTTATTTGCTGACCATCATGTCAACTGATAGCTGATTAGTTGCCTTTTTATGAGCAGCTCGCCAAGTGATCACCAAGTGATCGCCAAGTGTATTCCGTCTACAGCTAATTGCTCTAATTTCTAGCTAAGCAGACGCGTCTTGGAAATGTCTTACGAGAAGTCTCGACAACAAGTCGGTTGACATTTTTCAGCACTGCCATAAATATTGAATGTGGGATCGTTAAAAGGATCGCCTCGATTCAGATCGGATCGGTTAAGATCAGCAGCCGCAGCTTGCGCCGCCGATGCTTATCAAGCAGAACCCCTCTCAGTTGCCCCTCCCCGTGACCCTATGTTAACCGAATTTGTCCGCGCTTTTGGGCTTACCTTCCATTCGTCGGCCCTTTTGGCAAACAATAGCTCCTTTAGCATTTGGATTTGACTGTGCTAAGCGAAATAAAGAGCAAGAATTGCGCCAATCTTAAGATTTATTATGCTCGATGCTCTACATTCTGCGGAGAGATCACAACGATCGCTAAAGTTTCTATAGTTTTTAAATTAAGGAATCATTATCGGACATCTTTTAATTTTCCGCTGTAGCGCATTTCAACGCCGGCTTGAACCGACCCAATAAAACTGCGATCTGCCGCTGTGATTTTTGCGTATTTTGTTCGCAAGTCGGGGATCTTCAAGCCAAGTGATCGATATGCGAAGAGCATTGGAACTGCGATCACAGATCGTTGTCGTTCGTTGGTATCGTTGGGGCATGTTTGATCAGAAAATTATTATGTATCTTGAAGCGATTAACAGACGCATTTCAATTTTATTGCACGAGATTATTATCTCTGAGCATATTGAACCTTTTCGAAATGGAAAGAAAACAATGCCAAACTGTATAACAAGCGCAAGAGCAAATCATTAGATTCATGATCAGTCCAAGCACCAAGCACCAAGCACCAGGTATCATCAATGATCATCAAAGCATCAGTACCGCGGATTAACAAGCAGGCGCGAAGTGAAACTCTTGGCTTTCGCTTCGACAGCGACAGCGACGGCGACTGCGACTGCGACTGCGACGATTTCACCCAGTGCCACACTTACAAATGGCAAAAAGAGAACGCCATGCGAGGTGGACGTGCCATTGCGGGTGGCTTTGGTAATTAGACAACAAGTGTTTAAAAAGCGCGTCGCGGCCAGTTCAAAAGACAGTGCAGGTTCACTAATGAGGAGCCAAATACATACATAAAAGGCATCATCATCTGATGAGACGAGATGAGATGAGCTCAGTTGAGGAGGTGTTAAAATCGTTGCCGCCTTTGGGCAATTGATCGGTCGAGTGCATCCCGGACCAGGCATTGGGCAAATAAAATTAATCATAAGAAAATCGGCAGACGAGACAAACGAGCAGCGATCAACGATCAACGATCAACGAGCTCTTTAACCTGGCCGCTAATTTTCATATGGTTTACTTTATAAATTAGGCAGCCAGAGACTGATCTTCACTTAGCTGCTTAACTGTTGGCCAACTGTTGACTGTTGCCTCTTCCATTCGGTTGTCAAATAATTTCTTAGGTTTTTTTGATCGCACCGACAAATATGATGACGATGATGGGCACTTCGGAAGCGGCTTCTGTGGCCCAGCAAACCAAATCAATTTAATTTGTTTGTCCAGCGGCACCGATTGGTAATGGAAAGCTAAGTGGCCGAACAGTTGTTTGATCAAAATGCCGTTGCCGTCTGTTTACTTGTTTGTCCCTCCGATTTGGCAGACAAATTGAGTTGACTTACCGCGTTGAATTCTCCGAGAATGAGAAAATCAATGCAACTTCATCAAATCGTAATCATAATCCTGACTTTAACATATGCCAAGACCCCCAGAATATGTTTTACTCCCACGCCAGAGATGCTTAAATTGGTTTACACCAACAGCAACAATAGACGAGGGTTGGTGTTAACCACCCGTAGCCAAAGGGAAAGCCCCAATCTTAAATCCATATCCAAAAGGCAAGGGCAAGTTTGTTTATGCATTCGTTTCACCCTTCAGCAGATTATGATGCTACTGATATATGGAATATATGTAACTAAAGAGAGAGAAAGTGATAGGAAGATTTTGAGGGAGAGTAAAAGAGATGCTGATGATAATGAGAGCATTTAACCCACGCACACACTGAGAATTACTCTTGCTCTGGCATCACTTGATCTACTTAATAACCCAGCACATTCTCCCAGTGCGCGGTCCTATAATTTGCCATTTAGCAACAGAGCAACAGCCCGCCTAACCAGTTCCAAAAATAAAAAGAAGGCATTACCCACAGCTTACCAGAACCCACCCTCGCCAGTTAGACAACCCTCCACCCTGATGATGTTGGTGGTGGCATGGACCATCATCCTATGGAATTGACTTCTGGACGGGGATGAGCGGGGCAGGGATCGCTGTCAGCGCATATTAATCCAATTATCATGCAGTGTGCACGAAATCACTTAATCGTTTCAAATCCGGAAGGCGATGCCAATGATACCAATGAATGTACATTGGGTTACAGTTACACCAAAATGATTACAGTTACGCATAGTTAGCATAACTATATTTATGCTAGTTTACACTGTCTATCTTTCTCAATCTCTTTTCATTTCAATATTTGATGGGGTTAGCATGAGGGCATCGTGATTGATAGGGGCTGGTTGACAGTGAAATAAGAGTTCTTCAAAATCTTTAATATTTCGACAATGAAAGATTTAGATATATATAAACTTAAGCATTCTATTTAATTGTGTGATTTTCGTTATTAAAATTGTTGCCGCAATTCGGGAGTATATCGAGTCCGGACCGCGTCAATAACGTTTTACAAAGGATGGTTTCCTTTAAATTAAATTTTGATGGAAATTTCTTATCAACTTAAATTTTAGGTCTCTTAAATAAATTTACAATTAATATTTAATTTAATATATTTTATTATACGTATATGAGGTATAGAAGCTTTCATATTTACATTACCAATATCTTTTTTCGATAAATGTCGACTATGTTGTAATCGAGCTTAGGACTCAATAAAGACCCAAGTTTAAAAATCTTTCGACAAGCTAAAATACCATATTTTATACAAATTCAATCGACACAATATATTGGTAATAATATACTTCATTTGTTAAATTTTTTTATTCGATAAAATTGTTGTTTGTTTTTAATTTGACAAAATAAAGAAATTTTCATAGAAAATATTTCTGATGTATAATATATGAAATGATTAGCAACTTTTTCACTTTTTCATTTTATTCAAAGAAAATAATAAAATATTACATTATTACTATTTTTACTCTTTATAGCAACAGTTATTCACTCTAGCGTTAAATAATATTTATAAAAACGATCGATATTTATGTAATAGTAAATGCACAATAAAATGTAATAAAATTCTTGTAAATATTATTATATTCCAACCCTCTCCCATAGGCATATCCACTCTATGAGAAAGCCGATGGGCAAAAGGACAACACAAAAAAAAAACAATTTGATTTAATTAAAAAATTACGGGATTACACATATTAATGCTTGTCAAGCCAATATATATGCAAATTGCACAAACAGCCTCGACGGCAGCCAGAAAGGCAGAAAGGCTGTCAGGATGCAGGATGCAGGGATCCTGGGTGATGGGGTGAAGAGGCGAGGTTGACTATGGCGAGTGTCGCATATTAAAGAATATTTTATTTGCTTTTATTACACAGCACGCCCAGCCCAGTCTGACCCCGCTCCGTCCTTGCCCCCAACTCTCACGTACCGGAAACTTGCAGCACAGACGTTGATGCTGACGATGCCGTCGCCGGTGCTAGGAAAAAAAAAAGCATCAGGCAACCCACAATGAGGCTGAGAATCTAATAAATTGTGGCACTGTCACTTGGCTTAGTGAAGGATAACTGGCCACACGCCCTCTGCAACACCAGCAACAACAATAACAACATCGAGACCATTGTGGGACAGAGCTCATCAAAAATTCATAACGCACCACGTAATAAAAATTATTCAAATTTTTCGCAGGCAACGACCGAAGGAAGAAGGCAGCGGGTGGATGGGTTGGTTGGTTTTGGTTCGGTTTAGAGGCAACTAAATTGCGGTGATGTTTCATAAGGATGCGCGGGTAAAAGGCAAACGCAGAAAAGGACAAATCACACCCTCGATTATGATGCGCAAACATACACGCGCATCAGAAGTGAGAAATCAGGAGACGGGAGTTGCAAGATGGGAGAGAGTGAGGCATGTGGGGAGTGTGCCCAAACGGAAATTGAATGATTTTGCGCAACAGTCGCGGAAGTTGCTACTTTATAGTCATTTAGTGGTTGGACGACAACGAGGCACAGGACAATGCATCACAGGCTTATCAGAAGGACGGTCGAACTCAATATGCTTGCCATCAATGATTGCCACACGGCGAGTGTGTCACATGGGGATTATACTTAGCTAGCAACATTCGAAAACCGCAGAAAAGAGCAATGTTCAAAAATTTTACAGAAATGTTAAAACCTTTGCCGCTAGGATGTCCGATAACAAAGTAAAAGTGCCGCAGGACAACGGTGACAGCAGCCGAATGTCGTTTGCCGAATGTCGAATACCGAATGCCGTATGCCAAGTTGACGCTGTTTCCGCCGGATGTGTAATTTGATACTTTTACTGTTTGGCACAGACAACAACAAGGCGAGCTACAACTTTTGCCATTGAAAGGGGTGTCTGAAGCACGCTAATTCCAGCAATTGACTTTGAAACCTTCAGATGGGAAGCTGGACGGCGCCTCAGAAAACGCACATAACGAGCTCCTTTTTTGTGATACGAGTATTTTGTGAATTTCAATTCAATTTCCTCTTGCATTCGAAATTGCACACGACACACACACAAAGTACAGCATAGGCAGGAGAGCGGTCAGGAGACGGGGGAAGGACGAGCCCTAGAATGATCATTATATATGCTCCTATGGCATGACTATGCTACAGTAACTACTCGCTAAGGTAACCAGTCATTGATAAGACAAAATTACCTGGCATAGATTGCACTAGGTAACAAAATTACATTTATTTTCCTGTTATTAAAACCAACTTTTTTGTATACATACTGTACTTTACTTTGTCTATGGTATGACATTTTACTTAGCATTTTTTTATCTCTATTTTTTTATTTGTTTTTTTTTGAGAGTTAAACTAGAATTATATAATTTGGAGTTAAGAAAATTATGATTTTTTTGAGAAATTTTTGTAAGTTTTTTAGATTAAAAAATATAATAAAATATAAGTATAATTGTATTAATTAGCAGTCGATTTGTTAAGCTGAAATCGTTTTAGCGAACATGCACTGTACGTGCAATATTCACAATTTTTGTTGGCCAGGTTCCATGGACTCTCTTTGGCCATTCAATGAATCGCCTGTCTCTGTCTGTGTTTGCAATGTGACTGAGTGAACTGTCACAATTGACGTGGGGCGTATAAATTTTACATTTAACGTAATCGAATTGAGCGCTCTATATGGCCTGACTGTGGCTGGGACTGTGGCTGTGTCAGGCAGAGGAGCTGAAGCATCCAAACAAGCAAACTCTGAAGCCAGTTATCCAGTTGGACAGTTAGCCAGTTGGCCAGTTAGCCATGGTTGCTTAGTTTTGGTGTATGTATTATGAAGACATCAGCAAAGGCGCACGGCAATTTGTGGGACGCCACAGAGCCTGGCTTATGGCATGGATCGACAATTTGATGGGGGCGGAAAAGAAAAAGAGGAGAAACCAACATGCAGAGAATGCATTCATCAAGGCTGCATTGTTTGCCATTGATGGGCCTGCAACTTGAGGATTGTACGCATTCCCCCGTTCACATTAATAGTCAATAATGGGCCACCTTGGAAAATAATAGAGCGAGCTGTAAGAAGAGAGCGAGAGAGTCGAGAAATCAAATTAAATTCCTCTGACTTGTCATCACCTGGGGACACATTTAGCAGCATTTTTCAATCAGCATAAAATTTATCAAATCAAATTCAAATGCTGCCTTCGTGCAAATAAAATGCAAAACAGTTGCTGCCGAACAAGTATAAAAATCGTATGCCAATCGCATAGCAATCAAAGTCTTCCCCCATTTTCCTCCTCGCATTCACCTCTTCCCACATCTGGCGCCATATTGATGATGGCTTTACGTGATGTTTGCTCACTTTGAAATTTGCATGTGAAAAGGTTTTTCCATTGGCTGCTCTTCCATCAGATGCCAAGTTGGTTGGTTCCTAAATGGCTAAAAGTGCCATAGAAAATGGGAATTGAAATCGATTAAAATGAAATCAAATCGCAAACCAATCACAGCTTTGTTTGCCTTTCGTCAGTGCCAAAATCGTCAGTGACTGCCAGGATATCGCTAATGTCCTCGATAAAGCGTTTGTCAGCTGCGCACAAATCGTTTAACTCAAATTGATTTGTCAATATTTAATTAGGCACAGGCCAGGAGAGGGTAGGTTCTACGGGCGCTGAAAAGGCTCCTTTGATGTACGATGCTTCCTGCGGATTAGTTGGCGGTGTCCTTTGTGGGCGTCGTGTTGCAGAACCACTTCATGCTTATATGCTGAGTAAACTTATCCCGTGGGTTTAGCATGCTATTAAGCGGAAATTAACAGGCGAGCAAACTAACCATTTAAATAACGTTGTTTATTTAAAAATTAATTTTACAACTATGCGTTGAAATATATTTAAAGTTGTTAACGATTGTCAAATTGGTAACTCAATCATTAATGTATGCTTTGCTTTGATTAATGATTAATTGAAATTATTTGCGTGGTGTGGGCAACCACTGCGTATGCGCAATATCAAAGGTCTTTTAAGTCTTTCAATCACAGCAATTACCAATCAATCAATATAACTGGCAAACATTTAACACACACACCCAATCAGATATCAATGCCAATGTGCTCAAATACAATTAAAGTCTTTTGCGATTTTGATGCTCGGTCCGACCAAAAGGACCTGCGTTAAGAGGCTTAATTTTTTGGGCTAAAGGCGAATGCTGAACGCCTGTCAAAAGGCACGTGAAAAAACGTGTCCCATTGACATTTAGCTTGATGAATGATCCTAAGCGCAGTTCCAGCCTTCGTTCCCAGTCACTGTCCAAGGGTTTGCTTGACGGCTGACACGTGACTTGAACTTGGGAATTTGATCTTGGGATGAGACGGATGACTGAGGTGAAAACTTACTGTGATTGTAATAATTCGATATTTAGTAAAGCTACCGAGAAGATTATAGAAATTGTGATTATCATAATAAATGTTTAATTTTATTTGGGACATTTCTGGAATTATTCAATATTATTTATTGGATTACATTTATATATATATATATCTTTATCTTAAACAAAAGTATATATAAACTTAATTATATAGAATAGTTTAGTTATATAAAAATAAACAAATGTTTTATTCAATGTTTAATTTAAAATTTCCAGAATTGTTTAATAATATTTATTGGATTACATTAATATTATATATACAGCAGAGCTATTCCCGCAATAGTGATAATTTATATTTCAATATTCTTTACAGATGTTTCTTAATTTTTTTGTTCGTTCGCCAGTTTGAAACATTTTAAGAGCCATAATTTGTTGTTATTGACGAAAGTGTCAAACTTTTCACATACTTATGACAAGACAACATTCAACTCACACTGACATCCGGCATCATTAGCACAAATAAACACTCCGGCAAAAGTCCCAACGTCAAATGGACTTCGATTTTCTTCTCTCTACTGTTTTTTTTGTTGCAATAGTCAACGGAAATTTTGCAGCAAAGCAAACTTTTTTGCTTCCTGTTGTTGTCAATAACTAATTCGTTTGTCATTTTCCGTTTACATAACAGGCAATACCAACAACATGTAGGAGGTGGCATGCAACAAAATGGCGCCCACTTTCATGTAAGGACAAAGTTGTGCCTGCATCTTGTGGCTGCTTTGTCCTTGTTGTGGGTGTCGGTTGTTGGTTTGTTTATCGCTTCAACTTCAACGACATAATGCAAAAATGTTCGAAACATATTGAAAGCTTCAACCGACACCCGCTGTCCTAGTCTCCCCCTTACCCATACACCCTGAACATTTGAATACCCAGCAGTTACAAATGGAGTTAGAGAAGGATATATAAAAACCAAGGGAAATTCGAGTAATGGGCAACAGTAAACATGTTTAAAATAAGCGATATACATTTTTCTATAGTTATCTAAAACTAAAAAATACTATTATATTATTTCAAATTAAAATAAGTGTAATATCCGTGATTGGTCCTATAATATATTAATAACTAACAACCATATTTTAAATATAGCTTTGACATTTTGCATACATTTAACTTTTTACATTATCTAGATATTATTTGACTTTCAGCTCGAATGAGAGGGTAACAACAAGTCGATCACTTATGAAATGTTTCAGCTGCTGTTTAGAGACTTCAAGTGCCACTTTTGTAGTAGACCTCATAGAAATAACGTCAAGCCTATGAAAATGTTGCTGCTGTGATTTACATTAATTTGCAATTTTTCATGCTGTGTTCAACACTAAAAATTGATGGGAGTGTGAATGTGGATAAGTGTGTGAGTGAATCGTAAAAAAAACACAGTGAAGATTTTATTATGCAAATGATGGCCAGGCAATGAAAGGATCAAGTTATGTGTGCTGTTGTTGATGGGCTCCTGGATAGCCATTTAGTGTCCTGGCACGCGTTGAGCCTTTTTATTAAAAGAATGAAAATGGAATTGGCTATAGCCCGGATTTAGATCCTTTAACTGGCAACTAGTAACTGGTTTGGTTTCAACTTGATGCGATTTGCATTTGCAATAACATTTGCCTGACAAGCGCCTGAAAAATGTTAATTTAGTGTGCGATGGGATGCGTTGATGTCTCCAACGACAACGTCATTGAGATCCGAGATGAAGATGCAGATCTGCATGCAGATGGAGATGGAGATGGCGATCGACAGCTTTATGCAGATATATCAGTCACTCAACTGATGCCAAAGTCAAAGACGTTGCCAAGCTGCTTGTCATAAAGCGCTCAGCGGAAGGCTTGACATTTCAATTTGCAACAAGACGAGGACAAGACGATCACAGACATGGCTGGGAGGACAGGACAGGACAGAGAACAGGATGGATGAAAACAACATTCAAGACATGCAAATATGCAAATCAACGCGTTGACAATTTTCAGCCAAATCAAATATGCAATTGCGCTAAGAATTCCACTGTTCCTGTAATTCTTTCTCTCTCTCCCTCTGTCCTTCTGTTTCTTTTCTTCTCTTCTCACGAACTTTGTTAATTTATATTTGCCGCGTGCCGCACACACAAATAATCCAAAAAATCGCTTCAAGCAACGACGCTGCCAGCAACAAGCAATTACAAAAAGTTACTGTAATCCTGGGCAAAGTCCTGCTCATGCTCCTGGTCCTGGTCCTGGTCCTTGTCCCTGTTCCTGCTCTTGCTCCAGCGCCTGTTCCCTGTCATAGTTACAAGCGCTAAGCCGCTTAGCATTGTTGACTTTCACATGGGCATCACTTAGGGGTTGATTTCTCTTGCTTCTCATCTGCTTGCTCTGAACCAGGAATTGTCTCTTTGTCTAACTCTCTCTCTCCCCTCTCTCTCTCTCCCTCTCCTTATTTGGGTGTGTTTGTTGTTTTGTGCCTCGCTTTTTGATGTGTGATTAGCCTATTAGCCAAACAACACAAAAAACCCATCCTTAATGGCAAACTCATGATGAGAAACGTAAATATTGAATGTGATGAGCAGCAGCCAGGATCAATAAATGTGAATATCCTTTAGGCGTTAGTTAATATGGAAAATTAGATGCAGCGAGCGTGGGATACGGCAATCTATCAAATCATCAGCAATATATAATTGGCAAATTATTTAGGCACTTGAGTAAAAAGGGCTTATATTAAAGTTCTCATTTCTCATTATAGTCAAATAATTGGATTTCAAAGTTTAATTATTAATTTATAATTAATTTAAAAAATTTAAAATAAAATTATGAAAAATGGCTTTTAATTAAACATTGAAATAAAATTAAAAAATGTAAGCTGAAATGATAAAAAAACAATATTGAAAATTATAACAGCTTGGGATTATTCAAAAAGTTTTAAAATTATACAACTTATGTATGTTCCATGAATTTCAGTTGCAGAGTCACGATTCTCAATAAAACAAAAAAAAATTTAAAATTTTTGTATGATTTATGTAAATAAAATTTTATAGTTTATAACTTAAATAATTTAAGTTAAAAACAGGGATTAAAACCATAACCGAAACCGTAACCTTTAACCGGTGAAAACCGATTGAAATTTGTAACCGTAACCGAAAATATTTTTTTCCACTGTACCGAAACCCATAATCCGAAATATCCGTTTAGTAACCGATTCATTTATAAAGGTTAATTTCGGTTCTGGCCGTCGCAGCTACTGAGCAACTTTGATAACTTTGAACTGCCATAACTTTGTCAAAAGTCAATTAATATTCTTGCGCAATGTAAATTTGAGCATGATTTTTCCTCTAAATTCGTTCTGCATTTAAATTTTTCTTCATTTTGAAAATTTTTGAAAATCGAATTTTTTGGAAATTTTACAGTGTTACCCCTTTATTTTTTTTGATTTTTTCGAAAAAATTCGAATTTTCAAATCGAACAAAATTTAAATGCAGAACGAATCTAGAGGAAAAATCATGCTCAAATTTACATTGCGCATGGAAATTGATTGACTGTTGACAAAGTTATGACAGTTCAAAGTTATTAAAAATCATTACATTACACTGGATCATTCCAGTAACCAGATTACCTTATTTTCCAGGCTCAAAAGAGCATTAAGTCTTTTTTTATGTAGAACAATGAATAAAGCTTCTAATGTTGGTCAACCGAAAATTTTAATTTTAATTTTTTTTGTGCACCGAAACCATACCGGTATTTTTAAACCGAAAGTTATAAAAGACCGATAACCATTACGAAACCGATACTCCAAGATTTTTGATAACATAACCGAAACCGTAATTGAAACCGATATTCATTTCGGTTTTAATCCCTGGTTAAAAGATTTCTATATCCCTCACAATGATGTTGAATGTAGTGCGGCTTTGCCAATTAGAGGGTATTTGAAGTGCCCACTGTACAGACCGACGAGTATGAATGTTCTAAGGTTGCTGGCCAATAAATCATCTATAACTGCAACAACTACAAATATGTGCAAGTATTTAAAGTCTTAAGGAGCTGGCAAATCCATGGAACCCCGTTTGGAGCCTCTGAATGTTTGTTGCATTGTTTTCTTCTGGCTTATTGACGAAAATTTCAGAAATTTTAATTTAAAATATTTCTTTGAATGCTAAATTGTTGACTCTTTGCACCCGCAGGCAAAGACCGATCCCGAGCCAGAGTCAGAGCCGCACTCAAGCGCTTAACCACGGCCATAGAGCAAAGTCGGCCCAAAAGATCGGGCCGGCCAAAAGAAACCAGCTAAACAAACCCCACGACAAAGACACAAAAGAACAAAAGAGCGCGACAAACAAAACCAAAAGCAAACACACAACACACAACACAAATCGAATGATCGAATAGAGAATGTGAGAAAGAGAGAGAATGGTAGTAGAGAGAGTGCGGTGCTTGGGGGTGGACTTGGAGGCGAAGAGGGAGAAACTGATACTGAGACTGGAACTGAGACTGAGACTGAGACATTCTGACAGTCTGCAGGATCGTGTCGCTCGTTTGTTTCTGCTGAAAATCTTAAAATTCTCGCAATTTCATGTTCGTTAAATTTTGATGTTGCAAATAAATTGAATTGTTAAACGTGCAACTTCGAATGTTGTCGTTGGCTCGCTGTTGTTGTTATTGTTATTGTTGTTGCTGTTGTTATTGTGAATTGCAGGCGCATATTTAAACAAATGATGGTCAGATTTGGCGGCAAAGCCGCGTTGCACTGAAAGATGGACATCTCCAAAGCTGCTCTATGAGCAGGGAATACAACTGAAGGCGACTGAGCTTAAGCGAGGGCAGTTTTAAAAATATGCGACATTCCTAAAAGAGATTTTCTGCTTTTTTACAGATATATTTTTAACTCAAAAGTTATTTAAAATTTCCTGTTGTCAGTAAGTTTTCATTTAATTCTCGTACAACCCTCGGATGGGCATCTGCATTGAAAAGTTGTCCCATTGGTATTCGACTGCCCTTTGTTATTGTGAGTTAAAATATTTATTTGTCGTAGCGCCTGGCCGGAGTGAGAAATTCTGATGGGTTTCTTATTTGCTTCGCTCGGCCTGTTTGCATACGTATGTATGTATGTATATATGTACATATGTGTCCGGTCAGAGCGATGACTACATTAGCCGTCTGCATAATAAACCAAACTGAACTGAAGCGATACCAAGCTGTACCTCCCCCCGGTCCATGATACTATTGGCTTCGATTTTTATATGGAAATGCGGCTCCAACAATGGCTTCATATTTTCATCTCTCTCTCGGATTGGCACCGGCGCATTCAAATCCTTGCTGCACCTTTGACATGTTTGCTTCGCATGATTTATGCAGCCATGGAACGTCGTCAGCTCCAGCTCCAGTCCAAGTCCGAGTCGGAGTCCGAGTCACAGCAACTGCAACAGCTACATGTGAAAAATTAAGTGATATTTCTGAATTTGTTGGCAGCCATCGGCTTCAACTTCGACTTCGACTTCTACTTCGACGTCGACTTCACATTGGGTTTGGATTTAGGTTTCAGATTCGGATTGCCATGACTGGAGAGAACGGAGAGAGAGAGTCGAACTTTGGCTGGGAGTCTGTAATTGATGCTGCTGCTCTCAATCAATGCCCAAATAGATTCTTAAGCATTTTGCCGAGTTGTTTTCCCAAGCCGCAATGCATTTTCTCTCCAATAGAAAAATTATTAAATGACTGTTGCTGTTGTCATTTGGCTTGTTTGCCCATTAATTCATCATTATTAAGATGTCAACGTTGTGGTTGACATTTGTGACCGTCGCTCTCTTCCCCTGCGTCCCCTGCATCCTCATTTCGGCCAACCATGCGGGCCACTTGACATCTGTTGGCTGTCAGGCTGCTTAGAGATTTGCCTGCCATTTTGTCGTTTATCGTTTATCGTATGATGTTGTTGTACTATAGTTGTTCACATTCCCATTCCTCGATGTCTGCACCTGCATTTGATTGATGCTAATTTTACACGACATTATTGCAAGTTAATCTAGAATTCCAGAAAATGTTCATTTGACTGATGCATCGATATTATTAATCGATGTCCATGTGGGTGACCCAGAACCCTTTGCCAACATCAGTCCTTTAATATGCTCAACTTGGAGTACTTTTTAGAGCAGATGCAGCCCTTAGAAATTTACAATCTATCTTTAACTGGCCATTTCCCGTCTTAATCTTACCAAAATATCATTTATCGTGAGTCTTATCTTGAAAGAGGATATTCATTTACGTAAAATATAAATTTGAATGCACTTTCAGTAGATAGAGATATTTATTGGGTTCATTTTCCATGTTGAATAATAAAGAAATAATAAAGTCTTTAAGCTGTTCTTATCCAGTTTAATTTATAAATAATAACTTATGTGTCATTTTGACTAGATATTCTTAATTTTGTTAAATTTTGCTTTGTAATAATTAAACCTATATTAATTAATAAACTAATAATCTCTAAGTAATACCTTACCAGTCTACACAGGAATCTGACTCTAAGTAACATTCACTTTTGTTTGGTTGCTTTATAAAATAAACTGTGTTGAATAACTTTAATGAGCTGACAATCAAATCTCTAATGAGCCATTTAATGCATATCCTATCTTAAGTCTTATCTTAAAAAAGAAAACTCATTCAAATAAAATAGATAGAGTTAGTTATTGGGTTCATATTCCGTGTTGTCCCATGTGAGATCTTCCACTTTTTTAATGAGACTATTGACATTAATTAATAAATTAATAAAAAATTAATATCTAAGGTTAACTTTCCCAGTATACACAGGAATCTGTTTTAAGTAGCTTTTTAAATATACTCTAAGTAACATTTGCTTTAGTTTGGTTGCTTTATAAATTAAACTGTTTTGAATAACTTAAATTAACTGACAATGAAATCTCTAATGAGCCATTAAATGCATATCGCCTCAAGCAATCCCAGCTTGAATCGAAGTTGAAAAGAAACAGTTTTGGGTGGCTTTTTAACTATCATTTTAGTATCTTTCACTTCTTTTGTTCAAATTAATAATGCTCAAGCAGTTTAACACCCGCACACCACCAATGTTACCCAACCACCTAATTAATGCCAACTGCGCTAAAATTTACGTTTGAATGCTTAATTGGCTGGCTATCAAAGCCGTCGCATCAAATCACATGGCTATTTGTTACATCAACACCAACAGCCAGGGCCAGAAGCAGTCAGTCGATGGCCAAAACACGCAAAGCTTCAGCACACGCACAGAAGCCACCCACAACGAGATACATACATATATATATATATAGAGACATACACATATATATATATATACATATATATAGTATACATGTGCATATGTATGTGTAGATACATATAGAAAGTTTATATAAGCGGTGAAGTGAAGCCATTGCAAAATCACAAAATGCCTTCCTCACTTTTCGCGCTTAATTAAACAATTAAATTTAATTACGGTTAATATGGCTCTAATTGCTGTATTTCCTACGCTCTCGCCATGCCAAAAGGCTGTCGCACGCACATGGACATAGCTCCAGCTGCTCCCAATCCCGTTCCCGTTCCCATTCCCATTGCCAGACTCTGCAGCTTCTATAGAATATAGATGCATGTATATACTCGTAAACTGAAGGCAGAAGCTGCGGGCAGATCTCATCGTGGTACATAAAAGCATCAAATTAAAAGTGGCAACGCCAGGTCACTGTATGTCAGTGTTAGTGTAAAAGAAAGAGATAGGCAGATGAAGAGTGAGAGAGAGGGAGGGAGATTGCTTCGAAATGTCCTTACACAGGCTATCTGTCTGCTGCGCAGGGGCACAATTAAGCGGAAAGAAAAATTATTATAACTTTATGTTTTGTCATTCCCAGCACGTAGCTCTGGTAGCTTCTGAAATCTCTTATATACTTCCAATACATAGATCCAACCGTTAGGGGCAAGTATATATGGCTGAAATCAATAAAAAACTACCCCAAAAATGTGATGCAGGGCATTCGGGGGGATGGGAGCTCGTAAACTCACCACGGCAACAATTTGTTGGGCATGCGCAGTGTGAACAAACAGCGTGCGACAAGGACAGCAATACTGTTATGGCGCTCTCTATATCTCGCTCTCGCTCACGCTCTCTTTGGCTGTCGTCCTGTCAATTCTTTCACTTGGCTGCATTTATTTGCACTGTTAAATTGCAAAAATGGCGTCAAGCCCACAAAGCGGCTGCGCTGTCGCCGTTGACGTCGACGTCGTCGTTGGCGCTGTCATTCTCGTTAACGTCGACGTCGACGTCGACGCAACCATACTAATATGTCCAATTGTGGAAAATAATTATAATGAAACAAATTTCCACTCACTTGGCAAGTGAAAAGCAAAACGTCATATCCTTTTAGCCTGCCTTCTTCGCTCTCACTCGCACGCATGCAAGTACACTATATGTATCCACCTCTCTCGCTCTATCAACCGCTCGTTGGCTTTTCCATGTACTGGGAAAATGTAATAAATGGTTGCGTTTACCGTTACTTTTTAAAAGGGTTGTCTGTCGTTTGTATGTGTGTGTGTGAGTGTGTGTGTTGTTGTGTTTGTGTGTGTGTGCTGTAAAATATGTGCATGTGGTTGAGTTGAGCAAAATTAAGTTCGTATAAAATAAAATATAACAAGAACAGCAATATCATAATGAAGGCGGGGGAGTTAAATCGTTTCTACTTGAATTAAGGTGAATTCTCTCCACATGTACATACATACACATGTGTGTGTGCATGTGTGTGCGTGGGCATAAATCTCTGATATTGCGAGTTTTATTGTTTCGACTTGCCGAGGATTTTGAGTTATAATTGGAAGTGTAAAGCAATAAATGTGCACAAACAGATACAGATACACATACATATGCAAACACGGATAGAGATATTATCATTCATGTATGTATGCGTAAGGACTTACAGATTAAAATAATTTGATGAACAATATTTTAAATAAGTATGTGTTGAGCAGTATTCATTTTTGAAATATGTATTCAGGATATTATTGTTAAATTAAGACAATTTGTAAATAAAATGGCAACTACTCAACACTAAAAAGTCAAAGAAGCCTAAATACTTAGGATCTAGCACACAAAACGCTTACAGAGCCCCGAGAATCAAAATGTTGCTGAGAAAATCGTACAAGTATCAATAATTTTAACTTGGTTTAAGAAAATCCGTGATTACCGTACTTCTGACACAGCATTGAATTGATTTTATCCCAGAATCTCCGATTTTTTTTCTGTGTACTTAGAATAAGCAAGACGATTCCAATTTTTGATGCCGGGCCGGGCCCGGACCCGAATAGGCCCGTGCCCATCTCTAGTGCACATCCTAAAAGTTTTCAGAGTCCTAAACTGACAAATAGATAGAAATATGTTGAGACTAATTCGTAATAATCAAAAGATATTTAAATAGTGTATGTTTAAAATTGTTATTCCCAAGTTATAGAGTATTTTTACTTAAAAGATATTAAAAATTAAAATTAATTCTTTACATAGCTATAGACACTTCATTGTTAATGATATAAAATAAAAGGATTTTAAGATGGAATAATTCTCTATATAAGTAATATTTGTAAACTTTATAGATAACGTTTATTTTTCGGTCTTACACCAATCTGAGTCATTAATGCATTGAGACCAATCAGTTTTCATCTTGCGGAAGCTATTAGACTTAATGAAATAATCTGCTGGACTGGCTCCTTCTGAGATTCATTCATGAATGAGATATTGGCATCAATGGCCCTTGGTGGGCGGTAATCTGGCTTGAATATCTTAATGTTTGCTAATTTGCTTAATAATTGCATTTTGCACAGCACTGTGCATTAGAAACGACAACAACAACTGGCAGACAGATAGATAAATTTTTCTATTTGGCATAGAACAATCAACGTCATTCAGATAGGACAGGGCGCCTAATAGCAACAACAGCAACGGCAACGGCAGTCGCAACAACCACAACAACCACAACAGCAACAACAACATTTAGTAGCTTCATATGGCAAGCCATCAATTCTAAGTAGATGACACCGCGCAGATAAATTTGTCCTACTAAATTGGCCAAAACATGAAATAATTGCGAATGTAATTAGTTATTGCCCACAAGAGCGAGAAATGCACATACAAGTAAGATACACACATACGAGATACATAGATGCAGATGCTGAGAGTGAGGAAACGAGAGAGAGCAAATGAGAGAGAGCGAAAGAGAGAGAGAGAAGCTTTGTGGCAGGGCTGCCTCTGGTGGAGTCAAGTGGAATGCCATGCTGCAGATGCCACTTAATTTCGCACAAAAGTGAATTGTCTTGTAGCTACAACTGCAACAACAACAACAACAACAACAACCGCAGCAACAACAGCAACAACCATGGCACTAAAGAAACGAGCAAACATTACATGCTCTGCTCTGCCCAGCCAGCCATGCCCCGCCCAACACCACCGCCTTCTCCCACAGCTATCACAGCTAAGTTGTGCAACCTAGAAAATGTTGGCCTGGCCCAACTCAATGGGAACAGCCTGGCATGGATCTGAGAATCATTGGTTGGTGTTGTTGCTGCTGCTGCTGTTGTTGCTGCTGCTGTTGCAGTTGGGGCTGTATTGGGCGCACATGCCGACGATTAAAATCTTCAGACAAATTTTGCATTTTGCTGGCGTCCCTGTCGCACACAACGCGGTCTCATGAATTAAAATACGTGAGAGTCCAACTTAGAGTGTTTAGCCGAAGTCCAGATACACTGGAATATCAGTTAAATTCAAAACAAAGACAAAGAAATTGCAGCAATAGATCAGTCTCAATTAAAGCAGTGTGTTGCAAATGAAGTGAGTGATGTTTGGGACTCTGAGTTAGGGTATGCTAAATTAAATTGTATTTGCTGTGGGCAACGGCAGCAGCGGCCTACACTTTCGCTAATGTATCTCACAGATACGTGCGTTCGTTTTGGGGCGCAAATTAATTGTGCATCCAAACGGAGCGTGCCGGCAACGAAGACAACAACAACAACAACAACAACAACAACAACAACAACAGCGAAGACGACAACGACAACGGCGACTGCAACGGCGACGGCGACGTCGACGCGCTTGATATGCGCGATTCCTTGAAATTGTTCGCATGAAAATGCAAACTACAAAACTGCAACTGCCACTGCAACAGCAACAGCAACTGCATTTAATTCAATTGAAAATAGTGCGAAACAGTAGCAACAACCACAACAACAGCAACAAGAACAACAACAACAAAAACAACAGCAATCAGCCACTGGGCACAAAAATTTAATTGAGTATTCAAAAACGTAAACTCCGTTGAAGATGCAGACGAATGAAGGTCTCTCGTATACTCCGTACACCTCTTGGGACGATTTCGCAGAATTCTAAACTTGGAAATTAGGTTTCAGTTTCAGTTTCAGTCATGGGAGCCCACGACAATGTTCTGCTTTCGAGCCGCATATCGGACGCGTATCTCACGCTATTTTCTTTAATTGCATTCTACACATTTTGTTTCCCGGAATTTTTGCAGTTAACCACAAAATTAATGCAGGCGACTCGGGAACACGAAGGGACAGACACCTTTCTGAATACTTTTGGGACTTTCATTAAAACACTTGAATAGCCATAAAATGATGGATGTCCATTATCATCACCCACAGCACTCAACTTATCATAATTACGCGCACATTTTCAGCCAATTAATGCCGCTTGGGCCATCTTTTGAGCCATTAAAACGAATGTATGCCTGTGCAGTTTAGACCCTGTACAAAATACAAAAGAGTCATCCATGAATAATTTGCATAAAACTGTGTCAGTAAATGTTTTTATTACACGTTTACTGCTTGATCATTGACCTAAAAGCAATTTAAATGCCTGGGAATCGGGACAAGGAAGTGAATACTCTTTGAATCATAATCATTATCATTAGAATTAGCAAATGCTGGCGTTAGAAATACTTTGCAATGGAATTAGCAATAAGATTAGTATCAATATTTGCATAAGACTTTGTATTGGCTTAAGCACTAGTATTTACATTATAATTTGTATAAGTATTGTATTTTTATTAATCAACAAAACTCAATTTTAAAATAAAAAAATAATTCATCAATTAGTTTATTTAGTGTTTTAGTAACCATTCGTTTGAATACGTAATGAAACTTAATTCGCAAATTAATTTCTTAGGTGTTTTAGTCGAATAAACATACCATTAGTTTTAATAAGACCTGAAATTTACAGGGTATATGGGTTATTCTCAATCTATGTGTAAAGCTATTTCCGTATCGAAGCCACCCCATTAATGGGCACATTTCCCATGAATTACATTATTAATGGCACAGTTTGCATATTGAACTGCGGACACACGTGTACGAATAGATGATTGTGCCCCATTTTGTTGTGGAGTCGAGAGTCGAGAGTTGGGAGACGAATGGTTGGTCTATGGTTGGCAGGTGGTTAGTTGGTTTTCTTCTTGGAAAAACTAGCAGCGGGCAACGGACAACGGGCAACTGAAAGCCAAATTGAAGTACAGCTGCCTGTCTGCCATAATGAGGTGAAAACATTATTTTTATTACCTAATTACCTCAATTTATTCGCGGTAATTGTGAATGTTTCCCATACGTGGTAAGTGCTACGCCATGCCGTCTGCCACAGATCCAGGGCGCAGCGTACTCCGACCGAGCAGACAAATAATGAACGGGCCAAAAGACTCTCTGAAGTACTTCTAACCAAAGCAGGTTAAGCAAACGGATTTCCAATTCGCTTGCGTTTATGAATGAATTTTCTGTTGTATTTCAATTTTCATTTACTACTCGTATGAGCAATTTTCGTTTGTTGAACTTGCCACTGCCGCAACGACCGCTGTTGCCACTGTTGTTGCCACTTGTATTGCTGTTGCAGCTTGTTGATCTTTACGTAGAACAAGTACTCGTAGACTCGGGGACGCAGTTGAAATGACCATGCCTTGCATAATCAGCTCATAATGAGCTCATTTGCATGTGTGGGCAACGAGGGTCGGTGGTGTGCTGTGATGCGGTGGTGTGGTGATGTTGTGGGGCTGATATGTTAATTAAAAATGTTATGGCTGGCAAATGGCAAAGTGGTTGCCGGGCTGTAAAGGCGTTACTTACCTTACAATACGATTATCGTAGCAATACAACTGGAAATTCAACTAAATTGATACAAACTTTCAAATGTCGTTTTATTTAATTATTACAATAAAAAAAATCATAATATAAATCAAATTTTCCAGTCGGACTTCAAGCTAATTTACAATATGAAAACGATCTCTATCAAACTGTATAAATATATTTAATAGCTTTGAGCGTCTGATTTTCCCAAAGATAGAGACAAATGGGGGGCTAATCTGAGTAGTGTATATGTACATATTTCTTGATTATGTATAATTAATTTTTTTTCTAATGAAATGCTTTTTATTATTTCATTGGATTTACCAGAATTGCAATTCTGAGAAATTTTTTCCTTAGTCTTTAAGTGATCCATTTATAATACGAATTTTAAACCAATTAAGCTCAGATTCAGCAAAATTGGCCATGTATTATATATTTATATATTTTTTATTATTTTATTTTAAATCAAGTCATGTTTTCTGATGAAAAGTAGTCTTCTTTGCTATGAAATATCTACCTCCTTGGAACTTTAACCTGAAATTAATCTATGAATTTACAATAAGATAAAAATAATATATTTTCCCCTGTAGAAAGTATTATAATTTTGTCAGGAAATGTGTAACGCATAAAAGTGGGCATGGTAGACCCCATAGAGTTTATATATGTATGTATTCCTGATAAAGGTCCGTTTTTTATGCTGTAGGCAGAAACGTCCGGATTTGATCACTATATCATATAGCTTCCATAGGAAAATTAAAATTTATGTGTGAAAATCTAGTATGGTTTAATTTATAAATTATAATTTATTTACTTTAATTTATTTGTTCACATAAATATTTTGACAACTTTTCTGTGACTTTATTTGGAAACTGGTCACTTCTTAGAATAGACTTTTATTGCTCCAAATTTGATCTACCTATATAAGAACCCCTCAGTTAAACGAAGTAAGACAAATACTTCCTTCTACCAAACTAAATCCATTCAATTTTCCGTTGTCTGAACGCGGCAGACTCATTGATAACTTTGAACACAAATATTATCATTGTAAATGCGCCGCCTCACAGTTGGGCGTTAATGTCGTGCTGTGCCACCGTCCTGCTGGATGGCGAGAGGGGATTGAATGGATGGAGGGGGGATATTGGGGATACAGCTACACATTTGATTGGGTGCAGAGCGGAGCGTCGACGGCGACGCTAAACAAATGCGCGCAATCAGCGCAGGCGGCGCTCGGTCCATTAGGCCAGATATAAAGCTTAATTGCCGGGCCCGGTAACGCTCAGCGGGGCAACCGATGTGACCAGGCTGTGATTACACTCGAAATATTCTCGTTGATGTTGTTGTTGTTGTTGTTATTGTGGTTGTTGTTGCTGTGGTTGGGTTTCGGCCTCTCATGGTTTACCCTTTGCCAAATGATTTGATTACGTTTTGATTAACGCGTTGCACTTTCCGCAGCGGCGCGTTTTGCATGCAGCACCACCTGTGGCTACCTGCAGGCGCATCAGGCGCATCAGGCCTAATTAATAAAGAGACGAGGGCGCCGTCTACGTCTACATCGATGTCGTTGGCGTCGCAGCTGACGTCGGCGTCAGCGTGGGCAGCACTGTAATTATATACGCGTAATTAATTGCAGAGACAATCGATTTGACATTCAAGATAAAAATACTTGGCTGCTGTAGAAATTTGCATTCATATGCCAATACATTTATCAATGTGGACATATACTTAATTATTGCATTAATAATTCCATTAAATGTTTAATTTTAGTTTTCTGGCTAATAAAACGACAAACAATGCTTGCATTTTAATTGCAAACTAATTTCTTGTTAATATGCGACATATTTCAATACTCTACAAGTACTTATATTGTGTTAAATTTAATAATTAATAAATAAAATAATTGATACATTTGCGGCATAATCAGGTCGGATATGCCCACTTTGTTCTCGTATAAAAAATTAATTTATTGTCAGTCTCAATAAATGGAAATTGTGCTTTATGTTGCGAATTCGCTTATCAGCGCCAAAGTGGCAAATAATATTTTAATTTATATGTTGAACACATGTGAACACATGCATTTGTGTATAAATAAATATTTATAATTGAGCGCGTTTGCAACTGTTAACAAATTACAAATAAATCAAAATAACAAAATTGTTTGACATGCTGAGAGCTGGGCATCATTTTCGATGCGGCGCGTTATTTCCATTTGTAATTAAATTAATTGGGGTTTAATTCAACGCGATAACGGCAACAGCGATTGACGCTCGCACATTGTCAACAACAAATAAATAAAAAAAATATATACATATATGAAGCAAATGCTCGAAGTCTGTTATTGAACCCGTCTGACACTCGACAAATCGCATAGAAATAAAAATTACAATTTGATAATCACTCAATTCAACTGATGCTGCTGTTCTTAATAATGAAAATGAGGATGATAATGATGATCGTGTCTGTGTTTAACCTCCACTTAGTTTCAAGAGATCGACAGCAAATAGTCGAGTAAACAAGAATACGCATACGACATGTGCGCCCCGTCCTTCCCCCATATCCCTCGCCTGCTTAATTAAATATTAATTGATCGGTGATAAGCACGCTCTGGCGCTTTTGCTTTTCGCACTTGTCTGACTGATTGTGAAATTCAGGCGATTGAATATAACCGCAATTAAGCATCAGCAGCATCAAGAATTATTGATTTCATATACTACTATTCGTATATGAAATCAATATAGTATAAGTATAAAGTTATAGCAATTGCCTGATCCGATTATATCACCGTGCACTATTGACAGTTTACACTGAAAATGATGCAACATTTCTGCATGTCATAAGTAAATGGATCTTACATAATTAATTTACCATACTTGAATATACTTTATGAAAATTAAGTCATTTGCCGCTTCACGCTGAACCAATTCAGAGATTTATTAACTGGTTTGCTAATGCGGAAAGTATAAAAATTTGACGTACTTTATAGGCTTGATCAGCAGTCGATCTTTTATTCAATCGTCTACCTGTCTACGTAAGCGGTTTCAGGACCTAGAAAGATGGGGTTTATATAGTATATTAATTTCTTACGTGCCATGTGACGTGTATTGCAAAAATCAGCGCTCTTATCAGATAGAATTCCGACTATAAACATTGATTTTAAAGGTTGAATAAATTCATTCAGAGCTACAAGACTCGGAGCTTACATCAGAAATTGGCGCACTTGGTTATTTCGACTCATTCCGTATATTTATATTTAAATACACATTTTTAAAATACACGAATAAAACGAAATTTCTTTTAAATTGTTCGTATAATTATATATTTTCGGTTGATTTTTTGTGGGTTTTTTTTTAATGTTTTTTTTTAGTTTTCTTTTTGGGGAATTTTGTTTTATGAATTAAGTGTAAACAACTACAGAGGATTAACACTATATGGTAGTATTTCGTATGAATGTATGAGCTATGTATATAGGGTTGTGTATTATAGTAGGTTTAATGTATATTTAACGGCATAGTAATAGCTGTTTCTGTTAAGTTCCTTAAAGGTATTTTTTAAATACATGCGTTCTTTTAACTAGACTTATTTAATACAAAATACAATACAATCAAATATCATTTACGGCTTAAGCTTGAATTGATTCTCATTTTATATGTTTATTGACTTGAGTTTTACAAATAAATTAATCAATTACAATGTTATTATCATAGTTTTTCATTTCATTTTCTTTTCATTGATTTGAAATATTTTCGAAATTCTATACAGTTTATTTGTAACAATTTCTAAACGCAAATTGGCTTTTAAGAATTCTTGATTAGGTTTACGTACTAATTTTATGTACAATTAGGAAACATTTTCGCTTGCTTTTGCTTTGATATTTACAGAGTTCGCTATCGAATCGCTCTCTCATTCTCATTCTCATTCTCGATCTCAATCTCTTTCCACTTCTCCTTCTTTATGCTTACAGTATTTACAGAGTGCATTTTAAACAACATTTGGAAGTATCGTAAAATAAAATGCGCTAACATCACAGCAAAATTTTAGGGGTTTTCTTTAAGCAAGCACGACTCTTTGGGGGCGTGCTGGCGGCTGGGGCCGAGGGCGTGGCTCAGTTATTTGGTTGTCGTTCTGGCTGTTTTCATTATTTTTCTTAATTTGTGGTGTGCTTGCTGGTGTGTTACTTTTGAGCGCACACCAACTTGGCCGCCACTTATCCCAGATGCATTAGACTCGGATGAAAGTAACCGGCCATGGCCCACTGTGCGCCTGGTGCACCTCGACCCAGTGCTGCCATTTTGATCTTCTCAATTTCCGCTTCCTGCAGCCGCTTGGCCTTGGCGCGACGATTTTGAAACCAAATCTTCACCTGCGTCTCAGTGAGTCGCAGTGACGATGAGAACTCGGCACGCTCCGCAATGCTTAAATATTGTTTCTCCCGAAACTTCTTCTCGAGGGAGAGCAGCTGCTGTGTGGTGAAGGGGGTGCGGGGCTTCCGGTTGGGCTTATGCTTGCGCAGATTGCACTTGATGCGAGGCGGCTCATTGGCATCTGTAAGAGAGAGGGAAAGAGTGTTGATTAGTCTGATGTAGTAAACACAAGTCTTGTCGATTACTTAAGTTAACTAAATGGTGTTGATTAGACCCATGTTGATCAGGGCCAATTAAAAGCAACTGAATCCGCAAAGATTTGCATACAATTGAAGCGCCAAATGAGATGCTGTCAACTTGCGCTGTCGTCTGCTGTCCTTGGCCTTGTCATGGCTAAAAGCGGCAAGCCAGCAGCAGCCGGCAACGACAACGGCAACGGCAACATCTACAGCAAACGGTAATTACTCCTTTAAGTGGCCAATAAATTTGCTGTCTAAACTATTTGTCAGACAAAGCAGCAGTCGCAGTCGCAACCGCAGCCGCAGCGACGGGAAATGCAATGTCCCCAGTTCGATTCTCGCTCTCTCTCTCTCTCTGTCTCTGTCTCTCTTCTGACTGCAAAACAATTTTAATTTGGGCATTTTGTTTTGGCAAACAAAGACCGAGACAGCAGCCGACGAGGATGAGGTTGGGCAGTTGAATAAAAAACGCAACAAAAAAAAAAAAAAGAGGGAGAACGAAAAACAAAAACGTGCATGCCTTATAAAGCAGCCGCTAAAGTTGGAGCTTCAACTGGAGCTGGAGAGTGGAGGGTATGAGATCAGATGCAGCTGCTCCTTCATCGTGCGCCTGTGGCATTCGCTTGGAGTGTTGTTAATGAAAGTAATGAGCTTGCCACAAAGATGCAAATGGCATTTTAAAGATGCATCCCCGGGTCAGCAGCCCAACAGCCCAACAGTCGAGCAGTGGAGAAGTCGAGTAATCCGTAACTTGTACCCGGACTCGTATCCAGTCAGTCGGCAGTCTGAAGACGCAGGCACGCGTAATTTATGGAGCATTTTGTTTAGCCGACTGAGAACGACATCGTCAGAGCAGGAATCAAATTGAAGAGCCAAGCAAATGATATGCAACGCTTTAATTTTACGCATAATTACACAAATTGAAATTGTTGAGTGACAAACCAAAAATTGTTGTTCTTTTTGGCATTGTAATTGCTTTTTATGCATTGATGGCATTGCCTTGGGCCTGGGAAATGGTCCGTTAAACGACAACAATGGGGAGATGCAACCAGATGGGAGCACAGTTTTGGTATATATTTATATATGAGTATTATATAGTATGGGCATGTTGTCAGGCAATTCCAGTTTGAGTTCTAGCCACGACGACGACAACAAGTCTGCCACAAAATACAAGTTGCAACATACACACACATTTTGTGGCACATTATGTTATCGATAAACAAATAAATGTCAGCACAAAACATGTGTCCAGTACCAGAGCTTGACTCCTAAAACTAATAATCTGTGCGACTCTCAAGCAACTGAAGTTGCATTTACATCTGCAACAGAGAGACGCGAGTTGAGGCAACAGTGAGTTGGATGGACAGTGGGACTGATCAGCTCATTAAGTAATTAGTGTGACATGTCAAAGTTATGTTAATGCCCCAAGCTCGATCGTACAGATTGGGGTCTTATCTCTCAGACGTTGTTGTTGTCGTTGTTGTTATTGTTGTTGTTGTTGTTGTTGCATCAATAATATGCATATAATTTCATTTACTTGTGTGCGTTTTGTATTGAATGCAGCGTCGTAAAAGCGTTTTGTATGGCCTAACAAGGTGAAACGAAATGTGAAAACCCAGATAAAGAAACGATGATCATTGTTATTATTATGATTATGATCATGATCATGATCATGATGAGGATGAGCAGCACTGAGAAAATTTGTTACAGACTCGAAGACGACGCAGCGACACATGCATCTATAAATATATGTACATAAATATAAATATATTTCGATATTCATTTTTGTTTCTTTACTTTTTGTTATCTATACAGCGATATACATATATTTATTGTTGTTGTTGTTGCTGTTGCTATTGTTGACGCTCTTGTTGTGATGGCCATAAATTAGTTGCCAAATTAGCATATAAACGATGCGGTCAAGTTTTACAGCTTTGTCTGCTGCCTTTGTCATCATCAAAATAATCACTTTTATAATATCACTGCCTCTCTCTCTCACTCAATCTCTACTTGTCTCGCTCTTTCTCTATGTATAGGCATTTGCACTCTTTTGCATTTATTTCAAAATTAATTGCTCATTTGTCGCTAAATTGTTGGAATGGGGTTTCGATTTCCATTACAGGCAATGGCAAAAAACTAAAGCAAGTGCAATTGAATAGCTTCATTGCCCCCCCCCCTTTCCTCCCTCTTTGCTTGCCCGGATCAACTTAACCAATGGTCTGTTGCACAAATAACCTGCAACAGATCCAACTTAGTTGGGGAGATTGGAGGGGAATAAGAGGAAGGCGGCCACGCACGTTTAAACCAGAGTGCGAGACTTGTTTTCGCCTTTTTGTGCATTTATAGGCATTGTTGTTGCCATTGTTGTTGCTTGTTGCCCGATCGTTGTTGGTTGCTTGCTGCATGTTGCTGTTGCTGTTGCTGTTGCTGGGGCAATACGTCGCCATCGCCATCGCCATTGCCAGCACTGTGCAAATACATGCCACAAACGCCAATTGTGACATTTAGCCTATGTTTGTAATGGATTTTCAATTAATTTGAGTTCTCCGGTGTATTGTAGACGACGACATATAAGACTCGATCAGCAACAACAACAAGAGCAACAACAGCAACAAACGCAACACAGGCAAACAACAATTGTGAAATTTACGCGTATCGATAGAGGCCTCGTTGTCTGGAAGTCTCTATGTCTCCATGTCTCCCTCTGTCCATGTCCCCTTGTCCCCCCTTCTCTCTATGGCCATGCCCGGGTCTTTGGTGACAACGTTGGATTGATTTGCGCTGCAAATTGCTGGCAATTAATTCTTCATTAAAGCGTTTTCGCATAGCCAAATAGGCAGCAGTAAAACACCAGACAAACAGACAGACGGACGGACTGTCGAACGTTTTTGCAGTGAAAATCATTTTGCAATCGATTGGTATAAAAATCGAGGCAAACGTTTGTTTGGCTAATGCAATTACACGCTTACGGTCAAACGGCAAGTGCTATGGATGGGGACACCTCCCTCCCCTCCCTCCCTTGCCAATCCCGGCTGAAGTTGGAGCTGCTGTTGATTGGAGCAGCTGATTTCATAATGAAGGATTTTAATTAGCACCAAATATGTTGGTGAGGTGGGTAAAAAATATGCACTGCCAATTGATGATGATCAGAAGAGAAACGTTTAATTGGAATCAATCAAGTTACAAGCCATATGAAATAAGAATAGTAGCAAACCTTTTTGTAGGTATTTCTAATTTGTAAACCTGATAACTGCCTCCTTTCATTAGAGCCTATTAATTAGCAAAGAGCGTGTTAAAACCGGCTGCCATAGATAAGTTTGCACTCAGAACTGGGCGCGATCAGTGGACAAATCTTGTCGCATTGCATGTTACCCAGTTGACCAAGTGTCCGACATGTCCGATTGTCCACCTGTCCAACTTGTCCACTAGTGCAATTGGAATGCGTTGTTGTTGTTGTTGGTGTTGCCTGCGAGGCAATGAGGTGCATATTTTAATCAGCAATGGCTGCCTCTGTGCAAGATAAGCGACGATAACGAGGCCAACGTTGGAGGGCAGTGTAGAAGAAGAGGTGAGTTGGAGAGTTGGAGATGAGGGGGAGCAGTTCACGTGGGTTGGGCACAGTGCCTCAAACACGCAGCTTCAGATGCCCACTTGCTGTTCAAAATGCTGAAGCTCCTCTCTTTTAATTACTCAGCTGTACACACACTCACATAGAGAGAGAGATAGAGAGGGAGACGGGGAGAGAGACAGTGACTCAAATTAGTTGAACTACCAATTGTCTACAAACATTTAGCAAATGTTTGCCGTTGTCTTCCAACATATGTATATATGAAATAAGCAAATGTCTGCGCCAGCAACACCTTGCGCCAACGAACCCTCCCCCCCCCACCTGCCCTCTACCCCACCTCTACTCTCCTCTCCTCTTCCTCTCCACCACATCACTCCTCTTCCCCTTCTGCTGTTGTTGTTGTTGCTTTTGTCTGCCTGGTAATTTAATGCAAATAAATTTTATTTACCAAAACATACATCAAAATGTCTGCGCCAGCACACCTCAACCCACTGTATACCCCCCCCCCCCCTCCCCTTCTTCCCTGCTCTGCCTCTGCATGCAGCTTTGCTGTGTATGTGTGTGTGTTTAGTACAGCTTATGCACGTTAGATGGCGTGCAGAATGCAAATATTATTTTAGCTTTTGGCTTTTGGCGTCTTCGCTTGCGGCCTTTTTGCGAATGGTGTTAAAACGCATGCAAACTCCCCGTTCAACGTCCTTACCCCCCATTCATTCCCCTCCAGCACCTTCTCTTTGCCCAGCAGCCGTCGGCTGTCGCCGTCTGTCAACGTTTAAATTGCTGCCTGGCTGCAAATAAAAATTGCGTGCTTAGGTGGGCGTAGCTGACATGCCACACCTACCAGTTAGCCAGTTGTGGCTCTCTCTCTCTCCCTCTCTATCTCACTCGCACAATTGCTGTGTGTGTGTGTGTGTGTATTTGCTGCTTCTGTTGTTTGTATTTATGCAATGACTCCCAAGTTGTTGCTCGTTTGTTCAGCTTGAAAATTAATTTCTATAATGGCTGCCAAGAACTGCAGCTGCAATAGCCAACCCCCTTCCCTCTACCACCCTTCTTTACCCCTTCCCCCCCCCCCTTTGTAGGCCACTTTGCAAGTTGGTTATGCCATAAAGTACGTGACGTGCCTGCGCTTTGCAATTAGTTAAATTATGAAGGCAACGCCGAAGGCATTTTAACTGCACGTAAATGTAAATCAATTGCCAAGGCCCTCAAAGAAGCATAAAGCCATGACGAGAGAGACGGCCGAAATGGGAGAAACCTAGAGATTTGGCCACACAACACTACACCACCTGTGTGTTCCCCTAATCGCATCCCATTTAAGATGCCAGCCTGTGGTATTTCATTTAATTGAAACAGCCATGAAACAAACATGAAACTAGCGCCGCTGATAAAGCCAAGTTAACAGCACAGGCAGAGGGCTACCGTTTGGCTACAGATACAGATACAGATACATATACAACGGGAGCTATAGATACAGATACTTTGCTTTGAGCAGCGGCAAAAAAGGCACTAAGTACCTAACACTTGACATAATGCGGCAACAGATAGCGGCACAGGTCACAGAGAGAGAGCAAGAGAGAGAGGGAGAGAGAGAGAGAGAGTGAGAAACAGAGGTTGAGACAACCTGCTGCGCTAATGAGACCTGCTGAGGATGAGACTCAAAGCAGAAGAAAACAGCTGCCAAAATGAAATAAAGTTGTATCTGTTTACGAGTGTGTGTGTGTGAGTGTGTGTGTGTGTGTGTGGAGCTGCAGTTGACAGCAAATGACAAAATAAGCGGCAAATGTTTGAAATAGTTTTTTGTTCTTGTTGCTGTTGTTGTTGTCGTCGCTGTCAGTTTAAAGACAATTTGAATGGGCTCTTTAAGAGACCTAATAAAGTGTGGATACATAATGACTGACTGACAGCAATTCCCGTAGTTTCTATATAAAGAATTGTGTTATTTGTATAACCAACTATTTATGCCAAATTGTAGTATAAACATAAATACATATATATATTTTTTAATACATTATTTATTATTATTATAAGCACACTAAGGAATTTTCATTTTTATATCAGGATTTTTATGAGACACTTATTATTACAGATTTGTTCGTGACAGTCTGGGAAAATCGAACCCAGTTATATTTCAAACTGAAATTCTATTTGTGTGACAGGTCGGCGACTCTAACTAAGGAACAGGTTTCTTAAACACTTAAAATCAGTGAAAAGACTCACTTGAAAATGAGGTACAAGTACATAAAGACATCAACAGATTATATTAATTATTTTTTATGATTTACTAATTCATAATGAATAATTGTAAGACTCTTTGTGATTACTCGAATAATTCAATATTTATTTACAGCCGCATACATGAGTACATGCTAATTGTCTATGGCAAAAACCAATGTTGAATGTTGAATGTGGCGCCTCTCATGGGCGTCTGCTCGTTGACAGCTTTATAAAACAATGCAACAGAGTAACAGACAATAAAAAAACAACAGCTGCTTGTTTATATTGTTATTGTTATTGTTATAGTTGTTGTTGGACGGAAATGCAAAGTTCGCGATAGGTTTTTTGCCCCAGCAAATGGTAAAGTTCACATGTCTGTCAGCCGTCGGAGTTTTAGGGTTTTTTCTCTATGTCCTTAACTGCAGCAAGGTGTGACCAACAGCAAGCAATGTTGCAAGTGGTAAGTGTGGCAAATGTGGCAAGTGGGGCAAGTGTTGCAAGCGCTTGGTCACTTTTTGTCGATGCCGGAAAATGCAAAAGAAAAGTGTGAATTGTGCATGCAGATTGAAATCGTCCAGACCTGTCAGACTCGCTTCAATTAGTCTGGCCAGTCAGTTTAGTCAGATATATGATCACATATAGTATGTATATTCCCATATAGCATATGGTATATGGTTTGTACAAATATAGTACATTGGGGGGCTGACATAGACCGGAAAACACCAAAAACACAATGAAAAACGCCAATGCAATAATGAATAAGCAGACGCGACAATTGAGTTAAATCAAAACCGACGCGACAACAGCAACAACTAAAACAACAACAACAACAACAACAAATGATGATAATAATGATGTTGTGGATTATACGAGTAAATGGTCATCGCAATCAAGAACATTTCATTGTTTTATTTAAAGCGACGGAATAATTGCCACGCACTTTGACTACAACATCAGACACCACCACGGAACGAGCGGGGGCAGAGGTGAAGGCAACATCTACAGTGGAGAAGTGGTTGGGTGGGGGGAAAGAGAGAGGGAGAGAGGGGAGACAGGGACCGCACCCGCAGCTCCGATGGCCGCTCCGATGGCAGCCATTATCATCAGTTAAATTCAATTAAACTATGAGTACTCGTTACAAAATGGAGAAAACAATGTATTGATAATGCTTATTGCCTGGCATATGTAAATATTTTTAGAAATTGTGTTACCAACTAAATTTTAATCTCATTACACTTATATTTAGTCAATTAATTTCCAAGTTATTATGTTTAATCTCTCTCATTTTCTCCCTCACTCTTTTATAGTTTATTATAGTATGCAAATATAATATTCCAGAAATTAAAATCGCCTTTAATCATAAGTTTCTATTTTATGTGTATTTTAGACAATTTACTAAAATTGAATTAATTAACAATCATTAATATATCAATTTAGGAAGCAAAATTTAAATGTTTTAGAAATATTGGAATTCTTTTCATGAAATGAATTTATTTATTATCCAACAAATATATAATTATACAATATCAATATCATCGTGATTATAATATGCCAAAGACTCAAATATTTGCATAAATTCTTCAAAATACCCTAAGCTGTTTTTAGCTTCTGTTAGTTCTGGTAAATAATTAGTGTAAACTGACATATATATTCATCTATAGTTTGCCAGATGTCTGGCAGGTGTGAACGCGTCATAATTGAAATTCTTAGTGTTAATTGGATTTTTGTCGCAGTTTTTTCATAGATTCTTTGGCTCAAATGCTTGTGACACTTACCTCCTCCGAAACCCTGTCCTGGGAACAGACCCGGCGGTCCAAAGGGCGGCATTTGACGTGCTCCTGGCCATGGCACGCCTCCTCCCATGCCGCCCCAGGCGACTGCAGCGGCCAGAGCTGTGAATGGCGTTGGTCGGATGGGCACATGACCGCTGGCGGCTAGAGCTGCTGGTGATAGGATTGTGGCTGTCATTTGGCCGGAGCCGACACCGGAACCGGGTGGTCCGCCGTGGGAGCTTTCAAGGGATTTGCTGCTGCTGTCGAGACCGTCGGGTGTGGATCGTGGCGAATCGTCGGCATTCATGTCCTCGATGTCCACAATGGAGTCCTCTTCCTCATCATGATCGGCGTCATGTTCATGCAGCATGTCCTCGTCGTATTCCAACTCGGAGTCCGTGTGGCTGCTCCCGCCCAGCGGCGAGTGACGTTCATTTTTGGCGGGCGTGGAGCTGGCGCCAACTCCATGCGCAACGGGCGTCGAGCTGGGCGTGGAGCTGGCGGAGGCTGAGGCGGGTGGGGAACTAGCACGGGCATCCGCTTGGGCCTGACGCAGTTGCGCCATGGCCAGTTGTTGCTGCTGGTGCTGCTGGTGTTGTTGCTGGGCGTGCGCTGCCGCCGCCGCATGGGCGGCATGCAGCAAGTGGGCGTGATGCGCTACAGCGGCGGGATGAAACGCATGTGTGGGCGGCACAGATGGCGGCATTGCTGGAGGAGGTGTGCCCGCGGCGCTGCTCTGCGAGATGGGTGATGTGGCTGCGGAGCTGGACAGATTCGTGGGTGCATCGCTGGCATTGGGCGTGCGTGGTCGCGTATCCGCCAGCAATGAGGCGACACTGAAGTTACTCAGCCTGGAGCTACTCTTATGCAGATGATGTGGCGCTGGATGCACTGCAGCCAATTGCAATGCCTGTTGATGTTGCTGCTGTTGCTGTTGCTGCTGTTGCTGCTGTTGTTGCTGCTGTTGCTGCTGATGCTGTGCCAGCAAGTGTTGCTGATGTGCCAAGAGCAATGCCGACGGCGATGTCGGACTCGACAGCGGATGCAGTGCACCACTGCCGGCGGTGGAGGTCAGCGTGTTGCTCAAACTGCTGTTGCTGCTGCTGCCGGAGCTGCTCAGCGTTGTGGTTGGCGGCACCGTCGGGCTGGTCATCGTTTGACGCAGGCCAGTCACTGTCATGCTCCTGCTCCTGCTCCTGCTCCTACTCCTACTTCTACTCCTGCTGCTGTTCGTGCTCCTGGTCGTTGTTGCGCTCACGTTCACGTTGTTGGACAGCTTTAACATAAAGCCAGTGATTTCTATATTCACTAAGTGTTGTTCTTGTTGTTGTTGTTGTTGTTATTGTTATTGTTAATGTAATTGTTGTTGGTTTTATTAAAACATTGCAGTTGACAATTGACAATTGGCAACTGGCGCGAGTTCAAATTGCTCACTAAAAATATGTGTCGTTAATTTGTTTTGATTATCTTTTAATTAATTCGCTCGTTCATCACACACTCACTAACACATATGCACTAATACACACACACACACTCGCACGCACACGGTATGTTGTTGTCGTTGTTGTTGTTGCTTGTGGCGTTTAATTCACGTTGCGACTTCGTCGGCGGCTCTAAAAACTCGAGAGAGAGACACGTCCTCTTGAGATCACGTCTGTTCTACAACTGAACGCTGACGGCGACGCAAACACAGCGCTGCTGCTGCCGCTGACGCTGCTGCTGTCGCTGCTGCTGCTGCTGTCAATGCACACACTCACACACACACACACACTCACACACAGACACACATGAAACCTGCTCTGTGGTGGATCACAAACCGGCCTGACTCTTGCTCTTCTGCTCTCTCGCTCGCACGCGCTGCTCAAACGCATGCAGCGACACCATTTTTATTGGCCTAACTGTTTCGGTTATGCTCTCTCTCATTGCGTTTTTTTCTTATTTACCTTTTTGTTGTGTTTCTTGCGCCGCCTTCTTTTCAACCGCCGTTCGTTTCCAGTGTGGTGAGTTTTGTGCGAGCGAGATGACGCTACTGCTTCTGTTCGGCTATCTTTGGCTGTCCCGCTCGCACGCCTAATTATTATTGAATAATTCAATCTTCAAAGCGTTTTTGCTGCGCGTATTAGCATTTTATAACAAGCAGCAGCGGCAGCGGCAGAAGCAGCGACAACAGCGGCAGCCACCGCAACCGTCGCTTGTCCATTTCCACATTGGATTTTATTTTTTGTTATTTGTTGTTATTGTTGTCTCCCCCGTATGTGTCGTCTCGCTCTGACACGTCGCAGCTTCCACATTCATGACTTCATTTGCCTGCTGCTTCCCGCTCGCTGTTGCCGCTTCTTATTAAATTCTGCTGTCAACGTAATTGGCGGCAGCGTCGTCGCGCTGTCTGCTTACCGTTTTCGAGTCTCGGCAGTTTCCCAGTTTTTCCGATTCTGGTGCAAGGGAACATTTAATTGGTGCTTCAAGCGGGCGCACGCGGCGTATGAGCAATCAGTTAATAAATGTCGCATCGCTGCCCGAATAACAATCTAACTACATATGTATGTAAATGCGATTCTGTATGTATGTATGCTTGTATGAATACAAATAATAAACAATAAGCCCATCATTATGATGATGAAAAGCTCAGTCGTTGACGACGGCATCTTATCACAAAGCTGCAATCTGGGCCAGGAAATTATGTTTTTTATGCCTCTTCTTTTGCTTTGCCGCCTGCTCCACTGCGCTGAATTTATGTCTACGGCGCACACCTCAAAGATAAACCATAAAATTCTTATCGTTACGCATAAATCGAGTAGCCAGCATGGCAAATCAATCAAACGTAAATCCAAAAAATATGCAGCATCCCAAAATAAGCAGCATGCCTACACACTCCTCCCTCTCGATCCGCCCCACAATTCCGAGTACTCCACGGCAAGCGACAACAAAAGGTTTTGCCAGGATAAGCCAAAACTTTTGGGGTTCATTATATTTCATAAACGGCACAAAAGGCATCTCCCTTACACACCTATTGTCATTCTCTCTCTCCCTTTCTTTTGCTGTCTCTTGCTTTCTATCGTCCTTTCTCTGCTTATAATTTTACTCTACAAATTAAACTCATTTTAAGGATTATTATGTGAAAATTGTTTGCTCCAAAGTTTCGCCAGCCATTGTATTGTCTGTATTCGTGAGGGGGGCAAATTCGTTTTGGAAGCTGCTTTGGGTTAATGATGGGCGTAAATTTCTAAACGAATTTTTGTCCGTCGTACTCCTAGTATACATATTAAGTGAAGCAACTGAAGAATAATCAGCTCAATTAGGACAAGTAAACGAGGCTGTTGAACATACAATTTCTGTTGTTGAAAGTATACAACTGAATATTCTGAATGCATATTAAAAATGTAAAATTTAATTGTCAATGAGAATAAAATTATACGAAATATCTATAAAATTGCTTATCAAAATAACAATACCTCTCTAAAACCCATTTCTAAAAATTAATCACGATCATTTCAATAAATAAATTTAATATTTATAGGTAGAATTCGCTTAAATTTAAAATATGCATATATACAAAATAAATTTAGTTCGCAAAAAACAAATTTGTCGTTTATTGCTTCAAAATTTGCTAATGTTCCACACGTGTCGCATAAATTAATTTCATTTATTAATTGATTCCAACACTTAATACACCTATTTATAATCTTCAGACTGTTCGATTTTAAGAATTTCAAGAATGTCTAATTTTATATATTTCTTTAAATTTCTAATTTTTTGTGGCATTTCCATTTCTACATATATGTTATTTTCCATCTCGAGCCAAAACAAGTGACTGATTAAAACATTTTGGTGCTGTCAGTTAAGCGGTTCATTAAAAACCAACAATGCCGCTTTCTTTTCAATTAAAATATTGAAATAACAAAAGCCGAGTGCGAGGCCTCATTAATGTGCTTTTTCTATAGAGTTTACAATGAGTATGAGTTGGCCGTTGGCACGAACAATTATAGCCAATTACAAATATTAATTTCTCAGACGAAACGCGTAAAGAGTTTTTATAATCTTCATCATTATTCATTGCGCTTTGAAATACGCAAATGAGACCCGCAGCCAAAACGAGGCGCAAATTAATTTTTCAATAAACATCATAATCATATACTACTTATGATTCGGTCCCTCTATGGACAGACAGCCTTTCCCCCAACCAACTTGTCCGCCTCCAACCGCATCCAGCGTGCAAAGCTTTTTCTTTGCCGTCCAAAGATGAAACGACGCCGTCAGCGCAGAACGACTGCCAGTCAGCCAACAGCAACAACAACAACTACAACAACAGCAACAACTACAACAACAACGGTCTACAGTTTGGGAAGTTGGTCAGTTGATAAATGGCCGTCGTGTTGGCCGCGTGGAGCCGCCGCATGTAAATGTTTTGATAGTTTTTCATAATTTTTTCAATTTTTCAATTTTTCCATTTTATTTTAATTTTTTTCTTTCAATTTTGTTGCTTGTTTGGTTGGTTGCTATTTGTGTTTGATTTTATTTGCCCCTCCACCTTCCTCCCACTTAGACCAAGGCACAATTGGACGGACATCGGACAGTTTGAATGTGTAGCCAGCTTGAATATGCGTGAATGTGTGTGTGTGTGTGTGGGTGTGAGTGTGGGTGTGAATGTTGCACATTTATGTGGGCAGTTAGCTTTTCAAATAGCCGCCGCCGTCATCAATTAAACAAGATTGTTGTTTTTATGGTGCAATTAATTCATAATTAAATTGCGTAATTGCAGATGATTTACAGATGATTTTGATTGGCATAACGCAATAATTTCTATCAAATAATCCCAAAGAGACAGTTGACAATAATTAAAAAATAATAATATATTTCATTTATTAGTAATTTATATGATTAAAAAGTAAAATAATTACAATTTATGTAAATCTTAAACTTTAAATTGTTAAAAAAAATGTTCCAAAAAAAATAATTAAGCTCTCCTGCATAATTTTATGTAAAGGTTTATATGAGAATTAGTTCAAAATATAATTCCTTCATAAAAACAGAGTGATACGAAAAAATATTATTTCCTGCTAAATAATCATTTAAAATACTAGCTATTTATTTATTTAATTTTTATAAAATTTCAATAAGTTTCATTACAAACCATTCTCACAATTTTGAAACAATGAATGATATAAAAAATAATAAAAATCTATAGATTGATGTTTTCTTTAGAATGATCTGCAACATAGTTTCTCAGAATTAACTTAATTTAGGTACTTATAACAATATTGTATCGACATTTCACACATTTCATCTTTGCAATGATTTTCTACAATCTTTCATAAGAAATCACACATATTCATTGCCCACACACATAAGGGCTTAATAAGACGTGTTAATTAGCAGACAATGGCAACTCTCCCCTATCCACCCCTGCATTTCTCCTGAACTGATGACAACCAAAGTGAAATACACATACTTGACACTAACGGCGATAAATACGCGTCGCGTCGTGTTGGCTAAGAGAACCAGCCAAGCGCTACATAATCAAAATTTCATTATCCCTGCGATGCGTTAAATCGCTTAAACATGCTAAAAACGATGCCAACCCCCCCAACAACCTATTCAACCAACCCTCAACGCATTCCCGGGCTGACGACGCCCCCATTTGACGTGTTGACAGTTTAGATTTTTGGCCAGGATGGAGGATGCAGTAGAAGCTGGTGCGAAATTTACTCAATAAACGTTATTGAGAGAGAGGAGAGGAGAGGAGGAGCGAGGGATCGATGAGGTTGGTTTCAAGTTTTTTTTTGTCATGGGGTGGTTTGCCAGTCAAATAAATAAACCAACCCCCACACACACACACACACACACACACATACATACACACACATACACAAATACAAATACAATGCGGTTGTCAGTCAGTCATTTAGTCACAGCGGCTGTTGTGGCAATTGCGGCTGCTGCCTCATCTATATGTATGAATATATACAGAGAGTCGTATATAGCCTGCTAAACGGTTGGGTGTTGGCTAAAGACTATCGGGGAGAGGGACGGTTACGGGGTGACAGGGAATTGGGATTGACATTGGGATTGGGTGGGGGACTCTCTGATGATGGTGTGCTCGTTTATTGAATTACATCCGCATGACTGCGCATTTAACGAGCTCTTGGGTGTCGTTTTGCTGATGGCGTAAATGTTTGCCAAACAACAAACAAATAAATAAAGTTCTGATTTGGCGCTGATTGCTTTACGGGCTCGGGCTCGGGATCGGGCTGCTCGGTTTATGGGGGAGGTGGGC
Organism: Drosophila kuntzei; assembly: GCA_035042165.1. Taxonomy (NCBI): domain Eukaryota; kingdom Metazoa; phylum Arthropoda; class Insecta; order Diptera; family Drosophilidae; genus Drosophila; species Drosophila kuntzei. The sequence goes on along the minus strand of JAWNLU010001684.1, from coordinate 2,527,250 downwards.
CCAGGCCGAGTCAATCATAGCAGGCATTGAAATTGACAGTTGTTAAGAGAGTGAAAGAGACAGAGAAAAGACAGGCTCCCAGCATTTGTACCCATTCTATCAACCACTTTGCTCGCATAATTGCCTACACGGCCGCGGCGCTCGACGTACGTCCAAACGTCGTTATGATTCCTTTTCACACAGCCATTTTATTAATTTATTTTCTATTTATTCTATGCTCGTTCACTTTGCTCCATGCTAGACAAGTTCTTATCTTCATTGCCGACGTTTAATGCGATAAGCGCAGGACGACGACGTTGGCAAACAACAGGCTAGATCCCATCCCCTTCCATCTCCTCCCATTCCCATGCCAAGCAACCCTATAAAAATGTAAATCAAATAAATTTACCTAATATCAAATTTCCCCTTCGTTGCAGCTACCAAGAACCAACAACCAACCCGAGTCCGTCCCAAACCCCTTAGCCCCCTTAGTTCCCTCTTGCGCCATCATCATCATCATTCACGCTCATCCTTTATCCGCTCGTTTAACAATCATTTAATAATTTAGCCTGGTAAATAACACTAACACTCAGGCAGCAGTTCACGAAGGAGGGAAGCTCAGTTTTGTTGGTTTGCGGATCTTTGGTTTCGGCTTTGCTACAAGCCCAATACAGTGGGCCAAAAAACAATGGAGAGTAATGAATGTTTATGTGAACTAAAAACTACTAAGTTTTATTTTATTTAATTAGCTTTCTATAACTTTACAAAACTTTATAATTAATGTTTAATCTGATTTTTCAAGTCTACTCCCATGTGCAAATTAAAACCAATCTCATATTCCATTTCTATTATGTTAACTTAAACAACAATTTTTAAAATTAAAATTTTTTTTTAAATCTTTTTTCCTTTTTTTAATTAAGAATTATTGGAAAAATTGAGAATAGATCCAAGGACTTAGCTAATGCCTGTGCTAATACGTAAAGTATAACATAGGAAAAACTTCGGTTTAAAAATATGATAAGTCATGACCATTCCAGTGTGCGAATCATGCTATTATTATTTTATTTAAGTTTGAAAGATTTAATACTTTGTCATTCCAGCTGCTATTCCAACAGATCAATTTCCTCTTCACTTTTTTTGTTCTTTAGATACAGTCTAATTAAGATCGGTTTCAGTTGAAAATTTTGCACTGGTAAAATTTTAGATTGGACGCACTTGCCCCACTGTTGCTGGGCTTCAGCGTGCGTTTATCCTGCTCAGCATATTAGCTGCTATCGTACGCCTAACCGCAACCCCCACATGGCAACCCCTGGACATGGTTCGACTGGTGGCAAGCAGCCATGTCTGAAAGCCAAACCATTCCAGCCATTCTCTGGGCCGTACTTGGCTCTCGAGTCATTTAGCCATTTAACTTTGGCTTAATTCAATTTGCAATTTTTCAAAAGCCTCTGCCTCGACTCGGATGCTGATGATGATGATGGGAGTAGGGAGAGAGGGGAGGATATTCAAGTTGTTGAGGATACCCCAACCACGCCCCCAGCCTGGGGCTGAGCATACGCTTTTCAAGCGTTTTTATGTGCCTTCTGGGGGTTGGTTGACTTTTGTAATTTCAGCCGGCTGCTTCCTGGCACAGGATGTGCGGTTCTGTCGCCTTTTATGTGCCTCAGGTCCTGAGCACATATTTACTTATGGTATATACACAAATTTATAGGCCTTTGGTTTATTTGTCGTCGCTCGGCTAGTGAATTTTGATTGCCATTGTCTTTGTCCTGGCGTGGGAGGAGCCCTTTGACTTCCCTTAGCTGGAGAGGAGGAAAGGTGAAAGAGGCAGGAGGAGGATTACTTTCCCGTCGGCTGCCTTTGAGAAGCTTAATTACAAATTAATTGCGTTTTATGCTTACAAATTTTCAGCTTCCTTTGGACAGCAAAAATCAAATTAGCTAAATGTATTTATCTTGTCAATTGCAATTGCAACTGCAACTGAGATTTCCAATGTCAATCAGAGAGTGAGAGAATCACAGAGTCTGAACGGGCAGTCAGTTCATTAGGCGAACTCAAGTTGAAGTTGAAGTTGAAGTTGATGTTGATGCTGATGCTGAAGTTGAAAAGTTGCTAAAATGTTTACAAGTCACTTTGTGAACGCTTTCAGAAGCTGAAGCAAAAGGCGCAGAGACAATTCGCTTTACTGTTGTCTGGAATCGGAGTTGGAATCGGGCTGCCTCTCTGGACGACATCAATTGTTTGTTTGCCTCAGATCTCACTCACTTATTGACTAGGCAGCCAGCTTCCACAGCTTCCATTCGAGCAACATTTGTTTGTCAACTGCGTAGCCGTTCATGGTCCCTGACTTTGGTTGGCTTTCTGCTTTGCACTGATTGCACTTTGCACAAGGATCTGGCAGCGGCTTCTCGTGCGACGCACATAAAGTGTCATTCCGTAGCTGCTAATTGACATCGCACACAGCCGCCAGACTTTGCAATCCCAGAAGCTACAACAGCATCTCCACAAGTCCCAGTAGCCAGCCCCCAAGGCAGTCTCTCCAGTTGCTCAATTGTTCTGCTCTTTGCTCCATTGATGCAATTTGAATGCGCGCGCGGCGAGTTTCTATACTCTATCCAGATGCAGGTTAGTATAAATTTCAAGACACTTTGTATCGAATAGTCATGAGTATGAAATTTAATAAGAGAATCTACTACTTGATGTAGATATACATTGTAGTGCATCTAGACTTCGACTTGCTCAGCGAATTGAATTGTATTGTGATTGGGTTTATTTATAGTGCCCGGTAGCTTTGCCACACACTCAAAGTGTCGCAGTTAATTGGCAAATGTGAGTCAAAGTTTATAGAAAACTGCCACAAACAATTGGCGTGACGGCACTTTGAAGTCATAATAGATGTATTCAAGAGAGCTCAATGGTCAGTTCGAGAGATGACCAAAGTCGAAGTCAAAGCTGGAGCTGGAGCTGTAGTCACTGAAGTGCCGACTTTCCACTGTTCGTGTATAGTTTGGTTCGGGACCTGACAATATGATCGGACCACACTATGAACGGGCACTGTTGCTATATTTGCATGGTCAATATTGACGCATGGTAGTTGGAATGGCCCGACGATCTGACAGAGATGAAGAGGATGACGATGACAAAGACGAAGATGAAGATGAAGACGTAAATGCTGCAAATAAATCATAAATACTGAGCGCGTTGTCCATCGTCTCCATGTTTGGCAAAGTAATTGAGTAAGTGGCGGCAACGGCGGCGACTTGTCATACCCATTAGCATTTGTTTGTGAAGGTGCTGGGTTGGAGTTGCCGTCGTTGCCGCCGTTGCCGCCGTTGCCGCAGAAGCCGAAAGTCATACGGCGTAACACAAATGCCACATTAATTGTTTCAAGTTGACGACGCGACGCGGTTCTTTAGCAAATATTTGCGATCATTTTCAAGTGGCAAGATTATGACGCATTCACGCCAGTCAAGCGGCAGCAGCAACAACATGCTGACAAGGGGCTCCACATCTGACTGATATTTGCAGAAAACTTAGAGAAAACTGAGATGAGATGAGATTAAGATGAGGAGGCCACTTGGCCACTTGTGTGTTCCAGTTTTGTTGCGTTGCATTGAGTTGCCAGTTTTGAGTTGCCAGTTGTCAGTTGCCAGTCTTCAGCTGCAGTTATTAATTGGTATTTAAAGTAAAGAATAATGTTAGCTCAAACAAAAGGACGACACTTGAGGCTGAGTGGCTCATGGCTCATCCATCACCCACAGCGTCTCGAGTGGCACACACACTGTGCATACTTACTCCTAGGTAGACCAAATTGCAATCAGTTAGAAGCTAGAAGTTAGAAGTTAACAGACAGCTGGAGAGTAAGAAAGAAAGAAAGAAAGAAAGAGAGAGAGAGAGACACATACAAGTGCCGTGCACTGTTTCGACAATTGTTAAACCCGGAACCGCAGGACACATTTTCTCTATTGGCAGTTTTATTATTTTCACACTCGAAAATAATTGCATGCTGTGAGCTTAGCTTAGCTCCGGGTGCAGACGTTAAGGCACCACACCCAGAGGCACTCGTAGACCTCGTGGCAACAGTCTGTCCAAAGTTTATGACATCGACATGGCAGCTGTTGCCCAATCCTAATACCTAATACAGACACTGGGCCGATATAGTTTCAGCTAGCCGTTAAAACGACTGCCAAAACATTCAATAAATATGTTGGCTCATATAAATTATGGCGCCTAATGAACACGCGCGTCGTCATTTGCCCAACAATCCAAAAGATACGAGTATCTCGAGGCACAATAAAGCGCAGTTGCATCTGCCACTGCCACTGCCATCGCTGCACGCTTATCGACCGCCACGAATCTCTAAGATTTCCAATGAAATTTACTATATCAATAGCAGAGCACACAATGTAGCTCTAGGCCTAGTCCAAGAACTCAGACCCCAGATCCCAGTCCCTAGCCCTAAACCTTCGCCAGCCGTCGCCTTTATGGACAACTTATGGCGACTGTTGTTGTGCTCTTACAAAGGGTTCCCGCTGCCCATCGCCTGATTGAAATTTGTGAGCTACTTGGCTTTATGGATTGCTAATTAATGAAACACCGAAAAACTAGAGAGAACGAAACTCAACCGGTCCGAAACTAGTATTATGACATTTGTTGTTTGATTTGATAGGGACATAATAACAAGTAATAGTTTGATCTTTTGATAGCACTAAAAATAGCATAATATATCTATATTTGTTTTGTTCTAAATACATATCAATGTCTCGCATTTGCTTCTACTTATCATAGTAATTCACTTAAGATTATAGATAATGTAAGCCACATTAAAATAATAATGAGAAAGAAAAATGTAAATTAAATATTATGGTCTGATTAAGATATTATAACAGATTGTTAACGCTAGTTTACAACAAAATAAATGCAAGTGTATAAGTGATGGCGATGCCATATGGAAATTATATAGCTGTCTACTAAAAATCCTAGAGATTTAATGTATGTAGAGAGCAGGGATTAAAACCTTAACCGAAACTGTAACCTTTAACCGGTGAAAACCGATTGAAATTTGTAACCGGAACTGAAAACAATAAGCTGAAACTCTTTAAACCGAAATAACCGTTTAGTAACCGGTTTATTTCGATTCTGGCCGTCGCAGCTACTGAGCAACTTTGATAACTTTGAATTGCCTTAACTCAAATCTCAATCAATTTTCATGCGCAATGTTAATTTAAGCGTGATTTTACCTCTAAATTTGTTCTGCGTTTAAATTTTGTCCATTTTGAATATTCTTATTTTTTTCGAAAAAATCAAAAAAGACAAAGGGGTAACACTGTAAAATTTCCAAAAAATTCGATTTTCAAAAATTTTCAAAATGACGAAAAATTTAAATGCAGAACAAATTTAAAGGAAAAATTATGCTCAAATTTACATTGCGCAAGGAAATTGATTGACTTTTGACAAAGTTATGGCAGTTCAAAGTTATCAAAGTAGCTCAGTAGCTGCGACGGCCAGATCCGAAATTAACCTTTATAAATGTATCGGTTACTAAACGGTTATTTCGGTTTAAAAAGTTTCGGTTTATGGGTTTCGGTACAGTGGAAAAAAATATTTTCGGTTACGGTTACAAATTTCAATCGGTTTTCATTGGTTAAAGATTACGGTTTAAAAACTTATAAGAAACCGATAACAGTTACGAAATCGACACTGCAACATTTTGAATAACAGATAACCGAAAACCCTAATTCGAGCATAACCGAAACCGTACCTGAAACCAATATTCGTTTCGGTTTTAATGCCTGGAACAGAGTTAGAAGAATCAATAGAAATTGTACAAAATAATATTCATTCTATTAAAACTTTTAAAAATAATAGCACATTTAATAAAATATAAATATTGGAATCAAAGTGCAAAATGCTACATGTTTTTTTTTGTTCAATCAAATTCATTTACAAATCCGATAAGCTTAAGAATTAAATTGTAATATTTTAAAAGTCATTGAAAAAAGGAAGAATGAGTCTTTTGCTCTTTTATTACATCCTAAAGGATTTGTATGCGATTTTTGGATTTTATCAATAGTTCTACTTTCGAATCCCCTCTTAAAATCTCATACATTTGCTGCGGCTTTCAACAGTAATATTAAAAAAAGAAACAAGCCAAAAAATATCATTTAATTATGTTTTGCAGTTGAACTGCAATCAATAATATTTATCCCGAACTCTGGCAGCTGTTTGAGCCCCCAGACAATGGTCAAATGGCCTTTACATTGCCTGGGTAGCAATCTATAGATTCTATAAGCGCATAATGCCCCGTCTGCACTTTGACTTCCAAATTGGCTGATCCATTGCAACAATAGACAAAATCCTGCTAATCCGCTTGTAGTCTACGAGTACTATACGTTGCCTTTTTGACACTCATCAAACGGCTCAACAACTTGTGAAAACTCAAGTGTGTATCTTTTGCATATTGAATTGTTTTCTGATTTTTCACACAGCAAATTCTGTTGAAAAAAATGTAGAAAAATAACAAACAATTGCCTGTCAACAATGTGGATGTCAAGGGAGCAGACTTTAGAGCGAACTGTTTGGCTTTGATGGATTCCAAATCGAGTCACATTGTCGTCGAGTTCATTATTAAATCATAAGAGACTCTAAGACTCTTGACACGTGAGCTGACTGGCCACACACCAAGGATACCAGCTGGACATGACTTGACCAAATTTGAAATTCATATGCAGATTTGGCTAAACAACTCGCACTTACCAGCTGCCATTATGATAATGAATATATCTGTGAGGCGAATCAATTAAGGACAGTTCTGTAATGTTCAGCTGTTGCCCCGCTTAATCTAAACATAATTGGCTTATTGCGATGCACAAAAGCCAAAAATAATGAGGGTACATAATACGAGTATCAAAGATACGTGAGTCATGGGAATTATAAACGTGGGGGAGGTTTGCGCGCTGAATCAGAGATTTATAGGGAGATTCACAGATTTTCATATTCACAACAAGGCAATCAAAACAAAACAGACAAGCAAAATACGATGATAAACATCTTCATAATGGGCTGATTTTGGACAGATCGCATGATAATGATTGGCAAAAGGAACATATGCTTTAATTGCAGCTTGTTGACTGCAATTGGCAACTGGCATTTGGTAAATACAACTGACAGGCAATTAAATTGCGAGTCAAGGACTCGTATCCATGCTTGTTATGCTGCCCATGCGGGTTGCCTTTTTCGAGGTGCTAACAAACATTTTTACAAAGACAACATCAAGGATCAGAAGGCAGTCGAATTGTGCAGAGATCGCCAGTTGTTGGACAAACGCACACGCCTCCGATCAGGGCCAGCATCGATTGCCAGAGTCGGCTCAAGACTGGCCCAAAAGGCATACACAACTTGTGGGAGTGACCAAGCCAATTTTCAAATTAAAAACCACTAAAGATGCAGTTGACACGCTTCATATATCAACGGGCGAACACAACAACACTGTAACTGTAGCACACCTTTTTGATTTCCGGGAAAACTTGGCCAAGAGCCTTAACTCGGCCCGGGGCGTTAAAACGTTAAAACAGTTTTGGAAAACACTTTGGAACTTGCCGGATCGCCGGCACGCTGGCAATTAGATGCGCTTCACTTGAACCTCTTTAAAATACAATTGCCAGCAAAAACAACACACAACACACAACACTCTCAACACACAGACAAAAGAGGTGTAAAATTTTGTATGTTTGGGAGTGTTTCGCAAAAGCCGCTGGCAACAATGCCCGACCACTGATTGAAACAATGGATCGGGCCAGCGGGTCCCGGTCCCGGTCTCGGTCTCGGTGCCGATCTTGGCCAGGATGCAGGCCCAGCTCACAGCTGAGACAATGGCCAAGACGCTGCTGCTACAGTTTTTGCAATTTGAAAGCGTGTAAAAGACGTTGACGCGGCGACCTGCGGCCAAAAGGTGCACACAGAAACAACAATGCCATTGCATTGTGCTGCAAGCAAAGGCGCTACAACAACAATAACAACAACAACAACGACAAGAACAACAACAATCTGAATCGAGAAACCAACTCAAGTCAAGACTAAAGAAAACAAACTCTTTGCTTGCTTATCAAAACTGATTTGTTTCTTTTTAATATTTTTGTGGCAAGTTCAATAAACCCCGAACCTCAAATTCAATAAATTGGTATCAGCAATTGTTTAACTTAACTTAACTTAACCCGCCCTGAGGGACCATCAAAGAGGGACCACTTATCAGTTCAAATTAAAACATTGCGCTTGTAATTGGCCATGGAAGGATAACACCGCTGACAGCAGCTGCCTTATCAGCAACGGACTCGCTCTGTGTAATTGAGGCTGTCGTTGAGTGTGTGTTTCTGGGTGTGTGAGTGTGTGTGTGTATCTGAGTATGATTTGCCCCATGCCTCATCCCTTTCCGCTCTAATCAGCCGGCATAACGCTTGACTAGCCCCAACGGCAAATGCTTATCGCTCCTCACTCTCTCTCTCTCTGCTCTCTCTCTCTCTTTCTCTCACTCTCTCTCACACACAACGACGTAATTATGTGCAAGAGATAACCCCCGTAACCCCCTTACAGCATCCAAGTCGAACTCAAACTATCGCCAGGCTAGCCAAGATTTATGGACTTGGGCTGACAATTAGCGCTGATAAAGTTCGGTTTGGTCTGTGCCTGATTTCCCAGTTGCCCCGTTGACATTGGAAAATTGAAATTGCCTGTCTAATTTCGTGAATTATTGTGGCGAGTTCGAAAGCCGCGCTGTTAGCCAGAACACACAGTGTAATTATCAATTAATATTGGAATTATTCGAGCATTCCATATACGAGTATATCATATTCTTCTCCATTGCCAGCTGTAATTCTATTGTAGGCGTTGCAAGTCGGCGGCCCAAACATTAAACGGTAGTTAGTCCGATTAGAGAGAAAGGTTCGACAGACAACATGACCATCTTTGACCATACTTTCTCTATGAAGCATGTCCAGAACTGGCGCCAGAGGTGGAACACTTGTCGCACATTCCGCGACGCGTCGCTTTCTTTGTGTATCGCATTACCGAGTTGAGGGAGTTGCAACAGTAACAGCAACAGTTGCTCCTTGCTGCCGCTTGTTAGCCCTTTCTTCACACGCCTCATTAATATGACTCATATTTTTCACGCCGCTGAGATAGACCCAAAAGATGCCTAATGAGTTCGTGTCAAAGAGTTTCCAATGACAGACTGACTACAGATGAATCATAAATTATAAGCAAAATCCAGAGGCGGAAACTCAAAATATTATACAAAAATCGAAAGCATAATCCTTAACTTCTTTACCCAAAATATGATAGGAATATTATATCCAGTGCATGTTCCTTAATTGATATCCTTAAGATTACTTCGATTTCACGATTTATTACATTCCTGTTTTTGTATTAGTGAAACTTCAATAATTCAACCAATATGCAGCTTTTACTCCATACATGTGCTGTGTATGTGTAAAAGCTCAAAAGCTTTCATACAACTTCGATAGCATGGCAGTGTGCAATCGGGAATTGGCGATCTCATGGTGTATTTGACGCCATTTTGCTGTGAAAAAGGGAAAATTTAATCAACCTACTGACACATAAGGCATGAAATGGTATGAAATGCAATTTTCATCAAATTTATTGTTATTGTTGTGTGTTGTGCGTTTGAGTGTGCGAGCAAATGGCAGTCTGGCAGTCAAAATGGCATGCAAATGGCAATGGAATGGCAATTGCATTAATGGCGTCGTCTGTCTCATTATACAGGCATTATGCTGACAGGGAACAGCGCGAGGAATGAGATATGAGGAGGGGGAATGGGCGCATTCATGCTGGTCAATTGCCAAAAGCATTGCCATTATTAACATGAACAGTGAAGCGGGCTAAGCAGATTGGGGGATATTATTGCCACTATAACGAGTATTGTTATCCTTTCAACGCAAAATGGCTGCCTGACATGCCCGAGAGCCGCCGGAGTCTGACATTCAAATGATGTCGCCATTGTTCTCAGCTAACTGTGCGTGCCGAGCCGAGCCGAGCCGCATCCGAGCATCGCTGAGAGCAGCGAACTCAGCGCAGCGGGCAGCTGACGTCGACCGATTAAAATCTCAGCGAGAAAACAAAACAAAAACGCCTGGGAAAAGCAATGCAAAAAGCAAAACATTTGCCATGGTGTGAAATTTTTGGCATACAAATAATTTAGATTTTCGACTTTTAATTTGATAAGTGCCAACTGAAGGGAAATTCACTTTTCCCCAAACAATAAATGGCGTTAAAATGTTAATGATATGAGAGTCTAGGTTAAGTTTTCTTTTACGCAGAGTCGCTGTTTAGAATGTTTAGATAAAGATTAATAACTTTACTAAATAAAAATATATATTCACATATCATATTTTACAAAGTCCAGCTATTCTAAGTATTTTATATGTATTTATTTTATTAATTAAAAATAAGAATAATTGAAATCCACAGGGTTTACAATGCACCTAAAAAGTTGAAAAAGTTTCATGAATAACTTCCGAGCTTATTATACGAAAATGAAGATTTGAGAGATCGTATCTATAAAGATCATAGCTATGTCGACAAACGCTGATAAAAAATATATAAATTTCACACCTCTTTCTCGCTTGTTAAATATTTTGTAACGAATTTTTAAACTTTTAATTTTTTAAAAACATTTACTTGATTAACTGAACACATATTTTTAGATCTTTGGAATTAGCTGAAACTTGCAGCTGTTTCCGCTGGCAGAGTGCAGCGAATTGTAAATTCCTTAAATGTTTATTAATTGTTTGAACAGAATTGATAATTATAGATTGTACGGTGGCGGCATCGGCGCTTAATGTAGACAAACCTGCTCCAATTACAGACGCGGAAATTCCCACACGAGGGCGGAAATACGAGAGCTGATCGAGCATTGGGATCTCGTTGTCAGACTGATTGCCGCTGCAAGGATCGTTAGTGGCAGACAAGTTGGGCGCAACCGCAACAACACAATTCCCGGGAAAGCAGCATTCAATGCCGCCGAGGCAACCACACGCGGCGTTTCCAGGCCAACAGTAGAGGCAAAAGGCGGAGGCTGTGACGGTGGCAAAGGCGTCGGCGGCATTACAGATGCTGCAAGTAGCTGTCATTTCCAACACATGTTTTGACCGCATCAATAAATCATCGCATCTCAGGCGTGTCAACAACACCAACAACCAAGTGAATCGAACTCGTTGGAAGACTTCTTCAAGTTTTTAACTATCTCGATTATATATTATACAAATAGATTAAAACGTGAGACAAATATTACAAAGATTCACCTTTAATTCTGATAGATTTACTTCTTGATCTGAACAATCATCTCCTATTCATTCCTGAAAAGCTGTGATCTTTTGGGAAAATAATTAAATAGTTATTATTATATTGGGTTATGAATAAGGACTAAGCCCAAATATTAAACTTAAAAATTAATCTCTCAAAGAAAACCCTCATAAAAAACTTTCATAAGATTGCAATCGAATCTAATGCTCTTAATTATTTATTGAGTTATTGTTAAAATTTAGAACTAGCCAATTAAATTAGAAAAGAGTGTCCAAATATTCCAACAATTCAATAGATTAAAGTGAACTGAATTTTCTGTGTCCTTTGGCATTCCCACACATTATTCGAACAATTGCTTGATTATCATTTCATTTATTTTCAATAATTCACACTTAATTTTCGATAGGACCAGCAGCAATTTTAAGTGGAACCTTGACACAGACGCTTAAGTAATCTGCAGTAGACGATCTTAAAGATACAAAACAGACAAACTGTTTGGCCTTTAAGGCAAAAGATGGCAAGTCAAGCACCCAACTGCCCACAGCTGAAATGCTCAATAAATTTCAAATGTTAATTTAAATGAAATTCATTACAGCCTCGCAGGCTCCTTGGGCGAGTGACAGGGTAGGAATCTGTATGACAGACAGAGAGAGAAAGAGAGAGATGCGCTGAGAGTGAGAAGGATAGATAGAGAGATTCTATTATAAATCAAGTTAAAATTTGAAAATTCATCGCCACTTTAGTAACCCCTAATGACTTTTATGTTGGAATTGTTTGGGCAATCAAGTCAAGCCAGGCCAAGTCGTCCCAGGTCCTGGCCAACCCCCAGTGTTAAATTAGCCAGCCAGCAGCCAGACGAGAGGGGATGAACAGGGACAAGGCAAAAGGTGCAAAATGCACAAATGAGTATAAATATTTTCACAATTAACCAGAAATTAAAGGTGCATGGCGGTAAAAAAAAAACAGAAACCAAGAATAAAAGTAAAACGCGGCTGCCGCAATGATCCGGCCGTACATACATTGATCCTGCCAGAGTCAGTCAGAGAAACAACCACTTCATGAGTTAGGGTCCAGGCAATGGCACTCGAGTCAAACAATGGGCAGAACACGCATTTAATAGACTCGGCGCAGGCTGAGGATGCTCATCGTAGAGATGACGATGACGATGATGATGTCCTTCTGCCATTTAATGCGAACAAAATATCTAATAAATTAACTTCACTTCACTGTTTGCTGTTTGTATATTGCGAGTGTGTGTGTTGTGTTTTGTGTAAGTGGCCTGAAAGAAAAATCGTTTTCAAATGAATTTCAATGCAACGAAGCGTAAAACATTTTACGCCGCGCGTCGCATCGTTTGGGGTGCGGGAAAGGAGAAGGGGACGGGAACGGGAACGGGAGCTCGACACAAAAGGACATGCGGCGGCTGCAGCTACTCGAAAGAGATATGGATATTCTAAATGCTATTAAACATTTTATTAATGAATCCTTTCAATTGTTAGCTCGTGATTTCACTTTTCCCAAAAACGCGCATACCATTCGAACCATTCAAGGACAATTGACAGCAGAGAACTGAAGGACTCGATGCGTCCTAAATAGGGACAACCAATTGCCAATTGATGTTTATGAAATGAAACTCAATGAGCCAGAAAGCATAGCTCGTTGTAAATATGATTGCTTATAAATTTGGAGTCTTATTGCAGTGCAGTCCGTGGAAAAAGGATAACAGATGAAAGTTGTCCTGCCGCGTCGGATCTGCTCCTCGGCTTTACTACGGTGTCAAATAATTTCCTAGATTTCACTGCACGCCTGCTCGCGTGATTTTTAAGAGGAAAAATCGTTAATCGCTTTTATTTTGGGATATTTATGATAGCGGCACGGCCTAAAAGACGACGTTCTACACGTGTTATTGGTTAAGATGGGTATGATAGCTGTATTGGAATTCATGAAAGTAAGATACAGTAATATGGGTAATACGTACCTTGGAATACGATTGTTAACTATAAAATTAATATCTTCGAAGAATATGTTATATAACAGTAGATTTAGGGATTATATTTAAGGTTCCAACAAAGAAGATATAGTTTATTTCAATATGATATTCTGGGTATCCCTTAGTCAAACAATAATCATATTGAAGACTCTATAGTTAATCTATTGTAATGTATTACCGAAGGGAGATTTAGCTTATATTTATAATAGAATATCGGTATATCATGGTCGATCAGATTGTTTTAGTTACACACAAACTGTTTCAGTTACAAGAGTTCTTAATAGAGGGTATCTTTAAGTCGTGTACTCTCGTCTACTCTACGAGCAGCGTTCGGTATCTGTTCCATCTGCTCCTGTCGCAGTCAAACATCACTGGCATCACGAATTGGTATTATGAGCCAAGCCAAATCAGATATCTGAGCATTATAATAAATGTCAACTGATTTTGGACAGACAGATAGACAGACAAGTATCTGGCTCAATGTGATAAAAAGAGTGTAAGAGATGAGATGAGGTTGACAATGGGCAGAAGCAGAGCGTTGACATTATGAATTGGCTTTGAAGTGCTAAATGAATGGCATAAAAATTCGTGGTGTAGTTTTCATTATGAGCGAACCATTGAACAAATTTACTCAATGTGCATGTATGTGTATTTACTGCTCTCTCTCACTCTTTATCTCTCTCTCTCTCTTGTTCTCTTGCTCTATCTATCTTTCACTGTGAAATATTATTGTTTGTTTCCACAGGCGACCGATGGCGGCACATGCAGCGACATCGACTAATACGATTATAAATATGCGATTATTAACACTCGATTGCCCACTGACATAATTAAGACACAAGAGTTCATGATGATGATGCTGATCAAATAGATGAAGAAGCTACGAGGGTTACCAATACCAAATACAACAATGGCCGAGGCAGTTGGCAGTTGACATTGGCTGATAAGTGACATGTGCTGGGGATGTAATCGACCCGCTATAATGGCCTCTAAATAGATCCGTGTACACAATTTAAAATTATAGACAAACCGCAGAACAGACCATAGATAAATGACCAATAAGGGGACCCGTCTAAACAGATTGATGATCAACCCAGCAAAGAGTTTCAAAATTTAAACAGCAATTTAAAAATGAGTTAAGCGAGTGTCGATTTATATTATTAACGCCTTTAATTGGCATAATTATGTTTAAATTGTAGCAACCTTGAGTTATTGCATATTGAAAAGGAAAGGATGTCAGATGGAGGCTCGTTTAGCGCAATTAGCCACAATCGAGTTTATATGTCAAATTAATAAATAATCAAGTTGAAGGTGGCCAGTGAACAAGTCGAGGTTAAGGCGCATAAATTGCACAATTTGAGGCGTTGATTTGTTGGCCATAAACGGGTTTTTTCTCGTCTCTGGCATCTGGATACAATATCTGGCTCAGGGACCTGGCTTTCGGTTCTCGACTTTTGGATGTGTGCGGCCTGTCAGATGCCCGTAATTTCTGTTTAACTTTGGGTGAGCTGCTTCGATAAATTATCACAATTTGCGTTGCATTTAACGCCGCAATCGAATTCGGAGTCGCAGTCGCAGTCGCTGTTGATGCAGTTTCTGTTGCTGTTGCAGTCGCTAAATTAACAGAAGCCGAATGCAACTAATTTGCGACAAAACGCCCTCAGGTACTGGACAGTGTGCCAATAAATCACGTCAACCTAAAGTGGGAGCCCGAACAGCCGCTTGGCATCATTTGGCGCTCGAATTTGTTGTCGTCGTCGTCGTCGTCGTCTGCATGCGCTGTAAATAAATTGCCAGAGCTGAGAGCTGAGGGCTGAGAGCTGTGAGATGGTAGCTTGGAGCGAGACTTAGGCACGGGCTCAAGTCGAAGCTCAGGCTGGGGGCACGGGTGGCAATTGTGCAGGATCACCATGAAATGGGATTAAATCGCACAAAAATGTTCGTTAGCGTCAATGAAAAGGCCAAAAGCGCGGCAAAGCAAAACAGGCCAACCCCAGGCCCAAAGCCAGAACATGAATGGAAACAGACGAGCTTGAGGCACCATCTCCATATCGAAGTGCAACCGCAATGCAGCAGCTGCAAACGAGGCATCCTCCATCCTCCAACATTCAACCTCCATCCTCTGTCCAACTAGTCGGGGCCAACAACAAATTAACACCTTGGCTTTTGTGTTGCCACTTTGGGTACAAACAATAAATAAATATCACTTCACGCGGCGCGGCCTGTCAAGTCGTCTGACGTTGCGGATGCGCCGACTGAGGACTCAGCATTCAGATTGGCAAATTTATCGTCTTTTAATTAAAGTGCAAGCGACCTGGCCCTCTTTCAGCAAGAAAGAGCAAGCTAATTGCACCTGAATGAGCTCAATTCAGTCCGGTCTTCATAGCTGTGTTGGCCAAGTGCATTTCCGCTGCACTGCAACTCGATTAGATCTCTTGCAGCTTCGTCAGGCAAAATAATTGACTGGTTTATCTGACCAGTTTGGCAAAAGATGTGTACACATATCCCAACCAAGCCGATAAGCTCCTGCACTCGATCTACGCTGATCTTGGCCCGTTGCCGCTCATAGTCAGATCAAAATTGAGTAATTTAACTACTCAATTCACGATAAATAACCTGGCCAGGCACAGCAAGTGACCAACTAGTCAACTGGCCAAGTGGGCAACTGGACAACTGATCAGTGCGGGTGTCGATGCCTAACTGCCTCTAGCCTGACCCGCCCCCCGCCTCCCGGTCATCGTTATCGGCATTTGAGGTGTTTTTGAAATTGCCGATCATTATGCGAAGACATGCACGGGTTGCTAAAATAGTTTCTTAATTCAATTTAGAGAGATTAATAAAAAATCAACCAGCTGTTCCTAGTTTAAATATTTTTTTAATCGATATATATATATTGTTCTATCGTATACTTTCTATATTTATATTCTATATATATATATTTAGAACCAGGGATTAAAACCTTAACCAAACCCGTAGCCTTTAAGCGATAAAAACCGATTGAAATTTGTAACCGTAACTGAAACCGTAACCGAAAAAATGTTTTTCCGAAATAACCGTTTAGTAACCGATTCATTTATAAGGATTAATTTCGGTTCCGGCCGTCGCAGCTGAGCAACTTTGATAACTTTGAACTGCCATAACTTTGCCAAAAGTCCATCAATTTCCATGCGCAATGTTAATTTGTGCATGATTTTCATATTGAAAATTCGAAAATTTTGATATTTTTAGAAAAATGATAAGGGGTAACACTGTAAATTTTCAAAAAATTTCGAAATTTTCGAATTTTTTAAAATGAACAAAATTTAAATGCAGAACGAATTTAGAGGTAAAATCATGCTAAAATTAACATTGCGCATGAAAATTGATTGAATTTTTATAAAGTTATGGCAGTTCAAAGTTATTGAAAATCAGTAAAATCAAAATAATCGAAATTTTCAAAGGTCAAATCATAATAAAATCGACAATACGCTGGACCATTCCAGTAACCAGATAACATTATTTTCCAGGCTAATAAGAGCATTAAGTATTTTTTCATGTAAAACAATGAATAACGCTTCTTATTTTGGTCAACCGAAAACCTTAATCTTATATTTTTTGTGAACCGAAACCATACCGGCATTTTTAAATCGAAACTTATAAAAACCGATAACCGTTACGAAATCTATACTCCAAGACCATAACCGATAACTGAAAACCTTAATTCGAGAATAACCGAAACCGTAACTGAAACCGAAATTCGTTTCGGTTTTAATCCCTGTTTAGAACACATTATCTTATCTTGGATATCTTATCTTAATACAACTATTAAAAAAGTGATTAGTATATAAGTTGATCTGTGAAGATATTTTAAATCTATACAATATTATTCTATCCAATAAAAATAATATTTTTCGTTTTTATGCTTTTTCTTCGCAGTTCAAATAAAACATGTTAAATATTGAATGTGATTGAGTACGAATATAAGTTCCTTTTAATACTTTTCATAATTTTACCCTATTTAAGTTGCAAATTTCTAACGAATTGTAAGAGACACCTTAATAAATAATAAGAAACGAGTTGATCAACCCTTTGGCTCGTTTGGTTGCTTTGCCGCCGCATGATCAAAATGATCGGTCCAATGTTTTGTGATCTTTCAGCGAACGTTCAACTTAATCACAGTGCGCATTGTTCAGCCTGGAACTGGACTCCAAACACAGAGAGATGAGGAAGAGGGAAGGAACTTTAACAACTGTAGAGATGTAACTACGAGATACTTATAGCACACTTTGTTTCTGATCGAACGTTGCGGACCCAACTGTAATTTAGTTTATTGTTATAAGTGAGTGAGGTTAAGTACGAGAGTAATCTACGAGTCTCAGTTGTAGTCTGGGTTTCTCTCTCTCTCTTTCTCTTGTTCTCTCTCCGCTTACCTGTAGCATCATCATCATTTGTAAAAAACTGATTGCATTCCGAGGAGCATGTGTGTGCCACAAGTGGCGAGTGTCGAGATGGCGAATGTGCCGGACCAAAAGGTGTTATAAAATTTGTTTAACTTAATTTCATCGAGCGCCGCCATCAAGTGATGAGAGTAAAGGGAACTGAGAGGGAGTGTTGGGAGTTGACGCGGCTGGAAACGTGAGCGGTGCTCCTTTAATCAAGACACTTGGCCGAGTACGATCAATCAAGTCATCAATTTGAATGTGTTGTAGCACAAAATATAGTAATTTTCAATATACATATTTTCAGCAATAATTCAATTTGCAATTATCCCATCCCAAGTGTTTTGACTTTAAACTTCAAGCCGTCTCAGCGTTCCAGCAACAACCGCAACAACAACAACAACCGGACTCTGGCTTCGATGGATTTTCGGATCGTTGGAAGATTGGTTGGATCGTTGGCCGATTGGTCGCGTCATCAAGCAGAACAAATGATGGGCCCCAGGGCAGCTCACGAGTTGGGAATCGCCGTTGTTGCTGGTGTAAATGAACCCAATTGATTAAAGCGTAAATTAACCTGGGGTTAACAATGTTTGGCTGCATTTGTTATTAATCATTGCACGTATGAATGCCTAATCAGTTAATAAATTATGACCGATTCTGCCCTACGGTCGGCGATTGTCAAAGCCACTCAGTCTTGGCTTTCCCATGATAGAAATTTCAATAAACGATGATTAGCCCGAAAGAAGAAAGTGCGATCAACAAAGGACGCACAAAATAAGAATTTTGATGATAAGCAGACCAATAAATAATTGTTAAAGAACTGAAAAAGAACTTCTGCATTTGTGTATTTGATTTGATTCAATTGAAATTCACTTCTTCAAGGTTCAATTGAATATGAAAAGTGATCGCGATCGCGATCTCCATCTCTATCTCCATCATGATCGTCTCACAATTGCCCATTGACGAGAATTAATTTTTCATCATTACTATTTCTGAGGATTGAGCCGAGGAGATCGCCACAATAAATCAATCAACAATGCAACAAGCAAGGCCAGATCTGAGTATTTTGGTCAGACTCGATGTCTGGTGATGATCATGCCCAACCCTATATGGCCAATATGCCAGACAGTTTGGAGCCGCAGTCTCTTGTTGATTTGTTTACAATTTGACTTATCACAATTCATGCTTAGTTGGCACTATTTTTTTCGTCATGGGGCGGGGCAGGTCAATAGGAGTATCAACAACACAACGGCAGCCCAACGGTAGAGGAGGCTTATGTCAATAGAACTTCTTCAGCAGCGCACGCTGAAGTGGGAAAATTGACAGACCTAATGATCATGCCACACCATTAGATCACCGCCAAAGAAAGAGTAGACTTCTATTGGGTTCCAGTCATGCTCAGAGGAATTAGTCAAGGTTTTCACGGAGTAGCACAAATATTCAAGAGCTTGTTTAGTTTTTGTTGTCCATTTCGGGACAAGTTTTCAGGCTGACTAACGAACTCATTAAAGCCAAAAGGCAAACAATTTACAGACTTTAATCCGTGATCACAATATTTCAAGCTTTTTGTCGCTATGAAAATTAATTCAGTTGTCTAATTTTTGCAACATTTACTAAATAAATTGCATGCAGGCTGGCATGAAAGTGCTCAACTAGTCCCAGACCAGACACATCCAAAGCTGGCAATCAAACCAGGCAACCGGCAACCGGCAACTGGCAGAGGCGAACCATACGAAATGCGACGCCAAATCCCCAACAACAAAGGCCAAATAACCGAGAGAAGAGGGGCAAAGTGAGGAGGGGTATTCATGCATATAAAATATTTTGATATTTGAGTTGCATTCATGTTAAGTTAAGCCTGGTTTATGAGTGTTGAAAGTGGAGAGCGGCCTGACAGTCAGCCAACTGGCCAACTGGCCAACTGGACAACTGGCCAACAAGCCGGGCAGCCAGGGAGTTGCTGGTGCAGCGTGATTGCAACTATTGTTGCGACCAAATGTGGCATGAAGTTTAAGGCTGCCATCAAATTTGGTAAAGACAATTTTAAATGCATGCGATATGGCTTATGAGCGGGCAGGAAATTCTACGTAAAACCCACTCGATGGCATTGTAATGCGCCTTTGTGTTAAACAAATCATAAATCAATAAAAAGAAAAACTAACTTGCAGCATTCCACAACCAAAGTCAGGGCAGACTCAACGACTCTGCGAGTCTGCAAGTCTGAGACTTTGGGACTCGGAGACTCGAAGACTCTGGTAGTTTGGCCTGCAAATGCCTGTCCACGATAATTGCGCATACACCTCGCTTTAGCTGGAGCTGGAGCTGTTGTTGTAGCTTAAGCCAGAGCCAAAAGACAAAACATCTTAACTTAGTGGTAAGTGCAGGCAACTAACTGCTACCATTGCTAACAAAGACAACAAACAGTGCCAGGGCTCAAGTAGAACGCAGCATGTGCTATGGAAAATCGTGCCGACAGCTCACGACTCTCAGCCAGGAACGGGAATGGGAACGGATAGGGGAACGGGCTCAGGAACTGTATGGTCCAACTGCAACTCGAGCTGCCCAGAGGCAAGTGCCAGCGGCTGTAAAACACTCAGCGCTTGACTTGAGTGGGTGGCAGAGGCTGGAACGCGGGACCAGGAGTTAAAAGAGAGCACGAAGGTGGGAGAGGTGACGGTAAAGGGGTTAACAGACAAGAGGCACACTATGGAAAATTGTCGCGCTGCTTAATCGACAGCCAAAGGCAGCAAAATGCCTTAAAGAAAATTATTATCATGGTCGCTGCCAGTTGCCAGTTGCCCAGGAGAAGGTTGTGTCAACAAAAATGCTCAAGGTGTTGGAGAGTTCACGCTTTTGGCAACAACAACAACAACGAAACAACTGCAACAACAATGCTGGTAACAACTACTTACCAGACCTTCAACAAGCATATTAAGCCGCAAAATGAAGTTATCGCCAGACCGCCAAACAAAAGCGTTGCGCTATGAAAAACTGATTCATGACTCTCTGGATGTGGATGGGGATGTGGAGTACAGATGTGGTGGGGATGTGGCCAGCAGACTGCAGGATGATCGTCGTGCATCCCAGGCACGGCACGGCATAGTTGTTGTAAATTTGTTGCCGCCGTTGCAGCTGCTGGTTACAGTTGTTGTTGTTGCTGTTGCTGTTATTGTTGTTGTTGTTGTTTGTGGCCGGATTGGTGATTTACGGCATGCGTTAAGCATTGGGCCCGGCCCGGGCTACCATTGGAAATTTGCATGCCCAGCGCGATCCTGCCGATAATAAAAGTGCAGAGAGAGAGCAGCATCTAGTCAGCCAGTGAGGCAGCTTGAGAGCAGCAGCATCCAGGCGAACTATACTGTGCTGTCGATCGTCCAAGTTGTTGTCGTTGTCGTTGTTGCTTACGATCTTATCGCTGCCAGAGTCAACGCTTTGGGCTTGGGCCAAGTGCCATTTAGACGCAAAAACCAATGAACAACAACAACAGCAACAGCAACATAAACAACTTTAAGTACAACAACAACATGGAAAACAGCAGCAGGAACGCCACGTTTAGTTTGCGCATTTTATGATTATGTTGTTTTGATTTTCACGATCGTTTAGACCAGGCTAAGGCCAAGTATTTAGTGATCGCTGCTAAAAGGCAAAGGTTTAGCATGCTCACCGTTTGCTTGCTTTGACTTGGCCTGGCCTTTGATCGTGTTACTGATCGTGGCATAATTATTCCGCAATTCCTTGTTCCAGGCAACATAATTAACAAATGAGTTTGTTACCACTTCAATAACAACATTACTATCGGCGATCATTGTAGATCCCTGTCTATAAATACTGATTAGTTTTGTACCACATATTGATTCAACGAATAATATATTATTTTATTTAAGCAGGAGACTGATAAATGTTGTGAAGACAAAATGTATTTGAGATAAATATTATTTTTTAATTAAATAAATTTATATTTAAAAGTCTTATTTTAAATTTCAATTCAGCTCGATTAGATTTGGCAAGAAATTCGATATCTAAATTAAACACTATTTGACTTCTGTAGAATAATTATTCTCAATTGTGCTCCAACAGATAAGATAGTCATACTTAGAACTCAAGTGATTTCTTTGAAATTGTTAGTAATTTCAGGAATTTACTAGATAAGACTTGGGCTACACATACCAAAGTGGTAGTTAGCATAGGAATAATGTTGCTGATGTCGTAACCATTATTACTAGTAATTGCAACAATCTTGGCTCTAATATCAGTTCAGCCCAATTCAGATTCCACGAAAACAATTGATAACTTTGAATATTGTTTGTGTTATAATGGCAAACGTTTAAAATTATAATTTTTTAATCTATAAGGACAATAAATCAAATTTTAAGCAGTAATTAAAATGTTCCAAAATGCAGATGATGCATCACAAAAGTCCGAAAATCAAAAAATAATAAAAATGGGGGAAAAAAAGAGTTGGCGATGCGGCTGTAAAGTTGATTTATGATCTGTATGCGTATTCAAAAGAAAATCAGTTAATAGTTTGGCTCGCTGTGCATTTAATAAGGATTTATTGTTTCTCGCTAGATGTGAAAGCCTCCCGCCTGGCATTGATGCTGTGAAGGCATCCATATTTCCAGCTGCCAAGTCGTTTAATGGGCTATTAAGTGGACACACACACACACAGTTGGATCATAACTCTATGCAGAAGATGTTTTAATCAACATTCAGCATTTGGGCTCTCAACGCTTAGTTGGCATTTTACGAGCGTAACCAACAAGGCCAACACCAGGCCTGTTTCTATAGTCATTCCCATCTCCAATATCCATTCCATTCCCGTAAAAACAACTCCAGCTGCCGGCGGCATACCAAAGATCCCACTCATCATAACATTTATTTGTTATTTGTAAATCAAAAGCGCATTTAAATGCCAGCGCGTCTTTGAGCAAATAAATCAAAGTTTTGTGACATGAAATTCGAGTAATTTAACTGAACAAGGGAGGGCCCCAAAAGCTGGCATCTTTTAACGACACCCGCTTCTTTAATTTGTTAATTTGTTTTTAGGGGCAACACATGGTGCAATTTATGATATGATATGAGCCCAAATAAATGACAAGCGAACAACTTTATGTGTTTTGAATGAACCTTTATATATGGACTCTGCATATAATATGAATATCTGCATTAGTTAAGTCCCAAACCCCTGAATATATGTGCTGGAAACGACGGAACTAACTCTGCTTCTAAATGAGGATTATTTATTATTTTTATCGGTTGACATAGCTGGGAATTAATGTGCTCAGTTTTAACATTCATCTCTTGTGTTAAAGTTTAGTTTGCGAGTCGAAAAGAAATAATAATAAGAGTTCACACTATTGAAATTTATAGCATTGACACAATAAGTATCGAAAGTAAAAAGTAAAGTTATTATTAGAGACTCTAGAGATTTTTTCCATTATTAGTAGGATAAAAAAAGACAGTAAAAGAATATGAATCGCAAGCTAATTTGTACAAATATTGGTTAATATAATTTACTTTCTTATTAAAGTCCATTTGACGACTTTATGTTCGTCCTTTTACCTGCAGGATATCGGTTATTGACAGCAGGACATTCCAGAGTAACCAAACATCGACTATACGATGATTGCTTTCTCTCGCTTTATTTACTCGCTGTTAATATTTTATTGTTGAATGAATGAGTCAAAGGAAGTTGCAGCAATTCCTTTTTTTTCTTTTGCTAAAGTGTGTGTGTATTGTCAGACTGAAGCGTGGCTAGCAGTTGTCACATCGTTGGCAATTTATGCCCAGACTGACGATCCTGGCTCACGTCCCAGCTCCAGCTCGAATCCAACTCTCAACCCTCTGCCCCAACAGGAAGAGGAGCTGAGGCAGTCGTCAGGGGAGAAAAAAAGGAGACATCGTAGCATCAACACAGCAATCCTGTCGAAGCATTCATCAAAAAATGGAAACTAATTTCCTGTCAGTTGTTGTTTCTCCCGTTGATGCTATTGTTGTTGTTCTCACAGCATTCGCTCACAACGCCTTCTTCGTTCTTTCCACTTTTTTCCCTTTTTTTTTATTTATTCTTTTTTTATGCCATTTCTGTTTTATTGTTGCTCCATTTTTTACTTGGCTTTTTATTAATTTTTTGCTGTCTGACGCTGGTCGCGATACAATGAAGTGAAAATGGCGCTGCCTGCACATAAATTGACGCCGATTGCCGTTCTGTGTGTGTTTGCTGTTGATTCAATACCTACACCAAAATGGGAGCAAGGGCATGCTCCACATAAATCGACAAAACATAAAGCTAGTCAACTTGAACTTAATAGAATCAATAAAATTAGAATTACAACGACTTTGTTAATTATTTCATTCGCCTTTAATTGGAGTACGGGTATTTTGAAGTCGATGCCTTGATCTATGTAAATTCTGTGGTTGTCATCTGTGCATGTGGTAAAGTTATCTTTGGCTTTTGTATATGGTGTCCCACCTGCCATTTGGCTGGGCAATTTTAATTGAAAAATTTTGCATATTGATGGAATTTTTGCCAGAGTTTAAGATTTATGGAAGCACTACAGCGATTTCTTCTACGAGTTCGAGTTCGAGTACGAGTATAACAACTCAATAAGTTCGCCCGCTCAACGATCGCCACTGGAGGCCATCGAAATTATACGGTGTTAGGCACTGGTTTAATGCAGCCTCGTAATTTTATTGGCCCAAATAACAGAGAACGAGTACCGATAGCCAGAGGCTGCCGGAGGAGGCCGCAGTTGGCAATTTGCTGCCGCATTAAGTCGACTATGGGGCTGGACGGCTGGTCAGATCTCGACTGGAGCTCTCTTAATTTGTGACAATAAGCTAAGCCATCGAGCTGCGGCGATCGGCGGCTTTCAAAAGGATGTGCAACCTTTGGAAAATAACTTGAAAATATGAAATGCACAATACAATTTGGAAAATATTTTCAATTGGTTGCGCCGCCATTAAATTGCCGATGCGGCGTCAGCCACAAAACAAAACAATATAATAAGAAGAGAGAAAAAATGCTTACAAACAAAGCAAAACGAAACGGAACGAAACGAAACAAAAGGCAGCAGTAATAAGTAATCATAATAATTGCAGCGAGAGGAGCAATAAAAACCAAGAAAAGGCACACTGTAAACGAGTTAATTAAGACGTTTTGCCCAACGACCGTTACAAGCGGCGTATACGCAATTAAATACTCAAGCATTCAAAATATGAAGAAAGCTGCCTCGGAAGCGGCGACAACGGTAATAACTGCGACGATCCAACGATCCGCCATTCGAATTATGAGCCCGAAACGGAAGTGCACCTAATTACGCAATGCGTGCAAGGCTTCATGGCAGAAGGGAGTCAAGCGAAAGGAATTGCAGCATAATGCGGGAAAAATACTTATTGAGTAATCACTGTACGCAGCGTGTGATAATATGAAATTATGTTCTTTAAATATGTATATACAATTCAATCAAACTGATAAACTTGATCATCCAATTCTAAATACCATGATTTGCGATCCCAGAATCCTTAAACTGTGAATAATAAATATGATTGCACTAAATATTCAAATAATAATTAAAGAAGCCAAGAAAGTATTTCTTTCTTCCCACTAAATGACCAATATAATTTTAACTAAGTTTAAAAGTTTTTTATTTCTGAAACTATTTTTTATTTCACATGAGTGAAAAAAGTATTGTTAAATACTTTTACCCTTTATATTTAAAAAAAGACCAACTTCTAAATTCAAGAACATTTATCTTAAATATTTTGTTCTTAAAATAAGACCATTTTAAGACCACATTACTAATACTTAGAATATTAATCTAAAAATTCGCAGTTCTTAATATAAGAATTAAAAATCTTAAATTGATAAGAAAATATTAATATGTCATATTTAATAATGGCACCGTGGCGCTCTGGTTAGAGTCGCCGCTTCAGTTTGGTTAACAAGTCGAAGGATCGAAACTCGCTCTAGCCAAGGAAAAAAGATATAATCGGAATATTTATATAAAAAAAAATAAATCCTAAAAAAAAAGTTTAAAGTCTAAAAACACCTGCCTCTTTTTTAACTTATTCTTATTTGAAATGTTCTTAAAATCAAGATGTGTTTTCTAAATTTAAGAATTTTATGTTCTCTACGCATTTTTTAAACCAAAATTCTTAGTTCTGAGACCAAAAACTTGATTTTAGAACATTTTTTTATCAGTGTATGTTCCACAATTCTCCAGAGACTTTTTCGTAGTTACAGGAATCTACTTCTATACATTTATTTGAAATTTTAACAACATATTTTAAAATTCGGATATTTTACAACATTTTCACAAATAGTAAATTCAAAATTAATTCAATTAAGAAATTTATCAAATTTATCAACAAAATTTGAATTCGAAAATTTCTACAAGATTTAAAAGAATACAAACTTGATTTTAGAAAAACCGACATTTTTTTTGCGTTGCTAATTCTGTTGTTAAAGATTTGTAGAAAATACCTCATTACCTCAATGACTTAACCCAATAAAGGAATTTTTTCTTTTATGTTTGCTTATTTAAATTCTAGGAATCACTGCGGACGGCAGTCCGCGCTAGTGACGAAAGCAACACGTAGTGTGCAAAAGGCGACTAGCAATATATACACGCAGAATGGAAAATTTGCTATGACTGTCCGATCGGATTGAGTTATATACCGATCGAAAGGTATGACTTTACCTAACAAAAGTGCATACTAAGACTTTTGGTAACTCACCTGGTTCGTAAGATATGGGGGTGTAAGTGGGAGGGGCCAAATTTTAATGATTGCAGCTAGTGGGGCCGTTGGAGCCTTTTGGTAAAATTTTATAATTTTTAAAAATTCTTATTAAAAATACGCGTCGAATGATACCTTGATCATTTCAATCCGACATTTGGTTCAAAAGATATATTAATTTGAAGTTTTTAAGGGCCTTCTCAAAATGAGATGAAAAGTTTGTTTGTCTGTTTGTCTGTTTGTTTGTTTGTACGAAGGCGCTGAAAAAGCTAAATTTTTCTGATGAGGAATTGTTTCTTATCAGAAATCTAGAAATGTTTGTTCTACGACTTTAGCGGGAAATAGCTAGTTTAGCGGGAAAAAGCTAAAACGTGATAAATTTGAAACACCCATTGCTTCCAATCCAAGAAAGCTAGAGATGTGTTCTATATGTCGTTAGAAAGGTATATTAGAGGGCTTTCAGACGTGCCTTGAATATTTTTTTGCAAAGTGCTCAGGTAAAACGCTACAGGTGAAAAAAGGATTTTTAGCTTAAGCTTTGGCGATTTATTAGAAAACGGTTCCGACGATTTTTATTAAATTTCAATATGTTGTAACACGTAAAATTTCGCGTCTTTTGATATATGACACATGTCTCTCAGCCGCAAGGTGTGGAAGATATGACCGGTTAACTGAATATATACATTTTACTATTTACTATATGGTACTAATTAGAAAATCAAGCTTTGGTACAAAAAACTTTTTTGTTTTTCAAGGTTTCTCAACCAATTTGACAAAGTATGCATTTAAGTAAGTCTTACACATTATGTCCAAATTTAGTTGAAATCGGTCCACTATATCATATAGCTGTCATAGGAACGATCGGTTAAAAATCAAGTTTTAGTATGAACAACTTTTGTTTTTTAAGGTTTCTCAACCAATTTGACAGAGTATGCATTTAAGTTAGTCTTACACATTATGTCCAAATTTAGTTCAAATCGGTCCACTATATCATATAGCTGCCATATGAACGATCGGTCCAAAATAAGGTTTCAGTACGAAAATCTTTTATATTTCTCAAGATATCTGAACCAATTTGACACAGTATGCATTTAAGTTGGTCTTATACATTATGTCCAAATTTAGTTCAAATCGGTATACTATATCATATAGCTGCCATATGAACAATCGGTATAAAATCAAGTTTTAGTATGAAAAACTTTGTTGTTTTTTAGATATCTTGATCACACTGTCAACATACGCATCTGGGTTGGTTTTATACATCCTAAACAAAATTGGTTAAAATCGGTTTACTATATTATATAGCTGCCCTATTTATTTTTTATTTGAAGTAAGCATTTTGATAATTTTATAGCAAAATTACACTGTCAGAATCATATAAAATTCCAAAAATTTCTGATATCTTCCAAAAAAACTTTTTAACAAAGTAAAAGTCTAGTGACGAAAGTCTTTCCCTGCCCCAAAATTTCTGATATCCCATTTTGTGACGAACGATATTAAACTTAATATATAAATAATTATAAAATAAAAAGTTTGGCATTCGGCACTGCGCATTAAAATTATTTTTAGGTATAAAGAATCAAGATCTTTATGCGCAATGTTCCGAATGCCAAACTTTTTATTTTATAATTATTTATATATTAAGTTTAATATCGTTCGTCACAAAATGGGATATCAGAAATTTTGGGGCAGGGAAAGACTTTCGTCACTAGACTTTTACTTTGTTAAAAAGTTTTTTTGGAAGATTTCTAATTTACAAGAGATTACATAATATTCTGTGGAACATACAAGAATATGTATTCATTGAATTGGGGAAGCAGCTGAAAGTTTTCAAAGCAGCTGTAAAGTTAAAGCTCTCTTGCGTGTAATGTACTTATGTGGAGCTACATTGAACTCTAACCTGGCTGTGCGATGCCATTAGTCGATGGACGTGGTCTTGGTTTCAACACAAAATGGCAGGTAGCACTCGAAACTTAATTGCCTATTAGCAGGAGCTGCTGCAGAAACAGACACGACCTCACTAAAAACAGCATGGTCGGTGCCAGGCAGGCAGAAGAGGGAGTTACACCCATTGGCAATTAAGTGCAAGCCAATCAAGCGATTTGTACATGCCCAACACTCACATGCTCACATATGTATGTAAGTTTGTGAGTCGAAGTTGGAGCTGGAGCCCAAGTTGGAGCCCAGATCCACAGTTGAAGCTGCAGGCTAAAGCAAAACTCATTTGGGATGATTGTCGATGATATTGCTGGCAAAGTGAAGCCATTGCTGTGGCTCTGACTGTTGCTGTGCTTGTGGCTTTAACTCTGCTTGTATTAGCCCGGCGGGCGGTTTGACCTGGCTAACCAATGCGCACTTAAAAACTCTTTTTTGACGCCTAAAAAAACGCGCTATAAACTTTAATTAAGACATAAAATAGCTTTAACTATGCACTAAACACAACCAAAGCCAATGCCAAAGGAAAAAGTGAAAGAAGGTCTGAGCCCGCTTACCGTAAAAGAAGTGGCAGCAATTCCCAAATCGGTCACGACGATATAGAAACTTAGGCACGCTACGTAAAGGAAATCATGGAGAGGAATACTATAAATAGTATCAGTATTTGATAGTTTGCACTCAGTGGTAAATGGTCTACACTCTAGAATCTAGACATGGAGGTATTCCTTATAGCACAGCTTCTACAATATAGTATATATTTTCTTATAAAATAAATTTTTTTAATTCCCAAATTAAATAATATTAAGAATATTTCATGATGTAATATGTTCTTTGAAATTTATAAGAATCTTATTTGCTTATGAAAATAGATGCTCTATATAACAAATTGGCTTAAGATCTATAATTTCAGGCCGACTATCTAATATATGTGCATGTCTAGATCTACTCAACTATTGCTTAAAATATGTTTACTATTTGTTTTTTATCGATACAGGGTATAATAATTGTGATTTATAATAGTTCAAGAAAATGATAATAAAATGTGAGCAATGTGTGCGCCACATTACCAACTTGAATGTCCACTTAATCGACATTTATCAACTGCTCGAGCAACAAAATAAAAACAGATAAAGAAGAAGATAATATTTGAGTCGTTAAGAGAGCTCTCAAATCACTTACCAATTAACTTGGAAAGTTCACGAAACTGCAAGAGCTGAAAAACTGCAACCGGGCGCACTAAAAATCGACACATAAAATGAAGTCATTTCAGAATGCTGGGAGTGCAGCGTCACTTGAAGTCAGATGAAGATACAGGATGAAGACACAGGCTGGCAGACTGACAGACAGACTGACTGACTGACTGACAGTGAGGCAGGCAGGCGGACAACCGGTCGACAGGTTGACCAGTTGGCCATTTGGCTGTTGGCCAGTTTGTTGGCTGGGATTGCCAGTCAGCGGCGATTTAACGTGGCGCACATTATTCATTCCTTACGTTTTTATTACTTCATGTTCGTGTTATTTGTAATTTTAACAAGATAATTTTGTTCAAGCATTTAATGACAAGACGACGTCGACGAGGACAACGATGACGACGTCCAACGAGTTATGAAACTTTCATGGTGCTCGTCAACCGATCTCATTCGTCGTTCGCCACTTGCAACTGGCCATTGGGTACTCCATTCAGTTGCTATTCACAGTATTCACATGTGTTTTGAAGGATAACCAGAACTCAAGAACTCAACTCACATTCAGCAATAACATTTAATTGCCATTGAGCGGAAATGCAATTCATGTGATTTTTATGCTGGCAAACCAATTATGCCAATGTTTCGGACGTGAGCTCTTCCAAAAGAAGAAGCAAATCTTAATTGGCATCAACTGACTAAAGTAAAAATATTAAATCAGCATTTTGCACAGCCAATTTGTAAGAAAAACGCCAACAGGCAACAGGCAAACAGTCAAGAGTCAAGCTGCATAATGAAGATATCAAACTGAAACGAGGCTCGACTGCACTCCACACTCTACTTGGCTGTCTGACGGTCTGACTGGCTAACTGGCTAACTTGCTGGGAGCTTGGCCACATCCTGGACTGGCGAATGCTGGACTTAGCAACTCGATTGTTTGAATCATCCAATAAATATGAGCTGGGCCAGGCCCTCTTGAACGGCCAATACATATATCAATTTTGCAGCCATTGTGGCAGGAACACCATTTTTAGCAGTTGCTGCCCGTGTCCGGCATTCAAATTCCTAGAACAATGAAATAATTCCATAAATTCGATCGCTAATAGTGCAACCACCATTTTTAAAGCAGTCACCACCATCTTTGGGTTGCCTGCAAGGGGCCACAAAAGCTCCACCTACCAATGGGAGAGGCGTTACCTCGATCGTCTTGATGGAAACAAGTTTTCGTGGTTAAAACACGAGCAGAGACACAGACACAAACATAGGTAGAACTTGCTGGCCAAAAACTGGTTTTGCCATTTAAGGGGAAACTCAACACGGCCTGAACGCTGTAAACTTGGCCAGTATATGGCGCTTGCCACAGCAGGCAGGCAGCAAAATATTGGCTAAAATGCCTGTCCTGGCTTGAGTTATGGTCAGTAACACTTGAGCTGAACGTCTGAATGGGTTTTACAAAACGACAACAGCAGCAACAACAACAACAACGGCAAGAAGAGAGACTGTTAACCTGGCCAAGACTGTAGCGGCCATCAGGTGACAGCCGTCGGCAGTTACATCTGGTCATGACCATTTGATCTAATTTACGTCAATTTAGTGTCATTCGAATCGAGTGTTTATTATAATTCGCACAGGTCCATCGATGATAATCACAAAAAACATGTCTCAACTGTCGATTTTGTGTGTCTTTTAATGATCTAAATATTCAGTGTTAAACTATGGGAATCAACTTTCATGAAAAGTGGAAAGAGAGTAAATTTCTATATTTATCGATCGTAGTAATTAGTTTTATCTAAAAATTGTGATTAGTTTGTACCATTTTGTATTGTAGAGAATGGACATATCTGACTTCATAAACTAACCAGAGCTGTCTATGGTATGTGAGAGCCTACATACCAAAATTGGCAACTCTTTTGACCATTCAAGTCATTGAGATTGAGGCGATAATGAGCATTGACTGAGATCTTGATATATATGTATATATATATATATATATATATATATAATTCATATGGTGTGTCCTTCAGCCTCTTGCACATATTTGTACAACTTCATTATACCCTTTTAAGACTAGAGAAACAAATTTATGCATTTCATAACCATTCAGATATAATTAAGGTACTTAATAATAGCACTTACAATATGGAGAATAGTAGTTTATAGCTTGGGAATTATTTATAATTACGATTATTAAGAAGGCGCCTCCATTTCCCCCCTCTGGTTATCCAGTTTCGGAGTGGCAAAGAGTTCTTCTGCCCATTGGAGGGCAATTAAAACGCGCAACGGCGCGCAAAACGCACGAAACGGAATTAAAAAGGCATCTTGTTATTAATTAGGGAGAACAGTAGCTGACAGATATAAAATGTTGGCTAATTTGAGATATATATTCCTTTAGCTGTCGCGACTGCGTCCTTTTCTCCGCCGTCCTCCCGTCTTATTTGCTGTCTCTCTTTTATTTTCATTCGGCCAGCGAAATTCGCGATAAAGCGAAATTCAATGTCTTTAGCTTATAATTGGCAAAGTCAGTCGCAACGTCTTCGACCCGGCAACACAAACGACAAACGACAGACGATGAAAAGATACAAGATACATTGCCTCAACTCTGTAGAATGAATGTCTGTGCTCTGCCTTCCTGTCCCTGCAGTTCAGACCAAACCAGGCAAAACTTTGTTGACAAAATACTGCTTAATTTTCTATCATTAATATTTTAAGATTCCGTTTTTAGCTTTCAGTTTCGTTTGGCGGATCGTTATCACCGCGCCAACTTTTACCTCCTCATGAATATGCCGAGAGCTCAAAAAGATATAATAAGTAGTCGAAATTTCAAATTAGCATAACTTCCGTCTGCCAAATGCGCATATCAACGACTTATTATTCGCACTAATTGGACAGGCATTGTCTAACGACTTGCCACAGGAGGTGGCACCATCCCGACACCATTCCCCACCGCCACATCCAACAGTTTCCAGAGCAGATCCCATCTAAGACATTTGCTATTGTTCAACAGCTTTCAACTGGCGTGTTGCCTTGTTATACCCTGTAAGCGATTCGAATAATTAATGTATTAGACAACTATTGTTTTATTCATTAAACTGTTTTTATTACTCGTACACTGATAAAAAAAAACGTTCTAAAATCCAGATTGGTCTCAGAACTAAGAATTTGATCTAAAAAATGTTACGAGAACATAACATTTGTAAAGTTATAAAACACATCTTGGTTTTAAAAACATTTTAAATAAGACCGAGTTCCTATTAATAATATCAGAAATTCTTCAAGACCACAAATATCTGATCTTGATTTTAGAAGTTCGGTTTTTTCAGTGTCTTTATACTCAAATGTAACTATGTGGCATATGTATAATTAAAGTACTTCTAAACTGGGTGTATAGGGTATCTCCTAATCGTTACCTCTCGTCTCTCATCAGCACTCTTGCTTATTTCTGTTTTTGTTTCTGCCTTTTATCGCTCGATTTGATATAATTTCGGTTTGGAATGCATTGAAATTATAAAATTCCACAAAACGCAACAACAAGCATAACTATAATTACAACTACAACAAAAACAAAAACAACAACAAATGCAGAACAACAACTAAAATAACAACATGCTAATAGACGCAGAGTTATCGGAGCTCAGCGATCTTCAACAAACAGAACACCGCGTGCAAATTGATTTTCGCTCTTTGCATGCAAATTTCAATCAAAATTAATTAGTTAACATTTTTATTGTTGTACAAATGAGCAAAATTAATTTGCATGACTATTAAAACGAATGACTTTCGTGCAATAAATAATGCCAGCCAACCAACAGTAACAACAACAACAACAACAACAGCAACAACGCAAACTGCGAGCGAACAACAACTGTAAAAAATCAACTTTTTTTGAGACTCAAATACATATACATCCATAGAAAAAAAACAAGTAAACCAAATATATATTTTGTATAAACGAAAATGAAATACTCTTCCATTTAAGCTTAGACTCTTTCAAGTGGTTTGTCAAACTTAAAAAAATTATGGATAATATGAAAATAACAATATATGGTTTAATGTTTTATGTTAGAACTAGGGATTAAAACCGAAACGAATATCGGTTTCAGTTACGGTTTCGGTTATGATCGAATTACGGTTTCGGTTATGATCGAATTACGGTTTTCGGTTATCGGTTATGCAAAATCTTGGAGTATCGGTTTTGTAACGGTTATCGGTTTTTTATAAGATTCGGTTTAAAAATAACGGTATGGTTTCGGTTCACAAAAAAAAGAAATTAAGGTTTTCGGTTCACCAAAATAAGACGCTTTATTCATTGTCTTACATGAAAAAAGTCTTAATGCCCTTTTTAGTCTGGAAAATAATGTTATCTGGTGACTGGAATAATCCAATGTAATGTCGATTTTATTATAATTTGATCTCATATAAATTTGGTTCATTTGGTTCGAAAATTTGGATTATTTTGATTTTACTGAACTTTGATAACTTTGAACTGCCATAACTTTGTCAAAAGTCAATCAATTTTTATGCGGAATGTAAATTTGAGCATGATTTTACCTCCAAATTCGTTCTGCATTTACATTTTTTTCATTTTAGAAAATTTTTGAAATTTGAATTTTTTCGAAATTTTACAGTGTTACCCCTTTATCTTTTTTGATTTTTTCGAAAAAATTCGAATTTTCAAAATGAACAAAATTTAAATGCAGAACGAATTTAGAGGTAAAATCATGCTCAAATTTACATTCCGCATAAAAATTGATTGACTTTTGACAAAGTTATGGCAGTTCAAAGTTATCAGTACCTGCGACGGCCAGTAGCGAAATTAAACCTTATAAATCAATCGATTACTAAACGGTTATGTCGGTTTAAAGATTTATAATTTAAAATCAATTTGATTTTTCTTTTGTATTTGCGAATATATTTTCTTCAAGTCGATCGCAGTTTTATAGTATCCTACATATTGATTAGGGTATATTAAAATAACGCTCCATTGCCCGCTTAACACCTGATGCGATGGGACGCAACTCTGGGCACAATTTATGGGTGCGCTACCACAAAACCACAAAACTACAAAACTATCGGGTTACAAGGCAACAAGACAACCTACAACATGTTCTGCAGTGCTTCGGCAGTTTTTGGGATCTGCCGAGAGTCGCCCATATGTTGATAATGTTGAACGTGCCACGACTCTGCCAAGTGGCAATATCATTTTGTTAGAGAATTTATCGATTTGTGTGTGTGTGTGTGTGTGTGTGTGTGTGTGAGAGAGAGGGGGGAAGTGGCATTAGAGATGCAATCATTGATATCTGACCCAATTTGCTGCGCTGTTTATGTTTATACTAGTTGATTTAAATGAAAGAAAAACTATACTCATATGCCCAAGAAGTTTTACGAGCATCGTCTTGTCTGTCTTATCAGTAAGATCTGAGGAGCATGTGATAACAAATGCTAGTGAACTGAAAATCAACAATCGACAATGGATACAAAGCAAAGGCCTCGCATAAAATTATAATCATTTTAAAGGTCAGAACTGGCTTATGAAATCAGTTTAATTTTCGAATCGACATTTTGAGATATGAGAGACAAATGAGCGACGCGGGGAGCAAACTTTTAGTAAAACACAATAAAAAAAAACAGAAAAAATAAAAATAAAAAGAAAACAGAAAATGGAAAATGTGGCTACTGTGTAAATGAATGCACGCCATCTAGTGGATCAACTGCCTCCACTTGGAGTGTTGGGGAAATACTCGTGCGTATGCGTGATGTAAGATGGCTCGGGAGTTGTCAGTGACAAACGTTGTACATCAAATCATAAAAGCCAAACGATAATTTTATGCTGCCAATTTAAAGAAACATGCAACAGCAACTCAGAGTCGGAAGCGAGCGAGTGGATCGCTTAAATAGTTGTTAATTAAAACAAGATTCTTCAGAGTGAACTCAACGTTTTCCAAGAATCAATTAACAAACGTTGCTGGCTGCACATTAACCAATTAACTGCTAATCTAATTTTATAGATAGATAGGATAGGATAGGATAGGAGAGGATAGATGAGGATAGGCGAGAGGCAAAGCGCATAGGAAAACATAAGTTAAATCTCAGTGATTGTTGGCTGTTGCTTCTTGATTTTTCCCAATACTCACTCGCATTATCAATGAAATGCAATCCGCTCCAGAGCTGAGCCCTTCAACTAATTAGCATTTTTCACTAAATTCCCAAAGTCCAATTAAAAAACACGAAAACACGACGTTAAGAACCGAGCGATAATTTACCTACATCAATGAGTTTCATTATGGAACAGCCACAACACACGATGACGATGACGATGACGATGTCTTTGACTCTTCTCCCTGTGAGTCTGAGTCTCTCTGTTTGTGTGTGCGAGAGATCTTTATCTCAAAATGTGACTATGGCTCTGAAGATTGGGTCGAGTTGGATTTGGATTTGAAGTCGGTGTCGGAGTTGGAGTCGGAGTTGGGAGTTAAAGCTGGAGCTCTGATTTCACAGCAGGCACTGTGACAGACCACACGAGCGACTTGGTTACCAACCACAATGTCATTCATAATTAAAAACAAAAGTTATACCAATATGTCAAGCATAATTTTTATTTGAATGGCCTACAGAACCAGTCCCCAATCGAAGGGATCTCACTCGCTCTGACTCTCGTAACCCTGGCCACCATAAATTGTTGGCATAATCGAGTCAATGTTGAAAATCTTCTCACCTTTGCTCGTTGCTTCCTGCGACTCCGACTACGAATCCCATTCCAACTCCAACTCCGGCATCTTCTGCAGCGCCAGTCGAGCAGGCAAATTAACATTTGTGTTTGGCTTTTGCTCTTTTATCCGTTTGTTTGGATTAATTTTAAATTCAGTTTGCCTGCTGCACCACTCGGCACCACTCGGCCCCACTCTGCAACTCTGCAACTCTCCACTCCGCATTCTAGTATTAATTACTTTGGCTTCCGAAATCGAATTTACATATTAAAGTCGTTTTAAGGTAAGCAGGCAGGCAGTCGGAGACACCACGATTGTATCGTGCGCGAAGCAATGAAAAAGGCATCGGGATCGGACAGAGGAATGGGAAGGGGAACGGGAATGGAAAGGGGAACGGCAGGGTGCAGTTTGAAAGTCGATCCTCGCAAGACGGTGCAGCAGGTTAAATGGAAATGGAAATCAGCGCCAGCCACAGTTCCAGGTCCAACGTGGACATCTAAAATCAATGGGAGCGAGCGTCAACGACCATTTCACAAATCGATACAACAACAACGACAACAACAGCAACAATGGGGAGAATCTCAGCGACAGTCGTTGGGTCGCCAAGTGTCGATTCTGGCAGAGTCTTTTATTCCGTTTTCTTTTATTTTTATTTTAATTTTTATTTTAATTGGAACAACATAATTCCTAGAAGTTCGCACGAACTAAACACAACAACGTCCAGGAAAGAGCTGCTAATGGAGTTCGTTTGTTTGGGTTGCTTGATTCCTCAGTTCTTCAGTTCTTCAGTTCCCGAGTTGTCGACTTATCCAGTTCCTGGGTTGCTTGGTGTCATGAGCTTGGCAATGCAATCGCCATGAGGGCATCGTAAATTACTTGATCGTGTATTGTGGCTCCCCTTGTGGCAGTGCCCCCAAAAGAGGATTGAAAACAATTAAAAAATTGGCAAACACGAATCGATTGTGATTACAGTAAATTGTTGTCAAATTAGCTCCAAAATGAGCAACTTCCATTGAGCTGAGCAGGAGAGTTGCCTGTTTGCCTGCTGGGTTCCCGATGAGTGGATCAGCATTGGGTGGGTGTAGTTGATAAAGACAACGATCCGTGTGGGTGTGGAGACTGTGTGTGCAGAGAAAGTTGAACTTTTGCAGTCGACAGAGAATTAAAACTGGTTCACGAGGACAGATATAATTAAATAGCTTTCAAGTCGTACCTTTAAATCACAAGTTGGAATCTGAATGATTTATAAATGTTGTTCATAACAAAGAATTGCCAGTCGTTGAGAGTAGAACAATGTTGTATAGAGATTAATCATGGGATCTATAACATATTCTCAACAAATCATTCCTTATATCTATTTCATTCAGCTCAAACTGACAGCATAATTGTAGCAACATTTAAATAAACTCAAGCCCCATGTGGTTATCACATGAGATCAACACATCAAAATAACAATTGGATATTTTAACTATCCCACAACATCTTAATAATGCACACGAATACATGCTGAGAGAGAGAGAGGGAGAGTCAGGGATATAAAGGGAGAGAGAGAGAAACGATTGATCGATCATCAAACGAGAGAAGAATCTCTGAGTCCGATCCAAGCAGTTGAAATAATTATGAAATGTCAAACTTGTGTTCGCGCTCGATTACGCCACTTGACATGGCCAATTAATCTCGGCTTAATTGGTTTGTGCCACAACAACTCACACACACACACACACACACTTACTCACACACAGCGAAAGAGACAGGCGACACTCTGCCTGAGAGCCAGACGATCGATATTGATGTGCATGGGCTTCTGATTTTGTCTTGTAAGATACAAACACACAGATACAGATACATTTGTATCTTTTTTGCTTCAGCGAAATTTGTCATATTTACCGCCGGTGCGGGCCACGTTCAAGGCTGGCAACCTGTGATCGATATATAGAGAATGTCGAGAGTTGAAGCCTGAGAAGGAGCTGGAGATGGAGCTGAATTCAGAGTTGTGCAACGTTTTTGTTGCAAGTTGAGCTTTGAGACTCGATTCTTTCGAACCTCTGGCGGCAACGCCCGCCGCCGCTTGTAGACATTTTATCAGATTCTTTAATTGCGTAAAACATTTTTGGATTCTTCACGTACGAAATTCCAAAACACCGTAGCTTGTTAAAATTCTTCTATCAATGAGCAGCAAACGACAGAGACGACCAAATCAAAGATCAACAGAGACGGATATTGTTGCAAAACAGAGAGAGAGAATATGAGAGAGAGGGAGAGAAATGACGACAACTTATTGGAACACGAGCGCTTATGAAGTGGAACGCACGAAACGCCAATTAAGAAATTGACAAATTAAAGCTGAATGCTTTTTATAATCAAAACAGACAAAGCAAATAAGCTGCCAGCCAGTTGGACAGAGAGACAGTTGGCCAAGTTGGAGGTTGTTTTAACAAAATTTTATGAATTTCGTATTTATTATTATTATTGTTGCTGTTGC
The DNA here is from genome assembly GCA_035042165.1 of Drosophila kuntzei. Lineage (NCBI taxonomy): Eukaryota > Metazoa > Arthropoda > Insecta > Diptera > Drosophilidae > Drosophila > Drosophila kuntzei. The sequence goes on along the minus strand of JAWNLU010001684.1, from coordinate 2,488,503 downwards.
TGTTGTTGCTGTTGTGCGAGCGACTGACAAGTGGCTGCTGCTTGTTTAATTTGTTCATATTTTATTAAAATTAATACAATGAATTCTCTGGCCTGACATTTATTTGCATTTCGCAGAAAACTTTCTTTTTATTTTCAGCTGTTGCCAATCGGCGGCAAATTAACGCAACGGCTTGTTGCAAGCGCATTTTACAATCTCAGTTGAGGTTTTTTGTTTTTTTCGGTTGTTGTTGCCGTTGTTGTTGTTTTGCAACGACAGCAATCAATCGATCAAGCGATCAAGCGATCAAACGAGCGAAAGCTGCACCGGCCATGTCAAAGTCCTTACCACAACGAAGGTAGGAGACATGGGGCATGTGGCATGGGGAATGGGGCATGGGGAATGGGACATGGGGCAGGAGGAGAGCCAATCGATGGCCAACGATGGCTGCTGCTTGCATTCCGAAATGACAAAACAGTTAAAAAATAATTAATTGCGTTGCCTTAAATGGCCTAAAGCGGTTTGGCTTTTTGCTGCTGCTGTTGTTGCTGCTGTTGCTGCTGTTGATGCCGCATCGCTTGCTTGCAACCTGCAGCAGCAACAACATCAGCAAGTGCACATGTTGGACATTCGATGTGTTTCTGCTTCCTTCTCATTGCCCATTTTGGCTTTTGTTTTTATTGCCCGCCTGGAGAGGCTACCGGGTAACATCACCAGCCATCAACCAACAGCCAGCGGCCACTTTAGGGCTTATTAATGATGGATTCTCCTCAATTGTTGCAGCAGCTTTTTTTCCTCATATTTTTGTTGTCGTTTTTTTTTTGTTGTTGCAGCGACTCTTTTATTGCGCAATGTGCAACCACGAAGACGCTGCCTTGCCACAAAGTGCACAAATGTATGTCAACGGCAACAGTCCTGAATGACAAATGAACAAATGTTTGCAGCCGCAGTTTTTTCTTTCCTTATTTCCCCTGTGTTTTTCCTTGCTTTGAACCTGCAACCTGAAAGCTGACACTGCCACTTCCACTTCCACTGTTGGGGCTCGCGAGAGCGTTGTACTAAACGTTTTGGCAGCTTGCCGACTAATTTGGGCCACATTGATGAGCTTTTCCATGGTCCCATGGGGAGCAGAAAATGGAAATTGATAAAAAGCTGTCGGCGAGATATCAATTGTGCTATAAAGCAATAAAACAATTACCAATAATTCAGATTATAAATAAATAAACACATAAGAAGCATAAGAAAGATCTCTGCGATCTGAAAATATTTCCATATTATTTTTCTGATATCCCAGAATATATTTCTATCACAATCTTTCTTCAATAGAAAAGAGTTATCGAGAGATCTATAATGGAAATTGGATTGAGTTATTTTTATTGTTATTAATTGTTTTCTTTAATTTTTTCAAAAACACATAATAATAACATAAATATAATAATGAAGAATAGGCGAAAAACTTATAACCAGGGATTAAAACCGAAACGAATATCGGTTTCAGTTACGGTTTCCATTATGATCGAAATAAGGTTTTCGGTTATCGGTTATGCAAAATCTTGGAGTATAGGCTTCGTAACGGTGATCGGTTTTTTGTAAGTTTCGGTTTAAAAATAACGGTATGGTTTCGCTTCACAAAAAAAAGAAATTAAGGAAAAAATTGTTATCTGGTGACTGGAATGATCCAGTATAAATTTGGTTCATTTGGTTTGAAAATTTTGATTATTTTGATTTTACTGAACTTTGATAACTTTGAACTGCCATAACTTTGTCAAGAGTCAATTAATTTCCATGCGCAATGTAAATTTGAGCATGATTTTACCTCCAAATTCGTTCTGCATTTACATTTTTTTCAATTTAAAAAAATTTTTGAAAATCGAATTTTTTCGAAATTTTACAAATTTTACCCCTTGATTTTTTTTGATTTTTTCGAAAAAATCGAATTTTCAAAATATCACAAAGTTTAAATGCAGAACGAATTTGGAGGTAAAATCATGCTCAAATTTACATTCCGCATAAAAATTTATTGACTTTTGACAAAGTTATGGCGGTTCAAAGTTATCAGTACCTGCGTCGCGACGGCCAGAACCGAAATTAACCCTTATAAATCAATCGGTTACTAAACGGTTATTTTGGTTTAAAGAGTTTCGGCCTATGGGTTTCGGTACAGCGGAAAAATATTTTTCGGTTACGGTTTCAGTTACGGTTACAAATTTCAATCGGTTATTACCGGTTAAAGGTTACGGTTTCGGTTAAGGTTGTAATCCCTGCTCATAACATCTTGCAGAATCAGAGAATCCTTAAACAAATTAACTCTCTCCGAGCTACTTTTAAATTCTCCATAAAAATAATTTTAGTTAATTTTCAATTGAAAACGATTCCCATTCCCATTTTGGAATAAGCTTTAAGTAAATTTTTTTTATTTTTTCTTTTATGAATTCAAATTTATTACAATGTAATTTTATTTTTAATTTTACATTCGAATTTTTTACTTGTATTTAAACTTTAATAAATAATTTATTTTCTCTGTCGACTGCTTTTAGTCGACGTTAAATAAATAACTAAAATAAAAAAAAAGAAGATGTTCACATAAATTAACAGTAAATGATCTTTATTTATGTAAGATTCAAAATTGTTAAAATTCTTCAATCAATGCCAAAGTTTGTGTGGAACAATGTTGTTTTCCTCACACGCCCAACAATAATCTTATATCTAAATATCAAATAAACAATATAAATAAATCACGATGAATGTCGCTTAGACAAACAAACTAATTTTCACTTTTATTTAACAAATGAGCTGTGCTCAAATAACAAACACACACTCACACAGATACAGTCACGATCAGATGATCATAAGTTCAAATCTGTAACGACTTAACGAGCTAGTTTTAATAACTCGACGTCCAAAATTGGCAGCCACCAAAGAAGGTTAAATAAATATAGATGGAAAGGGTTAGGTGAGGAGGAAGGAGAGAGCTATAAGTAATTTATGCTCTGGGACACGGGACCCCGATTATAGATCGTAAGCAACGCCCAAAAGAAAGATTAGCGATCGCCAATGCAAAGGGAAACGACAAATCGAGAATGCTTTGGCGATAAATTTCAATCAAAAGGCGAGAGACGACAACAACAACAACAATTGTCGTGGGTTTGTTGCATAATTAGACAGCATCTATAGGTATAAGAGTCTACAGGTATTTATAACTCATTGTTATTGCTGAAAATTCCACTGGGAAAGGGCTCTAAATTAGATTTACGAGTGTCGATCAATGGATCATGGGGCTCAATTAAAATCAGCTTAATAATTTTTTCGATTCGCTGTGCACCGTTGGAGATGGGACACAAATGTTAGAGGGAAGGGCGAAAAGAGAAGAGGGAATACGATTGGGAATTGGATGTTCAATATAATAGCCGAGCATTTCTTAGAGTGCGATAAATAAAGTGTGATAATAATTTTATGAAAGAGCCTGGCGAGGTAACAAATCAATGGAATATAATACGCAGAGAGCCAATAAAAAAGATTTGAAGAAGGCATTTACATTCATGAACATAAATCTTACAATTTTGAACCCAAACGAACCAAATCGGACAGCCAACAATTTCATTATGAGCCTGGAGCACCATCAATGAATGAATGGTTGAATAGTTTGAATAGAGATGCATGAATGAATGACTCAGACTACATACACTCGGTCTTGGAGGACCTCACAATTGGAAGCGTGCATTTTGGGCGATTAAGTGTTAAATAGACAATCCCGAATTGGCAGGATCGCAGGACATGTTATTTATGGGTTGCAGAAACAAAGACTTGCCCCTGTCGCTTGAAACTGACTAGAAACTGTTTCAATTAGAATTAGTCTGCAGGTAGTAATCACTCCATCTCCTTGGTGGTCAGTTCAGATCAGGCAACTTGGCAATGAAGTGCAATTCCTGCGCATGCGCCGCTGGACACTCCAGTGAATTTGATAATTACAGTGAGTCAATGGAGCTTTCAGGCTGGAACTCTGCTGCCTGCCACCTCAAGCGCCGCGGCGCCGCAATTAACCCGAAACCATAAAACAAAATGAAGCTAAATGTAAGCTCTGCTAATTAAGATATGGATGCCTGAGATAGTCCGCTTCAATGACCCGCCAGTGCCACTCAACTCCCCCCCAATCCCTTTCTGCTACAATGGCAACTGCAACTGAAAATTGCCTGCACCTTTCGACAAGTCATTGAGCTGTTAAATTTATTTAATGCGTTACAAAAGGCTCGGCCATGTTGGCACTTGGTTTATTATTAATTTTTATTGCTCTGCTCGATTACAGCAGGTTGTTGTGCATCGCCAGGCCAAAGGATTCCCATGATCCCATCCCTTTGATCGTTGCAACCTGCTGCGCTTTTGTTGCGACCCCTTCAAATTCGAGTGCCTGCAAAAGGACACCGAAAAATTGGAAAATGCATTTTGCTGAATGAATGCAGTTCATTCATGTCAAGATCCTTTCATTCATTCAACTATTCGACTCGTAGTCTCGTGGGTGTGTCCTTAAGGATTACACTAATGCGTGCGTTGTCCTGCACAACATTTTAATGTACTCACTCGAGAGGATTTAATGATGTACATGTTCCCATCAAGTTCAAGTGCTCCACAGTCGGTATAAATTCGCAAAAAAGGATTTTCTTCTGTCTTTGTTCAATAACACGAGAATCCTTTCTTCTTGCTTCGTTGCCTTTCTTTTTCAAGAACCTTTCATACTTTATGACTCTACAAAGCCGCATATTTCTCATGTCACAAAGTCAGACACTTGAGTTGTTTGAAGTGTTTGTTGTCTATTCGCATTGTCTCCAGCACTCAAGACACTTGAATACTCCTCATCCTCGACTGGTCAGCGACTGTTCTTGGTCAAGTGCCTGCTGTGCAGGTGATCGCACGAGCCGATCCTTCTGACTTTGCTATTTTCCCTTTGGCTTTTGGCACTTGGAACTGATCCGCTTAATGCAAATCGCCTGATGTGCTTAACTCTTTGACTCCCTCGACTTCCATCACATACATGTAAATCTCAGATTAAGCAGCAACCGATTGAGATCAGAAGAATTTGGTACAAAGTATTACAAGGCTCGAAAGTCATATCAAAGAATGGAATACTCTTCTATTGAGTTCAATAGTAATGCAAATCTCTTGATGCGATGCGATTAGTCAGTAACTTTTCCAGATTACAAGAAGGGTCGAAAATCATATGAAGAAAGCGAAGACTGCTAAACAACGAAATATTTAGTTTAAAATTTATTAATAATTTACTAGGAAATGAGCAAAACGTTCTTAAATTACATTATCTACACTTTAAAGTATTTTATTTTCGATAAGTCATCAATGATTGAACATTATTTTCAACGAAAATTCATGTTATTTGTTTATAATATTTCATAATTATAGTTGCATTCTGCTGCTGCATCGTGACACATCCTTTCTCATAGGATGGAGGTATTAGCTGGCGTCAAAATCAAGCAAAAATTAATACACTCACGCTATGCTGTCAGTGAGATGAAAACAACGTTGTCTCATAAATACGCATGAGAGATCCATCCATTCATCCAGTGGCAGCATTTCAAAGGAAATTATTTGCCAAGTGTCTGTGCCCCCGTCTTCTCCTCCCTTACCTCCCCTCCCCCTGTCCCACTAGTTATGGCCATGTTGCAGTGAAGCATCCGTTGAGCTTACGCAATCGATGAGCGGGCTCATTACGAAGGTAACGTCGTGGATGGAGTCATGGCTGACACAGCTGGCAACAACAGCAGTGGCAACAAATGGCAGTTGCAAGTTTTTGTGTGGTTTTTAATTAACGCTTTTGCACAATGCTTGTCTAATTACGCCTATGGTGCCATGACAACAGCCACAAAGGCGACATCAACTCGAACTAAATCATCAATATTGTCAGCAAAGATGTGGAGAAACAGCAGCTGCCGTCTTCGGGATCCTTTGGGATCAGCAATAGACCCGGAGTCAACGAGACGACGATCATCGCATGGCAATTAGGCATTGGCAGAATTTAATGCATTATTGATTGGATTACATTTGCATTGAAATGCGCCAAGACTTGCCAGCAATCTCGAGCTGATGAAGTCATACGAGAAAGAAGCGATCGGCTACGCAACAGAAATGCCAATTTAAAATGGCTAAAATAAATTGGTAGCCAGCGCAAAATAGACTATCATCAATTGAAAATCAATATGTCACATAAATTGGAAGGGAAATCAACGCCAGCAAAAAGGAAAATTGAAAACCAAAATGGACAACGGCCAAAATGGCAACTCGCACTGCGATTACTTTGCTATAATTCGTTTTTGTTATGGTTGTTGTTGTTGTTGCTGTTATTGTTGTTGTCGCTTGGGTTTTATTGGCCACTTTTGGCCACATCAGCGACAACGATGAGACAAGCTCGCTTCCTGCCGGGCCTGTCTGCACCGTAGAGCCTTAGGATCCCATCGACAAGTTGCCATTATTATGCGCATGTTGGCATTACATTGTTGCTTTAGCCATAGCTTTAGCAGTTGTTGCTTGTTGCTACTATTGTTGTTGCCGGATTTGTCAGCGATCCTCAAAGTGATAAAAATTGCTCGTAAATCCTTAACGAGTGGAACTAACACGCGCTTGAACTACTCCAGAGCTCATCCGTACTTCAACTCCCACCCGCAACCACCACAACCACTACAACCACCACAACCACACACCACATTTGTCTTTTTAGCGAGCTCCTAAAACAACACAACAACAACAACAACCATAACAATCATTGAAATGGAACAATGGCCGATCCTGGCAATGGACGCGCTCATCTCTTGATCTGCATTGTTAGCAGCTTCCAATGTGTCTTTTCTTTCCTTGTGCTTTGCATTCAACATTCAAGATTCAACATTCAACATTCAGCATTCAACATTCAGCCTTCAGCTGAACTCACACCAACGCTCCACTTTATGCATCTCAAACACCAAATTGACTCCATTAAATTCCAATTGTCCAATGCTCGTCTCTGAGGATTCTCTTGCTTCCTTCTTTTCAAAGCATTTCTGGTTTTCCTCCTTCCAAGTTGAAGGTTATTATTATGGCCTTTCTTCATCTCTACTTTTAGCTATCAGATCAAAGCTTGTGATACAATGATAAGTTTGATAATTTGCATAGATTTTCACTGATAAATGACGACTAAATTGATATTACCCAACTGGCCTAGATTTTGCACAGTTTTCTTAGAATTATTCAACAAACTGAAGTAAAGTCAACTTTTAAATAAAAAGTAATGAATGAAAATTTACAGATTTACGTTTTTTTTTTGAATATATAAACATTTCAAGTAATTGAGTTAAGTCTGTTAAAAAAATGCATATAAAAACTAATCAAGCTTTAAATGCACATATCATTTAACAGTTATTGGCAGTCGATTAAAAAAGTCATAAAATTATATATGAACATGCACTACATTTTATTCTTATCTTTATTATACTCACAATCTGTCTTAAAGCAACTATAATTAATAGATTAAGTATTCCGATTGATGGGTTATCTTAGATTGTACCTTTCACTATAAAAGGAAAGTATTAGATGAATTGGGAGGCTGTCTGAAACAATAGGGAAATATAGGATATAGTTATTATAATTATTATAGGAAACCAACATGTCATCTGTTTCGGAAGATTCAGACGTAGGGTGAGAAGTAGGCAATTTTTTAAAGATCAAATTAAATTAAAGCCAATTAACGATTTAGTAACTTCATCAAGAATCTATAAATTAGCCATATATTTTAAAATATAACCCAACTCTTAATTGCAAATGGAAGCAAGTATAGGGTATAATTATACGAGAATACTCTTAGTTTTGCATACTAATGGAGGCTTTTCTCATTTGAAACAAGCTGAAAGCGAGCTGAAAATGTATTCAACAAATTTTCGATTTAAACGATCGACCAATTAACATATTTACATAGTAGAGACAGACGTATTACAATATGTCCAAGCAAACGGGTTTTCGACCACCCAGTAACCCCCAGCGGGGGGCGGTGCATGAGGGTGAGAGGGAGAGTTGATTACAAGCTTAATAAGTAGGTGTTGACAGTTCGTTAGAATAATAATAACTACTTTAAAATAAAGCCAAAGGCATGCCGATAATTAATTACAAGCGATTAATGACAGTGTTATCTAAGCGTATGACAAAATGTTTTGCCGGCAACAGCAACAGCAACAGCAACAACTACAACAACCACAACAGTTGGTGGATCGCTTGAGTTCAGCTGAGCTCATGCGTAGCGCCGTCAACTTGTTTGGGGGGAGGGGGGAGTAGAGGGAGGGGCGTGTCAATTGCCGCCCGCTGTTTTCTAACTGTTCCGCATAATTTGCAAATGATTTGATAAACGTCTCCATTCATCGTGGATTCAGTGAGCGCCATCCAAATGCAACAGCGACTGCTCTACTTTGAGTGGTTGCAGTGGTTCAAGTGGTTGTTGTGGAAAACTAAACAAAATCCTTTTAAATACAATATGTCACATGACTTTGCCCCGCATTTGTTTGCTTTGTTACATATTGTTTGTTTTCCTTTCTATTTATTTTTCCATTTTCCAAACTTTACTCCATTTCGGGCGCATAATTAATGTTCATGGCGACCCTCTTCGGAACCGTCGATTCTTAAGTAGGGTGCGTCCCCCTTCTAAGACACATAATTACGTTGTTTCATTAACAGCATTAGTAGCCATCATAATTCACTCTCCCCAAAAAAAGAAGACACAATGCCGCCGACAATGCTACAACCAAACAACTTGAGGTGCATCTTTCTCCTCCACCTCCACATTCTCCTCCTCATCCTGATCATCTACTTCTTGTTCGAGAGCAAGATTTATTGGCATTAACAGATCGCTCAAATACCTTTTACTGGGTGGCAACTGGAGAGAGTGGTATAGCGAAGGCATCCATAAGTGTTATATGATATTGTTAAAGTATCTATAAGTATACCCTCTATAAGTGTTATATGGTTCGGTCTTTGAAGATCTGTTGAAACTATTTAGCAGATATTCGTAAGTGAGCTACTTGTGTGTATGTAGATTGGTTTAGACATGGATTATTATTTAATAGATTATCCATTCTTAAGTAGTTGTCACTCATCTCTGACTTGGTACTAAAGAAAATTATACCCTGTACACAGTAAGGTTGGTATGAAGAGTATAATAAAGTTGTTTAGCTGTATTCAATATCCAGACAAAGTAGTAGTTAACACTGTCGATTTCAAATTTAAATTATATATTATTACAACATGAAATGTGATTGACATAATTTAATTTAAAATTTTTAATAACTCTAAAAAAGCGCTAATCTAAATATTTAACAAAGAAGCTATTCAAAAGACATTTTTCTCCATCTAAACTTTAATTTTAATTTTGAATTTTTAATATTTAATTAATCAACAAAATTCTATAATCTAAGTAGTTTACAAATGAGTTACTCAAATAGAATATTGTCTCCATCTAAACTTGAGATAAGTGAGTATGCTCATTGAGTTATGTGAGACTGTTAAATATTCAGTACAGGGCATCTGACAGTCTATCATCTTGAAGTAGAGTGCTGTAACGCATTATGGATTATTAATGGAATGGGTTGTGCACGGGCATATGACGGGACATTGATCATGGACACACACTCTTCCTCTATCTCTCTCTCTCTCTCTTCTTCATCATCTCTCTCTCTCTCTCACTCGCACTCTCATATCTTTCTCTCTGAAGTGGAGGCGACACAAACTGACTAATGCAATCTCAAGTATGTGCGACACGCGGTCTAAGGGTGCTGTGGCAGAGAGGGGAGCTTCAACATGTGGCATAAAAAGATGCATTCTCCCTCGGAGAGTAGGAGAATGATGCGGCTTGTCGAATTTATGTGGAGCGGCATGTTGCCATTGGCTTGCCGCTTGGTGGCAAGTTCTCGCACGCATTTAAATACCTAATAAAAGTTACACTTGAAAATTAATGAGCAACGTTTTAAGGCAAACATTTATGGAACACGACAAAGTGACAACACTTGAATTAAGTTGTTCACTCTGCTCCCTCTGCCCCTTCAGTGGATCTGCCCCTCATCTCTGCACTCGTTATTAGTATTGTTGCTGCTGGTTGCCTTTCAGATGTCACTTCATGCCATTGCCATTGCCATTCCGCGCCTGTGTCTCCGACTTCGTCTCCGGCTGCGTCTCGCTGAGATTTCATTTTAGTTGGTGTAATAAATTTTGTGGTTTAATGGGGCGGGCGTTTGTCGACGTCAGCATCAATGGCAATGGCAACGGCAGCGGCAACGGCAGCGGCATGACTCTGAAGTTTCACTTTGATATTCGAGCGTCTATTAATGAAAACGTTTCCAATGTGCCGTCCGCTGTATTCCTGGCCAGACCCAGTGCGAGTGGGGCGTACTTTTCTGGCCTATTCGTATGTATTTTATAGGGCACGGTTCCTTTTTTAATGCACTCAAATGACTTACTCAGCCTCTCACAGCCAAACAACATACAACACATAAACGACACTATTAAACTGACAAAAATTGACACTAATCATGCTTGGCTGACAACTGAAAGGGTGGCCGACCATTTGTTGAGGCCCCCACCACCAACCCGGACTAGGGGCAGATGCCACATTTTGTAGAGCTGTCATGTATCAGTCTGGTAATAGTTTATGTATCAACACCCAACAGATCGTTTGTACTTATCTACGCATAAAGACTGTACTCACAAAATAAATGATAGTAATATAAAATATGTATTCATAACAAAACAAGTATTATTTTAAACATATAAAATCTGTATGCTTAAAATGAATAAAAATATATATGAAGTATTTCAAATTTAATATTAGATATTCATAATAATGTTTTTTAATATATAAACATTGTAGTCAATCCGATATTTATATATTTATTTTTTCAGTCGGAAAAAGAAAATTAATTGTTAATTAAAATAAAAATTAAACTAAAAATTAACAATTAAATTATTATTAAATTTAAAATGAAAACTGAAACCAAAAAAATGTAAAGTTGAGGGTATAAAAAAGAATAATTGATCAAACATTGGTTGTCAGGAAAAAACCATTCAGAAACCCATTCAGATCCATATAAAAAATTATAAAATAATAAAAAAAAAAACAAAACTCAATTGTGAAATATTTTACTATAATATTGTATACTATATTTAATGTTCTTTAAATTAAAATTTACAATTTCAATGCCACTCCTTTAAATCCATTAATCTTAATTTCCAATTTCCGAAAGAATAAGCTTATCGTAATTTACATTTTAAATTTGTCGAATCAAATCTAAAATTAATAATTATTATCATTAATTTTGATCGAAAATTAGAATAATTGAAATATGTAAATGATTAGGTAGTAATTATTTGCATCTGCCAGAAGTAAATGTTACAAATGGTCAGTAGCAACTGGAAGGTGGCAGGTGGCAAGTGTTAAGCCATAAACCAGGTAATACGTGGAGTGCTATCAATACCAATGGCAAGACGGTAAACAGGGCGCAGCATCGCATCGGGGCACAAAAGTCCAACACCATCGCTAAACGCAGCAAAGTAAATTGTTCGATTAATTGGATTTTAACAGCGACAAGTAGTCGCCAGGCCAGGACAAGATGCAATGAGCGCCACAAAAACTGCAACATTCCCCAACTGCAACAGCAGCAACAGCAGCGGCAGCAACCAGAGGCAGCAACATGAACTCTTGTTTGTTGTGGCAGCAAAACGAAATAGAGATGAATTTACAGCTACAAATCGCTTGATCAGTCAACGTTTTAGCCACGTCTAATTGTCAGTCAGTCAACCAGACTGGGAACGTCAACAGTGACTGCCTGAAAGAGACAGACACACACTGAGATAGAGGCAACCGCAAACTCGACTCGAAACTGGCAGCAAAAAAGAGGCCCCAAAGTTGAATTTTTATTGTTGTCACAGCAATTTCAATTGGTTCGATGAGCATTCCAGCATTGCACGCGGCCAACTAGCGGAGAGGCCCATGGCACAAAAAAAAGGAATAACAATAATATGTACAAGTACAACAACAAAACAAGAAGAAGAAGAAGACGAAGACGAAGAAGACCAAGAGAGTAAAAAGACAAACAAACTGGCTTAGACAACGTTGAACACACAGCTCCATCATCGATATTATGTCGAGAGTCAGACGATTAATGATTGCCAAGGTGAAGATCTCATCGGCAGGCAGTTGCTTATATTTGTAGATATGTACATATGTCTACAATATACTATATATATGTATGTATGTGCGGGAATTTTATTCGGACTTTTTGTCTCACTGCTCAATGTCAGTCATGCAGTCAGTTCGTCAGTTTGCCAGTCTGTCCATTTGCCAGCCAAAGTCTCTCTCCTCTCTCCGACACTTGGTATTTATGCCAATTAGTATGAAATTTCTTACGTGCCTTCAGACAGCAGCAAAGCAACTGCAACTCCAACTCCAATTCCAATTCCAAGTCCCGTCCTCATCACAGCTACTTCTGCTTCGGATTCTGCTTCTGCTTCGGCTTTTGCTGTTGCTGCTTCCGCTAAAACTGGTCCAGTTCCATTTCACGATTTCACCCTAATACGATATAACTCCTGCTGCTTACCCGTATTGTCTCTGTATCTGTACGAAAGCGGCCTTAGCGCCATTTTTGTCGCGCTTTGTCGCTTCGTCGCTTTGGCTCTGACTTCGGCTTTGCTTTTGGCGCTTCTGTCTTCAGCTAATCAGCTTGGCCAAATCAAATATATATTTAATTTGCTGCTGTGTGTTTTCGATAGACTCACTTTAGCGCGACATTATCTACACACTAATTAAGAAACAATTTAATTTCAAAATATATCTCAAATTATAATAATATCAAATATCAAATAATAATATATTATTATTTTAATCTTTAATTTAAAAAAAAGATGCAAAAATTTTGTAGTTTTAAAGCTTCGGTAGATATGCACAAATATTTTATTCAACATAATTTAGAAAATGTAATTTATTTTTCTTCAAAATTAAAGAGTTTTTATTTCCTATTAACCCTATAATATATTTTTTAAAGCTTCGAGGTCTCATAACTTTTTTGTGTAATATCTTACTTAAATTTAACAGTATCTGCGGATGCTTTACTGCTCTTATAAAATTTGTTTTGAGTGTGTACACTTTATCAGCAAATTTTAAAACATATTATTATATCGTATTAAATGCCAGGTTTAATTGGTTAACATGAAAAAAAGAAAAATAATTAAATGGTGAAGTAGATTACTCATTTCTACATATTCGTAGAACATTTACCTATAGGTCCAATCGACAAATTTCCATCAATTTTCCAACCAGCAAGTGCAATTCTCTCTCTCTCTCTTTCTCGTGTTTTCTGTATCCCCATCTCTTTTTCTCTCGCTTGCCTCGTTAGGCGACGGCGGCGGCGGCTTCAATAATTGAGCAATTATTCATTCAAATGGATTGCCAATTTCGCTGACCAACCTACTCCTGCAACTGGAGGCAGGAGGCATGATCCCAGAGTCAGGCCCCCAATGCCAAAGCCAATTTAGCAACATTGCATCGCATCGAACTGCAATTGCGATTGCAATTATAAAACAATCACTTGTCCGGCTAGGCGGCTCCCGGTCGCCACCTTAACGGCTGCCCATTATTTTGGGGCGGCGGCCACGCAAATTGTGCTTACTTAATAAGTCGTACAACCTGCTAATGTGAGCAATTTACCAAAGGAACGCGCTACCTGGTCTGGTTGGGTCTGGTCTGGTTGGGTCTGATCTGGCCACTGCACTGCACTGCATCGACCTGGCCCGATCGAGTCTGGCCTGGTCGGGACTGCGGGCCGTCCTCGCGCATGCGCAAATGCGATTGCAATCAGCGACTGAGCTGAAAGGCTGAAAGGCAGGAAGGCAGGAAGGCAGAGAAGCTGGCTGGACTCAGTAGCCATGGCCAGTAGCCAAGAGTCTGAGTGTGTGAGTGCGCACAATAAAAAGGTGCGAGCTTAAAGAATTTATGGGCCAGCTTGAGACATCGATAAGCTGCCGCAGCACGAGAAACAAAGTCGCTTGGACAGCGCACCTAATTATTATAAATAAACCAATCGAACAATAAAGATCTGTGGGCCAACTTTCCACGAACTCTGCCCAAGTTGCCTATAAGAACTTAATCGCAAATGAGATTCAGAACTGGAACTGAAACTCAGACTCAACTTGATGCTGAACCTGAAGCTGAAACAGAGACTGAGGTTGGCAACGCCATCGATAACACAATCGATGATGAGGCAATGGCAATTGGCCCAAAAAGCAGGCCCGGTTGCCTAACAAGCGCTTGCCACGGTGACGAGCAGCAGCGGCCTTCTGGATTCTGGATTAATCGCTGACATGGGCCATGCCATGGAGTGCCCCTTCTGGACTGCCGGTCTGCGGGCTGGAACGGAGACCCAGATAACGCGCTGACGTAGTTAAACATATTGTAATTGCTGGGCTGCCGTTTTGGCCAAACAGTCAAGCAGTCAAAGAGCCAAAACGGGTTTCGTCTTGAAGTCTGGAGCCTGCAGCTTGGTCATTGTTTACCCTGTGGACGGCGGCTGTATCTCTGGCTTAGCATCAGATTACCACTCTATGTGCAGACAAAGGCAGGGCCTTTAAGCCAATAAGTGGAAGGCGTCGCGATCTTGTCGTCGTCGTCGTCGTCCTCGTTGTTTCGGCCTTTGATTTTTGTGGATCAGACTCGCTTCACAGCCTCGACTTTGCACAGTAGCCGTTCGATAATTTGCTACGGCATTCCAAGTGTATGTCTCCTTATCCCGCATGTCAATCAACCTCCTAATTATTCTCTGAATGCAAAAGATAATTGGCGTTTTGGGTGCTACCGCGGATGATCGAAAACGATCGAGGATGATCGAGGTACATCGAGGATATCAATTTCAATATAATATACGAGAGAACGCGCCATCCTTTGACAGTTTTGTGGCAATTATGACAAACAATAGGACCCTGTGGAGCCGATGGCAGTTGCATCATTGGATGCTTAATCAACACAACTAAAATCCAATTAAGTCCATAAAGAGCAGCCACTAAAAACCAGCTCAATAACAAGGAAACAGAATTCAACCTTAATGGGTCGCAGCATTTATGCCCTTCTAGTTTGTGCCAGAAACTTGAACAGAAATCAACTTAATAGAGTTTTACTCATAAGTAAAAATTGCAAAATTAATCTGCAAGTTTAATTAAATAGATTTAATTTTAATATAAGTAATAATGGTAAAAAATAATGACACAACATTTTGCTTTCGATATGGAAGATTTTTAGGTCATTATATTCTGTAATTTTGCCAACAATTTTTTTTATACTCTTTCTAAATGTATTATAGGTCATCATATAATATTTTGTAATTGTGCCCACTATTTTCTTTTTCTTTTATACTCTTTCTAAAAGTATTCTGTCTGAAAGTATTATAATTTTGGTATCAAATGTGTTAACTCAAGTAATTAATTCTAAAGCAATTTCTTGATAAAAATGTATGAGCTATATTTAAAACTTAATACACATTGACTAGTAATTAAGGCTAGGTGTATAGGATTTAAAAATAGTATTATTTTTATTTTAAAATTAACTAACTATCACATGCATTTTATTATATTCTTATGTTGATACAAACATAGTCAGGTAGCTAATATGCCCCCAGCAAGGGTAGAGCATCAACAGAAGCCGCAGCAGTATTGTCAGTGTGAGCGGCAGCTAATTCATTTGGCGTCCCAGCAGGTTGCCAGTCGTCGGGCTATCTATGAGTGGTAATCATGCTGAGAACGCGTTGCACTCGTTGCACATTCACAGACATTCACAAGTATTCACATACACTCACATACATACATATGTATAGATGCAACTACGTCCTGGTCCTGGCAATTCGGCGAAGTGCAGTCGGCGATCGTAGCACATAGCTTTAAGTGTAATGAAATCACACATAGACAGACCTAAAGATAGCGAGAGAGAGACGGATAGAGAGGAAGAGAGGGAGAGAGAGAGAGAGTGACTAGAAGGCAGGTGGGGCATTGGGGGGGTTGAACGATCGACACTTTATACGTTACTCCGGCTGTTGTGTAAAACGATTGGCGCGTTAATCAACGTACAAATTTCCTACTTATATGGCTTGCGAATTAAATCGTTCCCTCGAGATCGCTGCCTGTCCCGCTGGTCCGCTGGCCCGTTGCTTGGTCCGCTGGCTGACAGCTGGCGATTAGAACTGGAGCGATAAATTATACAATTGCCATGCGTGAGAGCTGAGCTGTTTGTTGGCCAGTTTGGGGCAGAGGAACAGAGAAACAGAGGAACAGGTCCCCAGCTCATCGGCTCTGACAATTACACTGATTATATTAAATATATGAGGCCCATATATGGGCCATAGCCATGCTTTTGCCATGGGAGTGTTAACTGTTTGCCTTCATTGGCATAACGAATATGTAATTTGGTGCAATTTGCTGCCCCGCAAACTATGCAACACGAAACTCACGAGAACAAGAGAAAACTATGCAAATTACCTCAGACCCTGATTACTTGGAAAAAAAATTAAAATTTGTGTTCTCAATGTTGTTGTTTTTGCTTGTCGCTGTTGTTGTGAAAGTATGCACTTTGGTGACCCCGTCCACCTCTCTTACAATTATGCGCCTCGTCACGAAAAAATCAATTAAGTTAGAGGAAACTTTTGAGCTAAACGCTAAACAATTGCGCATAATTACACACAGGGTCCAACTGCATTGCCTCAATTTGTGCATTTGCATAAGAAATAACAGCAACAAGAACAATTAAAGTACAAAATGGAAAAAGTTAATGACCCCACAACTAATGAAATTCAAGCAGACGACCCCAAAACACACCTTTGCGGCCGCTTTGAACATAGGCATAACAATTTATTACTTAAACTATTGAATGCTTTAAGTAAGCAATTGTTAAATTAGAGCTCAAAAAGTTCAAAAACTCTAATCAAATACTATAAATTTTGGTTTCGTATGCGCATAGCATTGTTGACAAAGAATGTTGTGTAAAAGCAATATTAATATTATACTTTATGGCGAGTCCTGAAGAATGTGCGACTTAAGGGGTGGAGGCAGACTCTTAAACGAAGCGCACAAAAAATCGATTTCGAATAGTTATTCGTTTGTTTGAAGTAGGCCTACAGTGCTTTATTATTTCAACACATATTTTTATAAAAATTCTTTGTACTTACTTAATAAATCGAACACAACAGCTGTTAATGTCTACACGTTATTAACAGTATTAAAGGAGAATTTTGAAAAACCATTGTATGCGCGCCAAATGAAGCAGTCAGCTGATTGCCGATCTGGCAACCCCAGACTGCAAAACATCAGTGTTGTAAGTCGGTCAACAAATTATCGATATCCATATCGAAAGCAAGCAATCGAATCGAATGAAACGCTTGCGAATCCCACGAAAGAAGCAAAGCAAAAGAGGAAAAACAAAACCCCAATTCAATTGTGAAAAGTGCGAATTTCGCGTTAAAATCACCATCTTTTGGGCAGAAAACATTATTCATTGAACTCAGTACGCGAAAGATCGTAAAGATCCCATCGAACTTATCAGTGCAAACGAGCTGAACCTTTGGTATTACCGTCACCACCATCACCTGCCACCCTCCCCCTCCAATTGAACATATTTTCGACGCACACCACAACGTACAAAAAGAAAAAACACACCAACAAACACCAATAACACTTGCACACGATTCTTTTTGCCTTGCGAAATCTAAGACGAAGGCCAACGCCAGCCGATTAACCAAGCAGCCGAGCAAGCAACCAAAACACAAGACCTATAAACACAGCAACAATCCAACCACAAATGCGTGAGGCGCTCAAAAGTTGATGTAGAATTTAGTGAATCGCGAACGCGAAACGCAATTTGCAAAGTCACGCCGCGTCAGCTATAGTTACAGCAGCACAGCCATGTCCATTCGGACGCAGGTGCTTGGATTTGTTGATGTCATGATGCGGGTGCCGCCCATCATGGTCATCGATGAGATCCTCAAGATTGGCATGGGTCTGCCAACGCGACTCTATCCGGACAAAGTTTCACCCAATGATGGTGTGACAGCAACAACAACGACGACAACACCTGGAACTGGGCATATGGAAGCCAACACTAGCACAGACACCTTTAGCACCATCAAAGCGTTCTTCGGCATGGGCAGCGATGAGACAAGCGCTGCTGCTGCTGCCGTCTCCGCTGCCACATCCTCCATCAGCAACAGCAGCCAAGAGATTCTGGAAAAGTCCATTGAGAATGCCTCCAAATCAGCGCATGCCAACGGCTTGCTAAGTAATACATTTAACACGCTTATTGACGAACTGGCGCACGATGGCATGTTGTCGGATATTCTAAGTATAACGACGATCAAATTCGTCATTTGCTTACTAGGTGAGTGCAATTGTTGTTATTGTTGTTGCTGCTACTGCTGCTGGG
Organism: Drosophila kuntzei; assembly: GCA_035042165.1. Taxonomy (NCBI): domain Eukaryota; kingdom Metazoa; phylum Arthropoda; class Insecta; order Diptera; family Drosophilidae; genus Drosophila; species Drosophila kuntzei. Next base: position 2,470,058 of record JAWNLU010001684.1, on the reverse strand, counting down.
ACATTCACCGGCGCTTATCAAAATTTTTGCTATTTTTTTTATTGTTGTTATTACGCTTTGTTTGTACTTTAAACCATGTCCGACATTTGCAGGTTTCTTTAGCGCCGCTTGCATTTTCATGCTTTGGACGCGACATTTGGTGATGGTGTATATGTTTCTTACCTCGCTGGGACTCTCATTTCTCTCCTATTGGTCCAATGTCAGCGCTTTGGCGTTAATGGAGAACAGTCCTTGCATACTACAGGATCTGATGTCCATGAATACCACCAGGCTATTGGATTCGGGCGGCGTTGTCATGTCGCTGGCGCCACATATCATCGCACAGTGGTTTATGGGCATGCTCTTCGCCTATATTCATTTGGGTCCGCGTTTAGCGCTCGTTCAGAAAATGATGCCCATCATATTTACTAGTCCAATTCTAATTGCCATGTTGCCGCTCCCGCCGTACATTGTGGAAAAGCTGCCCGTGGTTGCAGGTATCACGCCCATCTTACTGACCAAAATCACGCTAGTACAAAGTGCCATGGAAGCCAGTAAAACAGTTTACAATGGCTACCAATATGCCATGAACTTTGTCTCCAATTTCGGACTCTCTGCGCTCATTGAGAACGAATGGCAACGATTGAATGTGCCCAATGTTTTGCGACTGTTTTGGACCATCAGGTAGTTGTTTTAAATAGTTTTTCTATGGAATATGTATAAACGATCTACCTTCTTTTGTTTCATAGAATTATGCAGGGAACCTACGCATTGCTAACGGCTGAAACGGACGTTCCTTTACAGTTGCTTCCAGCGATTGAGAAGCTCCTCGTTGACGGATGTGAGACCCTGACCGCAGTGCTGGGCATGACTGGTGTCATCTCAATGGTGTGCCATTACATTGGACGCGGCTTTCAGTGGTATCTGCTGACCTACGACAACGATGAAGAGAAATCACTGGGCACCGTTTCGGCAGTGCTATTTTATATATTGGCATTGCAAACAGGTCTCACATCGCTGTCGCCGGATAAACGATTTGTGCGTCTGTGTCGCAATCTGTGCCTTCTGGTCACTGCATTGCTGCACTTCCTCCACAACATTGTCTCGCCCATTCTGATGTCACTGAGTGCAGCTCGCAATCCTTCACGCAAACGTCATGTGCGTGCTTTATCAGTCTGCGCATTTCTCATATTGATGCCAGTCAGTTTGCTTTATTATCTCTGGGCACAGCACTCGCCCTCCACTTGGCTGCTGGCGGTGACTGCCTTCTCCGTGGAGGTGATAGTCAAGGTATGTCCTGATTGCATAATGATTGTTAACCTGCAAACTAAATGGTTGTCTTCAACAAAAGGTGCTCGTCTCTCTGGCCACATATACGCTCTTTTTGTTGGACGCCCGTCGACAGTTCTTCTGGGAGAAGTTGGATGACTATCTGTACTATGTTCGCGCCTTTGGTAATTCAGTCGAGTTCTGTTTTGGAATCCTGCTGTTCATAAACGGTGCATGGATTTTGGTCTTTGAATCGGGTAAGTCTGAAACTGGTCTGGCTGTCGTCGCCGTCGAATTACATCAACACATCTGCAACGTAACATTTCTTGTCATTGACGTTCATCACTTGACCATGTGAATAGTGTGCTTTTGTCCAGCTTTTTTGTTCCGTGTGTGCATGTAATTTTATTATTTGGTTGATTTTGTGTATCGATAACTATAACTTGATAGCCCAAAATGCTACAGGCGGCGCCATCAGAGCTATCATGATGTGCATTCATGCCTACTTCAACATCTGGTGCGAGGCACGTGCTGGCTGGTCCGTGTTCATGAAGAGACGTTCGGCGGTTCACAAGATATCCGCGCTGCCAGAAGCGACTCCCGCCCAGCTTCAAGCCTTTGACGATGTGTGCGCCATCTGCTATCAGGTAAGGTCCGAAGCCAAAATGGTTGCTATCATCAATGTTGATGTCCCAATTTGTGTTTACAGGAAATGTACTCCGCCAAGATAACGCGCTGTCGTCATTTCTTCCATGGTGTTTGCCTGCGCAAGTGGCTCTACGTACAGGATCGTTGTCCGCTGTGTCATGAGATTATGATGTACACTGGCAAGCCAGAGGACAATGCCCAGGATGTGGATCCTGCTGCTGCTGCACAAGCTGAACAGCCCATTCGCATATATCCCCGCGACGTAAGTAGATCTTTGCTCAAACGTTTCGTTACAAAACTTAATTTGCAACAATGCACGTAGGATGGAAATAACGCCGGGCCGATGCGTCGGACGCCGGATAGAGCTGCCGAAGCAGCTGCAGACGTTGCTTCAACATCATCGAATGCTGCCACAGCCGCAGCGAACAGTGATAATGCGAGCGAAGCGGCAGCGATTGCCGCAGAAACGAGAGCCGCAGCAACGAGCAGCAGCAGCAGTAATGTCAGCTATATGAGTGCATCTGGACAACCTCCGCCATCGACGGCAACATCAGCGGCTGCTGTGGCAACTGCTGCGGCAAGCAACACGACGCACATATTTCGGTTGTCACAGGAACAGCAGTGAACTGTACCGCGTTAACTCTATTCTTAATCATACCACATTTAGCTGTTCTATGTGTTAGTGTACTTATGTAAAAATTCGAAACTCCATATCGAAATTATGGTCTGCTTATTGTATGCATATATTTCGATAAAGATAATTCCTATACACACGCATAAACACTTGATCCTCATACGCACATACACACAAACACACACAAATCCAAAGGCGCGTCAAGATGTTTGGCTTAAATCCGACACTAAGTTAAATTATATACCTTGCATATAAGTACGTACATATTATAATATGACCGTGCCGAACGAAACGAGAAATCAATCAGAGATCTTTGTAAATTAAGTTTATGGTAAAAAGTTGACCCAAAAATGTTGAAAATGGTTAGTCTTAAGTTTACAGTGAAATGGTGTTAAAGAAAAACATAAGAAAATAGTAAAAAAAAAATATATAATGCGGTGAAGTCTGAAAATGATTTAATCAAGTACCAAGTAAAAAAAACTAGTTAACAAATCGCGAAATAATTTGTAATGTACAAGAAATTAAAATTAGCAAATTTTGTTTTCTTATTACTTATTTAATTTAATTTAATGAAACGAAAGTAAAACAAAAAAAAAATACAGAAAAATACAGTACAATATGTAAGCAAAAATAAATTGCGACGTATTTTGACTAGATAACAAAATTCATGGAACTTGTTTGACCCTCTTTCGGATTACATTAAGTTCCCCATTGGATCATCTGAACAGAGTAGGATATTAGAATCGTTTTTGAAAGGGAAAACCACCGTGAAACAATGGTGGTTAATAGATCCGATTTATAAGGCAGCTAATGTATAAAACTTGTATATAGAACATATGCATATTGTAATTTAATGTCAAGTATTTTGTATTGCAACGTGTTAACCAAAATACAAATTGCCTTAAACCGAACCAATTTGTTGTAATTATTCCAAATGGAATTCGGAAATTGCTCAATTTGTCTTTTGATTCACTTAATCTGTGCAAAAACTGGGATACAACAACAGTAAACAACATCGAACAATAATTGTACACATCTTTTAGTTGAAAATCAAATCGTTATAGTTGCGCAATAAGTGATACGGCGAGACACGACAGCAGGTGGTGGTGCGCACCACCGTGATGCGATCGGCACGCTCAAAGTTGGCCTTCACGGTCTCATAATAACGACCATCGCTGCGGGAACAATCAGTTAAGAAGAGACCAAATAGCTTGCCACAATTCCAAAGCTTACCTCAGGACCATGCAACGTAGCTTAAGACACTTGACGCGCAATATGTCGATTGCCTTCTGGCTCTTGTCGGAGAAACGCAAATTGTCCGGATCCCAGCGCAGCTCCAGACGCTCCAGATTGCCACAGTTGGAGGCAATGGTGTCCATCAGCTGATCAACATGTATGTTCACACCAAGCTTCTCTGCGGTGCCCATGACGATGATTCTTTTGGATGACAGTTTAGTCAGGTTATTGATAATCGATTCCTTCGCTTTACTCACTTGCAGTTGCCCAACAAGGGCAGAATGCTCATCCAAAGCTGATCTGTGATATGAGGCATGCCGGACAGACAACAGGCGCTCAACTGATGGCCAAAACGCTGCAGGAACTTCAACATGCCCTCATCTGTAATGTTATCCGACGAGTCCAAGTCCAATGAGATGAGGGATCTAAAGGACAAGAGTTATCATCTATATATGTAAACTATTTATATCATTTGATGCTGACCTGGTGTTGCCCAACTCCATCCATTGCTTCAAGACGGTATCATTGAATCCATTGATCTGGCCGGCAGACAAAAACTTGAGGTTTGGGATGCGGGTCAACATGTCCACGAGGCATTCGCTGGTCAAGTCGGTGGCCGTTATGTCCAGTTCCTGGAGAGCACACTTATCCCACTCCACCTGCATGACGAACTCGGATTTCAGACTGGTGCCATTCATGAGGAGACAGGTCAAACGCTTGGAACGCTGCACCAACGTCTTCAGGGTGGATCCAGTGACTTTATTGCAGAAATTAACAGCCAGGCATTCCAGCTGGATGCAATTGGAGCTGAAGGCATCAATGTGCGAGTCGTCGATAAAGTTGATTCCATACAAATTGATGACTCGCAAATTGGGCGTGGCCGATTTAAGCTTGTGCACATTGATGACCTCGTAGATTTCCTCCTCCTCCTCCTCGCACTTCTCGTAGGTGCCAACCAAGTGCAGCACCTCCAGGCCATTGATAAAGTTGTAGATCTTACGCATGAAACCCTCCATGAAGATCACCTCCGACAGACAGATGCACATGTAGCGCAACTTGGTGGGAAAGGCCTGCATCTCACTGAAGTCATGCAGCTGCATAGCTAGTTGAAAGAGAGAGATTTATATTAAGATGTGGATCATCGAAAGGTGGCCACATACCCGTTGAGAAATCCAAGAGCATGTGGGTCAGATTTGGACACTTGGCCGAGAGCTCGTGGAGCACAGTGTGCGTGATCAGCTCAATGGGCAACTCAATGTAACGCAGAGTGGGCCCAAATCTCACCGAGATCAGCGATAGCAGCATCTCCAGAGAACCAACATGCAGTCCAGAAACCTCCGGCCGTAAAGATACATTCTTCCACAGACGCGTATCATAGGCGATTTGACGCCAGCGACGACAGATGCGGGCGAGACGACAAATCTCTCGATGGGATAGATATGAGAATATGTGCAACAGCACCTTGTCGGGCAGCTTCTCGATAGTCTGCAAGAGAAGTGATCATACATACATAAATACATATATGTATGTAGTATATTTGAATTTGTCTGATCGATACACTCTTCTGATCTGCAATCTATCTACCGTGTCTGCGAAGGGACTACGCATTGTGCCATCGGACAGGTAGACCTGTGAGGCCTCGACAGCCAGTTGACCCCAAATATCGGTAGAAATATCCATTGCTCAATATAGTATATAGTTGAGATATGTATATACTAGATGCTCTGCTTATATAAATGATATAAATGATCACTGCGAGCGATACGCGCGTTCCCGAGCACATTCAACGTCTGTCTGAATTAGCTGTGCCCACTTGGCGCTACTGTGAGGAATCTCCAAAAAGCCCACAATTCTTTGACACACTCGCAGGCAGCTAGGCAACCAGTCAGTGAGCTAGTCAGCTCAAGAGAAACGACAAAGAGGAGATCCTATTTATAGCTGAGCGCTAGTAATGTTTAGAGTATGAGAATATCGAAATGCCAACAATTTCTAGAGCAAATCGTATCTATTGGTGGTCAAAAGAGCGAGCTACTCTGGGCCTGATAAACAGCTGTTGAGATGGGCAAATACGCACACTCGTCCACTGTGCATATAGTCACTATATACAACAGCCACTATATACAACATATTCTACGCAATCGATCAGATTTGTTTTGTTTACTGCATGTTTTTTTTCTTCAGGGGTTTTCTCAGCATTTTCATTACTCACCAGACGCGTCTTCACCACCACATCATCTCGTCCAATGGCCTGGGATGAGGTTTGCGCTGCCAAAACGTTCCAATTATCCATAATGCTTTTCTAATATTTAAATTACTTGTGTGGTCTATTTACGAGTACTTCTTGCTGCTTCTAATAGCATCTACTCTAATAGATCTATTCTCTAAATATGTACAGATACGTATATGTACTGTCTGGCGCCGGCTTTTGTGTTTTCGTGTATTTACTGGTTCTACAAGTAGCCAAGGAGACCATTCATAAGTCAAATGGATTATGCAAATTTTTACACAAATATTTATATTATGTTCGATCCAAAGTAAACAGATATTTTGGTTTGAGGAATCAAAGTTTCATGCGAAAAGTGTAAACATTTTCAAAAGTATATTCTGGAAAAAGTTTAACGATCTTAAAGTGCATTACTATTGTTACTCGACTATCTACAGGGTTACGAATATTGGAATATATTTACCCATTATTTAATATTTTTTAGTAGTAAGTAGTTTTAGTAAAGTGTCGAAACGAAACTCTATAAATAATGTAAATTATCTGAACGGAATTAATGAAATTGCAGTTTGTTGCACTCGCCACACGCTTAAACGATGACGTCACTGCCAATGCAAAAATTCCAATCATACAATTGCAAAATTATGCAAATTGTGAATAATTTTGTATAATTTTGTCATGTTCTGGGAGGAACCGAGAAGATTTGTTCTACCTTTTGGTCTATTTATAGGTAATTGTTGGTCTGCAATGCAATTGCTTGTAATTTCGTAACGTCCACTGTAGAAATCACTTTGAATTGGATAATTGACACTTTTGTTTTCACTTTGTCTATAGTCTTTTGTATTAGTCCATTAAGAGCTATTTGCGAATTAACTTGACGAATTTGTTGCAAATTCTTGAGGTATTTTATATATGTAGATTCGTTTTCCGTTTGCACAACAATTTTGTTCCGCGTAGTTGAGAGCTCCACAACGCTCATGCAACTGAGATCAGGCGTCCGCGAAAAATGGTTTTAGCCTAAATGTGGCGACCAGCCAGAGAGGATCAGGATGAGGGGAGTGACGGAGCGCTGATGTGTGCGCGTCATTTGTTGTAGCCGGCAGATGCTTGGCAAGCATGCTAAGTGATGGCGCCTGGCCAAAAGCAAAGCGTCGCACATGTTTCATAGACACCTTTTACTTAGAATATGCACATATTTATTATTTACAAGTCTCTTGAATTCTGCACTAATTTGAAAAGTAACGAACAGGAAGGGCTGCCAACCTGTTTGCTTGTTTGTTCTGTACACAAGCGGCAGTCCCCAGCAACCAAAGTGTTGACGCTCTCTTCTGCTCTCCCACTCTCGCTCTCTACGCTCTTACATTGCAATGGGCAGAATGTGAGTTCTGATCAGAGTCAAAACAACATGACTTCAGTCGTTTCTTTGCTGCGCACGCAGACGGTTGAAAGTTGCTCTCAAATTGTCTCCACATTGAACGTAAGTGTTTCAGTTCAGAGCTGTAAGTGCGCTTGTGTAAGTGTATGTGTCAGCGGACAGACTTGGCCAAAAAGGTGGTTGCTGATTGTGCATGTGTATTTCTATAAGAGTCGCTGCAAATATTGAATTTCTTTAAAAGAAATAAACAAATTATAATTGAAGATAACTTTCATGCGATACAGCAGTAATAAATAAACAACGTTGTTTATGTTATATTGGTGGGTACAGTGCATCAAATGCAGCAGTGTTTATGTACCTGTGCGAGAGAGAGAGAGGGAGTGTGCGTGTAACGCCCCAAGAGCGCGCTGAGAGACAAAGAGAAAGAGAGAGAAAATGATGCGTCGCAGCAGCGCAGTTGGCCTAAAGACAAACAAATAAAAACAATAAACAAATTGAAATGACTTAAATTATATTGCAATTGTAAGATCTATTAATTAATTAACAAACAATTTCCATTCATGCTGCCCACAGCCACGCCCACACACACGCCCAGCCATCAAAAATGACGTACAGCGCGGAGCGTTCGCTTTCATTTTTGTATCCGTTCATCATCGTAACATCGCTGGTCTGCTGCATTACGTCGGCAGTGGCCTGGACCCATTGGCGCTATGTGCTCAACGCCTGCCCGGACACCAATTGCGGATGCGTGCTGTACGGGCGGACCGCCTACAACAGCTTCGAGGGCGGCAACATTGCCTATTGTCATTATGCCACCTACGGACTCCTCTTGCCCCTGCTCTTTGCCGTGGTGCTGGGCGTCTACCATGGCTATCGGATATGCATTGGCAAGGGCAAACGGAAGGCGGGCACCACGACGATCAGACAGCGGTAAGTGCTGCGTTTATTAACAGCCAGTCGGCCAGCCAGCCACCCAATTCTAATTTAGACGGGGTCATCTGGGTTAATCGGCGACAAGAAGAACAAGACCAACTTGCGACACTAATTAAGTCTTATGCTAATAGAAGACACAATTGACTAATGAAGCGAACGAATTCATACTTAACACCAATTCAATTAATATTTGGCATTACTCACCCTCTTTCAGATCCGGTGATATGATCGTGGTAACCACTGAATCCGAACTAACCCCCGACGGTCTCTCGCCCTACTATTGTAAGTAGATCCCCAACATACATATGTATATGTACATCGAACTATTTAATGACTGTTATTTTCGTAGGGCTTCCTGCCACCGTCATATCGGTTATTATGGCCATTTACCAGCTTATCTATGCTGCCATTTTCACCGATGGCTTTGAGGTCACCTGCAAGCAGTATAGGGAATCCGTGCTCAAGGAGATTCAAGGAGTCGGCAACATTGTGCCTGTGATCAAAGCACGTTTGTCCTGTTCAGCAATTTTTGATTTTATGGACTTTCTGGTTGAAAGCATTTCGTATGAGCGTCGTCGCTACGGACGTATCAACACCTCCGCCTGTTTGTACCTTACGCTAGTTCTAGCCTGGTTTGCTCTCTTTGGCTGGATTGCCATTTGTGTCATCAATATTGTTAATATGCGTCGCACACGTGCTGCTCGAGTTTAACGACGAGTCGGAAACGAACAAATTGACAATACGATCGTAGATATGTATATTTACGACTGCACATTCGCCTTATCACTTATCATAGAAAGCACATTCCGCGCCACTTAGTTGTTAGTTTTACGTATACGGTGTCATACCGCCATCAACGAATTGTACAAATAAATGTATCAACGATTTATTTATCTTTAAATTTTAAACTATTTACGATTTTTTGAATTAACGGTAGATGGCGCTATACCTGCAGTAAATGAATCAGTTTCGTTCACAAATCACTGATCCAGTTCAGTAGAACAGATTTGTGCAGTGAACATGTTGAGTAGTTAGTTTCAATTCAATTACAATTTTAATTTTAAAAAATAAATTATAATTTAATGAAATAAAAATAATTATAATTTAATGAAATAAATTAAAATTAGAGAAATTGAAAAAGGATCAATTTTGCAATTTGAGCTAAATGTGGGAGTGGAACTTTTTCCGGGAACCAGGGTACCACAATGTTTTTGGGCTCAAGGTTGCCACACCGTTATTCTACCGAGTGCTGACGTGCCGCAACCAAAAAAATTGTTTACGAGACAGAAAGTACGGAATTGTCAGAAATCTCAACATGTTCGATATACAAACACATATGGTAAGTGCAGCCGATTAAAAGTTGCAATAGCCAACGTAGTATATCTTGTATGTGTTTCTCAGGACTTTGTCGGTCAAGCCAAAGCAGAGCGCTGGTCGCGTCTCATCATAACATTCTTTGGAGTCATTGGGCTTGTCTATGGAGCTGTTGTTCAACAGTTTTCGCAAACTGTTTACATCTTGGGCGTGGGATTCCTGCTGTCTTCACTGGTAAGTAATCTGAACAAAACTTCGCTTGGATCTGTTGCTAATTACACCTTGCATACTTGACCCTCGTTTAGATCACCATTCCTCCATGGCCTTTTTACCGCAGCAATCCTCTGAAATGGCAGAAGCCGGTGAATACTGAACAGAAAACACAGGCTGGCGATTCAGGAGACGAGGGCAAGAAGAAGAAAAAGTAAAAGTAACTGAGTTTTATTCCACTTTAAATAAATTAACAAAACCTTAAATTGGACGACGGTACGATATTAGATCGTTGTGATCATAGTACTTGTGTATGAGATCATACATGTTTGCAAAGAAGAACAGCATATTGTCGTAGTGTCCATTATATGGCGACTCGCGTTTAACGCACTCCATAGGTGACTGTATCGTCAGTGGAGCTGCTAGCTGATGAAAGCCTTCTGTAATCTCAAGGTTGTCGAGGCCTCGATATCCCGCGCTGAGACCCCACGCGTTCACGTGAAGCTCCAGCAGAAACTGATGTATGGCCTCGATAGTAGCCAAATACCAACGTGGACTTCCTCGCTGGTGGCGCCAGAACTGCGACAAGCGATTCTGGAGTACCACAGTGCGCAGGCGACGAACGCGTTCGTCCGCATAGATGCTCCGACTCTGGTTCCAGGTGCTGTCAATGAATATAGCTCGACGTATGGGCAAATTGTCGTATGTGTAGCGTTTAGAGCTTTGCTCCGATTCAGTTTCACCAACAACCTCGTCCATTCGCCGTCGCAGCATTGTTCCCATGTGATGGCCTTTCGGTAAGCCATAATTGTCATCAATCTTTAGCTGAACATTGCGCTCAAACAGTTGCGGCACTGTGAGACTCGTTGCACTGGGAAAGATGAGTACCACACCATCCTCCTCTCTGTAATCGGGTATATCAGGATATGTGTAGATTCGCACATTGTCGGGAGCTAGCACTGCCGCATGCACCGCCGTGCTCTTGCCATCAATCTCCTTCTTGTGCTTGATTATGTCTATTTGGATTGGCAGCTCCACTCGCGGCAGCAGGTTTCCCAGCTCCCCCACGGGTATGTAGCAACTGTAGCAGAAGAACTTCCTGGACCGATTGCAGTGCCGGCAACTGTGACGTCCCTCTATTGTGTCCAGCACTGAGTGATCCGCTATTCGCATGTTGACGAACGGATACTTGCGCGGATGTCCTTTGGTCTGAACGGGATGTGACATCGCGTTTTATACAAAAAGTATTTAAAGTAAAAACAAATTTATTTCTTCACAAAGTTGATCAATGTTGCCGGAAAGGCAAAAGCAATCTAATAGCTGCATATTTGAACACCTTTTTGCAACGGTCTGGCAACTTTTGATAGTGTTGTGACAGTGCTGCAAATTAACAAACAAAAAGTGGTGTGGTACAAGTTAAATATTTTTAAACTACGAAATTCGTTAACGGAATTACATTATTACATCATTTTATATATGACGACTGATGCACCATAGTTCTGGATAATTTGGGTGAGTTGAATTTATTTTATTTCGCAACTACACAAATTTGGCGCATCGAATGAAGCCATCGCTGCTTGCAATGTACACAGCATTGTTGGCGCCACAACAAATATAATTCACACAGCTGCCGACATCAACTTCGCCGAGAGCACGCGGTTGGTTTGCTGTCAAATCGGTCCAACCTTTGACCTTACTGTCATAGCCTCCGGAATACAAGTGCTGTTCGTCTCCGCAAATGCTATTCATAATCCAATCATGGCATTGCTGTGAGGCAAACAAACGATAGGAATCAACAGCAAGAGATTCGAGAGAACAACTGCAATAAACTTACCGGCAGATGCCAAATGTGAGAGAACTTGTGCTCTGATAAATTGTTCACCAGCTGCAGCCCCATGCCAGTGCGATCGGGAAACGCCAGATAGCTTCGCTTGCCATCCACCATTGGCCCGAGGAGAGTTAAAGGGGATTTTCCGGGAAGTACTGCCTTGTTACTGTACTTTCCGGACTTGCCCTCCACAATTAATGATATGACTACATCCAGATCCCGCACTGTGTAAATGAGCTTCTCTTCACCGGCTAATGACTTGACTTCCTCCACCAAATTGTACTTGAATAGCATGCGATCGTTGCTCCAAGTGGTGACTACACCTTTGTCATCGCCCGTGTAGAGCACAGCGCCATCGCAATACATTGCCTGGATGGCGTCATCGCAGCGGAAGAGTTCCTGCACGGATGCATCCTCGTACGGGGGCAGCATGTACTTAACCTGACCATCACAGCTGCTCGAGTAAAGCTTCCCATGCTCGTTCACGGCCATGCAATAGATATACGCATCGTGGGCGCCTACTGTTGACAGCAACTGTAGGGAATCCGACCAAATCTGCAAAAGGGTCGTCTACGTTAAGCGGATTAATGACTGACTGAACACAGGAATACCTACGCGTATTTTGCCATCCGCTCCGCCGGAAAACAGCTGATTGCCAAAGTACGCCACACAAGTGGCGTCCCCCTCATGCCCCTCAGAGGAGGTGTATTCGATGTTGGGCATCTGGCAAGAGATTCACAACAAAACTGACCAGCAGCATATGCTGCCGTTGACTATCCCAGCCAAGTGGAAGCTACATACATATATGCATATGTTATGTACTCATTTGTATATATACACACTTGCTCTCTTATTTATAGACGCAATCTACAGTGTGTGTGCGAAAGCAACGTCCACTCTCAGAGAATGTTTAAAGAAAAGACTTTGGTTTCACAGTTTAATATGCAATTATTTAGTTTTCAGCAAGTAAATACATAGAAATAATTATATTTATACATATATATAGTTATTGTATTATATATATTAGTCGAGATTGCATTTCGGTCATTTCGCTTTAAACATAAAGCTGCAATGCACACAGAAATCGTTAAACAATTTGAACGAAAATCGAAATAAGTTAAGTTCCCTTCACTAGGTATCACAAAAGTAGCTTAAACTCAAAAAGGAAACCATATATAAACCATATAACACATATATTTTCTACAATTTTTTAATGGATTCTCTTTTTTTTCGATTGTCAATAAGCTTGAAAATTCTTTATGACACAGACAATTGAGTTAAGTTTTAGGTTAGATTTAAGACGAATAATATTTAATAATCTAATATACGCTTTTAACAACAAGTTAGTATTATGCATATACTCTTTCCAAAAGAATTTCAAGATCGGAATTCGTTAACATCTAGTTTAAAATCGATTTCATTCTCGATGATCTCGTAATTCGTATAGTCTTTGGGCGTATACCTTGAGTTTATATCTGTCTGAACACTTTGAAATTAAATATCTATCGGATTTCTCTATCAGAACTTGAACTGGAAAGAGTAATCATAACTTCGAAGATTAACCGAAGAATAACTTAATCATAATTTCTGCTAAATTGTATTATTCACTCTTTGTATTTTCTAGTGGCTTTGCTTAATTGCTTCGATTTCAAGAATCGTTTAACATATGTATGTTGCTTAACTTATGACTAGGGACATAGACATACCTAAATTTCGATATTACGTATATTTTCTTGTAGACACACATTGAAAGTGCACATGCAACATATTTTCTTATAAACGAGTCCCAAGCGTTACTTAAATCTGAATACTATAGTAGATTTTTATATAGGGTATATACGTATACGTAACAAACACACATTAAGTATTGCTTAGCTCAAAGGCTTTAACTAAGTTGTTTATGCATGAATGGCAATATTTTTCTATTGGTGATTAAGAGATATTAATATCACTTACACGGACACTCAAGTGATTGTAGGGACAGTTAGGGGTACTCTAGAGTCTAGACGTAGTATGCATTGTAGGGATTGCGCTTCTCCAGGCAGGGCAGGACACATTCGAGGGTATTGCGAAAGGCATCGCGAAAATCTCGATTGAAGTAAGCGTAGATGAGCGGATTGAGCGTTGAGTTGAAGTATCCAATCCAGAATAGGACCAGGACGAGCACATCCGGGCAGGGACAGGAGGCGCCACAAAGCGATGTAATGACATACCTAACGGTTGTTAAACTGAGCGATGAACCGACGACTTATGGGGGAGGGGGGATTATATATTACTTACCATAGAAAAAAGGGCAACCAACAGAGCAGAAAGACACCCATTATAATGCCCAAAGTGCGAGCTGCTTTGTGTTCGGCCTTCCAACCTTTCGCGGGTCGCACTGATCCGCCTGTCGTACCAGATAAAGATTTTGATGAGATTTGATAAGAAACGGAGAGAGAGAGACAGAGAGAGCGAGTGAGACATATGGGGAGAGAGAGACAGAGAGTGAGTGAAAGAGAGAGAGAGAGAGAGAGAGAAACTGACTGATTAGTTAAATTTCAAGTTTGGCACAGTCGCAAGTCTGTTGCAGTCTGTTAAGAATATGATGCCAGAAGCTCTCTGAATGTGTGCGTGTGTGTGTGTGTGTGGGTGTGCTTGTATTTTGTGTGTGTGTGTGTGTGTTTGGGAGTACAAATAATGCCTGGCATTTTGTGTGTAACACCATGTGTGACGGGTCATGTGTTGGCATGTTTAACTTTGACATTAATATTGTTGTTGTTCTTGTTGTATCGATGATAAACAATTCACATCCCTCTCATCCCCCCCTCTTCCCCGTAGACAGTTAAGCGCTTTCCCAACTGTTCGCCGCACCATTTAACTGTATACGAGTTGTATCTGTGTGTGTGTAAAGAAAGTGTGTGTGCGTTGGCAAAGTAATAAAAACGAAGCAAACAATTGAAAATATTTACACAGGACACTTGTTATCGCAAAGATATACAGCGTTAACCCACCGCTCCCATACACACACACACACACACACATATATATACCGCCTCGCACATACATACAATAACATAAACAACAGTGGAAAGTAAAAGTATGTACATAAAAAAAAGAAAAACAAATCAGACGACAGACTGACAAACAGACAACAGTAAGCAACAGGAAGTGGCTAACAAGTTTGTCCTCGACCTGCAGCGGTGGGAAGAGGTACGCAGGGAGCGGGGGAAACGAGGGAGCGGAAGCCCCGTTCAACTGGGTAAGAAATCATAATGCAAAAAGAAAACATAGCAGAGTGGACTTTGAAAAGCAAAGCAAATGCACGTGCAAAACGGAAGCAATTATGTACAGCTTGAGAGCACCAAGAACCAAGGGAGAGAAGTATTGGAGAGAGTTTTGGAGCATGGTCATCCATGCGTTTAACCACAAGGAGCCGAGCGTGTTAGCACCCCAGACGCCTCAGGCCACGTTTGTCGATGAGCAAGGATGGGAAAGGATTTGGGATGACCTTAGTCAAGTTGATGGGACTGGGCATTAGTTGAGGATTTGGGTTTGATTTCATGGCATTGATTCGGCTGAAAATGTTGATACTTGACGTCACTCAGCTAACGGATAAAGTGTATTTAACTATTTGATATATCAAATCTTTTTAACTTCTTCTTCAAGAAAATTCGAATCTGTAAATAGGTAGAGCCTTAAACCTTTTTGAAAAAATTTAGAGTTTTAAATAGAAAATTATGATGATTTATGAAAATATTTACAACGGAGTTTTAGATTTCATTAGATTTCTTTTGTTGATTTTTTTCGTGTAAACTTATTTTAAATTATAAATTTTAACGATGTTTGAGGTTTTTTTTATCAATCACTTATTGTTATAAAAGTTTTAATTATATTTACAAAAATATTTGAATTTCGTAAACTGAAGCAAAGGATGCAACTTTAGTGGATGTGTGTTTAGATCGAATGAATGACACAGTTACGGGGAGTTTCTCAAGGAATATGTACGGATATATGAGCATGACAAAGATAGCAGCAGGCAATGCGAGAAAGATATATAGATTGAGAGAAAGACAGAGAGCGAGAAAGAGATCGAGAGAGAGAGATAGTGAAGTGGAAGTGGGATTGAGGTTCGTTTCGAATGGAGAGTGTTTGCTGTGGAGATGACAAAACAACTCACCGGTTGCACCACAGTGACTACATCCGGTTTTGAAGCGCTGCTTCCGATTTTTACTCTGCTGCCAAAATGCTGCGACCGCCGCCTTTCGTTTGTGCCAGAAGCGTGCTTGCTCCTGCCCAGAAGCTGGATCTGGATCTGGAGCTGGAGCTGGGATGTGACTACTACGTTTACTACTTGCACTGACTGAGGTGTTGGTGTCGGTGGTTGTGGTTGTAGTGGTGGTGGTGGTGGTGGTAGTTGTGGTGGTGGTTGCAGTGCCTGTGGTGGCACTGATCTCGGCCCCACAGAGCGGACATTTGGGCAGCGGGCTGGCGGCCGTGTTAAAGGTAATGCCTCGCGGTTTCTGCTCAATGATCTCGGCCTCGTCTTCATCCACAAAAATGCAGATGCCGCCGCGTCGTATTAGCGAGGATTTATTGGAAAATTCAGGCTCTGCTTGAAGTTTTCATTTCATTCATTTTTGGCGGGACGACGACATTTTGAGTTGGAGTTGAGTTGGAAAAGTTTTTGATTTTGTTTTTTTGTGAATTGAACACAATTTGATGGTTTAATTAACAAACACATATAGAAATGCACATACAGAAAGAGACAGAGAGAAATATATGTATATAGAGCGAAAGAGAGATAGATAGAGTGAGATAGAAATAGATAGAAAGAAAGATTAGGATAGTAAGAGACATTTCACAAGTAGTTAAAGGTGGTTCTACGAGTGGTTGTACTTGGGTGGGGCACATCCCAAACAGTTGTCATGCCATGCAGTCGACAGAGGACGAAACAGTGAAAGGATATACGTGAAAGAAGAGGAGAGGACAACTGTTACGAAACGAGTGCAATAAACATTTAAATTCTCAGTCTCAATCGATCGCTGCTTGGATCAACTAGGCGTATGCGTAATGACAATACGACTACAGTGCTATAGGCAATAGTTAAAGCTGCTCTTTTTTGTTTGCTGCCTGGCTACGTTCAGTTGAAGATCTACAATCTATAAAGCGACATCCAATTAACGGGCGAACTATCAACTGGCAGCTGATAATAAACAAGGTCAATTCGACTCCATCCTCAGAGACATTTGCGGTCGATATTCGATACAAATTTGACTGGCATTCGATTGAATTAAATGCGATTCGTTTCAATTCAAAGTCAGTGACTCAACTTTTGATTGTCAGTGAAGCGGAGCCGTGACCGTGACCTTGTTGATTGCTGACCTTTTCTTGATGATTCGCCCATGCCAATAGCAGTCTCTGCCCGAGGTACTTACTCGCCGAGCTGGTGGAGACACGTCCCATAGGAATGTAGCTGCGACTGTCGCTATGCTCCTGCGAGAAATTGATGACGTTGACATCGTAGGTAACCACCGAGGCTTGTCGCTTGCGCACCGTCTGAATGCCCTCGTATCCAGTGAGAATGCTGCAACGTTGACGTCCGCCGGAAGCGCTCACATCCGCCTCGGTGTTGCTATCTTTACGCTTCAACAGCGGCGAGGTGACATCCTTGTTCTCGGCCAAGCCATGTCCGCCATCGTTGCCACTATCCACAGGGGAAAGTGTCGAGTCGAGTATTATTTCGGGCTTGGGTGATATGTTGAGTGGATGCTGCTGCTGCTGCTGCTGTTGCAATTGTTGTTGTTGCTGAGCAGTTGACTGCGGCACCGGGAGTGTGGTGACCACGTCCAGGGATACGGTGGAGGTGTCACTTGGCGTATAGCCGCCTGTATGCGGCGGCGGCGACAGGAAGTAGACGTTAATGGATGCCGACTGCGAATTGACGTTGGCAACGGCATTAACAGCATTAACAGCTGCTGGCGTATTCGGTGGGGACATCAGATAGTTGGCACACACCTGATCGCTCAGCGTGCTCATGCGTTGTGACGCTGCCGACGCCATCGACGCCACCTGACGCCTGGACTTCGACTGCTCGCCCATTGGAAAGCTCAGCGAGCGAAAGATCTCGGCCAGCTCAGAGCTGTTCGTGATGAGCATGCCGCTCTGCTCTGGCAGCTCTGGCGGCGACAACGATGGTGGCGGTGTGGCCGGCTGTTTGGGTGATTCCACAAAACAGTCCGCCAGTTGGGCGAGCTCATCGCGCGTGACTCCAACTCCAACGCCAACACCAACTCCTGCATCGCTGCCAAAGTCAATTAGGTGCAAACCATCGCTGAATTGCTTGATGAGCTGTCCATCCGATGCAGTGGCCGCATTCTGCTCGCTGAGCACATTAATGTCCAGCAGGATGTCCGGTTTGTTGGGCGTCGAGTCGGTGTCGCTGTGTTGTCGCGCCCGCTGCTCCACTCTGCGCTCCTTGCTGCCGCCAGCTCCTCCATTGTAGCTATGTGATAACTTGCGGTTACGTGACCGTCGAAAGAAACTCGAACCCTCGGAGGTCGCCTGCTGTCGCTTCTTTTCGAGAGCAAAGCACTCGGCGCTGGATCGTTTGGTTTTGGCCAACAGTGACATGAAATTGAAGCCTTTCTCTTTGCCCGCCACTTGACCCGGTGTCTTTGATTCACCGATGGTACGCGTAAACTCCGAGTCACTTGACGCGAATGTGGCTTTGTGGCCAGTTGCAGCTGCTCCCGATTTCAAGCGGATGAAATCAGATTCACTCAACGCCGCATACTTTCCTCCTGCCGCCCCCGTTTGCTTCTTGAAGTACAGATAGTTGTCCTCGATGAGTTTCTTCAGCTCCTTGTTGTCCTCCGCCAGTGGCAAGTGTGTGTCATAATGATCCGTTGTCTCGCTCTCATCGCTGTTTAGGCCAAAGACGCGATAGGCCGTTGACTCCGGCTCCTGTTCGCTGTTGCCGCTGCCGCTCGTCAGGCTCAGCTGCTGTTGAATTGCCGTAGATCCTCCAGAATTAGCTTGTGGCTGCTGTGGCACCTTGCTCACCAGCGTCTCAATCCAGATTTGTGGATTGAACACGGGCGCTGCCGTCTGCTGCTGATTGCCGCCCAGCTGCTGCTGAAGGGCCATCATCGATGGTGCGCTATCCGTGTGCGTGACCTTCTCATAACGCTCCTGCTCAAGGTCACGCAGGTCGATGCTGCTGCGACTCAGGCGACGGGGAGGCGGCGATGGCACTCGCAGTTCATCGCACTCGTCCTTATCATCGTCCTCGTCGGTGGCCGTCTGCAGCATGTCCTGTGAGGCCGATTACACATAGAATATACAGTTAGTGTAATAATTATTTTGATCACATTTAGAAACCATTTTTATTAAATTAATTTATTGACTTTTTAATCTTCAAATAATTGAGAAAATAAAATAAATCATGTCTCGAACATTCTCCAAAATATTGGAGTTTGGCAGACTTGTTTTTAAAAGACAATGAAATCATATATTTTATACCGCAAGATGGACCTTCTATTAATTTTTGTTTTTCTTCTTATTTTATTATAAACAGGGATTAAAACCTTAATTAAAACCGTAACCGTCAACCGTAATTGACCGATTGAAATTGAAAACTGCAAGTGAAACCGTAACCGACACATAGCTTTTTAATATACCGAAACCGAACAACCGAAATAATTCAACCCGAAATTATTCAAATCGAAAGAACCGTTTAGTAACCGATTCATGTATAACGGTTAACATCGGTTCAATGATTTTTTATTATAATATTAATCTCATTAAACAGATCGTTTTTATAACTAATATATTTTTATTTTCACCGAAATCAAAACTTTATTTTGAAATCGAAACAAACACAAATTCGGTAACCGTTACAAAACCGATATATAAAATTCGAAGATAGCTGAAATGAATAATTAATTAATAAATTAACCTAGAAGAAACTTCTCTTATCATTCGTAACTTAAACCGATATTCCTTTCGGTTATATACCCTTTTTATAAATAATAAGATTTATAGAGTTTAACTATATTTAAAAATATTAAAACGAATATGTGCATTTCTGTCTTTATCAGAGCAATTACTTGACCCAGTTTACGTATCAATTTGTAGCATTCCCATCGATTCAGCTGATATGTGAATTTTTAAACTTACCTCCAAATTACTGACTGCACTGATGGTTTCCTCTCGTGCTGACTTGGTGTTCAGATCGCAGTCGCTGGGATGCAAATAGCTCAGATTGGTGGGCTGTTGGGTGTGACCCATGTGAACGCTATTCAACAGGATATTGGAGCTGGTACGACTTAATGCCTTGCGCTGACGCACTGCCTCCCTGGAATAACCACAAAGTGTTGCGATGCAGAGGGGAGGAAGGTGGATTACAAACCAATTGCCAATTGATGTCTGAGTTGATGGACACTCACTTGAAGATGCGCCAGTACATAACCAGCATAACAATGCCAGGTATCCAAAAGCTGACTGAGCTCGAGATGAGAGCATAGGCTTTGTTGACCACAAACGTGCATTGATCCGGACGCAGTGAGACCTCCCTCAGATGCTCTGCCGTCGTATACCAGCCCAGGAAGATGGGCGTAAAGGAGATTAGGGCGGGCAATATCCACACGTTGGCCAACATGAAGCAAACAGTTCTGTGTGTCATGTTCAGTGGATACTCCAAGGGTCGCACTATGGCATAGTATCTGTTGTAATGGGAATGATTTAATAATGAAATGGGATCGTTTTTGCGATTCTAGTAAACTTTAT
Source organism: Drosophila kuntzei (assembly GCA_035042165.1). NCBI lineage: Eukaryota > Metazoa > Arthropoda > Insecta > Diptera > Drosophilidae > Drosophila > Drosophila kuntzei. The sequence goes on along the minus strand of JAWNLU010001684.1, from coordinate 2,449,642 downwards.
ATAAGAACCAAATCCTTTATTCTTCAACTACCTGTAATCGGATTTATTGCCATACATTTATAATGAAAAATTCTTATTGCTTATTGAAGTTTCTGGGGAATTTCAACACAAAACATTAATTAATTTGCCTCAATTTACTCGTATTTCTATTTTTACTGGCATTTTTGCGTAGCTGCGTGTTTTGCGGCCCCTGGAAAGGTGTGTGAAATATAAATTAATTAAAACGGACAAACAAAGGCTCCATGATGAAATGATGGTATGATGGCGAGGTGTCCAGTGGCCACTGGGCATTCGCCATTGTTGTGTGTTTTGCCGATTTTGGGTCCCAGCTGGTCGAAACTTCCGTTTAGGCCGCAACTCCAATTAACAAGTGCCGGGACTAGGGCGTTCCATAGCTGGCCATGCTCGGTGTGCAAATCATTTGGGCCGCATTCATCATACGCCTTGGCCCGGCTTAATGTTTGCTTTTGATGTGCGCGCCTTTCACAGTAATTAATTGTTTCCCATTCGCAGTGCTCAGAGCCTTTGTATTGAGAGTGCGAATGAGATTGCGGCTGCCGGAGTCAAGATTAATTGTTCTTCTGTATTTGAGGCGTCTTTGGCCGCAAATCATCGCTTGACTAGTTGGTGAGGTTGTCCCATACTTGAGACGCTTGTGGCAGAATATTTATGTACTCACCTATCCACCGATATGCAACAAAGATGCAGTATGCTGGCTGTGGAAAAGTAAACATCCAGACTGTTGTACACATTGCACATAAAGGGGCCAAACATCCACTTGCCGCCGGACAACTCCACGGATGCGTTGAATGTCATCGCACATAGGGCGACCAACATGTCGGCCATCGCCAGTGACACAACAAAGTAATTTGTTATAACGCTGCGAATGAGACAAAGGCAAGCGCTACATTAAATGAACGTAACGATTCACGGTACGCAAATCCCCATCCACCATTTGCCATTCAACAACCAGCAACCATTAAACCACCAAGCCACGGACCACGGACCACGGACCACGGACTACGGACCTCGACAGCCGTACTGAAACCGTACTGTAAAAAAAGCCATGTCAAGCGAATGACATTGCATTTGTTTGTAATGTAACGAATGCCGCTTTCTCACCTCCCCAACCCATCGCAACTCTCCTCTCCACACTCCCCTCAGTTATACATTCCCCGTTCAACTCCAGTTCGTTGCTGCAGTTGGGGGTCAGGCACCAGGTCACCTTAATGTTGCAATTTCCCTGGCTGTCATAAGTCATTCGGCTGACTAGGCAGCTGTCGTCTTAGCTCTAGCGAAAATTTCATCGTTTGCAGAAAATACACGAAATGCCACCACGTTTATACGACTACACATATCATGAATAATAGCATGACTTGCATAAATGCCTTTTCGGAATTACTCTTCTGTAACAATTCGCAACATTTGATTAAAATATCTTAGCTGCATTGTGACTTTATTTAATTTGAAGGCAAGGCAAAAAGGATTCTACATTTTTGTTCAATTAGGAGTTGAACTTATAAAAATTTGGGTATCTGATGAATGAATTCGTTACTAGTTACCATACATTTTTTGTTGGTTTTCGATTGGCTTACATTTCTGGAACACCCCTGAATAATATTGAACTATAGATTAATATAATTTTCGTTATTCCACTCAATTTACAATAAAAAATCTTTGCTTTACTGTCGCTCAATTAAATTTTTAAACAAGCCCAAGTGTGGAACTATGAATTGAACTTATAACAAGCTGCAGCAATTGTGATTAGCTTGAAAAGTTGGAGAAAATTTGGTTAGCTGGTTAATTAGTTCACATTAAAGTTATAATATAATTTACGTTATCTCAATCATTCTATACAAGGGCATTTTCTGTTACTGGTAGTTCAATTAAATGGTTAGAAGAGCCAAAATGTATGCTTTACCTTAATTCAAGTGTGGAGCTTTGGTGTGCCTTAAAAGCAGTTCAGTTGTCAAGTTTTCAATAGTATAAGTTAATTTTAATAATTTCCAATTATAATTCAATAGTTTATTCAACATCACTAAAATATATTGCCTTGACTTTTGCTTCAATTCAATTTAATATTAAACCGCACTTAAAAGTATGCTACACTTTTATTACAGAGCATTGATTTCAGCTTACAATAATATTCCACTAAAAATTGTTCTAGTCTGGGTACGTTTATACAACCTTGTGCAATTCTACTTTGGTTGTACACACAACTAACAATATAAACACACTTACCAAAAGTTCATGAGATTTTACCCCGCATAAATGTTGCGCTGTGGGAACGCGTTCATAAAAAGCTCGCCCTCAAAAGTATGCAACACTTTTGTGCAGTGAGATGCTTTCTACAGAGCTCTGGGGTGCCATGTCATTGCCATCGTGTGTCATATTTAAGTTCATTTAATGTTTTATTATTCCGCTTGTCGCTCATTTAAATTACATTTACGAGTGTGTTTACAGTTTGCAAAATGGTTGCAAGTAGCAGTTGACACGTTTCACTTTATAGGTTGCAATTTGCAAGTTGCAGGTTGCAGGTTGCAGGTTGCAAGTGGCATCCTGTTGCTTGGGTACCTATCACTCACCCGCTTTGTGGTCATTCGATTTCACTTGACTTACCGCAATTTTCGATTACGTTGAACTGAAATGATGACCAGAGCATTTCCCAGCACCGCGGCCAGGATAATTGACGAGAATATGAAGCCCTTGAGTAGGAGAAGGGATACGTCGACCCAACTGTCTTCGAGTTGTTCGCTGGGGTCGATTGAGTTGCTGATATTGGCATTTGCATTTATCGTTATGTTGCTGGCGACTGTTGAGAACAGCTCCAAGGCGGTTGCTGAGGACGACGGCAATGATGTGGGGACGGGACTGGAGGTTGACGATGCCGTTAATGACAGCGAAGTCAACGAAGCGTCCACAAATTGTGATGTTGTTGGCAAATTTGTTGTCGTTGTTGACATTGTAGTTGCTTCTGTTCCTCTCGTTGTTACTGCTGTTGTTGCTCCTGTTCCAGTGCCTGTTGTTGATGCCAGTGAATTTGTTGCTGCCGTCAGTAAGAAGTTGCTGCTGTTGCTAGTTATTGCTTTTGTTGTAGTTATTGTTGTTGTTGTTGATGCTGTTGCATTTAAAGCTGCACCGCCAACAACAAATGTTGTCATCGATTTGCTTGGCCTTCTTGTTCTTGCCGTTGTCGCTGCCGTTGCCGTTGCTGTCGCAGTTGTTGTCGCAGTAGTTGCTGACGTTGGCGCTGCCAACTTGATGGCAGTGCTTGAGCTAAGATAACTGCTAAGCATTGTCATTATATCAATTTATTACAGCTGCGTTGATTAAAATGTTAATACACCCGTATACTAAATTGTTGCTGCGCTCTCTCGGACCCAAATCGTGTTTCGCTCGCAAACATAATTGCAATTTGGAAAGCAAAGAAGCATATCTGAGTTCAGCCTTATCCACAGCGCCAGCTTAAGTCTCAGCTTCAGCCTCATCAACTGGTAGTCGAGATGCTCGTTGGCAACGTCAATAGCAACGACATTGAGTGTTTGACTAGTGCTTTTCCAGGTCGCGATGCCATCGCTTGTCTCCTCTCCTCTCCCCTCCCCTCCTCGTTCCTCCTTTCTGTGTTGCAGACTTCTCGCTTGTTTAATTTGCTCGCAAATCCAAATGTTGTCCGGGTCTTAACTGCAACGCTCAAATGCTCAAACGCTCAATAATCGGCGACTCGAAAACTCGACTGCAAAAGAATAAATAAATAATTTATTAACTAACGAAATTGCCCAAAAAAAAACATATTAAACAAAATATAATAAAAAAAAGGATACAAATGAAATATATATGTATTTGTATTGATGTGTTTGCAAATTGCTCGACACTGAAGTTGCCTGTTGCCGCATCGTTACCATCATCCTCTCTTCCATTGTTTGTGCGCTTCTCTGCTGTCTGTTGAAAATACAGAAATATATTGCGTATACGCTATGTGAGCACTTGGCATGCATTTTATCGGAACGTCAAGAGACACATCTGCATATCTCATTCAACTGTCATCAGTGCTGTCAAGTGCTGACATCTAGGGGTAAGATGCCGTCCAAGCCGTAACCCTAAAACTCAGATTGCAAGCAACAAATTCCCAAAGGCAAATCAGCAAAATATGTTTGTACTTATTCGAGTATTTAGTTGAAAAGTTGCTAAGCAAGAATTATCTTACTTTGTTTAAGCTTTATATTATTTTAATTGAGATTTTGCCATTTTATTTTGACTCTAGAACTTACGCATTTATATTTTGATTAGTTGGGAATCAGAAAAACATATTTAAACAACAGTATAGCAACCGAGTGAATATTGTTCATGAATTGAACTGTCTTAAACAAGTTTGGTTCCAGCGAATAGGGATTTGGGATTATAATTTCCATTAGTGCATGTTTGTATAATACAAGAATTTGTAATAATCCTTCGAACTCTCTTGAAAATCATAAGAAAATTATAATTAAATGTCATATCCTTAACGTGGCTTTTAAGCATCTGACTTTGGTAACTCTATCAACGAGTATTATCCTCACTCACTCACTTATTCTGCTGTCTGTGTATTGAAGGATTGAAGCTCAAATGTCCTTGACAGCAACATAAATCGTTAGTTGGAAGTTTTTGTCTGTTTCTCTTTCTGCGAAGGAAAACAAGTTTTTACTGCCCTGCAGTATTTTGATTTCAATATTTTTAAGGATTTCTAAGTGGCAAGGGATTCACCCACACACGTACACACCGAGAGAGTAATGTAAATGTAAACTACGACCTTCCACGCTTCACGGAGCTATTATCCTTTTTAACTGTGTGGTCCTTCGTTCGCTGGTTGATTTTGACTTGTTTGCTCGACTCAACCTCACTCTGCTGTCATTCATCCATAGATGGAATTGGCAACTAAATATTTTAATGTTCAGATCTCGCGAGGATTACACAGGACATCATCCAGTGAGTGACAGTTGAGAGAGAAGAGAAGTTGCAGCCCGAAACTTCTATTTGTTAGAACTTAGAACGGGCTTTTAAAACTGAAACTGTCTAAGTGTGGCTGCTACTTATAAATTTCATGCACCATTGCCCGGACTGGCAGAGCGCCCTTTAATATCCTGGATAAGTTGCCACATCAGACGTTGCCATTGTGGCATAATTAATGCCTTCAAGTGGCTTGTGTTGGATGTAAGTGCGTTGTGCTGCCGGAAACTTAATAAAGCCGCTGCTCTTCCGGCTGAAAAGTTGCGCTTAAGCGCAAATATCAACATCAACACAGTGTCGACTAAGTTGGCTCCCTGATCCCACTCGGTTGACACTCCAGTTCCCTCCCCCTGCTGTTGGGTGGGTCAACATAAAGTGCGCATGGGTCAGTAAGGACCGACCTGAAGGCTATGGTCCAGCTGTGGGCGGGTGTAAAGTGCAAACTTCAAAGTGCCACCCGCGCACTGGACACTGCTAATTTAATTAAGTTCATATCCATTCTCAGGCCCTCAGCAAGTCAATAAGAGGCTTAACTGCTGCCGAGTTGGCAAACACAAACTGATAAAGCGACCGAGCAAATACTAATTGTAAACACTGTAATCATCTCTATCAACAATTCCAACAAAATTCAATATGAAATATTAGCTACGAGCTGTGAACTATGAACTATGAACTGGCAACTGGCAACTGGCAACTGGCAACTGGCAACTCAATTGATAGCTATGCGAATGAAGCCGGAAAATGGAAAAGCCAAGCAGAGCAGAGCAGAAGCAAAGCAGAGCAAAGAGAAGGGCAAGAGTGAAATGTGTCTGCAAAAGACATTTGGCAATCCTACTGATGCTTGAAATGAAATGGGGATTTGTCTCATTGAATGTGCTCGGAATTGTCAAATTGTCATCAAGTTTACAAACTACTCTTAGTTGCGGTTCAGTGACATCCGTTCCATAAACTACGAGAGCATTTTAAATGTATCTTTAAATTGTTGCAAAATTAACAGACTAGAAGTGTCAATAAATAAAAGTGTCCATTGTCTATTGAGTTATTTTGTAAACATACAAGTATATCACAGTTGAGGGTCAGTTTGGGTCATGTTTATTCAGGGCACAAATAAACATTCAGGCTGTCAGGGCTGCCTTCATTTTGCTTTCCTTTATCCTGGTGATGAATTGCCAGTGTTTAATTGGAAATTCCTAGTGATTTGCTGCTTACAAGAGACGAATTTAAGTTGAGATGCTCGTTAAATAGTTGGATTGTTAGTTTTGTGTCCTCAGAGTTTGTCAATTGATTTGCCAATTGATATAAATTCTTTGCATGCCATTTAAATGTCAATTGACAGCTGACACTCAACTCAAGGCGGGCTTCTTCTGACCGGGCTCACACTTGGGGCTTTGACAGGTACGCAGCTGTTTGTACAACAAATTAAAGTTAATGCGGCTCAGAAATAAGCCTCGCCCAGAGGGCTGGAGGAGGAACGTGGGAGGGTAGCACTCCAAGCCTTTCCAGCCAACAGGCAATGACAAACAAGCGAAAATCCCCCGTTTAGACACATTGTGACGACAACTGTCAGCATTTAAATAAGATTGATCGATTGGCACTGATGTTGATGTTGGTCCTGTTTCTGATTCTGATTCTGCTCCTGCTCCTGCTTTAGCTTCTTCTTGGTCTTGGAGCGTGGCGAGCTTTCACGCGAATTGATTTGCATAGAACGTGAATAGACCACCTGGCGTGCCAAGCACAGTGGTTCGAAATTGCTAATAAGTTGCAAAATATGTATGGCTGACAATTAAAATTGATAATTTTGACCTTTGAAAATATAAAAAGAATTATGTTTAAATTCGATTTACTCTCTTCACAAATGAAATCACAAGCCAATATTTTGTTATTCAGTTTTAGCCACAATGTGTGAGACAAATGGTTAGCACTTCCGTTCTGGCTTTGGGACTTGGCTTGTTTACTACCAAATGACTATCTCATTTGACTGTGATTAGGAGCGCATAACAAATCATTTAGTAGCTGTCATTCAATAGCTTAATCATGCTCGCAAAAGGCTCAACCCGATGGCCTATAAAAATTGTCGCATTCCTTGGACGGAGCATCAGTTGTTCGGCAGCCGCAACGCGTTACGCATTATCCTCGCAGCTCCCAGTGCTCGTAGTGTCCAGTTTTTGAAGCCAGTGTCCTTCGAGGGCCGCTCGTAAAAAAAGAAAACACTCTACGCTCGACTTGGCCCTGTTTCCTGTCAGTTATGTGTAGACTAAGTTATTGCACATTGCTGTTAATCGCAGCCTCGTGTTACCTGGTCTACAGCAGCCATGCCAAGGCCATACAGGTGAGTGTGCAGGTTGCCGGTTGAGTTAGGCAAAAGCAAGCTTAACAAGACCCACTTAATCAGTTTTATTTGCGAACGCGTTGCCAGTTCAAAAGTTCGCCAAGGTAAATCCAGGCAAATGCCAACCCGAGCTGGCTTAACACTTGGCAAAACTTTGCGAAATCCCTTCGATAAACCCGTTGAATTCGTTTTGTGGCTGTTGACTTTTGGCAACTGCACCTAGCGGTAATTTCCTGATTGTCATTGCCACATTCCAAGCTGCTAATTACTCGCAGTTGGCATAATCAATTTGCTAAGTTTTCAATCGATACTCGTGTGTTTAAGTTTTTCGATAAGGAATTTCATGATTCTCTCAATATTTATTCGAAGATTTAATTAAATTTCAGTTGGCCAATGTAAGAGTAAGTGTACTCTCTTGGCAACACAGCAACACAGCATGCGTTGTGTAATTGTGTTAGTGTGTTGTGTTTATGGCCAAGGTACAACTTATCCTATGAGCAGATTTAAGGTGTTGGCATTTCAATTCACATTGAGTTGTCTAATCAAGCGGCACACGCAGCCTATCATGCTGTAAATTGAAACAATAAAGTGCTTGACTCATACACACACTTGCACACTCTCACACCCACTCACCCACACACACTCGCACAGAGATTGAGTGAGCTGTGTGTGTGCAGCTCACGTATGCGCATAAATAGGCAGCATAAAAATAACTTAACACGTGTCGACAGTTTGAAAGCCACCAGGAACGATATTGAAAGCCTTGCCACAGGCGAAAGGACCTCAAATGAAATATTTCAAATATTTTTGTTGTTTCGTTTCGTGTTGTTTTTCTGCTTGCCGCTTTGTGGCACTTCATTTGCGCAGGGCACAAACAAACTGGATTTACCAAATCGCATCAACGGCGTCGGCAGCGGCGTTGGCAGCGCAGCAGCTGCGGCGGAGGCACGCCACAAGCGTGCCATGGGCGAATACAAAGAGCTGAACGACATCATTGATGAGTTAGAGGAGAACAGTTTGGTGCAAAAAGCAAGCGTTGCCGTGCCGCCAGCCCAGACGCAGGAATTCGACCTGGATAACATGCCACCGTTGGCCTACTACATGCTGTTGCAGAAGCTTCGACAGCGTAAGTATATATTAAGTACGAGTATCCAAGCACACGCTGCGTATGAATAATGTGTCCTTATGACAACCGAGAAACCGAGCTATCAAGCTGTGGAAGCATTTCAACTATGCTCTACCTAGAAGTTATGCTTATGCTTCCACAAATTGATTTCTTTTCCCTTGAACTTTCGTTGTGGAGTTTCTAAAGCCAAATAACTTGCAACTTGCAACTGTCAAGGTCTCAAGCATCAAACTTAGCTCAACTTTACCTCTCGGAATTATTGATTTATTATTTTCCAATTTTGATAATAGGTTTGTTTGTTGGAAATTAATTAAATGTCGTAAACTCATTTAATTTTTGTTTATTTTTTTTTGCAATTCTGGAAGCTTTTCAACGGTTTCTTGTTGTGCTTTTTGTTGCGAGTGTTTTTAATTCAGAGTCATTTTATTTTTTTCTGGAATCCTGCAGTGCAGAGCAACGGCGAGCCTGCCTATCGCGTGCGCACGCCACGCCTTGGACGCAGCATTGACTTTCAGCAGCTGTTGGAGGGCAGGGGGAGCAGCGAGGAGGCAACTGGCGGCCAGTTTGTGTCGCGTTTGACAAAGAAATCGGTGCCGTTCAAGCCGCGCCTGGGCAAACGTGCTCAAGTGTGTGCCGGCGGGGATTAAGTCATGGCAGGAACACAAATCAGCAAAACAGCAACAGCAACAGCAACAACAACAACAGCAACAACAACTACATGACTAGGACAACGGCGAGGACGAGCCCTTGAGCAAGGTTGAGGTCAGCCATCGGTTGGCCCAGTGCCAGCTCCACTTAAACTACTCACACAACGCCCCAATTCGACATCGTAGAAACCACGAAAACAAAAAGCGTCGAACGATGTGCAATAATTAATCCCACATATTCTTATTAAATATTATACATAATTGTAGTATAGCTAGGCCCAAGTCTTGAGGGAATTCGCCAAAAATATTGTTTAAATAAATTGCAGCACCTTCAAAAATGAAATTTTGCTTATTTCTATAAATATTATAGCACGCTCAATTCGAATAAATTCATATGTACACAGAAAAAAACAATCCTGAAATTCAAGTTTAAAATTTTTGACTTAAGCATGCATTTTTTAAGTATGTATTTAGCATATTATTGTTAAATAAAGATAATATGCGAATAAAAAAAATAGCAAGTCAAAGAAGCCTAAAATATTTGATATAATCCAAAAATTGCTGAGAAAAATCGAGCTTAAATTTATTATCAAGTATTTTATACTTTTAAGAAAATCATGGATTAACATAGATTGATTTTATCCCGGAATCTCGGATATTTTTTCTGTGTATTTGTGCCCAATAATTGACCGCTGACTGTGGCATTCGTGAATTTTCGCGTTGTGTATTTTACTTTGGTCTGACAAAAGTAAATTAATGAAATTTTTATCCAACGATACGAGTATCGTACGATAATTTGAAAAGTGCGACAGCTGCTGCGGTGGCAGCTGCAGTGTCGGTTTTGTTGGGTGTGTCGGGTTGCGGGCGGTTGAAGGTGTCAGTTGGGTTGCACATTTTGACATTTCCATAATTCCTGCACTTTCGTTAACCAAAATCTGCTCGCCTTATTCAGCTTGATCAAGCATGAATAAAGTCTGCAATGTCTTTACAAATATGCGTATGTATGAGTACTTGCTACTCATTATCATGACCAGTTATATGATTATAATTATTAACCAGCAGCCACTCATCCGAACTATCCACATGCAAATCATTTAAGTGAATAAGTTAAATAAAGGTAAATCAAATTAGATTGTGTTTTCTCATGTTAACAAAATTTCAATGAGAAATTTAGCTTTAATTGGAAGATAGAGAATTGAAAAACAACATCATATCTTTTGCTTTAAGCCTTATCTACAAAATTCCGTTTGCTTTAATGTTTCGGGTGAATCATAATTATTTGTATTTTATTGTATTATATTAAACTCTTTTCCCTGAGTTTTGTCTACAAATCATTTTCATTTACAGATTTTTTAATCAAATATATATGCCAATAAATAATTTATTCAGCATACTACATTTTGGCGCATTACAAAATTAATATTATAATTAATTCAGTGGAAACAATATTTGTGCAACGAACAAACAAATTGTTGTCAGGTAAATCAGTTGATGTAACAAACAAAAAAATTACAACTGAAATTGGAAAAGCGTTCAATGATTGCAAATAAAAGTGTTGAACTCATTTACATAGATATGGACGAGTATATTAATGCATATATTTCAGAGAATTCATTAAACTCTTAATTGTAAATAAATAACTGCATGAGAGAGTATTCGATTTACTTAATCATTACATTGGAAATTTGACCTTGAAAAAATAATGGAACTGATACGGTTGGACTGGAGTAATGCTTTAGAATATATTATATTATATTCTTTTTATAATCAGTTGGTTTTTCTGTCAAAATCGGTTTGGAACCAGTGAGTAAAACCTTAACCGAAACCGTAACCTTTAACCGATAAACACCGATTGAAATTTGTAACCGTAACTGAAACCGTAACCGAAAAAATTTGTTTCCGCTGTACCGAAACCCATAAACCGAAAATCTTTCAACCGAAATAACCGTTTAGTAACCGATTCATTTAAAGGGGTTTATTTCGGTTCTGGCCGTCGCGACGTATCGCAGCTACTGAGCAACATTGATAACTTTGAACTGCCATAACTTTGTCAAAAGTCAATCAATTTCCATGCGCAATGTAAATTTGAGCATGATTTTTCCTCTAAATTCGTTCTGCATTTAAATTTTGTTCATTTTGAAAATTTCGAAAATTTCGAATTTTTTAGATATTTTACAGTGTTACCCCTTATCATTTTTCGAAAAATTTCGAAAATTTCAAATTTTCAAAATGAACAAAATTTAAATGCAGAACGAATTTAGAGGAAAAATCATGCTCAAATTTACATTGCGCATGGAAATTGATTGACTTTTGACAAAGTTTTGGCAGCTCGAAGTTATTAAAAATCACTGGATCATTCTAGTAACCAGATAACATTATTTTCCAGACTAAAAATAACATTAAGTCTTTTTTCATGTAAAACAATGAATAAAGCTTTTTATTTGGTTAACCGAAAATCTTAATTTTTATTTTTTTTGTGAACCGAAACCATACCGGTATTTTTAAGTTGAAACTTATAAAAACCGATAACCATTACGAAACCGATACTACAAGATTTTGCATAACCGATAACCGAAAACCTTAATTCGAGCATAACCGAAACCGTAACTGAAACCGATATTCGCTTCGGTTTTAATCCCGGTTTGGAACCTTGTCTGGAATTCTTTGAAGTCCTTATATTGAAAATAATTTACAATTTCTAGCAGCAAAGTATAGAACATGTACTCATATTATTCGAATGTTGCCTTGGGTAAAAGGCTTTAGTAATTTATGGTAATAGCACTTGGGGCATAAGAGTAGATAAATGTTGCACGATTTAAAATCTTGACGCTGCAGCTGTTCATTCAAAAGATAGTTTAAAAAGGAGCCAGGAGGTACTGGCAACTGTTACAGCTGTGTGGAGCTGCAGTGCAGAGCTGCTTCGCCTGAGTTGTTAAATTGGCAAATACAAATCTCATTCGTTAAGCTACGAGTTATTCATATAAACCCATTTACTGTGGAGTCAGCTGCTTCAGTAGTTGGAACTTTAAGCAAGTCATTAGAGACTCGGCACGTGCCAATTAGTTGGATCGGGCCAATTCGGGGCTTCGTCTTACAATCAGTTGGATTCGCTCGTTGTCATTGTAAGTTCATCTTTCACATTCAATTGCAGGCCTTCAATTTGACCAAAAAGCAGGTTAACCGTAAAAGGTTAACGGGTCACATTTATCCACTCAAATTCAGTTTCTTTTGGTTTGAGTCTGACAAATGTATGACAAATGACGTAGACGTCACGTTGCCGTTGCCCGTGGGCTGTCAATAAATGAGCAGTCCATGGAGCACCTAATAGTACTTATACATCTGCTTGAATCGTTTCTAAAATGGCGCTAATGGGCACGCAAGCCGCACACAAACACAGACACAGCTCAAACACGGCCCAAACACACGGACACACAAAACGAGATATTGAAACATTATAACTGCAAAATGGTAATAAATTTTGGACTGCCTCCTGGGGCGCAAGGGTCGCGTTAAAGACGGAGTTAGGGACAGAGAGAGGGAAAGCGAAAGCGAAAGGGAGAGAGACATGCACGGAGCCTGATCCGGAGCTGGCAGGAACTTTGCATGATAGCCGAAAATTTACAGTTGGGTCGTTGCGTAAGGTTAAACGGGCTCAACATCAGCTGCCACTGAGCTGGCTTCCTGTCTACAACGTGCTTAGACACACACAAACACACACTCGTACATTTGCAGATATCACATCCGAGCAAACGTGTATCTGTAAAATGATAAGTTGTGTTTGCATGGATGTTTATGTATGTGTGTGTAGACTGTGCGAAAATCACTTTGCCTGATTAAATGACGCACACCACAAGCAGCCACAGCAGCAGACAGGCTGACTGGCTGGCTGCTTGGCCAAAACAGATATTCAGTTAGCATGCACCTTGGCCAAAATTGATGCCAGCCATTACGATGAATTGTTAAAAATGCCTGCTAATATTTAAGAGGACGACGCGTGCATTCGACCGACCCTTATTTATTGTATTTACTCGTAAGCAACTGATTTAAATTGATGGCCCCATTTGCCAGACTGCCAAGTTTTCTCTCGCTTGGCACTCACTTAATCAAATTTCAGCCATGCAAAAGGCTTTCAAATTGGCTTCGTGTGTGTGTGTAACAACACACACAACAGTAAAAGAGGTTATTTATTTATTTAATTTCAACCAACATGCCACGCATTTGTGGGCACTTTTTGTAAACCCTCCCCTCCCTTCGCCCCCTCACTCCACCGGCCAACCACCCGCATAATGACAATGTTTCTTATCGCAATTATCAGATTTTAATTAATGCCAGTGCAGTTGCCTGACAATGGCTCAACCTCAGATTTGTGCCACTCGATTGTGTGGGCGTATAAGTCAAGTCACCATCTACCATTGCACTGTGGAACCAGCCCTGCTATTCCGATGATCAAATTATAACAGCTATAGCAATAAGTAAACGTAAAGATAATTGAATGTTGTAAAGTATTTCATTAAAATATTGAAACACCATTAACCTTTCCACATGGAATAAATGAAATAAATATTCATAAATAATTCTAGTACTTTATAGGCATTCACATCAAAAAATTCTGTTGTTTAGTGAAACCTGATTGCTTCCATTTTTTCTAAAAATATCTTGAATTGCAATATTAACTGCAATTCACATTTTTTATTTTAAGAAAAATATCCTTACTCAAAATCAGTAGGAATAGCCCCATTATACACAATTCATACTATTATCTTCCCCTTTATATACTTTTCGCAATTTATTCGTTCCACATGTTTCACGTACTGTCCCACTGTACAATGATGGACTTTGCGGTTGTTCGATATCAGTTGATGTCCTGATGCTTTAGTTTTTGATTTCCTCTTTGTTGTTCAGTCTCCAATGACACAGAGTGAAGAATTGTTTTTGTTGGTGCTTTCTCAGCCAATTAAAAGGGTTGTGCTTGTGCAAATGTGCTTCAAATGAAACCCAAGCCAGCCATAGAATAAATTCCAATAATTCAGGTCAGCCAGGGAAAGTATTTGTAGCTCTGCATTGTATTCCATTCTAGTGCAAACATAAATTTGACACCGCAATTGTTTGTTGGTTTAACAAATTCCAGACCAGGTTAGTGTATTTTTTGACTATTTCTATGTTCAGTAAAAAGTACTTGAAACTAGATTTATTTTTCGAATTTAGTTTTTTCTATTTTGGGATTTCATTAGAACCCAGAAAGACAACCAATGGCTTTGCTTATGCCTTTTAAGAGCATGTGGTTAAGTGCTGACATCTGGCAAATCCTTCGGCTTCATTGCAAGCTTCAATTGCGGTTGGAATAATAGCCACGATAGGAATGATAGCAATGCCACAACCATCGACAGGTAGACGCCTGTGGCACTTAGCTTTATGCAACTTTAACAAACTTTGTGGGGCTCCTTTTTCAGTTGTTGCCATTGCCATTGCCATTTCCATTGCCATTGCTATTGCTGGAGCTGCTGCTGGCCTTTGGAATTGCAGTTTCGACCGTTTCGAAATTGCAAATTCAGCCAACGCTTAACGAACACACACACACACACATATACACAGTAGCAACAATTTAAATGCGGCTGCTGATGTTGTGTGTGAAGCACTTCCGGCGATTGCCAGGACCAGCCGACACACAAAATCGGACAAAACCGATCGAAAATCGAATTTTGGCAAACGCGTACAATGGCAATGGCAGTGGCAGTGGCAGTGACATTGGTAGTTGCAAGTCCCATGGCCAACAACACTTGTTATTGTGGCATGCTGGCGTTACGTCAGCAGTTCACAAAGTATGCAACACTTTTGAGCTCTGCAAATGACTTTGCATATTTGGTGCTGCAGGAAAATCCGTGTTCGCACATTACAGTACGTGACAGGTCCCTTTTGACTTGGCCATCAATCATCAATTTGGCAACAGTGCGTTGTGCGTTGTATTTTGTACGAGTATTTCGTGTTTCGTATTTCGTCTGATGCAGCATCTTCTTCGTTTGCCAGTGTGTTTAATTAGTGTCAATTTGACAAACATTGTGCAGTCAATCTGAAAGGCTGGCAGTCTAAAAGGCTAAAAAGGCTGATGTGGCTGGTAAATAAGTAAATTACATGCCGCATCAGTTCACATAAAATACGTAAATTATTTGCCAAAACCAGAGTAAGACTCAAATCCAGTGGCGGGCTATGTCAATGGATATCGATAAGCTGGCGCCATTGTATTTCTACCCGTCAGCCAAACAGTCAGTCAGTAAGTCAGTCAGTCAGCCAACTGGCTGCCCTTGAAGTTTGCAAGGAAATCGTTTTCAATTACGACAGTTGGCTGGCAACTATTCCGGAATTGCCCTTGCATTGCCAATAGTGTGAGTGACACGCCAACAGGCTAACAGGCCAACAGGCTGAAAGAATCGGAATCGGAAGGTGGTCGACTGGTCCTATAAATATTTGTTCGATTTCATTTGCTAACTGCTGTTGCTGCTTCTGCAGAAATCAGTGGGTAATAAAGCAAATACAAATCAAATTCGTTCTTCCTCCGCTTTTCCTAAAAGCGGCCTCCGGAGACCATTAATTGTATCAGTATCGTATGTGTTGGACCCGGGAGAATGCGGCTCCCAAAAGGGAACATTGCATGCTAAACACGTTTGTAGACGTCGGGTAATGAAAAAATTAAATAATCTAGCACGCGAACGGGCAAATGATGTAACCGATTCACAAACAAACAAACAAACAAACTAAAAATATATATACATACATACATGACATATTACAATAAGACATTTGGTTCTTCTTTTGTAAACTGCACTTGATATTTTAATTTAGGAATTGA
Organism: Drosophila kuntzei; assembly: GCA_035042165.1. Taxonomy (NCBI): domain Eukaryota; kingdom Metazoa; phylum Arthropoda; class Insecta; order Diptera; family Drosophilidae; genus Drosophila; species Drosophila kuntzei. Next base: position 2,433,713 of record JAWNLU010001684.1, on the reverse strand, counting down.
ACAATACTTTCAGAATAAACAACACGACGTATACTTTATACTATGTTATACAACTGGCATTTCGACTTACAGCTAACACACGAATACAAAATATATTTATTCTATTTCGGTTCAGGATATGTGTATGTATTATACGGTCAATCGATAACTGGCAATCAATCAATTGGGAAATTCGTTTCTGACACTTCAAATGGCTCTGACAATAAATGGAAGGCAGGTCGCTATTATTTTTATTCTATCAGAAGTTTGGTTTCTTATTTTTCTTTTCTTCATTTACAAAACTCTTTTAAGGACTGTCAGAAGGCTTGTCAAAACTGCACTTGAATTACATTTGAAAGCTCTTGACATTGTCGACTGATTGAAATATGAGTCTTAAATTTGTTAAATATACTAAATTATATTCTCTCAACTGATACTCCTATTCCTACTTTAGTAAAAAACAAGGAAAGTCAGCATAGCATTAATTATGCTTATGTTTTTAAGTATCTCGTTAAACATTTACCATGTTGAATAACTTTGACTGTTAATTATAATTTTGTAGACAGGCAATTATAGACATATTTTCGGCAAGGCAATTATTATGTTTGGGGGCGTTACTCACGTATTCAGGTGAGATTCGCTTACAATTACGTGCCTGTCGCACGACCTGTCAAATGTCAAATTTAATCACAGCTAAAAATGAACATCTATGATTGAAAATTTTGAACAAAAATTACTTTAAGCTCGAAGGTTTCATGACTTCGAGGGCTGCGTGACAATGGCTCATTGAACGCCAGGGTTGCCACCTCTCTCGAATGTTGTTACTATCGCACACACACACACACACACAAACACAACCAAGCACTACTCGCATGATTGCGCCATAACATTGAACTTCGCCATTCACTGTCCATCAACAATAAGCGCGTACTCGAATTATTTATAGGTAAGTGGCCATGCCATTTGGATGGTCATTGAATTCAGTTAGCCAACCAGCTAGCTACCTGTCTCTTGCTGACGCTATATTTAATGCCAAGTACATTTTGGCCCAAAACCAACATGGCGTATGCGTAATTCGATTGCATGCGAATTTTCAAAATCATTTATAAAATCATAAACGTGGGACGGACTTTGTGGCAGATTTCCTCGCTCTCTCGGGATGGATACAAAAAGCGCTGACAATTAACTTTTCTTGTTTTTGTTATATTTTGAAACATCGTTGGTGCTGACCCTGACGCATGATAATTATAGTGTAATTACGACGGTGGTTTGATGCCAATTACCGTGCAACTCGTTGACAACTTTGTGATTGGGGTTATTTTATGACTTTGAATTGCTCCTTAGAGAGAGAGGTAGAGAGAGAGCGAGAGATTGAGAAGGATAGAAGATGAAAGGAAAGTGTTCGCATGTGTGGGCGTGTCAGATAAGTTATGATCGATCACTTTCTAGCCAAATGGCTAGAAAAGTTAACGCATTTATAAATCTAGCGAAATGTCAATTTATAAATATAGAGCTAGGAACAGAAATAGTCAGAATTTCTTTGAGTTAATGAACCAATTTATAAAACATTTAAGTGCAATTGCCAGTCTATTGAAGTTAAATGAACTGTTTAGCGAGATATTTGCGCAAATTAGGCTCAAGTCAAAAGCAAAAAGAGAAATAAACAAAACAAAAACAGAAGCGAGACAGATATAAACTTAAATTTAGGTAAAAGTGAAGAGAGAGAAAGAGAGAGAAAGAATTTCGGAAGCTAGAAGAGATTTCTTAAATATTTGAATACCGAGAGAATCCTAGATAAACATGCCGCAAATATTGCTTGAGGATTTTTATGGGTTTAATCCTCTATTTGAATGTCATGAGGTAAAGTTTGAGAAATGTTTTTTGTTGCTTTTGGCTAGTTTTCTGCCCAACCACTTGATGGCAGTTTTATTGATTTGCTGTTGCTGTTGTAGCTACAAAGTTTTGCTTTATAACGCTTTAAATTTATGGGGCTAACAGCAACAATAACAATGTCTTCCCGACCCTGAAAGCACCACCAAAATTTGCATGCGCTGACCAAATTTATTTTATTTTTATTCGCATGTATACATCCATCCACACGCATACAAATATACAGACATGTATACACGTATATGGTTTAATTTTGAAGGGCACCGCAAAAATGTCGAGCAGCAAATTTAAACAGTGCACGCCCAAAGTAAATGGGCGTTTTGTTATTTATTCCCTCTCAATTTCCCGTTCCCCTGCTGCTTTGACTGGATTGTGCCTTTAATACACGTACACATACATGTACACTCATATTTAAATGTGCAATGCAGAAAACATCATTAGCATAAAACGCTTTTGAAAAGTTCTGCAAGCAGTAAGCAAAAAAGTATGCTATGAAAAGTTTTACGGATCTACGACTATTTTTCGTGTGGCTGCAACGATGTTGCGGTGGCATCCAAACGGCACGCGCTAATTAAAAGAAACGACAAAGACCGAAAACACTATAGAAAACAAACAACGACAACGAATGTGCTCCTTCAAAAAAAAGTAGAGAAAATATACAAGGGGAAGGAAATAATAAGGGAATCGCGTATACGACACGTGGCGCTAAAACATGTGCGTGACGCGAAAATTGCTTTTAATTAATTTGCGTGGCCTTAAACCTTAAAACAAACCTTGACAACGACAACAACGAGAGCCCACAATGTCTTGCCAGCAATTTAAAAAGAAAGCAATTAGATTTGTTCTCCACGGCAACTGAACAAGTGCTCATAATTGTAGACAAAGTCATTCTTTAAACCTAACTCTGGAAACTGAGTAACTAATGCACATAAATGGTTTCTAAATAAGATTAAAACAAATATCTAAAATTAAATTGAATGCTTGAAGTAAGGGCAGTTGAGAGTTATACATGCTCAACATTAAAGCCATTTGCTAGGTCAAGTATAAATGTGTTGGAAGAGTATCTACTCAGATTCACTTAGGACCACTTTATGTGAAAGCAGCCAAGCGTTAAGGCCACTCCAAGTGTGCTAACTTTCCCTTGGGGCACTTCATTCACAAACTCCAAGTGCATACATATTGTCAGATTTCAACAATTATTGTTGGAATTATGAAGCGAACGAACCTAATTACGAATGTCAAAGCCAAAAAAGTACAACACAAGACACGTGGTGTTGTTGCTGGTCGCCTGGCTGAAGTGTCATTTGTGTCCTTTTGAACAAATCAAAGCTAAAGACGGGTCGTTAGACCTACCAGGAATAACCACTCCAGTCACGTATTCTAATTTTATTTACGTCTTCTTTTACTCTACCTCTTACGCTTGCCATTACCGTCAAATTTATTACCTACTCGTAAGCGATTTTTTGCTTTTTAGTGCTCAAAATGCGGCACTCGGCGACCACCTTAAGAGAGGATTATCAAAAATGTAGACAAGTGTCTCTTCTACCTTTACTTTCCTTTTCTGCTTTTAAACAAGCAGCTGCCTAGGGCCATTTGGCAATGGGCTGTGTCGTTGATTAAAGCTTCTGCATTATTTATGTGGGTCAGCGAAACGACCTTTAATTGGCTCGCAAGTGCGCTGTAATCTCCTTTCCTCATCCTCCTGTAACTATATTTAACACAGTCCAAAGAGGGTTGTGAACTGAGTTTATTCCACAAATATTATTATGCAGAATTGTAACAATGGCAGTGCAAGCGGATGTGTCTTTAAAATAAAAACCCTTTTAATATGGCAATCTAAATTTAAAGAGTTCACTTTGAAGTTGAATCGAAAAAATAATAGCTATGTACATATATTAAAGTGGAAATTTCAATTTAATTTTGAGCCAACTTTTGGGCATAATTAAGTAGAGCACTACACACGGCTTTATTCGTTGTAGTTGTACGTTCTACAATTACTTGTAATGCAACAAATTTAAGGACACTGAACAATGCCGGGCCTGGCACTTTGCCAAGGTACTTGGTCGGTTGGTCGGTTGGTCGGTTGGTCGGTCTGGTAACGGGATTTGCCGTTAGCGACATTCGTGAAATTGAAAACTTTTTACTAACAATGAAAGAGAGAACGAGAGAAAGAACTTGTGCCACATTGCGCTCCACCATTTTACTCAATGAATCATGGACAACAGCTGATTTATATTTATGAGCTGTGGGTTCACACACACACACACACCTACACACACACACACACATGGAAAATGCGTGTGCTATTGTCCTTGATTCGATTCAAGTACGAACGTCGAGTGGGCCAAGTGTCTCATTGTGCATTTGTGTATCCGTCCATGTGGCCGCTGCGAAGGTCGCCGGCAAAAGACTAAAGCCTTCTGCGGTCGGCCAATGTCGGGGGGAGGTATCTGGGTTGTCTGGCCCAGGTCGTTTTGTCAGTCATTTCGTTTCCTTGCTTAACAAACTGGGTAAACAAAAGTCCGATTCTGATTCCGAGTATGAGTTCGAGTCCCATTCCATGTCCATGTCCATGTCCATTTCCGTATCGGTATTCAAGCCAGTGCAAATAATTGACAACGAGCTACTGCTGAAAATCAATTGAGTGACTTTGCATGTTGTAATGTTGTAGTAGCTATTTTTACTTTTGTAACTTCTACTACTCACATTGCTGCTATCATTGTATTGGCCCTTTGTCAATATTGAACAACGACTTTGAAGCGCGTAAAAAGGGAATGAAATGTGAAAATACCCGCGACACATCTTCTCTTCTAGTTGCTGTTATTGTTATTGTTGTTGTTGTTGTGGTTTCTCTGTTTGCCAGTCGGCTTGAGTTAACCAACAGTGCACACAACACATCAAATTGGCTCAGGTGAGCGCTTTGTTTGCCACAGTAGGTGGCAACCAACAGAGGCAACAGCGGCAGCTGCCACAGATTCCGCAGGCGCATCATTTGTGCTCTTTACTGTTTGATTAACGTTTTAACGATTTGAGCAAACAATTGTGGCAATAACAACAACAACAACAACAGATGGCTATAAGCGAATGGGAACATAAGCATCCCTCCTCCCCTCTCTGAGCTTACGCGTACTTGGCCCACAACAAGTAAAGTACCTTCCGCTTGTTGCGCGTAGCATGCCGCATGTTGCCACTCAATTAAAATAAAGTGATGTGGACATTGTGTTGAACACCACTGTATAGTAAACATATTCTCATATTGACATTATAATTAAGTTGCTTACAAGTATTTTCTTTCATTATAATTTATCTATAGATAGCTATAGATATGTAACTGAACTATTTATAAAGTTAAAATTACAACTTGACGAAGTGGGCAAAGAACTTGGATAGTTTTGTTAGTATGTTACTAGAATTATAAATTATAGTTTTAACTATAATAGATTTGTGGATAAACAGCAATTTAAACTAACAATTTTATTAAGAAATAGTTGTTAGAAACTTATAAAACTCCTAGTAAACTTGATTGTGAATTATCAACTTTTTTCATGACTTTTATTGAGATATCTACAGACATAAAAAAATGTTTCGATTTAATAACTCAATGAAAAGCGATCGATCCTAGAAACAAGCTATGATTAATTGGTCCAATTCGACAGATTCTGACATCTGGAGCATGTGCCATTAATATAGCTTAGAAATTCAAAGGAACAAAATAAAAAATACGACTTCCTACTTTTCTACAATATTTTATTAATCAAAATAGCAATTTTGAACATTTCAATATTTTATAAGTTGAATCTTTAACAGAACATTAAGATAATTACAATTAGAAAAAGAAATTACTTCATTAGGGTAATTAAATTTCAAAAGTAAGTATACAACTCATGCAAATTACTCAAAAGATATTTCAAATTCAGAATAGCCGAATCAAAGTGTTATATTTGCCAATTCAATTAAGCAAATTGAACATGAAAAGCAAAATGAGAATATAATTGATAAATGTGCGAGTACAAGAGATTTGAACGGTTATTCAAGACATCAACTAACTTGGCCAAAAAGCTGACTCTGCGATGTCAGAGTTCGCAACAGGTAATAGAGCATTGGGGTTAGGTAACTCGATTATGTCATCAAGGTCGCTTCCATAGCCAATCAATAATGGCATCAGTTGGCCTTGTTGACTGTCAAGTTTAAACTGCGGAAGTGGCTGGCCAGTTAGACGGGATATATCTATGTATTACATATGCATTTCAAATACATGTCTCTAACAACATACATACATATATGTATATTATATGTATGTGAGTCGTGGCTGCACTTTGCCTTATTACCTACGCGCACTCTGCTATTTCTTGTCTGCCTTTGTTGACTTGTTTGCAAATTGGTTTTCTCAGCGCAATGCTTGAGCCCATTTTCCTCCCTTTCCCGCCCGTTTCCCCATCCAGCCAATCCTCTCTCTGCCATTGCTGACATCCTTGTACTTATTGTTAATATTGTTGTTGTTGTTGTTGCTGTTGTTGGCAGTGTCGCGTTCATTTTAAATTACTTCGTCGCGTAAATTAAACAAGCGACAGTGAAAGGCGTCACTCCAGTGCACACAGTCCCCGTTCCAATACGAGTATGTAAGTAGTCCAAGTACTTCTACATAGATTTTCTATATACACATAACATATATAAGTATTTTTCATCTTCCTTCTAGCAAAAAAATTTGATTATGGTTTTTGTTGAAGGCGGCTAATTTCATTTTGCCAGACCTCGACCTAATGCTGAGTGATGTGGCAGCTTCCCCCGTGTTCTCCGAACTGAGAACCGCCTCCGTCTAATTTCATTAAGGGCCAAAAAATATTTAACAGATTTTTGCAACAGCAACAATATTAATGGTATGAGTTTGAAAACAACTCGCGAAATGGAAGCTCAACTCATTTTTAAAACACGCGCCACATTGTTTAACTTTAACCTTTTTTATGAGTTTCGCTTCTGCTTCCCCCCCTTACGATGTGTGTCTACAGTACACATGTACATGCATATAGTATGTGTATGTGTGTGTCTGTGTTTATGTATATTTGTGTAAGCTTCTTAATTAGACGCTGCTTTCACAAGACGTTCCTCTTTGCTCTGCACTCTCCCGTTTCCATCTCCTTCACTGTAAATAAGTTCCTCTAATGAGCCTTCACTTGAATCTGTTTTAGATCTTTTATTCTTTCGGCGAGACTGTTGAATCTAATCAGGGTTCAATAAACAGCGCATCAGGACCTCTTCACAAAGGAGCCTGAAAATGCAAATCAACAGCTTAAAATTTAATTTAGGCGTTAGCTGTGTAAATAAACCGAGTCAGAGCGAAGCGGAGCAGGAATGAGTTTTGTGTACTTAGGAGCGCGCTTGGTTGGCCATTTATGACTTGGACATTGTCCCCAAATTCAATTCCGAACATTTGGTTAACTTTGTTAAAAAGTCAAAATTAAAATCAGGCAAAAAGTCAGCAGTGCTGACCACATTGTGGCCTTTTCCCGGCTTAGTTAACTTTGAATTGTGTATACGCCGCGTGTTACGAATTGAATGCAAAGAAAAACCCTAAAAGTAAGCAATTTTACCAGTTCGCTTCATTGTTGTTGTTGCTCTTGAGTTAGACAAATTGCAGGACTCAAAGTAAAGTTGATGAGCTCGGAAAGTTCGTTGTAAATTTGTCTGAAGAATGATTTAATTTCGGAGGGAAGCTGCGACACGTTTATTTGAAATGGTTTTGGTAATAAGACCGTGCCGTGGTGGCCAATCGAGTTGGTGCCTTTAAAATGCGTATAAAAAATCGATAATAGCATAAATAATGCATATATGGAGCTGTTAGCAATGCTCGCTCGACATCAAAAAAAAAAAGAAGGAAAATGAAACTGAAAAACAAGTATAAGAGACAATGGCCTAGGCCGACAAGGCCCAGGGGCCAACGAGAGGACAAAGGCAAACAGTGAAGCTCATAGACCGAGCTTACATATACCTGACACAACACAAAAATGAAAGTTAAATCCTAAACAAAAAAATGTGTCTGTTTGCTGGGAAACGAAAGGAACTGTGAGAAGGACTTTCTCTCTCTATCTCTCTCTCTCTCTCTCTCTCTCTCTCATCTCTCTCTCTCTCTCTATCTATCCGGCGTACAAAAGGATAGCTCAATGGCTTTTAAAGTTGCAGGCCAAAGCAGCGCAGGACTTGGATGCGACGAGTGCAAAACAAACACAAGTAGTACAAAGAATACTCACACAAGATACACGAGGGCTGTCTCAACAATACTTGTAACAACAGTCCGGGGCACTAGGGAGATGTCAGACTCTGGGCTCTATGCAAACAATTTACCAAAATTCTTAAATAACATTTTAATAAGAACATTTTCAAGACATCAAAATGCGCAATTTGATATTTTATTTTCATGATAGCGGAACTAAAGTTCATTCTTTGTTTATAATACTTTTCTTTACTTTACTTCAAGGTCGGTTAAGTCTGGAGCAATTTATTTCTTAACTTCGTCGAGTAACGGGCTATCTTTTATTACATTTTTGTTAATAAGACGTACCTAAATCAACTCTGAAAAATTGAGAAGGATACACAACTCTCGGAGACAACCAAGTTCCACTTAATGACATAAACACTGTCAATGCACAAGTCTCGAGCGGAAATCATTTTAATGAGAACCTCAAATCGCTTATTTACGACTACACCCAGCTCATGTCACCACAACTCTCTTCCACACTTTCCATTATTAATTTGCTATTCGGTCCTATCCGACGTTTAAAGCAACATCTACAAGCAATTCAAGATGTTTAGTAGCTAATAAAATACGAAAAGCAAACTGAAAGTGCAAAACTGATTCAAATGCGTTTGTTGGCATATTTCCGGATTTGGTTTTGTTTGTTCCCTTGATTGTCGATTAGTATCAAATATTCATAGCATTTAAGTGGTATTTTATGTTTCTCCTGCTTTCTCTTGGAAATATTTTCTAATGTTAACACCAAAGAAATAATTTCTTGGACTTTGTATTGATGTGTTAAATTTGTAGAATTCTCAATGAACAAGAAACTCGGAAGATATTGAAGTTCAAGTTCTGTAATTGTGTGTGTATAGGAAGCAATGTACATATGCGAATTATAGGCTATTATTGGTATATCTGTCCTATTCCTTTTTAGAATTTATGGAGTTATTTTTTACTCTGACCATTTAAAAGTTATATGAATAAGCTAACAAATATTTAAAATTGATTTAATTGTTGCTTTCTGCTATGCTAGTTACATGCTTAAAGCTAATAAATGTACCATAAGACAAAAACACATTTACAAATAAATGAAAATAGTTTTCTTGTAAAATATGTTTCAACTACAATATATCAATTTTGTATTTTAATCATTTGACATGTTTACTTTTAATTCAATAATGGGCTAAGCATGACAACTTGTTTAATCAAATTTTCAATCGAAATTGCGTGGCATTTGCAGTGATTTTGATCCACATAGCATCATTATGCTGGCAATGAATCTGATAAGCTTACGGCTAAATTCAAAACAGAGACAGTAGAAGAGAAGAAGACAGACAGAAAGATACACACAGCGACAGCTGTAAGAATGGCAAACAAAAATGCCTACAGGCATTTATTCTATTTATCATTTATCCAGCCATTTATCGAAAGACATTTGAGACGCAGCAGGATGCCGAGAGTTGTTGGTAGATGGGACAAGGGAAGTTTACTGGGACTACAAAATACCGCTAGAATGAATAATGCCATTTACATTGAAAACATTTATGCGCAAATATTTGCCAGATTTAAGCCGAGGCATTACTCGGGCATTATCTGAGTTAAATATATTCACATCTTTTATTCGACTATATATATATATAAATATATGTAGGTATATTATTATTATCGGTTAACGGTGCATGTGGCAGTCACAAAGTATTTAATGATAGTCTAAAGTTTCCAGCAAATAAATCATTGACAGTCGAAACTAACTAAACCGTCACAACACGAGTTTCTCACAGATACAAAACTTCTTCAAGCGTAGCTCCAAAAGTTTCAATTTGTCTATACCAAAATGCATCAGTGTGAGAGTGTGTGCGTGAGTGTGTGGGTGTGCTTATGTGTGTTTGGGTGTGTACTTCTATATTTTGTTGGCCGTGTAGTTTTACAATTTATGCAGAAAACTTTGCTTTAGTCGAGACTGGCTTTTCATGAATGCCAAGTAGCTGGTGCATGTAATATTCGGCTTTAGCTAAATTTGATTTGAAAAGCCAGGCAAATAAACCAAGTTGCTCGAATCAAATGTACGACTAGGAGAATCTAAAAATCACCCTTCAAGTCCTATGCTAATAAAATCGATTAAAAGGAATGAAATCGAAAAAATAAGCAAAATAGAAATGTCTTCAAATGCAAATGGCAGAAGAATTAGGTCGGAACCAGATGCTTTTGAGAGTCGAGTGGCATTTGTCATCAAGGCCCAGCAGCTAAGAGACAATATAAATAGAAGATACTTTGTGCCTGTACCGTGGTCTGCTTACCGTAATCAATGCAGTATTAAAGTTTGTTTTTTTTTTATTGACGGGGAAGATTTATTATGCGTTTTATTCTTTATGAACATAAAAATACATTTATGATAACATCGATTCTGTTGTATATTTATTTTACTTAGTTCATGACAAGATGAAAAATCCAGGGATTAAAACTTTAACCGAAACCGTAACCGAAAACCAGTGAAAACCGATTGAAATTTGTAACCGTAAGTGAAACCGTAACCACAAATTATTATTTCCGCTGTACCGAAACCCATATACCGAAACTCTTTAACCGTTTAGTAACCGATTAATTTATAAGGATTACTTTGATAACTTTACTTTGATAACTTTACATTGCATAACTTTGTCAAAAGTCAATCAATTTCCATGCGCAATGTAAATTTGAGCATGATTTTACCTCTAAATTCGTTCTGCATTTAAATTTTGTTCATTTTTGAAAATTTTTGAAAATCGAATTTTTTGAAAATTTACAGAGTTACCCCTTTGTCTTTTTTGATTTTTTCGAAAAAATTTGAATTTTCAAAATGAAATAAATTTAAATGCAGAACGAATTTAGATGAAAAATTTTGCTCAAATTTACATTGCGCATGAAAATTGATTAAGTTTTGACAAAGTTATGGCAGTTCGAAGTTATTAAAAATCAGTAAAATCAAAATAATCGAAATTTGTAAACCAATTGAACCAAATTTATGTGAGGTCAAATTATAATAAAATCGACATTCCAGTAACCAGATAACATTATTTTTCAGGCCAATAACAGCATTAAATCGATTTTCATTTAAAACAATGAATAACGCTTATTATTTTGGTCAACCGAAAACCTTAATACCGATATTTTTAAACCGAAACTTACAAAAAACCGATAACCGTTACGAAGCCGATACTCCAAGATTTTGCATAACCGATAACCGAAAGCCTCAATTCGAGCATAACCGAAACCTTTACTGAAACCTATAATTTTTCTGAATATTTATTCTTATTCAATTTCATATTTAGATATTTGTCCAATATTTTGCCTTCAAAATTTTAATTGAATTAAGAATTATTTTACAAATTTGAAATCTTTGTTTGTTCAAGGTTCTATATTTATTTCTTTCGTTAAGCACTTTTCACAGCTTGGTTTGCCTATTTTAGACCAGTGTGTGTGTTTTCACGGACCTTCTGTTTGCCAGGGGCCAAGGAGAGGCGCGACACAATGTCACAGCCGTTCATTGGCAGCATATTAAAAATGTCAGACCACTAACGTTTTAAGTTTATTAAATGTAAACCCAAACTCAAAGCTGCCAGCTCAACATTGACTGGGAAGCCAGCATTACCAATTTACGTAACCAGTACCAGTTAATTGAATGGTCTCTTTTGGTAGGCAACATCGTAAAACGCTACAAGGAGACAGGAAGAAAGTTTTATTGTTTGCTTACTTGATGAACGTGTGCTGTGGGCACAGAGTTACTGTAGTGGCACGAGATGGAACTGGATCTGGAGCTGGAGATGAAGTCGGTGGCGGTGACGGTGATGGTGATGGCGACGGTGTCGGTGTCGGCGGTGGATGAGACTGAAGGTCTCGACGTCGTCATTGTCGCTGCTGATTTGCGTTTTGTTATGTGATGTGGGCGGTGTAGGCGGGGCTGTTGCTTGTGGCGTTTACAACACGAGAATGAAACTTTTTTGTTTGTCTGTTGCTTTTATCGCTGTTTACTGTTGTTCCTGTTGTAGTTGTTATTGTTATTGTTGTTGATATCAGCAAAAAGTTTCTACTCGCGCTTCCCAAATTTTGTTTCCTTTTGTTTTGTTTTTGCTTTCGTTTTTGTTTTTCGATTTGGTTTTGGGTTTTTAACGATTTGGATATCTTTAGGCAAACAATTTAATTTGTCATTATGCTGAAGTCTGTGCTATTTTTATTACCATCTGCAAGTAAAAACTGAAGCAACGAAATCGATTTGTAAGAGCGGAATTTCTTTTTGATTCTCACAACTGGCCGCCATCAAGTCGCAACTTGCCGCACGTTTTGGCCAAACACGTACAAGACGCCACACGAGCACAAACACAAACACAAGCACTAGCACACACAGATACACAGACACAGACACAGATACATGCGGACACGGACACAATTCACGTAGAGTTTTGTATCGGCTTTTTTGTTTAGTACGGTTTACGAGTTGCGGCCAAAGCCAAAGCCAAAATCGAAATCGAAACACGCACGCACATTCACAGTCTGATATATAAGCGGCCGATGTCCTGGCACAGTCCTGTCGCCTGTCGCCTGACGCCTGAAGTGGCACTTGAGTCAGACGCCAACGTTAACGTCAACGTCAACGCCAACGCCGGCAACTGTCAGTGCCACTTTGGTTCCCTTTTTGCAACACATGTGTGACAAGTGGTCACAGGTTTCAATTGTTGTTGCTGCCACAGTTGCCACTGCTAATGATGTTATTGTTTTTATTGCAACAATTGATATTGATGATGATGATGATTATGTCTCGTTGTTGCTGCCCCTCTGGCTGTTGCGCTACGGAGTGTGCTTGCTCTGGAAACTGGACAGCAACTGAATGTTAGGCAGCGTGCCAAGTCCTTTGCCGGCCAACAAAACACAAGCTGCGGCGAATTGGTAACAAGAGAGCGCGTCTGCGCAATCAAATTTGGCGCGCAAGGCGAATTTAAAATAAGCACAGAGTTGCATGTGAGCGTAGTAGCTTTGAAGTGTGTTCAAGCTATCAAAAAGTGTAAAGATTTCAAAGTTGAGACTTGCAAAAATATTATTTATTCAAAATGGCAACTTAAAATATGCAAAACTTTCATTATATGAGTATTTTGAATAAAAGCTGAATTTATTAAATATACTTTGCTACTACGTCCTGCGCAACTCTGTGAGCCCGGCAAGCTGAATTGTGGCGCCAGCAGCATCCCTCGAGTCTCAGAGCAGCCAAGGAACTTTCGAATGTCCCGCATAATCAAGACGCCAAGTGCTGCCCAAGGCAACTAACAGAGCCCCATACAAATTCACACTCACATTCACACTCGCACACTCAATGACAAAACACCCCGTGCCACCCCCTCAGCATGCATAGCGTCAATATTTGCATTTGTAATAACAATATTTTGATGGCAAACCCAAAAGGCGTGCGTAAATCTAAAAAAGATTTGTTATTACTGCTCGGGCTCGTGTTCGTTTTCATGTCGCTCAATGCAGTCGCAAATATCAAGTAGGAGGTGTACAAAATAGGTACACAGAAAAAAAGAATCCGGGACTTTGGGATAAAATCAATCCAATGCAGTTTCCCAAGTACTGGAATTCCGGATACAAAATACTTGATTCAAGCACGATTTTTTTGATTTTCTGTACACTTTTTTTATAGTTAGAATAAATATTTTAGGCATCTTTGACTTTTTAATGTTGAGTCATTGTCATACATATTTAGAAAAAACTAAGCTTAAATCAAGAATTTTCAACTTGAATTTTTGAATAATTTTTTTCTTTCTGTGTAGTTTGTAGTGGTAATGCGAAGGGAGAAAAACAACTTTAGCAACAACAACTACAATATTTGAGTATCAAGTCAGGATGGCAACACGCCGGAATCATGTCGTATGCCTGAGTTGCCCAGGGTCGCTTATTCTCTGTTCATATGAAAGTTATTAAAATTTCATAAAAAGTAACGACACAGAATTTGATTTCTCGATTGTCGCTCGGTCCTTGAGTTCTGTGTCGGTGACAGTTGTGAGTGTGACTAACTCACAAATTGAAAACCTGCAGGTCTATTTGACGTGTCTTGTGCATTTAAATATTAATTCAACAAGAGCTGGAAAAACGAAACGAAAAACAGTGAACAAAGAAACAGAGCGTGATCGAATAGATGATATGCTGTACTTATGTAGTATGTATGTATGTATGTATGTATGTAGATCTAATATGCCACAACCAAAATTTTAATTCGCATGAGCACTATTTGCATTATTAGCAATGCGCCTTAGACAGCGATTTGTTGCTGTTCCGCATAATTAATTTAATATAATTGTTGTGTTTATTATCCGATCGTATCCGCACACCAAATGAAACTGACTCACGCGTTGAAATCAATCGAATCATACAAATTTATTTATATATTTAACATTCTCGAATCATAAAAATGTATTTATTTAATTCTAGTACTATATTGTATAATTACTATGCTATAAATTACTATGCTAGTTATTATACTATATAATAATTTTTATGTTCTCAATTTATTATACAGATTTTAAAAGAAAGAAAGTGTAGTAAAATATAATAACTAATCTTTCCCTCTGTAGCTTCTATGATGTTTGTAATTAATACCTGTTTCTGCTAATGAAGAAAGCAAACACTTGAAATCACCTATTGTCACTTTTCTGTCATTTATTTAATTATACTCTTTCCCAAACATATTATGGCTACAGGGTATAAAAATCATAAATGCTGAAACATTTGAAATGGCGCTCAGTATTTGACAACAACGTGTCGTTGTCACTGTCACTTGACATGGCCAAATTGGCGCATCTTATGAGCGATGGGCGTTGATTGGCTTCTTGACATTATGGATCACCGATGTGGGCGGTGCACCTACATTTCACCTAGAAAGTACCGAGCACC
The DNA here is from genome assembly GCA_035042165.1 of Drosophila kuntzei. NCBI lineage: Eukaryota > Metazoa > Arthropoda > Insecta > Diptera > Drosophilidae > Drosophila > Drosophila kuntzei. The sequence goes on along the minus strand of JAWNLU010001684.1, from coordinate 2,418,694 downwards.
TAAAGACATCAGCATCAGCATTTGCCTTGAGGCGACTTTGACTCCGCTAGAATGTCAAGTGGCAGAAGTCGAGCGTGCAATGATTTCATTTTGACTTTGATGAATGAACTTTGATTTTGAGCTATATTTATTATGCGCATTTTTGTGTGGGAATCAAAAATGATGCACAGTTGGTTAAGAATAGTCCAATCACAAAATTAAAAATATATTAAATTCCTACCACGTCTGATATTGACAGCATTGCACTCACTTTCTGTAGTTACATCAGAGAAACACGCACTTTTGATGACTTTTATGATCCGATTATTTTGATTCGTTCATTTCCATTTAAATGGATTTCGCACCAGTGTGCAACGTTACGGTTTCCAAAAAGTTGTGCACGCTAAAATTATTATTAAATTGATGGATGTACGTATAAAAAGTTTGTAATAGCTGATGCTCAAAATTAATATAATTTCTTGGCATACACATAGAATTATTTCACGCGCCCTGCTGTTTTGTCATGCTTAGGCGGTGGAAAGGAGCGGTGCGATGCGGGGCGTGGCTGCTTTCACGCATATTTGGCAAGAAAATATTCAAGCTTACATATTTTTGCTACATAATTTGGTCGGCATTTTCAATAAAAAGAAACACACACACAGTGATACAGATATATAGTACAGACATATAAGCACTTACATCGCATGGGCTACAATATTTTTCCTTATGAGTTTTTAAAATTCCAAAAAGTTTTCCCAGTTGGGTCCCAGGCAGAGAAGATGGCGGAGGCTGGAGGCAACTTTGGTGCGGTGTCTGTCACCTGTTCAGCAAGTGCGAGTAAATTTCATTTATAACGCCCTATTAAATTGGAGTTAACTTCAGAGGCTGTCCAAGCTCAGGGCCAGGGGCCTTTTTTAAAGTATTCAAACTGTTTGCTGTACTGCATTGCGCATACGACACGTTGACTGTTATTTCGGTCGCAATAATATGACAAATTACTTTGGCAATGTGATGAGCTGGATCGTAAAGAGAAAAGACGAGAGAGAGAGGTTGGTATCATTGCCATGACGCCGGTTAAATTATCTGCCAAATAAAAATCACTCATACGCCGTGTGCCGACATTGCCTTTGTTATCCGTAACTGGAGTCGGAGTCGAGTCCTTGCCTGCGTGTGTTGACGAGAGTATTTTGTAATTTATCAGGCAAGCCGTGGCAGTTATTTAGAAGTTTACAACTGTCGCCGGCAGTAATCAGCTTTACTTTTGTGCTGATAATGTTCTGTTAATGTAATTTGACTGGGAATTTCGGAAGAAAATTTGGGCCTTTTATTCTGGATATTATTTACTGTTGAGTTGCTATAAACTTCGCTGATTCGCCACTTGTCCCTCACCAAAAGTACAAGACTGAGAAGAAGTCTATTTTCAAATTTTTATTTTCATCATTTTTGGTTGTTTGCATATATGTATGTATGTTTTAAATTTTTCCAATTTTATTTAAACATTTCGTTTAAGCTATAATAATATGTCACATACAGCTTAAGATTCTTTTTTGTTGCCTTCTAAGTGAGGCTAAATTTGCTTTTCGTTTCAGTGGCTTAATCCTAGATTTCGCATCCTGACTATATAAAACTGCATAGCAATACACAAAAATAACGCAAAATATTAGCAGAAAAATAAATAACACTCACATTTAATGTACTTATATGCAATATACTATAAACATCGTTAGACATACGTATAAATAAGTTTAGTATTTAATTTGTTTATAAAAATATAACAAGTTCTTTGGAGTTTGTTGCATTCATTATTCGTTTTCTTTCATATCATTTAATTTATTATTAAGGAAAATCATAGAACTATTATACATAATGCATTTACATATTGATGGCTATGAGTACATTTTACATAGTACATAAGGAGCATTTGTCTCTTTATTTAAATTTGCATTGCATTTTTGTGGCTTCTCCTTAACTTCCTGTTCTTTTCAACAGCTTGTTGGGGGACTAGTATCAAAGTAAACAACAGAATCCTTGTGGCTTGTGAATAATTTACATTTATAATTTATATTCGCATTTCATTATATTTTCTAACAATAAGACTTTGTTTTTTTGTTGGTTTCACTTTGTTCGTTTTTGAAGTTTTTAAACTAATAATAGCCAATTATAATGTGCTATAAATACAAAATACAATGGCGAAATGTTGCTTGGCTTTTCTAGTTTCATCTTGTTTTATTTGTGTTATCTTATTGAAAATTAACTAACAAAAATTAGAGAAATAGTTTTGCAAACAGGTTCGGTTCAAATTGCATAATTAAATGTTGAGGAATTTATGTACTATTCGTGTTATTCGACACTGTCCAATGTTGAGCTCGAGCCGCAATTGCTGGAATCAAGTTGCTGACTTTGTAAGCAGTGCTCAAGCCTTCCTCTTACAGGCTACACAGTCAACTTAATTCCAGGAACTGCAACGCAATTGCCTTGTCTGACATTTAACGCACAAACACACACATTTTAACACACACTTGAATTTCACATTAAACACTTTTCACAGTAATTCAATTTAGCAAACACTTGTCCTCAATTAACTATAGATATCCATATCCATATCGATATTGATATCGATGGACTTGAATTAGCCTAGCTTTTACTTTTACTTTAAATTTTACTAGATTAGTTTTGATTTTGGCTGCCAATTTTATACCTTTAAATTTATGAATTCTATTTTTTTGTTTTATATGTATAACTATTAAATGTTCTATAATTCATATTCATATAATTATGTTGAGCATTCGTATTGCATGCGATTGTCGTTCAATTAGCAACATTTGCCGAGTTTCTACTGCAATTGTCTAAGTATATACTTATTTTTTTTGGGGCTTAGTTTCATCAATTTAATTGCATATTTGTGTGCCATCTATAAATGTATTTCTATGATTTGTTTGGTTATAATACGAATATTGCTAAACTCCTTAGTTTTATTTCGTTTTCCATGCGAGTCGTTTGCATTTTAAGTTTGTTGTTTGTGTTTAGCTTTAGTTAATTGGCACAGTATATGGTTATGTTTAAATTTAGGGTATAATTTTGGTATTATCGGTTGTTCTGTTGCTTGGTTGTCTCATGTCAAGTTTACTTAAATACACGCTTAGCTCAATTTTTTGATTGCCATGTGAATGATGCAGCAAACTCTTTAGAGGATTTCACGAGTTTTGCTAGGCATAGAAATGTTTGTTAACGCTTAATCGTTTTACAACCTGAGCTTATTTTAATTTAGTTGTAGAATTTATACAAAAAACATTAACTATATACAAGAGAAGTCTATCGACAGTATAGTCAGAATACTTTACTAAAATAAATAATAAATTAAACATTTCGTATGCAGTGTATTCTTTCATTTCGTATTATTTTTTTCTTTGTTTGTTGTGCTCTTTTAAAGTCACAAGCAGTAAATTAAAGCTCTGTAAAGTGTAAAGACAAATAATAGTAATGTAATAAAGTACAACAGACAACATGTTAACGAGTACGAGTATAATGATGGCTAAAATAAACAGCACGCTTTGTCGAGTGATTTCATAACGTTGACTTAAATAGTATGTACAATATGAATGCAAACAGCATATTAATTTAAAAAATTAATGGAAAATTGTAATTGCATTTATTCGATTGACGCAACTTTCAGCCATCACTTGAATTGTCATTGTCATTGCCATTGCCATTGCCATTGCCATTGCCAGCTGAGTCTCTTACACATGACTGGAGGCCGTGGCTGATGCTGCGTTATTATTCTTGTTCCATTTGTTGATATACTCCATGGGTATTTCGATTTGTATCTCCTGCACATCCTCGGCAGATGGGTTTCCCATGCTCGGCTTGCCTGGAGTGTCCATCCTGGCTCCAGCTCCAGCTCCGGTTCCAAGTCCGGTTCCAGGTCCGCCACCAGCACCGGAGGCACCATATCCGCCTGCTGCCAATCTCTGCCGCTGCTGAGCAATGGGCGTCAGCAGCGCCTCGTCCCTGTATTATAAATTGTCCGCCAGCTGCGACTGCCGGCGATGCGATGGAGTTGTCGAGTTGAGATAGCTCTCCGAGTAGACGCTCTTGGCCCGTTGATCATAGCGCAGACTCGAGCGACGTATGTCAATGTCGAGAGGCATGTGACGATCCTTCCACCAGTTGCAGAACAAGCACAGCAATGTGTTGCGGAACGCTTCTCGGAAATCACGATTGAAGTATGCATAGATCAACGGATTAAGTGTGGAGTTGAAGTAGCCAATCCAGAAGAGTATCGAGACCACAATGTCTGGCACTTGACACGGGTCACAGGTCATGGCGAGCGTGTACCTGAGAATGATATAAAAACAGCATATGCATAAATTTCAAATATTTAAAGACTAACCGCCCTTTATGATACATTATAAACGACGCGAAGCGAAGCCAAAAAGAGCCACGGCATGACGCGTGGCGTATGAGTAATATTTAATTATGCATGCGCGACATTAAATAAATTATACTGAAATCCCATGCCAGCGGGCGGGAACACTTACCACAGAAAGAACGGCAGCCAGCAGAGTATAAAGGTGCCCATAATGATGCCCAGAGTGCGGGCGGCCTTGTGCTCCCGCTTCATTTTGATTAAATGTTTGTCCTTTGTCGGGGTATGCTCCTGCTCGACCTCGTGCATTGTCAATGTTTTCGATGAGCCCGAGCCACTCAGTGCCTCGCCTGGCAAAGATGACATGATGAATGTGAGAAGACTTAATATCAGCACCGACATCAGTCTCAATTCGAGTAATTCGAGCTCTCTCTTACCTGATGGCTGCATCGATGGTCGATGCATTAACATGGCATTTCCATGGCGCATCATCAGCTGCTTCTCCTGTCGATTGGCCTCGCGGAAAATTGCCAGATAGGTGAAAATCATGATGGTGCAGGGTATCCAGAACGAAATCGAGCTAGATATGACGGCATAGTACTTGTTCACCACAAAACCGCACTGCTCGGGATGCTCAATCACGAATACCTCATGCTTATGAGTCGTATACCAGCCCATGAAAATGGGCAGAAACGAGAGAAACGCCGGCGGTATCCATATGTTTACCAGCATAATGCCAACCACACGTTTTGTCATACAAATCGGATACTTTAGCGGCTTTACAATTGCATAGTATCTGGAAATAGGTCGCAGTTTTATTACAATTTCAAGTGTCTGACATTGGCAGCTGGCGAAGCGAAATGAAATGAAAATGCTGAGAGTCTCAGAGATTGATTATTTACCTATCGACAGATATGCAGCATAAATGCAAAATGCTCGCTGTTGAGAAGTAGACATCGAAACTGTTCCACATATCGCACAAAAACGGGCTAAAGTTCCACCTATAAAGAGTAGATAAATATTTGCTTAAATACGAGTATGATAAAGATAGCAAGCACAGTTTCCTACTGAACAATTGACTACCCCAAAAAGTATGCTAAGCTCTTGCTCTTTTACAAGTTTATTTTGCAGAGTTCGTGTGGCAACTGGCGGTGTTATCAGTGCCCCTGATTTATGTGTTTATCGATTTCATCTTACTTAGTTTCGGCTACCAGGTGACATTGCCCATGAACTGGCACATTTTCCGCAGCTGAGAACAAATGAAAAGCTTTAATGCACTGCAAGGCACCAAATTCTACACTACAGAGTCTGCTGAGTCCGACAGTCGCGTTGTTGCCACTGGCGGTGGCGAGCGGGTTGCATGAAAAACTCATTAAAACTCGCGTTGTTGTCTTTTCTGGTTGCCCCCCAACCACCTTCCCCCCCCTTTCCGAACATCTCAGCCAAATTGTCGACCATCTCGACCACTCCGGCTGCTCATCCGACCCACGTTTGCCGGCGGGCATGAAAATTTATTATCGGCCACCCAGTTTTGGCATCAGTTTCAAAAAGTTTTTGACTATTCAGAAACGGTACCATGCCAGGATTTGGTGGCACGGCGGTTGTAGGCGTATTTGGCTTTTATGCTCGCGCTTTTTGTTGTTATTTTCTTGTCCGCCGTCCTGAATTGGCGCTTAAGCTGGACCATGTAAAAAGGTGCCAGGACGACGACGATAGCCGTGTCGGCGCCCTGGGCCAGTGTCAATTATGCAACTAGCGACGACTCTCTGAACGTAAAATTGCTAATGAATGCCAAGTGGGCGGCTTGGGCGACTTGGGCGGCTCTACGGCCAATGCCAATTTATATGCAACTCTCGTGGCCAAGTGGCAGACTGAAGTTTTCGGCCTGGCTGCAAGTGTGCACATTATGCGCTGCTCTCAGCGATGCTGCTGTCGATGACATGGCAAACACTTGTCCTAGTCTTAAACCCGAATTCTCGGCTTTAAGCCAGACCTTAAAGCTGCGCCCATGCATAATTAACTGAGCCAGCTATCTGCACTTGGCATCACATGCACACATGTCGCATTACATTCGCACACACACAGACAGACAAACAGACAGACAGACTGATGTGTGAAGGATGTGACCATGTCACACTCTGACGGTTTTTGTCCCCCAGAATAGCATTGCCTGTGTGTGTGTGTATGTGTGTGTATGTCTGTGAGTACTCATTCTACATAAGTATGCACACTCTTTAAAATTCGAATCCTTACAACAGTGCAGCAGCTTTTGCCATGTCCCTATTTGAGATGATAACGTAGGTCAATATTTTTGTAGACAGTCTGTCGATTTCGATTTTCAAGCTTCGAATAAGTTTCTTACAGGGATTAAAAACGTAATCGAATCGAACGTATTAACCGATGGAAATTCGTAATCTTAACAGAAGTAACACTTTTTTATTGTACCAAAATCGAAAAACAGAAATTTTTCAAATAGAAATAACTAATTAGTAACCGATACATGTATAACAGTTAGTTTCTGTTCAATAAAGCAATAAATTCAATTAATTAATTAATGTGTAATCATCGCCTTTTGAACTAATTTACATTTTAAATTTTGATCTCACTAAAAAGCAAAGAGTTTTTGTTTATATTATGGTCTAATTTTTGAACATTTTGACAAAAAACTTGTTTTAATGTGAAACGAAATCATACCAATATTTTTAAACTGTAAAATAAAAAAAAATCTGTAACCGTTACGAAACAAATATACAAAGATTTTGCGTAATCCATAACCGTAAAACAAAATAAAAACACAATCTTGGTTTTCTAACATTAAATTCGGAAATAGAAAATTAAATAGAAAGTATAGGGCGTGATACAACATTGATTATAAACTGTATAAAAAACTTGATGATAATCCTATCATTTGCATTTGCAGCTTTTCTATTTTTGTATTTTCCTACCGAAATAATTGAAATTTTTAACGAGATTTTAAAGTGTAAATTATATTCGGCGTGTAATGTTTTTTATATTGTTTTTTTCTTTTGTAGTTTTTGTTTGAACATTTTAATAGTTGAACACAAGCACACGCACACGAGCTCAGAAAGCGAGCGATATGACTTTGAGCATTTGCATTTGCCACATATAAACCCACACACAAATGCATATATTCACACACCCACACTCACACACACACGCACACACACACACACAGACTCATACAGATAGACACAGTTGCCCACACACATAGAGCAGCATAAATAAACGTTGCTTTCATTTTTCATGGATTTTTTGGTTGTTTGTGCAGACAAACCTCTCGGATGCCCCTCCGCCTTCCCTCTCCCCCCTCTGTCATCTCCTCTGCCTCCTTTGTACCCCTTTACAGTCGACTGGCATTTTGTTTGGTCTTGCGTTCAGTTGCAGTTGTAATTTTTGCTGCAGCTGTGCTTACATTTGTTATTGTAAGCATGGGTGTATGTGTATGTGTGTGTGTGTGTTTGTGTTTGTGTAAGTGTGTCTGGTTGTGTATGTGTGTGTGTGTGTGTGTGTATGGGTGTGCTGTTTTGTTGTTGTACTTACCGCCCAGTTACTTGCACACTAAAGTTAAATGTCATGGCCATAATAGCGACCATTATATCAGCCATGGCTAAGGAAACTACAAAGTAATTCGTTATAACTCTGCAAAGAGAAAGAGCACAAAATCAGAGAAGAAATGAGATATTACGAATCATGCCAACAACAACAACAACAATATGGAAAACAGCAACAATAATAAGAATAACAATAAACAATATGAGAAAAGGGCTATGTAACGAGACTCCCGTTTAGATGACTAATCAGGATATCACATTCTCATGAGTTTGTAGCTATATGTGTTTGTGATTGTGTGTGTGTGTGTAAGTGTTTGCTTTGTATGCGTTAACGTTGTACAATGTAGAAGAAAGGAAGGAAAAGAAACATGGAGAAAGTCTCGCTGTGAGGGCCAGCAAATGATTTCAGTTAGCATTGTGCTGTCAGCATTTGACATTAATTGAAAAGCAAGCAAAGGCTCGGCTAAGCTATGAGTATTCACAAATTGCTGCTAGTGAATAGTGAATGTGGCTTGAATAGATACACATGTATATATGATAAATATATGTGGATACATGTTTATAACTTTTAAGATTAAGACCTGTAAAATCTATAAAAATTCATTATTACTTGTGAAACTTTTTTAGTTAAATTTCTTAATAATATAATAATGACACAGATTACCAACTTTACTTCAAATCGAACGACTTAATTAAGTTTTTTAACTCACAAGAAATGTGTCAAGATATCTACATTTGCTCGTTTTTGATTTTTTTAATTGATCAATTTTTTTAAAATGTTTTTAAACGATATTTTTAGTAACTTCCAGAAAGAATGGATTAACCGTGCTACTAGACATTGTTTTTGCTAAAAATACATAGTAGAAAGCTTGTTTCTCCTTATTTCTGATTTTCGCAAAATATTACACAACTGTATTGAATCATAAATGAGAAAAATATCAGCAAATTTAGAAAATCAAATAATTGAAACGACTTAAAAGAACTAATCCAAATCACTTGGTATTTTTGTAGGTATATTTTAACAGTTTAAATCAAATTTATTCTTGTTAAGCTTTCAGCTGTTTTTCTTGCAACTTTTAAATATTTGAAGCATATCTTAATGGACATTTGAGTTCGTTTAACCGTTCTACGTGTTGGCCTCCAGGACTAGGCCTTAAATCTTAAATAACTTTCAACGTTTCAGCCGTTAATTGCAACAAATCGCCGCCATTTTGTAAATGTGCTGCCATTACTTAGTTCGCTTTCAAGGAGTCCATCTTCTTCTCCCATTCTCTCTCTCTCTCGCTCGCTATGTGTCAGTTGCTTTCCCGCTTCCATTAAATTTTGCAAATAGAAGGAAAAACAAGAAAGAAAAATCTCACTGCACATTTAAACACTTTGAGCAGAAGGCGGAAACAGTTGCCGAGCATCCTTCAAGTGAAGGCGGCGCCGACGTCGCTGTCGCTCTCGGAGCCGCTGCCACTGCCGACGTTGCCGTCGACGCGTTGTTAATGAGCAGCAGCCTCCATGTAATGGCAAATGAATGCTACACAGAAAAAAAATTCTGGGATAAAGTCAAGCCAATGCGTTGTCAGAAGTACGTCAATCCCGGATTCTCCTAAGCCAAGTACAAAATACTTGATGCAAGCACGATTTTTCTCAGCAATATTTTGATTTTTGGGGTTCTGTACTTTTTTTTAAAAGTTATTTCAATTATTTTATATGTTAATGTGACTTTTTTAATATTGAATCGTTGTCATTTTATCCGCATATTGTCTTAATTTAACATTAATCTTAAACTTGAATTTTAGAATGCCTTTTTTTCTGTGTACATTTTTTAGTAGCCACACACATACATCACTCTCTCTCCCTCTCTCTCTCTCTTTCTGTTTGGTTGCATCTCTCTGACTTGCGGTTCATCTTCGGCAACAGAAGAAATAAGAGAAATATACGAAAATAATTTCAAACACGGCGGCACACAAACGTTTTTATAGCGCGACATATAGAAAATTTAAAATTTATGCTGTCATAAAAACCATAAGCCGCCTTAATTGCCAAAGTTGTTGCCGTTTCTATACTGTCACTTGCCGTTTTCTGTTGTTGTTTTTTCGGTTTTATCTTTTTTATGTCGTCGAGTGTACGAGTTTTGTGTTTTTGTTCAATTTCAATTTCTCTCTTTGAGCTTAACTGTCATTCTATTCGAGTAGTATTGTTTCTATTTTGTTTCTACATTCCACTTTTTATGGCTTTGTTTCAGTTGATGTCGCATGAATTTGTGGACTCCGAATAATAGATGGATAGATTTGCAGCAGTTCGTGGTATTTAAAAAAGCACGACTATTCAGTCCAAAGAGCGTCAGCTGGCGATTTGTAAGTCTACCAAAGTTGTTGTTTTCTCGATTTCAATCTTGGAAATCTTTTGCGCCTGACTGGCATTAATTTGGGTCCGAAAATTAGATTTATATCTGAATGTGGCCAAGGAGGAGACCTTGGAAATAAGGGAAGTGATTGCACGCAGCTCCTAGCTACAACATTATCGTCATCATCATCATTATCATTTAGATAATGAGCATTTGTAACGTAATTAGTTAGGCACGGGAGCTGCCGACACGCAAGTCACTTAAAAAATAAAATGTTGCTCATTAGAAGCAGCAAAAAGAGAAATTAAGAGACGTTCAACCTTAATTATGCCTACCCCCACTCCCCTGCTACCTTTTGCCCCTTGCATTTATTTTTATTTCTTTTGCTATCTAAGAAAGTTTGTTTGCCTCATTTTTTTCCTTGCCTTTTTCACTCGCTTCTTGGAGCAAAGAACATTTAAAGTTTTCATTACTGCGGAAAAATTTGCATTACTTAAGCGCTTATAAAATATTCAACTTGTGGGCGTGTGGGCGTGGCATATACAACTTTTGATTGCACGCCTCGAAAATGACGATGCGACGAAGTTAACTTTGATTATGAGAACCCGTCGGAGTTTTATGATGCGCTAAATTGATTTGCCTGCCAGTTATTAAGGCATAACTAAAAATATTAACGAACCGAGCCAAGCTGACGGTCCCATCATTTATCACAACAAACTTATTTTATGGTAATGCCCGTGTCTATCTCTCTCTCTCTCTTTCACTCGCTCTCTACATAAATGTCGAGCGAAGGACGTGAGCTCCGTGCCGGCAGTTGACAGTACATCTAACGAGGTCGTCTCTCTGAGATCTTGAGAAGTGTCTCTTCCAACTCATAAGCGAGTGTGTGTGTGTGAATGAGTGGCTATATTTATATTTTAGTTGCAAATGGATAAAACGAATTTTTATTGGTTCGCAATTGGGGCCAAATGATAATCAAGTCATCAATTCACAATTGCAGCATTTGGAATAGTCGAAAGATAAACAAATCAAATGCATCGGCGATGATTGCATATATGCATTTGCATTGATGGACAGAGCACTAATCAAATCGGCAATAAAACGCTTTTAATTGGTTCTTGATTCAGAGGAATGATGGATAAACAATACTCGAAAGAAACGAGTACTCGTGGTTGGACTCATTTCGATCTCTTGCCAAAAAGAGAATGGGCAATTAACAATCTCTTAGCATGCAAATTAGATTCATTTCACATTTTCGCATTTAAAATACAGTCATAAAAGTTAATTTGTCATCAAATTAATGAATTCCGCCAAGAAAATACCATCCAACAATTTGGTCCGAAATGAAAATTTAAACAAAAATGCAAATATTGCCCGAAGGACGATTCATTGAAAGGACGAAAGTAGACGCTCAATTATGAGCTAAATAAATAAGGACAAAGCAGCTATAAAAAACGCAAAGCGAGCGCGAAAACAGGATCGGACTGGGACACGAATACCTGAATACGATTCCGAATACCAAATACAGTTTACGGCGTGGCGGACGTGCATGAATTTTATGCAAAGTTGACAAAAATTGAGCATAGAATAGCGAAAAAGCGAAATAATTAGAAAGTGTTAAGGCAGCGAACCAGGTGCACGTGGTGAGAGTTGGAAAGTAGGTGGAGTCAGGTGCAAATTGGCAATCAAGACAGCCCCAGGACGATCACAAGGACTTTAAGAATTTCATGCAATTACAACAAAATGAAAAAGTAAATGGCAGTGCGAAAGCAGCGCTAATTGCTTTTCACAGATAATTAGAATGTAAGCGTTGTCCCTGGCAATTATTGGAGTACTAGGAGTTGGAGTTGAATTTCGAGTGAATATTACGTATACGTACCTTAATTTTCTAACACGCATCACAGAAATAATAACAAGCATGTTGCCAAAAATGGCCGCTATCATGATGAACAGCATGACGAATGCCTTCAGCACCCACAGGACACCATCGAACCAATCCTCAACGACTCCATGTTCCAGATGAGCTCGACTATCATTGAGGAGCTCGGCAGCTGTGCTGCTCAGCAGCGTCGCGTTTAGTTCGTGTGTGGCGGGCATGGGCGTGGGCGTATGCGTGGGCGTGGCAGTGCCATGCAGGGGCAGTGCAACGTTGTCGGCAACACTCGATGTTGCATTCAGCGCGTTCGCTGTATGCAACATGACCGCTGTGGTAAGTGTAGCCGCCGTGCCGATCAGCGTCAGATTGAGACTGCTAGTCGTTGTAGATATTATACGTCTTCCTATTGTTCCAGCTTGTAACTCTGATCGGGATTGTGATTGTGATTGTGATTCCGTTTCTGACCATGGAGTGCAACGGCGGCAGAGTCTTTTGCGTATCCTTGTGGCACTTGTTCTGTGCCGCATTGTTGTCGTTGCCGCTGCCGCCGGCAACGCGGGCAGCTGGCTGTGCTCCAAGCTTTGCATGCTTGCCACTTGTGTCGACTTTCACTAGAACTTGAAACACTCGCTTTGGCTTTTCTTAACTTTTTGCTCTCACTGTTAAGTTGTTACTATATTTTCTTAATTTTTTGCTTGGCTTTGCCTAACTTCTTGAACTCGACGGGGTCTTGGCCACAGTCTCGTTGATGGTCTCTTGGCCCTCTCTTGATCTTGCGTTAATTTGCTCGACACTCACCGACGACGAGGAGAAGGAGCGCCATTAGGGATTCGCGACACGCGTGGCGCCTGCGACGTTGAAACCAAAACTGAAACGGCCACCGCAACGGAAATTGATTCGCCAATGTTGCCGCGCTCCGTGCGACGAAGACAGAGACGGAGACGGACACGATGACAGAGACAGAGACGTCAACGTCGCTCGCTCGACGCTCGTCGCTTTCGCCGCTGTCCTTGCCAGCCCCCAACTGACGCCCACTCACTTTACGGCTGCTGTTGCTGCTGTTGTTGCTGCTGTTGTTGCTGTTGTTAATGATAATGTTATTATGGAGGCGACGTCGCTGCCGCTGCTGCTGTTTCTCTTTCTGTTTCTGCTGGACTTGTTGTCGTTTTAGCTATGGCTACGTATTTCCTATGCGGCTTCTGTTTTTTCTATACTCATTGTTGTTGTTGCCTTTGCCCGTTGATTGGGTTTTTCTCTTGCTTCAAGCGGCTGCGTTTTAATTTTGTTCATTTTTTGCGGCTACTGCGAAGACCGCGTCGTTTAGCTGCTTCTGCTTCTGCTGCTGTTCAGTATTCTTTTAGTTTTATTTTTACCATTTCATGTCTTTAATTTATTTTTAGTATATGTAGTTCGTGCAAGTGGTTTTCACATTTATATTCCACTAACTGAAAATATTTCGTTGCTTTTGCCGTTTCTGCCATAAAAACTAAATTATTGGAATACAACAAACAAAAAATAAAGAGGAGGAATATATTTATAAGAGAAAAGCATAGAAAATCGTGCGTTCGATTTTCATATGTTTTTCCCATTATATCATAAGTATCATTTTTTTCGTTGCTGCTTCTCATTTATATTGATTTTAGTCAATATTTGTTTATTTGCTGACGTTGAAATTTAGCTGCTGCTGTTGTTGTTGTTGGTATCTTTAAGTAGTTGTTGTTTGTGGAGCAGTGCTCAGATTTATAGGGTGTCTAATTTTAGGACTTTAACTCTTTTGATGTCAACTCGCAAAATAAGCACAATTTTACAATCTATTTAAAAAATTATTAATTTCATAAACTCATTTGTCGCCCTTTCATGTGTTTGACTAAATACAGGGTGCTTCTTTTCACGCAAACTTTACCATCAGTCTGCTCCCCACATTTTCTTTATTATGCTTGACAATTTCTCACCCATCTCTTGCTCTTAGCTCCCAAGGACCCACCCTATATAGAGCTAATGATTTATGTGTCGACAGCTGTGCTAAAGAATGTCACTCTCTAAATATTGCTCGCTTCGAAAATCTTCTGCGTGTATTCCCAATTTCCTAACCCCGTCCCGATGCCATTCTCCCTTCCTTGCCCTTCACTTTGACCGTCCGAGCAACTAAGTTGCGGAAAAAACGTCCTAATGCCATTATTATTATTTGTATATGTACATCTGTATATATAAGTTTTATTTTTGCTATTCTTTTCTCACTGCTGTCACTCTGCCTTTATCTTTCTATTTTGTATATGTATAGTCTTTTCTTCTATGTACATATATTTGTATATATGCATTCATATTTATGTATATTCCTTTTTTTGTGAATTAATTTCCTGATGATGTTTTATTTTCATGTTCGCACACGCTTTTAGCCATCAAAATGTGGCCGCCTTTTTGATGTTGTTGTTGTTTAGTCACTGTTCGCGTTTATGTTGTTGTTGTTGTTGTTGTTGTTGTCGCAGATACAACAAATTGGCCACTCGCATTTTGGCGGCCACGAGCTTTAAATTAGACGACACTCAGTTGCGTAGGGGTTTTTCATTTTTGGATTTACTCAGATGACACATTTTAAGCAATATCTTTCGAGTTCTTAATTTATATTCATTTTTTTACTATTTTTATTTTTTGTTCTTCACTTTTTGTGCTTCGGTTTCGTGTCTGTTAATTAAGGCAACTGTCAGCAAGGGAAGTTCCTTGCATGCAATGAGGCAAACCATATGGACACGTGGTTGCAATAGTTGTTGTTGTTGTTGCTGTTGTTGCTGTTGTTGTTTTTCATGCCACGCCCTGGCGCTTGTCCAAATTGAGCAACTGCAAGGAAATGGAAATAGAAAATCAAATGAATATAATTATAAATAAAATTGAGTATACGTATAAATATAAATTGAATGCGCATAAATATTCAAAACCAAAACCAGAATCGCCATGAGAAAATTAAATAAATGTGATAATATTTTTGTTTAAAAATATATAAATATCTCCCAAGCTCGTACATGTTTGTCGCCACTCATCAAAGCTCGATGCCGCTGCGTCGCCCGAGGCAGAGACAGCGGCAGAGACAGCGACAGAGGCAGAGCTAGCGGCAGAGGTGTTGCCGTCACCGCCTCTCGCTTTTAATATATTTTTATTAATTTTCAAATTTATAATTTTGTACCCAGCGACCGACGCCTTTTTACTTATATCACTGTGTGTATGATTAATTTTTGTGACAAAACTAATTTTCATTAATTTCAGCCCCAAATAGATTAAAAAAAAATCCACCCAAAAATATATGTGTTACTTCACGCCTTATAACAATTCTGAGAAACATTTTTCATAGTTGTCTTTCTTTTTTTGCAATTGATGTAATGCAGTTTATTAGCGGAAATCCATGGGAGAAGGCCAAGACTGACAACTGACGACAGCCAAAAGCGGAAGACTTCAACATGGAACATGCCCAAAATGTGCCCCAGTCAACTGCCAATAGCTTTGACATTTGGATTTCGATATAGCTTTGTATCTGTATCTGTGCAATTTTGTATCTTTTGCTTCCATCGTTCAGTCAACGCCTTAAAAACACACAACACACAACGGACAGAGAACCCAATGTTAATGTCATGAAATTATTATTATTATTTTCTGTTTTGTTTGGATCTCTTAAATTTAATTTCACTATGTTCGCTAGTCTCGCTGTTGACGTGGCCAACGCTTTTGCTCTTGGCATTGTGTGTCCTCGTCGCTTGTTGTACTCGCATTTAGTTTGTTGCTCTGCCTGTCATTGTTGTTGTAGTTGGTCGTGTTGCCAAATTATGGCTCACATGCCAAATATGCCAACAGAAAATCAACAAAAACAACGGCATCAAAACTTACGGCCCGGACAACGCACCAGCTACAAAAGCAGAGCACAAACTGTGGGCCAACAGCTGCGCTTGGCTAAGATATGAGCACAATGCAGCCCCAACAGCTTCAACAGCATCAGACGCTGCTAATTATGCTTAACATACTTTCCAACGCTCTTAACCACATGGGGTTTTTACCCAGACACGCCTTTACTCCCCCACGCCCAATTGACGCCCACTGTGCATGCTTTATCTTGTTTAAACTTTTAATTAATTAACTCGAATTTATTTTTATTTAATAAGCAAAACTTTTTATTCTGCTCACATCTCAGTGGAACTTGAAACCTCAGTTTGTTGCAACTACACACAAACGTCTTTTTTTGGCTACACTTGAGCTCGTAGTTCAGACAAATTGGCTTTATATTTCAATGCTAAATTTTAACTGGAAATATTGTGATTTTACTCTGCAATACTTAGAATTACTTAGATTACTTTGAAAGAATTTAGACAGATTTTAAATTACTTTTTCGTTGGTATTATATTCGACTTAATCCAAGTCGAGTATGTTGTATTCTTTCGATAAACAATTGCTTACGTCACTGGTCACTTAGCCGAGCATCAACAGTTGCCAATTCATGCCAAACATACATTTATCGCAGATCTTATATTGATTCATGAGGAAAATAAATATAAAAATCAAATTTAATTATTAAGTTTTGCAAATTCATTTGTGTTGACAAGGTGCTTGACTGGCATAATAACCAGTCAAAAGCTATGAAAATGCAAAAAAATATTAATAATAAAAAGTTAAATTATTGCAGTGGGGCGTACATTACTTTGAGATACCCTGCATCCCATTTAAATGGAGTAATGTCAACGAAATGAATACTGTTATTTTTAATCGTATCGATATTAAAATAATTGCTATTTTTGGATCAATTGACTTACTAAATATTATGTGTGCTGAGTGAACAATTTAATAATTTATTTATAGGGTATTGAGAAATGAATTAAAGAAGCAAATTTGAATAAATATTTATGTGTCAGAAAAAGTTGCCTGCTGGGTATTTTTTTGTAACACATATATTGTGGTGCGATTAATGTCAATTTATTTTCATATGCGCCAAATGATGAGATGGGCATGAAACACCATCATCATCATCATTGTGATTGCAGTGGGGGATTGGGGATGGAACATCATCATTACCATTGTGAATGCAGTGACACACTTGAACTTTAAATGGATTCCCATTCCAATTTGCGCACGCAGCGTGAAAATAAATCACACTGACTAAGGCGCTTACAAAATGTTCCCTGTCTCTCTTCGTACATTGCCTATACACTCACACAAGCACACATACACATGCATATATATTATATGTACTTACTTACATATATATATTATTATAGTATAGATAGAGATGTATTTAATTTTCGTTTTCCCGATTGCACACACACAAAAGGCAGCCTAGGGTAGTGAGCTTTTCAATTTCCACTACATAGATAAACATGCCACGCTGCCAACAGTAAAAGATTAGGGCATGGGGCAGCAGCAAGGGGCAGACAACAGGGTTTGAAATGGAGGGGCATAGAATATACACTCACAAAAATCTTAAAACAGTCGATTTCCACACTAAAATTTAGAAAAATTCACTAAAAGTGGCACCAAATGCGAAAACTTAAATTTCATTTCATGGCGATTTTCTGAAATATAGAAAATAAATTTTTCTAAGTGTAGTGTAGAGCGTACGCCTAAGGCGTTGAGATTATATTGGCCGTAAAGTAGGCAGACATGAAATCGGAGTGGCACAGCACAAGGAAAAGCAATTGAAAAGGACCAGAGAGAGAGAGAGAGAGAGTGACCGAAAGAGAGCGAAGTAGAGTAAGAGAAAGAGAGGTAGACGAGAGCGTCTGTTTAAAAGCTATTTTTGCTTTGTATACAAAATCCCCACAATATAAACCAAAACTTTGCTAAATAGCTGATAAAAAATACGCGACGATTGATGCCATTGTGGGGTGCAATTTGAAGGATAAGCCACACAAAACAAATGTCAAAGTCAACACCCAAACCAATACAGACAACCACACACATACACTCACAAATATATAGAGAGAGACAGAGAGAGAAATATAGATAGATAGGCAGACACTTAAGCTGCAGCCTCGGAAGCTCCACAAAATAAGCATAAATAGCAATAATGAAGGGAGCGTAGACTGTGTGTGTGAGTGTTTGTTATGTGTGTGTGTCATCCGAGAGGAAGGGTGTAAAGATCGAATGCGTTGATATTTCACATCCAGGCCACTTGAACCTACCAAATGCGGGTATAATAACTAACATATTAAGAGAACGTTTACAAATATCAATACATTATTTATTTAATTCAAATATACTTAGATAAATCCATTTATAAGAGCTGTATTTATTTAACTTACTTAACACTCCAAAATGTGAACACCTTGCGTATACTTGATGTGATAATGCTAAGAACGCGAGTAAAACCAAATTAAAGTTGTGAAGATAAAATACCATTTTGTTGAATCATTTTTAATAAAAATAATTTAATATATTTAGAAGAATCCATTAACATAAGCTGTATATATTTAACTTACATATGTATATTAAGTACACTCCAAAATATGCACAACTAGCGTATACTTGATATGTTAATGTAAAAAATACGAGTATAAACTTTTTGAAAATTTGTATTTTAAATACCAACGTTTGGTTGAATTATTTTAACTAAAATATAATTTGATATACTTAGATAAAACCACTGATAAAAGCTGTATATATTTAACTTACAAAATATGCATACATTGCGTATACTTGATATGGTAATGTAAGGAATGCGAGTAAAACCTTTTAAAAAATTTGTAGGTGTAATACTAACATTTTGTTGAATAATTTAATATTTACATTTTTTTATCCAGTCACAATCTACTACTACTAAAAAGATTGCTGATTTAGCTGAACAAACCCCGCAAGTCTTTTTTCCAACAGATATTAAGTATTAAATGATCACAGTACTAACTTTTCAATCAAATATATTAATTATTTTATTTTTAGATCTCGATAGGATTTATTAAGTCTGATTCAAGTTTAATATGAATAGACTGACGAGTATTCCCAAGAGTATAAAAGCTGTGCCTATGCTTGGGGATTTTCTTTGGCTTCCCTTAATGTTTTTGCTGCTATTGTCATTGTCAATGGCGTTGGCGTTGTCGATGTCGTTGTCGTTGTCTAGCCTTGACTGTTGTGTTGCTGAGCGACTGCTTGAGATTGTAATGAACGTCAAGTAGCGCAACGATTAATGGAAATTGCTTAATAAGCATTATTATCTTACAGGCATTAAATTATTTAGAGAAACCCGAAGAGCACAAGCTTAACGGCAATATTGTATTTGTTTTCCCTGATGTGGTTGTTGCTGTTGTTGTTATTCCAGCAGTTGTTGCTGTTCTTGGTGTTGCTGCCAAGCCCAACAATGTCGCCATTTGTTGGCATTGTTCTCCAGCGAACTAAGACAGACAAAAGAGTTGCCTCGTCCCATGCGTTGAACACACACATTTAACTGAAGCTGCTAATTGATTAGAGCTTCAGGGGCGAAAGGAGTCCTGGGGAAAGCTCAGAGTGCTCCTTCATTTAGACTTGGCAATCACTGAAGTAAAATGAAATCGCAAACAGCAGAGACAGCAGAGACAACAGAGAGTATCCTAGTTAGTTTTAGTCTTATTCGTCCTTCGCTCTCATACTCTGACTGAATGGTTGGATGGCTGGATGGCAGGCAGACGGACATCTGTTTCCAGGAAGGAGCTTTGCCACTTGGTCCGCATCCGTTTGTCATTTTAACATTTGCTGTTTCTGACAGCAAACTGCCAGAAGTTTAGCGAGCGCACATTGCTGATTGACGAACACACGGTTGACTAGACTATAGAAAAGGGCAAAAAGGAGTAGTCCTGCTCCTTCAGATGATTCAATGTGTTTACTATAGCACTTGCTGCTGCTTTCTCCCTATCATTTCTATGCCATGGGTCAAAGCTTAATGAGTGCTTGTCTCCCATTGACAGCTCAGCTAAGTGGCTTTGTGTTGCCATTGCCATTTAATTCATTTGTTGCCTTTCAAAGAGAGCATGGAATTGATTTTCTTTGACTGTCTATGCGATTTCCTGTGAAGAGTCATTCAATAGATTCTAAATCTAGCTATTTTCCAAACTGTCACCCTGAGTCAGCACTTAATGAAAACTACACTTGAAAATGATAGACACTTTCAAAAACTTGACAAATTTCAGCTGCTATTAAACGTTTTACGAGAAAGGAAACAATAGACTCATCTTTTATATGCTTTACAAACTATATCTCAATCAACTCCCAACTATTTGAAAAGAATTTTATCTTACAGCTGACATTTATTTTTTGAGATGTGTATCAGTTACTCAAGACTTGGATGAAGAGAGCATGAATGGTTTTTGTCCTGGTGAACTGAAGCTGAATCCATAAAAGATTACAAGGCGTTCAACTAAATGGCAATTGTCCAACAAAGTGCTGGCCAATCGTTGCCAGTCATAAACTCACTTGAATTGCCATTAATATGGGCAGTCTCAACGTCAAAGGAGTAGAACCATTAGCAGCATCAGTTGGCCAGGTGGCCAGGTAAAGACCAAAAGCTTCTGTTTGCTTGCAGATATCAGAAAATTGATGATGCTCCCTCTCCCTATCTCTTGAAAAAAACATTTATGCACAAACAAATTAATAAACCCCGGGAATGCATTTTATATTTTACGTATGCACGGACAGTCGCAGTCGAGTTGCACCTGCTGTGCTGCTTAATGGCACCTGGAATCGGTCGAGACAGGGACAGAGACAGGGACAGAGACAGGGACAGGGACAGAGACGTCCTGGGTTGTGTTCACGTAACTGCATTCATGAATGTGCTGGCATTTCTTGAAGGGATTTTCTGCTACGGCTCATGCATATTCATGTCGAAATGCTTCCTTCTCTTTCTCTGTATGTGTATGTGTGTGTGTGTGTGTGTGTGTGTGTGTGGTGCAGAACATCCGCTTCCGGCAAGCACTGACTAGCACCACCCGCTGGCACTTGTACTACGTTACATTTCACATGCCCCGTTTGAATTGTGCGCCATTTTACGAAAATTGAAACAATTTCAATTCGATTTTTGGCCTTGCAATCCAAGTTTGAAAGTAGACACATGTAACTCGTGCAACCTGTGCAAATGGCAAAGTTCGGTCACTTGAGGTATTTTCGCAAAAAGCCGAAAAGTGAAAATGCATGTGACAAGTGCAACATGACAGCAGGTAGACAGTCCCTTCACATTCCCTTCGCATTCCCTTGCCTGTCAATTTCAGCAGCAGTTCGTGTTGTCGGTCGAGGGATCGAGAGGTTGAGAGGGTTGAGGCTTTGGGTCTTGTAAGTGAAATTAAAACGCAAATATGAAACATCGTTGAGCTGCTTGAAATTCTTGTGCCTTGACATCAGGATGTGAATGTCGATGTGATGCCATCAAATTATGAGCCATACCAAAAGAAGGCTACCGAATAATGCTCCACAAAAAGTTCATCAACGTTTGGAATTTTTGAGATCAGGCCAAGGAGTTGGGCCCATACAGTTGAATCTTGACCTCCCCCTCAAAGTATGCTAGGCATTTCTGGCAATGCGGCTTTAACTAGAACAACAACAACAACAGCTGTAATCGTTGTACAAGAAATGCTGCTATAAAACGAGCCTACGACAAAACTAAAGTTGAGTAAATCTCGAGACGCTCATAATCGGCTTGCGTAGCGCAATAAAATAAAAACAGATATAAAATAAATTCATCATCGTACATACATATATATGTATGGAAATATATATGTATATTAGGAGCAATGAATTTTTGTTTTAGACTTTATAATTTATGGCGCGTATTTCGCTAAAGCTGCTAAGCAACAACAGCAACAACGACACACAACGAAGGCCACACAGAAATTTCCACGCCGGCTTTTCACATTCCACGCGTGGCTGCCGCTTCGCTCAGTGTTTGATTATTAAAATTTGTGTGCGCTGGCATTTTCATTGCGCTCATTGGGTCGTATTTTAGCACATTCTCCTTCTCTCCATATACACAAACACATTTATATATATATATATATATATATATATATACACGAGTCTCTTTATATGTATGTTTTTTATTTTGTTGTCAAATTTTTTCGCATCTAAAGTGGCATACAAATAGCACAGCTCTCTCTCTCCCTGGACAAACACAAATGAATTGGGAAAGCTGCTGCAGCTTTTGAAGCGAGTTTCGGTTTTATATTCAACCAAAGGGACATAAATACAATTCTCTCTCTCTATGTTTTATGATGTAAAATAGCATTGGCATAGCAGCAGGTACCCATTTATTCACGAGTTTTTGATATACACTCGAATTACATATTCACATTCATGCACACGACTGTCATTTATTTGTGTCGTTGCAATCGAACACAGATCTACAAATTTTAAACATTTTTTAATTAATGTGCATAACATATTAAATATTAATGTGTCATATACAGGAATTAGAACCATAACCGAAACCGTAACCTTTAACTGAAGCCGAAACCAAAAATATTTTTTTCCACTGTACCGAAACCCATAAACCGAAACTCTTTAAACCGAAATAACTGTTTAGTAACCGATTCATTTATAAGGGTTAATTTCGGATCTAGACGTCGCGACGTGCCGCTGCTACTGAGCAACTTTGA
Organism: Drosophila kuntzei; assembly: GCA_035042165.1. NCBI lineage: Eukaryota > Metazoa > Arthropoda > Insecta > Diptera > Drosophilidae > Drosophila > Drosophila kuntzei. The sequence goes on along the minus strand of JAWNLU010001684.1, from coordinate 2,395,980 downwards.
ACTGCCATAACTTTGTCAAAACTTAATCAATTTTCATGTGCAATGTAAATTTGAGCATGATTTTTCCTCTAAATTCGTTCTGCATTTAAATTTTGTTCATTTTAAAAATTTCGAAAATTTCGAATTTTTTAGAAATTTTACAGTGTTACCCCTTATCATTTTTCGAAAAATTTCGAAAATTTCAAATTTTCAAAATGAACAAAAATTAAATGCAGAACGAATTTAGAGGAAAAATCATAATCAAATTTACATTGCACATGAAAATTGATTGACTTTTGACAAAGATATGACAGTTCAAAGTTATTAAAAATCATTACATTACACTGGATCATTCCAGCCACCAGGATCATTCCATTTTCCAGGCTTAAAAGAGCATTAAGTGTTTTTTTATGTAAAACAATGAATAAAGCTTCTTATTTTGGTCAACTGAAAACATTAATTTATATTTTTTTTGTTAACCGAAACCATATTGGTATTTTTAAACCGAAACTTATAAAAAACCGATAACCATTACGAAATCGATACTCCTAGATTTTGCATAACCGATAACCGAAAACCTTAATGCGAGCATGAGCGAAACCGTAATTGAAACCGATATTCGATTCGGTTGTAATCCATGGTTATATATGTGGGTATTATAAGGCTGTAAACCATCAAAATTTTGATAAAGGTTCGGTATTTTTATTGTTTAAATTTGTGCTTAATTTTTCAAAGCAGTTAAATTATTTAATGCAAATATTTTCTAATTTTTTAAATAATCTTAAAAAGTATAAAGATTTAAATATGACATACTATTTTATGATTGTTACTCAAAGTCTCAAACAGTTGCGTAATATTAGAAAAGGATAAGATATATGTATTTTTTTTGCTAACCGAATCTTTTAATTACAAAAGTGATTTGGTTCGGTTTTGGGTTCGCATGGTAATAATTTCGAAGTGAGTAATAATACTACTACTAGTTATAATAAACACGAGCTATGTGTACACAGCATTTAAGATAAATTCAGAGCTTATAAAATATCATTTAAGCCCTGTTTACTACTAGCTCTAGGCATATTGTAAAATACATTTAATTTTCCGTGAGGTACTATTTTTTTTATATAACATTCGAGTTTCGATTTTATTTGAAAATTTCACTTATTTACCAGCACCAGAGGCAAAATGTAATTCATGAATATTAAATGAAATTTCAATAGATATTCATGAAGAAGTAGTTCCATTGTGAGGAGCTGGTTGCGATTTCTACAACAATGCCTGGGAAATCTGTTGCGTTGTCAGTAAAGTTGCCAGTACCATGACCATATTTACATCAATACTAATAATGCTTGAGACTCTCAGCTGAATCAGTAGGTAAGGGGAGGGGAGATGAGTTCACGTAGATGCGCTTAGTTGAAATCCTTTGTTAATGGACCGAGCCTGTTCTCAGTACAGTTGAGTGATTGTAATCACAGAAAACTTTGAATTTTAAGCTGCTTAAAACTGTCGAAACTGGGATTCTCAACTGAGATGCCATATACCTATACATTGTTAACGTACATATGTTCGTTATCGTACATTTCATACGAATTTCACATGAATTTGTAGCAATAGTTTCCCACATAGTGGATATAAAAACATTTTTAGCAGCTGCATGTGGTTAAAAATTGTAAATGCGATTTCCTATGCATGGCAGAGCTTTAGTTTAGTTCAGAAATACCATCACATTACGGTTGCTTTATCAACGCACCAAGCACCACACACAACCTTAAGTATAGTTGTATATTTTAACTAAAGCCGATTAAAATAGAGCAAGCATCCAGAATCACATGCACTTCCTTATGCCCATATGCATACATAATTTCAATAGGGACTAATGAGACTTTACTGAAATTCAATTTAAAAGTTGAGCTGATGAAAGTTGCATGTGCGTTGCCAAATCATGGTTAGTTTATGTATGCAATTAGTTATTTTAGATGTATGTATGTTTGAGTGCAAATGGCCATTAAATTAAGGGCTTAAACAATTATTTAACAGACATGCCGCAAAATTAGTTTAAGAAGTTTTTGGGTCAAACACGTTGTACACAAGAGTGCAGGGCGGACAATGACGATGGCACAAAGGGACATTCCAATTACAGTAAAACAACAGACTGGCATTAACTGTCACACACACAGAGAAAGAGAGAGAGAGAGAGAGAGAGAGAGACAGAGAGAGATAGAGACATAGAGAGAAAACAGAGTCGTAAACGATGTTGGCAGACAAATCATTTTAAAAGTATTTCAACAAAATGCAATGCGAAGTGAAGCATGAAAATACTTGGCCAGAATCAAGGCAAAGGAACAAGGATACCAGTTGCACACAATCTGTACTTCAACGTACACACTCACATATATAAGGAAATTGGAATTGGAAAATGACAGAGATTCAATGCGAAATAATGAGTCCCTATTAAAAGTACAAAAAAGAAGTCGGAATATTGCAAGACGGAAGCTGAAAATAGACGAAATAAAATACTTTATAACTGAAAAAGAGACAAAATGTAGTTATGCTCTTGTGTAGTTCATTAAAAGCAATTACTCTTCCTTTTCATTTTCTGTTTGATGAAGAAATCTGAAAGACCTTAGAGTATGGTAGTTAATAAATATCTACTGTTTCCATCCTATTGCGTTGCATTGTAGCCCTATGATGATGAGAATGATTTTATCTATACGAAACTATTTTACTCACTTGCAGACACACACACACACACTCACACACACACAGTCGCACACTCACTCATCCTTTGCTGTACTCTATGGAAACATGTCCCTGAGCGCACAGAAAGAACTGGCAAAAACAACAATCAGGAATCATGTACAAAACATAGCCAAAAGTGATTTCAAGTGTATGATGTTCTCTCCCCCTCTACCTACCTCTATCCCTCCCTCTGCTAGGGGCCAGAGGCGTACATCTGCGCAAAACCCATGTCAGCTTTTTGGGACACAGTAATGAAATGAAAAGTTAAACAACGTTGCGCTACAAAACATATACAACAAATTAAAGCAAATGAAAATGGAATTGCAAATGCATCTATGCAGCTATCTTCACTCCTCTATTTCCCTATAGACAGTTCTCATAGCTCAACCTTTTGGACTGATGACTCGTTCATTTCATTTACCTCTTTTGGTGAAAGTGGCGGCTTATGTGGTTGCAGGCGTTTTGGATGTTTGCCAAACGGAAGTCAGACAGCCAAACAACTGCAGCACTAAATCCATATATATACTCGAATTTGGGGTATATATAGACCTCTCAGGCATATAAATATGTCAGAATGGTTGGCATGGTTACAAAAATAAAAATACATTGATTGATTATTTAGAAGCAGCGTCACTTGATTCCAATTAGAGCACAATTCATTATTTCGTCAGCTTAATCAATTGGCAATGACAGCGACAACAATTGCTTGATAATAAGCCCATTGAAAAGCCATAAAAAGCCGTCACATAATCAGGTTGGGTCATAAAACCAACAAGCAGCAAATCAAAAAAATAAAAATAAAAGAAAGTCGGGTTATTCCAATCCTGTATGAGTCTTCCCCATAACATTTAGCTCGCCTTGTTGCCACGAAATGCAATTTAGAGAAATACAGAAAAAATAAAATGTATGTGACTTAGGGGAGCAATCAGCACACATGCGTGTGTGTGCGTGTGTGCGAATGCCGCTTAACAATAAAAGCAGCAGCCATATTGGAAAACATATAAACGTTTTTCGCTGCCCGCTGCCCGTTATCCTCGCCATCCCCTCGACCGCTGCCTGCTGCCGTCAGCACATTTAAATTCATTTGGTGAAACAATTTCAAAAAGGCAATACACACAGAGTAACACAACAGAACACAAAACAACACAACACAACCGAAAAGAACAGAAGGATGGAGACAGGACTCAGATACAGATAGAAAACTGTAGCATACTTATGGGCACCACACACCTTGTTCCTTATTGTGGACCCAAAGCATTTTTATTGCTCCCCACATGGCAAGCGAATAACGAACTTAGATCAGTTGGTTGACTGGTTTCTCGGTTTGTTGCTTCGTTGTCTAAAAGTTTTATTACCGCTTCGTTCCTTGCTCTCTGCAACGGGCTCGTTATGTGTTTATTCAATTTGTCCGTCGTCGCAAATGCTGATGGTTTTTGCCTGTCGTTTCTGTTGCTCACTTTGAGCTGGCACTCTGGCCGCTTTTTATGATAGCATTGCATATAACTTGATCAGCCTAAAGGCACGTTTGGCAAATGAACAACGTATGTGCCAGAGTACTGCAGCATCAAATCAAAAGTCACTAGGAGAGAGGACTCTTTTCTTTTTGCTGACCATGCAAGGGATGCAAAATGGCTGAAAGCCGAATCGAGAGTAGAAGCGAAGCTGATGAATATAATCTCTGAAATTTCTTATACGATTGAATCCGTGTAATCTCTTACAAATGGAGCGTATTTTTACGATGCAGCCCTGAAGCACAATCAGCCTTAGTCTATCCGCTTGTCCTTAGCCTATTATCTCAGACAGTCAACCGCGAGTTGAATGTGACACTTATTTGGAAGGACGACGACAATTGTCTGGGACAATCACTTCATGAGCTTATTAAGCTGTTGTCTTGCGTTCTTCAAAACATGATTTTGCTCTTGCTTTAAAAGCAAGACATAATGAATGGCAACCATATCGTAAATGTTTATGCTACGATTGTGACTGTGACTATGACTATGACTCTGACTCTGCCTCTGACTTCAATGTAGCAATTGGACTAAGTTACTTCAGTTGCCGCAAACAACGTTGACACACGGCTGTCGCATAGTCATCGAGTTTGACAAGAATAAGCAAAGAATTCCGGACATTTTGTGCTATTTGTCCGTTTGTCTGTCCAGCTGTCTGTTGGTACACTTTATCTTCGTTGAGCATGATGATGGTATGACTAAATAATCTGCCAGTCTCCGAGGTCAGCATTGGAGTCATAGAAATGATTTCGAGAATGGCATTCATAGCATCTACACAGAAAAAAAGAAGTACAAAATACTTTATTCAAGCGCGTTTTTCTTCAGCAATGTTTTAATTTTCGGTTTTTTTAAGTTAGATCAAATATATTAGGTTTCTTTGAATTTTTTAAGTTGAGTAGTAGCCATTTTATTCGCATATTGTCTTAATTTAACAATAATTTCCTGAATACATACTTAATAAATGCATGCTGAAATGAAGCATTTTAAACTTGAATTTTAGAATGGATTTTTTTTCTGCGTATGTAAATAAAGGCTTAAAGCATAAACTAGTAGGAAAGTAAAATTGTTTCTAGAATAACATACAAGTTTATTATTCTATGATAATGTGTTTCAAGCAGGGATTAAAACCGAAACGAATATCGGTTTAAGTTACGGTTTCGGTCATGCTCGAATTAAGGTTTTCGGTTATCGGTTATGGAAAATCTTGGAGTATCGGTTTCGTAACGGTTTTCGGTTTTCTGTAAGTTTCGGCTTAAAAATATCGGTTTGGTTTCGGTTCACAAAATAAAAATAATTAAGGTTTTCGGTTGAATAAAATAAGAAGCGTTATTCATTTTTTTACATGAAAAAAGACTTAATACTCTAATAAGCCTGGAAACTAATGTTATTTGATTACTGGAATGATCCAACGTAATGTCGATTTATTATAATTTGATATCATATAAATTTGGTTTGAAAATTTCGATTATTTTGATTTTACTGATTTTTAATAACTTCGAACTTCCATAACTTTGTCAAAACTCAATCAATTTCCATGCGCAATGTAAATTTGTGCATGATTTTACCTCTAAATTCGTTCTGCATTTGAATTTTGTTCATTTTTGAAAATTTTTGATTTTTTCGAAAAAATTAGAATTTTCAAAATGAAAAAAATTTAAATGCAGAACGAATTAAGAGGTAAAATCATGATCAAATTTACATTGCGCATGGAAATTGGTTGAGTTTTGACAAAGTTATGGCAGTTCAAAGTTATCAAAGTTGCTCAGTAGCTGCGACGGCCAGAACCGAAATTAACCCTTATAAATGAATCGGTTACTAAGCGGTTATTTCGGCTTAGGGAGTTTCGGGACAGCGGAAAAAAATGGTTTCGGTTACGGTTTCAGTTACGGTTACAAATTTCAATCGGTGTTTACCCTGGTTTCAAGGCTGATCAATTTAGTTACGCACAATATTTGTTGATAAATTGGGGTCCAAGAAGTGATTGCAGATCTCAATGCAACTGATTTAAATTAAAAATTTAAATTGTCAGCTTGGCTACTCAATTTTAAACTCAAGTTGGTGGCGAACTGGCACGATAATTGCACACTTAGTGCACATTAAGCAGCTTTCTCGTACTCATAATCGATAAACCTCATAAACGTCAGGTAGTAGATGTTGCCAGTGTTGCGGTTGGAGATGCTAGCGGGGTTTGTTACGGGTAACACCTGCAGCAGGCAGACTTTGCTTCACCCAACCACAAGGCAACACTTGAACATGTGGCAACACACACACACACACACACATACACACACACAAGCACATTTTAATGGATGCTGGTGTGTATGACTTATTCCAGCTGTTCAATGCGATAAACGATATTTGTCTAGTCTGCTGTCAGTTTGTCAGGCAGCCTGCCTGAAATTAATGTTATTTAATTGTTAATTAAATATGTGCATTAATTACACAATAATGTTCACGTACAGACATTGTGGGCGAGTAGAAGTGACTAGCGATTAAATACGATTTCAATTATATAATATGCCATTTAAGTGCACAGTTTGCATTCATGTTCAACTGATTCATGTGTGACTTTGTTTTACTTTGAGAAACAGAGAAAAGAGAGAGAAATAGGTATACAAACATATAAAATAGCAAGAAAACTCAAAGTTGGCTCTGAGGTATTTGGCGCGACACTCTAAGGACATCAGCATCATCTCTCGGAATAGCTCTCGGAATGGCAGTTCAACAATAAAATGGTCACAGGGATGCGAAAACCAAAGGACTGTGTCACTGCCAGATGTGGGCGGTCATTGTGGGCGTTGAGCACTTGAGCAAAGTTTCTTGGCAGCCGCAGTTGAGTTAACAAAAAGCGTTGCCTACTTTTGTGCGCATGTTATTTGTGTAAGTGAGACACATTTGTACGTACACTGAAAAAAAAGACCAACTTCTAAAATCAAGAACATTATTCATATATATTTATCTTTTAAAACAAGACCATTTTAAGACCAACTTACTAATACTAATACCAATTCACTAATAGTAACAAATTTAAATTGCTAAGAATATTTGAATATTTTATATTCTCATGTTTAGAGTCGCCGCTTCAGCTAGAAAATAAGCGCTGATTTGATTTGAGTCCCACTCTTGCCAAAGAGACACATATTAACGGAATATTTATAAAAAAAACACCAAGCCAGAAAAAAATGTCTGTAAATCAAAATAAAACAACAAGAAAAATATTATAAATTTAAAACCTGCTTAATTTATTTTAATTTTTTTTGTCTTGAGTATTTAAAACTAATTGGTCTATAAATAAGAATATTTATTTTTATACTTAAATTAGTGGGCTTGAAAATATAAGAATTTCTTATTTTAGAACCATTTTTATCAGTGCATGTTTATATATGTATATCTGTGACTATGTGAGCTAAATGTCAGTGTTTATGGGCTGCCAGTCCGTCACATATACACACACAATCTCACACTCACGCACCTTCAGCGTCCTTCTGCATATATGTATGAAATTTCACGCTTCTCTAGTGACTGTGAGACACGCACAGACACACACACACACACACGCACAGAGAGAGAGACAGATATGCCTTGGAGAAAAGTGTTATCGCGATGTATTGTGTGTATAGAGCTATTACCATATTTCATGCTCTACATGAGCCTATTTCACTTGTCAGTGCCGATTTTTGCTGTAAGAATAAGTTAGATGTTCCCAGAAAAGAACGACTGGCAAACTCACTGACTGGACTGACAGGCAGCCTGACAGAGATACAGACAGAAACATGCAACAGCAATCTGATGTATCAATATGCTTATTGTGCCGTCTGTCAATCAATGTGGCATTTGCATTTGTTCGCCTGACTGCGGCTAATTGTGGGCCAATCCGACACACATCGGACCTCAACCTGAACTCGAATCCGAATCGGGACACAGCTTCGGACAACTAATTCCATTTGCTACTACAAAATCCCAAAAGGTAGAAAAGTACGCTTACATTGTTTAAACCAAAAATCAAATATGCGTCGGCCTGTGGCAGCTCCCTTGACAATAGCCACAGTTTTGGTCAAGTCTTGTTTGCGTTACATTAAAGTTCGAAGCGGATTTTAGTCTGAGCCCACACTGGAGCCGGAAACTATGGCTTTAAACTTATGAATAACTGAATTTTTCAACTGCATGTAAACTGATAAAGGAGCATGAATATTAATTAATACTTTTAATGGCATTGGCTTCCTCAACAATGCATCAAGTATCCATTTGAACTTTCATTTAGCGATTGCTTAATAATTTTGTATAGGGAACCACTGGGCAATTTTCAATTTCAGATTATGCAGCGGCAACAGCAGCTGCAGCAACAAACTAAAAGTATTTTCAAATCATTCCACATCAACATTTTGCGCAGCCCCTCCCCATGCTTAACCCCCCACCCTTATACACACACCAACACACACACTTTAATATATATGCTTGTATCCTTGTATATGCCAAACTCGAGTCGGCCCATTTGCCTGCTGAGTTGGAACAGTGACTGCCGACTGTCGACTGCCGACTGACGGTCGTAAGGCTGAAAAGTAGATCAAGGCGAGTTTTAACAGAAGGCAACAAAAACAACATCTCGCACAACGGCAACAGAAATCAGAGGTCCAACTTGAACATGGCCAACTTCAGCTTATGCTCATTGGGGGACGTTGCTTGGGATTCGGATTGGAATTGGGACTAGCTTGTAGGTTGTTGCCGCCGCTTGAACCACGGTATTTATTACAGGGGCTTAAAAGTTTTTCTTCTTTTTTATATACATTTTTTTTAGACTGCCCTTGCCTGATTTTACTTGGTTTATTTTTTGTTTCATCTTTTTTTTATTTCTTGGTTTATTTTGCAATCAGAACTGGCAAGGCAATTTTGCAGGTTTTATGAGGCGATCGTTGGGACTTGGCTTTGGCTCTTTTGTGGGGTTGAATGTGGGTATCATTTCCGGTTTATCAAACGGGTTGCTCGTTGACAAATATGCGGCGTTTTGGGCTCTTGGAATGCGGTCAGTGTAACAGCTAACAACACATTTAGCATTTCAAATGCTAGACGCCAAAGTCGGCAATGTGGCCAAGTTTACAAGTTGCATATATTTTCTTGGCACAACTTTGGCAATAAATTTTGGAGTCTAGATCTAACAAAAAGTTTTTGGGTTTCCAGACCATTGTGCGACTTGACACAAAAGTCCCAATCGCCCCTTTTTCAGGCTAGGCGAATTAACAAAGAAATTTAAAGTAACAAAACTTAAATTTGCCATGTTTACACATACATAGCAGAACATATATTCAGACAGTTACAGATACAGTTACATATTATAGCCATGTGTTTGGTGTCCTTTCTATTTTTGCTGTTTATTGTCACGTTAATGGCAATTTTCGTACATAAAGTTTTATTTTCGTTTCGTTTCGCTTCGGTTTCGATTTCGATTTCTGTACGTTTCATTTAGCGTGGCACTTGCCACTTTTTGCGGCCCATCAGCTACATGAAAATTGCTAGTATCTGTGTCTCTGCAACTGTGTATGTATGTGTGTATGTGTGTGTGTGTGTGTGTGTGTAGACTGTTCGTGTCACTGAACGGTAAATTCAAATTAACATTTAATTTATCGCTGTCACCGTTATGGCTGTCGGCTGTCATGCTACCCTTGATGCCAGTTTGTTTGTTGGACGCCGTTCTGAGAATTTATTGAGGAAACCCGTTCCTTAAACGTTGCCTGTCAGCCTTGCGCTCATATTCGGCAACCGTTAACAAGAAGAACAACAATAAAATACAAAACCCAAAAAAAAATAAAAACCAAAAAACTGAACATGCGACGACACCAAAATGTTGCCAATTTATATTGGACGACACCTGTCAGGAGCAATTGAATTGCGACTGGGATGGAGGGTAATTCTAAACTGATTTCTTATTGCCTGCAAATGATAAATAATAGATGTGTAAACACAGTTGCAATTTTCTCTCAGTGTACATACAAAATTAGTTATCAGTTATCTTACAATAACCTTAACTCTGAATATTCCTCACATATCACGAGCTCACGGTGCGGCTACGTGACTTTTTTGCGACTGCCATTTGTCAACTAAACTGAGCCGTACTACACAGCTACAGTGCCTTACAGAAAAGTCTCCCAAGCTGAGTTATTTAATGGGCATCTGAGGCCTGCTCACAAAAGTTTTTCATTAAAGTAACAATTTTCATTTTAATTAGACTCAAACGAGGCTAAGTACTTACAGGGTGCACACGCGTAATATTAATGCCACGCCCACTCAGTGCGGTGCCCTGCGGTAGTCGCGATTTTGTTGTTGCTTTTTTGTGGCAGGAGAGATTGGGTGCCACAAGCATAAAATGTTGTCGAGCACGCCGTGTCGCACATAAAAGTGTGCAGCAGCCGAAACGTGGAGCGACAACATTTCGAATTCAGCAACACCTACGAGTACGACGGCTCTGAATGTGTATCTGTGAGATACTCAGATACATTCACTGCGATATTCAGGTACATTCACATTTTGCAGCTTTACGGTTAGTGTTGCAATTTATGCACAAAAAGATGTAGACCAAACACCGTTGCGATGCAGACTTGGCTTTTATTTTTGTATGCGTTAACCAGAGGGAAAGAAACAGAGACAGAGAATAGAGTGAGAGAGCGAGAGAGACACATTTGTATTCAATTTTAGTGAAAAGCGTTGCACATTCAATGGTTGCTGCCGCTTCTGCAATTCTGACTCTGCTTTTCATTGGGCGACTTTAAAATGTGACTGGTGCTCGTATCTTGGACATGGCCAACAAAACTGGTCAACAAGTGCGGTTTGCCACAGCTGCACAAGCAAGAAAGTCATGACATTTAAAGATTTAAGTAAATGAAAAAGCATTTTCAAATCAAATTTAACAGTTTTCCAGCAAGACAATAAACAAACTTGAATTTAATATTGTATAATCTAAGCTTTAAGTCATAAAATATTTGACCAGATTATGTTTCCTATTATTCATAAAGGCAGATAACACGTGTCAAATATTCCCCACGGCATTTCCTGAGAAATATTTCACTGTCATTTAACTGGAAATGTATGCAGTATAACCAAAAAAACTACACTCGGGTTTTCCTGTCAAACATGCAATTAGATTGAACTCGGACTCTATTCATTGAGAAAAGAAACAAAAACTGCTTTCACAGATTATTTACTGATCATCTAGATAAATATTGGGGAAACTGTGAGCTCAGAGAAACATTGAAAAATACTTCTAATCGCTTTGTGTTTTGCAGCTTTTGTACTATTCGCAATTGAATTACTCAGCTTAACAAACAGAAAATATAGATTCATCAAATATAACTACATATACATACAATATACTACCAGTTGCAATTAAACTACAATCGCATTGTTTAAAGACAATATAAACAGATTAAATTTTAATATGCTTATGGGAAGGAAAACAATTGTTAAGCACTTCTCGACGGAAGCTCTGTTAAACCAGTAACACTATGGAATCAGTTGGATTTGATATGTAGGAGACAACCACAAACCCTTGCCAGCATTCCATGAGTTGGAAGTTGGCTCAAATATTTTTAGTCGAGCACTTGGCGGTTTTTTGTTGAAGTTGAAATAGAAAGCGCGTGAAATATGCCAGGAAGCCCCAAGTGACAGACAATGCTTCAAATTGCAGCTTGTTGGTGTTGTTGTGGTTTTTGTCTGTGGTCTTAGATGTCGTGGATGTCGTGGGTGTTGGTCGTAAGAGACGTTAACGCTTAAGCTGACGCAAATGGCGTTTGAGCTGACGGCAAGACAGACACGCCGCAGGTGATAAAAGAAAATAAAAACAAGCGTTCAACTTGTCAACAGCAGGGAGAAAAGCAAGACACTGGATTATTCTACATAAAAGAGCGTCTTGCCACCTGGATAACTCTGTGTTTGGCTTTAATTATTGCAGCATTATATGGCGGGATAATTATGAATGCTTTCAACCCATTTACAAAATTGTCGGAGAATTTCCTCGAAATTATTTCAAATAAGCAACTCGCACCAAAAACAAATTATATATCATCGCGGACACAATTTTTGCACGCTTTTGTGCCCAGCAAGCGGTCAACCGACAAAATTGTCAATTTTGATGTTTTCGTGCATCGAAAAACAGTCGGACAAAAATAGCAAACGTTAATTAAAGAACCACAAAACTGTCTGCGGGATAATTTTATGTGACATAACATTTTAGTTTATGATGAGAGAAACTAGTCGTATTACGTATGGCATGTCGACTTTTGTATACCCTACACACATATCCAACTAAAATAAATCATCAAAATAAAATCGAGTGTTAACCGTAAGAGGGTATCTAAAAGTCTTCTGTTTATCAAACTTAAAGTGCTTATAAACTTAATTCTCGTCGGTATTCAACAAGCCAATTAGAGAGATTTATTCAGCTTATTTAGTTATTTTCCCATTCTTTTATTTGAAAATAAGAGTGAATAAGATTCGTATAAACTATTTCGAATCCCATGAAATGCAGCGGCAAACCACTTTCTGAACTAAATTTACCATATTTCTATATATGTTATTTGGCATGTACATGTGTATGTTTCGTATGTATTTACGCGCTTGCGGGCATCACTTTGGTCGTGCAATAAATTGTGTGCGGTTTTCAATTTTAGCTATCTTTTAGATCAATTTGGCCTTAAATCCCGAACGTTAATTTTCTGAAGGGGGACTGGCATTATTTATTGATTTTTGTTTTCGGCATATTTCTGTTGGCGGGCACATTGCGTATGCGTAATATGTAATCGTAACATGTGTAGGAATTGTGTTAATTACACAATGCGAGCAAGCCAAAGGCGACGAATTGATTAACATTTTAGATACAGGTAAATGATTTACCTTTTACCAGGTTTATGACAAGGTATATTTATTTTGGAAGAAAGCAATGACAACGCTTTGGGGAGGATGAGAAGGAATTTTCCAAATCTTTAATTTAGTTGAGACCAGGGATTAAAACCGAAACGAGTATCGGTTTCAGTTACGGTTTCGGTTATGCTCGAATTAAAGTTTTCAGTTATCGGTTATGCAAAATCTTGGAGTATCGGTTCCGTAACGGTTATCGGTTTTTTGTAAGTTTCGGTTTAAAAATACCGGTATGGTTTCGGTTCACAAGAAAAAAGAAAAATTGAAGTTTTCGGTTGACCAAAATAAAAAACCTTATTCATTGTATTAGATGAAAAATGGCTTATTGCTCTTATTAGCCTGGAAAATAATGTTATCTGGTTACTGGAATGGTCCAGCGTAATGTCGATTTTATTATAATTTGATCTCATATAAATTTGGTTTGAAAATTTCGATTATTTTGATTTTACTGATTTTTAATAACTTCGAACTGCCATAACTTTGTCAAATCTCAATCAATTTCCACGCGCAATGTAAATTTGAGAACGATTTTACCTCTAAATTCGTTTTGTATTTAAATTTTGTTCATTTTAAAAATTTGAAATTTTTTGAAAAAATCAAAAAAGACAAAGGGGTAACACTGTAAATTATCGAAAAAATTCGATTTTCAAAAATTGCATTTCAAAATGCAGAACGAATTTAGAAGTAAAATCATGCACAAATTAACATTGCGCATGGAAATTGATTGAGATTTGACAAAGTTATGGCAGTTCAAAGATATCAAAGTTTCTCAGTGGCTGCGACGGCCAGAACCGAAATTAACTCTTATAAATGAATCAGTTACTAAACGGTTATTTCGGTTTAAAGAGTTTCGGTTTATGGGTTTCGGAACAGCGGAAACATTTTTTTGGTTACAGTTTCAGTTACGTTTACAAATTTCAATCGGTTTTTATCGGTTAAAGGTTACGGTTTCGGTTAAGGTTTTAATCCCTGGTTGGGACACAATTAGATTTCTCACAAAACAAAAACAAACCAATTTATTTGAATATACGCGCTACAGAGCATTTACAAGTCGATAATACTTTTACACTCCTGCCTGTCTGAAGCACTCTTATCTATTTTCACTGCGATTGTTTATATTTTATTTCTGTTTGCGGTTTGACTTGTTAGTGGCAATCAGAGAATTCGACGAGTATGTTTTTGTTTTTGGGTTCCTGTGTATATTTAACACTAATGTAATTGATTTATATTGACTGCTGAAACAGGTAATAAAAACTAAAGCTCATTAAATTGAGAATGTCAGAAAAATACCAATGACATTGGTTAAAAATACAATTTACGCATTTTAATGGCAATTTTTAAATTAAATGACTTCAATTAGCGTCACGAATTCGAGTCCATTTCATATTTTCCTGTCCATAACGAGTTTCAGTTAACATACTAAAAATTGAACATTTTTCAAAAAGGGCGTGGCATAATGCAATTTTCATTTTGCACTTTGCAGCTTTTGCCTATCAAACTAATTACATCATCAACAATTTTCGATGCGGACACTTGAAACTATAATCAGATTACACCGCACTCACACATAGATACACACACACAGATAGACACAAATTCACACATGTGGCACAAAGTGAGTGCTTGTGGCATGTGCGGTGCGTGTCGCTTTGTCACTAGTAAACGTACATAGGTGTTTAGGGGTTCAGGGGGCATCCACAAGCCTTCCAGCTGGCGGGTAAAACATTTATGACTTGTTAGATGTGAACAAATTTCATAATTCACACTCGCACTCACACTCACACTCAAAATCATTCATTCATTAGCCCTAAGGCCCGGGCAAGCATCTTAATGAGTTTTTCGTGTCAAGGGTTGACAACGGCAGCTGGTGAATCCTAGAAATTTATGTTAATTATCTATTTTCCTGATACTTAAGACCTTAAGAAATGAATTTAAACTAGAAAATTCTCAGACTTTCTCATTCTGAGTTTCGATTCACAACTACTTGAGCAATTTTAAGAATTTCGTAACTAAAATATCTTGTATAGCACCCAAGTCTGGCTGTGGGGAGTATCAGACTAATTGGAAGTTTGCCAGGAAGGCGACGAGTTGAAACTTTTCTAAATTCAACTGCAAATCAATAATCACAGCTCGTGCGTGACGCGTAAAATGCTCTAAACGTATATTAAATGTGTAATATATTTATTTTTATTGAGGTTAATTTGAGTGAGAGTAAACAGTGTCGCGATGGGAATCAACATCAACGGGATGATGGAGCACCAGTAAAAGCTCAGAAGCTGTCAATTGATGCCCGTGGCATTGACTGTGACAATTTGTCACGCTGATGATTAGCCAGATTTAATGGCCACACATTTGATTAGCCAGCTTCTCCTCAGATTTAAAAAAAAAGTAACACAAAAACCAGTTGACTCACAACTGCGATCGTGGAAATAACAAAGCAACAAACAAACTGAGATTCCCTCCCAAAGATGCTAGACAATAGCTCGCAGTCTCACCTGCTGATTGTAGATTGCAACAAGAACAGCTACACTTATAGTGTCGAAGCTGGAATACCCTGTAATGGTGATTGAATATGAATATAATCAGATCAAAGGAACAGAAAGACATTGCAATACCGATTCAGCTCAACTCTCTATTTATTCTATTATGAAATCTCATAATTGAGCTAAAATACCCAATATCAGCGTATTTGTAGCAGTTACTAACTACAATAACAACAATTAAAGAGCTACAACAATAGTGTTACTACTAATTTCATTGCACTTTGAATACGCTACGTGCTTTGTATGCTAATTACATTGCAATTTTTACGAACGAGGCAAAAATTACGCTACAAACAATTAAGAAAGCAGCCAGTCATTGGCTTGCTGGATGATAAAGTAGTTCAGAACATACATATATGTACAAAACAACCCGTTGAAATCACCATACGTAAGAGCCTCAAATAATAACTATACACACATGGGCAAATCCACACTCAAACACAGCAAATACTACTGTTGATTTTCTGTGGGAACCTGAACAAAAAATCCCGTTCGCATTTCATATAAATCAACGCTCAATGTCAGCCAATGTACTATTTCTAATTAGAACCGGAGACATAAAAATCACAGCAACTGCCAAGAGCAGCGACTGTCAGTCGTCTCTCTCTCTCTCTCTCTCTTCCTACACAGAAAAAAAACATTCTTATAATATTTAAGTTTAAAATTCTTGATTTTTTAAGTATTTATTCAGGATAAATTAGAATAATATGCGTATAAATGGCAACGAATCAACATTAAAAAGTCAAGAAGCCTAAGATATTTAAGAAAATTTACATATCAAAATATCGTGCTTGAATCAAGTATTTTTTACTTGATTTCAGAAAATTCGTAATTACCGTATTGGATTAATTTTATCTCGGATTTTTTTCTGTGTATCTATTTCTCTCTGCCTCTTATCTCTCTGTGTGGCTCCAAAGGCTCGCATGACGTCTACGTCTACGTCTACGTTTACGTTGACGTTATCGTGTGTTTGGCTTTATAGTAGTTGGTTGACTACGTTGCGGCAACTAAATTGATTGGCTGACTGATGGACAAAGCGGCGATTATCGTGCCGTGCTTCTGGGTTTCTGGCTATCTCTCAGCATCTGGTTGGCATGAACTGAGCAGCGCTTTGGATTGTCACGTGGGCGTTATAATGAGTTCGGGCTCAACCTAGACTGGGTGGCATCAAATTTACATGAACAACAACATCAACAACAAAGGGTTGTCCACTAAATGATGCACACACACACACACATCAGCAGTGGCATCATCATTGCTCATTGTTCGTTGCTCATACGCCACATTGCACATTGCCTGCTGGCATTTTGGTGCAGCATAAATGTCGGAATCAGAATTGAGCGACAATCGCTGCTCATCTGATCGATAAATTTATGCCAGAAGGTGCAATTAGTTCTTCAAAGAACTCTGTTCGGTCAATTTCAATTTCCAATTGTCAAATTGAAAGCAGAGCTCAATAAACTGGGCAATATAATTTCGAGTGCAAATTGAGCAGCCGACCGACCGGCAGCTGACATTGTTGTTATTTGCCAAAATGACGTAAAACGCAAACGAAAATACATTTTGGTTAATTGAAACAAAAATAATGCCGCAAGAATAACAGAACAAGAGCATTAGGTGCCCCATCTGACTGAGGAAGCTTTTTATATGTATTTTGTTGGGGCCATGAACTTGAGCTAAAACAAAATTAAATAAAAACACTTTAACAAGCGCAACAGACCGGGCAACAACAAACCGAGCAATTAAATGAAATGAAATAAAAATACAAAAATATAAATACTGAACGCAACGTAAAAGCTTCTGAGTATTTTTAGTGCAGCGTCGACGGCGACGCGAGCAGCGCCCATTTCTGGTATTTTCATGTGCAGTTTGAATCAAATAAATCATTGAAATCTTAAGGCTGTGCCACGTTGACTGAAGAATGCGCTGCAAATCTAAAAAAAAAAAAAAAAGAAAACAGGAAGAGAATACACTGGACGTTCGTTACTTGAGAGGGAAAGCAATTCTCTCACATTGTCGAGCAGCTGATCTGCCTGTCATTATGCATTATCATCAACTCAGTATTCTTCTATTCACTGCAATTGTCATCGTTAAACTGAAACTAAGCGGCATAAGAATGAGCGTGATAACATCTGAATTTCATAGCACGACAATTGAGAGCAACCCCCACAGACAGGCAGATGATAATCGAGATAGAGCTGAAGCATCTTAAGATGTAGATACATCTCCCTCTCCCCCTCTCCCCCTTCGTATAATACTCACCCCCGCCACCGCAATAAAGTGGCAAACAAAACGCACTCGCACTTTGCATACCAAACGATACCAACTTAATATATAATTGTTTACAAAACGAGCACAAAAGAATTATTATTATTATTTTTATTATATAGTATGTATGTGATGAGTGAATAAGTATGTATTTGTATGTGTATGTGTATATACATACATATCTGCATACATATGAGCTCTGTTCGTATACTGACTGGCATCTATGAATTTCAATTATAGTACGTGCTCATGTGTGGCTCGCGTTTAGCGGACCGCACGTAGAGGTGGAGAACTATCGATAGCACTATCGCCACTATCGATGGTTGGCACTATCGAGCCACTATCGATGGCAGCAGACACCTTCGATAGTGGCCCATCCACTATCGATAGTGCCGTCGATAGTGCGCTTCTTACAACCCTAAAAAATTTTTTCGCGCACTTTCTGTGTCGGCGCCAATTGCAAAATACCGAGGAAAAATTTAAAAGCAAGAAAAAATTAATTAAATTAATATGGATCGCTTTTTAAATCTGGGTATGTTTACTATATTATATACATAAGTGTTTTGATCTATAATTTGTTAAATTTAAGGTAAACGTCGAGTGTCTTCATCAAGTGCCGACAGGCCGGACTGTGAGTGCTCCTCCAGCACAGACTCAGATTTGGAACCAAATCGACAGAGTAACAAAAAGAAGTCGAAAATTTCACATGTTTGGAAATATTTTAAAAGGTCCGACGACAAGAAATATGCCAAATGTCTCGATTGTGGCAAAGAATACAAGACAAGCGGCAATACATCTAACTTGCACGACCATTTAAAAAGGTTCCATCCTTGCGTGGAAAGTAAAAGCACACAAGTTGTACGTGCTGAGAGGAACGACACTGCATCTATAAGCAGCAGTTGCAGATCGAGCATGAACTCTGTGGCGTATTACTTTAAAAGAGCCGTCGTGTATGATTCAAATTCTAAAAGAAAGACCGAGATAGATAAAGATAGATAACTGAAATGGTTGCCAAAGATGTGCAGCCCTACAATATTGTAGTCAACGAAGGGTTCGTGCAATACACTCATGTATTGGATCCTCGGTATAAATTACCCAGCAAGACGTACTTTATTGTTTTCGTTTCATTCTTTTATTTTTAAATCGTAACTTAGTTAAAATAAAGCATAATTTTATTATATTTGCTTAAAAAAAAATTTTTTGTTGGGCTATACTATCGAGCCACTATCGATGGCACTATCGATGGTTTGTGAAAAACAATCGCTCGCTATCGATGGCGCCGACTATCGATAGTTCTCCACCTCTAACCGCACGTAGTCGCAGTCGCCGTCGAGTCGCAGTCGCCGTCGCAGTCGTCAACATCTCAGCTGTCGCTGCTGCTGTCAGTGTCTGCTGATTACATATGCACTTATAAATAGAGCGGCTCTGCAATTGAAGCCGCGGCTTTTATGCTTTAGTCATAATAAGCTGATCCACGGTTGCCAATTGCGGCTGCTTTTGTGAATGAATGCAAACGAGTGCTCCAGTGAGTGTGCCACTGAGTGCAGCAGTGAGTACGACTGTGAGTGGCTAGTTGAGATACCGGGGGCGTTACAGTTGCTCTTTTTTCTTTTGACCGGCTCGAGAGTGTTATTAAAAAGTCATAAAAACAAATCAACAGAGAATTGCTCTGGCTCTGGGAGCGTATGATTAATTTCATTGATTGCACAGCAATTACGAGCACACTCACAGACAGAACGATGAAAGCGGCAACTGTTCATGCGTGGCTTAATTTATTTAATTTTTATCACTACTTTTTTGGCAACATATACGTTCATAAATGTGTCTGGTCAATAAGCCGCTGCCAATGACTTCATGTGGCATGTCAATTAAAATTAAATTAATTTATGAAAATTCCATCACGTCTTAATTGCATTTTCAGCCAGTCAAACGGAAAGCAGCACAAACATGGAAGCTGGGGGTCCAACATCATCGTTGTCGTTGCATTTGGATGCAAAATAACTCCTCAGGTTGACCCCGACCCCAAGCTTATCAAATGATAGGTTGCTCGATCTCAATTGGAATAAATAATTCTTTTTTTATTTGTTTAACTACAAATACGCTTTCCGCAATAATTAATGGCACAGCTTTTTAATTATTTATAAATTAATAATAAATAAAAATAATTTTCTGAATAGAATGTTGCAGTAAATTTTTGTTAATTATAATAATAAATAAATATAATTTTCTGAATAGAATGTTGCAGTACATATTAATATAAGTTAATTGTACCATGTCAATACTAATATTATATTATATTATTTTTATTTGATAATTGTCAATTATAGTTGTGCTGAAATATTCATTTAAAATTTTGTGTTTAAATGCAAATTTATATAGAGTGTTATATCAATAGCAGCAAATTTAGTTCATTTGATGAATAGCATACATTTGCCATCAATTAAAATAGATGTTTTATTTAATAGACATCAATATTAAATTCAAAATTATTAAGTGTATCTAAGATTCGCAATATGTATACATTTTAGTTTCTTATTTTTTTAATATCAATTGAAAAGAGTTTATGGTCTATACAAATGAACTTAAATGGATGGAAAACGGGAAAACTATTTAAACGATGATGTGCATGAAAATAATTGAAATATCTGCACAAATTATGAGGTGTGCGAATGTGTGTGACAGGTGTGGAATGTGCTTGGATTACAAATCAAATATTACGACATTTGTGATAAAATATTTGAAGAGACCGGAGGGCTATTTGAGTTTCACTTAGAATACAGATGCAAGTTCTGGGGAATCCATAAATTTAATGCTAACTTAAGCTGCCACTGTGAAACTGTCAATTAAATGTAATATGTTGTAGTCGTAAAACGCACAAGTGTTCTGTCCGTCGCACCATAAACTGCAATCCCAATTACGGATGTCTACGGATAACTACGTCTGTGACTACGACTATTACACGGCATATGGGCGTGGAATTGTCGTACTTATTATGTTCGAACAAACAAAATTTACAATGGGGGGCTCGAAACACTTGACTGACTGAATTGGCGACGCGTTACCTTGTCTTTTCTGGGGAATCCATTCAAAATTCGAATGAACCATTAATGGGCCCATAGAATAGATAATTGGCCATAAAACTCATCTGTGACTGAGCCTGGTCAGGCATATTAAAATATTCTTTTGCCATTGCTGTTGTCATATTTGTGTAGCTGTGTGTGTGTGAGGGGGGTGTGTATGTGTGTGTGTGTATACGGCAATGTGGCTATTTCTGTCTCTGTTGTCTAACAAGCAAAACATTTGCCATCGAACAAAGTTAATAAATGCTAATAATGACTTGTGTACAGGCATTTTGTCATCAATTGCGGCTTAATGAAAACAAATAAACACGAATTGGCTTAGGCATGAATGAAAGTAAAGACAACAATGTTTGAAGCATGTAAATGAATATCAAATACAAATAAGTAAATAAGCATTCAATCAATTCTTGTTAACTCTTGAGTAATCTACCTGAGACCAAGATGCTGTAATAACAATAAAACGTCTAATTAGTCGTCAAATTGCAAGACATCAAAAATACAATAAAATGGTTGAAAATCCAAGTTTATTCCCTATAAAATGAACACATCTCTATTGACACGATTTTGTGGAATCAAATGTGAATCATGTGAATGAATTGAAGGTCATCAAAGATGGGATGCACTTAGCACCCGACGTTTGCATAATATTCAATTAATTTGATTTGTATTGTATTTAGTACTGTTTTCTGTTGTATTTTGTGTGGTTGCAGCTGCTGAGAAAAGTCAATTAAGAATTTAATGCAGTTGAAATGTATGTTCTATAGTAGTGTTTATTCATTCGCCACGCTGTTTGTGCAATGAGAGGCAAATAGCAATTATTAGAGCTTCTCAGTTGACTTGTTGAACTTTGACAGCGAACTGTATAACATCAAGTGATGGTCTCCCTCTCTTCCCTCTCTCTCTTGGTAGGAATTTAATAAAATATGAATCAGCTAACTGGAATTAAAGTCAAAGAACGGACCAGCCTGAACAGACCGTCCAGTCTGACTCCATTCGGTTGCATAGCAAACTAATTAAAAGTTGAGCGATTTTCTTCAGTTTCAGATATCTTCTATTTAAGTTTTTTAATTCATTTGCATTACAGGCCTTTGCTGCAGCTTTGGCTTTAATTTTTAATTCATTTTCCAGTGCTCACGATGCTGCCAGCTATTTGTTTGTTTGCTTTTCTCTCTCATTTTCTTTCTTTTTTTATTATTTTATTTTTGTTGTTTTTATTAGCGTAATACTTTGGTCCGCTTGGGTTGCCAAGTTTTTAATTTAAATGCTGCAGAGAGCTGTGGAAATTATAAAATTGCATTTGCAGAATCGTGCACTACTTTTGGTACTTTAATTAACTTCAATTGCTGTTAAACCGTTCATGAAACTGAACTAAGCTTAAAGTCCATTACGCATACGCACAGTGTGCAATAATATGTGGATCTGTTTTTAATCTGGCTTTGTGAGCAGTCACTTTGCAAGCTTTGTTTTTTTTTTTTTTGTTTGCTTTTCACTGCCAAATCCTTTGCCTTTGCCAAAGTGTTTTCAACTTGGCTTTTAAGTTATTCTTTGCTTCAACTTTGCAGCTTCAGTCTCTGAGTATTTTTTGTGTATTTTATCGACAGGCCGCAGGCAGCCCAAAAAGAATCTAAAAGCAAAACACATTTTCTACTTCCATGTTCAGGTGCTAAATTCTCTCTGTTATTTTTCGTTTCACACTTGCCATTCCTTTCATCCCTCAGCCGAAAAAACCAGATTCGTTAGAGGACTTTTTAGCCGCTTGACAGCTTTTCCCATTTGCATACTTTTTCAACTATTTTGCATTTTTTTTTTTTTTGTTCAATTTTTAGTGGGCTTGCTTCTCTGTTTATCTCCCAGTGAGTGTTTCGAGTCTGCACTTTCAAATGGTGCTCATAAAAAGGGTTAAATGAGCAGACAATACTTGCCTTCGACAGGCTCTCGACTTAAACGATCAATTGGCGAAGGAAACAGCTATTGAAATGGCCGAGGGTTCGAAGGAAACATTACCACCTTTCTATTCAGGTCGTATCTTTAAGTAGGGCTACAAATTTGGCAGCTCGACCACGGCCACTGTCATTCCATTCCACTTGATTATTATTTGCTTCGCGCTGAATGCCAACCACAATCTGGGACAGACAAACCACAACAAAGGGATGATTGCGGTGTGACGTTCTCAACCAGAGTTACGAGTTCTCAGTGGGTGGCATCTGTAGATACATTCGTATCACTGTCTATTTGTGTGTATCTAGTGCATCATACTACTTACTCACTTGTGTACTTAAGCCTCGTCTATCTACTTAGTGTTTCTACATTCATTTACATATGTGACGATATAGAAATATACCCTGCACTAAAGTATAAAAGAAAACTAAATCTGACAAACTTTGTCGTATTATTGCAGTTGTGTAAATATCAATACTAACAAATTTAAACTCTGAGCAAATGTAAATATTAAATATTTTTTTTATAAGCTCAGACAGAAAGAGAATAATTACATACAGAATAGTTTCTTAAATAACTGCTACCTTTACTATACAATCATTTTGAAGGACAGGTAAACAACGTGCCTTAATATTTCTAATACTCGTACCAATATCAAGGCTATACAGATTCAGATATTCTTTCACTTGCTCAATTACAAAATGAACAGTTTTGTAATTCAATAGATGATAGTTTAATTGACGGTATTTGAGGTCATGAGCTATAGCCTTCAAGGTTATAAACCTTCACGAACTGCCCTTTCCCAATGAATATATTTTATAATGATTCTAATCTATTTTTGAAAATATTCCATTTGTTGAAATACTATACTGCATTACAAATTGATTAGTTTTCATTGATTTTAATTTGTTTCAATTGCATTCCGCATTCGCTGCAACATTGTGTAATATGAATTAAGAGGAAAACATTTTAAAAATAGCAGCTATAACTGTGTATGAATATTAATAAATAAATTAATAATTACTGCACAGTTGCCACAATTAATTAAGTAAGCTGTCGATTTGTACATTGCATTCGAGGTAGACATGAATGCAATTAAAAAGCGAATTAAACCAATTTATTTATATCAAATTACAATTGTTTTAGACACAATATTCAACTGATATTATAAGCAGAAAACATCTATTAGCACAATTAATTTCTACTTAAGAGGAAATTTGAACAGATGAAATGGCTTATAACATAAATATGTCAAATTGTAATTGGAAAACTTTATGCTGTGGTTTTCCTTTCCAAGTTTAAAAGCTTTGACAATTTCGTATTTATTTTATGCGAAACAAAATTCAGTTGGACAAAGAGAAAACCACGAAATTGCTCAAAACAAGTTTATTTAATCGATTTAATCTTCGCAAATGCTTTAGCTGAGGAGGATATTCCGTTCCTTTGGCCTTTTCCTCGGATTGTAGCCACTTCAATAAGCCAAATCAATGAAAGTTTTTCTAAGCAAATGCTGAACCGCTCGGCACAGACATCCACTTCAAATGCTGCCCCGTTCGCCTTCAACATGTGTCAAAGTTTTCGCTTCAATGAGCTTTAAATATTTGATTTGCTTTTCACATACTACTAGAAACCCAAACGCACACACATACTATACAACTTAACATTTGTGTGCGTCGCAAGTTTTGCCCCACTATGTGGGTTGATGGGACTGTCTTTCAATTCGATTTTGTGGTTTCCTGCTGTGTAATATGAAACAACACCACAACAAGTCTATACACATGCATGCTCATATACATATACACATTGTTACTATATATTCATGTATATACACAATGAGTGCGGTTTTGTCTATCACATAATTGTCATTGACAAGTTTGGAAAATGCTGTAACAAAAATGTTGGCACATTTTTCACACATTGTGCACGATATAAGAGAAGATAAAGGACAAGGAAGGCAAGAGGTCGCAGGAGCAGGACAACAGCTCATTGGTAGGTGCGACTGATGTTGATATGCTGAGCAGCCAACAGTTGGACAGCCAGGCTGACAGGCAATTAAAAACATTAGACAAGCTGGCCCCGAAAAGAGCAGCACTGACGTCGGCCAATAAATCAGCGCAGGCCGACAAGACAAGGACATCAAACAGACGGACGGACAGACGGACGGACGGAATTGGCTGCGGGCAATGTAAAAAGTGTGAAATGAAAATTAAAGCAAAGCGTGCGGCATGCAGCAAAGTATGACGGGGAACACGAGCAGGGGTAAGGTCAGAGGCAGGGGCAAGGGCAGGGACAGGGCCAGAATGAAACAACGGCATATAAAATTCAATTAGATTTCTATTTTTTTTGCGTTTCGCTTTATCGTTCTCTTATCGCTTGCAGCTTTTCTAATCAAGCGCATTTCCTAATGCCGCTCCAGTGTATCTTGGAGTTGTGCAAAGGCTGAGCATTTCTCCCACTCTGCCCACTTGCCTGCCCCGAACGCCCTTAGGCCGTGAAATCAAGTGGAAGGAAAAGCGTTCGTCCTGGCACAGGATTTTCACGCTGCTTCATTTGTTCAACAACGACCGTTCGCTTCTGCTTGTGCTTGTGCTTTTGCTTGTGGTTTCCCGACAATTTTCTGCCTTACTACACACTCGAAGGTTGGCCCGCGTTTTGTGTCGACGGCGGGGCATCGCTTTGAGAACGTACTCGTAAATTACATTGAAAATTCCTGCCCCATTGATGTTGATTGAGCAAGAAAATGCCGACAACGCCCTAGACGCATTCCCATTTTCATTTCCAAGCATCCCAGCCTGCATTTTAAACCGTTGTTCATCACTTGTCGTCACCGCCTTTCCTATGCTCCCGTTCCCGCTCCTGTTCCAGCTCTCTCGCCCGGAGCAAGCGTGGGCGGCTTTGCGGTTAGGCTTCGCTTAAACTTGGATTTGCGATACATGCTATACTCACACCTCGTCTCCATATGCCAATAGCAACCGCCCATTATCGCTGGCGGCGACTCAAAGTATCATAATTAATGAGCCCGCCCCTGTGGCCTGGTTTGTTTATCCGCATCGAGTGTGGGCGTGGCACAGCATAGTCGTTATCTCGCTTAAATTGCATTTGCAATTAAACTTTGCCAGCTGCCTCACTGAAGAGCAATTCGCAAAATGCAAATTGTTTGGCCAGAAAATCAATTGCATTAATGACGCTCATTTAGACAACACTTTGTGCCAGCTGAGGTGCGCATTTCCGTTTCCGTAGTGTCATAATATTTCAATAATTGTATCGACTGCACTTTTTTTTTACTAAATATATTATATAATAATGACAATAAAATTGAGTACACATTTTACTAATTTGTTTAGGCTATAAATTTTAAACAAATCGGTTTTTTTTTATGAAGATTGTATACATGCCCTGGACTGTAATTTAATCCCGAGACTTTGTTGTTCACATGTCTTAATGACTCCCAACTTACTGACTCAACTAAGCTACAAAATTATTCAAGTGATAAGAGTTTGACTCATTTAAACATTGAACTATTTCGCAACTCACTTCTGTATGAAACCGGATAAATTGTTCTGCTCTTTTAGATATAATTAATATATCGTTAGATGTTGATCATCTTAGCTCTAATAAACGTTTTTAGAACTGTGTTAAGAATTTTGATCAAGTTTTAATGGATTAGGAACGAAACGAGAAACTTCTAGAAATTCTAGAAATTACAAATCTCATTTGTTGAATCTTAAAATACAATCGATCAGATGTGATTATAATTTTAGTAAATGAAATCTTTTAATTTGCAATACTCGTACTTGACAATTATTAACAACTTTCCCGTCATCAAATTCATAGATTACAGCATTGTTTTAATATTAAAATATTAAGTATCTAATATAACTTGATAAATTAATTTATGACAAATAAATAAACAAAGGTCAGTATATGATACTATGGTAATATAATATAATGCTATTCATTTCGACTCACCATTTAATTATATATTATCGATGAATGCATCAAGTTTCTTCCGAGCTGCCTATCAAAGTTGTTGAAAGCCAAGTCAAGAGCCGACAAATCATTTGAGTGCCACAATATTTACACAAAAACCCATTTGAGATGCCAAAGCCGAAAAACCTATAATGGAATTGTGTGCAAGACACACACACTCCCGCATAGAGGCAAACACAGAGAAATTCTGAACAAAATTTGCATGTTAAATCTGGAGAGTTTTGATAGCGCCTCAAAGCGCAGACGCTGCCAGATTGAAATGCAAATCGAATAAATAGAAAATAAATAGAAGGCATAAGTAAACAAAGTAAAGGTCTCTTGAAGCATGGCCCAGACGAGACAAGAGCCTTTAAAGTGAACTAAAGGAACTCTGACTGTGAATGGCATCCTGTGTGCGTGTGTGTCTTCAAGTGTGACCCCCAGGCGAAGGAGGCAAAGCGGAATCGCTGACGCTGCGTGCTGAGCAGCTTAAGTCGTTATGCGACAACAATTTCAACAGCACTGCTAGTGGCAATGCCATTGCCACTGCCACTGCCACAAACGCTAACAGAGTCGCTGCTTGGCTGAGCAGCGGCAATATCAACACTTCCGCTTTGTCGTTTAGTCGAAGTAACTTTGATTGCATCGCCCGTGGCGTTTGGCATTACAAATGTGTGCAGAGCAATGTGACTTGGCTTATAACTAGACCAGCCGTACTCTATGGCCAGAGTGCCTCGTTCACGGCTTCTTGGCTTTATGACTTGACTGTTTTAAGGCTGGCTAAAGTTCCCTGATTTGCCTTTCAGTTCAGTTTAGTTTAGTTCAGCTCGATGTTAGTTGATCTTATCTGGAGCTGGTGTTAATGACGAGTTGCTGATCACGGAGGTTGTTTGTGGCATTTGCACAATGCACTCGTTGCAAATAACTGTGACAATTGCGATAATGCCTTTTGTTTTATTAGTTTGCATATTTTGATCGTCCGTACGTGAGGCAAGTGCCGTTTCTTTTGATATTTACACGACAAAAATTTATAACACATTTTATTGCGAAAATTATTACACAAAATTATACAAAACTAAATGGCAAAAATGCAATAGCACAAAACACAACAAAATAAACCAAAACCACAATCGTATTCAATTTCTCGTACATACATACATATATGCATGTTTGTTTCTATAGTGTGTACAACAAATGACAGACAATTTCTGTGTAATACTTGTACTTTATGTTATTTCATTTCATTTCATTTCTATTCTCTTTTTTTCCGTGTTGTTTTGTTTTATGAAGGCTGCTAACGGCAGCTGCTCAACGGCTGTTTTCATTACATTTTATTTCGTTTAGTTGCACTGCTTACTCGTATAAGTATTTTCTTATTGCATTTTGAGAATTGGCGCGACGCGAATTGCATTTCACGGCCCTGCAGCGGAAGCGGAACGCGCGTTGACCGTCGGCAACGTCGGCAGCGTCGACAACGCTGCGTATACGCAATTGCACGCGCGCCCGAATATTCGTATCTCTCGTGAGTGTTTGATTTACCATTGTGCTTGTAATCTGCAACAATATGCATTAATTACCCCCAATGCTCCTCTTCTCGTTGTTATTGTTGCTGTTATTGTTGTTGTTGTTGTTAATGTTTGCTGTTGCTGCTGCTAATGATGCTGATGCTGCTGCCGCTGTCGCGCGCCCAGTTCCTCTCAACATACGATTGCGAATGAGAACGTCAATTTGACAACGACAACGACGTGGCAACGCCGCAGACGGTTAACAGACGAATGAATTGCCGAATTTGTGTGAGCGCCTCACGAAGCCCGATACTGTGTCAGTCGCGCTCAGAATGTGCACAGAATGAAACGAACCGAATTCCGACGCCATTGACGACGCCAACGACGACGCCAACGTCAGCGCCAACGCCGCCTTCGCTGAGAGTCGCTCAGCGTGGCGCGCAGGTTGCACTCAAATCGTCCGCTCAGTCACTCAACAGAGCTCTGTTAACACTTAACAGTGCTCAGCACGTAAATCGTTTACATTTACATGCTGTTAATTGCCGCCTGTCTGTTGCTGTCGGTTGTCTGTTCTCTGTTCTCTGTTGTTTGTTATCTGTTCTCTGTTAATTGTTGTCTAATATTGCGCATACGACACGTTGACTGACAGCAGCGCCCAGTGCAGAATGATTTGAATGTTTTTATGGCATCTTTTACCGAACATTATCAGACAAATAAGCCTTTTGTGTAAGCCATTAAATGCAAGACAAATTTGCCTGTCAACAGGAGGAAATCAGCAAAAACTTTTAACAACAAACATCCACCCTCCATCCCTTCTCATTTAAAAGTCGCAAAGTAAATTCCAATTAAAATTTCAACGTAAATGCCACAAAATGTAAATTATGCGTAATGAAGTCATCCGCGCTGCGTTGGCAGCGGTGCTGGCGGCAGCGTTTTTCCTGCTGTGGTTGTGGTGTGTTGTCTGTCAACACACGCATACACACACACACACAAACACACCACATATACAACCACACACATATGTATATGTACATCCAACACACATAACACACAATAACCCTCTTTAGCTTTGTGTCGCAATGTTTGCCTTCACTTGATGCGCACGGTCGCTCACAAATCCCGCCAGACGGAGACGTCTGTGCGACTGAAATACGATGTTTTGTGCCTCGTATGTTGAAGGAGATACCGAGTCCGAATCCAACACAGGCTGCGTCTCGACTGTCAAGGCACTGGAATTGCCTTGAAGCGCACGCTGCGGAATCCTTTAAAAATACTATAAATACCCCCCACACACCCCTCCAGCCATAAACCCCACAAACATAAGCACATACTAACAAGCTCGCAAGCCAGCATGCATGTACAAATTGATAAGCACACACACTCACACACACAATTCTAAAACAAGCAATTTTGACATCAAACGTCAACGACTCACCCACAAATATACACACACACACATACACATGCACAGAGCGCTTTATTGACGGCTGTCAGCACTGTTGGGCGTTCTCAACCGATAGCGCTTACACGTGGGACTATTAGACTTCAATAAATTCAATTTGCACAAATTTCAAATCCCAAAACACGCCCAACCCCCAAAATAAAGACAAGAAACGCCCGCAGCATACGCAACATGCATCCACAAACAAATCAAACAAGAAACGTATTAAAGTCATTGCTGAAAGGTTGATTTTATTCATCAAACGGAACTACGCATGCTCTACCCACGATTAAGTAAATAAAGTTCGAGCCAATTTTAAAAAAATATATAAATAAAACAAGAAAGAAACAATATTGTATACTTCAATATTTAAAAAAAGAAATAAAAATTGAGTAAAAACAAAAAATAAACCATATTCCATACTACAATATTTGCCACAACCAATTGAAATTATGAATATTTATTATTTGCATTTCCTGATGTGTACATTGAATCAATTACCAACAATAGATACGCATATTACGAGTTTATTTAAATATTATATAACTGAGCCAAACAAAAAATCAATGAAAGTATAAACACACATTCAATTCCATAGATACACACGTAAGTTGAACCAAAATTTTGCTCATTAATTGTAACGTTGAATTTTTGAATTTTCTGGTTTGTGTTTTGTGTAGATCTTTATGGATTTCATATAGTTTTAAGCAGGGATTAAAACCTTAACCGAAACCGTAACCTTTAACCGGTAATAACCGATTGAAATTTGTAACCGTAACTGAAACCGTAACCGAAAAAATATTTTTCCACTGTACCGAAACCTATAAACCGAAACTCTTTAAGCCGAAATAACCGTTTAGTAACCGATTGGTTTATAAGGGTTAATTTCGGTACTGGCCGTCGCAGGTACTGATAACTTTGAAAAGACTTTGTCAAAAGTCAATAAATTTTTATGCGGAATGTAAATTTGAGCATGATTTTACCTTCAAATTCGTTCTGCATTTAAATTTTGTTCATTTTGAAAATTCGAATTTTTTCGGAAAAATCAAAAAAGATAAAGCGGTAACACTGTAAAATTTCGAAAAAATTCGATTTTCAAAAATTTTCTAAAATAAAAAAAATGTAAATGCAGAACGAATTTGGAAGTAAAATCATGCTCAAATTTACATTGCGCATAAAAATTGATTGTCTTTTGACAAAGTTATGGCGGTTCAAAGTTATCAAAGTTCAGTAAAATCAAAATAATCCAAATTTTCAAAGCAAATGAACCAAACTTATATGAGATCAAATTATAATAAAATCGAGATTACACTGGATCATTCCAGTCACTAGATAACATTATTTTCCAGGCTAAAAGGGGCATTAAGTCAACCGAAAACCTTAATATTTTTTTTTTTGTGAACCGAAACCAGACCTTTATTTTTAAGCCGAAACTTACAAAAAACCGATAACCGTTACGAAACCGATACTCCAAGATTTTGCATAACCGATAACCGAAAACCTTAATTCGATCATAACCAAAACCGTAACTGAAACCGATATTCGTTTCGGTTTTAATCCCTGGTTTTAAGTAATTAAATAAAAATTACATATCATGCACATATTTGCATTTATTTTGCTGTCCTGAACATTTCATTTCCATTGACATACTCTTAATTCTATTTGAAATGTGGTTAATTGTCGAGCTTTATAAACTAATGTTAACTAAATATATTATTTTTGAAAAAAAGTTCAAATAGATAATTTAAGTTTAACCGTATAATTATTACTCTTAAAACAAGTTTTGTGACGAGTTCATCAATCACTAT
Source organism: Drosophila kuntzei (assembly GCA_035042165.1). Taxonomy (NCBI): domain Eukaryota; kingdom Metazoa; phylum Arthropoda; class Insecta; order Diptera; family Drosophilidae; genus Drosophila; species Drosophila kuntzei. The sequence continues at coordinate 2,364,301 of JAWNLU010001684.1, read as the reverse complement.
AAATATTCAAAGTTTGCCTGGCAAACGTGAACCGATTTGGTTTGTACCCTTCTTTGAAAAGGGTTCACACGTAACATTGTTAAAAAGATTTGATGTGTTTTACTGATTGATATAAACAAATGATAATATTTTCGAAAGTAGCATAAAAAGTAACGTCTACGCATCCAATAGAATTTAAATTATGCTGCTTCGATTAGGCAATGGGAATGTAAAGCAAAGTTCAAGGAGCCATGAAATCGAATATTTTCCAGCGGGACAATCTGCTTTGTTGCTTTGGTGCCGCAATAATAAACTTATGAAACAATATTAGATCCCAGCTGCAAGTATCTAGCGTTCTTCTCGGAATTCTGACACAGCAGCGCAAAGCGGATTGCCATTAGAGGAGGTCCAGCGAGGCGTCGCGTCGGGACGGGACGGTCGAAATTGCTATGCAATTGACGTGTCGTGGCATGCACATCCCTGGAGTCAAAACAGCCGATGCCACAGTCACTGTCAGAGCCAGAGCCAGGACCAGAGCCAGAGTCATTGGCAGTGACACTGCCACAGTCAGTATAACTCCCGTTGAATATGTGCATTTGAATAGTCGACAAGCGCGAAGCGAAGCATCAGACTGGGAAGCCAATTCATACGCCCCGTGGTACGCGGGTCGCCTAGCAAATGACTTTTGATTGACATGTTTGACATTCTGCACGACAAGCATAAATTGCTCGACACACTCACTCACACATGTCTCCCACTACGCCCGTTTTTATTGCAATTTCAATGCGTCAGCATAATTTTCCAGTTTGTTTAAATGATAAGTACGATGCGTTTGAGCTTCTAGCTTTACTTATAATGTCATTATTTGCTACAATGTAGTATGCGGGGAAATTGAAAAGCTTGCAGTTTTTCAACTCCCTAGCAAAACAGGATGGAGTAGCTCATAGCTAAGATATATATATGTATATTTGTTTGTAAACTGCGTCTGTGGCTGATTCAATTCTTCTATTGTTCGCAAAGAAATACTCAAGATTCAAGGCTCTCGCCGCATTCATGCGCATGCCTGCAACAGTTGCCTGGGCCAAAGCCAAAGCCAAAGGCAAAGCCAAAGCCAAGGGCTGAGGACGTGAACCCACGAAAGTAGCTCGACTTATGCGTACAGATGTTTGTGTATCTCTGTATACCTTGTGTATATGTATAACGATACACATTTGCACAGTTCAATGCCCAAGCGATTGCAACTTTGAGCACAATTCGATAGCAACAACTGCTCGAGCTGTTGACCAATGCGAATCTATTGCCAACTAATGCTGAACATGTGGCTTAGAATACGACGCCACATGTCCATTAATGATGCCCACAGACCATTAGCTTGTCCAAGTCTGCACACAAAGACGATAACAACAATAGCCCCAGGCATAAGCAATGATAATGCGATTTAAAATAACGATTCAAAACTCTAAAGATTATCGAATTTCATATACAAAAGATTAACTATAATATGATTATTTATTTATTTATTTTTATATTTATTTATTTAATTATTTATTTATTTATTTAATTATTTATTTATTTATTTATTTATTTATTTATTTATTTATTTATTTATTTATTTATTTATTTATTTATTTATTTATTTATTTATTTATTTATTTATTTATTTATTTATTTATTTATTTATTTATTTATTTATTTATTTATTTATTTATTTATTTATTTATTTATTTATTTATTTATTTATTTATTTATTTACTTAACCTCCACTAGTAGCAGTCAACCAAATAATTATTAAGAGTTCAAAAAATGTAAACGTCAGATATACATAATCAATTAAATTAAATCAATGAAATTAAATCAAATCAGTAATCAATTATATAAAATTAAAAAAAAGGACTGAAGATAATAAAGAACAGTGGATTCAAGCATTAACATTTAAATAGGAGTCAATTCTAAATAATTTTACATTTTAATTAAAAATTGCAGTTTCCCATTGCATACATAACAGCGCTAATGAGGTTTAGGCATAAGCTGATTGGTGTTGATTGTATGGAAAATATCAAATAAATACAATATAGAGAACTGCAGCATAAGCACAAATACAGCAACATAATCCAATTATGAGCAAATGACTGTCACAAAAGCATTTAATTGACTTTTGCGCTGAACAACAACTGTGGAAACAAAACCAATAACAATAATCGTCATAAACATAAACATAATAGAATGCTGTGAGGAGGAAATCTGCGGGTGGCCAACAGCCCAGGACACCTGAGCAGCTGAGGAGCTGAGCAGCTGAGGAGCTGAAGGAACACGAAGCATTTGTGTAAGCCATTTGACTAATGGATGCTCTTGCTGCATCAGCTGCCCCTTGACCCCAGCCCGCCCCTAACACTTGCTCAGGTTTATGGCTGACTGTGAATCTCTGGTTGGCTTTCAGCAACTGTTAGTCATGGCTTTGGTTTTGGCTTACGCATCAACTCTGCCCTGTCTTCTGTATGTGTCAGACTCCCGACTGAGTGTGTGAGACGGTGTGATTTTGCGGATTCTGGTGAAATTACGAGCACGTGACAAAATCAACAAAATTAATTAATAAACTTTGTCAAGCACTTCCGTTGCTGCCGTGTCATGTGACATTTCTCATATTGCCAGAAATCTGGAAGGTCTACCACTATCTGACTCTGGTAAGCACAACCACATACACTCACACACGCACACACACACACATTCAAAGTGTGCTTCTAAGTGTATGTGTATGTGTGTTTGTGGTGTGTGCTTGCCACTTACACAACTACCGTTAGTTGCCACACCAATTTAATATGATTTGGCAAGGACCTTGTATCTCTCTCTATCTCTCTCTTGGCCCAAACGTTAATCAGTATTGAATTTGTGGTCCAACTGCCAAGGCACAAATATCGAAAGCTAATTTCCAGCCAACCGGAAGCAGAAATTAGCACAAGTTCTCAATGAAAACCAAGGCAAATACAATCTCGTATCTCTTTAAAGAGAAACAGCTTTAAATTATCCCAAAAGATATTCGATTTACCTAAAGTTAAGTTATTAATCGAGCTGCTCTTAAATTGCCTCAAATCAAATGACGATTAATGTTGTCCTGTTACGTATAATCTTCAAGCTGTGCACATATTTAATTTATTAATTACACACATTAAAATTAACCACTTGACAAGTTTTAAACTCCCCGCGTGACTTGAATACAAAACTACGAGTAAATTTCCGAGCAGAGAGAAATGCCATATAAATTATGAATTGCCGCAAAACGCACACAAATTGTGATTAATTATGACTGGCAATAGCTGAATAAGACACAAGACAATGGAGGAAAATTGTATCTACTTCTGTGAGAGCCACTTCCTTTTCCCCGCACGACCCTTTCCCATTTGCCTTTCACTTTGGCAGAGCTTGTCATGATTTATTACTTGCTCTTGATAATGACGCATCGAGTGAAGACCGTGTCAGAGTATTGTGGTAGGCACTGGAGCATTGACAGCCACATATCAAAACAATGGCATTTGCGTTTTGACCTTTGACCTCCCACACCGCAGCCAGATGCCTTCTGCTGAAACAACAACAGCAAAAAAGTGGCTAGCTCTTATCAGAGTAACTGCAAATGGCGTGAAAGAATGCGTAGCGCTTTATTTTTATGAGCAAATAGATAAAACCGGGAGTGGACTCTGGATGTAAGAGTGGGTTGGTGGGGGGTGTGGTGTGGCATTATGCAGGCAGCATAATAAAATAAAAATGTTCAACTCAGTCGAGAAAGGGCAAGGGATGCTGTCGAGCAGCTTACAAGCTATGTAATATCAAAATGACAGCCATGGAAAATGTTGTAGACGAGGCCACGCTACATAAAAAGCTCACAATTATGTTTTGCCTGCGGGTTGAAGGTAGAGCAGAGTTGTTGAGAGGGGAAGTGAAAGGGAACCTACGAACCCTCTGTGACTTCGCTTTGTTTCTAGGGGTTCCTAAGCAGATATACGCAAAGTTATTTAGCTGCTGTTGCTGCCATAGCAATATTAAATGTAATCAGGCATCAGGCGAAAGATATTTCTCTTATTAATTCTTTTATTCGGTGGCAAAGTGTCGGAGTCGAAACATGTCCCTGTTGGACATCCACTGGTCGGTTGTGTGTTGGCAATTAAGAGTAATTTCAATAGATTGTAAAATGCACAACATGCTGGCTGCCTTAATGGCTACCATAAATTGTGCTTGGCTTAACGAAAACTTCAATAAATTCCAAAAAATATTTTACTTTTAGTTATTACAGAGTTTTTAAAGGTTTATCCCGATTAAATAATTTACGGTTGCATAGTTTCTGATGGTTTTTTGTCAATGACAACGAGCAAATCGGTTTCTGTTTATGATGTGAATGCTTAATTGAAAAAGTTCGAGTGTCTTGGTCCGGTCACAGGCATAACTCATACGACGCGTGCGCCCATCAAACTAAAAGCCAAAGCCTTTATGCACCGAGTATGTGTCTCCTGGATATATTTTTGTTTTTATAACGCAAGTGAATTGAGTTTCAAGTGTGCAACAATGTTTTCCACATACTGTCCTTTTGTTGTTGTAGCACAGCAAAAAATAAGCAAGTACAATAACAAATTCTGTTTCAAAGGCAACCGAAATGTAGTCAGAGTTTTTGTTTTGATTGCAGTTGGTGAACATAATTTATTGCAGCGCACTGAAGCAAAAGTTTTGTTTACTCTACGACTTTTGCAGGGCACTGTGTGGTAGCCGGTGTTGTGGGCGTGGCACGATGACAAAATAAAAACTAGAAAACTAGACGTTGACGTTGACGAATCCAGGCAAACGCACAGCCAGAAAGTAAATTGCAAAAATACAAATATGCGGTTGTACGTGTGTACATTTCTCTTAGTCTATATTCCTTTACCTCTCTCTTTTACTCTCTATCTCTATCTCTGTCTCCATCTGACGTTTTTTCATAGTAAATTGCGTGCAAATTTATTTTACATGCACTGAGTGCGTTTATTTGTTTCAATTGTATGCATACTTTTTGTTTGGTTTTTGTTTTTATGTTTTTAATATTTGTGAGCTTCTGGTCAAAGCCATGACCATGACCAGCAGTTGTCGAGTATCCAGTTTTAACTCTGACAAGTGCAGTTTAATAGAGTTACTTAGCCCATGGCAGTGACAACTTGTACTGTATAATTGAATGACAAGCGTTTACTTGTAGCTCATTGTTGTCCTAGTAATAACATACCGATAAATCCATAAATTATAAATTTATATTATCTATCAGCAATTTACCACATCTGTTATTGTATTGTTCAGTCAAGCAATACATTTAGCAATCGTTGGCCCAATTAAAAATTGATGTGCTCAACCATGAAACAATAGCAAACGTAATCAACAGTAATTGCTTCAAACTTAAACAGACAAACAACAGCTCATCCTCCATCAAGACAAACACAACCCAACTAATTCCAATGAAATTACGAGTATTATGTTCATTCAAAATCAATTTATGTACATACATGTTTTGTATTACAATATTTGACTTTATGTTGTATCAACATTTGCCTAAGTCTATTTAATAAGTAGTTTTTAACTGATTTTCAATCGATATTTCCATTGAAATATATTTGATAGCTGATTCTCAGTTAATTAAAGTAACTAAATACTTTTCATTTACCTTTTAGAAAGTTAATATTAAAATCGTTTCCGTTAAAGAATGAAATTGTGTTATTTAATTTAAAAAAATTGCGTTTCTGTAACTTGTAAAGTGTGCTTTAGAAGTTTCCATGAAATCTGTTTGAATTTTAATTGTGTGTATGAAAATCATTATTCAATTCAATTATTCAAAAATGTCTTAGATTCTTAGATTGAATGTAGATTCTTCATCGATACATATATATTAAAGTAGGAGGAAACAATTCAATAAATTCATGCACTGAAATTGTAGCTGGCAATAATCATAAAGAGGACGCCGAATGTCAACCTGGCAGACCGAAGTCGTCGATGTCAGAGAACGTCATTTAAATAAATTCAACTATCAGTTTGTGGGCTTTGGAGTCTTGACTTCTTCCAACTTCTTGACACACAACGCACGTGTGCACGTTTTTAACGCTTAAGGCCATAAAATGGAGATTACCAGGGAGCAGGACCTGCGTCCCGACAGCTTACATTAAATGAAAAACAGCTCGGGCAGCCAATGTCCTGGCTGCCAAGTGCGAATGAGCCAAATGCCCCACACGGACCGTGGCCCAGTAAAATGCAAAGTGGATTTTATTTTCTTTGTTGTTGTTGTTGTTGTTGTCGCCTACCGTCCGAATGGCAAAGGGCCAAACATTTCTGCTGGCCATTCGCTCCTGACTGTGTGTGGTTTATAGCACATTTCTATTCATTATGAGTAGTCCCAGGCATTGTTTAACATTTCATTTATTGTGTTGGGCCCATGATGACTCTGCTCCCAGTGTGGTCCGGTCCAGCTAGCCAGATGGGCAGCCGTTATGTTCTTATGCTGATATGCTCCTAATCGCCCGAGTTACACGCAATTAATTTTTGCTTTGTAATTAACAAAAGGCTGTCGACACATTCTCGACTCGCCAGTCTGCACTCTGCACTTACTCGGTTTTTTATGTCTTTGGTTTTTATGGACATGTCCAGAGTTCATATAATTTATTAACAAATTTGCACACTTGCTATCAGACACAGCTTCGAACTCAGTTTCAGCTGCAGGATCTGAAAGTCTGTCAATAGCAGGCAGATTTTGTGTATACACTGAAAAAAAAGACCAACTTCTAAAATCAAGAACATTCATCTTAAATATTTTGTTCTTAAAATAAGAACATTTTACGACCAAATTACTAATACTAAGAATCAGGGATTAAAACCTTAACCGAAACCGTAACCTTTAACCGGTAATAACCGATTAAAATTTGTAACCGTAACCGAAAAAATATTTTTCCGCTGTACCGAAACCCATAAACCGAAATAACCGTTTAGTAACCGATTGATTTATAAGGGTTAATTTCGGTACTGGCCGTCGCAGGTACTGATAACTTTGAACTGCCATAACTTTGTCAAAAGTCAATCAATTTTTATGCGGAATGTAAATTTGAGCATGATATTACCTCCAAATGCGTTCTGCATTTAAATTTTGTTCATTTTGAAAATTCGAATTTTTTCGAAAAAATCAAAAAAGACAAAGGGGTAACACTGCAAAATTTCGAAAAAATTCGATTTTCAAAAAATGTTTAAAATGAAAAGAATGTAAATGCGGAACGAATTTGGAGGTAAAATCATGCTCAAATTTACATTCCGCTTAAAAATTGATTGACTTTAGACAAAGCTATGGCGGTTCAAAGTTATCAAAGTTCAGTAAAATTAAAATAATCCTAATTTTCAAATCAAATGAACCAAATTTATATGAGATCAAATTATAATAAAATCGACATTACACTGGATCATTTCAGTCACCAGATAACATTATTTTCCAGACTAAAAGGAGCTTTAAGTCTGTTTTCATGTAAAACAATGAATAAAGAGTCTTATTTTGGTCAACCGAAATCCACAAATTCTATTTTTTTTTGTGAACCGAAACCATACCGGTATTTTTAGACTGTTTGGTCTTAAATTAAGAACTTATTCTTACTTGAAATGATCTTAAAATCCAGATGTGTTTTCTAAATTTAAGAATTTTATGTTCTCGACGCATTTTTTAGACCAAAATTCTTAGTTCTGAGACCAAAATCTTGATTTTAGACAATTTTTTTTATCAGTGTAGACTGTGGCATGTTGATTAGTGAGGGAGTCTTCTAAGGGAACGCTAATGAGTCTGCCCGACGGCGCAATGCCAACAAATTTCAATAACAATTTGAGACTCAACCAATGAACATTTCAAATGGCCCACCATTCCGAATTGGCCAAGTCACGCAAAAGGCTCTAATAATAGCCAACGGCAATTACGTTCTATGAGTTTTCATTTTGTTTGTCTTCTTCTTGTTCTGTCGGTTGTTGGTGTTGCCTGTTATCATGAGAAGCGATTGCGTTGTTGCTGCGAATAATGAAAATTATAAGCCACTTCCGAATTTCATTATCGAAATTAGATGTCGCCTGCTTTCGAAACGAAACGAGACGCGTCGAACATTATGCCTGATGGATTTTGCGGATGTTGCGCTAATTTGTCAACGGCCATTACGACACCAATGATAAAGTGAGAGTCATTGTGGGCGTGGCTGCAGAGGCAAGCTCCGTTTGCCTTGTCAAATTCAAATTGACTCATTAAAAATTAAGTTGGCCCAAAGGCACAAAACCACCGCAAAGCAACAAAGTTAACCAAATGATAAATAGCAAAATTAGATTTGACAGCCGAGGCGCGTTTAGTTGCCACACAAATTGCAGCATTCGTCTTGATTACATTTACGCTGAATGGCTTAAGATTTGCCATTTTGTCAGTTCAGGTTTTGCGGTAACAGCATTTTGTATCTCAATATTATTAAATTCAATTTAATTTCTAGAATTCTTGAGCTCAATTTAAACTTAAATTCCAATTGAATTCTGTCCGAATCTGTTTCACTGTTTATGTCTTAATTCTCCCAGAAATTCTTATTGTACTCGGACTCAATTTACGGCATATTTAAAGTTAAACCTTGCCACAACTAACTACTTGCAGCTGGAGCTTAATTCATTTTTCACAATGTCTGTGACAGTTTGCAATTTTTTGCGCATATTTTCAGCTGCCACACATGTTGCACAGCCCACCTGCCACGCCCACCCATAAGTTGCACATGTTGTCTGGCCTGAATACAGGGGCATGTTTCATTGTTCATCGTTCTATGCGGCTGCAGTTAAAGTCGAGAAACTACAGCAACTGTAGTGTTAAATCAATTGGGACCTTATTGCTGGGCGTATTTAGTTTTCACTTCCGCTTCCGGCCAGCAGCCCCCATTGGATCTGTGTGGCAACCAGTTTGTGGCATCAGTCAGAGCAGCACATCTGTTACATTCTTGGTTTATTTGAAAAATTTCTCATTTTACTTTTAGTTATACTCCAGATGAGAGTTATGCAATCTTTCTTTTAGTTTAAGATCAAAAGACTACGTCGAAATTTTTGTCAAGGGTTTGTCTATTTAAACACAACTTCCTGTTGACTATTATTCTTTGTTTTTAGGGCATTTTAGAGGCAGCCAGAAACGTTGGCAATTGTCAGTCTTAAAGTATTCTTTAAGTTATTATTGGCTGTGCTTGGAAATCTGCCTGGCTTTGGCCAAGGCAATTTATATTCTCGAGGCACAAATACCATGCTTATTTATGTGCTCTTGTTATTTGCAGGCCAAGTTTCTGCTTGAATCCCTGTCAAATAATGCAGAAATATTTTCAGCTAACCAGCCGACGAGGCAACAAGCAAACAAACAAACAAACAAGCAAACCATTTGCGAAAATGGCAGTCGAAATGTGTGCAATAAAATGAAATGGATTTTTAAAAAGGTCGCCCACTGTTAAAAGGTAGCTCAAGCGTCTACTAAAAGCTTCAAGGCCAACACGGCGTATTCGTCATATTTTATGCCAATTTGAGAATAAGATTTCGGGTCTACTTTTGTATTCACGCGTTGGCCCCGAAAACTTTCAAGTGACACTTCAAAACTTATAGCTCGAGCAACTTTGGGAGAAATACGAAATACAAGAAACACTTTAGTTAATATACAAATAAATAGTATTTGATGGTAAATTCCCTTGGCATTTCAATAATTACATGAGCATACTTATTCTCTGTTGGAATCGTTGGGGTTCTAATAGAATTGATGTGGATTTAGATTGGATTATCAACAGCTTTCATGTCAAATTATCGCCTTTTCTTGCTGAACGCCAATGTCAATGATTGCATTTTGATTTGTTGCAATTGTGTGTGGCATGGAATGGAAGACGCAGAGCGGCAGCTTGCAGCAATCTACAGCTATGTCACTCCGCAGCACGCAATCAGTTGATTTTATTCAGCTATCAGTAAAGTAGCTGCCACTCCGCACACACAGAGAGACAGAGACAGAGAGAGAGATAGCGAGAGAGAGAGAGAGAGAGAAATAGAACGACAATAGTTTCACTGGTTGTGCGAATCCCCGGTGTATATGTATTTGTTTGTGTCAACAGAAGCTTTGCGGCAGCTAAGTGTAAATAAACAAATACTTAGCTGGCACCAAAGGAAACCCTGACAGCCAGAAAGACTGACACATTGTCGGACGAGAGCAGCCAGGAGGCACTCAGGAGGTGGAACCAGGCCAGTCTTTCACCTAAGTGCCAGGTAATAAAATGCGCATTTGTGCACGAAATTACTGCACTTGGGGCTGTTGCTGATGTTGCTGTAGATGATGCTCCTTCTGCTCCTGCTGCCACTCACTGGTTTGCTGCCACGTTTATCCCCAACTGGTTACTCACACGCCCCATGCGAGCGACGCGTTGCCGAAGTGTTTGTGTTTTTTTTTCACGTTTGCCCTGCGGCCGCAACAGGCCAAAAAGTTGTGCCAAGCAAAGTTATTTTCAATAAGCAGCTGGCGGGCAACCAACGGAAACTGCAGGACGTAAAATAGAAAGGAAAGTAAGAAAAACAGACTTGTTTTTATCACACAACGATCCAAGTACATCCTATCCCAAGTTCATAAAAACCTGTATTTCAAGCTAGCTTTACATTTCAGCAGTATTTAAACTTAACAGAATAGATATAGATGTAGAATTAAAGGTGGCAGTTCAAGTGCCTCCCAATTTATTTGAAGATTCGAGTATTTATGCAAATAATACTAGTTAATTTGAAAAGAATTTACTTTAATTATATTTAGTAATTAAATTGTAGATTGATATTTAGATTCGCCGACCAGTAACACAGAGAGAATTTCAGTTTGAAAAATAGCTGGGTTCGATTCTCACACTGCCACGTAAAAATCGGCAAATCCTGATATGACTTTAAAAATAATTTAGATATCATACATTGTGCTCATAATAATAATAAATAATGCATCAATAAAGTATTCAAATTACGAGTAAATCCCTATATCCACTTGAAAAAAAGGCAATTTAAAATTCAAATGTTACACTTAAAGGATAAAGAATGATTATGAACAAGGATAAAGGCACATGAACAATGTTCAAGAACGGGACAAACTAAAGCAGAATATATATATTATAATATATATGGCAGAATATTTTGGGCCAAAACGTAATGAATCCAATAATACTATTAGCTATGTTGAATATGGTGGAGTTATGAACAGTGAAACTTAATTTATTATATTAAGAATTATCGGAGAATATTCGGAAGAAAACGTAAAGTGAAGACAAAACAAGTGCCTTTATTTAAAGCAAAAGTAACCCTCAACGATGCCAGATTATTTATTACTAAGGGTTTATCCCAAAATTCGGAATAAACACCCACGGTAAGGGTATAGAGGAAGCAATAAATATGCATGAACAGTGAGAGCAAGTCGTGTACTTAGCAGCCGACATGAAAGAAGGAGTGCTCTTAAAGTTGGTAGCATAAACAGCAATAGTCGAGCTGGAACAGACTGCTCTGCTCGACGATCTACCGGACTTACTCTGTCCGACTGACTGACTAACTGACGACCTATTCATTCTCTCGCTGGCAACTATTTTTATTGCATATTTTTGGGGCTGCGGCAAAATTAATTGCACTTGAAGTATGCACATTAAATTTAATGAGCTCGCGCTTGCAAGCAGCAGACAGAAGGCGGCAGACAACGGAAAGCGGAGAAAGGAGAGAAAGGGGGCAAACGTGCTTAGCTGCAATTAAGTTTAATTGTTGCTGCAATTGTCGCTAAGCAGCAAAAGCAGCTTGGGATGTTGCACGAGTTGTTTAACAGCTACTTAAAGGGTGGCAGCTTCTCAATTGTTCTGCACATCGTACATCGTTCATACGCCCCGTGGTACCATGACCATGCAACTACCTGATATCGCTTCAACACTAAAACATCAAATGCATCCGGAATGGGGCTTTTGCTTTTCGCGCTCGACTAATAGAGCTGTGCAACATTTTGGCATTTACCATGGCTGCTTTTGCCGCTGTTGCACACACACATGCATTGTTCAACACACACAAACACACGCACACACACACCTATTCATTGAAGCAGTATATGTTTATAATGCCTGCTAATGTTGCTGCTTCTGTTCGTGTGCAAGAGCTCATGCCCGCTCATTAAGAATGAATGGCAATTGAGAAGCGTTTTGCAGGCTGCAAGTAGCAGTTGCCAAAGGTCATATTTCTCAGTTTGCAACCAGTTTTGAACTGCACCCACAGGCAACGAAATGCAATTTCATCCTAACATTTGCAATTTCCATTGTTTGCCCAGTTAATTAGAAGCATTCCGAATGGGCAAGAGCACTTAAATCAATCTAAAATTGTTTGAAGCAGAATGTATGCCACAAAGAAGTAATTTTTTTTGTCGAACTCATTAAAAACAATAAGCAGCTTTTTTTAATTTAAGCAGATCGCATTATTAACTACAAGGTACATATGAAGGTACATATATGTATGTATAACAAGAAGGAAAGGTTATTTGCGGCATTCCGAATATTTGATACCCTTGCAGATTCAATCTCGATATTCGACAAATCTTAGAACGTAATCAAGAATATATGTATCCTCACGCCTTTCTGAATGCCTTCAAAATTATAATAATATAATAATAAATTATATTAACTTGGCAGAGTTTGCAATGTATTGTGCAGGATACTCAACAGTTTACAAGTAATCAAGTTTAAAATCCGCTCAATTAACGCTCGACCAAATGAAAATATAAATAAATGGATTATTTTTAATTATGACACTTTCATCAATCAAATCGAAATGCAATTGCAACTTGAGCAGCAACAAGGATTTGCTTTTTCATTTAATTCAATTGATTTTATGCTCTCGAAAATTGAAATACGCTCAGTTTTTATTACGTAACTGTTTGGTTTATTTGAATTTAATTTCAATTTTCCGCAATGGAGCGCCAATCGCTTAAGTATTTTACATTATTTTGTTTTCCATTTCACAAGTGAAGTGCAAACAAAACAGAAACAGAGCATCTCGTACATTTGCTCTGGTGGCCAGTCAACATTCAAAACAAATTAAATTCTTTGTTACGTTTTCCTACCACACACACAGAAACATACAAACATTCGCAGAGAAGTAGACAAGATAAATAAAAGAGCAAAAAAAATGTAACGAGTAGTTGTTGCACTTCGCATAGTTTCCAAATTAAAGTAAGACACAACCAAAATATCGGTTGGGTTAACAGGGAGCGACCTCCGAGTGGGAGGCAATGGCAACGTCATTAAAGTAATGCTGCGCATAGTTTGAAAAACAGCCAAGAGGAATGTTGTTAAGGGAGGGAGGGAGAGTGGGGAGTGGGAAGTGGCCAACATTTTATGAACGCTACAACAAAATTGAAACTTTTGATTGAATACAAACTACAATCTCGGAAGAGCAATGAGTCGCTGGAGGAAGTTCCTTTAAACTTTTCGTTAGTAAAAGCATCCTGATGGGTTACCTGTCTGACCTGCCTCGTAGCGTTTTTCATCCTACCTTTCTCTTGGCAATGGTAGCAAACTTAGTTTTCTAAATTAAAATAATACAATAAAGATTATATTTACTCATACTCGTTGTTATAACAGAGCAGCCAGTCAAGCAAACTCCTTAAGGGCAGATGCTGCTCCAACACTCTTCGACTTTTACTCATATTGAGCCAAGACCGTGTACCAAACTTTGGTTACAATTTGTGAGCAGGACATGTTTCCATTACCCATATATGTACATGACCCTGCATCGTTCAATTTAAACTACTCTAGTTTTTTATTTCTTTTGTACCAACAAAAGTTGACATCAACATGTGCTGCATGTTGCAAGGGTTCATATACCCAAAAATTGTGTTTAGGTACTCGTTGCCATGAATAACAAAGCTACAATTAGGCAGCAATTAGAAATAAACAAAAGAAGTCAGTGATTATTTAACAAATTCAAACAAAATTTACAGCAACTCAAAGTTTCAGCCTTACAAAGAATCAATGGATAGCTCTAATGAGAAATGCTATGAGAACTTTTCAAACTTTTCAAGTTTTGTTAACGGAAATTATCCAACTTTAAATAAATCACTGCAGGCAACTTTACCAAGAAAATATCCTACTTATTTCATATACAGACTAAATTTTCCTTTTGATACTTACGATAATTCTAAAGTTTCTTTGGTATCTTTTTTGTTATCCTCTTTGCAGATTTAAAAAATGGGTAGATATTCTAGAACACTTAAAGACTCTGATGCAAATCTATAAAGTATTTTCTGATGACCTCAATCTAACATGTCAGGATATAAACAAGTTGTAAACGATATTTAAAAACTTTAAACAATCTTTCTAAAACATGATTGCTATATAATTGCCGCAATGTAACATGTGACATAGTATTTTTCTCAACTTGTCGCCTTGTATGTACATAGTATTTATAAGCACAGTTGTTAAAAGAAACTATTTTCGATAAATAACGAAAAACACAAAGATTTTTCATCCGAAATGTCAATATCACCATACTTTTAAATCGATTTAGTAGCTAAATCTGGTTCATTTGTAAAACTAAAATAATTTTCCAAAATGTTCTTATATTTTCATAATTTTTAGTTTAAGAAAATTGTTAAATTAGTCTAAACCTAACTCAATCTCCCCGCCTCTGTATAGTATACTATATATTTGTCCTTTTTAAAGTGCTGGGGATGAAAAAAGAAAAGGTGAAGACTCTCTAGCGGGATTGACAAACCGAACAGCTGCGTTATTAATAAGCTAAACAGGTGAGAATCTAATCCAATCGATTGCCATCATTTTAGTCAAGTGTTCACTAAAGTTTTCTAGAAGCAGCGTGATAAAATAAACAAAGCATCATCTCAAAGGAAAGTGGAAAAGGAGAGAAGAAAACGAAAACATTGCTCAATTTAAACGTCCGCCAAAGTATGAAACGATAATAAGTATAATAAAGACTGCCAAAAGTTTCAAAAAATGTTAGGCAAAAAATAAAGAAAGAACAAAGAAAATGTCTGACAGGATATTCATGTTGATGAAAAATGTTTTTCATGCGCGCTGCCATTCACTCTGAATCCTTAGTGAGTGTAGTCTGTGTGTATGTGTGTGCGTATGTGGTGTCATTGTGTAGGCCCAATAGGTTTCAGAGCATATTCATGACTTGGCCAAAAATGAAATAGGTCTATGCTGAAATAAGCAGGAACGTTACTGTGGAGTGAGATCGACAGTGGCATACTCGTTACCCGTATCTTTGCATCAGCCCAAAGAATAAAATAGTAAAACAAATATAAATAAAAACAAAAAAACACCATGTCAATATTCTAGCTCATGTTAATCGGTTTGTTACCTACATTGACAAAAAGTTAGTATACTTTTTTTAACCATTAAGTAACGAGTATAAACAGCAGCAGCCAGAGGCTTACGAAGCCCACGCAGCAGTTAGCGAAGGCAAAAAACAAAAGAAAATACAATAACAATAGAATAACAACAATAACACTAAGCAGCTCTAAAATGTATCTTACTTGATGGGAAATGAGTGCATCTGCCAAAGGGCTCAACCAAGTGAAAACAAATAAATTCACACTCAAATTTAGAACTCACTCAACCGCACCCACATCCGGAACGTTGTCCGTTACTCTCTTACGGCAATCCCAGCTCAAGTTGACGCTCAGCAGCAGCCAATGTAAACTTTGTAGCTGAGAAATGTGTCACAGAATGACCTTGAATTCGACTCAGTGAGCGCCAGATTGCAGCTCACCCAATTCTTGTTGGCTGTTGCTTTGAGTGCTTTTCAACCGAGTGGAGTTTTTATTGAGCTAATGCTGATGTTGAGCTGAAAGCGTTAACAGAGCTCACGAGCTGTTGTCTAGCCTAATCACGGTTAACAGAACTTTATTCAATATTCGAAACAATTTAGATAATAAAATATTTATTAATTAATTTATTCATGAAAATAACTAATTAATAAATTCTGTTTTAGTCACTAGAAGTGAGCTTCAAATAAACTCATAATTATTAATAATATGAATGAACATAATTTAATTAAAAATTATTAATTTATCTATTCCGATAAACAACTACTTAATAATTTATGTTTTAATCACTAGAAGTGAGTTAAATATTTATTAATTTATTTATTAAGGTTTTAATCACTAAAAGTGAGCTTTAACTTTATTAAAATGAATTAATAATTGAATGAATTATAAATTTCTCAGAAATATGTTTAGTTAAATATCTTTGTTTTATATAATTTTTTGTTAAATTCTCAAATAATCTACACACATACACTTGTGTAATTAATTTTTAAATTGGATTTTAAAGAGCTTTTATAAGTTCTCCAAATTGTCTCGGGTGTATTTGAATTTTTTTAATATAATTTTTGGTGCATTCGCCTCAGTTAGCAATTATAATCCACTCGCATTCTCGTGCGGTCAAGAACTTCCCTCATTTCCGACCAACATTTTTGAAAGCGGAAATACTTACGTGCCCATCTGCCACCACGAATCTTCGAGGGCTCTGTATCTATATCTGTATCTGTATCTTTGGCCCTGTCGAATTTCTGCGCTTTTGGGCGTCATTTGGCGACACGTTGTTAACATGTTCTTTGACGCTTCTTGGCTGCGGCTGTCCTTGCCAGTTTTTGATGTTGCCGCAGGCATAATTCTTATTAAAGTTGATTGAGCGAAAAACTTCATTATTCTCTGTTGGTTTACAGGATTCGTTATTTGTCGCTTCCTTCTTATTTTTTTTTGTATTTGTATTTTGTTGGTAAATTTATTTTGTTTTATGTGTGCAGGAAATTTAATTTTTTTTGCCGTGTAAACACACGGAAACTTTTGTAAAGTGCAGAAGTAATAGAAGAAGAATGAAGGGAAATTGGAAGACAAGTGCTTACATTTCATTTGGTTCTTGTTAAAATGCTTAACTAACCTTCGGCAGATCTTAGCTGCATTTGCAGCTGTCGCACGCGCCGCTCCATGGGATTATGTTAATCAGAATTCTGCACTTTAACAAGTTGCTGTGCACAGAACTGTGCAAAAAGTCACAAGGCTGTTGTCGCTACTTTCTAAAGACCTGAACTTTTGCAAAGTCGCTGCTGCACAAAAAGGAAAGCCCAAAACTCTAAGCTGGCACTATAAAAGATGACTTCCTTCCTGTCCTGCCCCGTTCTGCCCGGCCTGGCTGCCTGTACGTATATCGCGCCAAATTCAATGCAATCTGGTGGCAGCATTCATTTCTTTTGTCCTGCTCCAGCAGCAGACAGAATTTCATAAAAATTTCTTAGCATAACTTTGGTCGCGCGCACGTAACAAGTTGTCCTATATTAGCACAGAGTATTTTTCATCGGCAAGTGAGGCAACATCAGGTGGCCAGCAAATTAAACTAATGCAGCAAACGGAAAGCAGCTGCAACTGTTGCCCGATCAACAATGGCAGTGGGAAAAGGGAGGGGTCAGAGGGTAACGGTATCATTTGGTAGCTGGCAGTTGGCTGTCAAAAATTGCTTATTCCCGTGTAAATGAAAATACCTCGAAGGCAATTTGGCAACCAAAGTCATCAACTGCGCACACGCACGCCTCAATAAATTCAATTTACACGAATTTGTAAAGGCATCGCGCCTGATGACGGTCACAAAAAGGAGAACGGAGACGAGAGTGAGGATGAGATTGAGGGCACGGGCGTGGGCCCGGACAGAGACACATCACAAACTCCCATATAAAACAGACAAAAACTTATGTTCAGACAAGTTTTGCAGGTGTGAACAGCAAGATAAACAGCAAGCGGTATCTGGAGACGGAGAAGAGGGGGAGACATTGGTTGTGTGGTTTGTCAGTTGGGCGGCAAGAGGCACCGTTATTGGCATCGACATGCATTAGCGGCACCGCAAAAGCGAGTTGAGTAAAAGTCAAATATAACCGCACTAACCGACAACCCAGCCACGTCCGACGCATGTACAACAACGCCAATTACACCAACAAGAGCAGCAGAAATCAAGGGCGTCAGCAGGTATGGGCAGGGGGGCAGATGTGACCCCCTCACCCCTAGATCTTTCAAAATAAGGATAATTTTTCGAAAGTTATTAGGTATTTTAATCGATTGCTAAGTATTTTATTTTAAATTAAAATAATGTTAAGTAAAGTAATGTAAAAAATCAAATTCAATGAAATTAGGCAAGAATTTTTTAACATAAAAGATTAAAAAAAAAAGAAAGTTAAGGTCCTTGAGGGTTTAAAAATTAAAATCTATGGAGAGTCGGCTGAGATAGGATGAAGGTTGAAGGGAAAATAAAAACATGCTGTATAAATACATACTAAAAAAATAATAGAAAAATTGCTGACTCCCCCTAATTATCATCCTGGGTACGCCCTTGGCAGCAATGGAAACCAAACAGGCAGCAACAAGCTAAATTGCAAAAGAAAACTTTTTGTACAGTGCGACCGCTGCTGTTGTTGCAACACGAGGCACGATTCATCAGGGGTAGAAGGGATAAGGAGTTGGGATATCAGCAGGCAGCTGATGATTGCCCAGGCTCATCATCGGCATGTATGTGTGTGAGTGTGGGGATGGAGGGTACATTTGTATGTGCGTGTGTAAATTTGTACTAAGTGCTGTTTGTGTACGTGCAAAGGTGTAAATTAAATTTCAACACCAACATGAGCATTGCATGGCAATGTAACCTTCTCCAATCCTTACCTTACCAATCGACCATCCTCCACTCCGCATCCGTCCACCTGCTGCCCGAAGTGTTTCGATTTACGCTCGTTTGCCTTTTCCCATGTCACTTTTCAGCAATCTGTTGCAGCAACTGTTCCTCCTTCTGCACCTCTTCTCACTGTTGCTTTAACCTTTTAACTGATTTCGATTGCCGATCTGACATTTAAATGAAATGCTTCGACTTCGCATTCCTATTGCTTCCTGCAGGCAGATCAGTACCTGAAAGTATGTTGGCAAAGAAAGGCTTTAAATCTTATCTCGACTTTGTTATTTTTTTATTATTTAGACAAATAAACCGTCCTTTAAAGTTTTTAAAATGAGTTTGCCTAAATAATGCATTCCATTCAGCAATATTTCCTGCCCATCATAATTCTCTTATTAATGTATAAACTGAAAAAGGTCAACTTTTATTGCTTTTCCAATTCAGTAACATTTTGAATAAGTGAATTATTCATAACTTTAGTACTCAAAATAAGAAATTCCAACTTCAATCAAGTCTTTTTCGTGCATATTCAAAGTTCAAGATCTTATTTTATTTATAGTACATAAATCAAGTATCCAACTGTAGACTTAACTTGAACTAAACAAAAAATGGATATTTCTTCTGCCAAGTGATGAGGGCGAAAACTTTAAATAGTTTTCCAACAACTGGAAGCAAAGTGAAACTTCATTAATCGTAAAGCTTCTGGCGCCGCAGATAAAAAGTATTAAATAGTCAAACTGTTTGACTCTGGTATATTTACTTCTTCTATCCTGTTTATGTTTTTGTCAAAAGCCTGTGGGCAGGTTGGTTTTTTGGTTTGCCGGTTTGTCGGCTTGTGTTTTGTAAGCGCCTTAAGAGCGCAAAGTAATTTAAGCGCATAATGTCGAACCCGACGCGACGGAAGCGAACCAGCAATGGAATTTAAATTATGCACAGTCACCCCAAAGGATGCGCGCACGCAACAAAGGCGACGGGAAGAGAATACGGCGAAATAGTGAAACAACCCATGGTGGTCAGTTTTACGCTGGAAAACCAAGAGAGATTTTCTCCTCCTGAAAGCATCGCGTGGCAAAGTGTTCAAAGAGGCGGAGCCTGACTTAAGGACACTCTGGAAAAAGGACTCTTATTCAGATGGCCACATGCACATAAGAATCTCATCTCGATAACAACATGAGGTGGACAGACCAGTGAGCGTCATTGACATGCTGATATCGCCTGCATGTTGAATTGCTTCTTTTTCATACGCACCGTTGTCCCATTGAGTTGAGCAGGCTTAACTGCAGCTGCGGCCATTGCTTAACAATGAGGACATGCTGCGGGATTATCGATGGCCCGTAATGACTCCCCCGTTGTATCTCTCCCACATCCCCACATGCAATAACCCGCACCAACGACACTGACGAATGGGCCCAGTGTGCTCTGCCAGTTGCCAGAGACCGTTGGAGTGTCCCTTGAAGCACCTTAAATATGTTGTAATTGAAATGCATTTGGGCGCAATGAACAAGTGAGCAAATGAACGAACGGACCACAGGACAATGGGGCACGATAGAGACCACGACAGAAGCTGTAACTCATTACCACATCGCCGCAACTCCACTGGCAACCACAACGGCAACGATAATGGCAACAGCAACAGCAACAATAAATGCTTGAGTTGGGCCAGTCCAGTTAACACTTGTGGTATTGTTCCTCACATACGAGTAAGTCGCATTAATTAGCACCTATTGCCAGTTGCCCCAATTGAACTAGTTGCCAGGACAACAAACGTGACATTGGGACACGTGAAATGCCAGCTGCAATGGTCAGATCCTTGCAACATGCATCTCACTGGACAGACTCCATTCACAACTCTGACTTATGCTCTTATTTCGCTGTATTTCACATGAAATACGAGCATAAGCTGTTGAAATTTTAAAAGTGTGTGCATACACACACACTCACTCACACACATATGGTGCATTGTGTGCGTGTCCAAAAAAAAGACAATCGGATCAGTCGAGCACACTCGACAGTAGGATACCCTGTGCTCAGGCACTTGGATGCCGCTTGGTCAAAGATTTAACGCTCTTGCAAAGCGCTGTACTAAATTATCGACTGATTGTTCCAATGACAGCTATACGATATAGTGGGACGATTTTAGTCAAAATAGATCAGGATATTCAAGACAAGCCCAGAGGCATATGCTCAGTGTTTCAGATATTTCAGGGCCAGGATGTATAAGACCAACTAAAATGTATATTCTGTAAGATTGGTTTGATATCTCAAAAAAAAAAACATATTTTCATACTAAAAGGATTTATGGTATGATATAGTGGTCCGATATTATTAAGTGGTCCGATATTATATAGTGGTCCAAATTTGTTAAGTAGCTCCTGGGCATTGGCAGACATTTGTCGGTATAAAAAGCTCATCACTTCATTTCCGTTATCACTTCGATTTGATTGAATCACGCAAGATTTGAAAATAAGCTGCATCTGCTTGACATTCTAATTAGTTTACAAATTTGGTGCTTCTAGCTCTTAGCATCTCTGAGAACTTTTCGCACCTGAGTACCTGTTACATACTTTTAATAAACTTAATATACCCGCACAGGGTATAACAAAATGGACACTTGAATTGCTTAGAAAGCGTGCCAGGCAGTGTCTTAATTTTCCGCAGGATGTGCGCAACGTCAAAAGCGACATTTGATAAATGGTCCCCGAGCGTGGAACGAGCACGGCCAAAGTGAGTGTGTGTGTGTGTAAGAGATAGATTATATATGTGTGTGTGTGTGTGTGTGTGTGCATATGCATATGTTACGCTCCAATATTTATGTGAAATTTATGAAAAATGCACAAAATATTTGCAACTTCGGGCAGTTCACTCGACTGCTGCTGTCGGAACTACTTGCTTACAGTATATTTCTTTTACATTTTACTATCATATTCTTGTAATACTTACATACGTATATTATATGGGACTTAGCATATGTTCTTTTAAGCTATTTTCTTTTCTTCTTTTCTAAAAGCAACACGCGTTTACGGCATTTTTGTTACATTCTGCCTTAAAGAAAAGCGAGTTAACTCTATGCAAAATAGAGGGAAACTGAGATAGTTATACTCGTATTTTAAATTATTATGAAAAATTCAGCAAACACGCTCCTGTTAACAATATTTTTTTTCAAAACTTTTCCAACATTGTCAGTACTTTTCTCAACAAGTCTCAACACGATACAATTTGTAATTGGAGCTGAGAATCTACTCGAACTTGGAAACACAAAATCTTAATAGCTGGTTATTCACAGGCAAATAAATCATCAAATTAGAATCCTTGTTAACTGAACGCAAACTTTTGCTTTTATTGAAATTTATGTCGTCTGACATTAAATGTAAGCAAATGTAACCACAATTCGGAACCAATTTTGGGGAATGCTGTAAAATCAAAATGGAATGAAATTAAATTATAATCTGTATTAAGCTTCATTGAATGTCTATGCAAAATGCGTGGCTAATACGATTACATTCGATGTAAGTCGGGTCGGGTAGACTGTCAATATGGAGACATTTCCATTAATTATGCATTTGTGACCAAATTCAAAATTCAATTAAAATATGCACAAGATTAAACCAACCAAACCAGATTGGTTATTGCTTTTTAAGTATACTTATTCTTTATTATTTTTAAATATCGTATGGAGCAGCTGCTCAATCAATATTAAGTGAGAATTATCAATCAATATTTTATTCTGCTTTTGGCTCATAATTTTCCAAAATTACTGTGGCAACGCTTTTGCGTGCCTGTTGGCTTTTGGCTAAGAAAGTTTTGTCGCAAAAGTTGGACGCGATTACAACTTAATGAAATGACAACAATATTTCGAAAAGAGACTCCCTTTATAGATACTTATATATCTGGCTGTCTAAATGACAATTGAGCTAATTGCATTAGTTTGGCAGCACGTGCCGTGAGACAGCCCAGAGGCCCGTTCTTTCGGCCATATTGGAAGAAGTTGAAACCAAGCAAAAAGTTTGAGATTTTTTCCGAAATTTCAACAAAATACATTAAGCACTTCGTGAGATATTTATCTTAATTTTTGGCCTGTCCGAAATAACGAAAAACAGCACCCAAAGAGTTAAGTTACTGAGTAATTCATACAAAAACAATGTTCATAGCAAACCGAAAAGGCTTTTTTCTGTTTCGCTTTCGTCCTTTCGTCCGGGCAATGTAAATAAATAAACAGATTTTTACACAACGTTCAGCCAAAGGGTTGTCAAGGGACCAAAGCGGATGCCATCGGAAACTCGATTCCAAATGATTTTGAGTGGCTACCTGAACAAAAATCAACTAACTAATAAAACAAAACAAAAAACTGTGAATTGGACATCAAATAAAACGGAAGGACAAAGAGAATAGACTTCTGTATATATAAAAAATTAAAATAAATATGTAAAGAAAATAACAACTTAATTTAAACACAATTAACTGAATTATCTCCTGCCACTAAAAAGTCAAAACAAATTCTAACTTATGACCAAATTTATTGAGAAATATAAATACAATACAATATTTACAGTTTCACAAAATAGATAATGTCAATTAGAGAAAAATTTAAATTGTGTAAAGATCAACATTTTGACTAAATCTATTCACAAGTTAATCACTTCTTTTATCACACTGCGAGTGACAATATTTCAACGTTTTGTAATAAATATGTGCTTCAATATACCAATGATCCCAGCAAAAGGATTGACGTAAAAATACTCAACTGATCGACTTGGAAATACTCTCCATGCTAAAATTTACAACTGATGCAGACAAAAAATGTTTTGGTATCAGAAAGTGGTCTAGAATAGATTTAACTGTAGAAGTAAATATCTCATATGTATTATCAAGTCTACCCATTTGACATATTTACATGAGCATAGGGTATAAGAAGGATTACAGAATCTGAACGACATTCACGTCATCAAAAAGCAGGCAAACCCAAAAGGTCCAGCTAAGTGGCGACATATTGGGAGTATACACAATCACACACACACAGACACATCCGCAAATAAACCAATAAATTTGAGGGAAAAAAAAGGGTTGCCCTGGAGCCACTCGACGGGTTTGTTTGACTAACTCGGACATTTATATGCCCGAATGGTGCTGGGTAAGAATAATCTCGAGTGACAATGGAAGGAAGCTTTCTTCAAGGTTGTAAAAAAGGAAAAATAATAAAACAATAAATAAAATTTGAGCATAAATAGATGCCAATAGATGTCATTAAAGCTGGTCCTCATTTTTCGAGATTCCATGAGAAGTATATAACTTTTATTTATTTATTTATGCTCATGCACTGAGAGAAAACTTACCGACGAGAGATCTTGAAGTCTTGAAATAAGCACACACTTAGTTACAGGTAATCGTTAAATTCTTCAAATAAGTAAGAGAAAAGTTGAAGCGAATGAATAAAATTAAAAGGTCTTGAGTTAAGTACACACTTAGTTACAGTTGGGCGTTAAATGAACTTAATATAAATGTGAAAAATCTTAAATTAAATAAAATAAATTCTTTAAAAGACTATACCGTGAATCATGTGAAGATTTTCCTGGTTTCCATTTATGTATTTATGTGCGTACTCAATGAAGTTAATGTTTTATTAATGTAAATACATTATTGTCGTCGTCCTTATTGTTGTTGGTTGTTTTTGTTGTTCTTGTTGTTGTTGCTGCTGCTGCTGCATGTGTCAAGCTCTTAAGTGACAAATAATTAACAACACTTGTGACGACAGCACAGGCGTGAGAGCGGAAAAGCCTGAAAGGAGCCTTAAGGACTTGGCAACCAAAGGACTGGCAGCCGTGAGCAATAATCTGTTTAATGTAATTTGCAATTTATATTAAGCTATTGAAGTATTATTGAGCGGCATCAGAAGCAGGAAAGAATATCAGCCGCCTGTGGCAACTTCCGATTCTTCATCTTGCCGCAGAAATAATTTGATGGCAGTGCACTTGCCACATATTACATGTTGCAGGATGTGGGCGGATCTCATCGATTTCTCAATCTTTTATTTATTCATACAATTTGCAATCCTGTGCAATCTGGCACATAAAGCAGCACACAGTCAATACATCAATCCAAGCTGAAGCATAATATATGTAGTTAAGATGAGTACAAACATACACATACACATAGATACTTGCATATGAGTGCAGACAAGGATATGCGCGTGTATATATCAAAATAGTTGCCATCGTATCCTGTTGTATATGTGAAACGTAAACTCATATTTTGAGTAGTAATCGAGATTATATTGCAAGTCACGTAATCTGCTTTTTATTTGCATTACTTGCCCTTGACAAGTAAGCACTTACTTCACCCTCATCTCCATCTCCTCTAAACTCATATGTTACATTACATGAGCAGAAGTTAAACCAGACCAGAGTTGATATTCCACTGAAAAAAATCAATGAGAGAGTTCAAATTGTCGACTATAAATTCAAGTTATTACACTTATTCACAACTACTCATAAATTAAATAAATAATGAAACATAAATATACGTCAATTAAATAATAAAATTCGATTTCATATTAATTTTAAATAATTCTAAACCAACCATAGGATAAGGCACAAAATAACTTTACTACATATGCTGGGCAATTTTGGTTTTTACAGGTAATATTGGATAAAACGGAAAAATCAAAGAAAATTGAAAAGGAGAGAATTTTTACATACTTGAAAAGGATGGAAGGTACCAACATCTAGTTACTTTGACGTTAATATTATATTATTATATTATTATTGTCAGTTGCAGCAGTATATAATTTTTTGAAAGAGCTGCAGTGCAGCATTCAATAACAACAATTTCTGTTGCACATGCAAATTGTATATTGACAATTCATGCCACCATCAGCGGCAACAGCAGGGACGGGGGCACAATCATGATTGACATTGGGGAGACCATACGTATATTGGCAAAAACAACAAGTCGCATTGGAAATTCAACAAATACATCACACAGAAGCCAACAGCCAACGAAAAAATAAATGAAATTAAAGTTGAAAATAAATATTCATGTTATGCTGACCCGTATTATTGTTGGCACCTATACGCAAAAAAATGTTGTTTGCACTGATGCCTGCCACGCCACGCCCACTCGCGCCGCTTTCATTGGAACGTGGTAATTGAATTAACTCGCCTACAATACGCAGAGCAAATGTTAAGCCCGAAGAGTCAAAAAAATTGGTTTATAAATTAAGGTTTAAAAGTCCAGCACATACTAACGTCAGTAAAAACAAATTGCAAAATTGTATTCAAATCTGACAGACTACTGAATTCTCTATTTTATTTTTTTAAGTAAGTATTTCAAAATGAAAATTCTCTGTTCACTGTAATAAAAAAATTGTTTAAATTATAAGTAATCAAAAAACGGGAGAAAACTGCTCTGCAAGTGGAATTATTAATTAAAATTCTCAGAGTATAAAAAGACTGAGCTGAACTTCCTGCTTTTTTTGTCATATTGAGTTTTTATCTATAGCGAATTCAATCTCCTGATTAGCATTGATTACTGATTCCTGCCAACTTTAAATCCTTAAGGTCTGCAGAGTACGAAAATACGCGCAAATCCTTTAAATCGAAGCCAAATGTATCCCTTTTTTATGGGTCAAAAATAGGTACGACTGATAAGCAAAAGGGTCGCAATTAGTAGAAGTCCATTCTTGTTGTTAACATGGTGCGACGGCTAACAAAGCTCTTTGGTATTGAAGCACGTTCTGCATCTGCTATTAAGTTTCATGGGAGCAAAAAGCAGGAGCAGAAGCTGAAGCAGGATAACGAATGGCACAATTTTGTGACACGCATTGTTCTGGTCGGATTTGGACGGGCTTCGACTTTCCCATTCGATACGCATGAAAATCAAACTACAATTAGAAACAGACTCCCAGTCGTTGGCCCAGTTGTTCATGGCAACCTCTGGGGGCTATTAAAGAACAGGCCCAAACCACATACACACACACACACAAAACACATAGAGAGAGGGAGAGAGAGAATTTCTTTTAATGCTTATGCAGCACTATAAGTTGATCCACAATCCGTCGGAGAGCTGAAGAAATTCTTTTGTTTGCTTGCGGGGACGTATCAAATTATCTATTTATGTACAGGACTAGCAATGTATTTGCAGCTTAACTAACAGCAGGATAAACAGCCAGAGGCTCAATCAAACGGCCAGCGGCAGTCTTTGTCGATTTGTTGAATGTTTAATACGATGGCACAAATTTATATAAAATACTCGTATATATGTACATATGTATGAATGTATAAGCCAGACGTCCTGGCCCATAGCACAGTTTGTCTGCCCTCTTTGTTGGCCTTTTTGTGATTTATTTAGTTAAGCTGTCCCAAAGCCAAGCAATGCACGAAATCCCGCACACAAATTATAGGCGCTAGTGTGTAAGACGAAGGTTCCATGCCTGACCATTGGCGATCCAGCCACGCAGCTAATCAACTCCAGCAAACTAAACATACTTGTATATCTATCTATACAATATAGTATATCTTTCGTATATCTTTAATCCCACTTCCGGCACCCGCTGAACACTTCAAACTTCATTTGGTATGAAGATGGCACGCCGTGTATCACAGCTGTCCGTTTAGCCAGTATTGAATGAGACGCACGAGCGAGCAGCCCAGACGACGGGCTAGGATCCTTTGGGCCTACGTCTAGGTGACAGGCGCTTGACACATGCGGGTCAACTGGCAGGACGACGATACAAACCGTTGCCAAAAGTGTTACAAACTAAGAAATATGCACAGACATTCATAGGTACATACATATGTATGTAGAATGTATGTATATGTGAGTGTGAAACCATTTATACGGCAGGACACACAAGAAGAAGATGATAAAGAAGAACAAGAAGACGGACCGTGAGTCGCATTTAATTTTACGGCAAATGAGTTAATTAGTTGATTTAGTTGCCGCTTTTTCAGCAGCCACAAGTCCATTAATCATTCACCAAAAGCAGTAAGCTGCCTGCTGAGCAATGATCATCCATTTGCAATGCCTATAAATTGCACGACATTATAAACATTACAAACATTTACACGCACATATGTATGTATGTATGTATGTACAAACAATACATGCTAGGCATTGTAAGCTGATTGCGGCTTTTATGGTCGCCACGCCCACTTTGCACCTGTCCCCCATTTGTTTGTATGTATGTATCTCCCTCTCTTGTTGTCGCTCATTAAAATGCACATTCAAACATTTTGCAAATACATATTAACAAACCTTTTACGCGAGTCCTTTAATCGCACGGATTTTGTGGCCTCACGCAACTGCGTCTCTCCCCAGGGATCTGGCTCGGAAAGTGGAACCTGCAACGCGACGTGGCAAGATGAGCAGGTGGCAGCTGTGTGAGTGCTTTGATAAAGTTTTAAGGGTCCACACAAAGATGCCATCGCGTAAATCGAGCGGAAACAAATGCAAAAGAATAATAAGAGGCG
Source organism: Drosophila kuntzei (assembly GCA_035042165.1). Taxonomy (NCBI): domain Eukaryota; kingdom Metazoa; phylum Arthropoda; class Insecta; order Diptera; family Drosophilidae; genus Drosophila; species Drosophila kuntzei. Next base: position 2,336,130 of record JAWNLU010001684.1, on the reverse strand, counting down.
AGTAACGAGTAACGAGTACCGGGTACCAAGTACCGAGTACCGAGTGCTGCCAAATGACAAGTGTGCCGCATTTACATTGACCATGGCCATGAACTTTATTTGTGCATAACCCCTAACCCTGACTGACAGACGGACTGACTGACTGACTGACTGGCTGGATTATATAATGTAGGCACTGCCAGACAAACGTCTCAAAATGATTTCACATACATACACACATACATACATATGTATATGGGTACTTGAGCACTTGACATTGCCCATCATCTCCAGCATCCGCTTAGATGAGAATCTTAGCGCAATGCCGCAATGGGGGCGTACTAACTGCTGTTAGTTGGATGGGCGTGGCTGTATTTAAGCGGCTTTAAGTGACTGGCTGCAGTGTAAGTTAGGCAATTTGTAATTTGTAATTTTTTGGCTACGCCTGGTCATTGCTTTGATTACCGATGCGCAAAGTTCAGGACTCGGCACTTGAAGAAGCAAACAATTGTGGAACAAAGTTTGATGTTGGCGCCTTTGTTGATGCGACAAAAGTTTCATTTGGTCGCTTGGTGTAGTTTACACCATCCCAACCGCTGTCGTCAACGACATTTTTAACTTAATTTGAAACTCATTAAAAACTTTAGCATAATTGCATAAATTTGCAAAGTCAATGGGAAAACTCCAGCTAAACAACGCTATGCAAACCGAAGGACTGCGGCAGGTTGTAATCACTTAACTGCGACTACTTAAGGCTATTTACGAAAAAATACTAATTTATCAAAATCTTATTTTTATGTACTTAACATTATTCAAAATTTTAATTAAAATCCAATTTCCAATCAAAATATTTTATATGCAAATTGACATTACTCGCCAGAGAATTACTGTCAAGTGGATAGAAGTTAGTACAGAATCGGCATGTAATCACTCTCTCTTCAATTTACAAGAATTTACCTTGCTTAGCCTAATTATAAAATGCGTGGAATCTCTCAACGTACATATATTTCTATATATATATATATGTATGAACATTTATCTCTACATGTGTGAGTGACAAAGACGAAAGCTAAATGAGAACATGTCAACAGCTTTCAAAGCTCTGTTAACAGCACTCTGTTTCGTAACATAAAAGCATAGCATATGTCTTTACAGTTTCTTAAGCTTAAAAGCTCTTTTATTTGGTTGTGTATGTAATGAATATGTAAGTAATGTGAAGTACTTATTACATTTGAATAACGTAAGTTAATTGAAAATAAAACATATTTCATGAACCGAGCACGCAACTGAGAAGCTTGCACTAATATCGCAATCTGTTGCTCAGTCTTTTCCAGTTTGCCCTCAATACAAATATCAGGATGACTGACAAACAGTTCAAAAATCTTCTTCTTGCTTTCAAAAATCGTTTCAGGATATCCAGCTTTTGCTGCTCTTGCTCCGAATTGAGCGTCAAGTTCCACATCTTGTAAATCTTCAAGTGAAGTCTTCACGTCTTCCGCTCATGTAGATCTTTCCTGTAGAGTTCTTCTTTTGTCTGCAAAATATTTAATATAACATTAAATAATAAAGTTTTTGGAAATGTTATATGTCAACACTTTTCAATAAAAATTTACCTTATATACATTATAATGTAAAAAAAACTGTAAAGAAAATCCATATATTAAAAAAAATCATAGAAAATTGGTTAATGTATTTTTTACTTACATCACTTTTTTCCGGTTCATTCTTTGTGAAATAATAACACACCAGACTACGGTCTAAAACCCTAAGTAGAAATCAAATAATTCGATTTTAACAGAGATATTGATTTAACGATAGTTGCATATTTTCAGTGGATTTGAATATCTACAAACCTTAGTCTTTCGCTCCAACGCCATTTTTGTGGACTGCTTCTTATCAGCCTTCACTTTTGCCCTTCGTCTTAACACTGCCTTCTTTTGTTTCTCCTTTTCCATTTTAGCCTTCATTTTTTTCTTTAATGCTTTGGACTTATTCTTTGCCGCCACTGAAAGCTTAAACGAACGCTTCACCGGTATTAGGTCGCCCTTGATCACAGCCGCCTTAAGTGCTCTCAGTACCAGCCGGGAAAAGCGTCGATCATCGGACACTACGTAACCGGTAGATTTTATGTACTTAACTATGGCTGGAACTGAGGAGCCGGAGCGTTTGGACAACACTTCGATGGCAGACATAGCTAGGGAAATGATGGTCTTCTTCTGCTTTGTTGGCATCACTTTCTTTGGAGACGGATTTGGATGTCCAGAGCCCGCTGGAATCTCCTCTTCCGCTGCTGATTCCGGGTTGTCGGTGTCCATTTCCTCCACTTTCCCCTCCCTTTCTATATCATCCTCATGAGCAGATTCCTTTGCCTCCCTCGACTTAGCCGCCATTTTTACATCGCTGTCTTCATCTTGCCAGCTGTATTTATTAGATAGTGATTTTACGTTCATTGAATACATTTTACGCATACTGTACTACACATCAACACGTAGAGACGATCAAACATTAACTAAGCGATCTGAAAAAAGCCAAAGGGAACCAAATGAAGAGAGGAGCGAAAGCTCAGTTTCAACGGTAATCGCGTTTGCAGCTTGCACTTGTGTTCCAGGGCTTCAGAATATTCAACTATCGTAAACTTAACCAATATAAATAACGTCTCTGTTAAAATCGAGCCAAGCAAACGTTTCTGAATATTTAACATGACTTTAATGCGATTTATTATTCATCGTTATTTTAAATATATTTTATACATACACAGTGAAATTTTTATTATATTTATTTAAATACATGTGTTGAACATTTATTGATTGTGTTGTTGTTGTTGTAGCTGCTTAAATGATTTGACAACAACAATTATCAACTGTCTCGGCGTATTTATTGCTTCACAGATTTCCCCTCTCAGACAACGAACAAACAAAATACCTCTGCATATTTTCAACTTTAAATAACATTCTATTTACTTTAGGACAATAAACAAACAGTAATCAATATAATTTTATAAGTACTCGTAATTTTATGTAGATTTTCTTTAAAAACATTTTGTGTTTGTTGCATTTAAAGCAGTTTTTGCACTTAATATTTCATTGTTAAGTTTATTTTTCATTTTATTTTGAGTTAAATTGCTGTACAAATTGTTCACATAGTTCGGTGCAGGGAACACACAACAATAGGGTATAGAGATTGGGAAAGGGACATGGACATAGAGGGACGGGGTCGGGTACAGAAAAGAGAACGTGTTTAATACTTGTGCGAACTGATCTAACGTCTAATATTGAACAAAATAAGTAAAAGAGCAAAAGCGGAGCAAGCGAAAATAACACAATAATTATGCATTGTTTAATTTGGGTTTGGAATGCTATGATTCTGTATGTGAAAGGAAATATATATGTATATCGAAACCGAGAAATAATAAACAATACAATTACGAAGCACACACACTTAAAACCTAACAAAAAATTATAACTTTAACAAGTGATCGACGGTTCGGCAATAAAATTGAAAGGATAATGCTTAGGCTTGTTTTGTTTTGTGTGTTGAGGACAATTAATTGAATTTATGTACATTTTAGCATAGATGATAATTTTGTTTACTAAAAACACACATTAAAATAGTTTCCACTCAATTGGTGATTAGATAATATTTAACTAGTTATTGTTTAGGCTGCGCTTCGGCTCTCTATGTATACACAAATCAAATCAAAATATTATACTTTAAACATAGATATTATTAATATCTCCTTTGTGGGTATGTATTGTAGTTTAAGTGTGTATATATATATCTGCGTGTATATATAGACGCATACACAGCGGATTATTGCAGAAGGAGGCGCGCCGCACGCTGCGCCACCAGCTTAAATTATGAATGAAACAAAATTTTGGACATAAATCAAAAACAAAACAATTTTAAACAGAATCTAATGGCGCGAGTCCCTAGGATAGAATTCAGCCAAAATGGAGGCTGGAATACGCTTAAGCATCTCCTTGGGGAAGATACGCAGCAGCTGCCAGCCAATGTCCAAGGATTCGAAGACAGTGCGGTTCTCGTAGTTGCCCTGCGGAAAAATTATAACAAATTAGATTTTCGATAATTGTTTAGGCTTGAATTGAACTCACCTGCGAGATGAAGTTCTTCTCGAACTTGGTCAAGAATTCCAAGTACAACAAATCATCGGGTGTCAAAGCTTCCTCACCGACCACAGCCTTCATAGCCTGGACATCCTTGCCGATGGCGTAGCAAGCGTACAACTGATTGGACACATCAGAGTGATCCTTGCGTGTCATGCCCTCACCAATAGCAGACTTCATCAGACGTGACAGAGAAGGCAACACGTTTACTGGTGGGTAGATCTGTCTGTTATGCAGCTGACGATCAACGTAGATCTGGCCCTCAGTAATATAACCAGTCAAATCGGGAATTGGATGGGTAATATCATCGTTAGGCATAGTCAGAATAGGAATCTGAGTGATAGATCCATTACGGCCCTCAACACGGCCAGCACGCTCATAAATGGTGGCCAAATCGGTGTACATGTAACCGGGGAAACCACGACGGCCGGGCACCTCCTCACGGGCAGCGGACACCTCACGCAAGGCTTCAGCATACGAAGACATGTCAGTCAAGATAACCAACACGTGTTTCTCACATTGGTAGGCCAAGAATTCGGCAGCGGTCAGGGCCAGACGTGGGGTAATGATACGCTCAATGGTAGGATCGTTAGCCAAGTTCAAGAACAGGCACACGTTCTCCATGGAACCGTTCTCCTCGAAATCTTGCTTGAAGAAACGCGCAGTTTCCATGTTCACACCCATAGCGGCGAACACAATGGCGAAGTTATCGGTATGATCGTCCAGGACAGACTTGCCAGGCAGTTTGACTAGACCGGCTTGACGACAGATCTGGGCAGCAATTTCGTTGTGTGGCAGACCAGCAGCCGAAAAGATGGGAATCTTCTGGCCACGAGCAATGGAGTTCATCACATCAATGGCAGAGATACCAGTCTGGATCATTTCCTCGGGATAGATACGCGACCACGGATTAATGGGCTGACCCTGAATGTCCAAGTAGTCCTCAGCCAAAATTGGAGGTCCTTTATCGATGGGCTTGCCAGAGCCGTTGAACACACGGCCCAACATATCCTCGGACACAGGTGTGCGCAGAATATCACCGGTGAACTCGCAGAGCGTGTTTTTCGCATCAATGCCAGAGGTGCCCTCGAACACTTGGACAACGGCCTTGGAGCCGCTCACCTCCAGAACTTGACCAGAACGCACGGTTCCATCGGCCAGACGCAGCTGCACGATCTCAGCGAATTTGGGAAACTTGACCTCATCAAGAATGACCAAAGGACCGTTCACACCAGACACCGTCTTGTAGGCTGTCGAATAAAAAAAAAAAATTTAATTTAATTTAATATTTATTAACTGTCATTTTAGGTTACAACAGCGAGCAGCGCTGCTCACATGAACGCAAAGCGAAACACAAGTGGTTGCTAATAAGAATCTGATAAGAAAACAAACGTCAAAAAAAATCGTAGTGAGTGTTAAGGGGGAGAAGTCAGCTGACTGACAAACCGTATTTAAGCAGTTGCTTGGATAAAAGCAGCTCGTGCTTGCACATTGAATAAAAGACATAAGAAACGACAGATAACGAAAGACAGTGTAAAATGCATTGCAAAGTGAGTTACATAAAATACAATTCCAATATCGACCATGCTTTTGCTACAGCTTCAAAAATTAGAATTTTTCACAATAACTTTTTATTCTAATAATTGTTAGCTTCTTTTATTTTGAAAATTAGAAACTTAAAAGCATTGCTCTCCCTTATTGCGTATTTGCCTCCCACCATTCGCAAGTCAGGTGCTCTCTGGTTGTGCGCTTTGAATGGCAATACCAAACAGCTGAGCTCAGCGATAGTCATGTGACAGTGAAAATTTTCAATAAGACTGAATTAGCGAATCTAATTGGGGTTTATCGAGTCCCTTTGGATTCGCAACACAATTTCAAATATATGGAAAGTCTTTGGTCGTGTGGGAGGTATTGGAACGTTGGCAAAAACACTATATTGATTTTTTGTTTCGTGTTCTGCTTTCTCACACGATTCGTATAAACTGTCATGGCGGCCAATCGCCCTTGCCCACAGCAAAAATACAATTTTTAAATGCACTTTTCGCAACAACACATAATTTTATTGTAATTAGGTACTCACTTAAACGTGGCTGCGAGATAAAATCCCGAGTAACGGCAAGGACCTGCTCCCGTGCTGCTTGATGGGCGTTCATTTTGCGGAATGAATTTTCTGTCTATACGCGCTTGCCTCTACCTAGAAAAGTGCACAGCAAATTTCGAGCTGCAACAAAAACGAAACGATTTTAATTAATTATCTTGATTCGTTTTTATATTTTAGAGATATTTGCCATTACAGTTGGCTTTTCAACATACAATTTTTCCGTTTCAATTAATACTGAGCGACACACACGCAAAATTTTGGCCTGCGACGTCGTTGCAAGTACGAAGAAAAATCACTTTGATACCGACCCAGTCAGTGTAAATTTGTTGTGACGTCACGTGCCGTCACATGACTTTGCGTGTGACCATATTTCGCAGTATTTTACGCCCAAATGCTGTGCAACACTGGTTGGTCATATTATGCAACCCTGCAATATTAGTACAACTCTGTGCTGGCATTTTTAGGCACATTCTGACATTATTGGATTAAGAGTAGAAAGTGTATTTTTTATGTTCAAATTAATTAAATTATAATAGTTAACAATTGGTAAAACGATCAAATGCGGCATTTTATAAGCGCAACGTGCGATTCTAATTGACGCCGGTCATAGATATTGAAATATCGTAAAACCTATCTCAAAAACTCGCTTGCATACAAGGCGAAGAAAAACACAACTGCATCAGCAGCACACAAAGAGATAGCGACAACGGCAAAAACAACTGCACACCACCGCGACCAATACAAAAACTCGTTTCTTGTGTGTGTGTCTTTTTTATATTTGCATTGCAGCCAAAGCGGACGCTGCGGCATTTCGTGGCAGAGGCCGATCATAAAAGGGGCGTGTCACCGTCAAACGGTCAAACGGACTGTAATCAGTTTGCAGCATTATGATGGTTGAGTCCGACGGAACAGCCGACGCCACCCGCCGTCTCAACGTGAAGAAACAGACGCTTGACGATGCGTACGCAGTTCCCGCAAACTTCCTTGAAATTGACGTGGTCAATCCGCTGACCACCATGGCGGCGGGCAAGAAGCGTTACACGGACTACGAAGTTCGCATGAGGGTGAGTAAAGGGAGAGGGCGGTGTGAGGTAACAGGGCTGCACATGCAAAAATACCAAAATTGTTGATAATTGCCTTTGTGTGAGTCGTTGTACATAAGTATGTGTGTGTGCATGTGAGTGTGAATGATACGCCTATAAAGCTCAACGATAATAATTGTTATTAGTCACAACAAAAGGCGTTTTGTGTTGCATTGTGTTGTCCGTGTGGATTTTTGGGTAACATTAACAGTATCATTAATTCATTGAGTCATGCGCTGATATGGAAATACGATATGCGGGTGCATGCGTCTCAGCAGTGACAATGCCCAGATAGTACAATTGCACAATATTAACAATCCAAAGATGCAATAAATGATATTATCTTTTTGATTCAACGATAGACAAACTTGCCGGTGTTCAAGGTGAAGGAGTCGAGCGTGCGACGTCGCTACAGCGACTTTGAATGGCTGAGAAATGAGCTCGAACGTGACAGCAAGGTAAGTCAAGTCAAGGATCAACATCAGATGGAATCACTTTTAAACACTTTCGTTATTCTGCAGATTGTGGTGCCGCCGCTGCCGGGAAAAGCCTGGAAACGACAAATGCCTTTCCGCGGCGACGAGGGATTATTTGACGAGAACTTCATCGAAGAGCGGCGAAAGGGGCTGGAAGCGTTTATCAACAAGATTGCTGGACATCCGCTGGCGCAGAACGAGCGCTGTCTGCACATGTTTCTGCAGGAAAGCGTCATTGACAAGAACTATGTGCCCGGCAAGATTCGCAACACATAAGACGCTGCATCCGCATCCGCAATAGCAACAACAATAATGCAAAAACTCGAACGAACAAAAACCAAACCAAGAAGATAAAACAAAAAACACTGAAACTGAAAAGCAAACGTTACGAAATCTATTAGGCAAAATCAATCCGTGTGTATTATGTGTGTGCTTAGCAAGTTATGAGTAATAACAAATAGATGTTAAATGAAATTAAACGGCAACTGCTTTTTCGGCAAGAACGAGAAACGAGCGCAAGTGTCTCAGTTAATGTTGAGCGGCTCTTGTTGAAGTATTGGAAACTCTTATTGCTAAATTCAATTGTTTATATGCAGTGGTATACATACAATACAATATATATACATATATATTATTATACAATACATATACATATTTACCTAATAGTGTACATAATACATAAAAAAACAATTCCCCAATGGGATTATTGTCGTCTCATTGTAAGTGTCCCATGGCCAATATAGATAATATCTAATTGACCATTGGACAATCGCTCAGAAATGGAATTTTCTCTCCTAATTTTCGAATCCTAAGAGCACATCCTCTGCCCCTTTCTCCTCCCTCTTAGTCGTTGTATAAAATTTGAATAAATATTGAGTTTGAAATTGCAACAGCAAAGTAAAAAGTTACCCTCCACCTACATGGTATATTATATGAATAAACAGTTGCAAATGTTTTTTATTTCTTGCGAAAAATTACTGAATATTTTTGAATCATTTTAATGAACAATATGTGTATTGTACTTCGAATCAAACCTAAAATAATTCCAATAATAATACATGTATTTTACTAAATGTGTCCTGTGTTGGGTTTTCTTTATGTTTTGTTGAATATCTGAACTTCAAACAGATCTATTTATTTTAGAATTTATGGGTTTGACACTTGAAACGGGAACAGAGAAAACACATACATTTTCAATTCCATTTTATCAAAAAAAGTAAAATACAGAAAAAGTTATATTTTATATAAAAATCAATACAAATGTTCCGTAAGTTGTTGAGGTAAGTATAGTTGCAAGATTTTGCAATACATTTTTGACTAACTCTTTCTTGATATAAGTATTTTATATTCTTAATCATTTTATTTAATATTTGTGCTCTTGCAAAAACAATTTCGTAAAATGGGAATCCAAAAAAATATTTAAACCGAAGTTGCACAAGACTACTCGAATTTTTATTCAAATTTGTTTGTTTTCCCCAATTTTAACTAATTTCAAATTAAAAATTTTCATCAAATTTCAATTTTGTTTTAAAATTAGAGCAAAAATTTGAATCGCGCGCCATTTAGAAAAAAGAACGCGTCTTTTGTCAGCACTAGCAGTGTTACCAACTCGGCTTTTTTCCGCCACATTCTAGCTTTTTTCTAAGTTCAAAGAAAGACTAGAATATTTCAAATTATTACTACTAGACTACTGTTTTTTATAGTTGTAATATATTATATATACTATAAAATCAACCTAAAAAGTATAAAAACGTTTTTATCTGGCTTCTAGATTTCCCAGCTTTTTCTAGCTATTTTTAAATGTTGATATAGCCTTTTTCAGGTCCCGAAGAGTTGGCAACACTACTCTCAATGCCGCGCCCATTGCAATCGTGCGTGCGTGCTCACCGTGCGTTGCTTTGGCGCGCGCTCATTGTGCGCAGGGCTGCAAACGATTCTAGCTGTGCGAGCGAGACAATCCAATAGGCAAACAGATATATATGTGTGTGTGTAGGGTTGTCATGTACAAGTTATTTTTTGTTTTTTTATTTTTGGCATGGACACGGCGGATTCTCCGACAAAAACGCAACCCAGCGATGATGAAAATTACAATTTGCTGTGCCAGGCCCACGAACAGTTCAACAAGTAAGCGATGCGCATAATTTCCAATTGCAGACACGTGTAAACTTTACGCTTTTCTTTCACTTCTGTTTTCGTTTCCGTTTTCGCCGTGCAGTTGCGAGTACGACCGATGCCTGGAGTTGTTACAGCAGCTGGAGACGAAAGGTGAGAGCAGCGGTCTAATTCTCCGTCACAATCGGGCCGTCGTCAAGTACTATAAAGGTGGCTGCATGCAACACCAGACGCTGCTACAGGAGCTAGAGCAGCTGTCAGATGCCAAGCCGGCACCAGGTGGTGGCTCAGTTGTGGGCTTATCGCTAAAGCTGAAGCAGGCGGGGGGCACCGCAATAACCGTGGCGAGGTACAACAAGGCGGTTATCTATTACCATAGGCATATGTATGGCACGGCACTGGAGAGACTTGCACCGCTGGTTGCCAGATTGGAGGCACTGGAGAAGCACATGGCTGCGCTGGTCGCCACGTTGCAGCTGCAACTGCTGCTTGCCACAAATCAGCTGAATCGCGCCGAGGCATTTCTCGATTATTTGCAGTATAAGCTAAATTTGGTGGCGAGTGCGCCCAGTCCCAATCCTAATCCTAATCCCAATCCAAGCGGCACCGCAGAAGAGGTGGCAACTGGAGCCGCTGCAGCTGCGGTTGCTGCTGCAGCTGCCGCTGCTGCTGCTGCGACATCGACTCTGGCAGCTGCCACATCCATGCTAGACCCCACTGTGGCACGCGTTGCAGGCGATAACGGCAGCACCTTGCAGCTGTTGCAGTTGTTGACGCTCGTGTTGAATCGCAAGCCGGTGGTCATTATTGAGGATGGAACACCACAGTCAGCGGAGTTGAGGGCGCTGCAGTACTACATCATGAAGGACTTTCAAATGTCCGCCAAGCAGTTGATGCGCATCAATAACGACTGCACCCAGGCGGGGTAAGTTGCCACTTTACCAGATGACCATAAAGATAAAGCTAACCATTTGATTCCTTATAGAACCGTCACTCCTCAGCTGAGCACGTGTATTGCCAACAACATGGGCGTCATCCATTTGCGAGTGCGACATTATGCGATTGCGGCCAAGTTCTTTCAGAATGCGCTGCGTTTTGACCAACAGCTGGCCGAAAATCTGCGACAGAGCTCACTGCAAACCATGAGCTCGGCACGCTCCTGCGAGATAATGTACAACCTGGGCATTGCCATGCTGCATCTGCGCCGTCCCAAGGAGGCATTCCAGTGTTTTCTGGTGCCCATCAAGCAGTATCACAGCAATCCCCGTCTGTGGTTCCGCATGGCAGAGGCTTGCATAATGGAGCACGAAACGGTAGGCTATTAAAATGCCATTTACTAAGAATTAGCCCAATCTCTTCCATTTAAACTTATTTTAGAAACTGCGTGGAGAGGAGCGTCAATCCTTCGAGGGTGTCATGAACTCTTCCGTTTCCAAGCCCTATGCGTAAGTATCTATTCTTCCATTTATTTAACTGTGCTCATGCTATGCTTCTCTCCTGCAGAGCACAATCGTCCGCAGTGCCGGAGCCAACGCTTGAATTTGCCGCATTGTGTCTACGAAGTGCTCGCACTCTGGCACTCCAATACAGGACAACTTTCCATATGGCTGCCTCGTCCGAGGATGCATTGGAACAGAAGGATTCCGCACAGCTGCTGTGGAGTCAGCAGCAGGACAATAACTTTTGCAACCCATCGAAACCGATTAGCTTAGAATCACTTGAGAATATGTTGGCCGCCATTTATGCGGCGCACAGTTTTGTCTCCTTACGCCTGGGCGACCATGTAACCGCATTGGAAATGGCCAAACATCTGCTCCAAAGCGAACGTCTCTCCGATGCACACAAGTATGTATGAATAATTCTTTAATAATTAACAGCACATCCAAGATATTTGTAAAAATTTGGCGAGGATTGAAAAACCATTTATGTTCAAAAGAAACTTACCGATTTCTTTAAATGAATATTGATAAAAATTAAATTAATGATAAATTACAGATTGCTGGGACACATGTACGCTGGTGAGGCCCTGATAATGATGGATAAGGCCACCGAGGCACGGGAGTATCTGGAGCCGACGTTTGTGAGCACGCTGAACGCTCTTGATTTGGAGACACGTGATTGGCAACTTAAATCGCTGGACGCAGCTCAGAACGTTGTTCGATACAATTTAGCCGTTGCGTTGGCCTTACAGAACGATTTTCAGGCGGCCAAAAATCTGTTGTCCACTTTAAGCCATCCGATTGTGAGCAGTAAGGCACTGATCCTGCATCGTTACGTCGAGCTCAAAATGAACGCAGCTAGTGCACTCAATTAGACAACAAATTGTGTAAATATCATAGACGGAATCAAAATGGAAAATAATACGGATTGTAAATATAGATAAACCACTGACAGACATCAGTTTATAATGGTTCATTTAATACTCGCATTTTCAAGTTTCGACGGTTAGTTGTTAACATTTGTGTTAATCTGATATTATGCTCCAATTCTTGATACTCTAGCTAAAGTAAATTTCTATCGCTGCCGTTTTTATGAAACTTCATAAATTACCAAACAAGGATAAACACGATTTTTCCACTACAAGGTTTATCTACTTTTTCCAACGTTTTTACACTTTTTTTTCCATGTGATGTTGTTGCCTTAATTTCCAACAAATTTTCAAAGGCAAATTTGTATAAGCTTTTTAATAGAAATAAGCTATATATCTTTAATGATGCTAATGAATATAGAAGATGTATATCTTCTGATCTATATGAAGCTTTATTTTGAACTGTATATAACTTTACTCTTTTGTGAATTTCTGGTTTTCAAATGCGAATATCTATGGATAACACACAATTTCACCCGAATCTTGAAGAAAGTGAATAAGCTGCTATTAATCTTAGTAACACCACTTTGAAATATATTACAACTTCCAAGTAAATGCAATTAGTAAAACGAAGATCGTATATTTATATTTATATACACAATTTTTATCAATCCTTTGCATACTGCATTTAGTGGGTGGTAAGTAGATATATAATAAATTGATTACAGTGATTGATTAACAGTGGGATCTTCTGCATAAGCACAAGTATCCTAAACTTATGTTTATCGGAAAGTGTTTATACTTATTATTGAAGTATTGTAGAAGCATGCTTCTAATATTTAGAAGAAATATTTAGTTGATTTTATGAAGGAAATCAAGATTTTGAAAAGTCTAAAGTGAATTTTATTTTTTAGATATATAATATAAAAACTGAAATTTTAAGAATACGGTGACATAAATTATTCCGAGATGAAATTCCTATTTGAATTAGAATTTATACCTTCTCGCATTTTCTTTTTTTTTAACTTTTAAAGAGTTTATAAAATTTTCGATAATAAAATTATATATGTTATCAAAATACGATCAACGGTCTAGTTTCTTAAGACTAGTCTTTTTACCAGGGATTAAAACCTTAACCGAAAGCGTAACCTTTAACCGATGAAAACCGATTGCAATTTGCAACCGTAACTGAAACCGTAACCGAAAACATTTTTTTAAACTGTACCGAAACCCATTAACCGAAACTCTTTAAGCCGAAATAACCGTTTAGTAACCGATTCATTTATAAGGGTTAATTTCGGTTCTGGCCGTCGCAGCTACTGAGCAACTTTGATAACTTTGAACAGCCATAACTTTTTCAAAAGTCAATCAATTTCCATGCACAATGTAAATTTCGTTCTGCATTTAAATTTCGTTCATTTTGAAAATTCAAAATTCGGCGTTCGGCGTCATAATTTTTTATAAAATTAAAAAAATATATAAATAAAAATGTTAAAAAATATTGTGTAAAGTAGTCGTTTTTAATAGTCGATTAATCGCCGAGATTGTCTCATCTTCCATCTCCTAATAAAATTTAATTTAAGTTGATGAAATTAATAGAATATAATTTGTTAAACAAAGAAATATTGAACAAAATCGTTGAATGGTTGTGAATATGTTTTAAACAATTCTAATTTTATTAAATACTTATAAAATATTTAAAATTTTATTTTTTAACTGTACGCCGCCGCCGCCGATAAATTCGACGGTTCTCTCTGTCGGCTAAGCCGCCGCCGCCGGTTCTTTTTGGTCTCTACGCCGCCGCCGGAGCTAATTCAATCGGCGTAAACCTCTATTTCCACATAATTTTTTACAAAAAAATGAAACCCCTCAGAATCAAATTTAAACTGCCGTTTTATACTAATTTGGGTACCAGGAGTTGATTGAAAGTGAAAACTCTGGATTCTAAATTTTGAAAAAAATATTTTTTCCGAAAAGACAAAGGGGGAGTACATGCTGTTTGTCGCGATAAAGACGAAAATAAAAAACTTTCTTAATATGATTATTTTTGTATGCAGATTCAATTTAGAGACCAAATAATGATCAAAATGGCATTCCGCTTGAAAATCGGGATTGTTTTGACAAAGTTATGCAAGTTTGAAGTCTGGTACAGCTTTGAACTAGACACTTTACAAGTCAAATTTTTTCTAACTTTCCACATGATTTTTTACAAAAAAATGAAACCCCTCAGAATCAAATTTAAACTGCCGTTTTATACTAATTTGGGTACCAGAAGTTGATTGAAAGTGAAAACTCAGGATTCTAAATTTTGAAAAAAATATTTTTTCCGAAAAGACAAAGGGGGAGTACATGCTGTTTGTCGCGATAAAGACGAAAATAAAAAACTTTCTTAATATGATTATTTTTGTATGCAGATTCAATTTAGAGACCAAATAATGATCAAAATGGCATTCCGCTTGAAAATCGGGATTGTTTTGACAAAGTTATGCAAGTTTGAAGTCTGGTACAGCTTTGAACTAGACACTTTACAAGTCAAATTTTTTCTAACTTTCCACATGATTTTTTACAAAAAAATGAAACCCCTCAGAATCAAATTTAAACTGCCGTTTTATACTAATTTGGGTACCAGGAGTTGATTGAAAGTGAAAACTCTGGATTCTAAATTTTGAAAAAAATATTTTTTCCGAAAAGACAAAGGGGGAGTACATGCTGTTTGTCGCGATAAAGACGAAAATAAAAAACTTTCTTAATATGATTATTTTTGTATGCAGATTCAATTTAGAGACCAAATAATGATCAAAATGGCATTCCGCTTGAAAATCGGGATTGTTTTGACAAAGTTATGCAAGTTTGAAGTCTGGTACAGCTTTGAACTAGACACTTTACAAGTCAAATTTTTTCTAACTTTCCACATGATTTTTTACAAAAAAATGAAACCCCTCAGAATCAAATTTAAACTGCCGTTTTATACTAATTTGGGTACCAGAAGTTGATTGAAAGTGAAAACTCAGGATTCTAAATTTTGAAAAAAATATTTTTTCCGAAAAGACAAAGGGGGAGTACATGCTGTTTGTCGCGATAAAGACGAAAATAAAAAACTTTCTTAATATGATTATTTTTGTATGCAGATTCAATTTAGAGACCAAATAATGATCAAAATGGCATTCCGCTTGAAAATCGGGATTGTTTTGACAAAGTTATGCAAGTTTGAAGTCTGGTACAGCTTTGAACTAGACACTTTACAAGTCAAATTTTTTCTAACTTTCCACATGATTTTTTACAAAAAAATGAAACCCCTCAGAATCAAATTTAAACTGCCGTTTTATACTAATTTGGGTACCAGGAGTTGATTAAAAGTGAAAACTCTGGATTCTAAATTTTGAAAAAAATATTTTTTCCGAAAAGACAAAGGGGGAGTACATGCTGTTTGTCGCGATAAAGACGAAAATAAAAAACTTTCTTAATATGATTATTTTTGTATGCAGATTCAATTTAGAGACCAAATAATGATCAAAATGGCATTCCGCTTGAAAATCGGGATTGTTTTGACAAAGTTATGCAAGTTTGAAGTCTGGTACAGCTTTGAACTAGACACTTTACAAGTCAAATTTTTTCTAACTTTCCACATGATTTTTTACAAAAAAATGAAACCCCTCAGAATCAAATTTAAACTGCCGTTTTATACTAATTTGGGTACCAGGAGTTGATTAAAAGTGAAAACTCTGGATTCTAAATTTTGAAAAAAATATTTTTTCCGAAAAGACAAAGGGGGACTACATTAGAGATATACGCCGCCGAGCCACGCCGACGCCGCCGATTTTTGACTTTTCTGACGCGCCGCCGCCGAATCACGTAAATAGCGGCGGCGGCGTTCGGCGTCATAGCTTTTATAAAATTAAATAAATATATAAATAAAAACTGTTAAAAAATATTGTGTAAAGTAGTCGTTTTTAATAGTCGATTAATCGCCGAGATTGTCTCATCTCCTAATGAAATTTAATTTAAGTTGATGAAATTAATAGAATATAATTTGGTAAACAAAGGAATATTGAATTGAACAAAATCGTTGAATGGTTGTGAATATGTTTGAAACAATTCTAATTTTATTAAATACTTATAAAATATTTAAAATTTAATTTTTTAATTGTGTACGCCGCCGCCGCCGATAAATTCGACGGCTTAGCCACCGCCACCGCCGCCGGTTCTCTATGTCAGCTAAGCCGCCGCCGCCGGTTCTTTTTGGTCTCTACGCCGCCGCCGGAGCTAACTCAATCGGCGTAAACCTCTAGTAACACTAAAATTTCTAAAAAATTCAAATTTACATTGCGCATTGAAGTGGATTGAGTTTTGACAAAGTTATGGCAGTTCGAAATTATCTAAAATCAGTAAAATCAAAATAATCGAAATTTTCAAACCAAATTAACCAAATTTATATGAGATCAAATTATAATAAAATCGACATTACGCTGGACCATTCTAGTAACCAGATATCATTATTTTACATGTTAAGAAGTGCATTAAGTCTTTTTACATATTAAGCAATGAATAAAGCGTCTTATTTTGGTCAACCGAAAATTTTAATTTTTATCTTTTTTGTGAACCGGTATGGTTTATACCGGTATTTTTAAACCGAAACTTATAAAAAACCGATAACCATTACGAAACCGATATTCGATTCGGTTTTAATCCCTGCTTTTTACCATTACCAATTAATGAAATGAAAACAACTCGAATCGAAACTATAAATAAAATATTTATTAATCAGTACGTAAGTCCGAAGTCGACCAACTATGGACACATTATGATATAATGGTATAACTAAGTATTTGGCACAAGTAGAAGTTGTGATTCTAGCTCCCTGGCATTAATGTAATCCCCCGTCAGCGTCGTCGCCTCTGTTCATATCGATTCATGGAGAGAACGATGTTATCAAAGATATATTCACGCACGCCGAGGCCGCAGATGAAGTCGAAGTGATTCCAACGCTTCCAGGGAACCTTGTAGACGGCCTCCACGTTGCGTAATCGACTCACCAGTCGCCAGATATCCGCGGGAGCAACAATGTAATCGTTTTCCGCAAAGAATATCGTAATGGGAGTGCTGACATTTTCGAGAGCGTACTCCGGCGGCTCCAGTTGCTGATAGTGCAGCCAGTTGCGTTCCGGGCCATAGTCGTATTGCCGGAACTTGGTCGACACGTAACCCTGGAAGTAGTGCATCAGCTGCTTGACGGAACCACCTGCCGGAAAGTTGGCCATCAGATCGGGAAGCAGGGTTTTGTTGAGGAATCTCGTATCATAGCCGACAGCTGGCCAGAGACGAGTGATGCAGACCAAAGGCTTCTCGTTGTCCAGACACGTCATCGATAGAAACTTTTTGAAGAACTTGTTTGTAGAGAACATCTCAATGCCCTCAAGCATCTTGGACACATAATTGCGTGTGCCCAGAACGGGCCCAATGATTTTGGCCAACCCACTTTGGGTATTACTCACATAGGCAACTGGCGCCAACAAGGTGGCGGTCTTAAAGACCGCATTGTACTGTGGCAGCATCGAGTTGAGCACCAGGAAGACGGTGCCGCCCTGAGAGATGCCCACAAAATGCATTCGCGCCACGCCGCTCGTTCTCAGCACATAATCAATCTGGGCAGGCATATCGTAAACGCTCATCTCGTGCCAGCTGAAGTTCCAGAACTCACGCTCCGTGGTATTTAACCAGAGATTGTGGCGACAGTAGATGTTGCCCCGATTATTGCCCAGCCAAACGTCGTACCCCGCCCGCCACAACAGATAGGCCAACGAATCCTCACGTCCATTAAGCAGCCAGCTGCAAGTGCAATAAGTGGAACAATCAGTGGCAAGGTCAAGCGGAAACAATGCACAAACTTACACATCCGATGAGGCATAGAGACCGGAAAGCAGAAAGACAACAGGTCGTCGGAGCACAGTACCCAGAGTTCCATTCTCATGCAGCTGAACTTGGGGGATGCGATGCAGGGTGAGCACATAGCCATCCTTAGTGATCACCGTGTGCCGCTCCACGTTGTAGCCATCATGCTGTATGCGACGCACCTGCAACAATACGAAGGAAGTCCGGCTCAGAGTTATTAACTTGGCAAACACAAACACCAACACAAACGCAGACACAGACACTGTCACATCTCACAGACACGCTTGGCACAAGTAATTAGGAATTCCATTCGCGTGCGCACACACAAAACCGAACTGTGGGCCACCCCCAGTTCCAGTCGGAGCAGGAGATGGGGAGAGGAATAGGGGAAGTAAGGGAGGTGGAGCACCTACCGCATCTGTTATAATAATTTCACGAGAGTGTCGTATGGTGGCCAACACCTGACGGAGCAGCAATGCCAGCATGACGAAATCCAGGCCCAAGCGCAGCGATCTCATGCTGACAGGATGCCGATTACATGAAAGCTGCCTGGGATTAAGTAACCGTACGTAACCGTTAAAGCTGAACCGGTTCGCGGTTCGTATCGAGATCGTATCGAAAATGAAAGCTGCGAGGATCGAGCACGAAATGAAAGAAAGAAAGTGCCGCCGGAGCTTTCAAAAATGAATTAAAAAAATGGCCGAGGCAGACGCGATATGTTCACATGAATGGATATCAATGAAAATTGCAATCAAAAGTGCCGTCAACGTCGTCGTCGTCCCCGTCGTTGCCGTTGTGGTCGTGATCGTGGCCAGCAAGCGCTGCTAACGTTCGATTCGAATGTGTTTTATCGACTGTGCACGCGGTTGCGGCTTTGGGCCGCATCGAGCACAAAAGCGTCAAGTCGTCGCAGGGCTTGTTTCTTACTTACTCACGACGCGACGCGACGCTGCCGATGTCGATGTCGATGCCGCTCCCGCAGTCAACCCAAAGCAGCTGAGCTGAGCCACCAGCCAATCAGCCAACCACCTGCATGTCGTGTGCCTTACTCGTACCTCTGTGCGCCCAAAACTGCGGCGCATCCGGACGCTGCTACCTCCAAAAATGAGCGTCGACTTTCCTACACTGCGCTTAATACTTGTATTCAATTAAACCACAAACCCCCTCCTCTATCCCTTTCTCACACTCTCTCAGTCTCTCACTCTCACTCTCTTGTACTCCCTCCCACTGACAATGTACCGCTTCTATCAATGACTTGGCAAAATGCCAAAGCAATTTTTTAATTATAACAAAACCAATTAAATGAGAGCCCTAACTCAAAAAGTGTCAACGACAGTTACAGTGGGCAAAAGAAAGCAGTGTTCAATAGACAACTGTCTTCAACACTGCAAAGAAAATTTGAGTGAAATCCCTACAATAAAATAAAAAAATCCAGTTTTGTATAAAGTTTTATTTATTATCAGGCATTACTTTATTTCTAAATTAAATTAAAGATTGTTTTAATTTATGTAAGTAGAATAAATAAGATCAGATCATAATTCATTACTTTTGCAGCATTCACACATTTTCGAATGTTGTAAATACTAAATATTTTTACTGTATTTTACTAAATATTTTTAAATTCTTAAGAAATAAAAATAAAAAGGAAAAATAATATTGTTCATATTTATACCTTTAATTTAGTATATTAATACTAATATATATCATTTCATTTATTGGACGTATGACAGGTTTTAATCTAATTACTTAAAGTCAAAAGCAGCCGGCAAACAAAAATTTTAAATTTTGCTAGGAAACATAATTTTTGTAAATAAGTAAAATTATTTATTTACAATTTAATTTTTAGACTAAAAAGTTTAAAAATCAAACTTTAAAAGATTTAATTGAATTTCAGTTAAAACAATGCTATCCAAGCAATCTCGACTTCAAGGGTGAAGACAATGGAATATAACTTAATTGAAAATGTAGTGTTATTCATACATATTATATATGTAATTCCATTCATACGTAACTCTGCATAGTTTGAGTGCATGCAAGAATTTGGCACAGTGTATTAATTTTTGGGAGCTACTTACACATTTTTTGGCTTGGCTTCGTCGTCATCGCATTGTCGACCGTTTCTGTTGTTTTCGCTGAATTGCAATAACCTGTTGCCTAATGTGAGTGCTGTGAGTGTATGCGGTGAGCGCCGTGAGTGCTCTGAGTGCTATTCGCAGTGGCAGAGTTCCAACTGCGATGTGACGTAGCGATGTCTGGTTGCTTATTTATTTAGGATCTTTGGTCTGGGCCCAAGACAGTCAGCTCGTATTCAACTTTGTAGATACTCGCCATTATGTGAGTGTGTGTGTGTGTTTCTGTGAGTGCGGATAGTTAAATACTCGAAAACAATCGACTCGTTGCCCACCTCCGGCACCCGGCACCCAGCACCCACCACCCACGTGCGACTCTCACGTCACGTCGCATCGAATCGCATCGCAGTCAGTTAGCTGAGGAGCTTTCATTGCTGGCAGCTTGTTTGTCTATATGGCTTTTTAATAACGCGTCAACAAGTTGGCAAGGAGTTGTAAAATGCTGTGCACACACTCTCGTTTGAGTGTGCAAACATTCGACAACAAGTCCAACTCAATTTCGTCAATGGGCCCGGTCAAAGTTACCGACCACCGACCCGTTGGCCCACTCACGTTGTTGACCCGCCAGATTCGAGTCGGCATACTCATGAGTATTCGTATGAGTGTACTCATATGCTCACGTACGAATACGAGTTGTTTGAAGTGCCCCAACATTACATTATATTGGGCAAGCCCAGGGGCGGTATCGGTGCTCTCGGTCTCGGTCTCCGGGGTATTTTTAGCGTTAAAACAGTTTACGCTAATTTGTATTGTGACACATCCGCCAGTTTTGACGCGTGCTGCGTCTCTTTCTCTGCCTCTGCCAACGAAAGCTGCAACTTCGGCAAACAGTTGACAAGTTTTGACAATTAAACCTACGAGTGTCAGTAATTAAAAGGGATTGAGGCCACGGGCGTTCAAATCGAGGCAATTGGCCAGTTACCTTCGAGTTACTCACAATTTGTTAGCTTTTTAATTTCATTTTTTTTTACTTTCTTTCGCTTTTAACTAATGGATTCTATGTAATAAGCTCTTAGCTTTGCTCTCTTGCCAAATTTGTTTGTTTGATTGTTTACTTTGGCCCATTCACACACACATATGTATTTACCCAAAAATATGATCAGTATGTGATGTAATTGGGTTTGCTCGAACCTCTTCACACATTGCCATATGGGGTATTACGACTAGGTCATAAAGTTGGATACGCTACGTACGTTCATAAAATATTTTGAATGGGTATTTAAGATTTTATAGATTTCGCTTATGTATAGTTAGCAATATAACCACTTTTAAATGTAACTGTGCAATTAATTGAAGAAAAACGTCTTGACTTATACTTACAGTTAGGCTTCACTAAAATATAAACGTATGCAAGGCATACATTTTTTATTATGTAAGATTTAAAATTATGTACTCTCCGAACCCAAAAACGCTCCCATTTTTTATAAATATAAATGGTTCATATAAATACATATGTATGTACTGTAATTTAATTCCAGCATGATTTTTAAATTGTAAAAGGACAATAATAAAATCATTATCTAACAGTAGATTCCCTAACATTATTAAATAATTTAATATGCTTAAAAAATCGAGAATAAATGATAAAAAATTGACAAAAGAAAAGTACATTTTCAATAAAATTAAGTATTCAAATTTAATTTCAGTTTGATTTTGAAACAGTTAAAAAACAATTATAAAACCGTTATCTAAAATTAGATTCTATAAAAGTTTGATTTTTTTATTATATAATTTAAAAGTTTTAAAAAATGAAGAAAAAATGTAAACCAATTGAGGGCTTGGCCTGAAAAATTAGCTATTAAATTTAAAAATTGAAAGAGTATACAAATGCTTAGAGATATGACATTCATATTGTGTCTCACATCATATCATGTCATAGAAAGGGTATAGAATCGTGTGTATATGAAATTGATTTTGGCTTTCGCTTTCGGTTGATATTAACTGCATTTTATGAACTTTGCTTTGAACTTGAAATCGGAAATGGTGAACATCTGCATAATTTGAAGACGTATACGAAATGTCGGCTGCAAATCAAAGGCTTGTTCAACTTTTCCCTGGGGACAATGAGTTGACATTTCACTTTTCACTTTAAGTGCTCTTGTTGTCCGATAAACTTATGTATTTTGTGTGTTTTGGTCATTTCGAGATATACTTAAACGATAATCAACTTTGGCTCTACGCATTGCATTTCCGTTCAACGTCAGCCCTTTTTGTTTATCGCTGCAACGAGGCACATATGCACATACATATGTACATATACACATATATTCAGAGGCTTATCAGTTACAGGGGCAGCATTGTTGGTGGCGGGTCATAAAATGAAAGTGCTTGATGCCCCTTGGGAAAGTTATGAGTTTAAATCTCGGTTCCTGGGTCGGGGCGAATAATCGGCAAAATGGTTTACACTGCGCTAATCTACCGCTAATTGTTTCTTAATGTGTTTATGATCCTAAGTCAGCAGTAAAGGTAACAACAAAACCAGGTAACCGATCATTTGCCAAGAATCATTTACCTGTTCCGTCTCGTCATTTTAATTATGTATATGGCTTGAGGTCCGTTCGCGTCTGTTTCTCTGACTCATAAGCCACGGCAATTTTACAGTTCCCCTGTCTAGCATGAAAACATGGCAATTGCCGATCATAAAATGCTGTGCGGCAAGCCAAAAATAAACAAAAACAACAACATCACAAACAACTTGCAACCGCCTTCTCATCGACTTGCCGACGATGCCGTCTGTCGTTTGCTGTTTGTCGTTTGCCGTCTGACGACAAACAAAAGGAATACTGTAAGGTCTTAGGAGGAAGTAGGCAACGGTTTAAAGCAATGTCTCCATCTCCATCATGACTAAGCGTTGTTACCCAAAGGGAAACCAATTGATTCCTTCCTGTTGCTTGGACAAGAGCCACAAACAAAATCTAAATATTTAACGACTAAATTGAATCTGAAGGCGAGCTTACATTAGTCAAATTTTCTCGACACGACTAGGATTACCTGCTGGCACAATCAATAAAACATAAACAGTGGGCCGACAACTCGTCGAGCCTGAGTCTGACTCTGAGTCTGAGTCCGACTTGCAGCCCATCACGTAATGGAAATTGTTACAAGAAAAACCTACCCAAACAACAGCAAATATATAAGTAGTATATCTATCTGCCACATACAGTTAGTCAACAGAGTGTTTTGACTAAATATAAATTCATGTACAGTATATCAAGTAACTGTTTTGACTAAATCAACAAATTTTCTCATTTTATTATTGCTGTTTATGGTTCTTAGAACCATTTAACAAATATAAAAATAATTTTCATTGAATTTATCCATTATTTTTTAAATAATGAATTTTTGTTTTTTCAAAATACATTCTTGACTGTCTGTATATGTTTTATTATATTTAAAAATAGTTAAATTTGATTACATTTATTTGTACATTTTTTAAATTGTTCAAAGAACAACAGAACAGAATAATCAACTAAGAAATTAAATTAAAATTAAAATTAAATATACATTTTTGGCAGGAGAAATTGTGTACATTTTAAATTTGTCAAAACAGTTTCTTGACTAACTGTATATATATTATGTAAATACATACATACATATGTATGTAGAAATTCAAATGCTTCATCGTCATCGTCTTTGTCGTCGTTGTCGTTGTCGACAGCTCTGCGAGAAGTTTTGTTTGGGCATTCTGTCAGTCAATGGACCGGCCTTTCAATCAGTTTACAGTGAAAGACCCCCTCGGTCCACGGTCCACAGTCTACAGTCTGGAGCCGAGGTAAGCGCACTTGAACAACCGTTGCTCTGCCTGAGCTGACTCTCCAAATCAGATCATTGATACGCTGTGAGATAAAACACAATCTTGGTTAGCATCATGTCACGATGTATTCAGCATTTGTGAATTTTTAAGATGGGAAAATTTAAATTAATATCATTGATACTATTTGAGATACCACTTCATTCCTCAACTTACCATGTTTATACGTATTGTAATATTATATCACGATTTGTACAAAAACACGTTTTGACCCTTGTTGTTTGGGGAAATTTAATTAAATATTTAATTCAAATCATTTTTATGACAAACTATCCGAAATTGACACTACTACTACACGTATCTAATAGTGCTGCTGATGAAATATGTTAATGAATTTGTGTTTTCGGTATACCGCAATGCCGTTGATATAACAATGTTTGTCGTGTAAACGCAGTTGTTCATGCGCAGTTGCTTATTGCGTTTTCCATATTTCAATAGTTTTTTATACTACAGCTGATGTCGGATGTGGTGCCTGCCTGTATTTCTATATTTCTTTCCATTGTTCCTGCTCTCTTTTGTATCAGGAATTTTGTATTGTGTCCAATAAACAATAAACAAGGACAGCGCATAAGCTGAAGCAGAGGCAGAGACGTCAGCAGCGACAGTGGCAGCGGCAGAGACAGAGGTTGCCCGACGGACGGACTTAAGAGTCCAGAGAGAAGTGCGTGCCGGCGAATTGGCTACCTACGAAGCTGAGGAAAACCTTCATGATGATGATGTGAAGTACATCAGTTAAAGCCAAGCGAAAATGTTCGTACAAAAAGAACACCCCACGCTAAAGTTTAGCCAAAAGGGGGCAATTTCTATGGCGCTAGGCACTTATCAGACCAACACAAACATAGGAATGGCCCACTCAGAAGCAGCAGAAGCCGTATGCCTGCCAATGCCCTATTATTATCCAAAAGCAAATAAATGCAGTGGTACACAGAAAAAAATCCGATGTAAGAAGTACGGTAATCACGGATTTTCTTATACCAAGTACAAAATACTTCATTCAAGCACGATTTTTCTCAGCAATATTTTGATTTTTGGGGTTCTGTACATTTTTGTATTAGTTAGATCAAATATTATAGGCTTTACTTATCCGAAATACATGCAAGAAATTCTAAAATCCAGAATTTAAAACTTGAATTTTAGAATTGCCTTTTTCTGTTGGCTTATTATTCATATTTAATCAACAATAATATCCTAAATTCATATATACTTAAATAAACGGATACTAAAATCAAGAATTTTAAACATGAATTTTATAGTGTTTTTTTTTCTGTGTATGGGCAGTGGTAGAGGCAGAGGCAGAGGCAGGGACCGGGGTAGGGGCAAGGGCAGCGGCAGCCCAAACGGTCGCATGTTGATAGATCTGGCAGGCAGATGGGATAGGGGCAACAGGCAGAGGCAGAGGCAGAGGTAGCGAAAGAGACAGAGACAGCGACCTAAACGACAACAACGTCACATCAATGTGTGTGCATTGCCTGCCACAAGCAGCGGCAGCAGGCAGCACGCAGCAGGCAGAGGCCGCAGGCAGAGGCATCGGTATCGGCAGAGGCACAACAAAATTCCAGAGCGCACGCGTTCTCAACTTTAGTTCTTTGCAAGTTGCCAACGCGTTCGCTTCGCTGCGTGGCCAGAATCAAAGTGTTGACTTCGAATTAAAAGAAAACGAAAAACTGACAGCTGAAAGTGGAAAAGAACACAAGAAAAAAGAAGCGAGTGAATCTCTCCCTCTCTATCTATCTCTGTCTTCTCAGTGACTGTTAACGTGTTTGTGTGCGTTTTAGCCGGGTTTCGGGCCAGTTTTATCGGACGGCAAAAAAACAAGAAGCATCCAAGCTAATCAATCACTCATTCAATATGGCAATTTCTGAGATACATGCATCGGGCAGCTGCAAAGCTGTTCCAACCGCCAGCAGATGCTACTCGTACAACAGGAACATGAACGGGCCGCAATCCCCTCTGACTTTTGGACCAGCGCATGCGTCGCTGCTGCTGCTGGCAGCGATGTTGATGCTGATGTTGACTTCGTGCTTGGCACTGCCTTGTAAGTACTCCTCGTATCACGTAGACACGCCACATCGAAGATGCAGCTACTACATCTTCGTTGTCATCATCATTGTTGTCGTAATAAACTTGTTGTTGTCGCTGCAGTTGCAGTTGTTGCTGCTGATGCAGTTGCTGTTGCTGCATTGCATTTTCCTCGCTTTTTTTGTTGGCATAATTCAAAATATACACTACACTACTACAGCTGCTGCTGGCAGCGCTCAGTTGGCGTAATTATGCCACGGAAAAGGCGCCGCCAAAGCCGCAACAACTCCCATCTTCCATCTCTTCACTTGGGTGTCATATAAATGCCCCTTGGCAACCGCAATCCATACGCTGCCCAAGCAGCGTGCGATAGTTCAATAATGTTTAGTAACATCGCAATTGAGGGTCTCGCAGAGTTCAAGTTGTTCAGATAAAACGCAGATAACAGGAGCGGTTCAGTCAATTGGGGTTGGTCCCGTCCATTGCCCCATTCAATTTAACTGGGAACTTTCCGGAAGACACATTGCTAATCAATGAAGAAGCAAATGACAAGCTAAGCGGAAACCATAAATGCAAATGCTGATATTAAGTATTCGTATATTCATTCAGTCTTTGCTGATATGCAGTTCTTCTTTGGAAATTCTTTCACATTCGAGTATTCCCATTTTTATACTCACAATTTTCACAAGAATCATGCAAATAGTTTTTTTCATTGGAAATAATGTGACAAAGTTTAAGCGATTTAAAAATAAATGTGTAGTTTAAGTTTCAATTGCATCTTAATAGAGTGTTTACAGATTGTAGATTCTTAGTAGTTGAAGATTCTATAAATTGTTATATTCAATTATATTCAATTTAATGTTGAACGATTAAGATAGACTGCATAAATACAAATAATATTCTTTATTTGTCAAATAATCTTGATTTATGAGAATTTATCTGCGTCCAAGCGAAAGACAGTTCCTTCTTTTGACATGAATAAATTTATCCTTGGTATTCTCTAGAGATGGAAAAGAGAGATAGACAGATATTTCACATTTCAAAGATGGAAACATATGTAGGTACGAATGTTTTCCCACCTTAAAACATGCCACACAACATGAGGCCATCTCAATACGTCCAAAAAGATAATTTTCTAACACACACACATACGCACAGAAAGACTGAGAGACAGATACTTAGATGTATTTATATAGATACTAGACTGGAACTGGCAGATGACACTGCTCCGGTTTGGGCAACTGCAGCCGCAGCAGCAACAACAACAGCAACAGCAACTGCAACAACAGAAACATCGACAGCAGCGGGCGGTGCAGCAGCCCCGAAACTGAGAGGAAAATCGATTTCTTTTATTTTCTGTAAATGCCATTTCATTTGGATTTGTCTTTGTTTTTGTTTTTGTGTGTGCCGCATGCTTTGTCCCATTTTAAGACATTTAGACACTTGGTCGCTGCTGTTGATGTTGTTGTTATTTTTGTAGCAAGCATTCCCAAAGGGATTGAGTAGATGTGGCATAGAAATGGTCATGGGGCCACCTCCGATGCATATCTCATCGAGGGGTAGAAGATAACTAATTTTCAAGTTCCACGAATGCAGTTGCATCTAAAAGATACTCATGTGCGTATGCTTGTGTGTATCTCGGGGAGGAAGAATCGACTCATAAATAAGGCAGCTACTTTGGATGACTGCCTGGTCTCGTTGGTTTGTTTATTGTGTTACTAATTTGGGATTCCTCGATGTGCTGCCTTTGTTATTGTTGTTGTTGTTGGTGTCATATGTGTGTGCTTGGAATTTTAATCACTGCATCGACCACTTGGACGCATTTTGAATTATGAGGCGGAGGCGGTTTTCTGGACGAGAATTTGGGTTGTTGTGGTCGTGACGTCGACATGGACATGTTTCATCTATGATCGCAAACGGGAACGGAAGGGGGAGCGTCAGCCAAACAGTTTGTGAATGGGAATGTGTGAGAAAATGTATGCTGATGATGACGGTGATAATGGCTATGTGGATACATATATTTACGTATACGTTATATACATATGTATGTAAGTTCGTCTGAATGGGTTTGGCTATATCGCTGTCGTCGTGGCCATAAAATAACATTCGATGAGTATGCGATGGCAGTTATATTAGTTAATTATTCGTTTAAATTGACAGTTTATCTATATAGTTGCTCGGCTATTAATACCAAGTATTTAATGGATTTGCAGTTCGTGTATTTTATTAATTGAATATAATACAAACTCACGACACGATCGACACTCAGAGAAAGTCGAATTTATGGAATGATGTTCTTAATGTGTTCTTAAATGAATAACAACAGTTTGAATATTAATTAAAGATTTACAAAGGAAACCATTTGATATTTATAATTTGTTTGTTTTTCTATTAATATTTAGCCGAGTCGACAACCATTTTGCCAATCGAGGAAGCCACCACAGTAAACCCACCACAGCAGCCAGCGATTGATACGAACTCACCACAAACACTGTCAACTGTCGCCCCTGTGAACAAGTCGATTGTGGAGATCGAACCAATGAAAACTGACGCTGCTGAAATCACGGATGAATTTGTCGACACAAGCTTTGCATCTTTGGCAGGAGAGGGTCTCGAGCAGGGTATACGAAATGAGGTGAAAAGTATAGTTGAGCTCGATATTGAGGCAGATTCGTCTGGATCGTTGGTTGACACTGAACAAAAAGAAACAAACAGCCATGATGTGCATACAGGTAGGTTTCTTTTGGCCTTCAACTAAACTGAATAAATTCTAAATCAAGTGTCAATTCTTTAGATGCAGCTCAAGGTGTACGTGAGCCTAAAGCTTTGGATGCAGAGGCAGCGATCGAAGAGGAGGAAGAAAAACCAACCCACGTAATTGTGGATAACGATAAATTGTCTGAGACTCAGACTGAGATGCCAATCGAGTCGGTTGTAAACAATGATAAACTGACTCTGGGGACAGAACCAAATGAGGAGTCTGAGAAACCAACCGAAGCAGTTGTGCACGTGGATGAATCTGAGCCAGAAACGGTAACTGACAAGGCAACCACAGTCATCGAGCAAGTGGAGCAAGTGGAGCCAGAGAGTCATAATCCTCCCTTGCCAAGTATTACCAGCGATTTGGCGTCTGTCATTTTTGATGAGAACCGTGCGATTACCGAGCAACCAATCACAAATACGAATCGACTTGCTTTGGAACACGAACATGAGAGCGTTCATTTGACAGAGGAATTGCCAAAGACCGTTTTCGAAGTAACCAAGCATCAAGTGACTAAGAAACAAGGTGTAGAAGATTTGCTTCCCCTTCAGGTGCCAGAAGAGAATGCAGATAAACAGGAGGATTCAAAGCCAGTTACAGTAACAGAAGAAGAGATTCATCAGGCACCGCAAGAAAAAGAAACTGAGAATACACCGAAAGGTACAACAGAGCCATCAACGCTTCTCAATGAAATCGAAGAGAACATCATTGAAAGCGATGCCAACGATAAGGAAGTACAAGAAGTAGCTTCAAGCAGTACTGAACCAGAGCATGTTGAATCAACTGAGGCATCTGTAGGTGTTGTTGCTCCAGTGGAGGAAGTGGTTGTAGAGGCGAATCAACCTGTTATTGCCGCCTCGCCTGAAACGGCTGACGAATCTTTGACGCCCACAGAAGCCAGCATTGGTCAGAATGCAGAAGCAGAAAAAACTGAAACTGAAACTGATGTTGAAGTTGAAGTTGAATCGAAGCCTGTGCATGAGGAATCAATTGCAGCAGAAGGAGAGGTAATAAGTTCAGAGTCCAGCTCAACAGTTGCTCCAGCAGAGCCAAAAGTTTCCGATGAGTCTGAATCTGACAGCGACGAATCGGAACAACAAACGAAACAACCGGATATTGAGTCAGTTGAAAAGGACTCCTCTGAGGAATCTGATGAGATTTCCGGTGATGAGCCGAAGGCCAAAGCAGAGGATAGTACCGCCACGCCCCTTGTCTCGTATCCACCACACAATGCGGGCCAAACCTTTGACAGTAACCTGGCCGATGAGCGAAGTGCCTACCTGTCTTTAGCATCCTCTGGTCGCTCCACGCTGATCATTGCCCTGTGCTCTGGAACTGCTGTTATATTCATTGTCATCTCATTGGTTATTTTCGTATTATCATTCCAACGCCAACACGGAACTCTGGATATTGAAATGCAAGAACAACGTCTGGGCAAGGATAATTTGGATGAGGAAGATGCACAGATGAAGCTGCTTGACGTGGATCTATCGACACCCGTAATTATCGCCATGGGAAACGAGGAAACCGATGAATGCCTCTAAACACCTCAATCCGACTGCTTTTGGTACATTGTAAATATTTATTAACTTTGAGATTGAATTGATTTAAGTGAAGCAGCATTCAAAAACTTCAGCTAGCTCCCC
The DNA here is from genome assembly GCA_035042165.1 of Drosophila kuntzei. Lineage (NCBI taxonomy): Eukaryota > Metazoa > Arthropoda > Insecta > Diptera > Drosophilidae > Drosophila > Drosophila kuntzei. The sequence goes on along the minus strand of JAWNLU010001684.1, from coordinate 2,305,693 downwards.
CAACTGGTTGTTACATTTTCCGGCTCCAAATTCTTGACTGACACAAAGCTACAAAAAAGCTGCGAAAATAAAAGACAAAACAAAAAAAGAGAAATACAACAAATCCCATTTGCCATATTTTTTAATTATAGCTGCTCTATAATCTATAAGTTTATATCTTTGTTCAAGAAAACACAACAAAAAAATTTTGTATTTATCTTTAGGAATTTGATTTAGATTTAAGCCCACATTTATTGCGTATCTGATGAAAATTCAGAATAAATATTTTCGATTAAAAAAAAAAACTAATTGACATCTTTCTATTTGTTTTAAGAATGTGTTATTTTAACAAATTAAAATCACCGCCGAATTTGGGGGCTGTCAACTTAAAGCAAAAATAAAATAAAAATTCTGGAAGTTCAACTAATATATTATAAGCCATAATAAAGATACATAGAAGTCGTGATTATAAAGGAATTTTTAACTTAAATATATAAAGAACACTTGAGTTTATTTGTTGCATTATTAAAGTTAGCGAGCTAAGTTGGCAGCCATTTTCATTGAGTGCCCAAAAGTATGCAACACTTTTTAATTTTTCAGACAAACATATTGTCAGTGTATTGACAACATCTTCCCTTAATTTAAAGAAGGGAATATTAAAATTTATATTTTTCTTATATTTTAAAATTAATAATAGGTATAGTATTCAGATTTTGTAAATCCTACAAGTATATACGTTATTTTAAATACTTTAAGACTAATTTTAGGATTCAATGATAAAATCATACTAAGGGGTTGTTTCATATGCCAATATCAATAATATTTTATGGCGAATTAACAAGCTGCAGCAACAGGAGGCTTAAGGATAACAAAAGTATTTATTAAATATGTCGCATAAATCAAAAATTTCCAACAAATTTATTTATAATTTCTACAAAATTTTAGTGCCATAAACCAAGAACACATGTCATACACTGAAATAACTAAGAATTTTCGTTTAAAAAATGCGCCGAAAACATAAAATTCTTAAAGTTAGAAAACACATCTTGATTGAACACGTTATTATTAATAATATAGAAAAGTCTTATATTTTCAAGACCACAAACACAAGTAAATGTTCCCATTTATAGACATAAGACATTTTGAATATTAAGATTATTTATTGAAAAAATCTTTAAAGAGATCGTGTCAATTTGTAAAGATAATATTTTATATTGTTAGATTAATCAAGATTTTGCTTAATTGAAAGATTTACTATGTAACGAGTACATAGGAAAAAATCAACTTCTGCCTAATCGAAAACTCACAAAGGTCATCCAGAAGTGATTTAATGCTCCCGACACTTTCGATGGGCAACCAACGCAACTTGTGGCATTAGTGCGACTAATTGCATCGGATTAAAAGCTTGCTTAGGCGGCATATCAAAGGCGTATTTAAATTAGTTCATTACGACGAGAGCACGATCGGTGAGATAGAGAGAAATGGAATGGGAGAGGGAGAGAGAGAGAGAAAGCTGAAGAGCAACAACTTTATGTTCTTAACTAGAAACATAATAAATAGGCGCATATTGAACTTTTCCACCCGCCATTAGTATAGATCACAATGAGAGGAGCTGAGAGGAGGAATGTTGCTCTTTGATTGAGTTGAAGATGTTGTCGATATTGTTGTCGTTGTTATTGTAGTTGTTGGTGTTGTTCTTGTTTTCTAAATGAGCTTAATGAGCGAAATGAAAAGGCGCGCGCTCATCTGCATCGTGACCGAAATGAAATAAACAAAATCATTTTGAGATAAAGAGTTTTGTTATTATTCGTTTGGGCTTTTTTGTTTTTGTTAGATTTTTGTTTATGCGATCTTATGCAATCGCCCGCATAGTGAACAAATTAATAAAATAGCAACAAAAAACAAAAATTAGATAAAATAATATCGCTTTAAAATTCATTTTCGATTTCAGTACTATCATCATCAATTTAAAAGCAATAAAATACCAATTGACAGCATAATTTTCACAGTTTCAGTTTCGTCGATGGCAATTGCAAAATTGTTCAAATAGAGGTTAGACGACATTGTGGTCTGTGGCTAAATGTGAAATGTAAACCGCATACAGAAAGCTTACATACTTATAAGTATAAATAATAATAATAGTCAAGATTAAGTTGCACAAACAAAAGGGCAGAGCTGGAAAATGCAACCACTGTGCTGCAGTCACAAGAGAATGATATTTTTTTTCCTATGCTTTTTCATTCACATTTTATTTCTTAACCCATTTCCCGGCAGCGTCGCCAGCGGCGTTGTCATTTGCTCGTCTAACGCGCGTCTGCCGTGCCGTGCCGCTTGCCAAAGCTCCCGCTCACGCGCCGCTCGCTCACTGGCCGTGGCGTTCTCCTCTGAGTTGTTGTTGTTGTTGTTGTTACTCTCCCACTGCTTAGTGCGTTCAAAATAAATTCTATTTGAAACGAATTAAATAGTGTATGCAAGCATGAGTGCGTGTGCATGTGTGTCTGTGTGTGTGTGTCTGTCTGTCTGTATGCGCGCTTTTTCATCTTTCACATTTGGAAGCACAGCAAGTAGCGAACATGAAGCATGTTCAGTTTGCTTGTTGCTTTCCACGCGTGCGGTTCGCATTTGCTTAAGAGCTCATTCTCTTCTCAATCAACGGAGCGTGTGTGTGCGAGTGTATATTCTATAATAGCCACAAAAGGTAGAATATTCGAAATTCTCTTCAATTTGTTGCTGCTATTTTAAACAGCTGTGCAAAGTGTGTGGCATACGCGTCGTATACGTAATATGCCACATACGATACAAAGTAGTTAAGCATACTCGTCATGCTCGTTAATGCAATGTGCAACGCGACATAAGGCTTCTTTTAATTATTTTGGCGCTCTACCATGAAATTTGTTTGTGCTTCAAGGTGCATTCGAAAAGAAAATAAAAAATCAAAGCGGAAACCTAAAATATCAAAAAGTGCAACAAGATAAATGAAGCAAATCCGAATCCACAAGAACGAATTTCTAGTTACTTTAAATTTTTATGATTTTAAAAATAAATCATAAATCAAATAATTAATTGTTATACTTGAATAATTTATGATAAAAAATATGTCCGGATCTCTATATAACATTTCTTTTGGCACTTTCTAAACATAAGAAACAAGCATAAAATAAAGCATAACAACTTAATAACTTACCAAGTGATCGACTTGAATTCACCCTATCAGCATTATACTTGACAGATGATCTGTTTAAATCTTTGCCAAATTACTGACAAATCATTATTGTAATATGTATTAGAAATTTATAAAAAATTAAATAAATAAATAAATATAATAAAGCATTAAAACTTTAATAAAAGTTTTAGATAAACAGGGTATAAGATATGAAACTTATTTATGTTGATAAACTTTCAATTATATATGTAAATGTTCTTTGTTTTTGTGCATATAGAAATATATAGATTTAAATAAATAAATATATATAGATATATGTTTAATTTTTGGCACAGTGCTGACTAAGTGAGTCACGTATGTGTTCTTGGTCTGGGCCGCGGCAGTGAAATTTCATTGAAACAAAATGCATTTGATAAACAATGAGCCAAACAGGCAAGAGCATATGCAGCCTCCTTCCTCCTCCTTCACCCCCTCTTTTCTTGTTTCTTCCTGCTACGCCCATGGTCTGCATAAACAAAAGACCGCCCATAAATTGTTGTCCCCCTGGTTTTTGGCCTATTTGTAGGGCAGGTGTGTTGCGGTCGTTGTTGTTGTTGTTGATGCTGTTATTGTTGTTGTTTTGGCTTTTGATTCTTGTTGTATATTTACACAACTAACCGCAATGCATATTTGAAATGTACTCGTGTACTTAAGGGCAGACGGCCAGTCGAGTTGGCAGTCGAGTTGCAATATGAGCGCATTTATCATTGCAATTTGTATATTGTTGTTAACTGTTGGCAACTGTTTAGCATTTACTTGAGCAATAACTCATGCCACATAATTACATATACTTATATGTGTAACTTACTATTTACTCGTTTGTATATGACAAATAAGTGCTGGCATGATAGCTTGTTTAGCTCTTGGTTTGTTGCCAAAGTCAAGCACATAATTGCCAAGCGGAGGCGTCTCCATATACAATCTTGGGGCTTTCACATTGAGTGCGAGTACTCATACTTATGGGGCATGCGCCCACAAAATATTGAATTTGTTTTATTTATAATTAATAGCATTTTAGCATTGGCATTTCGCCTTCACTGCAATTGTTGGAATTGATGGTTTGTGGGCAGAAAATGTTGTTATTATGCCAATTATATAACAACAATAAGATCAACTATATAATTACTATATATTGTATTACACAGACATGTAACAACGCCCAGGCATCTAAATTGCTTCACTTCAATTCATTTTAAATGCTTTCATTTCATTAGAAATTTGTATGCAAAGCACAAACAAAATATTATTGTTAATTTTTTAATAAATCCTATCAAATTGTCAAATTATCGATTTATAAAATTTGCTGAGAATTTTAAATATTTGTAACAATTTAATTTCCAAATGCCAAGCACGCAATGGACATTAAAGCGATCAGTATTCGTACATGTATGTGATGTGGCAATTGATAAGCATCAATCAGCGTCAGTCAGTATCAATCAACTTGCTTTCCAATTCTGATTGTCAGATCACGGCGCTTCCCTTTGAGCTGCTTTATATGGCAAATGGAACTTACGCAAGCCCATTTCAGTTCCAAATGAATGAATAGATAGATACACCCACACCCATGCACTCATACTAACACTCACACTCACACCCACACCACACTTATTCGAATTGATATGCATTCATAGAGCTTGGCTCATTTCCAGCATGAATAGCGTGTTTCTTTTGGGCCGTTGGCTGCCTTTACGCATGATCAATTAAGAAAACAATTAAATATTTTGTAAAACTACCAAAAAAACAAAAAAAAAACTAGTTGCCAAATTGGCGTTTTCCAAAATAAAAATTGAAGCGTTCTGAAATGGCAGGCAGACGAACAAACCGCTATAGAACGGAAGTTATAAATTCCAAAATGGTCTGATATCATAGTTATTTCTGCACACAGACATATGTATGTATGAGTTCTCGATACATACATATGTATATTTGTATGTACAGATGAGTTATGACTGCCCTGTCGTTCAGGGAATAGAAGTAACTAATTCGACGACTGGCATATCAATTAGTAGAAAGCGCCAGAGCCAACACCCAACTAATGAGTTTATATACGAGTCTGCCACATTGCCACGCCCACAACTAGGTGCAACATCAACAACAACAACAATATTTGTAACAAGAACTAAATACTCTCACTTAAATAAAAGCGAAAATACAATTGCAGCACAAACAAGAAAAACACTTTCCGGTCATTAACCGGAAAAAGTGCATCTCACAGACAAATGGCCATTAAAGATCCAGCCAAGATCCAAAGCACAAAGCACTAACAGTACTTGTTCATGTTCATTAATTGCAATTGCATTTGATTTGTTTACGACAACAAATTCGCACTACAGGAAAGCCCAGAACAAACAATTTTCGAACGTGGCCAACTAGTTTTATGGTGTTCGCCTTTGGGAATTTTAAGTGCAAACAGAAACAACCTCAGCAACAGCAACAGCAACAACAAAAACAACAACCATGACGACATCCAAATGGATTTGGATTTGGATCTGCCGCTTGGCACTAAGCATCTTACTGGGTGAGTATCCATCTTATATCTAAAGATATACTAAGTTTATTTTATTGCCCTTTGCATCGATTTACGGTATTTTATTGCTGACCATTTTCAATACTCTGCACAAATTAAGAGAGGGGCTAAAATGGGTATTATCACGCAGTGCAATGTTTTATATTTATTTATTTATTGTCATATATTATATTATATTCATATTAAAAATTAAAAGTTAATTGAAATACCAAAATAAATTAAATTTTTAAATTATATTTAAATGTAAATGTTCTGGGGGCAGCTAAAATTGAAAAGAAAGGGATTATGTAACAACAAAGGAATTTTAGAGTATATATTTTAATTCCTCCTTCTCTTGTTAGTATCTCAACATAAGTTAATTGGTATATACTTCTATATATTATGAACAAACGTGGCGTTTTATAGAGAATTATATATTCCTGTAATATACCAGTAAGATTGCATATGCACCATACAACTAAAATTAAAATGTAATTTCCTTTATACAGGGTATCGTTTAGTTCAGAACTCCGGTCTTATGTTGAAGGTGAATAGTTTTTTGCACATGGCCAGCGGTAAACTTGAATGTAACGACTTCATTCAACAGCAACGACCTTCAATTTTGACCAAATATTCCATGATTTTCAAAGAATGCGTCAGTCAGAACAGACACCCCGAGGATTTAGGCATAATTTCTATTTATACGAGTCGAAACACAGAACATGGCCAAGTCAGTTTCATGATCATTGTATTTATTTATGTACATGTATGCTGCCACATATTTCTTTTGAATCGCAACAAACTAATTCGGAACAGATGAGTATGTGCCTATTAACTAGAAAATTAAATCGAAATAAAACAAATTCTGGCTAACAACGAGACACTGATACACTTGCCAAATTGCCGAGTTGCAAAATTTGAAATTGAATTCTATGAATACACTTAAAATCTACGAGTTGTTGTCAACAATTTCGCGCATCTTGTTAATGTGCATAGCAAAGTTTATGGGCAAGTCTTTATGCCTCCTGGCCAGAGTTTAATAATAGCAAATGAGGTCCAGCATGTCTACGCTACATGGCTATAAATCAATCCATTATAGACGCGACATATAAGTATGCTATGCATACAAGTACACATATTCGCTGAGAATTCTCATTTCATTTGACAAATCGCGCGTCAGCATTTGGCCGACAATTTGGCAATGAAATGGCCGTCATTCACTTGTCACAACGGAAGTCTCAGTCTCAGTCGCAGCCTCAGTCTCAGCAACTGTTGCTGTAGCCCACACACTGTGTACTTTATTGTGTACATTACGCATACGCAGTGTGGTTGTCGCTCAAATGTAAAGCAGGTGGACCCAAATGTTATTTTATGCCACATAAAACGCACTACGGTTGGCTTGACATTTCTTTTGGCCAAAAATAAATTCACAAGGAGTCGGCGGTCGTGGGAAATTTGTTTGGACTATGTTTGAATATCATGACGCACTTGTTGCTATTTTAAATATTATTATTAAATATTAATAGCTCGTCTCGTCGGGCCATTAAGAAATATGCAAAATATTTTCCGACAAATGGCAACAATTATGATTTTATTTATCAACACACATATTTCATGAATATCACACAACATTTTATTTGTTTTTCTTTGTAGTTTCGTGCTTTGCCGCCGCAGAGACGCCCAGCGGTTATCATCGCGAGATTTGCCAATACCGCAAGGGCAAACCGGTGCGTATTGGCCACCAACTGAGTTCCATCTAAAGAACCAAGTGAATTAATGTTGTGTTTTGCAGATGCAACCCACAAGCGAATATAGAAATCGTTTGCTGGCAATACGTGAACAGATGTTGATTCGCGCCACAGTGGAGGGGCCACAGATCTTTGGCTACATACTGCCCTCCACCGATGAGCATCTGAATCATGAGGTGGCGGCACGCGATCAGCGTTTGCATTATCTCAGCGGATATACGGGCAATCGGGCATTTGCCGCCATCACGCAGAGTGGCGCCGCCATTTGGCTGGAAAATCGATTTGCACGGCAGGCGGATGGGGAATTGGACTGCGACTGGCAGATCTTTCTGACTGATGGCAATGTGAGCATTGCGGACTGGATGGGAAGTCAACTGCCTATGAAAAAACGCATTGGAGTAGATCCACAACTGGTGCCCCATCATCTCTGGCTTACTTGGGAGCGTGAGCTGGCAGCCAGGTTCCTTAAGCTGGTCAGAGTTAATAGCAATCTGGTCGATATGATTTGGGATTCAGATCGTCCAGAGCCGCCTAAACATCACGTCATTGAAGTGCAACATACTGAATTTGCTGGCGAAAAATGGGAGGACAAAGTTCGGGAACTGCGCGGTCATCTGAATCATTTGAGATGCGATGCCATGGTGATCACCTCGCTGACAGAGATTGCCTACCTGCTGAACATTCGCGGCACAGACATTCCCTATACGCCCGTAGTGAAGGTAACTCCAAAAGGAAACTTCATTAAGAACATAAATAAATCTAGTTACTTGATTTATTTCTAGTCCTTTGTCATTGTCAGCCACGTAAACGTCTCTTTCTACGTGGATGAAGCCAAGATGACCACCAACATTGATATGCATCTGCGTACAGATTGCTTCCATGAGAACTGTGTCAAGTAAGTATTTTATAAGTTGAATAAATCATAGATATTTGTCCAATTATTATTAAAAAGCAATTGAGAAAATAAAGTGTATTTTCTTAGTATTAACTTGATCCATGGCTGCAAACCACCAACATTTTGATTACAATTCGATTCGGTGGTACGAACCATAGAGCAAGTCTTAGATTCGGCAATATAATACAAACAAATATTGTTATGGCTTTCATTTTTCCTTGAAATTTAAATCCAATTAATCTCAAAATATTTTAGTTTTGTAAACAATACATTTTTATTAAAATATTTAAATATGTCCTGTTATTTTATGATTTGTATTTCAAGTCTCAAATAGTTGCGCCATATTTGAAAATCATAAAATTTAAGTAATTGTTTATTTCGAAACCAACTTTTTATTTGGGTTGCTTAAAACCCAATTGAACCAAAAGTTTAGATTTTTAATCCACCGAATCGAACCCTCTCTAAAAATTGGAGATTTGCAGCCTTGGATTTTATACCTTATTAATACAATAATCTTAATCCCTAATCACTGCAGAATTAGAAAGTATCCTGAAATCTGGAGCGATATACGAACTAATTTGCAGATATGGAAACGTGTGCTTATTCCGGCACCTTGTGTGCAAGAGCCGGGTGCCTCGGAAGCCATATATACGGCTGTGCCGCCCAATGTCCTTGTGGAGCACGTCTCGCCCATCATCTTTATGCGTGCCCAGAAGAACTCCTATGAGCAGGAGGGCATGCGAAAAGCACATGTACGAGATGGAGCTGCTATCTGTGAAGCCATGTGCAATCTAGAGACGAGATTCTATACAGAGCAATGGACGGAGGAGAAGATTAAGTACGAGGTGGAGCTAATGCGACTATCACAGAGCACTTCCAAGGGATTGTCACTGCGCACAGTTGTTGCCTATGGGGAACACTCCGCCCTGCCCTACTACATATCCAGTAATGTGACCAACATTGAGGTCTCCGATCAAAGTCTGCTGGTCATCGAATCTGGTGGACAATATCTGGAAGGGACCACAGATGTGTCACGCACCTACATCTTCGGTGAACCTACACGGGATATGAAGAGGGCCTATACTGCGGTACTGGCAGGTATTCTACATATCTCCAATTTAATATTTCCCGCATCCGTGAAGCCCTCCGGCGTGGACAGCGTGGTGAGGGCCAAAGTTTGGCATGAGATGACCGATTATCCACAGGAAACTGGACATGGCATTGGTGCCTATGGTTCTGTCGAGGAGCGTAAGTAACTGAGGTGACAAAAAACATTTAATTCATTTAACTACGATTATTTATTTTCCTATTAACAGCTCCAATCTCAGTGTCCTACGGCCAGAACAGCACCTATCACTTTAAACAAGGCTACTTCTTTTCCAGCGGTGAGTGGACAAAAGATTATTTTATCTTTAGATTAATTAATTTGTTTCTGATTTAGAATCCGGTTTTTATAAACGAGATGATTTCGGAGTGCGCATCAAAAATGTGCTGGAAGTGTTGGACAGCGGACGAACAACAACGAGTGGGGAGCACTTTCTGGCATTCCAAGCTGTCACCCTGGTACCCTATGAACCCAAACTCATTGATGGCTCCATGCTGAGCTCCGATGAGAAGCGTATGCTTAATAAATACAATGCCAAGATACGGAAAGAAGTTGGCGATGAACTCAAGAAACTTGGCAACATGAAGGCCTTCTATTGGATGATGAATAAGACACGACACATTCGTGAATATCTGCCAGAGGATGAATACCGTGCAGCCATGGGCGGTGGATGCCACGCCCACAGTCATTTGCCACTGTTCGCGATGTGTCTAATGATCTTGGCAATATTTATTCATCCCATGTGGCAGCTTTAGAATCGATCTACTTAAGTCTTAATATGTATTTGTATGTATTTCTGTGTATGTGTGTGTATGCGAGTGTGTATGTGTGTGTGTGTGTGAGTGTATGTGTGAAATTGACTGTGTGATTATGTAGTTTTAGTTAGCAAACGCAAATTGAAGAGAGAATCTGGGACTAACAAGTAAAATACCAATATTAACTGTTAGAATTTATTTAAGTGCCAGCATTATTTGACCCAGAATCATCCTTAAATTAATTCAAATACTTAAACCAATACTTGTGTAATTCAATTGTAAAAAAATATAATTAACTTACATATTATTTGTTAAACTTTTTATATTAATACGAGCTATATCTACACAAAAAAAACGTAAGAAATATTCGCTGTATAATTTTCTAAATGTGATTAAACGTAAAATGTATATTGATTGACTTTCTCATCTTAATTTTAGGGTAACCAGTAGTTGAACTTAACTCTCATCTACACTGTAATTATTTGTCATGCAAATTGGAGAGAGGATAGAGAAACGATTGATTTTAACAATACGAGAAGAAACTATTCCTTTCATTCTTTCATATTCTTCATTTATTTACTTTATTTTTCATTTGGCAACAGGATCCTCTTTACCCATAGAATTTATTTACCACACTCTGTCTAAATTTCCAAAGTTAAGTTGTGCAGTGTTATACCACAGTTATCCACGCTGAGCTTATTTCACCACATCCAATGGGGCTGATAAGTTCATAAGTGGGTCGGACAATTGGTAGAGAGCGTCAATCGTTCAGTTATTAATGTGATTCTGAATCGAAACCGTGTGTGAAAATAATTGCTGAAAATAAAAACGAGTTGCGGACGGAATAATTGATAAGATTTTAACAAAAACACAACAAAACGCATTCGTATCGTATATTAAAAGATGTCAATTGGCTGCAAACAAAGGAAAAATGTTAAAAATTATTAACTTATCTGTAATATTAATAGGCACTCTACAAATTTTGCAAGCTAAAAAAGCCCAGGTGATTGAGTTGACCAAATGGTCCTTGCGGGACAGTGACTCTCGTAAGTAAATTCCAGAGACGTCAATATATAAATAAAAGTCTGTTGGCCATGACGAATACTCATAATATGAGATTCATTTGATTCATTGCCAAATAATCAAGTTTTGCACAGTTTCCCCGACCTCCCCAGACATTCAGAGAGTATTTTGTGATAAGATAACAAAACTGACGTCGACTTCGATCCACGGTTATCGGCATTTGTGGCAATTAATTGGTTGTAAATGCCGTTAACTGCAGTGCCTGTGATTTGAACGCGTTAACAAAGTAGTTTTTAAGTCATTGCAGCGGAGCCAATAGACGTGGCAAAGATTCCCTCTGGAGTATACACGGCACTTGCCAGTACCTATGGAGATCTTCTCGGGCCGGGAAAAGATGTCGACCTTCGCTGGATTGCAAACAAGACCTGGATCTATAGCACAAGCTTCGATATGGGTTAGCACAAATGTAGATCAACATTTCGAGCTCATATTAATCCTGCCAATCCTTTTCTAGCCGATGAGTTGGGTCACGACAGTCTGGTGAACCTCACGTTCCATGGAATTGATACAGTAGCCAAAATACGGTTGAATGGGAATCTTCTGGGGGAGACGGAAAACATGTTCGTTCGCTATTCCTATGTCGTCGGTCATCTGCTTCAGGTGAGTCCCAAGCACAATCAACTGGAGATCGAAATCTTCTCCCCGCTGATGGAGGCCAATGCACGAGCAAAGCAACTGGAGGAGAAGGGCAATGGAGCTCCGCCAAGCTGTCCCCAATCGCGTGGAGATGTCGAATGCCATCGCAATATGTTGCGCAAGATGCAGATGAGCTTTGGTGGTGATTGGAATCCTGCAGCCCTCTCCTCCGGCTTATGGAAACCTGTCACTATCGAGTATTATACGGTTGCATTTCTGCGGGAAGTTGATGTGGCCGTCAAGCGAAATGATACTCACTGGACAATGGATTGTCGTGCCGTTATCAGCACTCCAGACTCTGAAAGTTTCTATGCCCAGCTTGTGGTTTATGCCAGGTGAGCTGAACACAGAGTTCATCAGCTATTCTTTACTCTTTCTTATTACCTTAGTGACTTATTCGATGAACCGTTTATCTTGAAGCAACAGAAACTGAGCTATGCCTCCCCCAACTTGGATTTCCAAATCCAAATACCCAAAGTAGGTAGCTCAAGCTCCATTGTTATCATTGGCTAATCATTAATTATGTTTAGGAGAAAGTCAAACTCTGGTGGCCCAATGGCTATGGAGCACAAAAGCTATATCCCGTGTCCTTCAACCTCAAGAGTTATCGCAGCGAAGATGGACCCAGTTTGAGTTCACGCACGGACTCACAGAAGCTATTGAATATTGGCTTTCGCACTATTGAGTTAGTCGAGGATGAGGATGGTAAGGAATTAATGACCTGTCTATGATGTATATTAACTTTTGTGGGTTTCTAGAACGTGGTAGAACCTTTTATTTTCGCGTCAATGGTCATCCCATATTCATGAAGGGAGTCAACTATGTGCCGGCTCACACCTTACCAGAACTATCGGCTGATTCAGAAACAGGTTAGTAACAGACCTCTCACTTTATAATTTATTTTGACCATTGAATCTTCTCTTTAATAGTGCAGCATTTGTTGAAGTCGGCTCAGGACGCCAATATGAATATGATACGCGTCTGGGGCGGTGGCCTTTATGAGTCGGATACCTTCTACAGCCTGGCAGACAGCTATGGCCTATTGGTCTGGCAGGACATGGCCTTTACCAAGGCCGCTTATCCCGTTACCGACGACCTAATGGTCTCCATTCGTATAGAGGCGGCACAGAATGCCCAAAGACTCTCCCATCATGCCAGCCTGGCCCTGATTGTGACTAACAATGAGATTGAATTGTATTTGGTCAAGAATCGTTCGGATTTTGGTAGCGAAGCGAAACGTCTAGAAGATGAATATAAACTACTCTTCATGGGCATTCTGTCTCCCGAACTGAATATTATCTCGCGAAATGATTTCAAACCGCGTCCTGGACCTATGATTTCCACCCCCTCAATGGGCATTGTGGAGTCTGGCAAGGAGCTACCCAAGGATCCCCAGAGTCCACATTGTGGTGATGGTAAGCACAATCCAATAACAAGTATAATATTGATCAACATTAAATATATTTCGCAGTCCATTTCTATGAGGACGAGAGCCCCACACAGAATGTTTATCCAGAGGCTCGTTTTGTATCTGAATTTGGATTTGTGAGTCTGCCCATTCGGTCGTCCTGGCTGAGAGTGCTTGGCCAAAATGCCAGTGAGGAGAAGTTGGCCGCTCTTATTCGACAACGTCAACATCATCCAAAGGGATTCATTCCCCTTTTGCGTCAAATTGCCTACGAGCTGCCGTTCAATCTGCAGAACTGGGAGGATAACATCGATGAATTCATCTACTTCAGTCAGGTGTCCCAAGCCATGTCCACCAAGAAGGCAGTTGAATTGTTTCGCAGTAGACGTGGTAATTACTCGACAATGGGTGCACTCATCTGGCAGTTGAATGACGTCTGGATAGCGCCAACATGGTCCTCCATTGATTTCTATGGCAACTACAAACTGGTCTATTTGTGGGCTAAGGAATTTCTAGCATCTCCCAGTATCATAGCGTTATATCATGAGCTCAGTAATCACATCAATATTACCATCACGAGAGAGGACTTTATGGAGGATCGCGATACGCAGTACAATCTCTTCATCAACACATTCCTCTGGAATGATATATATCCCAAAACGGCCATCGCTAGAGCTATAGGACTGGTAAGACTATCAAGATGCATTACAATTTTTTGTGATATTTGATACTACTATTATTCGCAGGGCTCAAATGCAATTGATAAACTGAATATACCTCTGGAATCGGTGTTGTATGAAAAGACTACAAGGGCGGAAATCTTCTTGGAAATCCTTCTGAAGGATCAGCAAGAACGGATTGTGGCTCAAAACTATTTTTACCCTGTGCCCATTAAGAATATTGTCGGCATTCGAAATCCAGAATTACAGGCAAGTTCCTTAAATAAACTTTATAATGAGCTAGATAATAATATTGATCTCATTCCTCATAGCTTGAGGTTCAAAGAAGCGATTGTGGTACTGGGAAGCCTTATATTAATAGCTTCAGTTTGCGTATAACTGTTAAATATCCGGCATTATTTATTTTCTTGGAGCTGGCCCATCCTAACTATACGGAATTTCAGCACTCATTCTCAATGAATGGATTCACACAGACGGTGCCGCGACAGAATGTGCACTTGGAGATTGACACTGATTCAGAATGCATAAAACTTGCACCTGAACATATCATTGTCAAGACCATGAATCAGTATATGGTCTAAGTATTAAGATGAATGTCAAGTATTATGAATGAAAATGGGAATCGGTATTCCTGAATTTTCTAAATAAACCTTCCTTCACTTTGGTATCGTAGAATATGAATGGATTATCTTTTTCATCAGTTCTTAACAAATATTTTATCCCATCCTCTCTATTTAAATATAGCCAATACAACTGTATTTTCTATTTGTAAATATTAAAATATTTCCATGATTAAGATCACATTCTATTTCTTAGCTTCATAAGTAAATTCACATATTTATGTTTGCTAATCGTATAATATGAGTGAATTATAATTTTTATTATTCCTAATATGCCCGTCAGTTCTTAATAAATATTATATCCTGTTCAAATACATATAATATATTACATTGAAAGGAAGATTATTTTAATTTCAATAAAATATTTGCATGATCACATTCTATTTCTTAGCTTCAATATGTAAATAAATATATATTTATACTTATATATACATATATTTATTTACATGATTAGAAATCTGATTTCTAAATTTACCCAATAAAGTTGCTCAACCTTTTTATGCACGCCCCTGGCTATAGATAGCGTTGATTCTCAGTGGAACAGCTGATTCTTCCAACTCGTGCGCTCCAACTCGTGCTGATAATAATCTTTCTCTCCCCCAATTTCTGACGCTCTCTCTCTCTCTCTTTAGTATTTCCACTCTCGTTGATAGCCGACAATTGTCGATCGTGTAACTCTCGACATCAGTACACAAGTTGCTATTCCCGGTGTCAGTCGCATTTAGAGGCGATCGGGAAACGAGTTGACGATCGCAACGGGAACTGTTTGGGTGTATAGATCATATACACATATATTCATACATATATAGAAGTGTTTTGTGCTATTGTTTATCAAAAACCTGCGGCAGCTTCAAGCCTCAAGAAGCTTGCACACAATAATTTATGACAGTTGAAAAGTGTTTGCTAAAATAATGAGTCGTAAAATGAATGGAGAAAGAGGCGCCAGTTGCACCTGCCATGGACTTTTAATACTGATCTGCATATTTGTCGTGTCGGGGGTCAAAGGTGACGCCGTCGAAGTCATCGAACTGGGCAGTCACTGGAGTATATCTAATCAGAATGGCAGTAAGTGTTAAGTACTCATAATTAGAAGGGGATTTGCCGTCAAAAGTTGTCTAATCCATCTGATAAATCGATCGTAAATAATAGGTTCAAATGTCCATTATTGACCATAATCAGTAGTTAATGATTCTTAAGCGAATTGCGCTTATCGCAACGTAATTTGTCTTTCATTGATAATGAAATATTCCGAAATAAAACGAGGGCACTTTTCCTTTCGCAGCCTTGACCATTAAAGAACAGACGCTGCCCTCGGGCATTTACAGTGCCTTCTATCCCGGCCAGCTGTTGGAGTCCTACAATGATGTGAATCTCCGTTGGTTGGCCTACGACAATTGGACTTACGTCAATAGCTTTCCATGTAAGTTCATTCTTAATTCAATTAGCTGTGAAACTACGAGTATCTCCCACTTCACTTGAGCAGTCGATGTGGATCATTTTAAGCAAGTGCGATGCTTAAATCTGACCTTTCATGGCATCGACACAATAGCTGAGATTCGGTTGAACCATCATCTGCTGGGACGGACCGACAATATGTTTGTTCGCTATTCGTACGATGTGACCAAAATCCTGCAGGACGAGAATGTGCTGGAGGTGGAGATAACATCGCCCGTGTGGTCAGCATTGGCCAAGGCCCAAGCTCTGAGCAATGGAAGCGGCAGTGTGCCCCCAGATTGTCCTCCGGCACGTTATCATGGTGAGTGTCATATGAATATGTTGCGAAAGATGCAGTCCAGTTTTGCCTGGGACTGGGGACCGGCAGCTCCATCGATGGGCATCTGGAAGAGCGTACAACTCGAAATGTATGAGGTGGCTTTGCTGCGGGACGTGGATGTCGATGTTAGTCGCAACGACACGCATTGGAACATGCACATCACTTGCTACTTGGATGCGGGGGGTAGAGAGAACTTTTACGCTCAACTGATCTTCTATGCCGTGTGAGTAGACCTTGACTTATTGACATGATCAGCAGCACTTTATTAAGCTTTCTTTGATCGTTGATTGACCGCAGCGAGCTACTGGAGCAGCCGGTGGTCATAGATACCTACACCTCAAAGCCCATTAGCTACTTGTCACCGGTAATTGTGTTCGATCAGTCTGTGCCAATTGTGAGTACCGCCCGCTAATTGCCCGTCTGCGGCAATTGCGCTCATTGCTCAGCAACTGTGTCAAGTGCAACTCTTGATTCGCAGGGGGATGTCGTACCCTGGTGGCCCAATGGCTATGGTGATCAAAAACTCTATCCACTGCATTTTACACTAAACGCCTGGCTGGGCACCGATGGACCCAAGGTCCGTTCCAAAACTAAATCACAGAAGTCTCTCCGCATCGGCTTTCGTACTCTGGAACTGATTGAGCGTCCAGCTCCGGATGGACTGGGCAACACATTTTTATTTCAAGTCAACGGATTAGAGATATTCATGAAGGGCAGCAACTATATACCATCCAATATACTGCCAGAGAAGCAGACTCCAGATCAGAGTAAGTACTTATTAAAAATAGTTTATTTTAGCGATCAACTCATCAATCATAAAGATCAATCAGTCACTCAAGAACATGCTGATTAATCAACAAATTTAATTTCTCATTTTGCTTCCTGTTTCCAGTTTATTGCATTTTCTAAATATCTGCCTTATCTTTGATATAATCATTAGTATTCCTTAGAAATTTTTAAGTGGGACCACTTCCTAAGAACTATACTGCCATAATACATAACTTAGCCGATTTTAAAAATGTTCTCGATTTTCTGCAGAATTCTATTTTAAAACTTAGGCTTATTCTTTTTAATAGTATAAAGATTATTAAGTATTATGCAGCGAAATAAAATCCTTAATATTAATTCAATGATTTATAGAATATTGATTTAATTTATATCAAACGATTAGATAGCATCGCAATATTTTATTATTATTCGCAATTATATAATTTTCAAAACCGATAAAACTAAACATTTTTCGAACCATTGGACCATTGCAAAGTATTGTATAGAGTAATATACTTTCACTACTTTTTAATTTAATTTTCTTTTTTATGAATATCTCTCTTGCAGTTGCCTATCTCCTGGAATCAGCCAAAGAAGCGCATATGAATATGCTGCGTGTTTGGGGTGGCGGGGTTTATGAATCGGATTACTTTTACGATCTGGCTGATAGTCTAGGAATACTCATTTGGCAGGACATGATGTTCGCCTGTGCCATGTACCCAGTGTCCCCGGACTTTCTAACCTCAGTCAGGGAGGAGGTGCGACAAAATGCCAAGCGATTGTCCCATCATGCAAGTATTGCTATTTTTGTGGGCAACAATGAAAACGAGGTGGCGCTGATGCAGGACTGGTATCAGACAATCACTCAGCTGGATCGGTTCAAGGCCGAGTACCGGGAACTTTACCTGGGCAACATTCTACACGAACTGAAGATTGTGTCGCACAGTTCGAGACCTGCACCGTTGGTTTCCTCGCCCTCAAATGGCAAGGCAAGCGAGAAGGATAATTATATATCAGAGAATCCACAGGATAACCACAATGGCGATGGTAATACTAAGAATACTATAAATATTACTGTGCACTACGATTTTGTCCTGCTTTCAGTACATTTCTATGATTACATGAAGGACGCTTGGGATCCGGGAATTTATCCACGGCCACGATTTACCAGCGAGTACGGCTTTCAATCCCTGCCCGGATCTATGGCTTGGGTGCGTGTTTCGTACAATGACGACAAGCTGTCAGACCTGATGTCCCATCGGCAGCACCATCCGCTTGCAATGATACCCATTACCACCCAGGTGCATCGCCATTTGCCGCTGCCGTTGCCCGAGAACGAGGATTATGAAGAGGCTCTCATCTACTTCAGTCAGATATCACAGGCTATGGCCACCAAGGTGGAGACTGAACTCTATCGCAGTCTCCGGGATACGAATCATAATACCATGGGTGCCCTCTACTGGCAACTCAATGATGTTTGGGTGGCACCTTCCTGGTCTGGCATTGATGTCTATGGCAACTGGAAGGTAGATCAGCAATCGCATAATCCTTCATCAATATTGAATTAATTTTCCTTATCAGCTCTTGCATTATTGGGCACGTGACTTCCTGGCTCCCACAGCAATTGTTGCTCTTTATGATAAGTCCGCGGAGTCGCTTAACATTTCCTTGATTTGCGATGACCCAAAGTTCAATACTGATGATCTCAATGTCGTCGAACACATTCATCTGTGGTCACAGTTGTTGCCTCGAAAGACTCGCAGCTGGTCTCCTGCCCTGCGACCCAATGGAGTGCAGTATGACAAGGTGATTCCATTGAAGGAATTGCTGGAAGGCGAGTTCAATGAGCGCAATGCCTACGTGGAGTATCAGCTTCGACGCAAAGAGGAGTTAATTTCTCGCACCTATTTCTTCCCCAGCAACATTGCAGCTGCTGTGGGCATCACAGATCCGCAGCTGGAGGTGAGTTAACCCATTTCCCTATACTGTAAACAATAACTCGATCCTCTATATTACACAGTTTGAGATCTCGTCGAAAACATGCCACCAGACCAACACTGGGACCCGAAATAGCGTCAGCTTAACTATTGAGGTGAAGCATCCCGCGGTCTTTGTCTATGTAGAACTGCAGCTACCCTATCGGTATAAGCTCTCCGAGAACGGGTATATGCAGACGTCGCCCATTCATGTTATCTATGTGGTGGTGGAGACCAGTTCATGTATTCGCCTCTGGCGCAAATCCCACTTCAATATCTGGACCGTCAACAAGTTCATGACGTAGTTTCCTTTTAAAAGTTTAGTGCAACATTTACATAGGTATAAATAACTTAACAATTAAACAAATCAATAAATATAATAGATATAGATATAGTATAAGTATGCGTGGATTGGAGCAACTCTCTTGCCTATCTGTCAAAGCTGGGCATCTGGACACGCGGCGGCGTGTAACCCTCGGGATATGGCACCAGCTGATTGTTGAGCACCCTCGCATTACGCCAGGTCTTCACCTTGTCCTCGGCATTGTCCGGCACACGCACTCCCTCGATCAGAGTCACCGCTGGGCCATCGACAACGCTGTGTGTGCTCTGGCCAATGGGATTACGATGGGGATTGGCCTGAACTGGGCGACGTGTGGGCGTGGCCGAGGGGGTGACAACTCCAGCACTGGCAGTTACCACCACGGAGTGTGGCATGTATGTCACATATTTCGATTTCTGTGGCAACGCGTTGTAGTTGTGCTTGGTGATCAGGTTCTGGGGAGGACGGGATCGATATCCTGCACCATTGCCAGGATAGGCACGTGTATCTCTGTTGAAGTACTCCATCGGCTCGGAGGCAGCATACTGCATATCGCTGGGAAAGCCCATTGGAGTACTCTGTGCCTGCCGCAGCACTCGAGGCTGTGATTCCACGGAACTAGCGTAGGAGTAGGGTTGCCATTGACGGTCCATGGCAAAGGAGAAGTTGTTGTTGTTGTTGTTGTTGTTGTTGTTGTTGTTGTTGTTGTTGTGCCGTGCTGTTGACTGCCCTGGGAAATAGACTGGTTGCCATGCGGCTCCTTCTCCCAGCTGACGTCCTCGCCGTGAGCTGATGTCGAATGCCTGCTGTTCCAACACCTTGCTCTGCGCCTTGGCCAACTGCAGCTGTATGAATTTGGCCTGGCGTTGCTCTGCCTCAGCCCTGCGTTGGCGATAATCCTGCAGCTGTTGTGCTAGCTCGCTTTGCTTCAGCAGCGCCGGCGTATGCTCAAAGTTCAGTTGTCGTCCGGTGCTCTTGGCCTGGATCACTGGTCGCTTCACATCCGAGCTGCGCACAAAAAATGAACCAGCTGCTGCCTCGGCCCGTGCCTTGCGACTGTTTTTGCCCACCAGAATCTCCACATCATCGCCTTGGCTGCCCTTGACGCTCACCACACGCACCTTGGACGGATCCAGATTGCGTCCAAAACGCAGCTCAGTTCGCAGCAAAGAAGGCTTTCCAGTGACGCTGCTGATGCTGCCGCTGCCATGCTCATTGCTGGCGTCTGCCACGCCCAAACAGAGGACAACGCACGAAATGAATGTTATAACACTCATACGCCCCGTTGTCGTTGTCGTCTTTGATGTCGTTGCCATCTTTTAGAGTTCGTGCGCTGTGAAATTGATGTAAAATTGTACCAAATTAGTGAGAGTTAATTGTGCATAAATCTTAGCATGTATTTATGAGTAAATTTACGAACGTGTGATTGTCATTTCATTGTTAACAACTTTACTGCAGATATGGCACACTAAATAAGCGCTCGTTTTGTTAGCACCTCAGAAGAAACAGTTAATCTCTATTTAAATCAAGAAATATACATGGCAATATCTCTCTAATATATAAGAAAATTTAAATATTTTGAAATTTTGAAAAGAGACGCTTCTTTTTGTAGATCTGATGAAGTGACAACTTTATTAACTATTTCAACAACATTATTTAAGTGTGTAAAATAAAATCAAAAATAACAATGAATGAATTGAAGAATACAAGAATACAAGGTAAGAATAAAATTAAAAATAATTTTAAGACTTAACAATATAATACAATTTTGTACATTTAAAATTCAAACATTTGTTTGAAAAATTGGGAAAACCCAAAAAGTAACCAATCGGATAAAAATGTATTAGAGTTAGTTAGCAGATTAATTAATTTTATTTAATGACTATAGAAAAATAGTAGATGCAGTACTGCAACCCAATGATACCAATGAATTGAAGAGTACAATGCACTCAAAGTTAAATGTTGAAACTAATTTCACTAAGGTTGGAAAACATGTTGTAATAAAATTTAAAAACATGTTTATAATATTGACAAATCATAAAATTTCGAAATGTTTGAGTAATGTTAAGTGCCCGTAAGATTTATCTACAGATAATTAAATATGAATCTTCAGATGCGATTTGTTAGTGTTTTCACGCCGGTTAATTAGCCTTGGCGATTCGCATTCGCTTTGTAGCATTCAACACCTCGTTGGATATTTGCTCATCATCATTGCCGGCTGTGCTAGTCTTAATTTAATTATTGACAGTCAGTCAAGCAGCCCGTCCGCCTGACTGAGTGCATCTGGTTGGGCTGACGCCGCTTTTCTTGATTTTATTGCATCTGCGTGTCCGTGTCGATGTGCTGGGCTCAGAAAGCGAAACAGCGATTAAAAATTGCAATGCTTAACTTTCGTTTGCCGCTGTTGTTGTTGCTGTTGATATTGCTTCTGCTGTGGCATGAGGAAATTGTCGGTTGCCAGCAAACACAAATTTTCCAGTCACGGCGACAATTCCTGACAGTTGCCGCAATAAATTGCATTGGCCACGCCCTTTTTATGACTGTCAAGCGTTGCGCCGTCTACAAACTACTTATCAAGCATTTGTTGACACTGCCGCAAAGTCAATGTCTTGTCTGAGACTAATGATTTTATTACCCACAAAAAACCAAGAAAGTTAAGAGTGCATGAATAGAAGAAAAATAATCAAAAATCTATTTTACCTTCAGATATTATTTCTTTGCCATGTTAAATTACTTTAAAGCTTAACAATTTAAATCATTTTTTAATTTAAGTATTTTAAATTATTTTAAATGCTAACCAAAATTTAATTTCAACTTGAATTATATTGTAAATATAATAATAATTTCCAAATAAAGGAAACAATATTATTAAAATTTATGTAGTATTTGCTATTGAATTTTTTTACCCACAAAAGTCCAAGAGGGTCAAGAAAGAATTAAAAGTCTATTTTACAGTCAGATAAAATAAATATTTATAAAAATAAAATATATATATATTTTAATTATTTTAAATACTAACCAAAATTTAATTTTAACTTAAATTATATTGTAAACATAATAATTATTATTCAAATAAATTAAACAATATTATTAAATTTACTAAATGAAAATGAAAGTAGTATCTGCTAGTCGAGCACTCTGAGCTAGTTCTGGTCTAATAACAGTAGTAATAATCTGTAACTTCTAAAACGCATTAATTGACATACTTTTAAATAATCTAATCACAAATTGGATCATGAACTCAAATGCTTTATCGCTCCCATTAATTTTTATGCATTTTTGTAATCTTAAAACTTCAATAGTATCCTATCAACTCTCAATCGATCAATTCGAAGATTATCTCACACTGCACACGCTCAACTTGACAACCGGCTTATTGGAGCTGACTGCAGATGTAATGATGATGATGCCTGCAGGGCGTACCCTCACCTGTCAATCGTAATGGTTTAAGTGTTGGCACATCGATTGATGGTCAAGTTGAGGTTCAAATTGGAGTTGGAGTTAAAGTTCCATTTATCGCAATTTGTGTGCGATCAATTTAAGTTTTGCCTATTGATTGGCCGCATAATTGGGCTGAATGAACTTGGATATTACGCATACGCCGCTATGTACGCTGTATACCGCTACCAACGAGCCACTAATGAGTGAAAATTGACTAAACAAAATGAGAAAAACAATTAAGCGAATTGTGGATTGTGAATTGTGAATTGCAATTTCAATAAATGCGCACGGCAAAGTTCACGGCACGACCACGACTTGACGACTCGAAGACTCGACGACTCTGGTAATCTGGGTAACCACCGCAACATTGGTAGTGCTCGTGGCCCAAACTCAAACTGGGAACTTCGGGGACTTTCACTTTCGACTGAACGCTCAACGGCGACGCGGCTGAGCGCACCGCGCTCCCAGATGAACTCGCCCCGCTACCGCTGTCAGTTGTTGTTGTCGTTTATGTTGTTGTTGTTATTGTTGTTGTTGTTATGAAATCGTCGCAATCATCGCGCACTGTAACAACAAAAACAAGTTTTACTTTTTGCACAACAACAATAACAAGAAGTCAACGCTTGCTATTGAGCGCTTGCTCTCTTTTTCTTTTCAGCCTTTCGTTGTTGGCCAGCGTTTTTAGGCCGCTGGCCGGTAACAACGCCAGTTCCAACACCAACATCAGCAGCAACAGCGCTGACGCTAGCAGCGCAGTCGGCGTCTCACGCGACTTCAATGTCACGGCACAGCCGCAGTCGCAGTCAACGTCTCAGTCAGCGTCGCCGTCGCCGTCGCCGTCTTCGTCACCTGGTGCTTAAGTTTTTGAGGCATCGGCGTTGCGTCTTCGTAGCGTCAGTTTATGTGTGTGGTTTTTTTTTCTTTCATTTTTGCTTTTTTGGTCACTTTTGTTCAATGAAAATTACATCATTTCAAGTTTGGAGTGTTCGTGAAGCGGGACAGGAAATGCGACTGAAGCCATGTCAAAGTCAGCGTCAGTCTTGGCCAAGATGATATAAAATGCGCTGCTGGATTGTTGTTAAGTACTTAAGTATGTTGCAAGGCAAACTGCAATTATTATTATGTATGTGCAATTTATTTGAAACTTAAACAGTTATATCTTTTGGCCAACTAACATGATCTCTCAGCTGGCATTTACATAGACGCATTTACTTGACAGGCGGAGCACATTTAATGATGGGCTTTCTCAGCGAAGGCGTGCCATTTGCCATTAATTGGGTATTACGTTAATAGCATTTACCAGTCAGTCGCATAGCAGTAATTGAGCACAATTGCGGCCAACAGTGATACCAATCACTGACCTGT
Organism: Drosophila kuntzei; assembly: GCA_035042165.1. NCBI lineage: Eukaryota > Metazoa > Arthropoda > Insecta > Diptera > Drosophilidae > Drosophila > Drosophila kuntzei. The sequence continues at coordinate 2,281,430 of JAWNLU010001684.1, read as the reverse complement.
TCATTGACTTTAGTTCACTTCACTTCAGTTCAGTTCAGTTCAGTTCGGTTCAATTTGGGTTGAGTTCGGTTCGGTTGTGTCAGCTTCTGACTGCCATAGAGAAAACTCTCACTTTTATTGCATCAATGGCTTCTAGGGAGCGGGCCCTTGTCAGCGTGTCAATCAGCAAAGGCAACTTCCAGCTCCGTTTGGCAACGTTGTGCGCATTTTTAATTGATCTGGCAACAATGAATGCATTAATATTACGTATACGCCCCAAACAACAACTTGAGTCTATTCTCTTTATGTGAGCTGCATTTAATGCATCCAAAATCAAAGTTGTTGTCCAATGTCATTGGTAGTCCAGCCAACAGTTCAGGCCAACAATCGAATGGCAGCTTATTGTTGTTATCAGCGATTGTTGTAATTTTTATGTGGTTGCTGCCCGTGTTGTTGTTGTTATTATTGTTAATGCTATTGTTGTTGTCATGTGCAAAATGCAAATGTGTCTGTGCGGTTAATGTAATTTTCTGTTGCTGCCGTTGTTGTTGATGCTTGCCGGGGTTGTATTAATTTCACTTTTACTTTTTATGATTAACAATTCCCACCCAAAAGTGAGAAACTTTACATGATTTTTTTTTAATTTTTTTCACTTATAAATATTTGTACTTTTCGTTGTTGCTGCTGCAATGAAATGTGAAATTTCAAAGATCGTAAAGTTAAAAGATGCTGAGGCCCTCTCTCGACTGCTCATTTCTTAAATTTTTAATGCTTTTTTCTTCTTACTTGTTGTTTTTTATTATTTTGTTTTGCTTTTTTGCCAGCATCTTTAATTACACATGCTGGTTACTCATCACTGTCTGACACTTTTCGTCTTAAGATGAGCCTCTACTGTCCATCGTCCATCGTCCACCGTCCACTGTCCATTCACCGTCTACATGGTTTGTCTATGGTTTGGGTTTGGGTTTTGGGCTTGGGTTTTTTGCGCCCAAGTGTCGCAACTGAAAGTGAAACTCTTTTTACTTTCTGACACATTAAGTATCCGTCAAGTCAAAGGTTCGTGGGTTTTGATGGATATTGCCTGACACACAAAGTATCTGCCATCTTTTATACTAAAACCCACGCATAAATGCAGCATTTTGTAAGCCCCTTTTTAAATGCGAAGGGCACTCAAAGTGTTGCAAAACTGCGTTGCATTCAAATGAAATCAATTGCCATGAACCCCACCTGTATTTAAAAGTTTTGTAAACACTATAACAATTATTTTCTTCTAACAACTCACATATTATGTTAAATAGATATTTATTTATCATTACAAAAGCAACATAAACTCACATTTTAATTTAGACGCTCGAAATGGTATGTTGCTGATGTTAACTAGTCCAATGTTGTATTTTTTTTAGCTTGCCGTTCCTTTGTGCCGTTGCAACAACAAGCGGCTTTAATTTTGTATCTTTGTATCTTGTTTCTGCCAACGAACAGACGAAATGTGCGACAGATCGCAACGCGAACCGAAATACAACTGAACGCAAATGAAAAACTTTTGCTAGCAAGTAAAAAAGCATCGAGCTGGAAAACAGCGGCTGAAAAAAAAAGTAAAAATTATTATGCATACATACATATGTGCATATGTATTTAAGTATGTGTGTTTGGAGGCCGACACCAACAGCAACAGCAACAAAGGCAACGGTAACAAAACAACAACACGCACATTCACCCATACACACACACAGAGACTGCTGACAGCGACGTCGGCAGAGGCAACAGCTGGCCAAAGAGATTGAGAGACTCGAGTCGGAGCTGGAGCTTGGAACGGGCGTAGCGACGTGCAAGCGGTGCGGGGGCAGAGACTAAACGCCAAACCAAAGCATGCCAAAAAAAAAGGTAAAATACGCGTCCAAAATGAGCGAACAATTGCGCAATTGCGACAGTAACAACAACAACAACAACATTGCTAACAACAAGAGCAAATTCAGAGTCGAGATTTTATATCGTTTCTTTTAGTTGTTGGCAATCGTTTGTATCGCATCACCGAATGCAAGGGATTGAGGTGATTTTTATCTGTGATTTATTATCGTGACGAATACGCATTTATAATATCCATCAAATGGGAAAAAGATGGCTTAATTATAGGTAATATACTGATGAAGATCACGGCTAATTTTGTGTATATCAAATGAGTGTTACCTCTTCCTGATAGCAGGGTATTTTCTATGAAAGTACTGTTTGCACTCAAAGTTATCATAAGCTACATTTTCCTTTATACCTATTTCTAATCTAGGAAATGCAATTGAGTTTTGAAGCAGTTAAGCGAGTTATACTGTATATCTTTCATATGGCCTACACTTTAATATTATTTATTTTTCCTACAAAGTAGAGCTACTCACCTTAAGTTTATTGAAATTTAAAATATCTTGGTAGCTTCATTTTCGAAGCACTTAGATTATATATTGATCTGCTATTTTATAAACACGATTACAATATAAACTAATACAAATTATACTTAAAAATATTGAAAGTTAATTAAATTTTTACTTTCAAGGTAATACTCTTTAAGCTCAGATTAGATTATACTAATTAGATTCATTCTCCACATAATTTAACAATATTATTAAATGTCATTTAACATTATACGAACCAAAGAACCCCAAGACACATATTAAATTAAGCACAGAAATTAAATTTTGCTATCAAACAGCATGACAGTTCAACAGATCATAAATTTTGATTTTTTGCCAGCAGCTTTACAAACTTGTCAAGACAAAAAAATAAATGTATTTAGTGTGAGTTAAGTTAATTTTCTAAAATTTTACGAGTAAGTCATATGAGCTTTCTTAATATGGGAAAAAGTGTAATCAACAAAATTTTATTCACCCAAGAAAACCACTAATGATGTAAGTCTCAACTGCCTATCCCGGGTATTACGTATATGGGGAGGTAAATATTTGATAAGAATTGGCCATTAAATCGAACTACGAGTATGCAACATAATTAATAGCTTTCGATGCGGCCAATACGGGTTTCCTTTCAGTTTTACTAATCGGCTAACAGCTGGGGAACTTAACTTGGCCAAGATGCGAAGTTGATTAGTTTAGGTGAGATTGACAAATCATCATTTGACAGCCATGGATGCTAAAGAGTCGTCAATTCGTCGCTTCAACCCAACCGCCTTCCTGCCTACGAGTACCTCACTCATCGCTCCTTCCGCCCAAATACCGAGTGTTGCACGGTTCGTCGGCTTTAGATGCATGCCGACTGATAGCGGACAGAAAAATAATTGCCATGCGCCGCGGTAGTTAACGAAAGTGGCCAGAAGTAGGTGTGTTCCAATGAGCTGTGTACCTTGTTTAAGATGCTGAGATACAGATACAAATCCAAGTCAGTCGCGTCACATATATGTACATAAACACACACTCACACGCATGCCAGACACTTAGTTTAACTTTTTATTAGCAATTTTCGCAATTTTCATAGCTCTTTTTTTTTGTCGTTTATTTGTTGGTGCGGCTTTTGAATAAAAAGCTTTTTTTTAATTAACAAAAATTTCACTTTTTTGTTAGATTTAATATTAAATAGAATGAGCGGCGGATGGATGTATGTACATTGCACAGCTCTTAGACAACAATTAATATATTTATGCACGGGAGATTTCTAGCTTATTGTTGGTGGACTGAGACATCGGTTGATCTGCTTGCTCCTCGGAAGAAGTCATGTCTATATTCATATCTGGCTGGAAACTCAGTTGACCTGCTTGCTTCTCTGATGGAATCATATCCGTATCCTGCGCAATGACAACGCCTCTTGTGCCCAATTGAAAGCAACCGAACTTATACTCATAGATCTCACTGAAAATAATTTTGAACACCAATGAAGCGCATAAATTGAGAGTGTTGTCCATATCCACAATTTCAATGTTTGAAAGACGCAGGCAGGTGAACAACGGAATAGGTAAAATCAATGGTGCACAGAAATCCGGCATATTACGCGCCGAGAGTCCGAAACTTGTCAACAATTGATCATTCGACTCGATGAAAATTGTCACACCAAATATCCTCCAATCGTACTCGATCTTAACACATGTGGTCTGATTTACAACACCCAAACCCATTCCCAGACAGCACTTGCAAGAGTATTCCTCGCAGGCACAAGGTAGTCCCATGCTGGGCAACTGCACGACATTGTCATTTACACTTGGCGAATTAGCTTGTCTCGATGAACGCAGGTGTATTGCTCCCAGTAGTCTTGGGTCCATTTCCTGGCCATTAGAAGGATTAAAGAGAACAATCCGTGGAGCTGACTTTGAGTAATACTCTGCGTATACGCAATGCATCATTAAAATTGCCAGCAGGCAAAGCGGTCCAAGGTGATCCATTTTGTTGACTATTTACGAAGCTGTGCTCCACTTGGCGTAGACTGTTGTCCGGTGGGAGGCTGTCTCGGTGCAGTGGGATTTTCCGTAGCCCGTGAGTACGTGTTTTCCCCCACAATTGTCCAAACAGAGTGTGCATTTCGTTATTTGGCCCCATTTCATTACATTTGCTGAGTTCTAGATGCTTTACCCCGTCAACTAAATGGTGTGGAAAATGTTTATTAACTTCAATTAGTGATGCTTTAGACTGTTTTGCATACCACAAAACTGGGTTTAAATATGTCAATGCTAGATTCCCGTGAATGATTACTTACTCGTCTAAATAATGAGCAGTTCGAAGCTGTTACCTCTGGCCCGATAAGACGACTGTTTTACATTTTAACGATTGTCAGTCAGTTGTTACGTCTGTTGGAAATGCAAATGTAACTAAATTGCACACTTCACACTCGAAAATGTGTCAAAATTACATGCGATGCGATTTACGCAAACCAATGCTAGGTAAGTAACTACAACAACAACCATAATACCAACGACAACAACAACAACCACAGTAGTCATCCAAAAGATATTGTCATCGACATCGCAATCCGTAACGGACGATGCTTTCAAAATGACACTGACAATATTGTGCCGTAAAAGGCTTTTAAAATCATATTTGGTCTTTCTTTATATTGTCATAAATTCGGCAGCAACAACAACAATAATAATAACAACAACAAGTGCAACAAAAGAAACAGTCTGTATTTTTCCTCAATGATTTGTTGATTTATTTTATTTCTTTCAATATTTTTGTAAGCTCCAGCGGAAATTTAACAATTCCAGCAGTTTCTTATGTTTGTCTATCTTTAATTGACAACTTGTCAACAGACGACCTTGTATTAGTTCAAAACCACTAAAATATGGTTGGAAAATTTATTATTTTATTACACATGTACATATGTACATATTTATACATGTATGAGTAAAGATGCGGGACAACTCCAAACTCAAGGCAATAGCTGTCGTAGGTCAAGCACCTCCCACATAAGATAGCCTATACTATGCACTCTATACATAGAAACTGAGTATCAAAGAGTTGAACAACTTTTGTGTCAGAAGGACACATACCCGATTTTTTGTATTTGTTCTTTAAGATACATATGTACATATATCAATCTAACGAGCCGGGCTCTGTAAGGGTATTAAATCTTCGACGTTCGAAGATAGCCTACCGTCTAGTTAAGTTGAATTATTGATTATCTATCGTCTAATATTTACAACGAGATGTAATAACTTACTAAAAGAAACTGAGAAAAAGAAAATTCTAAAATTAACGTTTAAATTTGTGCCCGCTATCAAAAGCTGGCAGCTATAGTTTGCAAAAATTACTCAACTACGTTTGCGCTATCGATATTTTATTCAAACCTGCCGACCATTTGGAGTTAAAAATGGTCTTGGCGCGCATTATGAACATAGAATTAAATCGTCTATGAATTGTTTAATTTTGCCATAATCTTATTATTAACAAAACCCTTTACAATTGATAATTTTTATGAATGTTGTGTGTTCGGCATTCTTCGAGGGGTTAAGTTGTATAATTTTATTCTAAATCCAGTATTTGAAATTCGACTAAATAGGCAATTTGATCTGAATATGGAAATGGAGCTTTTCTGGGAACACGGTTTTGAGGACCCAAGGCTGCCACAGGGTTCAGAATGTGCTGCCAATTTGGCCATTTCATAGCTAGCTGAAAATGCATCTATTTTTAATATACATTTGAAATTAAGCTAAGCAAAAATGATTACACAAAATAATGGTTATGTTTTTTAGCTATTTTGTTTTGAAATTTAACTATTTTCCGGATGGTTTCCAGTGTAGCCAATTCAGCTTTTTTCCCGTCAGATCTGGCGTTTTTCGACTAGCAAAGGCGGGAAAAATTGTGATCTAACGGGTGACGGGAATTCTAGCTTTATTGAAAGTTGCAAAAGCTTTTATTTGGCTTTTACAAATTTTCTGGCAGCAGTCGTAATATCAAATCATGGCATCAAAACAATAAGTCCTTGGAAGTTAGAGACTAAACAGTTTACTTAAACTTTAAGCTAAAATTTTGTATGAAACCATCGTTGTAACTCATAAAAATAATGATGCAGTTCGATTCTTGGACCCGAATTAGGGGGAAACCGTTGAGTTTGTGCATAAAATTAACTGGGACAAACCAATTCTACAGAGCTGAGGGAGATGAAGGTTTTGTTGAGTTCGACAAATTGTCTTTCACTAATTGAAAATAAAAAATTCAACTAAAAACTACAATGGCTTTTTATCTGTATGTTTTTAATAATGTTCTAGCTTTTTCTAGCTATTTTTAAACGTTGAAATAGCTTTTTCCGGTCCTGAAGAGTTGGCAACACTGATGCTTTTCCATTTCAAACAGCTATACTTTCCTCCAAAAAGCTGGCAACACTGTGTCAAGTCCACAGCAGAACAGAACCCAACGCAGCAAATTTTGTTGTGTTCCACAGCGAAGATGTTTAAACTCGGTTAAATTATACATAAACAGTACATTAGTACGCGATTCAGCAAGTAAAACTATTCGACACACCACGTACCATCGTTAGTCATAATAATATGGGCGATTTCTTCAAGTCGCTTAACTTTAACTATTTTAACAACACCACATCTAGCAACGTTGAAGAAGATGTTGGTAACGGGGGAGGAGGAGGAGGTGTCAGTGGTTCCACAGTCAATAGTGGCAGTTTGGACAATGATTACGTTGGCCAATTTGTTGAAATTGGTGGACAAAAGCTCCGAGCGAAATGTGTGATAGCAGAAGGTATAAAATATAAGCAAAATAAAATAAACACTTGCATTTGATACCCCCAGACAAGTGCATAAAAATCAATAGGAAGTGAAGACAAAAACATGGGTGTCATCTGTGCATCCCAAAAGGCAGGTGCATTGCATAAAAAAGACAAACAAAAAGTATGAGAAGTGTGTTGCATCTAAACAGACGACAGTGACACCTCAACGTCAGTTACGGGCTCTTTGTTTACGCTTTCTGATTTTCGCATTTGAAACATAATGGAAAACTTGTTGCTTTGTTAATGAGAGTGAGATGTTCACTCTGCATTTGTGTTGGTGTTCAGGTTGTGGTTGAAGTTGAAACGTTCTTTTCCATTCTCTTTTTTGACCCATGAGTCATGCCTTTGCACTGAAACACACAAACACACACACACACATACAACACAGTCGCTACTACTCAAAATTTCCAAGTTCAATTTTGTCTTATATAAATGCATACATAGTATATGATTCTACATGCTATACATATAATTATAATAAAAATGAGCTTCAGTCATTACTGAAATGAACGCCCCCGCTTATCAGTGCTTGTTATCATTCTACCCTTCCTTCACAGGCGGCTATGCGTTTGTGTACGTTGCACAAGATGTGAAAACTGGCACAGAATACGCCCTCAAGCGCTTGATCGGTGCCGATCAGCAGGCCTGCCATGCCATCAACAATGAGATTATGGTCCACAGACAACTATCGGGACATGGCAACATTGTCACATTCGTTGGCTCCAACTGCATTGCTCCGACTGCCCAACAGGGTGCACAATTCTTGCTGCTGACGGAACTGTGCAAGGGTAAGTTATGGAATGATGTTATCTGCTCCATAAAACTCTTCTTATCTCATTTGTTTGGTTCATAGGCGGCTCGCTCGTAGACTGTTTTAGAATGGACAATGCACCGCTCGATCCGCCCGTCATCCTGCGCATCTTCTATCAAATGGCACGCGCCGTCGCCCACATGCACACACAAACGCCCCCCATAGCACATCGTGACATTAAGGTAACCAACCCACTGATAATTCAAATATTAAGACAAATTCCACTATATACTAATTTAATCTTTATATAAATTCATCGACAGATTGAAAACTTCCTCATTGGCAGTGATAAGCAAATTAAACTCTGCGACTTTGGTTCATCCAGCAAGGAGTTGCTTTCGCCCACATTTGAGTGGAGCGCCCAACAGCGTAACATGCTCGAGGATCAGCTGAACTCAGTGACCACGCCCATGTATCGCGCTCCTGAAATGCTAGACACCTGGTCCAACTATCCAATTGGTTCCAAGGCTGATGTTTGGGCACTGGGATGCATTTTGTATTTCCTTTGCTATCAAAAGCATCCTTATGAGGATGGAGGCAAGCTGCGTATCATTAATGCCAACTATATTCTGCCGCCAGAGCAGCGTTATCATTGCTTCCGTGAGATTATCAAAGGCTGTTTTAAAGTGAATCCAGCGGAACGTTTTGACATCTCAATGGTGCTGGAGCGGTTGGCAGCCATTGCAGAGACACACAATTGGTCACTCAAGGGGCCTTTGGATTTGCGCGGCATACCAATTGGAACTTCTCCATCCGAGAGCCCATCGAGATGTGTGCCAGAAACGAGCCGTTCCGAGTTCTATACTGACAATGCAACTGCCACAGCCATGCCCGCGCCCACGCCGTCAACCAGTGTGCCACAAGCGAGTGCCAGTGCTGCTCCCAGCCATGGCAATGGCAGCTTGTTATCCTCGCTGCGTGGCGGTGCTGGGACGCTATTCAAGAATCTGAAGGACACCTCGACCAAGGTAATGCAAACTATGCAGCAATCAATCGCACGCAACGATTTGGATATAAGCCACATCACATCGCGCATTCTGGTTATGCCCTGTCCCTCGGATGGTTTTGAGTCCACCTACAAAACGAACAATATTGAGGATGTGCGTCTGTCGCTGGAGAGCCGATTTGCACCGCAAAAGATAAGCATTTATAATTTTGGAGCACGTACTGTGCCACGCCTGCCGCCTCCAGTGCGCACTGTGGAAGCGGGCTCCGTATACGGTTGTCCGCAGGCCCATGCACCCAATCTGCAGGTGAAAGTGAAGAATAACAAATGCGTTAATATCTCCTATAATCGATTTTCTATTGCAGGGACTCTTTAATGTGTCGGCGGATATGTACAACTTTCTTAATGCGGATCCCAAATCCGTTGTCATTGTGCAAACAGGCGACTCCGGTGGATGCACAGCAGCCACTGTTATTTGCGCCCTACTAATGTACGCCGGATTGCTGCATGAGCCGGAAGATGCGGTCCAGGTGTTTGCCGTCAAACGGCACACCATCAATTTGCGTCCCTCGGAGTTTCGTTATCTCTATTACTTTGGGGACATTCTGCGTCCTATACCACTGTTGCCGCATTACAAGAACTTCAACCTGGTTTCGCTCAGTTGCCAGCCGGTGCCACGCATGACCAAGGCACGCGATGGCTGTCGCATTTACATGGAAGTGTTCTGCAATGAGAAGCTAATGCTTAGCACACTACAGGACTACGAGAAAATGCGGTGCGTTGTAGAGTTTGTTTTTTTAGTTATTCAATTGTCTTAATTCATATTTCCCAAATCTCTTTCTTAGACTGCATCTAGCGGGTCCTGGCAAAATTGTGTTGCCCATCAATTTAACAGTCTGCGGCGATCTGACTATTGTATTGTACCATGCACGCAATGCCCTTAAAGGCATGGTGCGTCCACAGGGCCTTAAGATTTGCCAGTTCCAAATCAACACTGGCTTTGTGCCAGAGCCTGAAACTCTAATTACCTTCAACGCACACGATCTTGATGATTTGCCCGATCCCGAGCAGGTTCCTCCGCACTTCTGTGTGTCGCTATCGTTGAGTGTAACTGAATCAGAGACTCCACCCAGCCATAAGCCCCCTTGGCTGCCCGCCAAGACCAAGCGCGCTGCCCAAAATTTGTTCAGCTCCGATTTGGAGTATGGCGAGATGCTCGATAACTTTGGTAAGCACATAATATTATTTAATTTCATTGTTCATTGTTTACAATATCAATTGTTATGTTGATTTTGTAGTAACCAAACCCAATACACGTTCCTCACCGCCGCCGTCTGTTAGAAAGCCGGAACGGTCTGGTTCTCCGCTGGTTTTACCTGATGTTACCGAAATTGCTCATGATGTCCCTGCTGCAATGCCAGAACCCTCGCCACCAATCGATTTGCTCAATTTAAATCAGCAGCCGAGTGCAAGCGCCGCTTCCGCTGCCGCTAATCCTCTGGCAAGCGCAATGCCCAGTTCGGACGCCAGTTTTGATCTGTTGGGCGCATTTGGGGATGATGACTCTACGGGCATTGGATCGGCACCTATTCCAGACGTGTTGCCCCCGCCACAGGCTGCACAACAGCCCAAAATCAATACCGATCTCTTTGACATATTTGGGTCAATTGATCAGAACAGCGGCATCGGCACTCCAAATCTGAAGCCCACCACCAGCACAAACCTGCCGCCCTTTATAGGGGCCGTGCCCACCCTTGTGACACCACCAGCTGCGTCCAGAAAGGAGCCGTCGCCAACGCAACCACAAAAACCATTGGATCCATTTGCTGACATTGCCAACCTGGCTTCAGACCTTAACATTAACTTTAATCGCAACACGCTTGGAGCCAAATCGGCAAGCACCACTCCCGTAGGGCACAGTCCGCAACCGACGCAGTTTTCCAGCCCCACGCACAAATCAGTGCCAAGTCCTTCCCAACCTCAGGCACAGCCGAAACCCCAACCGCAGACACAGCCACAGCCGTCGTTTGCCAAGGCACAAACGCAGTCACAACCCCAGGCTGCTCAATCACGTCCGGACTATAGCCGTACCCATTTCGATACGCCCAAGTCAGGCCAGCAGTCCGCTGCTGGAGGAACGAAGAGCTCAGATATATTTGCGGATATTCTTGGGCAACAGGGATACTCCTTCGGCAGTAAAATGCATCACGGACCACGTTCCATCAACGAAATGCGTAAAGAGGAGCTGGTTAAGGACATGGATCCCAAGAAATTGCTTATTATGGAATGGGTAAGATCTATTAACCTAAACCAAATTCTAATTGTCAGCTAATGATTATCTCTTAAACCTTTGCAGACGGATGGCAAGAAAAACAACATACGCGCCTTGCTTTCCTCCATGCATACGGTGCTCTGGGAGAATGCCAAATGGCAGAAATGTGAAATGTCAACGATGGTAACGCCGGCTGAGGTTAAGAAGGCCTATCGGCGCGCCTGTCTGGCAGTGCATCCAGATAAGGTCTGTTTATAAACTGAATTATTAAAGAATTTCCGTATCCTAATTGAGTTATTCTTTTACAGCATAATGGAACCGAACATGAGGAAATCGCCAAGCTCATATTTATGGAATTAAATAACGCGTGGACGGATTTCGAGAACGATGCCACGCAGCAAAATATGTTCAATGCTTAAAGCTATACCTATGTATATACATATAATATATATAGATATATATATATACATAGTCTTAACTTTCCTTCTATTAGCTGAAAGTAGTTTAAATCCATTTAAGAGTGTAAGCTTTAATTTGTAAAGTAAAAGTATTTGTGTATGCCGCATAAGGCGTACACATTTTAGTTAGCCCTAAATGAACCCGAGTTGAAATTCTAAAATATTTATGGACAATTTACTTAATTTTGTAATTAAAACCCAGCCGCCCACATTCCCATAAATGCACAAAAACATCACTGTTTTCTGAGCATAAAAGAAGTGAAGTGAATAAAACGGGTATTCAAACTATTTATTAAGAGTATCCACAATGAAAACTGTCGACAATATTTAAAAATTCTTTGGAAAACCATATTCAATCAATTTCAAGTGTGCTCTTTGCTTTGTTTGTTATAATCAATTGTTTGTTAAATTCAATAGACAACATACAGATCAATTAAAATTGGCGTTAGATACAAATATGACCTGGTCCCGACCCAATATGTGATTATGATACACGCCTATGCAAAAAACGGAAACTGAATAAGTTTATATGAATAAATAATATATATACGAGTACACAGAATATATATAGAAAGATTTGTAAAAGATTATCGTAGAGGATGAAGATGTGTGGTAGACCAATCCAACTCTACTATATAGAATATAAAACGCTTCACTTACTGTTACTTTAAAAGTTCTTTAATTTCAGCATTTAAAATCGATCCACACATACTCAGATAAATGTAATAAATTCTCTATGCGTTTCTCTGCGAAGTGGAACTGTTTGTAAATTATTTATTTTCTTATTGGGGTTGTCATGTTGATCCCTTAACGATTCTGCCAGCCACAAAAACGGATTTAATATTGCGATCATCGCCAGTGTAGATGAATTTCTCAAGAAGCTCATCCACCGTAAGCGAACGATGAGGATTCTCCAAGACACTTACGTCCACCAGCAAAGCATCAAATTCCTTGCCCACAGCAAAGTTGCCAGTAATGTGATCAAGGGACAATGCCTTAGCGCCACCCAGAGTAGCCAGATAGAAAGCCTGCTTGTAGGACAACTGCTGATAGTTTTCTTGCGGACACTTGGCTGGTCCCGTACCGCGAATATCCTGTCTATTGAACACATCAATATGCTTTGAGACATCTAACGCGCGTGCTAAGGCATGCAATATAGAGACGGAATTTCCACCAGCAACATCTGTTCCTAGGCCGACTGTTACTCCAGCTTTGATTAAGCGCTGGACGTCGCAGAGACCAGAGTTCAGATTTGTATTGGAAGCGGGACAATGAATAATGGACGTGCCACGCTCCTTAAGCAGAGCAATCTCATCATCCTCCAGATGTACGCCATGTGCCATAACAGTCTATCAATCAGACAAATATTAGATTAGATAAGGACTTTGCACGAGTAATTAATAATGGAATCTAACCTTTTTGGTCAGCAGTCCGGCTTCGTCATAGGCCCCGGCATAACTGGTATTAAACATGTAATTCACAACCTTGATCTCTTGCAGATTTTCGCTGATGTGGCTCTGTACATGGAGATCATACTTTTTGGCAATATCCCCCAGCTGCCGTAGTAGTTCCTTGCTGCAACTTAGCGCAAATCGTGGAGTTATTGTGGGCAGAACTAGGGGACTATTCAGCTTTTGTAATTCCGCAACGAAAGTCTCGGTTCCCTTCACCGCTTCCTCAGTCGTTTCACTGTGGGGCAAAGAAAATTAATTTAATAATTGATAAAATGCGTGTCATGTTGCACACTTACACATAGTAATCGGGACTGTTGCAATTGGAGCAGACTTTGCCAATCAGAGCGCGCTGACCTTGACGCATTGCTTCCTGGGCCAAGATCAGTGTGGATGCCAAGTCGTTGGTGGCGAAATAGGAAGCCAAAGTGGTGCCGCATCGAAGTGTTGCTTCCTATAGAGTATCAAGTTATCAGCTGTTGTAACTAAGTGTAATGAGTGAAGTGTGAGAATGAAATCCCATCATTAAAGATCGGAGAGCACATTATCGTTATGTTATTTATATACATATGAGTGTGTGTGCGTGTGTGTGTGTGTGCAAGTAATGTGATAACATATTACTGATAAGACAAACTAACAATAAATCTTGTTTATCAAGTGTATTTACCACAACACTCCTGTAGACCCGCAGAGCGAACTCTTGGTCAACATACTTGGCCTCCGTTGGAAATGTATACGTATTGAGCCAATCAAGCAATGGAACACTCATTCCCAAACCAATCTGGGCATATTGTGGAGCATGAATGTGTCCATCACAGAAGCCAGGGCATAGAAACTGATATTGCGAGAGTCGCACTTCTGTCAACGACTTGGGATCGAAGCTGTTGGTGGACAACCAGTTCTCATAATCATTGCCCACGCCTATTATCTGAATTAGATTTAATACTTGGTATCAAAAATAGTTGTCGAGAAGATCAATCTCGATTCCTACCTTTCCATCTTGAACAGCAACAAAACCTTGCTCGAAGGATTCAAACTCATCGAATGATTTGGTATGCACAATTGTTCCACGGTAGACGGTTGGCATGATTACTTATCAACGTGCTTTTAGCCCCACGACGATCCAAAACGAAATGAAGCACTTGATAAACAAGTATTTAAATTGATTCCAGCGAGCTTTAACATTCGAAGTGATTGGCAACGCCAAAAAAACCGCTGTCGTTGTGAATGGCAAAGTATTGATCGACGGTTTAATCATTTTTAATTGAATTAAATTTCACATCTGCTTATGAGCAGATATGATATGTCTGTGTGGCACTGCCAATAAATTTGTAGCACTTATGTACATAAATTGAAATAAATATTATAAGAGATCACACACTTCACTATGTAGGTATGCAATATATTTAAATTAACTAGTAAACGTAGAACACAAATAGTTACATACAACTCGAGAGAAAATGCTCGCAAATGTAGATTTAAAAAAAACATTTCAACGGACAATTTTACAATAGCTTATTTTTTAGAAGCCCTGAAACGCAAGTGCTAAAAGCAAATAACGATTACCGTTGAAACTGTGCTTTCATGTCGTTCTTCATTTGCTTCTGCCCTGATTTTTTTTCAGTTCCTTTAGTTAAAGTTTAAACGTATCATCGACTGCACGTGTGTTATTGTATTATTAAATTCAATATGAAATTATTTAATGAATACAGCTCGGAAGATGAAGGCAGCGATGCCGAAATGTCAAAGCTGGCTGCGAATTCTGAAGAGTCTGATAAAGAAGAGGAGGAGGAGCAGGAGGTGGAGGAGGAGGAGGAGGAGGGGGAGGTAGAGGAGAAAGGAAATGTGGAGCCGGAGGAAATGGACACCGACAACTCGGAATCAACAGCCGAAGAGGAAATGCCAGCAGGCTCTGGACATCCATATCCCACACCGCCACCAGATGCGGTTGCCAATATGTCGTTGGGAAATGGAATTAAGAAGATCCACATTGAAAGTTTAAAGTTGAAGAAGGAAAAGCCTAAAACCAAAATGGCGTCGACAAAGAAAACGATGCCAACAGAGCAGGTGAAAATGGTGAAAAAGGGGAGCACCATTTCCCTAGCTATGTCTGCCATCGAAGCTTTGTCCAATCGTTCCGGCTCCTCAGTGCAAGCCATAGTCAAGTACATTAAATCTACCGATTACGAAGTGACCGATGAGCGACGCTTTTCCAGGCTGCTGCTGAGAGCGCTTAAGGCGGCTGTGATCAAAGGCGACATAATACAGGTGAAGCGTTCGTTTAAGCTTTCAGAGGCGTCCAAGAATAAGTCCAAAGCCTTAGAGAAAATGAAGGCTAAAATTGAAAAGAAGCTGGAAAGAGAGAATCAAAAGAAGGCAACGATAAAGCCAAAGGCAACAGCAAAGGTGAAGACTGATAAGCTAAAGGCGTCGGAGCGCAAGACTAAGGTTTATATATATATATATATATACATACATTCTTCCCGAACGATATTTGATCTTTTGTCCTTACAGCCCAGCAAAAAGGCGACAAATCCAAAGCTGGCCACAGTTGCGGGAAATGCCAAGGCGACAGCCGCTGTCGAAGCTCAGGCCGCACTCGATGAACCTGAAAAGTCCGCTCAAAAAGCGAAGCCAATGAAAGAAACAAAAGAAACAACAAAAAAGGCAACAAATACTAAAACAAAGCCGGTTCGTAAATCCATTGGCACCCTGGCACAGCCAAAGGGCAAGCAAAAGGTAGCTGCCAAATCTATTAAAAAGCTCGTCGCAGGAAAAAGCATCGAACAATTTAATGATGAAGTCGATGCCGCTGGATACACGGATCTGGCGCCAACAGATTCGTCAACACCGATTAACACTGTCAAACAGAAACGCAAGGGACGCGCTGTAAATTAACTTAATTAATTTAACTTATACATGTTTTATTTTCAATTCCTTAATGTTATTTATATGGAGTAGTGTTCTTTTTTCGTGCTGAATGTATTTTATATTTCATGTTAAATGTGTATCATATTTTAAAGTCCCGTGATAAACACAAATAAATAGAAGAGCTTTAAAGCTTAAGCAAATTACATTTAGTTATTTAGCTATAATAAAGTAATAATAAAAATAAATAATAAAATAAATAAATCAATGAATATTTTTAATTCGAAATCCCAAAATTGAGCGAAGTTCTAAAAAAAAATATGCAAAGATTTTCAAAATTCTAACTACAAAAGTAGAAAAATTTCAAAAACAAATCCATTTTGCAGTCTGGCAATGGTCTTTTTGGGGACCAAGGCTGCCACACCTTTTTGGGCCCAAGGGTTGCCATATGTTTTCAAACTGTCGCAGCAAATACACAAAACGTAACACACACACACACACACACCAGTTTATTATTTACAAACAATGGGAAATAAACTAAATTCGATTGATTTGTGGGCTTATCATGGCGCCTAATTTCTAAATTATAGTATAAAAATGAGTTGATAGTGTTTAATGGCGTAATTATATCCAATTGTCCTAAAGTGCTCTTCGGAGAATCCAAAAGAAAAGTGTCTCACGCAATCCGCTGCCATTATTACTCAACATAAATTGCATATAAATAAATCGCACGCATTGCAATCTATAAAACTGGTTTTGCCCAAGTCGATTTCGTTTCTTGTGAAATGTAAGTATGATGAAATACGCACGAATTAATTGCATGTGGGAGTTGAAGAGGCTCGAGACATAACGGCAACATATGTGTGTGTGTACACATTATAGAGATCTGTTTGCACATTCATACGTAAATATAGTAGTGATATTAGCAATAATTTATTTATAAACAATTGACACGTACATGAGTTGAGTTCTGTATTTATTCACGTAAATTCCCCACATCCAAAGCTTTTTCTCCGCAAAAAAAAAAGGAAACAAAAGCAAGATAATGATTGCGCCAAAAGTATAAAGTTATTATCTGATTCTTCATTCAGCAGCGTCGCAGCTGATCAAAACAAATACATACAAACACACACACATGCATACATGCGTAGCTTACGTTTTGTATAGAAAACGAAGAAACAGTGCCAACAACGTCAAAATGCGAAAAACAAACAGAAGACATGGGTCAATAATGAGCAAAGTGTGGCAATGCCAATCAGACTTTTGAATGCGCTGCGTGATTCGTAGATATGAAAACTTTAACAATATGACTGACTGTAGGTGATGCAATAGAAATATGCCGAAACTGTAGAGAACAAGATACGGAAAGCTCTTCAAAAATACTTGCGAGCTAGTGCGTCTATGTGTGTGTCTGTGTGTGTTTAATGCCACAAAGCAGAACAAGTTATAAACAAATTTGAAAGGCAGCTGAAAACAAAAGCACAAAGTATGTGCATATGTTTGTATGTATGTACACATGTAACGAATGAGATGCGAAGCGGGGCCAAAAGCAAGTTAGCTAAATAAACTACATTCATGTGTGTGTAGTTACACATATAAGTACAGATATACATACATATATATATGTATGTATGTATGTATGTATGTAGGTACGTGAAGACTGGGCCAAAGCGCCAGCGTCCCCAAAATCGATTTTTATTCGTGCCAGTGACACAATAGGCGCACAGCGCACAACAACGGTTCAACGGATAACGTTCTGATTTGAGGAACTTTAAAGTTTTCTTTGTTCGTTTTGTGCAACATTGGTAAGGATATTAATTGTTTTAAGCTTAAATAATACGTATACGCCTCTAGTATAACATAAACTGTGTGAAAACACAAAGAACAAGCGCAGCAAACATAAACAAGCGTTTCAAGGTCGTTGCAAGCCAAAGAGGCCGAGCCAAAAATATAATGTATACGTTGAATGGCGCATTTGATGAAAATTGCAAGTGAAATATTTTGTGGTTTTCCATTTTCGATTGCTTACAGTTGGTGGTGAGCAGTGAATATGGAGTCCTTCTTGAGCCTGTTCGATCCGAATCAGCCGGATGATGGCTTCGATGAGGAGCAAGAGTTGAATGGCACCAGCAGCGGTAGCAGCGAATATGAAGTGGATGCCAATGCCAATGTAAGCAATAACAGCAGCAGCAGTAGCAGCAATATTACCAACAACAACAATAACAATAACAACAGCAACAACAACAACACAAAGAACAATCTAATCTTTGATTTTGAACAAGGCGCTCTGCCGCCAGAGCCGCAACTGGGCAATGTGGAGTACAAGTTAAAGCTGGTGAATCCATCAAAGCAGCGATTCGAGCATTTGGTTACACAAATGAAATGGCGACTGCGGGAGGGTCATGGGGAAGCTATCTACGAGATTGGCGTCTCCGATGCGGGTCATCTGCAGGGTCTCAGCGACAAGGACATGAATGCTTCTTTAACCACACTCAAGCAAATGGCACATCACTTGGGAGCCAGCACTTCTGTACTCAGGCGGAAGACCATTGCCGTTAGGCGATCCGTTGCCGAAGTGCTGGTAAGGAAGATACCTGACGACCAACACAACATTGAGGTACGCGTTGCGGTTCTAGGCGGTGCCGATGCTGGCAAATCCACATTGCTGGGTGTGCTCACCCAAGACGAACTGGACAATGGGCACGGACGTGCGCGTCTTAACATGTTTAGGCACATGCACGAGATTCAGTCAGGTATGAAATGAATCAAGCCTTCAGCAACATTCTCTAACTGCCTTCGAATTCCCCTTTAGGTCGCACTTCTTGCATCTCCCATGAAACTCTTGGATTCGACGCCTTGGGCAATGTGGTCAACTACAAATATAATGAAATGATGACGGCCGAGGAGATAAGCGATAGATCAACCAAGCTTGTAACCTTCATGGATTTGGCAGGCCATCGTCGCTATATGCGGACCACTGTTCAGGCTCTAAGTGGCTACTCGCCTCACTATGCAATGCTTGTGGTGTCCGCTGGCAGCGGTTGCAACGACACAACCGAGGAGCATCTGGCCATAGTGCGGGCACTTGATATGCCCTTCTTTATATTGATAACCAAAACTGATATTACATCGCCGGATGCCACAGTGCAGGAGTTGCGCACTCTGCTCACTACAATTGGATGCCGCAAGGTGCCATTTGTAGTCACCAATACGGATGAGGCCATTTCAGCTGGCTCAAATCAGGTCTCTGAGAATATTGTACCCATATTTTGTGTCTCAAATGTGACGGGCACTGGCCTGAATCTAGTCACCAAGTTTCTTTATGTGCTCTCGCCGGGCATAAGCAATGCTGAAAAGGATCGCCTCGAATTGGAGCCTTGCGAATTTCAAATTGACGAAATCTTTCGAGTTACCGATGTGGGACCAGTTGTGGGCGGCCTATTGGTGCAGGGTGTGCTCACTGAGAACATGCCCATGAAAATTGGACCATTGCCGGATGGTAGCTTCCATGCTGTCACTGTACACACAATACATCGCAATAAGGCGCCCTGCCGAGTGGTGCGAGCTGGCCAAAGTGCCTCATTATCGTTTACTCCAGCACAGGAGCTGCCATCGCTGCGAAGTGGCATGGTGCTATTAAGTGACTCTGGAAACATTGACGAGCCTTATGGCACATACTTCTTTCAGGTGAGTTCATAGCTCTTTACATTATGCACAAATATAACTCATGTCATTTTGTACATTAGGCCAAGGTATCTGTACTGTTCCATGCGACAGCCATATATGTTGGCTTTCAAACCACAGTACATATTGGCAGCATTCGTCAGACGGCAGTTATACGTGGAATTATGGGTGGCGAAAAGCTGGGCACCAATGACTCCGCCTCTGTCATGTTTGAATTCGTTGGTCACCCGGAGTATGTGAGGCCAGGAATGCGCATATTGTTCCGCGAGGGCATGTCCAGCAAGGGCATAGGCGTGGTCACCCAGGTATTCCCCGTCAACAAGACACGCGCGAAGTAGATCCCAATCGCAATTTATATAGAAGATACACATTAACAAAATCACCGTCAGAGTACCTAGCATTTCTTCTTCTTCTTTGGATTATAGACGCACGACTGGCGATTATTGACGGGAAATTGATAAGGATACCAACTGCCTGCACTTGGCCAGTTGACAGCTTAATACTTATTATAGATTATCAATTTACATAAATACATATATCTCAATTTGGATAGCAACCAAGTATATAGCAATGTAAATATTACTTACAACTAGAGTTTAGTGACTTCGATTAGCATATACTTAATAATTATATGCGCTGAATTTGTAGCAGATCTTCTTTACATTTAGTTTGAGTTCTGTGATTTTTTCGTTTAAGCTCAACTCCAGTATATTTACATAAATATAAAGATACATACAGATATACATACATATATAAAACAGTTACGGAAAACTGACTTTGTAGATTACACAATTTCAAATTGAATAACATGTATGAATTTTAATTTTGCCCACGCATTCTTATTAATAAACTAGACGATAAAAAATAATAAAATCCAAATGGAATTTGCTCAACAATTAATTTATTGGTAATAACTCACTACGGATTGGTATCTGAGTATTCCTTATTGCTATTAGTATCACTGGTGCGGGCTGGGACGTTTGATGGACCTGCGATTTCTTCTGCCTTCGCCGGCACAGTGGATGTAAACCTGAAGAGTACGGGTATTTCGCCCAGAGTCGCAAACCCATGCAGTTCCAAAAGACGTATCCACGATAATAATGAGTCTTTAGTAGAGGTGCCTGTGGCGCAAATGGCAAATATGGTGCCGTCATCCTGCTGGTGCACTGAGCGCAACTTCCCCAATTGATTGTGTCTTCGTGGCGGTGGACGTCCAAAGAAAGGTACACCAATCTTGGAAACATCATCCTCGTCCAGCTGACGCTCGTCCAGTTGCGCCAAGAACTCGGCATCAGCATCGGCACGCAACGTAAAGTAATTGATGCGTCGATTTCGTATCCATATGTGAAATGGACCCTCAATGTAGAGTGCTTTCTGTCGGGAGTGCTCCTTTAGTAGCTTTGTCTGTTCCGGGCTCATGCCGCTCACAATCCACGTGTCGTCCAGTGAATCTTTCAACTCCTTAGTTTCAAATACATTTACTTTGGAGCGCAGATCCACTGTACACATTCGCTCCAATGCTAGCTTGGCGATTTCCAGCGTATCGTCGGGCACCTGATCGGGTAGTGGCCATGGCGATAGGTTCTTGAACTTGGGCATCCAGTACATCATACGCCAATACTTGCGTAGCGGGTGTCCTTTTTTGCCGAACACATTGAGAAGCATGGCCTCCATCTCGTAGTCAGGCATAACGCCATAGTCTTCCATTTGCTCCAGCAAATCAATGATGCATTGTTGCTGCTTGGGAAAGTGCATGAACTCGGACTGGAATACATTGGTAGGTATGAACTTTCCCTTTGGCATCACATTTATCAACGCCTTGTAAACTTCCAAGTCATGTTCAACACCAAAGTCAGGCATATGCTTGAGAGCAGCATAGATAAACTCCACATGGTTGCGCCGGTGCACATCACGCTCCTCAAAGATTTCCACCATAGTCAAGTAGGTGTTCTTGGTCTTTTCCTGCGCTGCTGCAAACGGATTGCGTATGGCGGGCAGACTTTTCGAGGTGCCGGCAGCTCCAGCTCGTTTCGCATTGTTGTTATTGCTGCTGCTTTTGGTGTCTGAATTTGCATTATCTTCGTTCGTTGCATAATTTCTCGAGAAGATCGTTGGCGCTCTCTGTCTATAGAGTGTATGACTAGCGGCGCCATGCAATCGCAATATGCAGTGCAATTTGCGTATCATTTTTATTTAAAATAATTAGAAATATAATTTAACTAAGTGAGCGATTATAAAACAACAACAAATGCATTATACAGCACTGCCCGATTGCAGAAAACAGCTGAGCGGCCATACAAAGTATACTTACATTTATCGATAAAAATGCGATGGCCTGTTATCGTAAACGACTGGTATTTTTTGATGTGCTGTCTTTACTATTCTTTTGCATTGGACAGTCTGGCATCACTATATTGCATTGACCGATATGGTAATGTGGATTTAAATTATTCCCTCAATTTTTCAATAGCCAGATTTAACGGAAAAATTATTGTGGTTTACTTCTTTGTAGGGATGGTAAAACATTTCAGGTTGCAGCTATTTGATATTGATCTGAATTCTCTGCAAGAGCAAAAGGAATTGGCTGACAAATATTAACAAATATTTTGGAATATCATAAAGTTCGATTTGAGTTTTTGACTTTTCAGTAGATAGACGACGCACATGGCCATATTAATCGTTTCGACATCCGGGCCAATAATATTTACAAATGTACATATTTGTTTTATGGGATTTTAAATTAGCTAAACAATTTATGATACGAGTATTTACATAAAATTTAAGCATTAAATTTTATAGGCTTTTCATAAGAGGTTTAATCCGGTTATAATGTGTGGTTTTCATATGGGTCGTTTTATAGTTAGACGGCGATGGACTCACTTATCTGAAACCACCCTCATAGATCAATCAAATTCGGGTTTCAAGCTTGTAATGTGACGAAAAGTTACAGACCCGCATAACCGAATCTTTGAATGCTCTAATGTACTCATCAGCTGCTCATGTTGTGATGATATTTAATGTAATTTTCGGTGTACTGTTTATGATGCCAGCAAAATTACAATGCGTTATAATCGTCATTAAAATGTCAATGCAGCGGGCGCTTTGTGATTCACTCAAGGAATTGTACCGAATGTGGAGAGCGCAACCGAGCTCATTAATTACCCAATCAGTGTTTCATATTCTATTTTTTTTTGTATTTTTGTTTTTGTTGTAGCACTTAACACCACTTAACGGTAGAAATCAGTCAATTAGCTAGAGAGCAGACCACTGACCACTAAACGAGATCCAGAACAGAACGAGGCATTTGGTTTCTCGACACATAATTATTTGATGCCCGGTAGTTGCGTAACTCACACGTTCCCAACTTGGCCAAAGCAACGACCGAGCCGAGACCCATGTGGCTAAATGTACGTATATGTGTAATAATTAGGGCAAGCAATGTGTCAGACACAGATTCAAATTCACCAATAGCAACATATTCAGATACAGATACAAAGTTGAATGAATTGTACAATGCCTTGTTTTCTGATCACTTTGTTAATTGAAATATGTATCGAAATAAATATACATAAATAGAAATATAAATGGTACAGTCCCTTAGCTTTATTTGATAAATTTACTCAGCAGTCTGAGGGGTAACCCCAGACTAAACGAATATTTAAGAACAAAGGAAAATATCTCCCTTTATAGTTGCTAAATAAATTTAAGCTATAATATAATTTCAATTTGTTAATTGTAAATTAACTTGGAAGGAATGCAGATGAATGCAAGTGAATCAATTCTTTATATTATATATTAGTACACACGGATATGTTTCGATGTATATGTAATCGGATATATATATGTAAAATGACTATTTGTTGACACTTTAGATGCAATAGAGCTTCAGGTTTCCAGTATAATCTATACATCTATATAATGTCTGTATATACAAAAGAATGTACTACGGTTGCTGGCGTTGGCAAATTGATTTTCTGATTTCTAGCCAGAGCGTAAACAATTATTAGAATCGAACAAAGAAGCATTCCTATAGAAGATACCTTCGGTCATTATACGATTATGCACGTAGGACGTACTTATGAGTGTAGATTTATTTATTTTTGTTTTGGCTCTTGCATTCAATTTTCAAATGTTTGACGATAAGCTTTCGGCGTGCCCACAGTCGTCTATAAGTACATACTAAATTTAGGTATATACATACATATACATGCATACATAAGTATCTGTATCTGTATCTGTACACGTAGTAAATGCAAGCGAATCGTTGCGCCAAAATTGTGCAAATAATAAACTTCGTATTGCTGCCAATTTGTATACCCTCTAGTCAGAGGTAAAAGGGTATTCAAGATTTGTGCAGTTGAAAATTGTAATGTTTATATTAACATTCCTTTATAACATATCTTACGAAAATAAATTTTTATTTTAATGTATATACAACTTCATTTCTGTATATCACCCAGCTTACTCTAGGGTATTTCGCAGTCGTGCTGCTATAATTTTTGCCATTTTCATACTAGGTAAGAAATACTGCGTCTGACGTATGTACATACATACATATGTATTTATGCTATATACTTGTGTGCATTTGGAACCTCGTCAGTCTTTGTTCTTTTCATTTTCATATCTAATACATAAAAGAATTAATTTTCTTCAACAATGTACGATATTTTTCAATCTTAATTTTCAAAAATTGTACTTAATATCATCGGATTTTCAATTAAAAGTCTTTACTATAAATATTTTATCTTCTTTTATTCCTTTCTCTGTCTATATTCTCTTGAGATCCACAGGAAGTGTAAGTTGATAAAGTTTTTCCTTCTGCAACTTTCCATATGAAGACTGCTAGCAACTTGATACACATCCGAGAATATATCATATATCATGTCTAGTTTGATGATATGACAAGTGAATACTCTATCTAAAGGGAAGTCTACATTATTTCTTTTGAAAACATAACATTATCTCTGAGTTTAGATATATATAGAATGGCTTAGATATAACCTGCAAGTGTATATATTATTCGGTATGATGAATGTGAGTTATCTTTGTGGCTTTTCAGCTTTATCGCTCAACTGTGCGTTTACTTTGCATGTGTTTGCGTTAAATGTGCGATTATTTAGACAGGAAGTCAGCCGCAGCCGCCGTTGCAGTTGCAGCCGCTGGCTGAGAGATGCCTGCGATGGACAGGGAAAATGTAAATGAAAAGAAGCTGGCGCAGGGCGTGTGACAAAACAATAAAAACAAGTAAATGAAAAACCGAAGCGGCGCATAACTAAAATAGCAGAAGTTAAAAATAAACAAAACGCGCACACGCTGATGACAGACAAAGGGCAGAAGCAGACTAGGGATTGCATGTGGATGTAAATATGGATGTGGATTTGGAAATTGGAATGTGGGCGCAGCACGCGTGTTTCCATCTACATCAAAGTTTATCAGCAGAGGCAGCTGAGAAACTTACCCAAATGTTGACAGCACGGGCCAAAATATTTGGGCAGCTGAAATGTAATGTAATATGCCAAAAAAAATATAGTTGATTGAACAAACGATCAAGCGATCGCCTGACCAACGTAACTGACCATATGTTGCCAGAGAAAGATACTCAGATACATCAACATCAAGCATCTGAGCATCTGAAAGAGGAGGAGGATCATTTGATTTTCCCTGCGCCGCGTATCACATTACGTTAATAGAGTCCATTTGTGTGCCGGGTCGAGGCTTGTCTTACACAAGGTTTTAAATTAAAAGAGCCACAGCAGTGACAGCGGGAGAGGGAGAGGAGGGAGAGCAACCACCAAGCGATGTCAGAGTTGTGAAGAGGTCACCACACCCTGGCTCATAACTCATCTGAACCCAAGTCAAGCAGAATGCGAGTCGCTTTACAAAACTAAAAACTCTTTTGTTTGCGTTGCATTAAAAACGAGAAGAAAAAAACCAAAAAGAAAATACAATAAAAGCAGGAAAAATCGTAGACAATAAAAGAGGCAATAAAAAGGCAAAAAAGTGCTGAAAAAGAAAACCAGTTGGAAAAGCCGCCACGATTTAAATGTCTATCAATTATGCTGGTCTCCAGCACCGACTCTTTAGCTCTATTGTTTGGCATTTTCCACTCGGCTGGTTTTTCCTTCGAGCTCGTCGAGTGACAATTGTCGCTAGTTTTCGCGTTCGCATTCGCGTTTGCGTTTTTCTCAACCAGTTTGGGTGTGAAAAGTAACGGACTGCTCTGAGTTTTCCACAAGTGGGTCAGTTGTAGAACAAGTACGAGTGGCAAGCAACAAACATACATACATACATAAGTGGCAACTGGCGTGCCACATGCAATATACTGAGAGGCTAAACGTGCAGGGGACAGAGATCGTGCAACTGACCCACTCACTGGCTGAGCATGCAACGCGCTCGTAAAGCCGCAACTTTGATTTATGCAACATAACACTGCAACTGCCCCAGACATGAAGATACTCGTACGTACTATACCGACAAATAGTCACATGCATATTTATTATATTATATCATATACATATATCATCTTCAAGCTGTTGTCGCTTTTCGGCTATCAACAGATTTTCCCTTGACTGGCGCAACCCTTTTTCCTCCCGTCGCATCGCTACGTGAATTATGAGCTGGACATTGGTCATTTGAAACGGGCCAGCTGGTGGGTCCGCTTCTGGTACGTCTGCTTCTGTCCCCAGAGAGGCGACAACACCTTTTTATTTTCTTTTACCTAATTGCGGTGGTCTGCTCTCCGGCTCTCTGTTATCTATGCGCTTAGAACTGGACACTCCACAGACGAATCCACTCTGCAAATGCGACTGCAATCCGAGGAACGTGAGATTTATGAGCTCCCAGACTCGAACTCAGACTCAACTATAGCAATTAAGCGTGCACCAAAAAAAGAGTCACGTATGGAATATCTGTACATATATACATATTTATGTATGTATGTGTCTGCTTGAAAATAAAGATAAATTAAGCAAATTAGCACAACAACAACAACAACAGCAACAGAACGGGACACAAACGAAAAAAAAACTATAATTACAAGCAGGGAAGATGATCTTGTATGAACCGGAACAGATACATATACTCTTGCCGTCAAGTTCCAGATTGAGTTCTGTTTAAACTTTAAAGACTATAACGGGGTAAAGTGTTTAATGGGTTCTCACATGATACAGGTGCTCTATAAGTTGACCTGTTAATATCAAATTCGTATGACTAAAATTTTATATATATATATATTTAATTTCGAACAAAATAAAAAAAATATTACAGATCAAAGATACTGAACTATATTATTAGGAATATTATTAATTATTTAAAAGTAATTTTTATACTAATTGCAAAACATATATATTTTTTTAACCAATAAAATATTTTATAATCAGGGATTAAAACCTTAACCGAAACCGTAACCTTTAACCGATTGAAATTTGTAACCGTAACTGAAACCGTAACCGTAACCGAAAAAAAAACCGATGTTCCGAAAACCATAAACCGAAACTCTTTAAACCGAAATATCCGTTTAGTAACCGATTCATTTACAAGGGTTAATTTCGGTTCTGGCCGTCGCAGCTACTGAGCAACTTTGATAACTTTGAACTGCCATAACTTTGTCAAAACTCAATCAATTTCCATGCGCAATGTTAATTTAAACATAATTTCACCTCTAAATTCGTTCTGCATTTGAATTTTGTTCATTTTGAAAAATTTTTGAAAATCGAATTTTTTTGAAAATTTACAGTGTTACCCCCTTGTCTTTTTTGATTTTTTCGAAAAATTTCAAATTTCTAAAATGAAAAAAATTTAAATGTAGAACGAATTTAGAGGTAAAATCGTGCTGAAATTTACATTGCGTGTGGAAATTGATTGAGTTTTGACAAAGTTTTGGCAGTTCGAAGTTATTAAAAATCAGTAAAATCAAATTATACTAAAATCGACATTACGCTGTACCATTCCAGTAACCAGATAACATTATTTTCCAGGCTTAAATAACGCTTAATAACGATTTTTATTTTGGTCAACCGAAAACCTTAATTTTTTTTGTGAACCGAAACCATACCGGTATTTTTAAACCGAAACTTATAAAGAACCGATAACCGTTACGAAACCGATACTCCAAGGTTTTGCATAACCGATAACCGAAAACCTTAATGCGAGCATAACCGAAACCGTAACTGAAACCGATATTCGTTTCGGTTTTAATCCCTGATTATAATACAATTTAATTTTACGTTTTAGTTTTATGATTGTATTTAAAATTTAGTTAATTATTTTTTCTCTTCGTTGACTGCTTTTTGTCGAGGTTAAATAAATAAAATAAATAATTTAATATTAATTTTTTTATAGTATTATGATTATCATCAATAATTTGTATTGATTAAAATTCTAAATTTGTTGACAATAACATAGTGGAATACATCTGAATATAACTAAAGACACATATTAATAATTAAAAATATTTTTAGAACTTTCTCAAAAGACTATGTTTTAAAACATGGGAGATTTTTCGATAAGGCATTTAATAAAATAACTGCATAATCGGCAATTATTTCAGACAGATTAATTTACCTTTAACCACTTTTTGTTTATTTCTCTGTCTGTCAATACATGTATTTGAAAAGACCAAAAGTTTAGAATTCTATCTCAATGGAGTCAGCTTACCCTTTTGTTGAGACAACGACAACCACAAGAAGAACGACGGCGACATCGACAATTCCGGTCTATGGTTTTCGGGAGCAGATGTTATTTTTTGGCATCTCCTTACCCCACCATAAACCCCCATTAAAAACAAGAATTGCGTTCTCTTTGAGCCCGGCTGCAGCTCAAAGCAAAACAAAAACAACACGCAGAAAAATAAGGATAAAAAAAAGCAAAGCACTTGTTCAGCTTGAGCTGCGGCTCAACAAAATGTTAAAGGTGCGGAAGCGGGAAGTGGGAAGCGGGAAGAGTGGCCCGGTTCCTGGTGCCACATGCCCCGGCTGTGCCTGATTCAGGTTTTGCTTTTGGCGCAAAAATTTGCTCAATATTTGCAGGCAGCAGGTATTCTTTTGTGAGTGTGTATGTGTATCTTTTGGAGAGCAGCAGCAGCAGCAGCAGCAGCAGCCGCACAAATTGGCGCAAAATTTACAGATGCCTCACAAAAAATACAAAAAAAAAAATAAAAAATAAAAGCAGAGATGTGAGTTGGATATCTCAGCTGTGCACAAAATTTATGATCTTGGCATGTCAGAGAGGAGGGGACTGTTGACTGCACTTTCGTCATAATTGCGATTGCAGTTCGCTCCCAGATGCCGCCCCACGCACTATAAATAGATTGTCGGCGGCCCTAATGTATCTGCTAGATACATTTTGTGTATATACATATATACACAAATGTAAGTATCTGTATCTATAGCTGCATGTAACTCATGTGAACATACATACATACATACATACATACGTGCATATTGTAATGCAACCCGAACTCTGGCCGGGAGTTCATTTAATGAGCTCATTTATTAATTAGGCAAACGTGACGTCAGCGCACAGCAAAGGGGACACAGATACAAAGGAATGAGACAGCAATATATGTTGTATGTAGAGTGGGACACAACACAACCCTCTGACTTTTGGCTTTGTCTCTTTATTCTGACTCGGGGCAATCCTCGCGTGCCACAATTTCACCGATAATGTGCCTCATGTGGTACGTGGTCTATCTATGAACTCATTTACTCGAACATTAAGTTCGTTCCGATGACAAATTCAATGAGACAAACACACAGCATGTGATTTGCTGCAACGCAAGCTGTTTTTAGCGGAAGTTGGCCACAAAAGTAGCCCAACAGCAGGCCGATCACGTAGGCAGGCTACCACCGCCAACTGAGCAGATAAAGATACAAAGATACTCGTAAATACATATAATATAAACTTGCTCATAGTCCACAAATCTAACAAAGTGCAGCGAAACTCGACTACAAATTGAAACGCATTTTCATGAAAATGACGCATCCGATTTAAGAGTGCCATTCAATTTTCACACATTTTCAAGAGGGATATTTTTTCTTTTTTTTGGCGCGAGGGTTGATTTTTGCATAGGACAATAATACCGATTTCGACCTGTGCCCAACCCCCAATCACAACCCTTATTGTTGCTGTTGCTGTTGCAGGTAGTATTCCCTGTTGGGCAAAATTGAAATCCTTTTGCCAATAGGCGTGGCCAGGCACTTTAATGACTAATCCCTGGCCCTTACCATGATTCTGGCTCTGACCGTGGTCCAAAAAACCAGCTGTTCCAAGCTGACTCAGCAACATCGCAAATATGAAACAACACATACATACATATTTACAATCATATATATGTATGTACATACATATGTATGTTCGTATTTTAATACTTACGTATTTTCTATGTCGCTTTCAAACTGTTTTCACTTTCGTTTTTGGTCAACGCTTGAATAAGCGCCTCGAGCGCCAAAGTGATTTTTTCTATTTTTTTTTGTCGTATATTTTTGTAGACACGTCTCAACAATTAGTCCGTTTAATGCTGCATGAAACTAGCTTTGACCTTGAACTAGGGCTTAAACATCATCAAAATATGAAACAACACCGGCAACAACAACAATCCTAATGTAATATTTACAAATAGTAATGTAAATAAATGTAAGTTTCTATGTATGGCGTGAGCATTTTCATAGAAACATATATAAATTCAACCCGTTTACATAGCTTATGTGAGCTCTCTCTCCGCTCTATTCATGTTATTTAACAGTGACTCTCTTAGAGCGCGCACTCTGCTCTCTTGTCTGTTAAATGCTCACAGCAGTGTTGCCAGAGCAGCTTTTTTTCCGTCAATCTGGTTTTTTCAAAGTTCATTTGCGGTAATATTGTTAGGCAGCTGACAGTGGAATTTTTTTTTTTTTAAAGAGTGTTTTGCTATTTTCCACCATAAAAAATATTTTGACTCCACATTATTTCGATAAACCTCAGGAGGATATTGAATATTATTTAAAATGAATTAAAAAATGCGAATGAACTTGATGAAAAAATTACTTTTGCACGATTTTGTTTTTGTAAAATTTAGCTTCTTTTCAAACTTCAACCGGTGGTGGAATCAGCCTTTTTTGATTCTTAAAAGTTGGTAACACTGACATTGAGTTACATTTACAGAGCTCTCTCCGCTCGGTTAAAGAGAAGTCGCTGTTATGCTCTTTACAGTCAGTGCGTTAACAGACGCAGCTTGCCTATAAAATAAATTCTGTTATTTACATTAATCTTGTTTGAACGTTTGAGTCGAACGGACTTCGTACGGACGGAATCCGTGTGTCGTGTTTTTTTTGTGTTTGCGCTCGTACAACCTGAAGCAATAAAATACAATTTAATACACAAACTGTGCCAATTGAACAAATCAGTGCATTTCACTCGCAACAGATTGCAATTCGCAATGCTCTCTCAAACGGTACGTGACTTTGCCGCTACCTGATATTAAGCAGTCGTGTGTGTTTTGTTTGTGTTTGGCAAAGAAGAAATTGTACAAAGAAAAGTTCAAGTGAAAGCTCAACACCAAAAAAAAAAAACTACAGCTTAAAGAGAAAACAAATAAAATCAAATAAAAACAATGGGCACCAGATATCAGCTCAATCCAAGTGAAAGAAAGATACATGAAAATATGTGGTTCACAAAGGTGGCACCGGTCGGTATTGCGGTATTGTCGCTGCATCCGCCACCTCCTCCGGTCCGACCAGTGATGTCCTCCCCCGCCATCCGAGGCATTCGTCGCAATCTATTTGGCAGTCCTGACGATGGGGAAATTGATGCAATGCTATCCTCGCAGCAGGAAAAACAAATCGATTATGTGAAAAATCGTTATAATATCGATTTAGAGGAAGATTGCAATCAACAGATCTCAGCTTTGAACAAATGTGACAGTGCAAAGAAACATTTTGGAGCTTCAATGCCATATGCGCGTCTGCAAGGCATTAAACGTAAGTAATCCCAATAAGCAGTTGCAGTTGTAGTTGTAGTCACCTGATTTCTGTCCATCTGGGGATTGTGGTTACCAACCCCCGACAAGCCAACAATTTCTTCTATCTTTGGCAAACAACCCTCGTTGACGTCACATGTTGTTTTGTTTTTGTTTTGCTTTCCCATTTTCTCATTTGAGTTGCTTTCTCGTATTCTCATCTTTACTTTATTTTGCGTTCAGGTGCAGTGCCCCATAAATTGCCAGATTCCCAATTCAATAACCTTTCGCTTGTTATTTATTACCGTATTTCAATATTTGCACCACTGTGTGCACACTGGGTGGAATTTATTGTTAAGCTTTGTACATTTTCGCGGCAAAAATCATAATTTGATTCGAGTCTCGTGTTTTTGTAGTTTTGTTTTGATAGTCGTTTGCTTTTTGCGTCGTTTCTTAACCATTTTTGTGATATACGTACGTGAAAACACACACACACACACGCACACACTCTCTCTCTCCTTGTCTCTCATTCTCTTGCTCAGTTGACGCATAAAGTTTAATTGATCAACGACTTCGATTCGTTCTCTGCTTCGCACTACTTTTCGTAGTATCTGAAATAATGCAAAGTATTTGCAGTTATCGTATTTGTTGTTTTGTCTCCAAGAAACCAGCTACAAAAATTCCAACAACAAAGTACTGAGCATAAAGATAAAAGAAGAAAACACAAACGATTGAATAACAACATTGACGTCGCGACGTCGACGTTGACGTTGGCTGCGTAGCTCTATTGACAAAATATATTTTTCGCGCCAAAAAAAAAATCTTATAGATGCGCAGCATTCTATGTATTTAGTTTGTGCATAAAAATAACATTTAAATGAAAGAAATATACAACTGATTGCGTCAGTGAAAACGCAGCTGCAGCTGCAGTTGGCTAGCAATTAATCGAGAGGCCTCAATTAAAATGGAAATCACTGTCAACGCTTTGTGTTGTTGTTGTTGTTACTGCATAAGAATATATACATATGTACATGTGCATATGCATGGAAACAACAAAAAATCGGAATCAAAGAGAAAATTAAAACTTGGCACACGCCTGCGAGCGACTGTACGTTGATGTTGTTCTTGTTGTTGCTGCTTGGCAGCCGCGGCCGCACCCACAACGACAACGACAATCAAAAACATCGTCGTCGACTCTTATACACGCCTTGTCAGCCCACTCACACGCTCTCACACACACGCACACATATGTATGCATTGTATATATTCGCACAGCTACAGTGGCAGACAATCGGGCAGGCTATAGTCTGATCGTAATTTGCTCTGCAAAGAGAGCTCGAGCTGAAAGAGAGAGAATGAGAGTGAGAGAACGTAAATGTAGTTCTTTGCTGCTGTTGTTTGTTTCCATTGGCACACGCGGGTATATAGAATGTTGTTTTCTTTGAGTTTTGGCGCGAATTTGTGATTTATATTTTTAGTTTGTCTCCACTGATAAGCATGTTTATATGTGTATGTGTGTATGCTTGTGTGCGTGTGCGTGTATGTGGGCTGCGTATGATGTTGTTTTTCAAAACTCGTCGTGAAGGTCACGCACTCGTTACGCGTAAGTACAGCAGCGTCGGTGTCGGTGTATGTATGTATCTGTGTCTGCGACTTGTGGCAGGTCCAACAGACAAATTGTTGCGTCAAGTTTGCATACGTCAAATTTGGAAATGTGTAATATTCTATTATCGATACTAGTAATATTAAAAGGTTGAATTTTTTATTATTTTTTATCCAATTAAGGTCTGACGATAAGATATTTGCTTATATCTGTATACATATGCACGTACAGTCACACTGCTCTAACCTCAATAATTTACATATAATGTAATGCATATTTACAAATATATGTATGTATTGTATGTTCATTATATGTAGATACCACAATGTCTCAAGATAAAATATATATTCACAGTCTATAATATAACACATTCTGTTATTTGTATCTTAACCTTTTCATTTTCTAGAAGCTTTTGAATTTGTTTATTTAAAAATTAACAATTAAAGAAATATTAATATTTTAATTATAAGCTGAAACGAAAGAAGGATAGAGTCTATATGTTCATAGATACATGATTACAACTTCACTAAGTAACCTTATCGCATAATCACAAATACATACCGTGGCTCACAGCTTATTTGACCCACTACATCTAAAAATGATTGAACAATTCTGCGCTTAAATTTTAGTTAAATTCTCTTTTCATTAAAGTATAAATTAATTTAATATTTGTAAAATGTCAGAGTAGTGTTTAAAATAAGCTGAGAGTCACTGTACTTTTGTATACATATGTATACAGTTTTGCTCTATTTATTTGTTATGATGTACATATGTACATACATATGTAAATTTGGAAAGTTTTCTTATCGTTATAGTTTATAGTTTTCGCGGTCGCTCACGTTTGAAAGACATTTATTTGCCATGTTTTGACCACCACTGTACTTAACAGTTAGAGAGGCATTTGTTTTGCTTTTTTTTGTTTTTTTGTTTGGTTTTATTGTTGCTTGCGCTTTTTGTTTTGCTTTGGAGTTTTGTACCACGCCCCCGGCCTGAATATTGGCAGTGGCGGCCAAAGCTTATAATTATGTATGCAGCAACTCTCACGGCCTCATAAATACTCATGGATACACTCACATATAAACATACATACATATGGATGCATGTGTGGGTATAAATATTTATGTTATGTGTTTGTTGGCATCGTCGACATCGTTGTCGTTGTCGTCATTCCTGTTTTCATCGTCGCCACGCTACACACACATTTCGTAAACAAAACGCGTTTTGTTGTCGTCGCACCGTCCTCTATCAGACGCTGATTTCATAAGTTCTTTCTTGCTTTCTTGCTTTCTTTCCTTCTCTCCTTTTGTTGTTGTAGTTGTTGTTTTGATGTTGTGCGTTTCTTTTGTAGTAGAAAGCGGTGTAAGCGCATAATGAATTGGAAAGCTTTGGCAGCCAGCGACACAGCTGCGTGCTCATAACTGTAAATTACAATGCTTGGAATGACAGCAAACACCTCGCCCCTTCTCCCCCCTCCACCACCACGTTCATTACAGTTGCCACCCGCTCAACGCCAACGCGTTCTTTTGACCGCTTTGCTTGAAGTTTTGTTGTCGCTGCTTTATAATTTCCCATAACTGTAAAATGACTTACAACGCCGTTAGCGACTATTGTCTTCTTCTTCTTCTGCATCAATTTTTAGAGATGTGCAGATTCACATTCTGGAAGATTTGATTAAAGTGTGACTTCATCTCTATCTACCGAGAAGTTAGTTTCATATATGTACATATAAAGCTGTATGCATTGCTATTTTATAGCTAGTTTTAGCTATTTTCAAAGTTCGATTGCTAGGAAATTTTGAAATTTGATATAAGCCGGAACTCAGGTATTTCTTAATATGCACTTGGCTATATTTTGCTACTAATTTTTGTTTTCTTAAACTGCGAGATCCGCTCCTACGAAAAATTGGTAAAGGAGGATTTTGTCAAATTGGACAATATAATGAAAATTTTAAAAATAAATTTCAATAATTTATGTTAAGAAAGTTATCTAATTTTTAAAGATATTTTCCCATCAGATACAGCTATTTTTCACCCAAATAAAGTTAACAGCACTGGCTGTATGCAAATTGAAGATGTAAAAGATAAAACAATCATGAGAATCGTCCATCTCTATCGCTAGCTTTTAGTATTAGTGTCGACATCTCTTGAGTTTAGGAAGCAATGACTAACCGATTGAGAGTAGAGTATCTACAAAAAAATAAATATGAAGGAAACAACAATAGCAATGCTTTACAGCTGTGCTCATTTGATGTGTTATGATTATAAAAGAGAGCTCAATAGTTTTGCGCGCGCTGATAACGCATTCGAGTGCAGTTAACAATTGCTGTTGTTGTTGTTTTTGCTGTCCACTCTTATGACACTTATCGAATTGCCACAGACCAGGTACATACAAATATGCATTTGTATATATATATGTTTGTTCGTTTGCATGCATATTCAATATATTTACAATAAGTTGATAAGAGAAGCTATTTACTTTGTGTGTATTGATACTTACACACACACACACACACTTACACATTTACTGCAGCTTTGTTTGCTGCATTTTAGTTGGCGTTTTGTCGTCGCTTTCCCTTTCCCTTTAGCACATCTCATTTTGAAGGTCAAACGACGTTTGCACTTTTGCTTTATTTATTTTTCACATTCGTTTCTAATTCTCTTTTCCTCTTTCTTTTTTGCTATATTTGCAGGTACTTACCAGGTACGCAAAGCCAACACTGCAATTTCGAATGTGCCAAAACGTATACGTGATAATTTAAGTAGCGAAATGGGGGCAAATGGGCAAAAGGAGAAGGATGTGCAGCAGCAGAAGGAACAAAAAGAAAAGAAGAAAGAAGACGAAGAAGAAGACGAAAAATAACGGCAATAATTTATATATTTATTATAAAACTTTTATTATTTAAATAATTTATGTTTTTTTATATGTGTATATTTTTGTTTAAACAAAACAAAGACTTAACAGTCCAAATTATTGCTTAAGCTTTTGTTGCAAAGCACACACACACACACACACACACACACACACACACACACACACGAACACACACACAAATACACACGCACACTTAAACACAACAAAAACAATGCGCCACGCGTGCAGAGCCAAACGTAATTTTTGATTATTTGTATTTTTTATTATTATTAGTTATATTGGCAATACGTAAAATGTAATGACATTACTTAATACTATAATTACTTTGACATTTAGCCACAGTTTTAATTAGTAAATATAAATTAAGAATTATATTAGCTCGACTCACTGTGCATCTATTAGATACATAGATACTAATATTAACCCCCCCCCCCCCCACAAATACCAATTTCAAAGCGTTCTCAGCGTGTTTCTGGCTTTTGATGCACGCGTGTGCCGAAAGTATTTACAATTTGACATGATCTCAATTAAAACAACAATTTATTAAATTATTATTTTGCCTAAATGTAATTTAATTGAAATTATTGTATTTTAAATTCTACACACTCTCTTACACAAACACACACACACACACACACTCAAAAAAAAAACACCTACATACATACACAGTTCAACAGTACAACGATTTATATCTTGTATTTATTGTACATTTTTCCATTCTATATATTGTAAAAATTCAAATTACTTTAAACAAAATCTTAAACTATTCTTCAACTGTGTATATTGGAAGAAGAAGATAAACAAAAACAAAAACACAAACTGTGCATATTTCCTTAAATGAAACTAAAAATTGTAAAGCTTACACAATACACAATGAAATTATGAAAACAAAACAAAAACAACTTTTTACTGTAATTTTCTAGCAAAAATGAAAATATATAAAAAAAAAATGAAACAAAATACAAATGCAAAGTTAAAATTTAAAAGCTTTTTATTTGCTTAAGAGGGCGGGGAGTAAGTGGGAGGGGCACTTGATGGCGTGATTTGTTTGAAGCGTAAAGAAAAATAGAGGCGCCGGAGAAGGAAAAGCAATGAGTCAGCGGAAATCTACTTACAAATGAAGCAATCCTAGGCAAGGGCACACACTGCGATACAGTAAAACACCATTAGCAACAACAGCTTAATCACTTAGAGATCTAACTGGATCGTAACAAATCGTTTTAATGTATTGCCTGTTTATTCTTTCTATTAAAAATGATGGCTGTAATCGAATAAGTGACAATATGAAAAATCTTTTTCTATTAAAGCATTTTAGTATGAAACTAGGTTAATTGATCGAATGCAAGATTTGTGAAATGTGACTGACAAATAGCTCAATTTCTTAAAACCATGAATCAGAAATTTCATTAATAAGCTTCTAAAGATCAAGACTATTTGGTAATATTTTACATGTGGATATTGTTTAAAAAGAAATTGTAAATAAAAATGATTTTTTTTTAGATGTCTAATGAATTGCATTTGTGTTTAATCGATCTCACAGGTTAAATATACATAGCTCATCTCGCTGAGTTTGCATTAATGAAGCTTTACTGTAGTTACACAAAAATACACAACGTGTTGCCACACATTGTTGCCCGCAGACATTTGAGAAAATGCTTTCCAGTTGTAATGTGTAGCTTGTGGAGTGGGCACTTAACATTAGATTGGCTGTCACTTCCGGCAGGCCTTAGGCAAACGACGATGTCGGCATCGGCGCTGGCGTCGCCGTTGTCGTCGTCGACGGCGTCGGCTTGATGATGATTGATGCTGCCTCCGTCGAAGCCACTCAGCTGGCAGCCTCTGCCACACATGCACCCTATTCCTAGATACATATACATACTACATAGTTGTGTATGTGTATCATGCATCAACATGTGTATTAAAGTACATTCATTAAAAATAACTATCCAATTTCTAGTTTGACTTGAATGGAAATTTTTAGCGTTCATTTCATAAAAAAATATATTTTATACTTTGTATGATCAATTAACAATTAAATATATTGGATGAAAAATTGATATTTAATAGTATTATTCAAAGTTCAAAACGATAGCTAAGCACTTTTGATTGAAAATCTATTTTTCCCATCTAGTTTTAATACTACATCATCTTGTTTAAATTATCAATAAAAGTTTTAGTTGTTCCGATTTTCACTTTCGACAAAAATTTTCGGAACCTGTTCTAATCAAAGCCTTTTGAGCATCCTTTGAAATTTTGCTTAATTTTTTGAGACTTGAAATAAAAGTCATCAAATAATAAGTCATACCATATTTTAAACTACAAAATAATTTAGATTATTTACAAAACTAAATTTTTTTAAATAAAATATCTCTTTGCTTTAGAAAATCAAAATAAAATTTAAACAGTAAAAATATTTTTTGTATTAAAGCGAATATGCGTTCGAAGCAGGGATTATGACCGAAACGAATATCGGTTTCAGTTACGGTTTCGGATATGCTCGAATTAAGGTTTTCGGTTATCGGTTATGCAAAATCTTGGAGTATCGGTTTCGTAACGGTTATCGGTTTTTTGTAAGTTTCGGTTTAAAAATGCCGGTATGGTTTCGATTCCCAAAAAAAAATAAAAATTAAGGTTTTTCGGTTGACCAAAATAAAAAGCGTTATTTATTGCTTTACATGAAAAAAGACTTAATGCTCTTTTTAGCCTGGAAAATAATGTTATCTGTTTACAGAAATGGTCCAGTGTAATGTCGATTTTATTATAATGTGACCTCATATAAATTTGGTTAATGTGGCTTGAACATTTCGATTATATTGATTTTTTTCATTTTTAATAACTTCAAACTGCCATAACTGTCAAAAGTCAATCAATTGCCATGAAGAATGTAAATTTGAACATGATTTTACCTCTTAAATTGTTCTGTATTTAAATTTTTTCCATTTTGAAAATTCGAAATTTTGAAAATTTACATACTAACTAGAGGTTTACGCCGATTGAGTTAGCTCCGGCGGCGGCGTAGAGACCTAAAAGAACCGGCGGCTTAGCCGACAGAGAGAACCGTCGAATTTATCGGCGGCGGCGGCGTATACAGTTAAAAAATCAAATCATTGACTTTTGAAAAAGTTATGACTAACCGAACCTTTACAAAATTTTTTTCTGATTTGCAGTCTTGCTTCTAATATAATTTTGGACCAATTTAACGTATTGAACTTAATTTGGTTTGGTGAACTTAAGTGCGATAAAGTGAAAAACAATAAATTTTTAATACTTTGCCTAAATATAACGTTAAAGTGTACATTTTATTAAATGCTATAAAATATAAAATAAAAACCGGAACATGACTGACTTTATATTGTACTATATAAAGGGGTATTGAATATTCGGGGCGGTATTTTGTTTTATTTGTTCATTGAAAACTATAAATTGTGAGACTTTCGCATATAAAATTACCCTATTCGTCTGAACGACAGCAAATTATTACCTAACAAGCGACTATTATATATAGGATTCGTATAAAGCATATCTATAAATTGTTACATATGTATGTATGTACATATGTAGATACACATACAAACATGTGGTTGTGAGTATGTATGTGTGCATTAATGGCATTTCACAAAAGTAAAGCAAATTACATGCTATGCATTTTGTAACAAGCATGTCCAACATATTTGCCCACTTAATAGGCCTGGCCTGGTATGGTTATTAGCATGCAATTTGAAGATTTTTAATGTCGGCACTCGTAATGCAGTCACACACACGCACACACACACACACAAACACACGCACACACATCCATAGAGTACGAGAGATTGGGAGTGAGAGAGCGAGAGAGGGGTATTTGCCTTTATACTCAGTCGCATTGGCCGCATTTTCGCCTGCGTTTTGAAATTTGTTTTATTTTGTTTTTCAGTATTTTTCTTCATTGGAACCGCAATAAATTCAAAGCCCCTAGCAACAGTAACAACAACAATTTATGGCGTTGACTTCGTTGATTTGTTGCCATTTTTTTTTCTCTCTTGCTTTAACGGTAAAGTCAAGCTCTGGTGCCATAAAAAATTGTGCAGCGAATGACAGAGGGAGACAGATGGAGACAGATGTAGAGAGAGAGAGAGAGAGACATTTGTATGCTTTTGTTGTCGTTTTTCTATTTTTCTGGCTTTCACATTTTTTTGCAACAGTGGAAAGAAAACGGAATCTGCGAAAAAGAAATCGCAATAAATAATGGCAGAGCAAAGAGGCAATTTTAATAGCGTTGCGTTTTTTCCATTAATCATCATTAATGTCAGAAGATCTTTCAAAGAGTGCATCGGCTGGAAAAGCGTGAAAAGCAAGCCAAGGCCACAAGGCTGGGCGCAATTGGAAGAATCAATCAACCCTGCAGCAAGTTAACCCCTTCACCAACCCCTTCACCATCATCACCCTCAGCTAACCATAAGTATGCAGGGAATTCTATCTCAGTGGAACTTCTTGAAAAGCTGCGTGTCTGCCAACTTATGCATGTACGTGAGGTCACGCTGAGAAACTGGAAGCCGGAGCTCTCCGATTTGCTCTAATCTGCTGACCAAGTTGTGGCCAGCCGCTTCGCATGATTTCCTTTAGTTGGCTTTACTTGTGGCCAACTCTCTGGGCCTTCGTTTTTGCAATTTCAGAGCCCATCCAAGCAAGGGCGTACCCAGGATGAAAATTAGGGGGGACACAAATTTGTTTATAATAGTATGTATTTACGTACTATTTTTTTAAAGAGTTGGTATAGAAAGATTTCCTAATTTATTTATTTTAATATGAATGTTACTTTATTGATATAATTTTAATTGTTTCCTATGCGATCTCATATCTGTATCTCATATCTTCTTTTCTTTGCTTCTGAGTAACATATTTTGCGCTCCACAAAATATCACTCATACGACTGTATTCGAAATATTTTTGAATTTTAGATACCAATTATAATAATTCAAACGAATTCCTTCACTTTACATTGATAATATCTCAACCGACTCTCCATAGATTTTAATGTTTAATACCTTAAACGCCGCAAATCTATTACAACTATGCAAATTTACAAAAACATATTCTTTCGAATTTAACGTAAATTTTAAAGTCAAGAAATCAATAAATCACAAATAAATATTAATTTTCTTTTTTCAATAAATGTATATAGCTTTCAGAGAGTGTAATGGTATTTAAAAACGGTTGTGAGATTCTCTAGTAATTTTCAAGAAAGAAAGCCAAAAAGAAATACCAGATTTTAAAA
This sequence comes from Drosophila kuntzei, assembly GCA_035042165.1. NCBI lineage: Eukaryota > Metazoa > Arthropoda > Insecta > Diptera > Drosophilidae > Drosophila > Drosophila kuntzei. The sequence continues at coordinate 2,240,095 of JAWNLU010001684.1, read as the reverse complement.
ATTAAAAAAATAAGTTCGATTCCAGAAAAATGTTTAAAGTGATGGTGTCATCTAGGGCCCAAGATACATTTAAGGCTACGTAAGCATAGTCAATGTTTATAAATGCTTGCCTTGATCATTATTCTTTAACTGATTTAGTTTGATATTTTTTTGAGCTGTGAAAGCATTGTTGAAAGCACTTAATTTTAATTGATTTCCCTGGCATAAAATACTTTATAATTTTCAATATATTTTCCTTATCTTAAAGGATCTTGGGGGTGTCAACTGCCCCCCTGCCCATACCAGCGTACGCCCTTGCATTGAAGTCAACCCAAGTCGAGTCATGCCAATTTGCGGCAAATCAACATCAACATCAACTCCAACTCCAAGTCGTAGCATGGGGCATGCAAAGCACTTTTCGTTTTCAGTTCCCATTTCGTTGATTGTTCCCACAATTTTCGTACAATGCTGGAAAATGTACGTGCTCGTTCGTTGTCCCCTGGCCTCGCATTGTACTTTTGTTATTATTATTGTTGTTGTTGTTACTGTAATTACCTAAAAAAAATGAGGAAATAAAAACTACAAGGTGAAAATTCTTTTCAAATGGCACACAAAAGGCAGAGGTAGGCATTGGATAGAGTACGTAACTGACAGACTTGAAAGATCTCTCAGATCTCGCTGTAATCGTGCACAGACACACATATTTAGGAGGAGTCAGAGACAGAGCCGAAGCAACAGTTGGAGTTGGAGTAGGAGTAGGAGTAGGAGTAGAGGAGATGTAGCATAAAAGATATGCCAGAAGATCACGTACACGTACCGCTTGAAATGGGGGCGTCATTTACATGGGGGAGCTTAGAGCGTGAGGCCAACAACGGATCAGAGCAACTACAACAACAACAACATCGGTCAGGATCGTGAGCGTGTGAATCAAAAACCCTAATGAGAGATTGAGACAGGTTAATAAAGATGCACTTACCGAGAGGATCTATGTATTGATCTTAAGCGATCCTGTGAGAGATCAGTTCTAATATTTCAACGCTTTTTTTAGTAAATACTATATATTTTATGATCGTGTTGAAGTTTATAGAGGAGAACATATAATGTGATTATAATATGTGCATGTAAGTCGTCTCATGAAATTTGATAACAAATCAGATACAGTAAATTTTTTGTAATGTCTCGTATTAAATTTGGTGTCTCTAGCTCTTATAGTCTATAGAAACGACATATTTGGAAAAGTATATTTTTGTTCAAATATATTAACAACTTACAGAATTTGAGATAAGGAATTCTAGCCTGTGCACTTTGAGGTATTTACCCAAATCAATAATTATTTAACATTCTTGTTCTTGAACTCATTTATTATTTGAAAAAAATCAATCAACTTAAGACATGGCTTTTATGCACCGTTTAGGAACTTCAAACAAACATTTTAACAGAAATAACAACAGCAAGAAGAAGAGAGCAAACAGCGCTTATCACAATATTATGGCAACTCGTCATTAGCTTAATGAACCTTTCAGATAAGCATCCATGAGGTTCTGCAGCGTTGACCTTGACCAAGCAATCAGCTAATACAGGTGAGTGTACTCATACGTATGTATTTTTATATGACATTTGCTTATAAATATTACCAAGCCATGATGGGCCACAACAATCCATAAGATCCCGCGCTTAGTCATGTTCGGAAGTCGTCGGCCGTTGAGTGCCACCTCGGTGTCTGCGTTCCTCGTGCGTCACGTTTGCAGTTATGCCACATTTCTCGGATTCATCTGGTTTGGCATTAAGGGCAATCATATCGATGGCTCCCATGTGGCACAGAATCGCTACTGGTACAAGTGCTTCTGTCTGTTATCACGTGTATTGTTGTCTAGCTATTATGGCTATATGGCCATAGGATTTATCTATGAGTTGGACAACTCACATTTGATAATACAATCGTGGATTCGACTCATCTGTTGCCTTGTCTGCTCCTTTGCCATTCTTGTGATGCAATTTTGGTATGGACAACGTATATTGCGTGTTGTCAACAATTTTCTCCGACTTTTCCGGAGAGTGAAAGCCTTACCAGGATGTTCAGTCATGGAATTCGGTGGCCGGCGAGAGCTTGGTCTACTCATCTTTAAAATGATCTGCATGCTGTACGAGTTCTGTTGCGAGATACCGGTATTATTTTCTAAATTTGATATCACTTACAACGCATTCATCCTTTGTGATATGTACACTACCATCAATGGGGCCATGATCTGTCACGCTTGCTTCCTAGGATACCTGAGCGTGGGAGCTCTCTATGCCCAGGTTAATCGATATGTGCGACGCGAGCTACGCCGGCAGCTACGTGGCCTGGAGCAACCCAACGGAGTTGGGGCCAGTCGACGGGAGCTGAAAGCCGCTGGCTACCGTCTAAACGAGTGTCTGGCCATCTACGACGAGATCCAGCGAGTCAGCAGCGCCTTTCAGCAACTCATCGAGCTACCCCTTTCCCTTACTCTACTGTTCGTCTTTCTGAACATGACTTTGGTCTCCTACTTTGTCATGCTTAATGGATTTCGTGATCTTAGCATGTGGCTACTTGCGGTTAAATTGTTCATGGACGTCGTCCTACTGACATTGGCCATTCATGGAGCGGGCAGCAGTTCGAGAGTCATCCGAAGACTTAGTCTGGAGAATTGTTATGTTACCGAACGCAACGATTGGCACATGCGGGTGAGTTAAGAGATATCTCTGATCTATTTCAATTGAGTCGCCAAATGAATCGCTAATTGTCTTAATCACTCACGCTACACAGATTAGAAAAATACTTTGACTTCGGGATAAAAAGAATCTGAAACGGTGTCATGGATTTTTGATCTTGTATGATCTTAAGTATGCTCATTTTACTCTCAACAAATATGTTGATCATCAGGGTACATATATTTTGTTCTGTAATCAAATAGGCTTATTTTAATGCCGAGTCATTGCTTTTTGATCCTCATGATAAAGTCTGAATTTTTAACTTGAATAATTTTTGTGTATTGACTACAGGATTGTCACTATAGTCACTAGCGTGAGTGATTATGACTATTACCATTCGAAATGAACTTCTTTTAATTTCATTCATTGCAGCTGGAAATCTTTTTGAATCGCTTGAATTTCTACGAGTTTCGAGTTAATCCTTTAGGACTTTTCGAAATATCCAATGAGCTGATATTGGTATTTCTCTCAGGCCTGGTCACATATCTTACCTACATACTACAGTACGGCATACAGTCAAACCAAATTTAAAGATGATAGTACGAGAAAATGAAATTAAATTAAAATTCCACCTGGAAGTGTGTTTACCAGAGGTCAAAAGGTCATGGAATTGCTTTGTATGAAAAACTTTTTTGTCTCTTAAGATATCCAATCCAAACTCACAGATTATATGTATGAGACTGTCTCTTACATCCTGACCAAATTTGGTCAAAGTCGGATTACTATATCATATAGCTGCCATAGGAATAATCGGATGAAATTAACCTTTAGTATGGAAAACTTTTTTGTTTCTTAAGATATCTTAACCAAACTTACAGATTAGATGTTTGGGACTTTTTTGTTTCTTAAGATATTTTAACCAAACTTACTTTGGGACGGTCTCTTACATTCTGACAAAATTATTATATGATATAGTAATCCGACTTTGACCAAATTTGGTCAGAATGTAAGAGACAGTCGCAAACATACAATCTGTGAGTTTGATTTAGATATCTTAAGAAACAAAAAAGTTTTTCATACTAAAGGTTGATGTGCATTATATTATATAAATTAAGATATCTTAACCAAACTTACAGATTATATGTTTGGGACTCTCATTCATCATTCTGACCAAATTTGGTAAAAGTCGGATTATTATAAGATATAGCTGCCATAGGAACAACATAATGCAAATTATCGATTAGTATGAAAATTGTTATTCTTTCTTAAGAAATCTCAAACAAACTCATACTAAAGATTACTTTGACTAAACTTAATTAACAATATTAACTAAATTTCTTTTCCGCGAGCGAAGCGAGCCGGGGGTTGGCGAGCAAAGCGAGCAGGGGCGGAGCCCCCTAGTATTTTATAAATTCTATCTTGATTTTATTACTCTTTTATTACTCTTTTAATGATAATCTCAATAAATAAAACGAAATATTGATGTGAATAAAATATACCAATAATTTAAGCCACTTTTCATTAACCTAATGAATCCTCAAGATACGTATTCAAAGAGATAATCAATTAATACTTTCAATATGAATATAAGTATAGGTTAGAAGTGGTGCTCCCCTTAATTAGTTGGTTAGTCATGTTTGGAATTCGTGTCCAGCTAAGTGCCTCCTCGCTAGCCGCAAGGATCCTACGCTACGTTTGCAATTATGCCACGATTCTAGGAGTCGTCACCTTTCGCTTGAAGTCTAATCGATACGATGGACGTCTTGTAGCCCAGAAATGGAGCTGTTTTAATTGGATCTCTATGGTTTTTCGGCTACTAATATTCTACTTGTATTGGCAAACAAATTCAAGTTTTATAGATATCTTTAATATTTCCCATTTGAAGATACTTATTTCCGTTCGGATGTTCTGTAGCTTCATCTGCGCTGTCGTCATTCTGGTGATGCAATTTTGGTATGAAGACCAAGTGATTTCAGTGGTCAACAGTTTTTTGAGGCTATTCCGGAGGGTTAATTCGCTACCAGGCTGTCATAATATGTGCTATGGAGGCAGGAGAGAACTAATCCTGCTGCTGTTTGGAGTCCTTTGCCAGGTTTACCAATGTACCCATCTGCTTCCAGCCCTAATTGAAACATCTGAAGTCACCTTTAGTATTACCATATTCTGCGAGACATATAGTAGCGTGTGTGCTGCCCTGATTTGTCACATTTGTTTCGTGGCCTACCTCAGCGTGGGCGCCCTTTACGACCAGGTCAACCATTATATCCAAGACGAATTACGCAAGCAGCTAACTGGGCTCAAGCCCACAGCGAGTCGAAGGCAAATGGAGGCAGCTGGACACCGTCTGGACGAGTGTTTGGCCATATACGAAGAGATTCAGCGAGTCAGCAGAGAATTCCAACGCCTATTTGATGTTCCACTTTGCTTTGTTCTGCTCTTCGGCTTTGTCACAATGGCGCTAGCCGCCTTCTACATTCTGCTGCACCTGTATCGAAATCTTAGCATGTGGCTCTTTGAGGTCAAGATGCTAATGGATCTCATGCTGCTGACAGTGTCCATTCAAGGAGCGAGCAACAGTTCGAGGTTGGTTCGCAGGCTCAGTGTGGAAAACTATTACATCACAGATCGCAACGATTGGCACACAAAGGTGAGTTATCTATAAAATTATATAAAATGGTACCGAAACCGAAAAACCGAAATTATTGAAACCGAAATTATTGAAATATTGGTTTCGGATATGCTCGAATTAAGGTTTTCGGTTATCGGTTATGCAAAATCTTGGAGTATCGGTTTCGTAATGGTTATCGGTTTTTTTTATAAGTTTCGGCTTATAAATACCGGTATGGTTTCGGTTGACCAAAAAAAGAAGCTTTATTCATTGTTTAACTTAAAAAAGACTTAATGCTCTTTTTAGCCTGGAAAATAACGTTATCTGGTTACTGGAATGATCCAGTGTAATGTGGATTTTATTATAATTTGATCTCATATAAATTTGGGTAATTTGGTTTGAAAATTTTGATGCTTTCAATTTTACTGACTTGTAATAACTTAAAACTGCCATAGTCTTATCAAAAGTCAATAAATTTCCAAGCGCAATGTAAATTTGTCCAATTTTTTACCTCTAAAATCGTTCTACATTTAAATATTGTTAATTTTAAAAATTTTAAATTTTTCGAAAATTTTGAAAATTTGTATTTTTCGAAAAATTCGAATTTTCATAAATTTTCAAAATGAACAAAATGTAAATGCAGAACGAATTAAGAGGTTAAAACATGCACAAATTTACACTCCACATAAAAATTTATTGACTTTTGACAAAGTTATGGCAGTTTAAAGTTATCAAACTTCGACGATCAGAACCGAAATTCAACCGTATAAATGAATCGGTTACTAAACGGTTATTTCGGTTTAAAGAGTTTCGGCTTATGGGTTTCTGTACTGTGGAAAAACATTTTTTTGGTTACGGTTTCAGTTACGGTTACAAATTGCAATCGGTTACGGTTTCGGTTAAGGTTTTAATCCCTGATTGAAATCGTAATCACCGAATAGTAACTGATTTATGTATAAAAGTTAGTTTCGGCTTAAATAATCATTAAATTCACATATTTTTTAAAGTGTAACCATCGTTTTTCAATCAAATTTTGAATATTAATCTTATAAAATAAAACTTTTCTAAAATCATAGAATTTTTACTTATATATTAACGTTTTCTTTTTTTTTTACATTTTTGCAATTATTTTTTTTTGTCCTTGCTCGACATTATTATTTATTTCGAAACCGAAAAATACCAAGCACCGGTAACTGTTACGGAACCGAATTAAAATCGTAAACAAAATACAAAAATTACCGATACCCTAACTGAAATCGATATTCGTTCTGGTTTAATAGCCTGTTATAAATAATATTATCATTTTCTATTGTTTTCAGATGGAGATGTTCTTCAGTCGTTTGAACTATCGCGAGTTTCGTGTACGTCCTTTGGGCCTATTCGATGTATCAAATGAGATGATATTGGTCCTTCTCTCCGCCCTGGTCACCTATCTCACCTATATTATACAGTATGGAATGCAGTCGAACCAATTTTGATTCCTCGTCACGCTGTGGGCGCTTATGATCAACCCTCTGTTTAAGTTAGGGTAAGGTACGAGTACGCTTAGCACACACCTGTCCTGCGGTTGCATGTAAAATCCGTTGTCAGGACCAACTTCAATTTCCGCTTAACGTTTTTCTGTCTCACTTTTCCCATGAAAGTTGGCGCATAAATTACTTTGCCACAGAGCAGAAAATTTATGCAACTAACCGAGCGACGGAGCTGGACAGTTCACGCTAAAAGCGCATAAAAACAAGGCCGAGGACGTCGCTCTAATTAGCATAGGTAGAGCTAAAGGTAAAGGTAAACGTCAAGGTAAAGGTAAGGCCCAAGATAAAGGTGCACTTGTTCCCTACACTTGTTCCAGGGTTCAAAAAGGCTGCGTCAGCGCTGATGATGATAAAAAAGGAGAAGAAAATAAAAACAGAAAATCAAATTGTCGGGTGACGACGAGCATTATCTCGGCATTGACAGAAAGAGAACTGTGACTGAGACTAAGAACGGGCCAGGGATCGAGAGTAGGGCTGGGGACTGGGAACTGAGAACTGCAACTGAGATTGGTATTGGGGACCCGGTGCGTCCAGGTGTTGCTCCAACTTCGTGCTTTTTATACCCTTGCCGAGGGTATTATTTTTGTTTCATGCAACCTGTAACACAATAACGTATACCTGTTTGTGCTTCTGTATCTATGTCTTTATCTTTATCTACAGTTAGTCAAGTAATTGTATTGAAAAAATAAAAATTCACTCATTTTATTTGCCTTATTTTATTTTAGTTCTTATGGTTGCTTTTGAGATCAATTGTGGTTAACTATTCAAAAATTAGAATGCGAATTTTTAAATTTTCTTACAACATATATATACATATACATATATTATATATATTTTCATACAATATTCTATTCTATTCTATTGCTATATTTAAGTCTTATTCTATTTAAATGTATTAGTATCTATATTTATAACAATAATTAAATCCCTTTATCTTAGAAATAATAAGGGAGTGCATTATTTTTTCGGTATTCGGAACTTTGTTATTTTTTGTGCGTGTCGTGTAAAGGGCAAGATAATCATAAAACGTAGCTTTGGCATTGCTCAAATTATTGTAGTTTATAAAAGACAGCAGAGACAGAACGTAGTCGAGTTACACTCATTTTTCCCATGATTGTTCTGTTGGCCACGACCGGTGAGCGGTAATTATGGGTCACCCAGCTCTGCTACTTACGAGTTTATACGAGTATGTTGTATTATCTTTTGCTCTCTCTTTTCTTTCCGTCTGCAATTATCATATACTCTCACACACACATGCAGTGCACACATACGTGTGTGTTAGCATATTAAAATTTGGGCTTAAAGGCGAAAGATATAAAAAAAAATTAATGATGCTTTCAACATTTCACTAGACACAAAAGCACACGGCTCATGTTGAAGTTGTGCCTCAAGTGCAGGTAGCTCTTTCTAACTCTTCATGAGTTTACCCAGTACTCGTATCTGGGCAAATGTACAGCTACTTGAACCGACAGCAGCATTAGCAGCGCCAAGAATATTCCGATAAAACAAACGGATGATAAAAATATCATCATTACCAGCTGAAAGCCGTAAGTCAATCAAGATTATGTTTGTACGATAGCCAGTAGCCGGTATCTGGTAGCCAGTAGCAGTCCAGGGAACCCACGATGAGAGTAAACAAATTGCTTGTTGAAGCTGCAAGCCTTTAGGCCAAAACAACATCCGATGATAACTCATTAGCCCAAAGCCAAAAACGGAAGGCTCTCCAACATCTTTTTTTTATTTATGCACACGCAAATCTATTGTTGAGATTACTCGAATGTAACTTTAGCTCAAAACCATTATAATTCAGCTTTTTACACTAAATGAGTTGCTATCAAATTTGTCTTTGTAATATAGCTATTGTATTCATTGTAATATAGCTATTTACTAATGTACAACATTAATCATTACACTGTTTAATGACTTAATTGTCCAAAATAAATTAACACATTACAAATTCGACTTTTTGTGAAGAGTTGTGAACGGTTTTAAGGGTCGTTTGTGTAACCTTTATATAGTAAATGGCTTTTTTTATTTAGAAGTAATTAAGGCTACTCTAAAGTAATTATGTACACTCGTAACAGATCTAGTAATCTGAAACTTAATATACCTAAGCTTTTAATATTGTGAGATTCGTTAGCTCTTATTTATAAACTAATTTATGTTAATAACATAATATTTATTTTTGATCTAAATAATAAATAAAACCAATTTTTATTCCACTCACCAGAAAATAAACGTTTTTATTTGATTAAAATATTATTTCAATATGTATGATATTTTAGACCTACATTTTCTATTGGAACTGAAAATAATACTGTACATAATAATAATAATAATAACAATAATCAATTTACAATGGACAACATTTGATTGAATATTCTTGTATCCAAAGCATTTTCTTTGTTTAAATAGAATTCGAATTTGTACGAACAAGCAAATATATTTAATTTATTCAATATGATTTCGCAAATCTTTTGTTTGTCGTTAAGTGGTTCACAGAGAGAACTACTTGCAGTCAATAAGTATATACATATGTACATATATGTACTTACTCTCTTGCCTTGCCTCTCAAATACCATTCGGTTTGTATTTATGGAACCAATTTAAAAACCACTTTGATTAAATGCAAATGGATTTCGCCTTCTCTAGGCAGGTGACCTTCTAAGGTGTTTGTGCAACTGCAAATGAATCTATATACGTACGTATGTATATATATGTGAATATATATATGCATATATGTCTGTGTGTCTGTGTTTCATAACCATTTATATGCACAAGCATTCAACGTTTTGTCGTCTCGCATGCAACTGCTAAAGCTGAAACCTCAAACTCACAGTCAAAGAATTGGCACGAGCTGCGCACACGTCGCTGTTGCTGTCGACGTTGTTGTTGTTGTTGTTGTGTTTGCTTGTGCTCCATGGACATGGATGTGACTTGGTCGGAGTCTGTCGCAACGTACAGTTCTGGCGCGGCATTTTATGACTGCACATATGGCGAATGCTCGACTGGCTTCGGGGGAACTTGTTTTGTGGGTTGAATGGGCGCGCGCGCGCGTAGGCGCTGCAACATCAGCATCAGCAACATCAGCAACATCAGCAACATCAGCAGCATCAGCAGCGACAGCAACAGCATCGGCATCAGCATCGGCATCGGCATCAGCAGCGCGTGTGCGACGTGCCAACATCTGGAGCTGGACCAGTTTGAAGCTAACATCAGCGTCAGCGATTGCACAGTAGCCAGTGGGCCAGGTACACGTACACAAACATTCGCAAACACACTTATACACTCAAAAAAAAAAAAAAGTCCAGTCGAAACGGATGAAAAACGTAGTTCAAAAACAGCGAACCCCATTTTTCCATAGTTTATAACTGGTTGTTCATAAAATGTTAAATTGCTTAGGGTCCATTTTTATAAACGAATAGAAATACATACATAATTCAGGAACATATTCAGTATAGGCTATAAACATGTTGAGGGTCGCTCTAGGAACTTAATAAGATTAGATTTAAAAAAAAGAATTTATAAGTAATATAAGAATATAAATAATATTCTTATTTATAGACCAAACAATTTTACTCAAGACAACAATTAAAAAAAAAAATAGTCAGGTTTTAAATTTAAATAATATTTTTCTTTATGTTTTCTTGGATCGGCTTACGCAAAGAGAAATGCATGAATTGCGATGAAATTGTGTATAAATTATTAAAAAGTATTTGTATTAGTTACATATTTTCATTATTAAATTTTAAATCTGTCCTTGGCAGCAGTGGGAAACGAACGCATATATTTTTAAACTGAAGTGGCGACTCTAACCAGAGACACACGGGATCATCATCAATCAATGTAATGTTAAGTTTCGATTGCATTTGATATTTAATTGACAACACAAAAAACGTAAGAACAAATCGGTGTAGAATCACAAGTAAATGTGTTTGAATTTATTCGTTAATTTTTGTCTGAGTGTAGGCATACACATGCACATATACAGATATGTTGATACATACGTTTGAACCTGGGCGCAAGATAATCGATGTATACTAATTATTTGCTTTGCCTGCAACTGTTTGTCATGCTCCGCGCTGCGTTTGCTTCTTCAGCGACTCCTTTAGAGTCTGGGGCTGAGAGTGAAGCTGCATCTGCGTCTGGCGGGTACAGCAAAAACAAAAAGCCCAACAGTAGCTGCCACCGGTCGGACCAACAACCGTCGAGTCCCCTTTCCCCCCAACCCATATGAGTTTTTAGAGCCCAGTCACATTCTGGGCTTGAGATTGGGCCGGCACTGGGCTGAGTGCTGGCTAAAATAATGGCCATCGACAGCAGCAGTTGTGTCTTGGGCAAGGTTACGGACGCTGCAACATCGAGTAGCATCGAGTCGAGTCGAGTCCAGCACTCTGCACGGTAGTCAAGTTTAGACACCTTAAGTACACAGGAAAGCGTCATTTATGCGCTCGTTCCAAAAGCGACAAGCACTAGGCGTGGTACAGGCTGAGAATGAGAATGAGTATGGATATGAGTATGAGGACTTGGCACTGACTGCTGCCCGCAGGCTGCTGTACTATTAATTACATGGACAGGCCTCACTTAAAGTCCCCCTAAATTACGTATACACAACACACTGAAAATTTGTATCTGCTGAGATTGAGGCCACAAGGTCATGATATAGAATAAAACAGCAGCTGCGCAGTAACTAATTCCCCCCCTTGGGGATGCTGCTTCAGATCTGCACAGATCGATTTCAATCAACACCCCACGAAAGCACAGCCAAAGCTTCGAGTCTCTCTGCTCTGGGCGACAACAACAAACAAGTTTGTGTTTTAAGCAACAAGCAAGCGGGAAAGACTATAATCGAGACCCCGACTGTATGAATACCCCATAAATTTTGGGGAGCTTGTATTGCTTTAAAAATTATAAACAGCCTTTACAGCCGATCTATTAATTCGATCTTACTGCGATAAATTATGAGGACAGATAATAATAAAAGATAACGTTAATTACCAAAAACGAACGTATTAATTAAAAAGTGTGAGTGTGGTAAAAATTTAAAACAAATTCTGATCATGGTAAAATTTTGGACGGTCATGCTTATCAAGAATATAAACACTTTATAGGATCGGAGATGCCACATTCTCCCTGCTACAAATATTCCAACAAATACAATATACCCTATTACTTATTTTTTAAGTCACGGGTATAAAAAGGTACAGTCGCAAAGATTAACAACAACAGCAGCCAGAATGGTGAGAGAGAGCGGAGGAAGCGGACGCAGCAGCAGCAGCGACGCGTCGTTGACGTCAAGCTTTGAGACCTGGCAGCGTTTCGTTTGTTTGAGCCAGCTTTTTTTTGATTTGGCTGAGACGTGTGGCAAGCTTCAAGTTTGGAACAGGTTTTGATTTCGGATTTTGAAGCTGTTGTGCAAAAAGTTCAACAACTGCGACAGCGACAGTGACTGTGGCAGCGACTGTGGCAGCGGCTGCCTGCAGATGGCTGGTTGTTGATCTCGTGCTGCGGCCGCTGCCCGGGCAACAACAAGACAAGTAGCCAAACAGACAACGACAAACGAGCGAGCGTTGCGTAAATTACAAGCAACAAAACATACACAAAAAGATATATGTACATACGTTCAAATAAAACAAAAGCAACTTCAACAAATTGATATTATTTTTTTCTTTACGATCGTCGTTGACGTTGACGTCGACGTCGACAGCGACGCCGTCCCTAATTGGCGTTCGCTCTCCCACACTAATGCGTTTGCTTTGCTTGCTCTCTCGTGCTCTTGCTCTCGCTCTCGTTCTCTTCGCTTACACTCTTTCTATTATTGTTGTGCGCTGTGTGTGTTTTTTGTGGATTCCATTTGCCATAAAGTGCGTTAATTTGTCGGAAAGTGGGTCAGAACCAATTTCGGTTCATCGAACACACAAATAACAAAGCGTCGCGTCGAGTCGTGTCTCTGAGTGTGCGTGCTCAACTCAGTCCGGCCCCGATTAGGCCTCACATCTGCGCATCGGCGGCCTTAGGCAGAGACAGCGGCAGAGGTAGCGACAGAGGCAGCGACAGCGACAGCGACATCGACAACCTTCCCCCCAAAACAAAGTGACGCATTGGATTGTGTTTGGGGTCGCGTACCTTTCAATGCGCTGCGAAATGTGTGCGAGGCATGCGAATGATTCATGCAACTGCAACAAAGACAGCAGAAAAGCTTCTTAAGCACATTCCTTTATTGATTTCTACATATTGATTATTCACTAAAAACTACAATCCGTTAATATTTGACATATTTGGGATTTATTGTTCCCAATTAATTCTTATACCATTTATTTAAAAAATAAATTATATTGTGTTCGTTGGAATGTATGTAACAGATTGATAGGCACTACGACCCTATAAAGTAGATACAGCTGTGTTCATGAAAATAGCAGTGCTTATGACCTTCACTTTTAAGATTGATAAATTCTAATATAAAGACCATTATGGGACAAAATTTGTTTATTAGTGCTAAATGGTAATGTAATGATCGGCAGTAATCGCTGCTTTAATTTATATTAAAACTATACAAGCTCAAAAAAAGGAAGCGGGTATTCCAATAGTCGGGGTCTCGACTATAGCGTTTTCCCGATCGTTTTTTGTTAAAAAGATTCTTTGAAATATTTGGGATTTATTGCTCACAGCTTTTTTTTGATTATATGTACCTAGTTTTAGTTAAATATGGCAAAGAATTGTTAAATGTTTGATGAATTTTAGTTTAGTCCCACTGACAATTTATCTGATTTTGCAGTTGTCCAAATGTATTTACAGTTGAATTCTTCATTTCGACCCATTTCTTATGTAGGCCATTGAAGATTCGTTAAAGACCGGAACGCTTGCATGGCCACTTGTTGACGCCTTGTGTATTTAGGCCAAAACGAGTATTGGCATTTGCTGTTCTTGCCTGTTGTTGTTAAAGTGGTAGAAGTAGCGGGAGAAGAGGGTCTCATTTTCAATATACTCTATACTCTTATAATGTTTTGGTTTTTTTTTTGTTTGCCCACTTGATATTCTATGCATTTTGCACATTTGTACATAGCAAGCGCATTTGTTATAATATTTTTATTTTATTTATTAAGAAATTATTTTATTATCATAATAATTATTTGTATTATTAGAATATTTTGTCAATTTTCATATATTTCAACATGTCTCTATTTGTATGTGTAGGTTATAGCAAGTTTTTTCTTCTCTAAATTAAGCTCAAACTATATTTGGGCACGCTTTTTTATCGAGTGCTCCCTTTGCTGCCCCCGCATTCACGTTCCCGCATACTGGGCGTATGAGTAGTATGAGCAAACACATATGTATGAGATGACAAACAATGTTATTTGTTTGTGTCACGTTTACGAGCACACGCTCCCAGTTTCAGGCCAAGTTCCAGTTTCAGCCAAAGACGGCAGCACTTGCTACAGCACGATTCTGTTTTCTATTTTGTTTCTGGTCATTCGCAAGTGAAAGTATCATATGATGCTTCTATTTATTATTGTTTATTTTATAGCCAATCGACACTGGACTACAAATTAAAAAGGCTGGAAGCATAATTATATTACAAATTCATGTATGAAAAAACCAATTTTTACTATTCTCTTATGATTCTAATAAATCAAAGATTATCAAATTCGCTTTTATAATTGGAAATTTTAGAATGTTGGCATTAAATCTGTCTGAGACTGAAGTTATCTCACACAGACTGTAGTGAAATGAGGTGTAAAGTTAACTATTCTTTTACATTCTCTATTTTCTGGGAATAATTAATTAATGAATTAAATGAGTAAATGTTTTTTCCCATCAATGTGATGCTGCAAGATGGTGAGAAGACATTCTATTTTCCTCAAGTATTTTCTTTTTTACATTTCTTTCTTTTTTTGCCTTTCCTTTCAACTTCGCGGTGCAGTCTCGTCTTGCGGTCGAGAGCAAAGGTCAAAGCGCTCCTCGCTTTATACTGTGATAAGCGAGTGTGAGGCCTCCAATTGTGTAGAATGTGTATTTAATTAGCTCTGAATGTGCCGCTAGTTACACACACGATTCTTACGCAAACCCGTACTTGTATTTGTATTTGTATTTACTTGCACTTGTAGTTGTACTTGTTCTTGTAAAGGCAACCACAGTAACCACAGTAATGCTTACTTACATATGGAACTGGGAGCTCTGGGCCCTTAATATATATATGGGGGCCCACTTGGCGTGTGCGGCATCTTTCAACTGCAGCGGCGGCATGCGGACAACAATGCTGTAAATACGCTTTTGAAGCTGTTCCGTCATAGGCTCACACACTTCCCTTAAGCCCTTACCCACAGGTTGTACCGAGAATTTTCAAATTCATCAGTCGGTGGGGAACTTGGCTAATTAAGTAGATTGCAAATACTTGAAATGGCCTGGACGCGGCAGGAAATCGAAACTGGCTAATGGCAGCACTGAGAATGGCCGGAAATATGCATGGCTTGTCCAGTCAGCAGCAGCATTTGGCCAACAGCTCCAAATGAGCAAAAAAATAAAATAAACTAAACACAAATTTGAATGCGCCCTGTCAGGAAGAATTGGGAGCTACGTTGCCATCATCATAGCCCAACTTGGCCCAGGCCAGGCCAACAGTGTGTGCAGTCGACCAAAAACAAAAATTAATTCTGTTGCAACGTAGGTGAGGTTTTTGTGTTTTCGTTGCCAATACTCTATCGCAGGGTATTATACTTTAATTATTAAATTTGAATATTCAATAATCACAATTAGCAAGAGGAAGGAAATTATTTTAAAAGATCCATCGGAGTTTTGGACAAGAAATACTGGTAGATCAATTATATAAGATCTTATTGAATCAAATAAAATTCCTATAGATATAACAATTTATTTTCATTTTAATTTATAGTACATAAAAGGTTAAAAATAACCCCTTTTTTGATAAAATATTTACAATTATTTACTTAAAGCATTTTCAGTATTACAGATTTTTACGTGACAGTGTGGGAATCGAACCCAGTTATTTTTCAAATTAAAAAAAAAACGAATCATATTCAGATTACAAACAAATATTTTTGAGTAGAAATAAATACACACATTGGAATAGAGATTTGTATATGTTGGAATAAATTTTTGAATAACTTTTAAAGGGTATTAAATCTGCGATGATCCAGCGACTATCGCCATTTGCTTGTTTTATTTTTGTTTAGTGTTATTTTTTTTGCCGTTTTGTTTGCTTTTGTTTAGTGCATGAGTATTTTGCCAAGCGGATCACAGACAGAATACAGACAGTCAGACAGTCAGACAGAGAGACAGGCAGACAGACACACGGGGGTCAGCAACGGTGCTGAGTTCAGGTTCAGCTGACGACACCGCCGACTAACCTCGACGTTAAACATATGTACAAGTACATGTGTACATATGGTCATATATATATATACTGTGCATTGTATGTACATCGTATAATAGGCGTGACAAGCGAGTTACGCTCGGCTGGCGCCCAAAAATAATCAAAGACAAAGACGCTTTTGTAGATGACGATGTTGATAATGAAGGGCGGGCGGGGTGGGCGTTGTAGGAACTGACAAGCCAAACGAAGCTATGATAATTACACCGTGTTAGCTCCGAATTCTCGTTGTTATTCTCAGCTGCTTAACGAGCTCCGACTTCTCAGCACCACCCATCTCTCCAAATTGTATCAGTTGGCTGTACGTATAATGGGGCACAATATAATGAACGATAATATGGGCACCATGAATTCCAAATTTCAAATTTCAGATTCCAAATTTCAGTGAAAGAAGTCCAAGAAATTTCTGAGATTTACAAATGATTGCGTGGGCTGAGAAAGCGTTTCTTCCATCCTGTTAGTCAGACCCCATAAAATTGTACCTAGAAGCTAACGCTCTGTTATCGCTCCAAATTCAATTTATTTTCTGTCTTCAACCATTTCCACTTCCTTTGTTAATTAGATGGTTTGGAACATGTAGAGCACTGACCTTTTAAAGCATTTTTCAGAACATTTTCTCGTGTCTTAAAACTATTTTAATGACCTATTGGCCTGAATTGAATAGGAAATGAATATAAAATGCCTTATTACTAGTTCAACCTCAATCTAAACGTAACAATAAATTGACATAAATGTCACATATATGTATTTAAAAGTGTTTTAGCACCACGCACCATAACATCGTAACCTTAACCCACATTTTGTGTATTTTATTTATTTTCTTACTAACTTACAGAACACGCAAAGCTATAAAGCATAAATTACTTGAAAGTAACAGCAATCAAATAATAATCTATTAATAACATAAAATGTTAAAATGTTAGTACGACATAGCTAAATAAATAATATTTAATTGATTTTATATATAAGTTTAACATTATTCAGATACTTTACATAACTCGAAGATACTTTTATTGCTGACAAAATCTCATTAATTAATTGAAAGTAAATTTGTGTTTATTAATTTGATTTTTTGTTTCCCAGCGCTACAAGACAACGCTTATAAATTAAGGCGCAAGTCATATTTAAATTTGAGACATATATAAAACTGAACAAGATAACTTAATTTAAACATTTTTAAAGAAAGAGCAAAAAATATAATCAGTATAATATTTTTATTTTTTTTTTATATTTTCTTTTCTTTTATTTAATTTTTTTTTTGTTTTGTGTTAAGTAGTATATCTTTATGATTTTTATTTATTTATTTCTTTTTTTATTATTGCTTACTACTTTTCCCGAGTATCCAGGTACTTGAGCTAATTTAGATTGTTTTTTACTTTCTACTTACTACAGAATACTTTAGATTAATTATAAAATTCACGAAACTAAAAGTATTAAATTATAATATACGCAGATTAGGGTTAATTTTCTTTTAGATACTCTGCTTAGATCTGAAATAATTTTCTAGTGTACTATTGTCAAGTTCCTTTTGGCAATTTCCTCGGCAACATCGAATCCACCAGTGAAACTGAATTGAATCAATATGAAGAGATATGTTATAATGGCCGATAGAATGGTTGGTATGAATTCATTGTTAAGTTGAAGGATGCCCATCACTTTAATCTCCAATTGTTGCGTTTGCAGTTGACTGAGAAATGTCTCCACCTATTGAATATCAACATTCGTAATGAGTTTAAATATTTTGATAAATAGTTTTCTATTAACTTACGCTGTTGTCCCACCGCTGATCGATGTCGGTGCAGACAATGTCCAATGGCAGAATTTGTGGCAGTTGTGATTTTCTGATCGTATAATCGGCACACATGATCAGAAGCACAATGTTGCCCATTTTAATGCCGACCATTACTAGAGGCACCAGATCGACATGGGCATTATCCAAGTAATCGTAGATATACTCGTACAGCATGAGCAGCAGGACAATAAAGTTGTAGTAAATGTAGAAGAAAATTTGAAATTGGAAAATGCTGCGAAAAGAGAGCGTCACTTGGTACAGTTCACTGTAGATGATGCCACATTCTTCCAGCTCATCAGCTCTATCGCAAAGCAAACACATTCGCTTGTAGTGACTTAAACGTTGAGGAGCTGCCTTCTCTTCCGATTCCTCATCCGTATTCGTATCCGTAACCTGACCATCAATGTCAATGGATCGCATTTGTTCTAGCATCATTGCAATGTGAGCTCCCATTTGTTCGTAGAGTACGCCGGATACAAGAAATCCGAGAAAACATGCATCCAGCACATAGAGTGTGCCCATCCACATGTAAATGCCAATGAGTCCGCTGATAATGCGACCGATATTCCCATTCCGGAGGTGCTGCATCGGCAGCAGCTGTGGCAACTCATAGAGGCAGCCACAAATCGTTAGCACCAGTTTCAAGGCGTAGAACATGACGAACTTAAGCGGAAAGAGCTCTTGGGTTTGGGTCAGCGAACAGATGCGTCCATAGAGAGCGATATAACGATTCAATATGGCCATTGATCTGGACTCTGCACACACCTGGACACTGAAGGAGGCGACAGCAAAGAGGATCACCGATCCGGACTGCAGCATGACAAAGAAATCCGCATAGCTTTTAGTGCCTTTGGCTTTAAGAAATATATCGGGAATGACGGCCCAATATATGTTGACCAGAAGACTGCGCCACATAACGGTTAACAGACGGTTGCACCGCTGTCGCTCCGACTTCAATTGAATCTGTCCCCGTTCCACATCCAATCTACACGAGAGCAACGATAGCCAACGAGCTGCCTGGTAAAGTGCCATCAGCAGGCGACGCGACCACAATTCCATGCGTCCAACTGCGGGATTAAACTCGAACTTGGGCATGGCCAGGCATTGACTGACTCCCCAATATTGTGGCATGTCCTGATCAGTGGCCAGGGAACAGTTGTTGTTGCTGTTGCTGCTGTTGTTGTTGATTTTATTAATTGAATGTGTGTAGTAGATATCGACAATTGCGTTTCACGCTTCGCTGAGTGCCTCGCTGACTGATTAGCTGTGCCGGAGCTGGAGCTGGCAATGGAACTGGAAATGTAGAAGGGTAATGGAGACGGAGGTGAAGATGGTGCCCATCGTGATATGACTCGACCGTTGATGGACAGGCCAACTAGTGTGCCCCTCCATATTCCACTTGGGCTCGTCAGCGACTGGACGCACATTGGAACAGATGTTGCTCAAAACTGGGCGTAAAATGATATTTCGTTGGCTATTTTTGGTGTGAACTGGAAAGAAACAAAATTCCACGAATCGAAACCCAATGATATCGCGTGCAAGTGCCCTGTAAAAAAATTAAGCAAAATTTAAAAACAAATTTATAAAGCTTACGAGTAATTTGTAAATTATAGATTACGACAATTGCTGCCTATAACTTTGTCAAGGTTTATATAATTAAGTTAATTCATAAGCGTGCTGTAAGTTGTCATTAGTGGGAAAGAGGGAGATACAGAAGTGATCTTTCGTTCTTTATAATAAGCTAAAATATCATAATATTATATCATATCATCGAGTAAGATTTCGATTAACAATTATTAAGTAAACTTTTGGAATTCTTTTACAGTGAGTAAAGCAATTATTAATTATTGAGTAATTATTTAATCCAAATCCAATTCTAAAAACCATAAACAGCTATTTTTAAATAGAAAAACTAAGTAAAAAAATTAAAAAATATATTTTTATAATTTGTGTACCTTTCACATATTGAAATTTTTATGTTGCAAGAAAAGTCGCAGTTGAAAAACTTGAAGCATAAATAGTTCATAACTTTAATCGATTCTTTGTATGAATAATTTTAAGTTTAGTATCGATAAAAATATATTAATTTTATTACAATAAAGTAATAATTTTTTTGAGACATTTTAAGCTTTAATAAAATTATTCTGAACTTTCGATTTGCATTTTAGATTTAATATGCATAACTATTGTGATATGTCTCAAAACAAATTGAATTAAAATTACAATTACTCGTGAGCAATTACAATAGATTGTTGATTGTATATTGTTGTTGCTGTTGTTGTTGTTTTTATTGTTATTTGAAGGAGGTGCTGCACACACCCACCAAGTTGCAAGTTTTCAAACACGTTTGCTGGACATTAGAATGTGACGCGGTTCAATGAACTGCCACAAGCAGCAAATATCCAGCTGGAGGAGGAAGTGTTGTATGCCCAAAGACTGGCAATAGAAAAACAAAGTCAATAGCCTTTCAGTTGTTGCCAGAACAACAACAACTACGACAGCAACAACAAGAATAACAACAAGAATAACAACAACAATCAGCAACAGGTCTAGGCTGGCTGTTTGTTGCTCCTGGCATGATCATTGCCTCTGACAACGCTGCGGCAGGCAGGCAGGAAGGCAGGCAGGCGAGCAACAAGCCTGCCCCATAACTGGTTTTTCCGATGCCAAGCCGATGCAAGTCAAGACAAGTCAGGCCAAGCCTAGCCTAGGCCCAGCCATAGATAGATAGATGATAGTAGTAGACGTAGACTTTTACGAGAGTACAGCATCCTGCAACGAGCAACCAGCAACTTGCAACCAGCAACTTGCAACTTGCAACCAGTTTACGTACAGTTCGACTCTCAACTTTTGACTACTCATCGAGTCCGTGTTATTGTGGCCCAAGTACATGAAGTAATTGCATGGAGCAAGCCTGACCCCAGCCGTGATGTTGTTGCCTCTGCTGCTGCTGATGTTGCTGCTGTTGCTGCTGAGGCTTCATCAAGTTGTTGGCGGCCAATGAACTGCCACAGAAAAGACAATAGGAGCGAGCCAGTTGGGAGTGGGGCAGGGAGTGGAGCTATAGCATCTGCTGGAGTCAGTGTTGTTCTGCTAAATTGGAAATAATTGCAGAGCAGCAGCAGCAGCAGCAACAGCAGCAGCAGCAGCAGCAACAGCAGAATGCACGTGTGCAGTTGCTATGCTTGTTGTTGCTGTTATCGTTGTCATCAGTTGTTGTTGTAGCTGTTTTTCTACTATGACATAAAATACAAGAGACAAGAGACAAGAGGCAGGAGGAAAAAGAGGTAAAAAGCAGCAGATAATATGAGTATGACTAGAATCTGCAAAAAAGGGGAGAGAGATGCAGGAGGAGGTGGAGGTGAAGGCAATGCTCGCGACGACAACAACATGCGGAAAATACTGGCGAACAATAACAATAATAATAAAGTTGTGCGCAATGCGAAATAAAAAACAAACACACACACACACACCCATAAAGAAATGTAAGGAAAAGTTCAACGACATTAGGAGATTAGAGAGCATTCACGATATAAACAACAACAATAACAAAGCCCATGCACATTTGAATGTGACGCTGAATGAGTGTGTGTGAGTATGTGTGTGTGACTGTGTGTGTGTTTTCCGAGAGAGATTCATCGAAGCACTCTAACATCGACGGACGCATAGAAAACAAAAAAGTCATCGACATCATATGGATTTTTTTATTATGTTGAACGTGGCAATGACAGTGGTGGGGGGGTAGAGACAGATGTGGAAGGGGGCAGGGCTAGGGGCAGAGAAAGGAGCGACAGCGTCAGGAACAAAGGGGCAACGGGCTGCGGCTGGGGCAGAGGTTGAGTGCATGCAGCAAGAGAGAAATGAACAACAACAAGAACATTGTCAGAGACAGGAAAATGTTTTTCATTGTGTTGGAAAAACTGACAGGCCGACACTGAAGGGGGGAAGGGAGGGGTTAACAGACAAAGTCACAGCAGGCATTGGAGTCATTAGAGTTGCGGGAGACATGCCCCATGCGTTTGCATAAGCAACAGCAACAACATGAGCAACAACAAGAACAACAACTGTTGCCAATGCCAATGATGAGTTCTGTCTGATGCGCTCTGATCCATTGGGGCAACTTCAACGGCAACATGTCCCCCAGTCCTCAGTTCCCGTTTAGGGGGCATGCAACCTCACATTTTGGCGTGTGTTGCATAAAATGCCACACTTGGATGCGTTGTTGCCTTTTGCTATTTACAGATACTGAAGATGCAACCCCTACATAGCTATGAGGCGGCATTTTCTTACTCTTAATTTGGATATTTAATTACGACGAAGATGCTGTCCGCGAAGTTGCAAACAGATACAGATACACACACACATTTGCGGCTAAAGATACAGCTATAGATACAGATGCAAATGAATCCGGGGTCCAAAACTCATGGGCGATAAGATAATCGACTAGCCAAGCCGACTACTCTACGCTCTACACAGACTTCACTTGACTTTTAAATACACTAATAAATTATTGAGCTTTTATATTGAAATTGATTCTAAAAAGAATTTTCTATGCTCTACATAGTCTTGCCTTAAAACAAAATAATAAACAGTCTGTTTCAATATAAGTTTATATTTTATAGAAATTTTATCAGTAAAAAAGAAATGTATTTTTGATACGGAAATAAGTAAATGCAAATAAACCATTTTTTTATTTTAGCTAGATTTTTAATGTGGTTAAAAAGAATATTAAATAAGATCCTTAAAAAAGTTAAGAATATTGATATTAAATACACGTTTCATTTAAGAGAAATTGAAAAACAATTGAGAAAATAAAATATATCTTTTCTTATAATATAAAATTTAATCATATCGAATATGAATATTTTATTTTTCAACAATATTGGAAGAACAGCATATAAAGATAATAATAAATGAGCAATATATAAAGAGCCTCACAGCTCACTTCAAGTTAGTTTATCTTTTAATGGAAAGGAGATATAAATAAAATTTAAGCGCAAACTTGTTAATAGATGTTTAAAATTTAGTAAATTATTTTAATTTTATTTTTTATGCATATTATTAATAAATTAAGCAACAAAAACAGAGCATAGCTAAAAATTAAGTCACTTAAATTTGTCAGATAAGCAAACTTCGTAAAGACAGCGTAGCATGCAGATTGCAGGGTATAACCGGAGATGCTTAACTCTTGTAGCGGCTGCTCAAATTGATTAGGTTTTCAAAATCAATACCCAAAGTGAGTTTTTATTTGTTTTTACCGACTTTGTGAGAAAATAAACATGGAGCATTCGCAGACAGAAGACTCTCTGAAAATCGGATGCTGGTTATTGGAATTGAGACTGAGACTGGAGACTGAAAACTGAAGACGGGACTGGGCCCTTTCTTTCATTACGTCTCGCCTTTGTTTGTTATCACTTGAAGTTTGAGCAGTTTTACGAATTGATTAAGGCGGCGTTTGTTTACAAGCAGGTAAACAGAAAGTGGTTAGAGTTAGGGGAGTTAAGCAGATGGAGGGAAGGGTGCGAGGGGACAGGGGGTAGGGGGAAGGGGAGAGGGAGAGGGAGATGCGAGAAAAGTTTCCGTTTAAATGGTTTTACAGTTGAATTGCAAACATGTTCTGGATGGTCGTAAAGCCGCTGTGCCGTCTCCGACTCTGTGCTCATTAAGCAAAGCATGACGAATAACTGCAGCGTCAAAGTCAACGTCAACGTTAACGTCAGCATCGACGCAGCAGTTAACGTCGACGTTAGCACACCTGACAATTTGTTAATGAGAGCAACAGGTTCAGTGGCAACGGCAGGAAGCGAAGCGATAAAACCAAAAACCAAACCAAAGCAAGCGCAACGTACAACGATGTACAACGAATGACTGGATGACGGATGTCCTGCTGGAAGATACTCCAGACCAAAGAGACCCAGAGTCAGAGTCAGAGTCAGACCGAGACCCACAGCCAGACCGAAACCCATGCCCGATACACAGGAAAAAAAGCCATTCTAAAATTCAAGTTTAAAATTATTGATTTTAGCATGCATTTTCTAGAATATGGAATATTATTGTTAAACTAAGACAATGTGCGGATAAAATACCAAAAACTCAAAGATGCCGAAAAAATTTGAACCAAGTTTTATTTAATGTACAGAATCCCGAAAATCAAACTATTGCTGAGAAAAATAGTGCTTGAATAATTTTTTTTTTTTTGATACATTATTTATTAGGATTTTTACAAGACATCCAGTGTGAAAATCAAACTCAGTTATTTTTTAAACTGAAATTCTATTCACCATACTAACTAACGAGCCACGAGATCTCACGTTTAAGGAAGTTCGGGATTATAGTAGTTCTGACACTTGGGATTGCTTTTATTCTGGAATCCGGGATCTTTTTTTTCTGTGTACCAGAACAGAAATGAAAAGAACTCGCAACTGCAGTAAAAATGTAAATAATGCAAAACATTTTCTCACCACGTTCCGCTGCCGGCGCACTTTTTAGGCTTCCCCATTCGACGTTGCCGCCGTTGCCGGATGGGGAAATGGAGGGGGAAGGGGATAGGGGAAGTGGAACTACACTGCAAAAGTGGCATGGGAAATGATATGTAAGAAATGCCATAGCAAATGTGTGATAAGCAAAAAAAAACAACGATTTCTGCTTTCTAACTACTTTTATATGTATGTGACTTAGACCAAAGTCAGGGAACAACATATGGCCAAAACGAGATGACCTTTTTTCCTCTCTTGCCAGTATGCATATCACATACAAACACACACACACACTCCCATGTATGTCTGTATGTGTGCACATCCCATTTGTAGTGAAATTTAATCAAGCGTTTAATGCCAAAGGTGGAACGTCAGGGAACATAATACAGAGGGTAGGGTAAAAGCAATTCGAGGAGTCAGAGAGCGGGGTGGGGGCAGAGAGCGAGGATGAGGGCGTTGATGATGCTGCTCGGGGACTCGGGGATCTGTACCATGTTGAGTTGGTGCTGGTCATGTCCAGTCTGTTATGCCTGCTTGATGCCTGTCATATGTCAGTCTACGTCTGAGTCTCTCACCTACAACGCTGGTTAATGACATTTTGAGTTAATTGCTCTGCCTCTGTCTCAGTCTCTGTCTCGGCTGCCATATGGGCCAGAAACAAGCCCTGGAACAGGGTATCTGCTCTGGCCCTACGGTAAATGAATATGCGTATATCTTGCGTTTCCAAGCAACGTAATTTGACTACGTACATACGAATACACACAAACACACAGATGTATTTTATATACATCAGGGGGAGGGAAATGATCTGCAATGATGCATCGCCAGATGATCAATTCCTGGTGATCCGTTAACAAATCATAAGACTACTTAGTACACGCCTTTTTTAAACCCAGCTGAAACTTGATATGTCATGGAACTTGCATTAATTTACAATTCCAACATTCACCTGTAACTGACCTTCATACTATACATTACATTCATATTTAAACTAACTTTCTAAATACAGATTGAAAGTCGTTTTTGGAATAATCCGTGTTATTATCGAAAGTACATACAATTTTAATTGATTTCAGCTTTTTTCCTTTTCCTTTTTCTTGTTTTAAGTTTTAATTTTAAAATTTTATATAAAAGAAATAATTCTCGAAATATCTTTAATTCTTTGTGTAAACTTCTTTTAAATAAATAAACGTATACTAATATTGCTATTAATACTAGAAGTGGTATTAATATTTACTACTACTAATATTGCTAATAAATACAACTTCTACTTTACTGCACCTCTAAATTCTCATCCTTAAAATAATTGTATTGACAACCTTTTATGTACGCGCAATTAGTATCGGTGCTGCATATAGTTTAATACTGCAGACCCTACTTCTTATATTTGATTTTATTTACAAAATTATGTTTAATAATAGAAGCTAAACATTATACTATCTAACGAGTGTTAACCTAGACCTTCTTCTTATATTACAACTACTCTTACATCCAGAATTTCTTATGTTACTAATGCTACTAGAACTGAAACTTTTTCTACTACAACCACTTAATCTACTCCTACTACAAAATCTTTTAATGATATAATTACTACTATTACTACAACTTATTTTAATGATAATATTAGGAGTATTACTACAATTGCTGCAACTTTTTTAATGATACTATTACTAATATTACTACTTTTACTACCATTTTTAATATTTCTACTTTTACTACTATTATTAATATTACTATTATTACTACTATTGTTACTATTAAACTTGCTTGTTCAAGCTCCCATAACTTCTTCTACTGTATGTTAATATTACTACTTCTTGTACTATTACCTGCTACTCATATTAAATGTTAATACTACTAGAATTCCATACTACTTTATAGACTTGTAGAATTAATAAACATTTATTTAACTACAGAGGTGCGATTTCGATAGTTGTATCTTAGATACATGCCCATACGTACATGTGTACATACGTGAACCTGTACTCAAATTACGTACTAGAGTCTGAATGTGTGTGTGTGTGTGTGTGTGTGTATTTATGTATGATTATCTATTGTTATTATTATCAACAAGCAGCAGCAACAACTGCAGTTACCTTTTCTCATTTGGCGCGCTTTTTGTTTTGCTTTGCTTGTTACAGGTAATGTCCTAGAGCAACAACAACAAACACAAGGGCAATAAAACTAACAACAACAACAACAACAACCACTGCAAGAATCGCTGTCAAGTGGGCAGGTACTAAATACAACAACGGAGGCGGAGAAAAAGCAATCGGCAGAGGAGGCAACGTCGACGTTGCGTCGCCGCTGCGTAGGACGCGTAACCGGCAATACATATATTGGCAGCAAACCAGTTTTTATAATGTCAATTCGAATCCTACACGTTCACGTTCACGTCCATGTCCAATCCACACGCATTAAGTGCGACAGTCACAAGTCGCGACGCGTCCAAATAATGACGACAACGGCAAATGCAATCGCAATCGCAGCAGAGGGAGCGAGAGGGGCAATAAGACGCCGACGCAGACGCCGACGCCGACGCAGAAGCTGAAACTGATGGCGACGATTCGTTGGCGTTGAATTTGATTTTGATTTCACCTGAGTGGCTGCGTTGCGGTCTCTCGATGTTCCTTTTCTTTTTTTCTTTTTGCTTGTTCCTTTTGTCAACCAACGCAACAACAACAACTGCATTGCGACCTACGATTCTCCTTCCCCTGTTGTTGTTGTTGTTGTTGTCGTTCGAGGTTTGTGTAATTGATGATGTTTATGTTTGGGATCCCGATCCCTCGTTTTGTTGAGGCAGTTGATTTAAAGATTACGCACCTATTGTGCGTGGGTTTCTGAAAGGTTCTGTGACCGGCATATTAATTCTGAAGTCTCAATAATTTCTAATGGGTTTATTAACTGTTTTATTGTTATAATACCTATTAGGATATGCAAACTACTTAGGTATTAATAATGTTCATAATATGTCAAATGTTATAGTATGTACATTAATACATTTAAGTATATAAAAATTATTTTTTATTTAAATATATGTATATTCGGTCTCATATGCCAATACGCACTGAACCTACTTAACAATTTACAATAATTAATCTTTAATGATATTTATATGTATATTCATTATATATTCATTCGTTAATAAAAATTTTTGCCTGGTCTTCCTTTTTGAATTTCCCGCCCTTTAACTGTTATACGAATACAACTTCCTATTAGGGAAGGTTGCCGGATCGTTGAAAACAAAAATATTTGAATATCATATCGATGATTTCTAAAATATCGCATTTCTATATCGCCTTATCGATACGCATATCCTATAGTTGATTAAAAGTAGGCTGTTTCTATGATTAGTTTAATTATGATTAATTTAGGCGTTATATAGTTGATGAACGAATTAAACGGTAATCTTTTAGTTCAGTTGAATAGTTATCGTCCTACCGCCATAATCTGTCGATTACTGAAAATGGATCGGCGCGTAATTTAAATCACAAATTATTTTTTTTAAATTAATTAATTTTTCAATAAGATTACCTAAAAGTGACTACCATAATTTTTTAGGAAACAAAGCTGTCACTCGTTTCAGCTTAATCATAGCGATGTTGATATTTTTATAAATATTAATATCAACAATAAGTCGATCTGAAAATAATATTAATTTTACTTGATATTGTTGTCTGAAGAAATATCGATAATATTAATATCTGAGCGCGACTTTAAATTTGTCGTGTTTTCACTTTTAGTTAGTTGTGTTCCCACGAATTTTAACGAATTTATTGTAAAGTTTGCACATTTGTCAAAAAAGATTTATATCTCCATGTTTGACGAAGAAAATGAACAAAATTTAAAAATATCACACAATAAAATCGCATAATTATATCGATATTGATACTATCGTTAGAAAAAGATATCGCCAAGAAATATATCATTGTCGAAAATATATATCGATATATCGATATAACAGTATTATATCAACAACCCTAATCTGAGCGATGCAATACAACTCTACAATTCACGGGGCCGTGTTTGTTTTAAGTTAAATTAAAAGAATTATAGCAATTTGAAATAATTTAGAATATAAATCTTATGAGCACAACTATCGAGTGACCTCGACGCGGTTGTGGGTGTTAATTATTGGAAATGTCTGAGGACAAAATAAAAAATTCTGTGCGAAAATTCGGGTGTGCGGCGCTATGATTCGAGGGGTTTGTACATAAAAAAAAACACGAACTGTATGTGGGTGTGTGTGCTTGACTGTGCTTGTGAGCCCATCTATGGTGGGCGAGGGGGAATGGGTGGGTGGCAGCGGCTGAGCAATGCAAATCCTTTGTAAAAATACTAGACAAAGAATCAATTTCTTAATTGTGAGGCGGTGGCACTTGTCGCGACAAGTGAGCCAGCAGCAAAGTTCCCTTGTATTTGTATCTGCCTGTGTGTGTGTTCGTTCTGCGTTAGTGTGAGTATGTGGTAAGGTCGCCTAGCTGAAAGTGTCAAGGAATTTTACAACAGCGGCACGGGCACGGACACATTCACAGTCACACGAGCAAGGTAAAACCTTCGCACGAGACCGAGACCGAGCCCCAAGCCCCGAGCCATACCGCGCCCATTGCGCGCTCTGCATTAAATATGAATGTGTGTCCTTCCATTTGCTGATCCTGCCCCGTTGTGTATACGTACATATGTATGTTCATAAACCATGCAGCCCAAGTGTGTGCATCATAAATTGTTGCATATTCAAATAACTGTGTATCCTATGCAGTCCTAAATAGCTAGTCCCAGTTTGAATTTGTAACATTCTTTTGCTTATATTTTTTACGATTCCAATTGGGATTTTTACACATACTTTGCATTGCGCCTGCGTTCTCTCTTCATTGTCGGCACTAGCTCTCTTGCGCTCTCCCAGTTTGGAGTACCATCAAAAACTGTGTTCCGACTTCAAGAGTACTCTGCTCAAAATAATATACATTACAACAACAGCAACAACAACAACAACGACAACAACAACTATTACACGCTATTGGCGTGCCAAAAAGAGAGAAAGAAAGAAAGACAGGAAAACATGGGAACTATTTAGCAGCTATTGTTTAACTAGGGTCCGCAACTGTGTTGGACAGTGTAACACTGACTGAGTGCCTTGTTTACCTTTTTTTTTCTGGGGGGGTGTGTTGGTTGGGCGGCCAATGTTGCAGACCACAGGAAATCATTTCCGTTCGAAAATTCAAATCGGTTGATGCTCGTTCGGTTGATGACAGTGAAACTTCCTCTTGGCTCAAATTGAAGCGAACAGATCCCATGATAGCATTTTCGAGAATTTTGTGGCTGTAATTGATTTGGGTTTCTCAGGGATACTTTGCAGCCACCTGTGATTGACACATCTCCATAGTGAATGGACACGGTCCTCTCCTGTTCCCCTGCCTCTTCTAATGAATGCCCATTTCGATTTCCGTTTATCTTTCGACCCTGACTGCATTATTACATTAAAAACTTTCTTCTGTCATTTTTCAGTTACATGTGACAAAATGAATCTTTAACAGAGCAGCATCAGCTACAACAACAACCACAACAAGAACAACGCAATCAATAACAACGAAGTAACATAACATTCACATTCACACTCAAGCATTCACAACTTACAACTCAGAGTAAAGACTAAAGTTCATTGAAGTGTTCTGGAGGTGGAAACGGAGGAGGAGGAGGAGCCAAAGCAGCAACTGCCGTGCAGGGTGCACATCATCAATATTCCAGAAAGCAATTGAGTGAGCCAGCCGGGCACAGGCATTAATTCATCAATTATTCAAAATGACCGAAGACGAAATTCTCTTTGACGATGTTTATGAGCTCTGCGAGGTCATTGGCAAGTAAGTTACGTCCATACATATCTCATTATGCGTTTTTCGCACTAAATCATCTGTCGACGGCCGGCACGCGGTACAATTGGTAATGGAAGCACATTCCTATTCCCAACATCCGTTCGTTTGTTCGGTCGTTCATCCGTTTGGCCAGCCTCAAAAGTTGGCCAACAAGTTTTGGTGTCGACTTTTACATTATGCATTAATATTTATGCTCCACTCGACAACTCGAGTTAGTTACCCAACAATCTCACTGGGTTTTTTGGACATACTACTATCAACGCCACAGGACCTGGAACTTGCAAGCCTTTTTGCTTATTTGATAAGGTCAAAAAGGACATTTGAACTGTTAACTGCTGAAATCGGTTTGATAACTTTTACTAAATATAATATATTACACCTTTTTGCAGGGGACCCTTCTCCATTGTGCGACGCTGCATACACAGAGAGTCGAACCAGCAGTTTGCTGTCAAAATCGTTGATGTGGCCAAATTTACGGCCAGTCCAGGACTGAGCACAGCTGGTAAGTTTCATCGTTGACCTTGCTCCGACAGCCTTGTTCCAAACCCGTCCCCCAAGTACTATGAGTGAATAAATTATAATTAATCTGCCTCAAATTATATAAAATTTGTTGCTTCCAATTGTGCGGCAAGAACATAGCAAATTTAGCACGTGCCCTTCGACCAGGACATGACAGGACAGGACAGCTTCAGTTATAACTAGTCCATTGGCCAATTAAAAAGAAATTGCTCAAATGCAACGCCGCCCTGACTTGGGTATTGACTAAATGATACATGGCAGGCACATAAGTCGGCTCCAAAATCCATTAGAGCTTTCTGCCAGCTGGTGCTAGACTTGGGGGCGTTATCTTAATTTCAGGGTTATGGTTGGGGTTGGAGAATGGAGCAGGGAGCTGAGAGTCCATACAAATGTTACTCATTCAAATATCAACTAATTGCGCGCCATTACAGATCTGAAACGCGAAGCCACAATATGTCACATGTTAAAGCATCCGCACATCGTCGAGCTGCTGGAAACCTACAGTTCGGAGGGCATGCTCTACATGGTCTTTGAATTGTAAGTAAGACGCCCACACTCACATATTCTTACAAACTCCCACAGACCCCCACACTACCCACACTCACATACAAACATTTCCATCTATATGTTGTATGTGCATTGTATTTAGGCCACTTAAATATTTCCTTTACTTTACTTGCAGCATGGAAGGCTCCGATTTGTGCTTCGAGGTTGTGCGACGCGCCGTCGCAGGTTTTGTCTACAGCGAGGCGGTGGCTTGGTAAGCATGGAAACATTCCCAATTATGATGCTATTATAATGCAAATGATTTTATTATTTCTTTTCAAGTTTGTTCTTGTGCACAAGAATGCAAGCATACCTCAATTGATACAAATTGAACAAGTTTAAAGCGAAACCAATTAGCAACTATTTGTAGCAAGACAGCAGAATGTCAGCTTAGATATTTATATTGTTCACCATTGCTTAAGATGCGAGGAAAGTTATGTATTGAATTAAAAATGATTATATCTAAAAAAAGCATTGGACTAATATGTTCCTCAAATTATGCTTTAGAAAAAGACTCAAATTTCCTTGAAATACTTTGGAAATATCATCAAATTTTTTTGAAATTTGTGTCTAAATAGGATTCGGCTTTTGCCTTAACCTTTACCTCTAAACTCTTTTAAAATAGTCCTTGTTAGTCTCTGAGAGATGGAACGGAGCAGCATCAGCTTCGAAATAGTCTCCAACTTCTTCTATATCTATAATTTTCAAACTGTTTATAGGTGACAAAGGTAACTTCTTTAGAAATAGTTTTAATATTCATTCGATTAGAAATTCGCCCAATTTGCTGCTCTTCATTATCAGGTTATTAATAATTGAAACTAGAAGTTGTATATAATTCTGTTTTAAGTTAGTTTAAATATTCAATCGTTAATAAGTAATATAAAGATAAGTAGTCGATAATTTTACATTTTATCTGACAGGTGAAACATAGTCGTATGCTTTCCAACATTTTAACAAGGTTTCCGGCATAGTACTCTCTGTTAAGTAATGGAAAAAAAAGCAGAATGTTTAATAATTGTATTTTGTAATATTTCAATTAGTCGAACCAAATTGATGCATGATAAAAGGTTTAAAAACTAATACCAATGCTAATTAGTAGTTGCTTTTGTGAGACGTGCATAATTGAATTGTTTTTCTTTTGTTCTTGTTTTTGCTAATAGCCACTATATGCGGCAAATATTGGAGGCACTGCGCTATTGCCATGAGAACGATATACTGCATAGGGATGTTAGACCAGCCTGTGCACTGCTCGCCACAGTGGACAACTCGGCGCCAGTGAAATTGGGTGGCTTCGGCTCGGCGATACAATTACCGGGAACGCGCGAAACCATAGAAACGCATGGACGCGTGGGATGTCCCCACTATATGGCGCCGGAAGTGGTAACCAGGCGTCTGTATGGCAAGGGCTGCGATGTCTGGGGTGCTGGCGTCATGTTGCACGTCCTGCTGTCGGGAAGGCTGCCCTTCTTAGGATCCGGCGTCCGATTGCAACAGTCGATAGCACGTGGAAGGCTTTCGGTAAGTGGACATAGTCGTAATTGTAATTAATTCAAATCTAATCAATTGTTGTATGTACATATATTGCAGTTTGAGGCGCCAGAGTGGAAATCAATTTCAGCCAATGCTAAAGATCTAGTCATGAAAATGCTGGCGGCCAATCCACATCACAGACTATCGATAACAGAGGTGCTAGAGCATCCATGGATACGTGATCGCGACAAATTGCAGCGCACACATCTCGCGGATACAGTCGAGGAATTGAAGCGCTACAATGCGCGACGCAAGCTCAAGGGCGCTGTGCAGGCCATTGCCGGTGGCACCAACATGGATCCACTGTATGTCAGTGATGCGGATAGTAAGTTAATTCAGAATCCCAACTTAGCAGTCTCTTTGAATATGATTGTAATTTCTCATTGCCAATTGCAGGTGCACCGGACGAATGGGCCGACGAGGAGGCGGGCATTGAGGCGGTGCAGCGAATTCTCGACTGTCTAGATGACATTTATTCTCTGCAGGATGCGCATGTTGATACGGATGTGCTGTGCGATATGCTGCGAGATGGTCGCCTGCAACAGTTTCTGCAGCTTTTCGATCGCATTGGCTCAACGGTTATCACGACTAATGGACGGGCGCCCACTGCTGAGGCCGTTGCGCGCAGTCGCGATGTCCTGGAGCTGTTGTCATCGGTGGGCGTAGTCGGGGGTGCGGGCAATAAGTATGCCAAGGATGAGCTGATGCAGCTCCTCGCCTCGCCGCATTTGCAGGTGAGTGACATTTTATTGTATTTATTTTGTGTACAAGTAAAGTTTGTATATATTTGTGGCATTATTTTGTGGCAAGCTGTCAGCTCAAGCACATGATTGAATACATTGTTGCATTACACATACGCCCCGAGTGCTTTGAGCTTCGTTTGTTGTGCGAACAGTCAGCAACTGCTGGTCATGTGGTCATATCAATCTGTGGTCCACTCTACAGTTTGGTTTAGCATAAGCCAAAACAAATTTGAAATGTATTTAGTGGCAGCAAACAGGCATTTGCACACACACAAACTTGAACATGTACAACCACCAGGAGCAACTCCCGCAGTGCTGCTGCTGCTGCTCAGCACTAGCACTCACTAATCCTTCGTTTAAACAGTGACACACATACACAAACACAAACTAAGACCCATGAATACATAGGAGAATAACAGTCTATATACTCGTTGTATAAACAAACTGCGCCTGCTAATGCAACCAAAATACAAACAATTTAATCAGAATAAACCTAAATGAAATTCGGACATTGCTGCTCCTGCTCCTGCTTTTCCTGCTGGCTCAACAGCTCCAACAGCAGCTTCTGCAGCCGCGCCTCGGGCACTTCCCTAAAGGCTTTTTGCGCAGAAAAGTATGCTACACAACTCAAGTGCCGTCGCTGTCGTCACCGGCGTGTGGCCCAAACATTTGCAACAGACCAACGGCGAGCACTGAAGGAGCAGAAAAACATTTAACGATTGCGCAAAAAAAAAAACAAAAGTAAGATGAC
The DNA here is from genome assembly GCA_035042165.1 of Drosophila kuntzei. Taxonomy (NCBI): domain Eukaryota; kingdom Metazoa; phylum Arthropoda; class Insecta; order Diptera; family Drosophilidae; genus Drosophila; species Drosophila kuntzei. Next base: position 2,205,688 of record JAWNLU010001684.1, on the reverse strand, counting down.
CTACCTAAGCCGTTAAAATATGGACGAAGTTAGAATACCCTTACCTGGAAGCTGTGTAGTTGCTTTGCATATGGAAATACATAGATTGGTTTAATATATAGATATTTAATAAGAAACGGATATAATAGATAAATAAATTATGAACTATTCAATTTATTTACAATACACATTTTAAATCTGACAATCTGTCGAACTCTGGCTAAAATAAGTTTTAGTTAATGTCTTATATTCCCTATTTCCACTGTAAAGTTTATGCATTTGTAATCAGCGATCTACACATATTTTTTGCTATAAGAAAATTTACATTTATTGCATAGTCAGTTAGTTTGATAATTTCACCATAGATCTGATTTTCAAAGTCTCTCTTGCTAAAGTGCTATAAAAACTATAAATAATAATATTATGGTTACCAATAAAAATCATAATTGTAATAATTTCAGTAATCATAATTACGATTTGATTGCGTGAGTGTGGCCAACTTTTTAATAGAGTATAACCCCGTTTGCCATGCTGGGAGCCTGGCTGTGTGTGATATGAACGCCATAACTCTGTGCCATCCACTGTCGTTAATTGCTCCTTGAAGCAGACTATACTTTTTGCTGCTGAGCGGCAGAGCTTTATTCTTGTTTATACCCTATACAAATAGACTGCAAAGAGGGCTTAACTGGCTTTGCAAGTATACAATTCTTACTAATGTGCAATAATAATATTGTTCTATTTGTTGAACCATTAATTAGGTGGGTTATTACTTCAAGTATCCCTTAAAGGCTTAATTGACATTTCTAAAGAAATAGACTGTGTAAATTATAACAGCTGCAAGGCAAATTTAACAACCAATCCCATAAATCTGTGATTTTATTTGTCTCTTTGTGTTTTTTTTGTTACATTAAAAAAATGTGCTTTATATTAACAAGCATTCAAAAGAATAAAAAGGCAAAAGGGATTATACAATAAAATTTAACACGAATTCATTCAAAAGAGTTCTACCTTTTTTTTAAGAACTCTAATTTTGAGAGCTAAAAAAATAGAAATCAGATTTAATATTTATTATAAGACTGACCTTGATTTGATTATATTAATTATTGTGAATTGCGTTTCATTCTTCAGGAACTTAAAAACACATTTTAGTATAACTTATCGGGGAATCGAACCCAGTTATTTTTCAAACTGAAGATCTATTTTTTATTTATTTATTTATTCACGACTAAAAGCAGTCAGCAAAATTAAAATTAAGTGTAAAAAAAAAATTAAATTAAAAATTATATTTAAAATTAACAATTAAATTAATAATAAATTTAAATTAAAAACTGATACGAAAAATATGATTAAGTCTGGGGTATACAAAATTAATAATTGATCCAACATTTTTTGCAAGGATTGGGGAAAACCCAGAAAAACCCCAAAATATCAAGAGAGCCACGAATATTCCTAAACTAATATTATCTATAAAACATTGGCAAACAGATTATCTGATCGATAAATACAGGGTATTTTTCTGACATGCCCCAAAAATCGAACGTTTTCTTTCGCCTTATGATTCGCTGTCCGTTGGTCCGTCTGTCTATCAGCCGCTTTGTTTGTGACGCAAGCTGTGCTCGGGTGCCAGCGACTCATTTTCATAAATTCATGGCAAAAAAAAAAGGAAAAATATCTGAAAAAAAGCATAAAAAAAGAAATGAGAAGATGGATATAAATGACAGACGATATGAACAAGTGCACAAAACGCAGGCTCAGCTAGCAATGAGCGAATGTGTTAATGCTGTGTACATATCGGCCGAGAAATGTGCCAGCGGGCAGACAGAGAGAGTAAGAGAGAGAGAGAAAGGGAGAGAGAGAGAGAGGGTTAGAAAAAGGGTGGAGAGGGTGCTTGGGTGTTGAGTAGAGGCGTTAGTTAAAACAACAACTATTATAAGGACCTCGGCCGCAGTCCATGCCTTCGCTGCAAATCTCACTCATTCTCACTCTCTTTCTCTCTCTCTCTCTCTCGCTCGCTTTCACTCTTCCTCTCTGTCTCTGTCTTGCAGTCTCTTGCAATCTGCAAAGTGCAGCGAGCGCAATTGTTGGCCAAAAGTGCTGCTGCAGGGGCAAATGCAAAATACATATACATACTTATGTATTCATGTATGTATGATAATGTGTGTGTGTGTGTGCGTGTGTCAGTGTATGCGATGCACAAACCAACCGAGCATCCGTGATTGACTTAAACAAAAAGCGCGCACACATTTCAGTTTAGTTTGCGGCGCAGTCGCCGCGAGGGAACGACGACAACATCGCCAGCCTCGAGTTGGATTTATTTGACACTTGCCAAGTGATGTGTGAAACAGGCGCCTAACGAGCGATTTCGCGACAGCGACAGCGACTTCTCCGTCTCTGTCTCCATCTGCGTCTCCGTCTCAGTCTCAACCTCCCAAATAGGGTTGACAGCTGGGCTAAACAAAGCTCTGGGAGTAGTGCGGTGAAACCTTCGTCAAGTCAAGTTAAGTTGACTCGAGTCTATTTCTCAAGTGACTCACTGCCGTGCTCCTTCCTCTCTCCTGCCCCTGCCCCCGCTCGCTCGCTTGACCCAATTAACAGGACGCGAATGCTGATGCGGATACGGATGCGGACGCGAAGTTGTCTCTGGAGTGTGTAGTGTCGTGTCAGTGTGCCAATTACGCGCGAATTTCCGCAGTAACCTCTAGCGAACAGGAGCACGACAGCCACGTCTCGTCGGGAAGAGGCCATAGGCCCAAGCATAGCCAAGTTTACAGCCACGTGTTTGGCGGCAAAACCCACATGGGAGCAATTGACAAAAGGGCAACCGCTGTCATTGGCGACGTCGCACCCTCAACCGACGCCATGTGGCGTTGGGGCCGCGATGTGGCGCTGCTCATAAATTGGCAGCACAACAAAGTGCTGTTCTCCCCACTGTCGCCTGTTCTCCCCTGTCGTCTATGCGTCTATAACTCAATTTAAATTCAAATGTGCGCCACTATAAAAAATGAAAGCGAACAAATTATAAAACGGCCAAAATCGACAAAAGCAAACGAAATTAGCATTGAAGTTTTGAATGGCGGACGTGGTCCTGGAGGAGGACGAGGATATTTGTTGTTGTTGCTGTGACAGCATATCCACAACGACCACAACGACAACAACAACAACATCGACACACCCACAGCTTAGCGTCTTTCAATGGATTGGCCTAGAGACCGCTGAATTTTTGCCCCCACACATAACGCGATACTACAACAACCTACACCATCAGGTAAATCATTTTCTCCTTCTCTAAAACCCACATACATCATCGTGGTTCATGATAATATCCATATCTAAGTTGTGTTGTGAATTCGCAGAATTCTGTTTATCCGACTGGCAAAAGGTTCAAATGGCTTTTAGAAACTTACAACAAGTTGAACTACACATAATTAAATGGAAAATGCGTTTTACCCTTAATATATAACTAATTTATATGAAAAGTTTCAAATGATAAGCTTAACTGTTAAATTAGAAAACTGGAAACGGGTGATATAGTAACTCCAACTCAAATTAATAGTCAATTGATTTTCATTATATTTCGTTAATTTGGACTATAAATATTACATATACATTTTGTTGGGATATATCTGAATAATCAAGTTGTTGTGTATTCTATTTTTCTGCGCCTTAAGGTGACCTTAGTAATTTCAAATGTTTATAAACAGGGACTAAAACCGAAACGAATATCGGTTTCAGTTACGGTTTCGGTTATGCTCGAATTAAGGTTTTCGGTTGTCGGTTATGCAAAATTTTGGAGTATCGGCTCCGTAACGGTTATCGGATTTTTGTAAGTTTCGGTTTAAAAATACCGGTATGGTTTCGGTTCACAAGAAAAAAAAATTTAAGTTTTCATTGTATTAGATGAAAAATGGCTTATTGCTCTTATTAGCCTGGAAAATAATGTTATCTGGTTACTGAAATGGTCCAGCGTAATGTCGATTTTATTATAATTTGATCTTATAAAAAATTTGGTTTGAAAATTTCGATTATTTTGATTTTACTGATTTTTAATAACTTCGAACTGCCATAACTTTGTCAAAACTCAATCAATTTCCACGCGCAAAGTAAATTTGAGCACGATTTTACCTCCAAATTCGTTCTGCATTTAATTTTTTTTCATAATAAAAATTTGAAATTTTTCGAAAAAATCAAAAAAGATGAAGGGGTAACACTGTAAATTTTCGAAAAAATTCGATTTTCAAAAATTTTTCAAAACGAACAAAATTTTAATGGGGAAATAATTTAGAGGTAAAGTCATGCACAAATTAACATTGCTCATGGAAATTGATTGAGTTTTGACAAAGTTATGGCAGTTCAAAGTTATCAAAGTTGCTCAGTAGCTGCGACGGCCAGAACCGAAATTAACCCTTATAAATGAATCGGTTACTAAACGGTTATTTCGGTTTAAAGAGTTTCGGTTTATGGGTTTCGGAACAGCGGAAAACATTTATTTCGGTTACGGCTTCAGTTACGGTTACAAATTTCAATGGATTTTTATCGGTTAAAGGTTACGGTTTCGGTTAAGGTTTTAATCCCTGTTTATAAATTTAATCTTTAGTTCACATATTTAATTAAATTGAAAGGCAAGCGTTCAATAAATTTCTTCCTCTCCACCATATTTTTTTGAAGCAGGCTTTTGATATAACGACTGCATTCTTTTACGCAATTAACATCGTTGTTTACATCGATTTAACAAAGAAAACAATGGCAAACAGGAAATAGAGATCGAGCTCAATACAATTGCGCTGAGTATGAGAAAGCTCGTAGAAACTCGTTTAGTACACAGACAATGTAGTCCAGTATTGGAGACATACACAAATACATTATGTTTCTTACTTTCCACATTATTTTCTGTTCTCCTTGGTTACTGGTCTTAAGATATAATCTTCGATTAAAAGAGAAGTAAAAAATATGAAGTGCAGAAGGGAGTGTAAAGTAGAAAAAGTCGACAAAACAGCCCAAAGGGGCTTCAAATCATAAACAGAATAAAATCAAACTGGGGAGAATAGTATAAATGTAAGTAATACGGTTGAAAGCAAATAACTGAACAATAATTTATGCAAAACAGAAGCAACAATACGACATTGCTAGACTTTAACATACTATTCGTTTATTGTAAAATCTTCTATAATTGTGCAAAAGATTTGAACATTGTTTTAAAAAATTAAGCTAAACTTAGCAAAATTACATAATTACTAGTGATATTGTGAATAAGGAGTATACTGCGACCGATAATGTCAATTGTACACCATTATTATTTTTTTCTGATATGATAACACTTAGTTTATTTTAACCACGCCACATGTTACATAAAGCACTTTCGTGTCAGTGCAGGAGATTACCCCATTATTATTCAAATTATCCCAGAGATTTTGATGAAAATTTGCTTTTGAAAATAAACAAATGGAATGTCGGGGTTCCTCAGATGTCAGAGATTTCATCAGGTGCCATACATGTTTTTAAAAAGCTTAACAAATATTTATTGGTATGTTTTATACAAGTAACAACTTGCTAACAGAAACACTGAAAATTGCTAGTATGTTGCTTTTGGGTTGTTAGAGATTTGTTGAAAATGCCTTCATTTGGAAACCTTATCTTCGATATGTCCGTTTGACACATTTAAAACTTACGGAGTGAATAAACTAACGTAATAGTTTTTGAATTTGAATTTAATGCTGTTATGTTAGCCCTGTTCTTCACAATTTAGTTAAATTTCTACTGAGAGCTGTTATTGAATTTGATTTTATTTTCTAAACTTTTTATGTCAAAATATCTTTTGGTTAGTTAACTAAGACGTTAACTGGACATAGCAATGATGGGCCTTAATTATTGTATTGAGCTTTTAAAGAGAATTGTTCGATTGTCGAAACAATGCAAGGTATTTGGGCTATTTCAATTTATCCATTTTCAATATTTCGACACATGCATTTGTTGATGTCGGAATCAATTTACAAATGGCAAACGAATTTGCATTTATTCTTGGCCTTTTGGCCCACAGCATTGTAAGCTGAGTTACAACTTTGACTTGTTTGTGATTTGGCAAAGAAATGCGCACAACTGTAACAATCGAAAAATTATTTACGAGTGTTCCTATATGTATACCATATACACACATGTGTGTGTATGTGAGTCAACATTTAAACGTGTCAACAAGCATGCAGGCTAACTGCCAAACCCACAAACTACCATACCTGTCGACAATTGGCCCGGACACCAGACGTGTACCGTTCCGGCCCGGCCCGGCCCGATCCGACCAGACCAGACCCGGCCCACTGACACATTAAGCAGACCCCTTTTGGCCACATACACACACACACACACACATGCATACATAAACGTCGGAATGTCTAAAGTGTGCAGACTGTTATTGTGTTGCTGTTACTTTTGGCAGCGAATAAATTCTATTGGCAGTGCGATGAAATGACATTCGTTACCAAATTGGTCTTTGACCAAAACGACATGGACAGCTTTATGTTAATAGTTTATTGGCTAATACCCGAAGCCATCCACAGCTATTACATCTGTTCAGGCCTTGACCTACACTATGGGCCAGCTTGTGTTGGCTGCCTTGGCCGAGCGAGGCTCCACTGTTCCACAGTGAACCTTGGGCGAAATGTATTCCGATTTGTTGTACCACTTGACGGGATTGTAGCACGCCGTGCACTTTATTGTGCATTAATTAAAAGCCTGTTATGTTGCGCATTAAACGTGACAGCATTTGCGTGTATCTGTGTGTCTGAGCGTGTGTGTTTGAGTGTGTGTGTGTGTTGAATTGCGGGGTGCCTGTGTGGCAGGAGGAAACTGAGAGGCCACTGCTGTGTTATGAGCACTATTGTCCTTGTAAATCAATCGATTGTCTGTCTGAGCCTGTACACAAACATTTCATAATTATTTGCTGTGCTTCAGCACAGATTCCATAACTCATAACTCGTGACTGTGACTGTGACTGTGGTTGTGACTACTGTGCCAACTGCCGTTGTGCCAATGTGCCTAACTGTTTGCACATTCCTCGGCAACTGGGCAGCTTACCACAAGTAATTAGGTTGTGGCTTCGGCATTCTTTCCTTTGGCCATGATTCCTTTGCGAGTGCCCGTATGCGGTTGTCAAATAAGAAGTGGGCATAGTTATCTCTGTATTCATGTCCATGTCCCTCTCGCTCTCTCTATATCTACCTATCTCTCTCTACCTCTCTGTGTGTGTGTGGACACAAGTCACCTACTTTAGTTTGGACTATGGCCGTTGGCATGATTTAGCAATGCGACCGCAGCAACTTACAGCAGCAGCAGCAGCAACTCGTTCATGATGATAATGATAATGATGATAATAATAATGATAATGATGATGCTGATGATGATGATGATGATGATGATGACGGGGCAACGCCGGCGATGATTGGGTTAACGACTACGTGGCGCAGACATTGCGCCATAAATTACGAATATTTTTGCAAGCTCTTCACGTTACTTGCTCCTGCTAGACAAATAGCAGCGCAGTCGACGCTGGCGTTGACTGCGACGTTGGCAGCGCATGCCTATAGTAAGAAATCGCTTGGCCAGCCTAAAATGTTGCCCTCTTCACTGACACACTGTAAAATTATTGCGCATGTGCTGCACAGAATCCTGCACAGATTCAGCAGCAACATCCCAAACGCCATCCCAACGGGCAGAGAATATGGCAAGAGAGGAAGAGGGAGAGACAGCCACCCACAAAGGCAGATTTAAATTTAGCACTACAGTCATCTCGCTCGCACGCATTCGATGCGAACATAAAGTTGCCATCTGCACCGGAAATTGATTGCTAGGTGAAAAGCTGCTGCTGCTGCTGACGCTGACGCTGGCGTTGGCTGCTGCATTCAGCTGGGAGAGCTAAGCAGAGGAGCAGCATTGTTTGACTGCTGCTGATAACTCAGAGTTCAGTCTAGAATTGTGCACCTTGCTGGCTGGAACTGTGGCAGTATAACGCGAGCCCTTGCCTGGATAGGACGGGTACACAGCAACAACAGCGGCAGCAGCAACAGCAGCAACATCATCAGCAGCAGCAGCATCAGAAGCAGCAGCACTTAGTACGGGCAGCGCTTCAACAACGACGACGGCTGCTGCACACACACACACATACCAAACACACACACACACACACATACTCACTTAAACATACACGCCAAATAAACGTAAAGTGAGTGTGGGCCACATATCGGGCTCATCCTCGTCGTCGTTGTTGTTGTCGTCCTCGCTGCTGCCATACGGCGTAAGCCAGTGTAAAATACCCAAAAAAAAAAAATATATATATATATATATATAAAAAATAAAATAAAGCCAAAGAACTGTGAAGCTATGAGGCTAAAATGAATGTATGAAAAACAAGCGAACGAAAACTTTTTAATTTCAAAAGCAAGTGCACAAAACTTTTGGGGCCCAGCAAAGAAATAGTTATCCAACTGCTGGTGCACAAAAGTAGGCAGTGAAATTTTGGTGGCCATTGCACTATGGGGAATATTTCGATTTTTCGAATATAAATTAATAACTCAAGAACGGAATGAGATATTTTGGTCTAGTTTTTTGCCTTAGGCTTCTAAGATCAATAGGAAGCTCTGCCAGAAAAATGGGCGTGGCACCGCCCTTTTTTAATTTTATTTATAGGGTATACAAATTCGGTGTTTTCCAAGCGATCCATACCAAACTTACAAGTTTAGTGTATAATCATTTTATTAATACTTTGTGAAAAAATGATTCAAATCGGACAACTATATCATATAGCTCCCATATAAACAATCGGTTAAATTGCAAGTTCTTGTATGAAAAACTTTTTTGTTTTCTAAGATATCCATACCAAACTACCCACTTGTGGGTTATATGACTCTTATGACATTTTGGCCAAAAAAATCTAAAATCAAGATCGGATCACTTTAACATATAGCAGCCTTGGGGACATCTGATCAAGGTACGGACTATTGTGTAAGAAATCTGCTTGCGCCATTCATCAAACAGCGCCGCGTTTTAAAGCTCAAAGTCACCTACAAAAATTTAATTTGCGCAGATTGTGCGGATTTGTGCACATTAAGATAAAGTACCCTTAAATCAGAATTAATTGCTCTACGACATACATATGGACGTACATTAATGTAACTTAATGCACATTTTGTATGTCTTCCACAAAGTTGACATTTCTTTCCAAGAAATTACATCTAAAACCATTTGCTAATTTTACAAAATATTAGTAGAACACGCACAGATTCAAAATGTTAGTACAACGAACACATAGTACAAACCTGTATAATTAATATCCATTCAAAATTTTGTTCAAAAAATGTTTCTCGTTTGTACAATATCAATTTGAATATCAGCTGCAAAACAGTGCAATCTTTTAGTACGTGCTGTTTGACAGTAACAGCTGACTTAACAGCCGTAAGGCTTAACAGGGGTCTGTTATATAACATTTTTTGGTATAGAGCTTTACAGTTTGAAGATTTTTAAAGATGTTAGCATAAAGAAAATACCAATTTAAGTACTTTGAAAAAATGACTTAATTTGCGAAAAATCGAAATATTCCCCATAGTGCATTGGCAAAAGCTAAAAAGCCAAAGAGGCTAAAGGAAAAGTTAGGACTCAAATTGATTTTTACACGCCACATGCTAAAAAAACACACACACACACGCAAGTAGAAAATACATAAAAATCAACTCAAGGCAATCGGCACGCACACACACACATAGACGCGTACACACACACAAACACACACACACCCGGCCCTATGGCGACTTTTTCATGCCATTGAATTTAAGCTCGCTGGTTGCTGCTGATTTTTTGCATATTGTCAGCTTGGTTCGAGGAGCAGCAAAGGAAGAGCAGGAGCCGGAGCGGGAGCGGGAGTCAGAGCCGCAGTCAGAGTCAGAAACCGGAGCCGCACATTTCTGTGTGTGTATGTGGGAGTTGTTCGTACGACGAGCACGAATCTCACTCATTCGCATCGCTGCTGACACACGAGCTGCGAGTTGCTCTCGTATCGTTGTCGGTCTCGTTGTCGGTTGTCGCTTGTCGGTTGTCGCTTGTCGTTGTCGGTTGTCATTGACGGCGTCGCCTTCGTGCGAAGCAACAACCGTTGTGTCTCCAGTTTCCAGTTTCGATTGCCTTTCGAGGGCAACCATCCGAGCAATCGAACAACCAACACCAAAGCAACCGCATTTCAAAATCGATTTGACCAAAATTATTATCAATGATTTGCCAAACGACAAACGAACGCGCTGCAAGTTGAATTAAATTAATCTGATTTCATGCTACGTGTTTATCTTCTCACCCGTGTCTGTGTGTGTGTGTGTGTGTTTGAGTGTGTGTGTGTTTGGTTTGTGGAAATTGAGTAAAACTGTGACATCTGGCTTATTCATTTATGGTCTAAGATTGCAGCTTGTGCTTTGACTGTGCAAAAAAAAAAACAAATTAGAAAAACACATAAAGAAAACAATCAGCAAAAAAGGATTCGTAAAATTTCATTATCGATTTTAACTCTCAGAGCAACAACAACAACAACAACAACAATTGCAAATGCTTATAATAAAATTGAATAACAGCAATAAAAACAACACAACAACGAGTTAGATGCGCACAACAAAAGGCAACCACATCAAAACAACAAAAACAACTACAACTACAACTACAGCTACAACTTCAAGAATAATAACAACAAGAACAACTTTGCAGTAAGTATGAGATGGCAAGCCAGAAAGCTAGCAGCAACCCCCGTTACACCTGATGACCCCGACCCCTGTAGTTGTGCCCAACCTACCCACCTACCACTCTATATAGAATGCCATCTCATCTCTACACTCCACAAATTTCGTACACTTCACTGACTTGGCTCAAGCACAGCAACCTCTCTCTTCTCTTCCTTTCTCACCTTGCCTCGATAGCCAGCCTCCGTTTCCTATGCCATTTCCGTCTATACAACGTTTGCCTTATCAAAAAATGTGTGTATACACACAAACCCACACACACAGACAGACACAGACACACTGTCAAAAAGAGCATTGCACCAATACACAGAAAATGTTTGGTATCATTTACTTGGCCCAAACCCAACTGCAATACCCACCCACCCACACACACACACACACACACACACACTTGCTTTAGACATCAGATTCAGACTTGCTCCATCTACATACATACATATATACACGTATTTACTAGACTTCAGCAACATTCTCTGTTCCTTTGGTTAGTATGAAAATTTCTGTACATTTTGTTCATCTTTATGTTGTTGAATTCATTTTTTTTTGTGAATATTTTATGAATTGAATTTGGTTATTTTATTCGCGTATGTTGCGCTGCAAAGTTTCCTCTGTTGGTTGCGCATATCCAGCTCCCCAGGCTCAGACCGAAACCGAGACCGAGACCGACAGTGAGGCTCTGAACCAGGTATTGGGTTGAGGGAGCAGTGAAAAGCTCGGCACGTTCTCTTTCAATTATGGTGCGGAAGCGACGGGGCCACATTAGCATTCTTAAAATGTGGAAACGGATGCCGGCGAAACAAACATTTCAGCACCTTTGTCTGTGTCCCTCTAATATGTATCAGCCTATCTGACTTTCTGCCCAAATAAGGATACACATTTATAAACATATTATTTAAGCATTCACAATTCGCTTTTAATTTAATTCGACGATTCCTTTGGCTGTCCTTTGAATTTTCCACTCAAAACTATTTAGCATAAATAGTCTCGTTATTAGAGAGTCGCCGGGGAATCGACTTTCGAGTTTCTCCCCTTATTGGCTCAGTTTAAAATTTCTCTTGTTTTTTTTTGTGTTAGATATTTTACTGTTTTTTTTTTGTGCCTTTCTGCCTTTTCCCAAACGGTTTTGGCTGGCCGCTGGACCAATTTAGATACCGCTCATCCCAAGGGTATTTTTTTGTTTCTTATCTTTCGAGCAAAGTTTGTCGCATAAAATTAAATTTTTGTTTGCTCGGCATTTCGTTCGTTTCCTTTTACTTTAATTAAAATTTACATGAAATTTTGCTCAGTTTTCATTTTCAAATATTTATTTAATTCTACAATTACTTGGTCTAATTCATTGAGCTCCTTCAAACAACAAAATCCCTTCCAGTTGCTGTGCTGAGCGCCTCACCCAAGTAATAAATTGTAGTTTAATTAAATAGATTTCATCCTACCACACACTGTCCATCCAAGAAACCCTTAATAGATTTCGTTTAATTTTGGGCTTCTCAACAATTTTCTTTTGCAGAACTCGCATGCTATAAACAAAATTAACAAAAAAGTCAACTCAAAATTTCAAACTAAATTCAAGCAAAACTAAATAGTGAAATTTAAATAATATAAAAATTAATCAAATTAAACACAGCAATTAAACAAATATAATAAATACAATTGTGATGAATAAATACTGAAGTCAAGCATTTAAATTAATCGAATAAAACGAACAAAAACAAAAAAAAAATATATAAATCTTAATTAAAGAAACAAACACTGCACAAAGAAACCAAGGGAAAATAAATGGCACAACATAAATCAATTAAAGGAAACAATAATTTTGAAAACTAAAGAAATACGACACGACGTTACCGAGGCAGAGTTATAGCGCAAATAAATTATATTACAAGAATATATAGTTCATTCACATATATATACACACTATATATATATATATATATGTTATATACGTATGCACACATGTACGTGTATGTGTGCGTGTGCAGTGATAGCAACAGAATTTAAATGCAACCAATGCAAGAGCAACAACTGGAAAATGCATACATGCTTCAATTGTTGTTGTAATCTTAAGGCGTATCCATAAATCGTACACACGTACACACACAGTCACATATACACATAGTTGTTGATAGTTAAATTTGTTGTTGTTGATCGTTGTTAGTTAACGCTGTGATTAAACGCCAACTGAAAAGAGGGAAATACTGAGAGATAACAGATAACTGAAATAAGAGCAGGAGATGCCACGGCAAAAACAGCAACAACAACAGCAACAACAACCACATCAACAACAACAACAACAAGAAGCAAAAGCAGAGCATTAAGAGCAGCATATCAAAAGATTGAACAAGTTATCCACGGAACAGAGACAACAACATTTATTCGCGTCAATCCTCGCCACCGCCACCGCATCGATTACAATGCTCTGGTAGCCAAGACAGTTTTACAGTGGATCACTACTGTGGCGGCGGCGGAGGCGGTGATACACAGGCTGCAGCAGCAGCAGCGGCGGCGGCAGCAGCGGCATCGGGAGGTGGAGCAGGTGCATCAGGATCAGGAGCATCGAGTGGCCAATGGTCTGGAGCGGGCGTGACACCATCTGGCGGCGTCGGCATGTGCCAGCATCATGGGCTAACATCACAATCGTTGATGTCCGGTGGCTGTGGCTCGCACATGTCTCTCTTGGGCGGCGGTGGTGGCGGCAGCAGTGGCAGCAGCGGCATGAGCGGCAGCGGCGTCGGCAGCAGTGGCCAGGGCATACCCATTGCCCAGTGCTCGGCTGCTGATGTTGCCATGCTGTCGGGACATTGCCGCAGCATGAGCGGTCTCAGTTCACTTAGCATGTCAGCGCCGCCCTGCCCCCCGCCACCGGCGCTGTTCAATCCCTGTAGCTCAGCGCTGTCCTTGCAGCAGGCGGCCTCGTCGCGCTGGGGACCGCGCACCTCCTGCCCCGTGCATAGTCCATTTCGTGTGCGTGTGCCCAATGGTTCCATATGCTCCGGACATCAGGTGAGCCACACACACAACCACTGAACGATGAACAGAGAACAGAGAATTAATGAAAGGAATAGGAATTGAGATAGATATAGAGTACTAAGTATATATGTACCACAGTACCACTTATACTCGTACCTACATATGTATGTGTCTAAAATCCGTTAACTAATTGCATTTGACTTAAAAAGCAGCCACAGCTTGCCACAAAATGTTTTGCGCCTTTCAGTTTCATTTCGTATTTAAATTGCTTTAGATTGAGATAAATGTACATAATTACTTATGTAAATGTATGTCTGCGAGTATGCAATATATCTGCATACTGTATGTATATCATGTGCCTGAAACTACTTAATTTACATCTACACATTCTGTTCTGTTCTCTTCCTCTCTGCCACGCCTCTGCCTGTTTGCATTTGGACCTGGCCACATCTACAGGTAAGCAAATTCAACAGGAAACCAAGTGCCCAACACATTTTGGCATCAACCAAAAATGTGTCAACGACATGTAAGATTATTTCATTTCAAAACCAAAAGATACAAACACACACAGTCACGCACATATACACAGATCCCACATATTTCCTATTGCTGGGAGGGTTGCTCAATAAGTTAACAAACACTTGAGTTTAACTATCATTGAAATCAAAATTTTATTTTAAATGGGAACAAATTCTATTACAACTTTGTGTAAATGCTTACCAACTATATCATGATTATTATTAATAGTCCAGACAGTGTTTCTTATGGCACCCAGAAATTAATTCCAATATATCTACGAATATGAAATGAGTTTTTTAATCTTGGATAACATCATCTGTTTCCTTTTAAATCGAAAATTATTACCAAATAAAATACTTTGTTTATATGAAGTCCATTTATCAAAATTATTTCATGAACATATTTTCACTTTCATGAAAACCAACCTAAAACCAACCAAAAATGTATGAATTCTACCTCATTTTATGAAATTCTATTCATATTGTTAATTCATCGGGTCTTATATAAACAGAGGGTATTTTGAATTTACTAAATTCCAGAATTCATTAATTGCTGCGAATAAACGTAGTAAAAGTTTGCCTATCAAATTTGTGATTTAATAAATTTTTAATCTAATCCTTAAACGGAAACTCCTTAGAATCAATAACTGTGTACATTGTTTCATGGCCCATGATTTTTATAGCATTATCAGACTTTATGGCTAACATGAAATTAAAGCGTATTCTGATCTTTCAAACTAGATGAAATGATAGAAGGGTAGGGAGTGAGAGGGAGAGACTAACATAAGTGACTTTTCGTTTTCTAATATGAAACACACGCCGCGTAAATTTAGTGACTCGCATAGTTGTGCAAATTATAAGGAGCTCGATTCACATGATTGCCCAAGCGGGACGCTGGGACCCGAGTTTGGGTCAGGAAAGGCCGTATCCCAAATCAGATTCAGGCGCAGGTTTTGGTTGACTGCGCCTGGAAGTAGGCAGCACAAAGCGTAGAGCAGAAAATAAACAATGTATGGTAAGAGCAGGGGAGGCTAAAACGGAAACTGAAACTGAAATATTAACTATAATAAAATACGAGTAACATTAGCTCATGCCTTTGAGCTTTATCAGAAGTCTCTCTCTCTCTAACTCTCTCCATATCTCAATTGCCGTCTCTTTCCTTGCTTTGTGACAATTGCCGTTTAGCGCGGTTTCTACTTTTGCTCCGGCGTCAAATTGAATGTCACTAATGCAATTAGTTCACACAAAATAATTCTCTTCCACTCGATTATAGCGCCTAATATGCCTGATGTCATTTGTATACTAGTATACTATGTGTACACACTGTATTCTCTGTTTAGATATGTATATTTATAATGAACAATTTCCAAATGCACACACACAAAAGATACACGCTGAATTTAAGCGAAGGGCAACAACAGTACGAGAATAAAGTATGATGGGGAGGAGAAAAAAGCGTTACGGAGTCATATGCAAAGTAGGCAGCGCAACAAACCATTACGCCTTTCAATTTTTGCGCCAGTCGGGGCCAAATTTACATAAATATTACACAAGCTGCAGGTTGGCAGGCGGCAAGAGGCAGCTGCCCCAATGATGATGGGGCTAGACTCTGGGGCAGCATTGCAAATAGGCTCGTTATGATGTCTTCACGGCAGTCGGGGAGTTAATTTGAAGGCGTTCTTGGCCTTTTTGCCAGATCATCCTGCCTGAATATGTCAGCGAACTAGCAAAAGGTGTGGTCGTTCCTCCGCCTCCTCTCATCAAATTGGGCTTAAAGCTAACGATGTCGCAGCCTCACTTTGGCACAATTTTTGTAACACATTCATGAAGATTGGCCAAAGTTTTAAGGCTAGAGGTTTCTCTGATCAATTCACAAGTAATGCAATTTTGTTCGTGTTTATGATGATTACGAAACAATTTGAAGAGCTTTGTTACCCATTTATGTGTCTAAATTTGAATTTGGTTGAAAGCAAAACAGATTATTGCCATTCTATAAACAAAAGTTATAAACAGTTGATAGAAACAATAAATTTTAAATTTATTGAGTGAATTTAAATTAATTTAGACAATAAATAAAAATTCATAAAATATATTTATGTTAAATTAATTCATTTATTATGAAAGAATTTTCAAAAAGAATCAAAAAGTAAAGGAAATTTTGAACTCTCTTGACTCTCAGATATGTTTTCGCATCTAAAACGTATAAGACGTCATAGAATATATTTCAAATGAATTTATAGACTGTAAAAGAATATTTAAAAATTAATAGTTTTCTAAAGATATGAAACAAATATTAGCTGAAAATTCCGACGTGAGATTTGAAGTTTTCAAAACTCTTTAAAATGTCATCGAATATATTTTAAATGAATTTAGCTATTATAAAAGAAATATCAAAAATATATAATTTTATCTAATTTAATCTAAAAATTTAAAACAAATGACAGCTGGTTCTTGTGACTCTGAAATTTCCGAAGTTAAATTTTGAGCTTTCCAAACTCTTGATCGACTTTTAATGGTTGCTTGTTAAATTATATAATCAGATCCTAAGCCTCTTGCAAATGCACTTAGTCCAATGCAATATTCCGTTTGAGCGCACAAAAAAAATCGATGAAATAAGTAAAAACTTTCAGCCTTTTAACCATCTCGAAAAGTTTTGGAAGAAACTTCGTATGATGTTATGGGCTTTCTTTGGGATGCTTCATTATTGGCTTGACATGGTCTCAAAAGGAGAACTGCCTAAGTGACAAACGGAGCGACTGGATGACAGACTGACTGCTTGCCTTGACACTCTTCATTTGTGAATGCGTTAATTGCGCAAGCAAGGCAAAAGACACAAGCACAGGCACAAGCACAAGCACTTGCCTTCATCTGTGAGTGAGAATGCCCATCTATGTGTGTGTGTGTGTGTTTGTGTGTACATAACACATATGTAGATGTGTGCAAACACACACTCTCTCCAACTGAGTCTGAGTCGCTTGTGTTACTCTTGCTGTTCCCGTTGATGATGATGAACAAGCACAATGGCATGAACAAGCAGTTAGAGGCAGTTCTAACATCATCTAACAACAATGGCGATTACAACGCCAAGTGTGTACATTATTTTGCAATTTAGCAGAGCACACACACACACACTCGCTCACACATGCAAAGAGAGTGAAAACACACACATAGAATTGCTTACACATTCGCACTTGCTCTGCTTTTCAAGGCAAGCAAACATGAAGAAGCACAACAGAAGCAAAAACAACAAAAACAACTGACAACCACTGACAACAAAAAAAAAAAAACAAAAAAGTCGAGAAATAATTAGTTTACTTGTTACAAAACTGAGTTATGGTCCTTTGTGCCAATGCGTTGTTTCTCTAGTTGAAATTGAATGAATACAGTGGTATATCCTTACAAACATACATATGTATGTATGTACATGTATCAAATGCAATAAAGATACAACACACAATGCGCCAAAAGTGTTGAGAGTGTGATGTAATAATAATATAATATATATATAATATATTTATAACAGAAAAAAGAAAATCTGAAAATGTGGCCAGCATTAAAGAGATGTGCAAAAAAATGTAGCCTAACCAACAGGCGCCGCATCAAAATGGCGACTTAAGTGAAAGTGTCTGTGTGTGTGTGAAGAGAGAGAGAGAGAGAGAGAGGGATTGCGTGTGTGAGTGTGTGTGTTTTTGTGGTTGCTCTGCCTTGATTTCATATACGCACGTTTCCATTCCCCTTGCTTGTCTATTGAGCAACAGGAAGAAGTTGACGCACCGCAGATAGATGGCTCTGATAAGTGCATAATGCAAACACACACACACTAACACAGCGGAAATTTGTGGCCTGTGTGCATATGTGTATGTGTGCGGTTTGTTTGCCAGAAATAATAAGCTGATTTGCAAGCAACCACAACAACCACCGCAGTTAGACAAGCGAAATTTTGCCTTTTTGCCATTGTTCAAAATTTTTAGTTTCTTTTGTTGGTGTTGTTGTTGTTGTTGTTTGACGGCTGGGTCCATGTCGGGCATCAAAATTGAATGATTTGCGCCTGACAGCTCGAATGGGTTTTGTGGTAGGGGAAACGCAGCCAAAAACGGGAAACGGGACAAGATAGATGGGCACACGGTATTCGGAGGATACAGGATAACAGGATACAGATGACATCGACAACGGCGCCAGGCATTGTTCAACTGATAAGGCAACTCAACATATTACCAGTGTCAATCAATATGTGTTTATGCAGGTACCTCGATGAACGATGTACGATGAACGATGATGCATACATAGCAGGCAGAGCCAGAGGCAACTTTTATGACTGAAAATGAGCATTAACTAAGTTGTAGACAGGATGGGATGCTGTGATGGGCCGCTAGCTAAAAATCTGATAGTGACAAGGCTTTGGCTTGAGGAAAATTGCTCCGACTCTGCGCTCAATTACCGTGACATAGTCGTACGGTGAATGTTGTGTATGGAGTCCAATGTTAACTGTAAGACTGTGTCTCGGTGGTTGTCAGCCAACCAACAATGCAATCAAAACTCAAAACGGAACTGATATCATTCAACTTGTTCAACAATAATGTGAAAGTGGGGAAAACTTTATTCGTGAGTTTTAATATAATATCTGGTGGATTTTATTTTATATTTTCTTTGGTTATTTCGTTGTTTGTTTTGCGAGCTTATCAGACGTCACAAGCAGACATGACAGCAGCAGTAAAAGCAACAGCAACAACAACAGCCACAGCAACAACGACAGCGACAGAAAGAGTCTGAGCACAAACTGACAGCTTGACAGGCGTCTGCTCAGGCGCAAAACAACCTGGAAGAATATATCATTCCACGAATTAATCATGCATATGATGCGTGCTCATTAGTCCATGTGTAAGGCGCTTCCACACCATATATACATAGTATGTATGATAGTCTGTATATCTGCCTATATATGCTGGCTGTGGTTTTGCCAAATCTTGCGCCTGGTTGCGTTTTTAAGCTTCTCCTCGGTCGCTGCAAGCAAACTGATAAGGCGCCAAGTGTCAAAACTATGAGAGAAAACATGGAATTGTGGGGGGGGGGGGAAGTCGAGGGCACCACAGTTGAAACGTATACTACGTGCGTCCCCCGACCGTAAGATTAACAGACACGATGCCTGCACGTTGTACTAATTAAAATTCGGCATTAATCCAGATGATTCAGCTGTCAACGTCTACCCGGGTGACAGTAGTTGTCCCTAATGGAACCTGATGGAACTGCTGAGCCTGCTCCTGCTCCAGCTCCTGTTCCTGCTGATGACACTCTGTGGCCAGTCGCAGTTCACACAGTGCCCACATCGAGGCGTCCATTACGTACGTGTGTAATTGAAGTGTGGCCTGGCATATTAAAGAGCACGGTTGTCTTTGCTTATGCTTCTGTTTTCGCTGCTACTTTTGATGCCACTCCCACTGTCATTACTGTGTAATTATTAAAACCAACAAATAAGGTTCATGTGGTCCGTTCGTGTGGTTCGTTCGTGGCTTCGTTCGTTTATTCATTCGCTGGTTGCTGATAAAAGCAACATCAGCCGGTCGGATTCTCGGTAGTCAGGCCAACAAGCGACCTCATTTTGCACAATGCTGCACATTTGACTGTTTAATAGGGAGATTATCTTTAATATACTTATGTAACTCAGAGTATTGGGATCGATCAAAAATTTGTTATAATTTACGCTTTTAAAAATTGAGTCAAGTGTGTGCTTAAATATCTGCAGAAATGAGTTAATTTCAAGAAAAATCAAAATACACATAATGGCAATGAAGATGTTTCAAAAGTTAACTGGATTTGGCAACTCTGCTTCTATCAATTCGTGAATTCGTCGTGTGTTTTATAAATATATATTATTAAATTTCTAATTATTCTCTCGAACTCAATAATATCATTAATTGATTGTATTTACACAAAGAGATCCTCCATATAGCCAATATATGTGAAATACGTATACATTATTTTTGAATACGTATACGTTATTTGGGGAATTTTAAATCCAACACTGTTGACCACCATTGTCAGTGCAATAAAATTTTATAGTGTAGTGTTCTTCGACTAGAACATACTTCAATTGTTTTTAGATATTTCCAAAAATTAAGCTGAGGATTTTGTCGAGTTTAGCTGGAAATGTTTGGGCTGCTTTGACTTGGGACCAAGCAGTTGACCAACACTGTTTGCCAGTGTCTTAAGGCTTATTTTGCATTTTGTTGCTGCCTCAGCAGAGCATACTCACCCACACACACACACACACACACACACACACACACACACACAGAGAGAGGGAGAGGCAAACAAATCGGACGTGTGGAGGCGTGCGTTAGTTGAGGATAAGACAAGCAAAGGCTAAACTAACATCTGCATATTTTGAGATGGGGCAGCAGTCGATGGAGAGGGATGGGGTGAAGGGGAAGGCGAAGGGGAAGCAGCTGTTGGCCAAGTGTGTGTTGGCAAAACTTTAACAAGCACTTAAGTATTAATCATGGAAATCAAAGTCAGCTGCGGGTCAGCCACACGTACCAACACTACATGTTTGTATAGTGTGTGTGAGTGTGGTTACTATGTGGCATCATTTGCTTGGCCAGAAACTTTGCTGCTGACGCTGAGGTTGGCTATCAATGTCACAAGCTCGGGATACTGAATCAGTTCAGAGGGCGAGGACAAAGATAGAGAAAGAGAGAGTAAGGAACGGGATAAGGGAGGAAGAGGAAGGGGACGAGCTTGCGACGACTAATGAGGCATTAAACTTAACTGCTCAACTTTTCGCCTGTCAAGCGTTTATTAAATTTACCGTTTTATTGGCCCCAACAACTTGGTGTTAACTATGGGCTGTCGCTTGGTCAATGGGCGTGCCAGGGGGCGTGCGTTAAATGAAATCAGATTACGTTGTTTACCGCTTACTTCCGGCGGCTGCACAGCTAACCGAGTAGCAACCAACAGCAGCAGCAGCAACAGCAAACAGTCAACAGCAACTGCCATTTACATAGCGTCCTCTCTCCCCTCACTCCCGTTTGCTTCCTTGAATCCTTGCTGTGCTTGCTGCCATATTTAAATAGTTGCGAAGTTCAGCAAAATTGTATTCCAAGTACATAATTTCGTTTTCGGAAATTGTATTAGCCATTTATTTAGTCAAATTTGCTGCGGTGGGCGTCTTGTCTACATGGTCTACATTGTGCTGGGACGTGAATATTTCTTGAGGCTGCTGAAAGTTCTGATAATTGGATAGAAAAGTTCGACGGGCAACGGAGTTCGACACTATAGAATATCGAAATTGAATAATGAACACTTCCGGAGTATTGTGATTCGTTTTTTAACAAGTCAAATCACTTTGTCAATGAAAGCTTAGTTATGAATATGTATTTGTGTGTACTTTTTATTTTTGTCACATTTCAATTTGATGTGTCAATGTGAATATTCATTATTATTGTTCAAATCATAAATATATTCTGCATTTAAATATGTTGTTAACTTAAAGTTTATTGCAGTGTGCGACTTTATTGTTATTCACTCTTCATTGATAATCCGATTTATTTTACATTGTTCTTATTTAAATACATATTTCATAATGTCGTCAATGCTGCTAAAATTTAAAATTATTTATTGTTTTGTTGTGTTTATTGCTGGCAACAATAAGAAATAATATTAGGTAGAAGTAAACTCTAGATTATTTAAATTGAATTCAAAAGGGAAGTGGGAAAATAAAAAAGAAAAACTTGGGAGATATGTATGTTTTAAAATCTCTCGATTTTAAGTCTCTTTTATAGCTTTTGAACACAATTGACTTTTGAGGTTAAACAAATATAATTTTGCTTCTGCCTTCCTACAATTGAAGATTAATTCTGATATGTTTCGAAAGATTTTAGTTTCATTTGAGCCTAATATCTACTCTACTCTAATATCAAAGTATATTGACTGACATTGCCATAGGAAACACTTTTGATTATTGTCTCAAAGTACTAAGATATATAAATATGTCAATTTTATTTCTAAGCAATTCACAGCTCACACATTTGATTGTTCTAAGATTTCCAGTCTATTGCAGAAGAAGATCCGC
This sequence comes from Drosophila kuntzei, assembly GCA_035042165.1. Taxonomy (NCBI): domain Eukaryota; kingdom Metazoa; phylum Arthropoda; class Insecta; order Diptera; family Drosophilidae; genus Drosophila; species Drosophila kuntzei. The sequence continues at coordinate 2,183,396 of JAWNLU010001684.1, read as the reverse complement.
TTACAAATCCAATTTCAGGACCTCCTCTTGTTTGAATGAGTATTTTGTTACATACTAAGATTATCAATATAACTTGATAAGTTAGTAATTTGCAGAGCATTTGATTATCGATTAGCCAGCAATCCAGTTAGCAAACAAATCCGCAAATTCAATCAATCTGTAAAGCAACTGCAGTAAAATTGTTGACCACATGCCAAATAAATATATATTTTGATTTACTTTTTGTGGGCTGCTAACAAATCACTGTGTGTTAAAAGCATTATGAAATATTTATGCAGACAGCATTGCGGATATTTAGTCGAAGTGAATACAAAGTGTGTGTGTGATTGGGAGTCGAAATTTGGTTGTGACACTGACAGTGAATGAAATCAGCTTAGCTTTTGCCAAAAGTGGCCCAAAAAAGTTAGTGACTGTCAGCGACAGAGATAGCGATAAAAAGAGAGAGGGAGATGAGAGCATGAAAAAGCCAATTTACTTTTAAGCTGCGCCTAAACGAGAGCAACACAGAAAAAAAAAGAGAAAAAGGAGCTACTGCTGCCTGCCTTCATGTCCCTTTGTTCCCTCTCTTATGCTATGTCCATTTGCCTGGCTGTCAGCAAATATAAAACCAACAACTACTCGTAGTGACAGACTAACTAAAAGGCAACTACGTTCGCTTTTGTAATGTTGAGGCGGCGACAGCGTCTGTGGCGGAAATGAAACGTGCAACTCGGTGAGTGAGCGAGATGGCCATACGTGCCACTTGTGTGTGTGTGTGTGTGTGTTTGTGTCCGTGTGTGTGTGCGTGTGTGTGTTTGTGGCATTGAGTAATCATCAACGTTGAAAATTGCGTTTTTTATGGAGATCCCCACAAAAGCGCTGACATGGCCTAGCTATACTTAGCATATGTACCAGTATTTATATGTACATATGTGTATATACATACATATGTATGTGTGTGGGTGTGTTTAGGTGCGTGTTTAGGTGTGCGGCGTGCGTGCGACAGCGACCACAAGCGACACAGCATGAGCAGGCAGTAAAATCCTTTTTTATGGCATTGCCCATCGCTAGCAAAGTAGGACCTTCTACAATGTGCGGGTGAGAGTGTGTGTGTGTGTATATCTACACAGTGAAAAAAAACAATCTAAAATTAAAGTTTTAAATTCTGGATTTTAGCATGCATTTTTTAAGTATATATTCGGGATATTATTGACCACGTTCAAAAGGAAACAAGTTTCCTGATCAAGTATAACAGAAATGTTATTTCCTGGTGGACACTCTGATACATTTTTCTGTCAATGAACTGAAGGAAGCAAAACCACATGAAAATATCATCCTTTTTTATGACAAATGTGTTACATTATAGTTTAATTTTCCAATTAGAGCACAGCAATCATAAAAATTAGCGGGGTGTTAAATTAGGACAATATGCAGATAAAAAAAATCGTGCTGGAATCGAGTATTGTATACTCGGTTTTAGAATATTCGGGATTACCGTACTTCTGACACCGCATTGGATTGATTTTATCCCGTAATGCCGTATGTTTTTTCTTTCTGTGTACGAGTTTGTTTGTACGCATTCTGCTGTGTGTGCCATATTATTTGGCCTGGCTGTCTTGCGGTTTGTCGAGGCGCCACACAAATTAATTTCGCAGCATATTCAAAGTGTTATTAAACATAATTTATTAAAAACGAAATTGTATAAAGCCAAGCCGTTACCCTCCTCATAGCTGTGGTAGACGCCAACGCAAACGATGACTCCGACTCCAACTCCGATTCTGAATTCAACGCTGCTGCACTTGAGAGGTTGTAATAAATTTTTGTGATTTTTTTTTGTGGGTCAGGGAGGATGATGGAAAAGACATGGAGGAAGGAGTCTTGGGTTATGAGGTTCATGTGCGTGCCGTTGTCGTCGCCGCTTTAACGGCACTTCGAGAATGGGCGGTTTGCTTAGCTCCCGCTCAATCTTTTTGCTTTTTTTTTATTCTGTGCTGTGCAACAAATGTTGCCAGTTAATGTTGTAAACAAGTTGTATGGGCGGGGAAATGTGCTTCGGGCTTGAACCCGTGTCTGTGGGTGGCTCCTCCTCAAATGTCTGTCACTGTGTGTTTTGTGTTGTGTGTTGTGTTTGTGCGTTGGGTTATGATATATGAGACAGGCATAGCAAATCGGAAATTTAATTTCCACAGAAAGTGGCTTTGGAACGGCTTTTAGCCTTATAATAACTGGCAGCTTAATTGCCGGCCATAATTTAGAGTGCGGCCTTGCCGTTGCCTAGCCGCCATTAGGCCTGGCCGATACCCATAAAGGCTAACTAACCAGCTTTGTTTGCATTGTATTGTTGTCCTTTGACAGGCGCTGCTGCACACACACGATGTCGTTGCTCGGGATGTGTATGGCGAGGAAGCTTTGCGCGTCACACCGCCGCCCATGGTACCCTATCTCAATGGCGATGAGCTGGACAACGTTGAGGGCGGCGAGCTGCAGCATGTGACTCGTGTGCGTCTTGTGCAGTTTCAGAAAAACACCGACGAGCCGATGGTAAATCACAATTCACAGCAACTCACAAAAGCCAACAGTTAGTTAGCCAAGTTACTCAACTGCCCCTTTTTTTTCTCCATTTCCAGGGCATCACGCTAAAAATGACCGAGGACGGACGTTGCATTGTGGCGCGTATCATGCACGGTGGAATGATACACAGACAGGCCACGTTGCATGTGGGCGATGAGATACGGGAAATCAATGGGCAGCCGGTGCAGCATCAATCCGTGGGTCAATTGCAACGAATGCTGGTAAGCTTTAGACCCACCTCCCGCCCCCCACTCGCCTTTCACCTTCACATCCACATGTTCGATTCCTCTTAATATTGGTATTTTCCAATTTCGAATTTCATTTTCTTATTGCAGCGCGAGGCACGCGGTTCCGTTACCTTTAAAATAGTTCCTTCTTACCGTAGCGCCCCGCCACCCTGTGAGGTAAGTTTCTGAATTCCCTCGATATTGTATATTAACAATTTTAAGTAACTATCGCCATTTTCCATCACGGCGCCGCTAGAATTTTCAATACAACTCATTCAACACAATGTATATTAAAAATAATTTCACTCAATAGGGACATGGTTCATCAATTATTTCTGTATTGAATTCCGCCAACTATGAAAGCCGTTTACTCGTATCAACTATATTGCATACATATATGTTGTTAGAAAATCGCCTTATGGTATTGTGAAATGCTCGCTAAGTCCATATTGTTTTCATTTAGTAATTATAGAGTTATTTTTAATAGAATGTTGAAGCTATTTTTAATTTTGAAACACAAAAATTCTGTGGAATGAATTTTTCTAACAACACGGAATACTTTATTTGAACCACCAAATTTATAATCCAGGTAAAAGTTACAAGATTTGATGATTTTAAAGGAAGATAAATAAATATTCCTTTACATAAACTAAAATTTTTATCGTCTAAATAATATTTGCTTTATGAATCGAATTGATTCAAATTAATTGGGAATTCAATACAGAACAAATTGATCGAAAATTAATTGTGTTCATCTCAAATCCAGCGAAAACTATAAATTCATAGTTTAGGCACAATAATTAAAATCTAACTTCATGTGCAATGGTAATTGGATATTAATCGACTGAATAACATGAATCCATAAAGCACACTAACCATGCGAGTAAAAGAAATCATTTGCAATGAATGAATGTTGGACTGTTTTCTGACTGCAGTTGAAATGCATTATTATGTAATTATATTGTTTCGCATTAACATGACTCCGACACATTTTCCATTCCCTCCCAAAATGCATACGTAACATGCAGCTTTTCAGGATAAGACCCGCTCCAGTGCTTGTAAGTATCACGTTCGAGTAAATGAGCTCGTGAATCATAATTGCAGTAACACAGACAAACACACACACACGCACACACATACATACATAACCATATTAGATATGTTCATACATACATATGCATATCCATTTTCATTTACATACAGGCTTTGCCCATTAGAATTCATAAAATAGTGAAAATTTCTCTAATTAATATCTTTGGCTAATCACTAATTAGAGCGGTGGAGCAACAGGAATAATCAAATGGATTTCGGTTGTTCCTTGTTCCTGTCTCTGATTACCATCAGACAAATAAATGTAGAATAATTTGCCAGCAATTGCAGAGTCAGCAACTAAAAGGTTTTTTTTCGATTTTCCTTCTCTTTTTTCTCTGTATAGATTTTTGTTCGTGCACAATTCGATTATAATCCGCTGGATGATGAGCTTATACCCTGCGCCCAGGCGGGGATTGCATTCCAAGTCGGCGACATACTGCAGGTAGGCACATTAAGAGTCCGGCTCGAATAGAGACAGACAGACAAACTAATGACTGAGGATTGTTTGTCCTGTTGTTTAGATCATTAGCAAGGACGATCATCATTGGTGGCAGGCGAGAATTGATACGGTGGGCGGATCGGCGGGACTGATACCATCACCGGAACTGCAGGAATGGCGTATTGCCTGCCAGACCGTTGATAAGACCAAACAGGAGCAGGGTAAGTTGAATGCCCACTTAAATCATAATTAACATTTACATAAATACATGTAAACAAACTACTTATGTGTACTACTTATATGTGTAATTGGATGCCAACTATAATCGTATGCTTTATAATTCTATAATATTGGAAAGTGTGTGATGAATTCGTAGCTAAAACAGAAACCATGATATCATTAAAACGTTCCCACTATTTCTCTTACTGTCTGTTCGATGGCAATGCCCAGAGAAAGTCTAGTAAATACATACTTTCACTCAGACACGCACATCTTCACACACACAAATACATACATACATGGTCACTAAGAAGCTCAGAGAATTGCATGCCAAAAGTAGTTGCAAAATTTCCCAAAATTTCGTCAAAATATGTAGAAAAAAAAGATACAAAAAATGTCTGTCGTTTCAATGTACACAACGTCACACGCAAACACACACACACACATAGATCAACACACACTCACACACATACACACTAAAACTTATGTATAGGTAAATAGTATATTTAAATCAATATCGTGAATTCGCCAATCACACATATTATATATTTATATATGTATATGTGTATGTATGTATGTAACTATGTAATGCAGGAGAACCGGGTGCTGGATGTTCCGCTCACGCAGATGGGTGTGATGGATCCGCAGGTAGCTAATATCCTAAGACCCAACATAATTAAAATAAAATTAAAAAAATTAAAATTAAAATACTTGACCACAACTCAACTATAAACGTTTCTTCTTGAGTTTTGTGTTTACTCGAATTTCTATTATCACCAAAAGTAGCAAAGCTCATTTAAAAGGCACTCCCACTCCTGATAACCATGAAAAGTAATCACATGTCAGTCCATTATCAACAAGAAGTTCAATTAATCAGTTTTCGGCAATCCGAAATTTTAAATACCTTTGCAGAGCTTTTGAAGAAAAACTTAATGTGATCCGCATTTGATTAATAATAATCGAATTTTACTTTAATTAAATGTATTTGTTATGTGGATAAATAATAATATTGTGTATGAGGTAGTAAATTAGTCCGATTGAATATATATAGAAATTAAAATATGAATAAACTAATATGTATTAAAAGCAGGGATTAAAACCTTAACCGAAACCGTAACCTTTAACCGGTAATAACCGATTGAAATTTGTAACCGTAACTGAAACCGTAACCGAAAAAATATTTTTCCGCTGTACCGAAACACAGAAACCGAAATAACCGTTTAGTAACCGATTCATTTATAAGGGTTGATTTCGGTTCTGGCCGTCGCAGGTACTGATAACTTTGAATTGCCATAACTTTGTCAAAAGTCAATCAATTTTTATGCGGAATGTAAATTTGAGCATTATTTTACCTCCAAATTCGTTCTGCATTTAAATTTTGTTCATTTTGAAAATTCGAATTTTTTCGAAAAAATCAAAAAAGATAAAGGGGTAACACTGCAAAATTTCGAAAAATTCGATTTTCAAAAATTTTCTAAAATGAAAAAAATGTAAATGCAGAACGAATTTGGAGGTAAAATAATGCTCAAATTTACATTGGACATGGAAATTGATTGAGCTTTGGCAAAGTTATGGCAGTTCAAAGTTATTAAAAATCAGTAAAATGAAAATAATCCAAATTTTCAAACGAAATAAACCAAACTTATATGAGATCAAATTATAATAAAATCGACATTACACTGGATCATTCCAGTCACTAGATAACATTATTTTCCAGGCTAAAAAGAGCATTGAGTCTTTTTTCATGTAAAACAATGAAAAAAGCGTCTTATTTTGGTCAACCGAAAACCTTAATTTCTTTTTTTTACTTAACTTAATCCTCTGCAAGGGTATAGTTAATCAACGATTCATCCTGCCTTCAAATCTATCAGTATCTAGTTTTTAATCTTGTGTAAGACAAGATGCAGTATGTAATAGAGTTTAATTTGGCATTACGTAGACCTCACATGTAGAAACGCTTTATTTTCATAAGCATTGCTTAAAACGCCATATTGCAAAAATTTCCTTCATATTAGATCCATCATCATCAGCTTTAGAGATCATCCGAAAGCAGTGCATGTTATACTATCATCACAGTGAACTGATCTATCAACAACATACTTATTCGGTACAAAAAACAATATCTACAAAGGGATAATTAACTCGCTATGTTAAATCTTTTGCATTTACTTTGAATTGAGAGCATGCTCTGCTTGTTTTAAAATATTCTTACGTTTTTTGAAGACTATGGCAATATTCCACGTTGAATTTAATCACTGAATCCTGTATAACCCACAGTAAATTGTTCCATCTTCGGGCGCAAGAAAAAGCAATGTCGAGACAAGTATTTGGCCAAACATAATGCCATATTCGATACGCTCGATGTGGTCACTTACGAAGAGGTTGTCAAAGTGCCAGGTATACATTTAACAATTCATTGATCTGTTATTGAATAATATCGAATGTTGTTTTGTGTTAGTGGGTGATCCGAACTTCCAGCGAAAGACATTGGTGCTACTTGGTGCACATGGCGTGGGTCGAAGGCATATAAAGAATACTTTAATCTCAAAGTACCCCGATAAATATGCCTATCCCATACCACGTAAGTAAACTGAACTAACTACAGTCTTTAATTAATTGATATGATTTAAAAATGATAATCTCATCATTAGATACAACGAGACCTGCTAAGCCCGAAGAGGAGAACGGACGCAGCTATTACTTTGTCTCACATGACGAAATGATGGCCGACATTGGTGCCAATGAGTATTTGGAATATGGTGCGTATACATAATATCCAGCATATTAAGAATTCATACATCACATTTTGCGTTCCAATAGGAACCCATGAGGATGCCATGTATGGCACAAAATTAGATACTATTCGACGCATACATACTGAGGGTAAAATGGCCATACTAGATGTGGAGCCGCAGGCACTTAAAATACTGCGCACAGCTGAATTTACGCCCTATGTCGTGTTTATAGCGGCGCCCTCACTCCAGAACATTGCAGATGTAAGGGAAAAACTCTTAAAATGTTACTTCATTGTGCAGTTGTTGTAATGGAAATTGCGTTTTCGTTGCAGTACGATGGCAGCCTGGAGCGACTGGCGAAGGAATCGGATATGCTGCGTCAACTGTATGGTCATTTCTTTGACTTGACCATTGTGAACAACGATATTAGCGAGACGATTGCCACTCTGGAAACGGCCATTGAGCGTGTACATACCACACCCCAATGGGTGCCCGTCTCCTGGCTCTACTGACAAGACAGTGAGCTGGAATGCCCCGACTGTCTCGATGGCTGCGATTGCGAGTGGGATGCATACACACAGGCGTCCAATGTGGCGCTCTACTGAGTAAACACACACCATTAAAGTATTAACGAGGCACAAATACAACACATACAACTACAGTGAAATACGAGTATGTAGGCGCCTGGCGCCCACACATACTACACATTACAAACACAATCACAAACACACACACACACACACTCACACTTATACATATACATATATAGAAATGGGTATTATGGGAACTGCAGTCGCAACGCAAAGACAAAATGTTAATTTTAAACATTCATTTGAAATATTATATTATTTTAAATGACGTTTTTGTTTTAGTATAAGTTAAATATTATTATGATTATTATTATTATTGTATTTGCCATTCCAGTAAGCTGCCCACGAGCAGTCTGTTTATTGTTTATGTTATTGTTTTTTCTAGTAATTTGTTTAATATTCTTTTGCCACAGCATTAAACGCTTATGTAAATCCCGCACTTGTTACTGATTAAGTTTAATTGAATAACAACAATAACAAAAAAAAAAAAATATATATAGGCACTCCTGCGAAAAACAAAATGTAAATTGTTTACAAGTTTATTTGCAATATGAAAGTCTTTTGAAAAGCGTGCGTCGAACGAGTTAGTAAATTATAGGAAACTACGTAATTAAATTAACTAACATAGAAGAAAAATGAGTAAAAAACAAAAGCATAAGTCATAAAAAGCAACAAGAACATGAAGAAGACGAATAAAACAAAGTATGATGAGAGCAATTTCAAGTGTTTCAAACAAATTAAAACAATTAATACACATTTAAAAGTAAAATAAAAAAGAAAAGAAAGAACGAAAAGAATAAAAGCGAAATGAACATTTAAGGAATATAACTCAAAATGTGCACGGTTTTAAATGCAATAAAAAAATACATAATTAATAAATACAAAATAAAAAAGAAATACACTAACATACACAAAGCAAAACAAAAGCTTATTCAAAACCAAAAGCTAATAAAATTGTTGAAGTTGAATTAATTTAATTAAGAATTTAAAAGGGAAATGCAATCAAACAATATAAGCGTATTTTATTTGCCACAGCGTTATCATAATAAACGACACGTAATTAAACGAAGGCAAATTAAAAGAACATAGAGTGAGCACAAAACACAACACCCAAACACACACACACACATGCATACTAACAAAAGTAAATGAAAAAGAAAACAGTAATGAAAAAAATTAAACAAAAGCGGTAAACGTTAAAAGAATACCCTTATGAACCACTATTTAGTAAAAGCAAAAAAGACACAAATGTGTTAGCAAATCAACACACACAGACACACACACGCGTATATATATTAAATACACACATATATTTTTGAACAACTCAAACTCAGGTTGGATACATTGAAAATCAGACAGTTATATAAGATTAATATAGCGAGCGCTTCCTTTTAACCCACAGCCAATAAGCAACAACAGACAGCTAATTCTAGTGAACCAAATCAATGAACCCACAATCCAAGAACAAAAAAACAACCTAAAGACCTTTAAAAAAAAAATCGAGAATAATGAACCACCCAATAGCGTCGCAGCTTTAAGTTTTTAATGCTATGTATTATGTATACAAAAAATATGAAAAACGACAAAGGAATCATGTAGAAACTGTGAATACCATGTTCGAGTATCATATATGGTTGACAGCAGCAGTTAAGGAAGCTCATCAGTTTTTACAGGTTTGCTAAAGGCACCTGCTTTTACAGAGTGTGAACTGCACTCGTTTTTGTCCCTCTCCTCAATTTTATTCGAATATATGAATGATTATTCATATTGTTTTTTCAAAAAAACAAAAATATGCAGCTAGATCTGAATTTCATCTGCATTTTCGAGCTATTTTGTAAGTTTATTAAACTTAATGGATCAACACAGAGTTTCATCCATGACGCACAAATGCTACTACTTGTAGACAGTAGAAGCAGCGTCTTGGGGTTACCTATAGTTGCATTCCAAACGCTACGTGGAACACTCTTACTTTAGGCCAACATAATAGCGCCAACACAAACAGAACAACATATTGGGCAAATGCGAAAGAATCACTTAAATTCTTACATTTAGAATTTAAAAAGAGAAAAATATTAAATGGAAATGTAATAAAAAGAAACATTTAAATTTATATTCATGCAGCACTTTTGGTGGCAGTCAGCGATTAACCCACTTTAGCCTCCCACTTAACCCCATTTGAGCCGGAGCTTATTTCAACCACAATTAACCAGAAGCATCCATCCATTCCACACAATAGTTAATATGAAGTTTTACCCACATGAAAAACTACATGACAAATTCTATGGTTTCAAGATGGTTGAGAACATATTGAGAGCAAATTCTCGTATACTCGTTATATGTATGCAAAATGTGAGCTGGTCTATCAATTTTATTCCGTTCTGAGCGTTATGGCTGACGACGACAAGCAGGCAGGCAAGGCAGCTAGAGACAGGTCGAGAGCAGGCAAATCATAGATGTATTCCCAAAGAATAGAGGAGAAGAAGAAGAACCTACCCAAACAAACAAGAACTAAACTACCTAATACCCACGACAAACGCAGCCGAGTGGCCAAATTAACTAAGTAGTACTTACTTATACCTAAATACCTAGAATGAAAGTGTATGTATTGTACTTGTATGTATATTTTGCAGCCCCCATGTGGCTGGGTGTGCCACAACACCAATGCTCAAATCAAAATCTTATATTTTATGATAATTGGGTAATACTTATGTATGTGTATGTATGATGTTAAAACGGGGCCCCTTCCGGCTAGAAATGATACAATTTTTTTGTGTGTACTTATTTCCCTTTGGTTATTTATAATTTGATTTTTCATAGCGAATGCGAGCAAATTGTAGCTGTATATTAAGAATAATTTCAAATTAAAAATAAGTAAAATTTATTGTTGATATTACATAAATGATGATGATGAAATGGTAAACGAAACCAAACAAACACAAATGCAACCCGAGTGAATTAGAATTTTTCTCTAATTTCGAGAGTTGATAATGATAATGGTAATGATACATTAATGATAATGGCAATGAGAGGATAATGATGTGCATGTATTCATAATGAACATACTGATGCTTATGATCCCCAAAATGTCAAATGTCAATATAAGTAATTAGATTGGCACTATTCGAGCTATTTGAGTGAATTGTTATTAAAATATAAATGGAATAAGATCGATAATGTGCAAATAGTTGAGACGTTAGTAAATATCATTGAAAATGAATGATGAAAATGACATTATATATACATAGTTTAAACATGGGATTAAAAATAAATTAAAATTGAAACGAAAGGGAATGCGAATTACAAAATTAATAAAACAAAACGGAAATAAACACTCAACCCTCGAGTTTCTTTATAACTTTCTTCAACAAAAACAGCAAAGTTATAAAAAATAAAAATTTACTTAAAACATAAAAATATCATGTAAGTATAACAAGAATTGCAGTGAAGCAAAAGAGCGAAAATTTATGTATATTATTCGAAATTTCAACCAGTTTTTACACTAATTTTCGGAAAAGAACACCTGTTCTTAGAAACTCCCCAATGGAATTCAACGAAATGCGCGGATGATCGTGACAATGTTATACTATTCGTAAATACATTCACACATCTGTGGGGTTTCTAATTGAAACATTATACAAGACTTCAAATAGCGTCAGCGTTGTCAAAACAGCTTTAAAGTTGACCCAAATTGGTTTGCATATTTTTCAAGGTAATGCAAATTTGATACTTTCGTTTTTTTCTTTTTCTGATATTTTTTTTCTTTATATTTTTGGTTATTTCGGTTGGAGTGTGTTGACCGGCAGCGGGACTGAAGTTTTTGATTTCAATTTCAACAGTTGCTTCATAATTCTATTGAAGTGTTGCGCAAATTTTCTGTTAAACTGCAATCATTTCAATTTGTTATGCTATTAGTTGTTGGTCCCATGTCGTTTCGACCACAGCCCCAGGTCCCAGGTCACAGACCGTTCCCGGGTCCCATGCATTTTAGTATGCCAATGTGGAAGCGAAAGACGTGCCGGGAAATATTAATAAGCGGAAAAGCTGTGGGGGAGCTGGCACATACATACATATGTACATCGTCCAGCTCACACACAGCACAGAGACATTTAGGCATTTGTGTCATGTGCTATTACCGTTGTTGCGCCCCACTGTGTGTGGTGGGCGTGACAGGGGCAGACGAGCAGAACATCTGCCTGCCAGTCATTGAACTGCAGCTGCAACACAGTGGGCAACCGAGCAATTACCTAACTGAAATCGATTTTGACTTCAAATGCTTGTATTCAACTTTTTAATTGTAATTTGCGGTAAACCTCATAATAATTTTTGTCACATTTAAAGCCTTTGCAATTCACTCCTAATAAAATTGACAATAGTTTTTTGTGTTGTACACTATGCAAAATTCAAATTATTTTAGTTCAGTCTTCAACGATTTCCTAAAAAGTTTTCGCTTTAAAAGAATTCAAATGCATTCCTTAAATATTTAGTGCACATAATTTTTTATTTAGCTCAATAGATTATAAAATTTTCCCATAAAAGACTGTAATGTAAATAGAAAAATGAAGTTAGATAATCTACAAAATATTTCATAAATATTTTGTCAATGGAGTTTCGTTATTATTAATTTGTTTTATTTTTGATACATTATTTAAAATTATGAGGACGCTGCATGCTTCCTAAAACTAAAATTTTCAGGTCTCAAGGGAATCGAGGCCAGTTATTTTTCAAACTTAAATTCTTATTATATGACAGGTCTGCTACCCTAACTAACAAGCCACGGAACCTCATTCGTTATTTTTAAAAGAAATAGTTGCTGAGATGAATTTGATAGTATATTCAACTTTTTAGATTTAACCAACTTGCCCGAATTCTAGATAATTATTAACAAAAATATAAGTATTATATTAAGTATAAAATATAATACTTATATTTTTGTAGTATAAAATATAATACTTATATTTTTGTAACATTTAAAAATTTCTATATTTTTTATTTTATAGGTACACATAAAATAATGTGAAATGCATTGTGTTCGAAAACGATTCTAGGCCACTGTGCGCGGTTGCGTCGCTGCTCGGCTTATTCTCTCAAGCGATCGAGTTTTGGTAGCTGGTAGCTGCTAGCTGTCTCGATACACATACCGGCTGCCAGTTTCAGTTTTGTTTCGAGTCTGCGCGGTGGAAGTTGTGCCTGTACTTGCACAGTTCGTTTTTGAAGTGTGCTCGCAAGTGCTTAGAGAAGTCGACGTCAGATTCCGGCTTTTTAATTGCAATTGGAAGGCACGTGTGTGACTGTATGTGTATATACTATCTATATATGTACGTCTCTGTGGGCAGCGGGAATTTCAGAGTGTTATTGCTGAAACTTATTTAAACAGTGCGCGCAAATGTGACGGCAACAACAAATAATACTATACTATCACTAAAAACACTCGACTTAAAATTACTAAGAATTTTCAACTTGATGAGTCGATTCGCTTATCAAAACAACAATTGGCGACTTCAGGCCGTGCGTAGATTTGATTTCTGTTCCGTCTTGCCTTCAGAATAATGGTCGCTGCCATGGCTGACCTTTAACATTGTTCATTATTCCCATATAAGAGTCTGTATGTGTGTGTATATATTTGTGTATATTTTTTAATGATGCTAAACGCGCCTTGTGCATTGGCCCCTGGTGTCAGTTAACAGTGCGATAAGGCAAACCAGTGGCAAACGAGTCGTCAGGCCAACCAATCGCTTTTTGGTTGCCTCCAACTAAATCCAACTCTAAGTTGAAATCTAACTTCAAGTCAGAGTCTCTCTCTCTTTCTCTCTCGGTGAGCTGAGTGCGTGTTTAAGCTCTAATCTCTAATTGTTTGACAAGCAAATTCTGCTAGTTTTGTGAATTCTAGTGTGCAGTCTAACAACAATAACAGCAGCAACAACGTCAACAACATCGACATCAACAACAAAGTGTGTGCTCAACTTTTGTTTAACACCGCTCAAGGAAACAACTGGCATCAGCAAACACATACATGCATACAAATCCACATACTTACTCGTACACATATGGTCATAAAAATATAAACTGCAGACCTTATGCGTGCCCTTCGTGCGATCGCGTCCCCAGACCCAAACCCAAACACAAACCCAGATCGGCTACAAAAGAGCGCATAAACTGCGCATAAAGAATCTCCAATTGAGCTGATGACTCCGTCTTCGTCTTCGTCTACTTCTCTGCCTCAGTCTGCTCCTCCGTCTCCGTCTCCGTCGTGGTCTCTGTTTCGACGATCTGCTTCGCTGACTGACTAAGTAGTCGAACAGTCAGTCGGACGCAATCGTCAACATCGCGCGCGCATTGAATTTTTGATTCATTTGCACGGCATCCACAACTGAGTCCGTCTTTTGGCTTTCAATTTGGGTCTCGGTTTCGGTTTCAGCTTCGGGTTTTTGGTCATTTTGCACAAGGTTATGCGTATGCTGCCATTGTAAATGCCTATAACCGATACCGATACCCACATATCATTATATCATAAATACATTAGTATACAGACGTACATTGGATTGTCTGACTTCGCATTGTCTGTTCGATGACTTTTAAGCTCTGTTGACAATTGCCAAAAGAGTGTCAGCAATCAATGAGGTAGCGGAAACAAATCATTTTCAGCATTAGGGGTAGTCAGTAGTCATTATTAGATCAAAATATGATCACAATACAATATTGAGTACATTATTTCTACTCCAAATTGTGATAATTATAAGCAAATCAGGCCGTTCTAATGGTCCACAATTGCAATTGTACTCATACTTAATGACAAGCATTACAAGGTGATTAAATCTGATTAATTTTGACAGTTCTGTTCATTTTTTCGAGGGTATTTTGAATTTTTCATTGCGTTTGCAACGATCAAAACTAAAACGGATCCTGTATAAGTGGAGCAACATGCGTTTGTTAACAAACAGTTTTTTTCGCGAACTATTCATCTTCGACTTTATATGATTGATTCAAGTATTTAGTCAGTCAATCAGTCATTCAAAGCGAACGTCTCCTTGACTTTTACAATCTGCATTATCATTCTGTAATATTTTGGGTTAGGGTATTATCATGCTACACGGCCTGAGCGACTTTTGTTGTCACCTACATTTTATGGTTCGCTTGAGATGCTCAAAATTTTGACCGTCGTCATTGTTGTTTGTTAAATGTTACGCTTGAGTGTTCAGTGCGATGGCAACAAAACATTGACAGCGGCAGGTGTGACTCATAAACATGGCTAACACCCGAGAGCGAGTGTTTTTGGCTAACCTTTATGTTTTGACCGGTTCAACACGTCTGCTGCTGCTGTTGTTGATAACGACGGTAATTCTAAGCTGTCTTTGCCCAGTTTTGCGCAACAAGTTGCAATGTGGTTAGCAGTTGTCGTTTTACCTTTGCTGTGCCAGTTTGTTGTAGTTGTTGTTGTTGCTGTTGTTGTTGTTGCTGCTGCTGTGGCTTCCTCGTCCCAGTCAAGAGATCGGCAAACAACAAACTGGTTTTAAGTGGCGCGCCAAACTGTTATAAAATTTTGCGAGGCATACAAAAAATAGCTTAAGGAAATAATTTGCATGACGGAGACAACAAGACGACCCAAACACGACTTGTTGCTGATCCAATTGAAGCGAATTTAGTTTTAAATTTCGTGGCTAATTGCAGTCAAAGCCGACCAGACACTGAACCATTAAGGTAGCTCATCTCGCTGTAAGCGTTACCTTGTCTCGGTTCAAGTTCAACGTCGTTGTTGGTTCACGGTCAATTAGAGCTCGAAGCCAGTCCGTAGATCAACAGTCAGGGCGCATCAATTATCGCAAGCTCATATGAGCACTAGTTGCAAAACGACTAATAAATAAAAACGAGTATAGTTAGTATTATATACTAAATACTTGCTGTTGTAAAGTTGCTAAAAACATTTATCTACAATTCCCCCCCACCCATCCTTTCCCATTACAGACCCCCCGCCCCCCTTTGCATGCCGACCAACGACAACAACAGCTGAGCGATGAGCCCGAGCTCGCGACCGCGACCGTGCCCCCGTCTCCGCCCGCGGCAAGCCCTCTTCTGGCTGTGGCTGTTGACACTGGCGATGTTGGTATTGGCGGTCAGTGGCAGTCGGGAGTCCCAGCTGCGCATTGGCAAAGCAATCAACATATTTTTGCGATACGGCTATCTGGGCATATCGATGCGCGTGATACCCTACAACGATAGTGCCGAAAGCGAGCGATGGATATTCAAGGAGCCAACAAGAAACATCTACAAGGTAAACTCAATAATACAAACTGAATTGAAGTCTCTCAGTCATTCATTCATTGATTTCTTTCATTCTTCAACTGACAAATGTCAGCAGAATAATTATAAATTCAATGATTTTTCATAATCCGTTAGCTCATCATTTGGTTCAAAGAATTTAAACCAGTTTGTGCACAAACTTAAGCTAAACTCAAGGCTTGATCTTTAATAAAAAATATACTTTAGATTTGAATGCGATTTTAAGATATTAGTCATTCTTCTTTCATAACCAATACCGAAATAAATCGCTGCATTGAATGACATTTCCGGAAAATATTAAATCAGTTTTTCAACGCAATAATAATTATTAAATTCCTTTGCAGAACATGAGTGCTCTGGCGCAGAGCCATGAGGACAATACACCCGGCATTTTCCACGGCGATTTTCACATGGAATTCTGCGAGAATCGTCGCCAACTGTTTCAGGCATATTTCCGTGATTTTACCATCGATCGTCTGGATAAGCCGTGGGAGGCTTTTACAGGTGGTTGGTTTTCGGATAATGCAGCCAAGAAACTTGGCATCAACACCTCCTTTATACAGGGAGATTATTCATATGTGCTGGTGCGTGTTGTGCGTTTTCGGGAAACGGGAAAACTTAATTCCGAAATTCCGATCAATCAGCCGCAGGAGGCGGAAGTGCGAGCACGCGTGCAACAGTTTCAAGTTGGAAATCTAACCTCGGCTGTGCGGTTTATGGAGTCATTTGGCACACACTATGTGAACTCGTACACCACTGGGAATTCCCTTTACCAGGTGTTTGTATACAGTCGCAAGAACTACAAGATGATCAAGGACCGCGTTAAGAGTAAGGGACTCAATGCTCTTTCCAAGCTTGATTTGTACAACTATTTTGCGCCATGGTTTGCCGAGCATTTGGGCCAAATACGTTCGGCCAGCGGCAATGCCACCGTGGAACGTTGGGCGCGTCGCAAGCTGCAATATGAGTACTACGTGGTCAAGTATGTGACCCTCCTGAAGCTACATGGCAACAGCACGCTTCTCAGGTCATTAGACAGCCTGCTGGGCAACGATGCCATCCTGCAGCTGGACCTGAAGGCCATGAACGTTGTCTTCAGGGAGTATCCGGAGAAGGAGAGCTGGTTCCATGAAGTCCTTGATAACAACATGAAGCTGTGGGAGCTCAACATGCCACTCAACCATCCAAGTCGATAGGCCACATTGGAGTAACGTTAGCGTACCCGAAAGTTCCTAAATGCAAGTTATGGAAGAAAGAAGGTGCCACCTTCTACTGAATGGAATGCTGCTATTATATCATATATCCATATGTAGCATATGTACTTGTAGTTAAGACCCTAGCGCGTAATTACTGTTCTGCCTGTGATAGTTTTTAGATAGTTTAATTAATCGAATGAACGTACTTTGAATATTAAATGTAGTGTACATATTTGTAATTCTTACCGACTCGCATTCATGCATTAAACATTTTTAACTGAATCCAACTTGTTTTTTTTAGTAAGTTACTTTGATTGAAATTTTTTCAGACTCAGTGAGATTTATATAATATATTCCAAATATATTCACATATTTTTAAATAACTAAAAAACAAAGTTAAAAACTTTCTTGAATTGACTTAACGAGAATTGTAAATATAAAGTTTTGTGAATACTGTGTACAAATTTAGTTCGAAACTTCACTTACAGTTTTAGTGCCACTGTATCATTAACAAAAAATTTACAGTTTGGGAGTAACTGTGATACACTTTGGAAAGAGCTATTCGATACTATCGGAACTTAACTTGGCGCGAAATATAAATTACTTTAAAACTATTGTTTCATTAAACATTATAAGTTATGTAATTTTAATTATAAATTCATGGTGACCATTTTATTTTATGTTGGGTGCTGTGTCTCCCGAGAGTGGTGAATTCTCAAATTAATTTTAATGAAATAAACTATATAATTTTCAATTCAACAGCTCGTTTTGTCTGTTTAAATACGCCACCTGTGTTTGGTTTTTACGATGATAATGGCGATGACATGAAAATAAATGATTATTTTTATCCATTTTTACCTCTTCAATAAGATTATCTTTATTTACACAATCTTAATTCGAAATTAAATTAAATAAGGCGATAATATTAATGAATGTCACCCCAAAGGGGTTAATTTGTTTTAGTTAATTTTCATTGAAAATTATATTTGAAGAAACGGTAACAAAAACTCAAATCTCTATCTTCAAATTCAGAGGATGTGACAAAAAAGATACATTTCTTTCGAGTGACGTCATTATTCAAATGTATCTTATCAGGGAACCAATGCTGCCACACTTTTCAAATCAGTGGCGCCACCTATTTTCGATTTTTGAAAGATACTCCAACTACTTTTATTTTTACTGTGAGAAAATTAGGTAATATTGAAGATCCTAAAAGAATGCAATGAATATATTCTTGTTGTTCAAATTTTGAATTCAAAACAGCTTTAAGTACAAGCGTTCTAGTAGCACATCCGTCTCTTTCACGTATTTTGTATTAAATTGATGTAAACTAAATTTGTGCTTAAGTTATGACTGTATATATATATATATATATATATATATATATTTTAATAATAGCAAAAAATGTAAATGAATAAACAGAAAAATTATATTTTAATTTAAATAAATACAAAGACAAAATTTAGTGTTACCTTTGCCATTTGTTTGCAATTTGTACCGGACTAGATTCATTAGATTCGCCAGAGCAAACTCTACAGAATAAAGGATAATGAATTCATTTAAAGAATTCATTTAATGAATTCATTTAAAGAATAGTCGAAATCCATTGTTTGGGGTATCTATTGGACAGTGATATTATTTTGTCTGACTTCCTCAGATTTAAACAAGGGAGTTGTACATGGCCAAGTTGGCTTATGAAATATAAGATAGCCAAGGAGTTATCAAGGGCTACAATGCAGATGGCAGCGGGCTGAAAGCCAAATTTGGACAGATAGAGGCTGGCAAAGGCAATCAGCCAGCTGGCTACGCATGTGAATCTGATGATGGGGATGCAGTGGGAAAGGGATATGGCTATGGAGAGGGAAAGGGAAAGAGAGACGTAGAGGAAGAGGGACAGGGAGCCAACGCTGCGACGTCGACTACGCTGTTGATAAACTCATCCATCTCCAATCCACTTACGAGCGCAAATATTTACACAATTTACTCGAAAACGGAGGTATGAGCATATAATATTTCCAAAAACGATGGCAAACACACACTGATAGAGAGAGATATATATGTGTATGTGTGTATATATATATATATATATATATGGCCGAATGTTTGGAAGTTAGGCATAGCACAACAGCAACAAACCTCATCATTAGACAGACATATTTTGGGCATTGCAAATCAATGATGATGATTTTGGACGAGACGCATAGTTCTGTACATGAATGAAATCGCAAGCGTCGTTACTTCTCCATATCAAATGGTCTAAATATTCACATGCGTGTGAGTTTATGTGTGTGTCTGTATGTAAAGTTCAAAAACTGAGCGAGCAGCAAGCAAATCAACTATGTACATAATACATATAAAGTATGTGGGAATGGATATGGGAAGGGCATCATTGGGCATCGGTTTTTCGGCATGCATCCCCTATATATACACATACTTATACAGATCGGAAGCAGCTTAAATATATAATAGCTGCCTGCCAGCATTTTGTGATTTTGTGTCTGCGTTTCAATCAAACTGGTCAGCCAAATGTCCAAGCGGTAACAGCTACTCAACAAAATTGGAAATGCCAATGGCTTTGAGGGGGGAGGGGCAGGGACGAATGCCTTTGGAATTGGAGATATGCAATGGGCTGATTGGTGGTCAATGCCAAACATCAATAATAATTCCATAAATGTAATTTGGGATAGAAAGGCCACACAGTCACTTTGATTGAGCTCTTAATTGCACTGCATTGCTGAGCCTTAAGTCCTTATCCTTGTCCATCCTGATGAGCTCTTTCATTAGTTGAAGTGCAAACCTAATTACGCCAATCAATTAATATGACAGCCATATTTACAACAGCTTATAAAATTTCTGAAATTTACATTTATATATTTAACAATTATGCATATGTTTTCATTTCATTATTGTTCAACATGTTTAAAATGTTTTATTATTTATAGAGCTCTTTTGGATACAAATATAGTTAAATTAGTTGCCCAATTTTTAATTCATTCAAATAATTTGCATGAGTTTGAATATACAACAAAGATAATTTAAATAGCAAATCATAAAATGAAAGCAATTCTTCTGAAGCCTAGCAACGAATGTCGGATCAATCATCATTCATTTTCTCTTTAGATACCCCAACAACCTTTAGTTTTAATTTACCTTTTTTTTTCGTTAGTGTTAATTATTATTAAATCATTTTATTTTAATTTAATTATATATTGTTTTATTGGCTGATTATACCTTTACAATGCATAAAGAAATAAATAAATATTGAATAATATTATTTTTGATACATTTAATACATCCTAAAAGTATTATGTTTGGTAAAGGATATGGTAAAGAATGACTGAGATGCAATCGCTTCCGGTATCACCAAAATGCAATGTTTGTAAAACTATTAGAAGACAAATGTTTTGTCAAAGAGTCAAACCAAAACAAAAATACCGTCCAGACTTAGGCTCAAGAAAATTGGGAAAATCCTGCACACAATCCGAAAAACACGTTGAAAAGTCAAAAGTCCGGCTTATGGTTAAGCGCAATTAGCGTTAATTGCCCTGGACAACAGCAACAACAGCGACGTGAACAACGGCAGCAATATGATGAAGTACAACAGCAACAACGACTATTGCAAAAACAAAGCGAAAGCAAAAAAAAAAATAACAACAACAGATTCCCACAGTCAACACATGAGTTGCATGAGCTGCGTTGTGGCAAAAGCGAGGACCTGCTGTAGTTGATGTTGTTGTTGCTGTTGCTGTTGTTGCACGCACGCAACATTGCGGCCACTTGAAGTTTAATTTAATTTTTTCTTGCGGCTGCTTGCTTCAAGTGCCTGCGCCCAGGGATTGGCTGTTGATTGGCGGGTCATTTGGTGGGTGGTTGGGTGATTCGATGGGTGGTTGGGTGCCATAGTTTTCAGCGAAATCATCGACATCGACATCATAATCATTGGAAACGCAGCGCCAACGCAATCGACGTTCGTCAAGCTCGTGTCGCAACTTGCCATGATTGATGGTGCGTAATTTGGAAAATTAGAAGCACATAGAAGGACTAACAGTAAAACCAGGCTTCCCAGAAAGGATATTCAGGACACCCAGAGAACGGAGTAAGAGTAAAGGGGTTGTTTTGCTACTTTTTCGGGCCATTGAGAGAGAAACACACCGCCCTTGCTAATGTTGTTGGCACAACAAGGTGTGTCCTGGCTGGTCGGCTCGATTGTCCTGGCCGCGTGTCCTGACGCGTGCAGCCCAACAAAGTTGTGCGTGGTTATTAGAAGACAATTTAATTAAATATTCACTTGAAACACAACAGAAGCACAATGGCCAAATTCTAGCGTCACTTTCTCATCATAAAGAACTCTAACAATGTGCCCATCAATATTAAACGATGTCCATTTAGAGCGATTCCTATACGGATTCGCACCGTCTCTGCTGGTCCGTTATGTAATGTGAGAAAGTTTTTTCTGTGGGTGGGACGTGTTAGGGTAAAATGAAGAGTTTGGTTAGCACCAAAGGCCCTAACATCGAGGGAACGCCTTTGATCTAGTTTACGACTGAAAAGTGTGTGCATGGGGAATTTTAATATTACAATTTATAGAGTTGGGGTTACTGAGTTCATTTAAAAAGCTCGGGGGTAATTCAATTCATGGGAATATTATGATGGGTAATAAACTTCTATGTAGAACTTATTTCCCAAATTGAAATTTAAATCGTGACTAGGTCAACTCGTATGTAGATAATACTAAGGAATATATATCCCACATTTTGGAACAGATATAAATTCAGCTATCTGTTATTAAATTACAGTAAGCTGAAGTTGATTATAATTTGTATAAGATAGAATTATATTTACCAGTGATTAAGGTTTTCGGTTATCGGTTATGCAAAATCATGGAGTATCGGTTTCGTAACGCTTATCGGTTTTTTGTAAGTTTCGGTTTTATCTGGTTACTGGAATGGTCCAGCATTATGTCGATTTTATTATAATTTGACCTCATATAAATTGGTTAGAAAATTTCGATTATTTTGATTTTACTGATTTTTAATAACTTCGAACTGCCATAACTTTGTCAAAACTCAATCAATTTCAATCCGCAATGTAAATTTGAGCATGATTTTACCTCTAAATTCGTTCTGCATTTAAATTTTTTCATTTTGAAATTTCGAAAATTTTGAATTTTTTAGAAATTTTACAGTGTTACCCCTTATAATTTTTCGAACAATTTCGAAAATTTTGAATTTTTAACATGAACGAAATTTGAATGCAGAACTAATTTAAAGGTAAAATCATGCTCAAATTTACATTGCGCATGTAAATGGATTGACTTTTACAAAGTTATGGCAGTTCAAAAATATCAAAGTTGCTCAGTAGCTGCGACGGCCAGAACAGAAATTAACCCTTAAAAATGAAACGGTTACTATACGGTTATTTTAGTTTAAAGAGTTTCGGTACAGCGGAAAAAATTATTTTCGGTTACGGTTTCAGTTGCGGTTACAAATTACAATCGGTTTTTACTGGTTAAGGGTTACGGTTTCGGATATTAACAGTAATTAATATAATAAAAGAATAATATATACACCTTTTACGTATCATAAATATATTTTTAAATTCATAAAGAATGTAACGCAATTTAAACTTAACAGTCAAATTAAAAAAAAAAACAAAGAAATGCATTATTAAGTATAATGTTAATATTTTTTTAACAGTCTTCTCAAATTCCTCGTTAATCCGATACATGATTTAAGTTTGCCAAAGTTGTGACAATGTTTAGGTAGCAGAAAACACATTATAGCCCAATATTCACCTGGGCTGTGGCACAAAACGGCTTTACATGCCACACTGCATCCGTACAATACCTGGGCACCCGCAGACACAGGCTGAGAAGTCATTGCAGGACAATAGTAAAGTCGTTGGCTGTCTAATTGCATCATCGGCCACGCGCCCGACGCGTCTCACCTGCAATTAAACTGTCACATTAGGAACACGCTGGCGAGGGGGCGTGAGTTCGGGAGTATATATTCAAGTATGTAAAGCGATGACACTGCCCAAAAAGCGATTCAAACTACATCCGAAAGGGAAGCACATGTCGCAAAGGGGAGGAACGGCGACGGGGCACGTGGCGGGTGCGGCAACTGCGTGAGCTGCTGAAAGTTGAGGCAAGCCGACAGACGACAGTCGACAGTCAGGCAACAACTGAGGTGGCAGGAGGGCAGCCCTTCGAATAGTCGAAAGTTTTGCTTTGGGATTAGCCGGAGCTCAGAGCGTGTCATGGATGCGAATGTTGGTGGCTTTTATGGCATTGCCTCTGATGTTGGCACTGCCATTGCTATTGCGATTGCCATTGCCATTGTGTTTGTTTACAGTTACATTTGCACCCGTCAAGCCAACTAATGAAAGCAAATCTCCGCATTAATTTCAAACGAATTTGTTTTGATGCTGTGATAAGCCGGCAACCCACAACCGGCAACATCGACAACTCTTAGCTTGCTGGGGCAACAAAAAAAAGAAGAGAAAAAGGAAAAAGCGCTTGCCATTTGGGCGGTTTCTCACTCAGTGAACCACTGAGCCACTGAGCCGCTGAGCTTGCCCGTTTTGATTTCAGTCAATAGCCCTGCGGGTCGGCACTTGAGCGTCGTCATCATCGCCGTGAACTGAAACTGAATTTTGCAATACACTTGCGGCACTATATTACACACACTCACACACCCACTTACACACAAAGGCATGTTTTGCATTACAATTGGTAACGACACGCCCCCAAACTGATGCGCTCCCCCTTTAAACCTGCCACGCCGCCGGCTTGCAACAGTTATTAATCTGAAAATACACCAAACAGTCAGTACTTTGAAACCGACATATAGTTAGAAGCAACTCGAATCAGATCATGAGCCGAACCTATTAAACTATTTACCACGCGTACCTAAACTTGAACCGAACCACTTTCTTAAATGAAAGATTCGGCTAAAAAAAATGTTCTGCTTTTCTAATATTTTACAACTTTCTAAAACCTCTAATAAAAATAATCCATATTTAAATCTTCAGGTAAATTTTGATTATTTTCAAAATTCGAAGTTTTTAAATAAAAAATTTGATAGGTTTAAAAAACTAAAATTAAATTTAATCACTATAAATTTTTTTTAGTATTTTAAACCAGGGTTTGAACCCAATCCTAAATCTTACTCTATATTTCGATATATAGGACATTTGCAAATATTTGTACAATTTATTAATAATAATTAAAAGCATGTCATTAAGATACTGCATACTTTTTGGAGCACACCTTAAATGCATCCAAAAGATACTTTAGAAGTCAAATCGGGAATAAGCCAGATACTGTGAATCATCGATTGCATATTGAGTTTCAAGTTGCACCCTGTTCGCATCTGTATTCGTGTAGCGTAGTGTATTTTTGTGAAGTGTGCCTGTAAGCTAAATGTGTAATTAAAGTAGTTGCGGTTCATAATATTGATGATGATGATGAGCTGCACTTGTCGTCGTTAAGGATCTGCCTGGCCTGGGAAATACGATGTCCTGCCACTTGGCCACTTGTAAAGGCCGCGTGCACTGCACGTGATTCTCTTTGATAGGGATCTGAGATGGACTATTGTCAGACACTCGCAGGTTAAACTGTGAGAAAGTCCTTAAATGCACTCAATAGTAACAATGCCCATCAATATCAGTTGTGGTCTATGGCTAAATTATTGATTGTCAACAATTAAATGAATATATTATAGATACAAACAGGCAATATATGTATATGCCATGTACTCGGAGCATGGCAGGCATTGTTGTTGCGTCTCAATGTCAAGATTAATCGCCAGCTGTGACGAGGTTAGCAGACTGATCGACTCACTGAAAAACAGACAGACAGACCGACAGACCGAAAGACAGACAGATGGAAAGACAGAGCCAGGTAAGAGTCGGAGAAGTCAGCAGCTTCTATATAACAATGAAATATTGTGCGAGTATTGTAAAATATAAAAAATATTCAAGTTCGGCAGCTTGTCAAGTGCCACTTGTCGTCAGTTGAACGTCACGGCGTTCGGCCACTTTGTCAATTCAAGTGAAATTTTTATTAATTTCGTCTTTAAACTGCACCACACACACACACACTCGCATACACACATATGTGTGTATGTATGTATGTATAGAATATGTTCTCATCGCCAGTTGAAAATTAGTTTGTTTTTAATGCTAACAAATTGCATGCAATTCATCAGCAGCTCCCTAAAAATCAACAGCAACTGCGACGTTGACTGCGACAGCGACTGAGAGAACAACAGCAACGTCGTCGTCGTCGGCGGTACCTTTGTTTGACCTGTATCCTTAATTCTTAGCCGTTGCTTTGTTGCCAATTGACAGTTGTAAATGTTTGTTGTAAATTGTGCTTTAAAGGTGCTAATAGAGTGCCACCGCGGTGCGCGTTTCCCAACATTTTGATTGAGTTGCCCAATGTCCAACGTTGGCCAACGGGTAAGAGAAATCAATGAACTCCACACTACAACCGAGTCGAGATACAAGATACACAGATTTTATGATGCTTTTGGCCAGACCAAGCCAGACCAACATGGTTCTCTTTGATTTCGAACCGACCAAGCCAAAGCGAGTGATTCACAAGAACTTCACACCGTATTCCAAGTGACGGTTGTAGAATTCTTTAGATGCTGCAGTAGCTGACAAGTGCAAACTATTTATGAACTATTGGGCACAGCCTGGGAAACTTTGTTTGTCTAGCAAATTAATGTTCTTACCAATAAATAAAAGCCTACAAATATATGTGTGTGAAGACCTTGCAAATGAGCTGACTTAACATTGTTATCACCTCTGACAAATCTTGCCCTATCTCAAACGAGTTATTATCTAGTACCAACTTATATCAAAACTGAAACGAGTTCAATAATATTAACATTCTAATATATGTCAGTAGAAATTTCCATATTGAAAACGGTTCAGAATTTTTAATATATCATGTTTAAATATACTGATATTTTATGCATTCATTTACTGACTTTATGAAACAAAAAAGTTTTTCATACTAAGAGTTAATTTGCATCCGATTGTTCATATGGCAGCTGTCATAACTTTGTCAAAACTCAATCCATTTCAATGCGCAATGTAAATTTGAGCATGATTTTACCTCTTAATTCGTTCTGCATTTAAATTTTTTTTTATTTTGAAATTTCGAAAATTTTGAGTTTTTTAGAAATTTTACAGTGTTACCCCTTATCATTTTTCGAAAAATATCGAAAATTTTGAATTTTCAAAATGAACGAAATTAAAATGCAGAACGAATTTAGAGGTAAAATCATGTTCAAATTTACATTGCGCATGGAAATGGATTGAGTTTTGACAAAGTTATGGCAGTTCAAAGTTATCAAAGTTGCTCAGTAGCTGCGACGGCCAGAACCGAAATTAACCCTTATAAATGAATCGGTTACTAAGCGGTTATGTCGGCTTAAAGAGTTTCGGTTTGTGGGTTTCGATACAGCAGAAAAAATTATTTTCGGTTACGGTTTCAGTTACGGTTACAAATTTCAATCGGTTTTCACCGGTTAAAGGTTATGCTTTTGGTTAAGGTTTTAATCCCTGGTTACTCCTTAAGACTAAAATTACCAAAGCTGTTAAGATTTATTTATTTAATTATTCAAGGCTAAATGCAGTTGGCAAAAATAAAATTAAGTGTTAAAAAATTAAAATAAAAATTCACTAAAAATTAAATGAATATTAAATTTGAATTAAAAACTGAAACGAAAAAAAGGTTAAGGTGGGGTATAAAAAATAAATAACTAAATACCCAGAAACACCCAATAGATCAATATGAAAATTTAATAATTTAAAAAAAAAGACGTAAAAAACAAATTTTGTAACACTTGTGTACTTTTAAATATAACTTTTCCATTTATTGCTTATATTCAAACATTGCACTTACATTCGTCAGATATAAATTATACGTACTTTTATACTTTAAATTATTAATTTTATATTTAATGCTAATATTAAAATATTTTATATTTATTCTTCATATATAATATAAAGAGATAAACAGAAATTATTTACCAGTGTTACTTTTTAAGGATAGGATTTTAAGAATAAAATGAATTTAAAATTGAATTATTAAACTATTTTTCTTATTTACGGAAAGGGCTTTATTTTCAGATGGGGAAACATATTTTCAGAAACTAACTAAATGAAACTAAACAAATAAAAAACCAGGCGAACAGAATTTACAGTAGGTCGTTAGAGCAAAAAACTTAAATTTACCTGTCGCTCAAAGAATTTCACTCAGCTCAGCAACTCAAGGTCATATTATAACTCAATTAAAATATTATGAGGATAAAATTTGGTTGCTTTCTACTCATTTCTGTTCGCCTGGTATTTTGGCTTTCTAGGGATTACAGATTGATGTACGTGTGTAAGTATGCGTATATGTATGTGAGCTTGCAACAGCTCCCGGCAACCTGAAATTCTGTAAAAATACCAGGCGAACAGAAATCAGCAGCAGGCGAATTTTTTATTTGAGCAAAAAAAAAAATTCAAGGTCATATTTGCACTCAATTTTAATATGGCGCAAAAAAGTTTATTTGCTTTCTGCTCATTTCTGCACGCCTGGTCTTTTGCTGGTATTTTGGCTTTTCTAGGGATTACAGATTAATGTACGTGTGTAAGTATGCGACTATGAATGTGAGCTTGCAACGGCTCGCTGAAACCGGAAATTATGCAAAAATACCAGGCGAACAGAAATCAAAATCAGGTGGATATATAATTTGAGCAGCAGAATATCAAGGTCATATTTTTCGTTCAATTTTAAAGTTTTCACTTAATTAACATTTTCACTCAATTAACATATTCACAGAAATGAGTAGAAAGCAACCACATTTTATCTACATCATATTTTAATTAAATGAAAATATGATCTTGAGTTTTTGCTGCTCAAAATATGATCTTGAGTTTCTACTGCTCAAATGAAAAATTCACTTTCTGTTGATTTCTGTTCGCCTGGTATTTTTGTGGACTTTCCGTTTGTGGCGAGCTGTTGCAAGCTCACACACATGCATTGCTTAAACTTTACCTATACTTACCATTTATAAAGCGTGAGGAGCCCGAAAAGTTCCAAAATACCAGCTGAAATACCAGGCGAACATAAATGAGTAAAAAGCAACTAAATTTTATTCACATCAAATTTAAATTAAGTGAAACTATGACCTTGAGTTTCAACTGCTCAAATGAAATTTTCGCTTGCTGCTGATTTCTGTTCGCCTGGTATTTTTACGGACTTTCTAGTTGCAGCGAGCTGATGCAAGCTGAATGAATACTTACCTTTTTATCAGGGATTAAAACCGAAACGAATATCGGTTTCAGTTACGGTTTGGGTTATACTCGAATTAAGGTTTTCGGTTATCGGTTGTGCAAAATCTTGGAGTATCGGTTTCGTAACGGTTATCGCTTCTTTGTAAGTTTCGGTTCAAAAATACTGGTATGGTTACGGTTCACAAAAAAACAAGAAATTAAGGTTTTCGGTTGACCAAAATAAGTAGCTTTATTCATTGTTTCACATGAAAAAAGACTTAATGCTTTTATTAGCCTGAAAAATAATGTTATCTGGTTACTGGAATGATCCAGTGTAATGTCGATTTTATTATAATTTGATCTCATATAAATTTGGTTCCGTTTGGTTTGAAAATTTCAATTATTTTGATTTTACTGATATTTGATAACTTTGAACTGCCATTACTTTGGCAAAAGTCAATCAATTTTTATGCGGATTGTAAATTTGAGCATGATTTTACCTTCAATTTCGTTCTGCATTTAAATTTTTTTCAATTTAGAAAATTTTTGAAAATCGAATTTTTTTGAAATTTTACAGTGTTACCCCTTTATCTTTTTTAATTTTTTCGAAAAAATTCTAATTTTCGAAATGAACAAAATTTAAATGCAGAACGAATTTGGAGGTAAAATCGTGCTCAAATTTACATTCCGCATAAAAATTGATTGACTTTTGACAAAGTTATGGCAATTCAAAGTTATCAGTACCTGCGACGACCAGTACCGAAATTAACCCTTATAAATCAATCGGGTACTAAACGGTTATTTCGGTTTAAAGAGTTTCGGTTTATGGGTTTCGGTACAGCGGCAAAATAATTTTTCTATGTATGATATAGTTATCCGACTTTGAAAACATTTAGTCAGAATGTAAGAGATAGTCCCAAACATATAATCTGTAAGTTTTGTTAAGATATCTTAAGAAACAAAAAAGTTGTTCATACAAAGCAACTCCATGACCTCTGACCTCAATTTGAGATACTTACAGGTGGAAAAACGCCATATTATTGCACGATGAAATTGTCTCAACTATGCTGTGTGAAAATTTCAGCTTTTACCTTTAGCCGTTTGGCCTACACGTTGTCAGTGTCAGTGAGTCAGTCAGGACATCAGGACAAAGAGTTTTATAAATATAGATAAACAGATATTGTTAAAATTTTGGTTAATTCAATGTAATATTTATATATGTGATTGCAAATTTCGCTCTCAGTTTTTGAATTTTCCTTTTAGAGTTCTAGTAGTAATTTGTTGGTTGATTTTTTGTTGGATTTGTATTTGATAAATGTCATTGACTTTGTAATTTTGACTTTGGTGCAGCCAAGTGTAACAATTACAAATAGACACCAACAGCAACACAATACTAACAACATTAACAAACACACCTCGAAATGAGCAGCAACTGTCAAATTTCATATTGCACCAAATTGTTGTAAGAGCCAACTTATATTTTTATTTTTATTATATTATTTTGGCCATTATTAAATTAACGCTATGCGTTTGCTGCGTCATCGTCCAGGTTGAGTCCGAGTACGGGACCGAGTTTGAGTCCAGAGAGATAGCAGGAAAGGAGCCGCTTGCCGTTATGCGTCGAAGGATGTTACGAGGCGACGGCTACGACAGCGGCTAACAAGGGTGCCGCATGTCCAGTTGAAATGCCCATGACTTGCCATTTTCAATGGCACTTGGCACGTCAGCGTCAGACTCACGTCACGTTATGTGTATGGCCAACCAGGAGAGCCGGGAGAGCCTAAGCCTAACTGCCAGTGTTCCAATTCCAGTGTGAGGCAGCAGAACAAAGTCCAAAACCAGATGGATGTATGGCCCATGGACAGCCTCTTCCCGATATTTCCTTATCAAAGCTGACCACACACGACGAGCTGCACCTTGCGGCGCTGCTTTTAACAACTCCATGGCTAACACATTCTTATCAGGCGTCTTAGACTTGGCCATGATGACTATTATAAAATGATGAAGATAAAGATGACGCTAAGACGGAGTTGGAGACTGGAATCAAGTAGGAGATGGAACTCTGAAGCTGAAGCTGAAGGTGTAGAGCTGGAGCACTGAGGCTGTTGCTCGTTGGCTGCGCACGCATCGTCATGTAAGCGCCACTTATGTCACTTGTGCCGTTGATGTAGAGATGGAGATGGAGTTGGAGATGGAGCCTCCATTGGAGCACACGAGCACTCATCCCTATCGCATGCAGCTCCAGTTTCTAAGCTGCTGCTGTTGCTTTTGTTGCTCTTATTGTTGTTAGTGTTTGGGCTATTGTTGTTGTTGTTGCTACTTCATAATGTGCTGTGTGCTTGATGGGATTAACACAAACGGCCAACACATCTCAAGCATCTAAAGTTGTGTGCCAGTTTGTAGCTGCACTTTTCTTTTTTTACACAGTCATCACGACGATGAGCAACAGCCCCAAGCAATGGGCTCAGTCCCTATAGCTCCTCTGCCAGTTGCCAGTTGCCATTGCATGGGTCTCTGTCTCTGTCTCTGGGTCTGTTTCAGTTTCTGTATCTCTGCTCTTCAGAGTCTCCAAGTCTGCAGCTCTTCAAGCCCATCGCTCTCTGCACGCTCAACACGCCGTCTGCGCGTTGGCTCAAGAGCTAATTTGCGTGTCAGCCAGTCAAAAGTTTATGAATGATAGCCACAAACCGGTCCTGGTACCCACATCAACAGCCAAATTCAGATACTGATACAGATACATTGACATATACTTATACTTATACTCATATAGATATTCATAGAAATTCAGCAATTATTTGATTTGATTTATTTTTGTTTGTGCTGCATTATCAATTAGTTAAAGCTCTATCGCTGTTGACCATTGTTTTCGGAAGTAATTAAGACCCAATCGGTCGACCAGAGCAAACAGAACTTTAATCATATTTGCTTAGGCGT
Organism: Drosophila kuntzei; assembly: GCA_035042165.1. Lineage (NCBI taxonomy): Eukaryota > Metazoa > Arthropoda > Insecta > Diptera > Drosophilidae > Drosophila > Drosophila kuntzei. Next base: position 2,151,863 of record JAWNLU010001684.1, on the reverse strand, counting down.
TTCGACACTCCAAAAATCACAACGCATTGCGATAAGTCGACGGGCCCAAGTGGACAACACTCTGATAGCTTCTGATAGTGTACGCTTGTAAATCAATAACTACCGAAAAGCCAACACCCTCACCTCAATACCCCACAACGTCCCAAAAGCCCCGCGGTGACAGAATTTTTGGCCTACAACAATTAATTGAATTGTTTATATCAGCGCCTACATGTGTAGATACAAATGTATCTTTCCCTGTACCTCACTCGCGTTGTGTGAATGTGAACAAGGCCACTCAATAACATGAAGCTCGATAAAAACTTTTCGACAATTTGACAGCTTTCGAGCTGCCGCAGTTGCCGTTGTCGTTGTCGTTGTCGTTGTCGTGGTTGCCACCACGGCTAGTCATTGACATTTGGGGATAGGGTCCGCTTGTCTAGGCGTCATTTAGATATGAACAACAACTGAACAACTGAAACTGGCAGCACTCTTGTTGTCGTCGTGCTCAACCCGAAAGTTAATTTTTCAGTCAACGAATAAATAATTAACAGACATGTGCTAAGTTGCATGAGCATTTTTGAGGGATATGAAGAATCACACTAATCGATATCCCTGCCCGGCTATATGAATACCCTGGATTACAAATCACAATTTTGGCCTTAGATATTTATCTTTTGTTTGTTAGATAGGTAAGGCACTGAATGAAATCCATGTATCTCTAGATTTATTACGACTTATGATAACAATATTCTGGGAAATGCTTGACGGATTATACTGTAAAATGACGATAGTTGCAGGGTAAATATTTAAATCATAAATAAATTGTTGGTGGTAACTATTTGATTCCTAGGGATGCAAGTTAAATTTCCAAACTGAGTTTTACATATTTAGAATAGTTTTGAAAGTCGCTTATGGTATAAAATTTGTACTCTAAACAGGGTATTTTTGAATATAATAACAACAAAACAAAACAAATTAACGATGAGAGAAAAACTGACGTTCGAAAAAGAATTTAACAACAAATTCTTTCGCATACTCAATTTGGGCAACCTCTCACACGATCAACGATTGTTGTTGTTGTTGATGTTGTTGTTGGGGAAGGTGTGTAAATTCAGAGATGGAAATGTGTAACCAAACCGGTTCTAAATCATAGCTAATTATTTTAAAATCTTGGAACTAAGACTCAAATTTTTTAGAGAGAAAGATTTTAGATTTTAATAATTTATTAATATGAGTCATGGATTTCTGGTCTAAGTATTAATAATATTGCATTTTACGCAATGTCATAAAAATGGAATTGGAACAACATACATACAATCGAGTCCATGACCTGACTAGAGAGCATGTTTTTAATTAAAAATAATATCAACTCTGTTCTCGTTATTCTTTATTTAAAAAAAAGTAGATATAAGTATAAAATAAGGTCGGATGGGTCTTAAAGCGTCGCTTTCAGTGTTTGCACAAAGATAAAAACTTTATGGCCAACCGCAGCAAATAGATAAAATGGAGAAATAATAAGGCGAAAACTGCGACTAGGCTGTGATTTATGCGATTTGAATGTCGTAGTCGGGCGGCTTTCTGATAAGCCACGCACCCGAAAAGGCAAAGGCGCTTATCAAAGGCGACTGATGGCGTCTGCATTGCAGTTCTACGTATACTCGAATGTACGTGCCTCTGTCCCGAGGCTCTTGTAAAATGCAGTTCCATGTACGAAATGTGAATCATGTCGACGACGCGCCAAAATTGATAAGACAACAAAGAAAATCACATGTGAAAGTGGAAAAGTGGAAAAATCTGAGAATCAACAGAGGTAGCGGGAAAAATAAAAATAAAACTGAAAATATAAATGAGAATGAGAATAAAGGTAAGACGAGTACGCGGCGCTGCGTGCAAACACTCGCCAGATAAATTGTGAAACGGAAATGAAACACCTACGCAAATAGTGCAGGCGACTCGTAGACACAGGCGCAAACAAACAACATCCTAATTTAGATAAGAGCCGCCAGGGCAGCGGTAACAGCAGCAGCGCTAACAGCAGCAGAGGCAACAACAACTACGCTTTATGGTTAAAAGAAAGTAACCGCCGCCGCCGCCCGCCGCCGCCGCCCGATGACCATTGCGTGCTCTAATTAATGCGCGATGGCGACCCCGTTCCCGAGAGCGAAATCAACCCGGAGCGAAGTGCAAACATCGGCAATATCCAGTCGCAGCTTGCAAATGATTCAACCTCTACCTCAGCCGTGGCAATGCTCTAGTTTTGATGTCACCTCGTTGTTGTTGTTATTCTTGCTGTTGTTGTCTGTGTTGGCCGGGATGCTGTGCCCGGACCCGTGGCATTGTCGGCAGCCATAAAATTGGCATTGTTGTCTATAGCAAACACGCGCACAGTGCGGTCGTAAAACAAAAGACGCTTTTATGGCTCTGCTCATTACGACACACGCAACAGATACCTAACCAGAGACACACCAACACCAACAACAAAAAGAACAGGGGTTAAACTCCTGCCAAAAGCTAGATGCAGATAGAAGTACGACATCATATAAAAGAAAGCTCCAATCAATGCAAAGTTGTCTCAATTTAAATAATATATTCGAGATTTATGTGTTTTTCAGCTGTTTCCTCAGAATTCATCGTATGCATTGTATAGTAATATAGCCCGTGCATATTTCCGAGCCAACTGACCAACTCCTCAAATAAGTTTTCATATAAAAAAAAAAATAAATGAATTAAAAAAAATAAAAGAATCTTTCGAAATTGTCTAGCTATGTTAATTGTTCTCTAAATGTGACAGCAAATCAATTGACTTAAATTAAATTAAAGAAGTATAAATAATAAAGACAATAGATTATTCGTTCCGTGCATTTTTTCAAACTGATCAACTCCTTAAATAAATTCTCATATAAAATAAAAAATAAATGAATTAGAAAAACAATATTAATGGTTCTAACAAAGTTCGAAATTGTTAACTAAGTTAGTTGTTCCCTAAATGTGACAGCAAAACAATTGACTCAAATTAAATTAAACTAGTATAAATAAAAAAGATAATAGAATTTTAGTTGAGATTTAAGTATCTAATTTCGTGCAGCACTTTTTGTTATGTTTTAATCATTTGTTCACAGAAATTTTCAAAATTTATAAATATATTCAAAAAGTGTGCTCAATTCGTTAGCTGACTCCGATTTGTCTTGCCTGAAATGCCTGAAAGTAACAAGTGTGAAACAGATGATAGAGAGCGGTCGACTAAGAGATACTACGTGTGCGAATCTTTGAGATACTTATGCCTGAAAGAAAGATGTTATTGTGATAAAGATTCAGAAAATAAATCCAATTTTTTAAATTTATTATAGCCTTTCATCTCTTAAGTACAGGGTATAAAAAGCAAGACACGTGTGTGCGGATTATAACCTTAATGCAGAATAAACAGAAAAAGCTCTAAAATTGTATGGCATCGAATTGTTTGCCTGACACATTAGAACATTGAGCATATCTTTTACTTTTTGAAATTTGCCAAACAATTAAATACTCACTAATGAGCTGCGATAATTGGGTTAAGTTAAAAATTGAAATTGAGAGAGAAAAAGAGTGTGAGACAGAGAGAGAGAGAGAGAGAGAGAGCGAGATAACGGTCTCAGCGTCATTGTTGATTTTTACGTGGCGAAGCCAACGAGTCGTCAAAGTATTTTAATTTGTGTGAAAATATTGTACAAACAAATAAATCAGCAATAACAAACAATAAAAAAAAATATAAATATTGTACATTTTATATTGATACGCACACACACAAACAGACAGTCCGACAGACATATAGATAGATTCAAACAGTAGCCAAACTTCATTTATCTGTGAAAAGTTGGTCAAAATTGACATTTTTGTAAAGTCACTGCCACACGGCGCATGCGTCGGTCAAATGCTTAAAGCAAACAAAAAGCACAACATTTTAAAGTATTATAAACAGAAAATCAAAGAGAGCTACAAAAAATGACTAGAAATTAAACAAACATTTTACATTTACATATAAATGTCTGTCTGTTTATTGGCTGCGTGGGCGAGCGTCAACAATTGAAACTAATTAAATAGTTTGAACATGGCTTAGAGGCTCGAGCCGATACCAAAAGCCGAATTCAATTAAACCGAACCAAGCCGAGGCCCAGACACGAGCATGTACCCGAATCTAATCCACACTGAACTGAACTTAACTGACCCGACCCAAAAGTGGCGCGCTTTAAAAACAAATAAATAAATAGATAAATTACTAAAAGGTAAATAAATACTCGCATTCATTTTTTGGACTGCTGGCAACGAGTTACTACGAATACTATGAGTACTACGAGTATTTGCTCTACGTCATCAGCATGGCGAGCTAACAACAACAACAGCAACAACATTAATAAGACACTGGGAAATACAATAAAAATATTAAATATTTAAGCACATTATTAGAACTGCACACAAAAGAGCGCGAACAACATTCGAGTCTGCATTGAAGAACCTGTATCTTTGTGTGCCTAAAAGATGATATAAATAGTACATATTAACTTAGATGTACAACACATACCTATGAGTGGGTAGTGAGTGCTCTGCTCTGTTGGTTCTGCACATAGACAGAGCTATACATTAAATACATTTACTCATTCTCTCAAATTCTATTTGCATGTTTAATTATTTATTTGATTTTAAGACGAACACTTTAATGGTACGGCAAGTACAAAGTGTCTTTTAAATTTCCCATCATATCCAAAGTGAGTGAGACAGGCAGAGGAAGAGTGTGTGTGTGACAGAGAGAGAGAGAGAGAGCGAGAGAGACAGAAAGAGAGAGATTGAGGGAAAAGTGACAGATATAGCTATTTGTTGAGTGAATAAAAAGACAAATGAATTGTTATAATATTTACAAACACTTTTTGGAAGGTAAGAATAGAATCCGTTTCTATATTAATAAAAAACTAAAGAATATGTAATCCTTAAGTTTACTTAGATGATACATATCAAACATCACAAAAGAGATGAGTGCAGTATTTTTCTCTTCAATTTTAACACTATTGTAATCTTGTCGCATTAATAAAGCAAAGGTAATAACGTTCTAAACCAACTTAAATAATAAAACTAAAAGTTTATTGTTATTATGTAAAGTGCATTAACATATTGTATTAATGGTAATATATATTTATCACGAGACGGTTGACTAATTTATTGTCAGGTCTGGTAAAGCTGATTTGAATACTCTAAGAACTTTGATACGACAGAAATGTGATATGAATACTTCGACATACGATCGTTGTTAAGACCAGCGAACCTTGCGATAAACTCTAACAAACACTCAATTAATTATTGGGCTTTTACATATTATGAATGTTGGCAAAATACTCGTACTAAAAGCACAAGCGGATTCAGAATGGATTTTCCCGCATTTTTCTATTTCAGGTAACACATAATTGAGTTAAAATTTTCATTGAAAAACTCTGCAATGTGGGACGCAAATTACCGTGGCCATAAAACAGTTATGGCCGTGATGAGTGAGTACAAACACACACACACACCACATACACTCACAGTCACACACACACACACATACGATTGGCACAAAGAGAAAGACACTTTAATAGCGAAAGGGTTAAACGGAATCCACAATGAAAGGCGTCAAGCGAAAATTGCTTAAAGTTTTTATAACCGAAATTAAAATGCGTTTTATCCAAGACCATAAATGGTCGGTCGGTGGTTGGTGGTCGATGGACCTTGGTCCAGGAAGTATTCCATGTGCACGCGTGCAGTTTTGCATCAATGAAATGCATCCCAGGTAGATGGATGATGACGACGCAGCCAGAACTGGGTCACTTTCGCAATGACTTGCCAAAAAAGAAAGAAGCCATTGCTGCTGCTGCTGCTGCTGCGACTGACGGTTGCTGCTGTCAGTTGCTGCTGCTGCTGCTGTTGCTCGCGACGCCTCGCAACGAATGTGAATGAATGAGTGTGACATTGGCGTACCTTAACCTCAAATGTGCAAGCTTTAAAAAAAGGAAGAAAATAAAACCCACACAAACACACACACACACAGATACACACATTTGTACTCACACACAAACTGAAATTATTAATGTCTTGCTTCTTTGGAGCAATACATTCGTTTTTTGTTGTCAAAAAGAAAAAAAGAAAACCCGTCGACATTCTCTGGCTAAACATTGCGTCTCAGCCGGCTGGTGAGTCTTGGAGCTCTGCCTGTGCCTGTGCCTGGAGTGTAAGCGGGAGCGTGCGATTATTGATCGCATTAGAGAAAATCGTTAACTGTAACATGGCGTCGCTCACACAACGACAACAGCAACGACAACGACAACGGCAACGGCAACATTTGGCATTAGGGCGCTCAGTCTATGCGTGTTTGTATGTGTGAGGCAGCTGCTCCACAGTCACAGTCACAGATACAGACACGGCCACAAGCAAAGCCTCAAACAGCAACAACAACACCAATAGGAGGGCGTTACGCGCTCGCCGCACCACATTTGACTCCGCCCATTTGTTGTCTTGGCAACCAGGCGCTGCTCTGTTGATACAAGAGTCCGTTGGCCAATGCGCTTGCGCTGTCAGCGCTGTGTACGTAAGAGAACCGGAGCCTGTCATTGGCAAGACTGCAGAACCTGTGGTTAATCGTGTATCGTGTGTGTGCGAGTGTGAGACGGGAATAGATGGCTAACAATCATGTGTGAGAGCGAGTCGGCGCTGTATCTGGCGTCTGACGCTGCTGCTTGCTGCCGGCGTCTCAGTCGCTGTCGCTGTTGCTGCCGCTGTCATCGTCATCGTCGGCGGCACTTGAGCGCGGCTCGAACAATATTTGTTGGCAGCAAGCGCAAGCCAAATAGTAGACAAGCGTTCCCCTCTGCAAACAGTCACATTCAAGAGCTCAAGCCAAAGAGACACTCGAGCGGACCAGCAACAGCAACAGCACCGTCAACAGCAACAGCAACAGCCACGGCAACGGCAATAACAGCAGCCTCCAGTTGGCTCAGCAGCAGCAGCAGCAGCATCAACAGCAACCTCAGACTCAGACTCAGTGGCCAAAAGCAAGCTAACAATTCACGTTCGTGCGTCGGTTCGTTGCGGCGCGGCGCGCATTAAAATAGAGTCATATTTGCCACGTTATTTTATTTCCAAATTTGCACAAGGCATCAGCGGCGCACACAAATAAATTAATCAAAGTGTTTAGCTTCAAGAGGAGCGACAAGTGCACAAACAAATGCCAAAGCCAAACCAAAAGCAACAGCTACAACAGCAGCAGCAATTGCTTAAAGAATAGAACTTGCAACAGCAACATAAGCAACAACAACAACAACACCAACAACAAGTGACAAGTGCAGTGCACAAAAATGCAACAAATATTTAAATTAATTAACGCAGTGACAGTGCATTGAACAACAACAACAACAACAACAAAAATTAATAGAAACACAAAACCAAAAACAAAAACAAAAGAAATAATAGACAATTCATTTTTCGGTTTGCGTTTTTAATTTATCTTCACTAATCGAACGCGTCGTTTGAACGCGTTGAGAATTTTTGCATAGATTTAAAACGCAACGCGTTTAAAAAGCCGGCAACATAACGGCGCAACTATTGAACAGCTTTCTCAAGGGTAGTCCCCACCAGACCACCATAGATATAATGCAAAAGCTGTATGCGGAGCCACCGCCCAGTGGTGCGCCCGTCAGCATGTCCAGTGCTGGCGGTCCACCAACTAGTGGCGGTGGTGCAGTGCCGACCAGCATCAACAACCCCAATCCCACCTCCAATGGCGGCAGCATGAGTCCGTTGGCGCGCTCCGCTTACACCATGAACAGCATGGGTCTCACAGTCGGTGGCATGTCATCCGTGTCGCCACAAGCGGCAGCCACCTTCGGCTCCAGCGTACTCGACTCGGCGGCAGCGGTGGCAAGCATGAGTGGCAGCATGGGAGCGGCAGCAGCAATGAATTCAATGGGCGGCAACTGCATGACGCCCAGTTCGATGAGCTATGCGAGCATGGGATCGCCACTGGGCAACATGGGTGGTTGCATGGCCATGTCGGCAGCGAGCATGTCGGCAGCAGGCTTGGGCGCCAGCTACGCTCCAATGCCGTCAGGACAACGCGACATGGAGAACGGCTCGCCAAATTCACGACGTGGCATCGACAAGCCAACGACATATAGACGCAGTTATACGCATGCCAAGCCGCCGTACAGTTACATCTCGCTGATCACGATGGCCATACAGAACAATCCGACACGCATGCTCACTCTCTCGGAGATCTATCAGTTCATCATGGATCTGTTCCCCTTTTATAGGCAGAATCAACAACGCTGGCAAAATTCCATACGCCACTCGCTGAGCTTCAATGATTGCTTCGTGAAGATTCCCCGCACGCCAGATAAGCCGGGCAAGGGATCGTTCTGGACACTGCATCCGGATTCGGGCAACATGTTCGAGAATGGTTGCTATCTGCGGCGGCAGAAGCGTTTTAAGGATGAGAAGAAGGAGGCAATTAGGCAGCTGCACAAGAGTCCGTCGCACAGCAGTCTGGAGGCGACCAGTCCGGGCAAGAAGGATCACGAAGATTCGCATCACATGCACCATCATCATCATACGAGTCGCCTGGAGCACCATCAGCATCACAAGGAATCGGGCGGAGGTGGCGGCGGTGTCCCGCTCGCTGGCGTTAATGTCCTCAGCGCCGCACACAGCAAGGATGCCGAGGCACTGGCCATGTTGCATGCCAATGCAGAGCTGTGTCTCGGCCAGCAGCCACAGCATGTGCCCACGCATCATCATCATCAGCACCATCAGCTGCAGCAGGAGGAGCTGTCGGCGATGATGGCCAATCGATGCCATCCGTCGCTGATCAGCGACTATCATTCGTCGATGCATCCACTGAAACAGGAGCCATCCGGCTACACGCCTTCCAGCCATCCGTTCTCCATAAATCGCCTGCTGCCCACAGAGTCCAAGGCGGACATTAAAATGTACGACATGAGCCAGTACGCCGGCTACAATGCGCTCAGCCCGCTGACCAACTCACACGCTGCCTTAGGCCAGGATTCGTACTATCAGAGTCTCGGTTATCATGCGCCCGCCGGCACCACGAGCTTGTGACATCATCAGTATCCGCTGGCTTAAGGGCGCGCGGAACAGATGCTGCGCTTTGGAAGCAGCGGTGGCAGCTCGCATCATCATCATCAACAGCAGCAGCAGCAACATTTGCAGCAGCAGCAACAGCAGCACCACCAGCAGCAGCAGCAACAACAGCAACAGCAACAACAACAGCAGCAGCAGGCGGCGCAGCAACTGACATCCGCTACAAATACAACAACAACAAAGGCCAGCAGCAAGCCAGCGGTGGCCGTCAATTACTCACAAAAGCTAGCCGCCACAGTGCAACAGCAGCAGCAACAGCAGCAGCAGCAACAACAGCAGCAACAACAGCAGCAGCAACAGCAGCAGCAGCAGCAACAACAGCAATTGCTGCATAGCCAACTGTCAGCGGAACTGCAGGAGGATTCATCAAATATTACCAGCGACCTAAGCGAGGAGCAACTGCAACAGCACCAGGCGGCACAACAGCAACTCTACAACAACTATCAACAATATGCGGCTGCTGCCAGTTACCGCAACTGGAATCACAGTTTGACATTCAACAGTGCTGCCGCATTGCAGAATCTGCTGTAGCCCAGCACAAGGCGAGGCTTTGTGTAAGTCCGTCTTCGTCTCGGACTCGGACTTGGGCTCGAACTCGAACTCTATGGCAGTGGCACAATCTCAATCTCAGTCAGAGTCTTAGTCTCAATCTTGGCAAGCCAATTAGCGAGCGGCTGTTCAATGGCTTTTAGCACCTGGGCGCATCCTTTGAGCTCGAGCACGTGAGTAAGAGTCCGGCTCCTCATCCTCCACTTGTAAATAGTTCAATTTACTCTTCTGCAAGCACTCACAGACTTTGCTTAGTCTTCGCCTTTATGTTTATACGAGTATCTTTTGTTTTTGTTCTTTCGATGTCGTTCTGTTGAGGAATTCAAGAAAAAAAGTGATGTAGTTGTAAGTGCAGCAACGGCCACATGTATAATCAATTATGTTAGCCGTTAAGCAAAGATCTTTGTTAACATTTATGTTTGCTAAAAGAAAAAAAAATCAAGAAATTCCGTGCCATTTGTTTATCCTCAAAGTAAGCAATAACAATCAAATCGGTTAAAACAAATAATCAGCATTTTAAATGTATGTGAAAAGAGAGAGCGTAAAATATATACATACACGTATATATATATATATATATATGAGAGAGAGAGAGAGCAATGCGGGATTGTGTGTAATGTTCATTTAAAACAAATCCTTTCATCCAAAGGCAATCGAATTCGAATCGCAAATGATCAAAAACCAAAAACTAAATATCCAACAAATGCAAAAGACCCTTAAGAATCTTCAAATTATTTAACTAAGCAACTAAATTTGGCCATGCATAGGAAACGTCACGTTTTAATTAAACAATTACGTATACGTTATGTATAATTTATAAACTTATTATATCATTTCATTTATACAGCAACAATTAATTTTCTGTTATTGTACGAATTCGCTTAGGCTTAAGCATTCTGTAAATAATTAGACTATATATAAATATAAATATATATAGAAATATGTATGTATATTTTATTCTAAGCAAGCTAAAATTAAACTTCACGCCCAAAAAAGAGAAAAAAAAAACAATTTTTAAACTAACTTGAGAATTAATCAAATTGTATGCTACACAACATTAATAAATAGTGTAAAGAATTTAACATTTAATTAGCATAAATAATAAAAACCATACAAAAAAGAACAGAATACAATATGATGAAGGTAAAACAAAAACAATGAACGAAAAACTGCAATTATTATTCAATAATTTTTATTATTAATTTTATTATTGTGCGTTAACAAAGTCCCACACAACCACGCGCATTTTTACATTGAGCTAAGCTAATTGATTAAACTTAATACAAAATGATATAAAATAATAAAGGAAAACAAAAAATAGTTTAAATATGACAAAACAACAACAATGTAAAATACACAAACGAAAATTCATAAATGTCAACAGAAAAAACGTAAAATGTGAATCCAAAATCTAAAGCTAGTTAAAATTAATATTATAAATCAAAAAAATAAAAAAGACTATTTTAATGTTTGAAATATAAAAAAAAACGAAATGAAAATATATGATCAATTTGTTTTAACTTTCCATTGACAAAGCAATCAATGCGTTGTCTTTGTTGACTTTAACAACTGACCTCCAACAAGCACTTCTATATTGATTGGGCTGGGCTATCAATGCAGCAACATGGAACGACCGATAGCACCTATGTATGTATATGGGGACTGCACCCAACACATCGGGCGATTCCAAGAGTTCTTATGCCTATCTTATCGCACCTCGGATGCAGAGTGCAGTTTTTCACTAGTTTTTCCCTTTTTCCCTTCCATATTTTCCTTTTTTTTTTGATAAAACTTATCAGAGTGCACTCGTAAATTGCAACGAAACAACAAGGTAAACAACAACAACAACAAATGACAATGACAGTCCTGACTAACCCAACAAAATGACAGTCGAGGCCCAGCCTAGTGTGATAGTACCTATCACAATCGCTATTCAACGATGTAAACCTCTTCTCTGTGTCCCTGTTTGTTTTCTCGAACTCGCACGTAATATACATATGACACCTAGGACAGTTCCTACTATTCCTATCTGGTATCTGGTTCTTATCAACGCAATATAAACAACAACTACGACTGATCCAACACATGTACATACATCTACATATGTATGTATGTCCTATAGCTATAGTTATCTATGTGATTCATTTAAAGAATCTACAATTTGTCCCGTGTCTGGATGGTTGGGTTCTTTCTCATTTATAATTCTCGAATAAAAATGACTGGCTAGCTCGTTGCAAACTTATCTGCACCACCGGTCATGTTTAACAAGCTGTTGTCTTTTTAATTAAGCTGCCTAGAAGGTCACATTTTATATACATACATACGAGTATACACAACTATGACCGTTGCTTTAATACCTTTTTATAACTTTTACTTGTTCAGAAATGCTCTATAAAATATAAAAGAGAACGCTTTGTTTCGAATGCCAGGCAAAAAAAAAAAAAAAAAAAAAAAATGGCGCTTGAATTTCGATTTTTTTCGATTTGTTCGTTTTATTCCTTGACATTGTATAGCTTTAGCTGTTGACTAGAGTTTCTTCATTTTACTCCCAAGCAACCCCATCTGAATTGAACTCGTTTTGAAATCTGTGCTTTGGGGTTGCTTCAACCACCAGTCTGCCCCACCCCAGACATCGTTCCACCCACCAATTTTATACACATTCCATATCTAAGCCCCCACTTCATGCCAGACATGCGCTCTGCAAAGACGTTGAATCCCGGGGGCTCCTAAGCAGGGAATATGGGTTTGTTCTGCTCCAGCTCGCCGGTCTGCCAGGCTGCTAGGCCAGTCAATCTGTCAGTCTGTCAGGCTGTCAGTCTCTCTGTCTGTCAGACAAAACCAGCTATCTATTCATAAATAGTAAAGCCAAAGCTGCTTCGCATGTACACGCGATCAATATGTAATTATTTTCGCATATGACAGGCAAGGCTTGCATATAAAATTCTATTAAAAAAGTTTGAATTTCGGCTCCACCTCCGTCCCGCCTACTCGTCGACCCGCCAGTTCAAAAGCCGAAATGCTGTCAGAATATAATTACAAAAATTGTCATGACATTTTGTCGGGCATTCAAAATTCATGAGCTGGTGCAGACAATCGACCAAATGTGAGTTACATTCAACTCTTTAAAGCAAGGCTGCAAGCCAAAAACATTTTGGTAAAGGTTCGGTTTGGTTGTTCAAGCCATAGATAAAGACTTAGATTCGGTTCGCAATCCGGTTTTTATGCCCCTTGAATCTAAAATTTGGGTTCGAGCCTTGATTCAAACAATCTTAATTTATATAAAAATATATTTAAAAATTAAAAATTTTTTTAAAAATTAAATATTTTTCGAAGCAAATTTTTAAAGTTTTTTTTTTCGAACCGAATTTAATAACTTTATAGGTTCTCAAAAACCCGAACCGATCCGGTTCTGCGAGGATCGGTTTAGAACAGGCTTTCAGCCTTGATTTAAGACACTTTGTGGTCTTTCAGCAATTCATTACTTTATCAATTATAATTATAAAAGTAGCTTTATATACAAATTAAAAAGGACTATTATAATTCATTTTGTATCAGCTTGCTTTAACCACAAAGGCGAATTTCTGTTTAGTATGGACCATAGAGCAGGCATCCAATTAACTGCTAAGCTACGAGTATTTCTGCTCCTGCTAGAAACCACAATCTTGTAGTAATTTTCTAATGGAATATTTAATTTCAAAACGAGACACTGAGAGAGAGTCTGCTAACCAGCCAACCAGCTAACACGACTGGGGCATAAAAGAGCCTCTGCCATAAAAATGGCAACCCTTTTTTACCCCCCACTGCGGCACTCACAGCTTATGCCGGATGGATACACAGGAAGTAGAGGCACAGAGCCCCATCTCTGTGCCCGTCCTCCATTGTACAGTGAAGCCAAAGACAGCGCACGTAGCAATGGCGGAGGCAACATCGTCGTCGTCGTTGTCGACATCGTTGTAGTCACCGCACTTTTTATTTAGCTACAGGGGCAAAGCTCGCTTCGTTGGCTGGATACCCCTCCCTGTGTCTGCCCCTGCTTCCGCCTCCCTTTACCCTGTATCGCCCCTCCTTAGCCCCTTTGCCTCTTTGCTTGCTTTGTGCACTGCTTTTTCATTATAATAATACTTTGTAATTAGGTTTTCGAAAGTTAATTAAAATTCGGTTATGAAAGCGGAAACTTTCCCATGAACGCTTCCGGTAACGGTAAAATGAAAACGCATGAAGGCGGGGCAACTGTGTTGGGGCCTGGAATCTGGATCTAGATCTGGGCCTGGTCGTGTGAGTGAGTACAGGGTAGTAATTCCTGGTCTCAGCTTCGGTCTGGGCCTTGTTAGCCAAAAGGAAAATAAAAATGCAAAAAAAGGTTTTTGTCGGTTTCCCGTTCAGTTGCAACCAGAGACAGAGCCAGAAACGGAGACAGAGACAAATTCAGGCTGAGAATGGAGTTGAAAATGTGGAGAGACAACGCACGGAGCTCAACTTTGTTTCGAGAAAATTTTTGTGCAAACATTTCAGTTAAATTAAAAAATACATATTATATTTTAATGAGCAAAATGGCTGCCGCTGCCATCGTCAACGTATGCTATGTTGTTATTGTTGTTGTTGCTATTGTTGTTGTTGTTGTTATTGTTGTTGTTGCTGTTGTTGTCACGTTTAATGCCGCGGCGCGCCCATTCGCAAGGTTGGCCAACATTGCGAACGGGATAATTAAAATGATGACTTGAAAATAAATTGCTGTTATCTTTGACCAACAGGCTGGCTCTGGCTCGGGATTCTACAATCCAGACCCATACCTCAATTTCAGACCCGGACTGTCGATGACGCGTCGATGTCGATGTCGACAGTCGCCACATCATTATGCCCATGCCTGACGCCATTTCCAGCTACGTTTTGTGGCTCCTCGCCACAATCTCTCTCGCTCTCTCTTGCTCTCTTTGTCTCTCTGTATCACTCTCTCCCGGCGTGAGTGTATGTGTATGTGCTCTATCAGCGCCTGCCGCCGCTGCGTGCCTGTGAGCGACACTTACGGATTAGGCCAACAACAACAGCAACAACAACAACAACCACTACAACAACAGCAACAACAACAACAGCAAGCCTGGCTCAGGCTGACAAGTGCCCGTCTTTGCTCGATTGTCCTTTTTGCCGCTGCAGTCGTTCGTTGTCGTCGTCATCGACGCTGCATTGTGTTTTGTTTATCTTAAGCATTCCACACATAATTAGCAGCAAAGCCGCCCCGCTCACACCGCCCCCAAATAACCAACTGATGCTGCTAGCAAATTGAAATTAATCCGTGAAACCTTACGTTTGTAAAATGCGGGCACGTGTCCTGGAAATCACGACTGGACCACGTCATGCCACGCGTCGTCCTTCGTCGTTTGCTATTTTCGTGCTCAGCAATCAAAACATTACAAATCTCCCCGGCAAAAGTGTGAAATCGACTGGGTATTATCTGAGAAGTCGCTGCCATAAGTTTTGGCATGTAGAGCACACTCATATCTTCGGATCTGTATCTCTATCTGAATCCTATGGCCGGCAACAGTAAGCTTAGCTGCAGCGGCAACGCATTAATCACAATCGGCATTTTCTATGGGTGGGTGATAGGTGGGTGGTGTGGCAGTTGGGGCGGCCATTTGTGGCTGGTTGGTTGGCTGGTGGTTCGGGCTCTGCGCCCTGACAGTGACTGATGTGCCGGCAACAATGACAACAACAACGACACTGACAAAGGCCGCTTATCGATTGGAAGCCGCAACACACCTTTATCAAGCAGCTAGCACCAGCAGCCCCATTGGATTGGATGAAATGTGAGACGACGGCGACAACGCGGCTAATAACCAAATTGTGTTTTGACAGACGAGCGAGAGCGACAATGGCAACTTGAATGGTTAATGTGTGTATATGTATGTGTATGTGTGTGTGGCTTAAATCATTAGGATATGATAAATGTACTGGATCATGTTTGTCTATCAATCGCCCCTAAAAACAATCAACAATATTTATGTGAGCGTTCATGCATAATTATATAAATATACACAAATTGACAGAGATGATGCCAAAACTGGGCACTATAAAAATAACTAAACAAACTCAAGTCCGATAAGGATTATTAGAAAGTCATAGGAAAATAATAGATATGAAATAATCGTTTTTTAATTAAATGATAAAGATAATATATAATTTATCAACGAACAAAAGGACGAAAGCCAATATTCTCTCCCAGAAGATTTTCTGCGTGTTAAGAATATTAACAGGAATATTTACAAATATATTGTAAGTCTTGTATTTCTCCGAAATAATTTCTGAGATAAAATTTTATACACAACTTTAGAATCTTACTAGAGAGTCATTTCTACCAATAAATTTTTTCGGTTGCAGTTGAAATCATACAAAAAAAAATATATTTTCATAAGCTCGTAGACGTATGACTTTATCATATTTTATTTCTACCTTCTGAACCCATAAAGCAATTAAGTAAAGCTTCAAATGAATGAAACGTCAACCAAACATTTAATTAAGTATATATTTATATTTGAAAGCTGTTTGTGAGTGCAATTCATAAATCAAACAGAACATTTTCATTTAGTTAATGTGCCGTGGTATATAAATATTTAGTTCATTCGTATGAGCAACTTTTTCAGTTTTAATTAAAGCGCGAGAAAATTGCACTTGACATATTTTCAATTAAAAAGCAATTTAGTTAATTTAGCGTCATGAACAAAAATAAAATTGTTGCTGTCGAACGCAATAAATGTTTAGCATTTGGCATAAGTCAAATTCAAATCGATGCGTGCGCGTTAAATTAAATTAATTCAATTTATTTGAAAATCTATTTGCACACGCAGCCAAAATTAATGCGAAATAATCAACAACAGCAGCAGAAACCGGATACCGTTTGCATTGGGGAACAGGGGAATAGGGGGGGTGGTGCGATTGAAATGGCTGCAATGGCCGTCGACCGCTTCCGCTGAGGACAATGGCAACGGAAACGGACATGGTTCATGACGAAGCTGGAGAGTCCTCATCCTCATTTTGATGGGGACTCGGAACTCGGGACTGTAGGGAAACTGGTGCTTGGATGTTTGCTCAAAACGCTTCACTGCATAAATGAATGAATGAGCAAGTGAGCGAATGAGCGACTGACTGACTGATTGACTGATGGATCTGGATCTGGATGCCACACACATGACATGACAACGATAGCAACAACGTCAACGACAACGAACAACGACAACAAGTTGAGCCGAGGCAACAAATTCATGCAATCTAATTCACAATTAATGGCAAATTCCCTGCCACTTACGAGCCTGTGTGTATGTGAAAATATTTGCACAATAATTAATTGAATAATGTCAATAAATTTTCAACACATTTCCACATGTGCACAGTCAGTCAGGGAGCCAGTGCAACAGGGACGGAGATAGAGTTAAACTTTCACACACATGTCCTCGCACAGGACAAACACATTTGCGTACGGACCGGTACAGTCCGGCGCTGTCCTGTCCTGTCCGGCTTGGCCCGGCTCGGTATGGGACAATACGCAAACTGGACAAGTTTGTCTGCAGCTAGCTGACTCTGATGGTGGTGGTGCGATTAGGCGAAACGAATCAACAAATCAACACACTCAGCAAATTCGTCAGCAGGATGTGGTTCCCTCCTCGCTGCCTGCTGCACATTGTGTCTCATTTCCATTTCCACCAGACAACGTCGACTGCTCAAAAGTTTGTCTTTCAATTTCGAAAATGGTATTTGTCAAGTGGGCGCCATCCCACAACGCCCCTTCCAGCACCACCCTTGCTCCCGTTCCTTTTCCCTTCTTGTCCTGCCTGCCAGTCTGTTGGGCTTTTGGATTTGCATAGCTCAGCAGCAACAATCGCAGCAGTTTCAGCAGTAGCAGCAGCAGCAGCAATAGCAATGTTCCAAACAATGCTCACGTTTGACCATAGGGATAGGATCCATGTGTTGCCCTGTGTGCCCTTCAAATGGCTCAAGTGCTCTAGAAGAGCAGCCACTGCCATTGACAGGACACTCGTCCTTTTCCAGACAGTCAGCAGCAGCAACTCTCTCTCTGACACAGAAACCGCCTGCCCTAATTTCAGCATTTTTATATGAATTTCTTCCATTGTTTTACTTCCTAGAACAGCTTCCATAATATGCAGTAAAGGCAAAGTGTTGTTTTGACAAACTTGAAATTGACATTATACCTCCAAGGGCAGAACAATAATTATAATCGAGTCGTTTAATTAAATATTATATATCAAAGTGTACGTAAGCATTGACATTTTCTGTGCATTTGGGTATTATTAAAAATGTTTAAGAATGCCTACATCTAAAAATTAAGATCGCATTTGAAAATTAAATATGAATATGTACAAGTTAACTATTCCCTATACGAATGTCAAAAATGTATTATTTATAATAAATAAAAACTAAGAATTAGAAAATCTTTTCGGTCCTATTTCAATTTCCTTACTTTTGTACTCAGAGTATTTTTCTATATTGAATTTCCTAATTTATGATTGCAATTTTGTCTTCCTTATTTTGGTCTCCAAAAAATGTATTTTTTTTTGTAATCCCTTACAAAATGTTTGAAATT
Organism: Drosophila kuntzei; assembly: GCA_035042165.1. NCBI lineage: Eukaryota > Metazoa > Arthropoda > Insecta > Diptera > Drosophilidae > Drosophila > Drosophila kuntzei. The sequence goes on along the minus strand of JAWNLU010001684.1, from coordinate 2,133,589 downwards.
GAGGTACCAAATTGAAGATTATTTCCTATACAAAGTTTGTAAAAGCTCAATTATATTAAAATTTGTCCCAGGGAAACTAATAAAATTTTATTGCAGTTATAAAGATAATCTGAAAGCATAAGGATACATTAATTGACAGCTCAAAAGGCGATTTTGATCGCGGTATTTTGCCCGGCAGGCAGGCTCAGTTATTGGTGCATTCATGAATGAGAACAGACAGCACTGAAAAACAAAATGCATTTGGTCATGAGAATGGCGAAGGGAAAGCAAACTGAGAGTTCACTCAGAATACGTTCTGATCAGGCTTGAAGTAATTGTTTGGATAGCTAAGCCAACATAACAAAGCGAACATTAAGCAACAAGAGAATCTTTAACCAATAAAGAAAACAGGATAAGCCAGCATTTCCGAATTGCAAGTCAAAAAGATTTAAGCAGGCGGAATTCCCCAAACAAACCAAGCGAAATAATAAACAAAACCAGAAAAAAAGAGCATCAGCTCTAAGTGAAATTTCAAATGCCAAATGCACTTTTGTAGTCATGTGTTTGAGTGCGTGCTCAAACAGTTTTTCTGGCCAATTGAGCAGGGCTAACAACAACTACTTAATACGGAGACAGAGACAAAGACAAAGTGCCTGGGCATATATATATATATGTATGCATGTACTATATATGTATATAGAATGAATGGAAAGTAGGCGGCACCCCCCCGTTAAAGCTTACCGCAACACATGTAAATGTCAGTCAGGGCAAATCCGGCGTAATTGATCGATGCACGGAGCGAAGCTTAGCGGCTGTCGCCGCGGGTGCAATACCAATAAAGCCAGCTCGACTTGGCTGCAATGTCGCCAGGCCAGCTTAAGTACCTGCCCCGTAGCGTAGCCGCCAATTGAAATGTTCACAATGGGCACCCATTCATACATTCATAAGGCTCAGAATGCTGGCTGACTGAATGTCAATCATGTCTATCAACCCCATACCGAATGCTTCCAGATGTTCAATGAGCTAAAGATTTTTTATTTTATTTGATTTGCCGCGCCCGAAGGAAGGTGAAGAGTGGAAAGTGAGAGAGAGAGAGACATGCAAATGAAAACGCCGTTTGACATGCAGCACGGCAGGTGCAAGGCCCAAGGATCTGGCCTCAAGTCAAGTATCTGGATTCGTATCCTGTATCTGTGCATATGTGCCAAATGTTAACAGCAGGTCAACTGGCCAACTAGACATGGCTTTAACTAAACCTAGTACTGCCCACCCACGCCAGGTGTCGCTGTTATCTTTGCCTAATGTGCCAATATTTTTACAATGTTAAAACATGTTCAGCAATCGCCGTTTGACAACTAAATTAAGCCATTTGTCACAGCTTATTTTCACATATGCTGGCATTTGACACGCAGGTTGGTCGAGAGACAGAGAGAGAGAGAGAGGAAGAGTGACATTGGGATTCGAATTGGGAACTGGATGCGGTGGTGACTGTTGCCTTTTGATTGGAAATATTAACGTGGTTGTTTTGGTTGGGCACTTGGCGCGGAACATTAGAATAACAACAACATAAATCCAATGAAAACAACAACCGCCCATTCAACACCCTCGAAATAAATTGCCAGCACATGCTTAAGGAAGGTTGTTCACAAAGTTGTTGCTGTTACTTTTGCTGTTGTTATTGTTGCTTTATTGATGCTGAGCTTGTGTTTGTAGCCCCCATGTAGTATTTAATTGAAATAGGCGCGCATTTGTTTCTGCATTTTATGCTCACTAGCCGCATTAAAGTGCTAATGCATTGTTGTTGTTTTTGGCTCTTCCGGCGATACACAGGCAACCCTATGCAACCCCTAACTATTCGAACGGAAAAACGTTCACTCACCGCTCACGAACAATCAACCCCAAATAATAGCAAGGATTACGAGTCCTCGCTGTTGCCCGAATGCGAGCGGAGTGCATTGTCCTGGACATACCTCAGAAAACAGCAACATAAACTCTGTGAACTACTGAATAACGACTTCCAGATACCTTATGATAAAATATTAGATATGATATTTCTACAAAATATTTGTACATAACAAATAACATTTTAAAGAAACAGATAATTAAATAATTAATTAAAATAATTTCAATAATTTAATTAAAATATACTGTCCATTTCCGGTTTTCAGTTTCGGCAAGAGTTTTTGGCAGTAATTACTTGTAACCTGTTTTAATTTTAGTCCGATAAAGTCCGATAAAGTGAAAAACGATCATTTTTAAATACTTTGCCCTGAATTCAACGTGAAAATGTATATTTTAATAAATGCTTTAAAATAAAAAGTGACAACATAAACATATCTAATAATAATTACAAATTTTAAAACAATTGCTGAAACCCCCTAGCATTATAAAATGTACTAGATACATATATAATTGAAATATGTTGTTGAATTATTAAATAATATTATTTCACCATTTCTTTAATTCATTTACCGCATTGCGAACCTTATGACCAAGTGGTAGTACCGTATCTGAAAACCTTTACTTTTTCCAAATGTATATAAAACGATGTCAAAAATCTTTAGGCAAGCAGGACACAAGAGCAAGGAAGAGGGATGCCGGCACCGTCCTTGTTGGAGTCGCAGTTGCCCTGTGACTGCTCGTCATCGGTTTTTGGTGTATGTTTTGAGGCTACAGATATCAGGGCAATAAAATAATTGCGACAATAAGCGTTTCATTATTCATTTGTGTGACTGCAAGGGGCGAGCAATTTGTGAGCAGGTCACAATTGAGTGGGGGAGGGGAGTGAGAGACGACAGGAGGCGGATGGTGACGACAGCGTTGATTGCTGGGGTGGTGTGTTCCTGCCAAGTCTAATGTTAATCCCGCTGTGCCCGGGTTTCATGGATTTCATGGGCTCTTGCCATTTTAACAGTTAATAGTTTGCCACAAAGGCTGTGCTTTGATTCAATTTCGGAATGGGAAGTGAAGGGGAGGTGTCACACACCCGCCAGATGATCTTGATTTGATTATTGCGGCGTTAATACAATTGATATTCGACGCAGCTCAAACTGTTTTTCTTTTTTTCTGATTCATTCATTCTATTATATGTAATTGTGAATGGTTTATTGTTGCGGCTTAGACAAATTGTTGCAGTTGTTGATGGTTTTTTTATTTCAACAGCACTCCAACCAAGAGGGCGTCAAATAATAACATTTGTTTATGCCAAAACCTGCCAGGACTAATATTTCTTTCCGATTTGGATAAGCCAATTTAAGCATAAACTCTTAACATAAGAGTTTATTTAAGCCTTCCACTCAATTCTCTTATCTATTTCTTTGTCTTATCAATTAAATGGCCCCAACTAACTGCACTTTAATTGCCAATTCGCTAATTGCACGTCTCGGGTCAACTCTCGAGTTCCTTTAAGGAAAATGGGAAAATTGAAGAAAACGCAATTGCTCGAAATAATTTAAATGGAGTGTGCAAATACCGAGTGAATTTTCCAGTTAAATTGTACAACTTTTTTCAGTTGTTCATTAGCCTGGATTAAGTATTCAGACTGAATGGAAATTTTTTAATTGAGCTTGCATAATTAGACAAAATAATTGAGTATTGAATAACTGTGACTCATCAGAATAGGAAAGTAACCAGAGTGTAAAAGAATAAATAATTTATAGATGTAGAAAATTTCTCAAGTGCCTAACTTTAATTTTAATAATAACATTTTAGGAGTCTAGAAATGACTCACTCCGAATGATTTCAAATAGTTAAATCTGTGTGCCAAATATACCATTAACAAATGCACAGTAAATCGAAAAGTACACAATCCCAAACCCAACCTATCGAACCACCCAACCACCCAATCATCCAGTCGGAGTGTGTTTTAAATTCTCATTTGTGTACTGAACCACAATACATTCTTCAAATGCGCTACCTTGCGCCTTGTTATTATAGCAAACAAATGAAAGTGAAAGCACAAATTTTGCGATGGTTCTTTTTTTCCATGCTTCTTTTAAACATACACACGGGGACACATATACACATACATACATATTCGTTTATATATCTAGATATATATTTTTAGTAGTAAAAAAAAGAGGCAGACACAGAGCGTAAAGCGCGACGTTTGGTTTGGTGCCAAAATTGCTTCCGAAATCAGCCAAAACCAAAGCAAAACAGCACAACGTCCACACAGACATCATTGGAATATATCTAAGTGTGTGTGTGTCGGCCATGTTGGGCTACCGGGTGCCACAACTAACACACACATACACACACAGAGACAGAGAGAGAGAGAGAGAGGTGTGTGAGTGAGAGAGAGAGCCAAAGAGGCGCCCATAGAGCAATCGGTGGAGCTGTCGAGTTTGAGTTTGCTGCTCAAATATTATGCGAACGCAAATATTTTTATTTAGTAAATGTCATTTATTATTTATGTTTATTCGAGCACTTATCTAGCGCTGCTTAACAACTTCAGCTCTAATGCACGACGACTGCCAGGCAGTGGCTGCCACTGCGAGTTGGAGCTACACGATGATGACGATGATGGCGATGATGGGGATGATGATGGCAAGGCCATGCCACCAAATTGAAAACGGAATCAACAAGAAATCGAACATTGAAAGTGGAAAGTGCAAAGTGGAATGCGACGCCCACGTATTCCTTTTGCCATTTGCCTTTTACTCGTACCATGGCCAGGATGTCAGTGGGAATAAAATTTAAAGTCAAACTAAACTGTGAGTAAATAGAAATACAAAAAGGCAAACAAAAACAATGCGCCCTGCCGAGTATGTATGTTTGTATGTATGTAGTAAGGATACCAAGAAGCTACTACCAATTCAACTCACAGTCGCAGTTCCATTCGCAGTCACAACCACAGTTGGAGCTTCGGTGGATTCAGTCCCAGTCGCAGGCAAATTCCGAGCCGAGTGTACACAAGCCGCCGTCTAGCGCTTGTCTGCCAAGTGTAAAACGTGGGAATGGATACGGAGGGTAGAGGGATGAGGGATGTGGAATGTGGAATGTGGAATGAGAATGGGACAGCCTCCTGGTCACCAACAACAACAACAATGACAACAATGATGGCAGTGGCATGCAGTCACTGACTTTGAATATTTGTGATTGTTTCGTATTCGATTTACAAAGTGTTGCAACGTCCTTGGATGTCACAAGAGTGAGAAGACAACAGAGGACTGAGAGGGAGACGCGAAGAGCGACAAATGGGGGAGGGGACGCCCTCCTTTGACTATGAATGACTTTTTTATTTTATATCAAGTTGTCATTGTTGTCTCTGTCCGTCTGTTATTAGCCTAGCAAACAAATTGGTAAATAATAAATATTTTCCAGTTAAATATTGTTAGTAGCATGCCATTTTTGGACCTGCACAGCCAATGCATGCCACAAGCCATGGGCCACGGATCATGGACTCCGGACCTCCTCGCTTTTTATACTCGTACTTACTTATGTATGTAGATCTTTTGAGGAGGCGTCGCTGCTTCACGTTCACGCCACATTGCCAATGACTTGCGCTTTCGTTGTGTGTCAATATGTGCTCATGCCAATGTATGTGTGTGTGCCAAGGGAAATTGGTAGCCCACATTTACAAAATCAGAAAAGCGCTTGATTTGTAAAATATTTGCTCTGCACAAACGAACGCAGCAATTGTTCAATTCCATACAGACGAGCCTCAGCCTGTTGGCAGCCAGTCGACTGGCTGTCGTCTTCGTCGTCATCGTTTTGTTTGAAAATGTTTATGAAGCGACACCTGTAGGTGATAATAATAAACAATCGAAGCACGACTACGACTCCCAATCGAACAACCCTCCTCAGTTGAGGGCCTGCACACACTGAAGCTGCATATGCAAATGTGGCGCTTACAATTAGCCGACGATGGGACAGGACAGTTTATTTCAAGACTAGATCTAGACTAGTAGAAGAAACGCAGGATACTACACTTATTTTTGAATCCATAGTAAGAGATATGATAGAATTAACTAATATTCTGACAAGTTGATGGAGGGATCGGCTTTTATTTCCCTTATTTGTTGATCGGCATTTACACATCCTTAGTGTACGAAAACTAAATTATGTTACTACACATAGTAATAAACCGATTATTACTTTTACTTTTTGATATTTAATATTTATTTAAAGATCATATATGTAGAAAAAAGTGTAATTACGAGTTCCAAACATTAATATATTTCTATCTATCCTAAAATCCAAAGCGTGACTCCAAAACTGAAAATCTTAATACTTATATTTTATTAAGTGTTCTTCGTCTCAGTAAAAGAAAAACTCAAATTTGTATATACTTAATTAGAAGTGACTACTTATCTGCATAGTGTCTTGCGTCCTAATTAAATTTCCATGTATAACATTTAGCCATTCTGCCATTGTCTCAGTTTTTTTTGTAAGTATTTTGTAGTACTTGGTCCATTGAAACAGCTTGTGCCTCTGGCTTAAGTGTCCATTACTAAAAGCCCATTTAATGGCTATGCAATGTGGATATCTTCGAGAGCATTTCCTGGAATTTTTCTGTTGCTTTTCACACCAATCTGTGGTCAAGCCTTTTGCTTCTCTTGTTTGTCGTTTTGGACTTGGCTGGCAATATTTACCAATTTGAGTGCTTTTGGTTACTTTGACGCATTGTTAAAGGTAAATCGCATCCAAGAAACAGAAAATTTTTTTATTTTATGCGATAAATGAGCCCTGACCAAAACCGTGGATATTTGTGTGAAAAATTTAGAATTTGAAAAATATTTTGGGCTATTATTTGTACACTGCTAATATTTTGATGTGGTGCGAGTCTAAAATTGTACACCAGAGTCCGGATATTTGATGACTATTTGCGAAAGCCTTAAACCAAGGGTAACGCCCTGTCGTGAAGACAACAGACAGAACGAACCAGAGTTGGAGTCATAGTCAGGGTTTTACAACCACAAAGGCAACCACCGAGATTGTCAGTGTGAGAATCAGTTCGCATTAGCGTCTGGGGTGGAGTTGGTGGATCGTCAGCAAGGTGTGCTCGACTGAAGTACTGTATATGTTTGGATTTTACAGGGCTTATTAATCGTTGAGCGAGCGGCACATTTTATATATATTCTTGGAAAAGCTGTAAATTGCACTTAGTAAATAATGTGAAGAAGAAAGAAACGCTAAGACCCCCACGTTTATCTCTGGCATGCGATAAAGTCGCGCTCTACGTTGAATCTACCGCATTATCTGCGACGCGGTACCTGGGAACAGGAAGACGCACCAAGTACCTCGTATCTGGCGCTTATCTAATCAGACGCTGCATAAATGCAAATAATAAAAGATCGTGCCGGAGTCACGGCTGCGATCCAGGCCGAGACTGGGCAAGGGATCGGTCGCGTTTTCGGTCTCGGTGTCGGTGTCGTTCTGATTTCATACACACACACATATGTATAATGAGACAGCGACGGAGTTAGCGATAAGCTAAAGAAGCAGAAGAATGCATCCGCCGCTGAGGCGTCAACGCACAGCGCAAACAGTGACAAGAACAGAGCAAATTCTTTCTTCTTTGGGCAGGAGATAACAACCAGAGAAAAGGTCGACTTGCGGCTCTGTAAGCGTCTAAATATAGCCCGGACAGACTCAATCTGTTTATGCTCTTATCGGCCCTGTATTCTGTACGGCTGTACGTCTGCACGGCATATACGGCAAATATGGCTGCTGATTAAGGCGAGAAACAAAATGGCTTTCGGTTTGCCTGCTGTACTTTAGTCAGATTATTGACCTAACTAGTAAGCGCTAGTCGGGTTTGGGCTATATCCAAACAGCCGACCATCCGACCATCTGGCTTAATTAAGAACAAGTCGACAAACATTGGAGTCAGTGAAAATAGTTGGCCTTGTTTATCGCGCGCCATCAATCAGGCACTTTCCCACAGGACAACGGCCAACGACTGCGTTGGGGTGGCCCAAATGAAACTAGGAGCCCCAAATGATTACGTCAAGTCAGGCGAGAGGGAGAGAAAGAAATAAAATTATAAACGAATTGTTAATACTCTTTAAACACTTAGTATAATTTTATTTGCAAGCTTTTGTAATGATAAAGATGTGTGAGGATTAACTTTAAATGAAGAGAACAAAGAATACAATTTTGCAAATCAATTTTTGAAAGCAATTATTGATTTAATAATAATAAATTAAATTTTACCAATGATGTTATCAACTAATGAAAAATTAATTTAATTCATTATAATGGTCACAGACAAATGTAGTTGAAAAGATTCCAAAATGTAAAGAGAGTGCTTCCAAATCAATATTATTTGAATATATTTTTAAAATTGTTATTTTTGTCATAACAATTGTACCGAAACATTAAAAAAGAAACAGGTTTCAGAATAACATGACAGGTAATCGAACCCAGTTATTTTTCAATCTGAAGATCTATTTATTTGACAAGTCGGCCATTATAAATAAAAAGCCACAGACCTTACACTTATAACGAAAAATTATTTTGTAGGGTATATACATATAGGTATTTTAGTAGACCCGGTCAGATTCTGCTTAGCGTGCGGGGCAACAATTGCTGGTCATGTCTATTACGGTACTTACTGTGTCTCTTTCTGAGTGTGTGTGCTCGTATGTGTGACTGCGAGTCCTTATGACAATTTGATGAGGACCTTATTTACACTAGTTAAAAGCTCAGCCCCCGCTGCCTCCTCCAATGTTGTTGTCAATAAAAAAACAACAGGAACACCCAAAAAAAAAAAAAAAAAATGAAAGAAAAAAGAATATAAAATATCCCCTGAGCCCCAAAGGCCCCACAGGCCCTAGAGCTAGGCACTTGCATGACAAGCGGCCATTTTGATGGCCGTTGGCCGTGTGGTATTTTTCCGTATACGCGCGTATCCAATCAAGCATATATCGTTTGTCTATAGGTGTGTGTATATACATATGTGTGTGTACATACATATGTATATGGGTGGTGCGTGGTGGACGTGGTCAACATTCGTTGATTACGTATACGACTGGGGCGCCAATCAACCAAACGTCAACGTCAGCGAAGAGCCAGGCGAAATGTTGCTGTTGTTGTTGTTTTTGCTGTTATTGTTGCTGTTATTGTTGCATAGCAATGCTGAAATGTCACTCAAATAGGTACAACATAGCTTCTACACACACACATACATACAATCATACAATGCGTTTACATTTTTTACCCGTGGCTTGAATCAATATTAGTAATTTGAATTATTCAAAAGACAAATATGAAGCTTTAATGGCCAAACAGCATGCCCGTACTCGGACTCATTTCCCACACCTATCGCCTATAGCCACTGCCCTCCACTCCCTCACCATTCCCGCCACGCTTTCTTCTTCCCTATTGAGAACTCTGGGCCTGTTTACTGCTTCTACTGCTGCTGCTGCTACCGTTGCAGCTGCAGGCCATTGGGTATTGGGTATTGGGTCGACTGCAGGCGACAACGGCGACAACTCAATAATTTGGCGAGTCGCCCAATTTAATGCCAGGGGAGGTGTGGGGTCGCCGGGCAGCCGGTCCACGGCCAGAAGCAGCGTCCATTGTCAACGTCTACGCCGTTCGTTGGGCAGGTAAATACGTCAATTTAAATCCGTGGATTGGATTGTAAGTCAATGTTTGACTTTTGCTCGCTGATTGATTGCTCAACAGCAACTGCAGCAGCAACTGTGGCAACTGCACCAGGCAATAGCCAACAACCAGGATACCGGAGTCAGCAGACAGGAGTTGGAGTGCAATTCGAGTAGCCTGCATATGCATATGGCCTAGGGCTGATGACTCGGCCAGCTCCTGGGGCACTTGCAAGAGAAAAGTGAGGAGATGGAGCGTGGAGTGTGGAGGATGCCGCATGCACCAACAGTTTACTCGATTTACTGCCAGTTGAGTTTGCATAGCGAAGTCAACCATATGAATCAACGATTTTCTGCTGTACCGTCATAATTTCCAAAAAATGTACACAGCCAACACAGAAATGCTAGGCTACTTGAAGGAACATGTGGAGATCCTTGTTTCCACACACTTTAAGTGGTAAACCCAACAAATTATACTCGGAGTGTTGAACTAGTTGTGCGCCTATTGTGCGTTCCGCAACAACACGATATACCATATTTAACTTTAGATTTCGGTCAAGTTTGGCATACGAGTATATGTATATAAATTCAGCAAATGCAGGCGCTGTGTATCTTTAAAACGAGGGCAGTTTAACTAGTTGCTTATACAACAAACATAACTTTATATTGAATGACAATCTTTAAGTTTGCTGCAATTACTACAATTCTTAAATAGTTAAACCTCTTTCTGATAAGTGATTCCTTTAATATTTATGCTATATTTGTTGTGAACTTATGAAGCAACTCTCGCGTATGTATATTTAAACTCAATTTTAGACACATGTGCATTATTGTTGTCTATCTGGTGGACGCTGTCTATCCGGCCGCAACAACAGCGCCAACAACAAACAGTCAAAACCAAAGCCACCGCAATAGCAGCAGCAACAGTGGCAAATTCTCGGGATCTGGCTCTGACTCTGGTTCTGTTTCTGGCTCTGACTGTGGCTCTGGTTTCATTCGGTTGGATGCCTGCCTGCATCTACAATACATTGCTGCAGCTGCAACAGCAACAACAGCAGCAACAACAGCAACAGCTCATATAATACCGTTCCGCATATACTTATATGTGATATGCGTTTGTCTATGTGTGTGTCTGTGTGTGTGTGCATATCCTTTGCAGCGTGTTGCATTGCGTTGTTTTGCCGCTCTGATAATGATGCTGGCCGGCATATTCATAATGAAATTTCATTGCAGCATCTACTCACACACACACACCTGTCGCTTGTATATGTATTTAAGTGTGTGTACACAGAGCATGAAATGTGGGCGTGGAGTGGGCGCATCCCGGACCAGGCATATTATGTATAAACACAAATTAATTTCGTTTCAGTGGCCCAAACCGTAGTAGCCATGGCCGAGCGATTCCGTGCAATGATGGGCCGGGCATTTGCATAAAATATTTGCACAGCCTTCGTATAGTGCAACGCTGCGGCTGCTGGTTTGCCTTTGCTTTGAGAGGCTCGTGCCCATAAACTAGACAACAACAAGCCTATTTCGGCCCTGATTTAATGAATCAGCAGGCTGGCCGTCAGGCAGGCTGCAACCTCTCCAGGACGACGACAACAACCTGCCGCATCAGCAAACGTCTTTCAATTTCAAATGTTGGCCCATGTCTGGTTTGGCCAGTTTTGATAAATTAGCACAAATGCGCTCGCTATCTACTGCCATATGAATACTTGGCCTAAACCAAACACTAACTCAATGTCCAGCAAAATTGTCACACACATTGTGTCTGACTATAATAATATCATAAATAAATCAGCAGGTTCGAGTTCAGATTAATGTGGATCGCTCAAGAGCTGAAACTGTTTTCGCTCTGGGATTATAGTGATAAAGCAGCTAGTGAATTCCAAGAGATAACAAGGGATAGTAACAAGAACATTAGTAGTACACATAAGAAAAAAAACCGTTCTAAAATTTAAGTTTAAAATTCTTGAATTTAGCCTTCATTTTTAAACAATGTATTCATGATATTATTATTAAATTAAATTTAAAAAATGTACAGAACCCCAAAAATCTAAATATTGCTGAGAGAAATTGTGATTCTGTCTTTCTGTATGAGAGCTAAAGATTTTGTGATTTAACGGATTGAGTACAATATAATCTGAAACGTCTCCAGTAATTTTCATAACAATTACTATAATATAAACAAAGTATAACTACTGAGCACACTCGAATCTAGTACAATAACAAACATATCTGATTAGCTGGTTAAGCAAGCTCTCTGAAGAGTATATTCGCATATTGAAAGATCATTCGACAGATCAAACATGAGTATAATCAAATATTTATACTATTATTGATTAATGAGTGTTCTAGGCCTCCTGATGAGATTTTTGACGCCTGTCTCGGGCAAACTGGACTGTAGGCCTAGGCCATGATGTCATATGCGAGTACTCGAACTTGTTGAAATTATTCGAATATTCATAATAATGCTGACAGCCTTCACGTTTTCTCTTGACAAGGAGACTTCGTGCACTGCCCCACGCTTTAGCACATAATTAACCTAAAAATGTAACTCCATCTTGTTTATCAGTGAAAATACAAAACGACAACGAAGAGAAGATGGAGAAGGAGAAGGAGGAGAAGGAGAAGTACGAGTAAGAGACGAAAATAAGCGACTGGAAAAAAAGGCGCGCATCTCATTATCACTCGGACGTGAATATCTCGACATGTTTGCCGTTTGTCGTTCCTCCTCAACGGGGCGGGACGTGAAACGTGGGACGCGAACGTTGTCACCGACGCTGTCGCCCATCTACACACACAACCACACACACACACACATAAAGATGGATGTAAGTATGTATGTCTGTCTGTCTGTCTGTCACCTCCCCAGCGCGAGTTGTCGCTCGAAAACATTTAAAGTGAATTTGTGTTGAGCTCACATCGTTAAAATATCCGTCAAAAACTTAAGCAAACAGACATAACTACGTGCATTTTAAATTGAATTCGACAACAACAAAAAGAACGACAGTGAAAATTTACACACACACATTGCTTGGACATTGCTATGACTATGTATCTGTATCTGTATTTGTATCTGTATCTGTAAGTTCATAAGTCGATTTAACCTGCTGCCTGAGTGACGCCGTCCGCGCCCAGTTGTCGGAGCGAGGCTTCAACCGTGTTTCTTTTTTCTCTCTTTATTTTTTGTGTTATTTGCCAAAAAAATTAAAGACAAGTAAAAGTCGTGATTAACGTTGAATTGGCTCTGCTCGAGCATCATTATCACCACAAATAAGCATCGGCAACAACAACATTTCTTGCTCCCAAGTGAAGTGCGAGTACTCACATTGTACTACAAAAATACCGCGCACGGTTGACTTTTAATGGTGGATGGAGTTTTTGGCTTCGGCTTGGTCTTCGACCTGCTTAGCTGGCTCTTAACAAGACGCGCTAATGCCTTCGACCAAAGCAAATAAGGCCCAGAGCATAAGAGGTTGCATAAGTTTTAATTGCCTTGCACTTTTGTGGGCCCAGTCAAAAAGTGCAAAGTAGATTTCATGGAATGAAATAAAAATATTCAGAATTTTACGTTATTAGATTTCAGTACCCTTTAAGTATGCTATATAAAGTACCTTAATTTAGACAATTTTTCAAATGTTTTATGCAGAATTTACAAGAGTAATGATATGCAAAAATTATATATGAGAACTTTCGTCTAAATAATCCTTCAAGAACCAAAATATTTGTAACTGTGTTAATATCAAATAATATCACTAATGATTTTAAAATATCCAATGATCTAATCGAGGAATTTTTGATTTGCATCTTATAATCACGTAGATAAGACTTATTGTTATTCTTATCTAGAGATTGGATTTGGTGGTATCTTATCTTTTTAGCCTGTTCTGGACATATTGTCAAGATATTTAAGAAATTTATGTGGTTGATCCAAAGGGACACATAATTCTTGTAGGAATCACATGTTCTTAGAATGAAAATCAATTGCAATTCTTCCTGAGATGAAAAACCTCCATGTTCACATACAAATATCTTGCGGCATTTCATACGCAAACAATGTCAAGGATGGGATGGGCATGGCTCTGAGTTTGAGTAAAGTGGCAAAGGGTGCTGATCGAGGTCGAGGGGATTGTGTAAAGGGGTATGGTTACGGCTACGGGTCTGGGCTATGCGCATGTGCAAAACGTTGCTAAACATTTTACAGGAGCGCCGCCGCGACGAGTCAAGTCTTGGCTGCGAGATTGGGGCTAGGGGCTTGGAGCTTGGAGCTCTTCTCAATGCTGTCGCTGTGGCATTTCGCGTTAAATATTTACACACACAGATACACGCCCAATAAGCAATGCGCAGCGCAAAGTGTGCCAGCTGAAGCCACTACGATGATGACGACGACGACGACGATGACGACGATGGTGGGGTCAAGTGGTGAAGCTGAAGCTGCGACTACGACTGCGACTCGATCATTGGCATGACGCGGATGCGAGTGGCAGGCACTTTGCATATTTTAGCGCGTGCATTGCAGTTGCTAATTGAAATAGTGTCGCTGCGGGGATTGGGGAGCTTCGTACTGAGGTTGGACGATCAGTGATCAGCGATCGCTGTGTGGTGCTGTGCTGTACACATATTTGCCAATACCAGAGATGCGCAACGAAGTGACGACCTCGCCTAGCCCCAGGCTAGAAGGAAGGTGCGTGTGGGTTGCTTGCGAAAGACAGCGGGATGTGAGTGTAAGTAATGCGCACAATTGCATCATAGACGCGTAGCAACAACAGTTGCAGCAGCAGCAGTTGCAGTTGCATTTATTGCTCTTGCTGTTGTTGCAGTCACGTATCATATACACACACACATACACACACACTCACATACATACGCATACACATGCTCAAGTCCTAGTCGCTCCTTTTGCCTTTTGCCACTTTTACGCTTCTTGCAAGTGGATCTGGACATGGACATGGAAGGAGCACGTCATGATTTTTTGATTGATCTGTAAGGCACACAGTGCAGTTGGCTTTTGTATTTTTTAATAAAAGTGAAACGTTTTTCATTACGCGTATGTACACATGACCAACATACTCCGTTTGAGACAGAGATGGAGATGGAAGAGAGATTCTGAAGCGTTGCCTGCAGCGTTTGCTGCTGCATTTTCATATTTATAAGATAATTGAAAGCGGGTATTGCCAAATTAACAACGCTCGGCAAACAATGAAAGCAGCGACTGGCAATATGGCGGCACACACACACACACACACAAGCACACTCACATCTATATATATATATATATATATATATATATGTGTGTGTGTATACACGTCTGACGTGGCTGAAAGACAGGCGCATATCCCTTGTGTACACAAGCGCGCTTTATTGTTTTGCACTGGGGCTGGCTTTACTCTTTGCCCAGGCAGAGAACAAGACCCAGAAGCAGAGTCAGAGCCGGAGTCAGAGCCAGAATGAGAACGAGAACCAGATACAGACCAAGAGCCACCCAATAATACCTACGTGAGGCACAAACCACCACCAGACATCGTCTTCGAAATATTTCACATCGTGCACGAATTTTATTAAATTGCATTCGTAGTTGTTTTGAATTGATTCGACAACGTTGAATTGCCGGGAGCAGGAACCAGAGTCAGAGCGAGAGTCGGAGCACAGATCACAGAGAGACTCCTTGCCCTCCCCCTGCTGTTGCTAGATTTTCCCCTTTGGCATTTTGTTTTACTTTTGATTTTGATTTTTACTTTTATTTCATTTTAGTGTAGTCTGCTCATAGAGCAGGATGCTAGCCGGGCTCACAGTCCGCCAGTCTGGCAGTCTGACAGTCTTCCAGTCTGTTGGGATGCCAGGCAGGAAACAGCCTGGCAACTATTACAAATGGCGAACACTTGACAGCAGCTCGTTCCAGTTGCAACATTGGCTGACTCTAAGCAGACACTTGAGAATTTTTGGGGTCGCCGGACCCCATCCTCTCTCCTCCTCCCCTTTTCCACTTATTGTTGTTGTTGTCTTAATATTTTTCTTGAAATTTTCTTGTGCTTTTCTCGGCTGCTACAAGAGTTTCATTTGTTTTATGCGCTCTTCTTTTGGCCCTTTGTTTGCTGATACTTTGTCGGTACTTTTTGGCTACTTTCAAGCAGCAGGCACTAGTGGCACAAGTTATTGTATCTTGTAGATACAACGTCAAACGTTGCCACTTTTTTCCTTCACTTTTTGTCTCTCATCTCATCTCATCTTCTTTTCATTTCGTTTTTGATTGCAATGCTTTAGGTCTTCCTTTAAGCACTTTAAATAAAACTTGCAAAATTGTGCGATACTTTAAAATACAATTTAAAGCAGAACAATGGCCCAATATAAGCCCAGCCCTCTGAACACACATACACACATACATGTTGCTTGTGTGTGTGCGTGTGTATGTATCTGTGCCTTAGCCTACACACGCATATGGCGCATCCTGGACATAAAGGATATTAAAAGAGATTTAGCATTTTGTTTGCACACGGATGATGCATTGTCATCGAGCTGGGCCGAGATTTATGATGGATTCGGTTTGTGCCTGGAGTGCGCAAAAATTATTAGAATTTCGCCAGCCCCCTGTGCGCTACTCCAAATATGGCAGTCTGTTGTGGCATGCCCAAGTGGATCGATCTCTCGCAACATCAGAAATCTGAAGAGCTGTCACATTAGGAAACATGGCTATGAATGGTAAATCCACATTTTCCATATCATTTATAAATGCTTCGAAGCGCACAATAAATTCACTATCAACTCATCCTTTTTGGTCTTATCTTCAACATATATAAATTTGTTTATACATATTTTGTCGCTTTTCTTTGGTATTTTACATTTTGGTTTCAGATTTGAAACTTCTTTTTTAATATTCATCACTCGACCTTTTTTGCACACTCTGTGTTATATTTGTTGTGGCTGTGTGATGAAATGTGACACATGAGCAGGATTTTGCCGCGTTGGCAACACACTAACACTATCACACCACTTCTCACGCATACACACACACGCTTATACACACATAAGCACTAGCATATGCAAATGTTATAAATAAAAGATGTGTGTAAAAAGCAGACAAAAAGCATTTGAAATTAAATGCCAACAGACTAGGGGCGTGGCCATTGTTAGTGCAGCCGACAGCCGGCAGTCGGCAGTTTGATAAAAAATTGAAACATAAAATACAATAAACAATTTTTTCAGGCATTACAAATAAATTATTATGCAAAATTAAATGACCCAAAGGCATGCAAATACGCGCGAGCCATGCAAAAGTTGTTGTTATTTTTCGAAAACAATAAAATCAAATTTTAAATTTTAACTACATAGTTGACATGTATCAAGCATGCAACGTCGACGTCAGACGTCAACGTCATGTCAGCGTTAACTTCAACGTCAGCTTCAACGTCAGCGTCAACGTCAGCGTAAACGTCGACGTCGACGTCGCAGTCGAAGTTGCTATATGCCAACAGTAAATATTTGAAAAGGATTTTGTTTGTTTATTGTTTGCACACACACCTCGCGCGGTGTTAGTCGGTGTTAGCTTTTTAATTATAAAATATTTAACCAAAAACTCACACTCGACTGCCCCATCAAAATGTAGTGTATGCCAGTGTGTGTGTGTGTGCGATTTTTATTAGTTGGCATCATTTTGTGAAGCCTTCAGGCCTTCGCCTATTCATCGCTCACTAAACACAACAATGACCCGGACAATTTAGACTTTTTAAAAATTCACAAACCCGAAAATGGATGACATTCAAAGTGCAACTACCCGTTGGACAGTTCATTCTACTCTTGTCCAGTTGAGTCCAGTCTATCAGAGCGCAACGGCTTCATTGTCATTTTTATTAACTCAACGGAACGACTGCAAATTAAACAAATATTTCCCCAGCAGGCAAAGTCAAATGGCTGGCCAGGATTTGTGCCAAGGCAAATAAAAGCCATGCCCTCGTTTGTTAGACGCTCGACGCTCAACGCTCGACGTTGACTGTTGGCAGTTGGCATTTGGCTGATTACTGCAACAGGACAAATAAATGGAAAGCTGGCCAGACGACATTGACTAATCGCCAGCCCACAACGCTTTGCCAAGGTGCCGTCTATAATGAAATCGTGTGTATCTATGTCTACGCGGGCTTCTATATTCTGGAGAACTGGGCGGGGTTGGGGCGGTAAGGGGCGTTACAGTTACGCCCACATGAAAACAATAAGCTGCTTCGACGCTGGCAACAACAAACAGTCCAAATTGTGTGCGCAAATAGCGCGAATTGCAGCCGAAAGCCTGGCAAAAACTACATTGCGTATACGCAGCGTTGCAATCGGAATTTGATTTTCGACGCTTGACGTTGAGCCTGCGTTGTAAAGGCAGCGCCGTCAAAAGCATTGTGGAAGGCGGTAAAATATTTGCATACCAACTACAATACAACTTGGTGGGGCAGTAACAAGGTGGTGAAGGTGGTTGCTTATTGCGAAAAACCAAACACGGTGCCTTGTAATTCTCTACCAAAAAAGAGATGCTTCAAATGTACCATTTGCTTTGAATAATGATAATGCAATATGACACATACAAAAAAATATATTTTTTAGTAATAATAACAAAAATTAAATCAAAATTCAATTGAAATGAGTATGAAATGAGTATGAAAGAAATCAATTGCATTTTTAAGTGTAGTTAAAATGTCGCATAACTCTTCGTCCGTCAGTTCAGTTTCTGTTGTTACAAAACCACCTAACGCAAACTTAATTTTCATGGCGAGTTTCCATTTGCTGAAAGCCGCGATTTTTGATGGAATTTTACATGTGGCCGCAGGTTTCGAATTCAGTTCGTTATTTTGTTGTTCTTCCTGCAGTTTGTATTAGTTAAAACAACTATCTTAAAGCTGTGAAAATTATATGTAAATGAAAATAAATTTGCAACACTGCCAGTGCAAATCAAAATGCAAATGCTAATGAAAATGGAAATGAAAATGGCTTGTCGTTACTCGAACTGTTTTTCTCTCTCTCTCTCTCTTCTATTTGCCAACAAATTGACAATTGACAAATGAAAAATGGCGGCTAAAGGCTTTTTATGCTTGTGCAAATTTCACATTTACAGTTATTGCTAATTGGAGGCTCATGCGGCCGCAGCAGCCACTGATTCCCTCTCAACAACCCGTCCCCTTTCCGCCATGTAAATAATGGCCGTTAATGTTATTGGCAATGGCCATTTAATGTTTAATTTTTGCCAGTGCGTTTTATGCTGCCAGCCAGCCTGTATGTATGTGTGTGTTTGTGTGTTTGCTCACTCTTTAAAATGCTTTCGATAAATAAATTATTATAAAATGTATTTTACAGATTTAACATATTTCTGTAATTAATTTTAAAAATTATTCCAAATGCAAATAGCAAGTCGAAAAGCAGCCGCAGTTCAAACATGAGCAAAAACACAAATTCAATTGGATATTTGTAGATGCAACGTTGAGCAATCAGTGTGCACTGTCGACCGTTATGAATGCTGCATTCAATTGCCTCACTGACTTGTGGCAACAAAATTAATCAACATTTGGACAAAACACAAAAACAATCTGTCAACCAAAAGTCCTGAAAACTGCACTTTTTTTACTGCCAATTTTATGGGTTCAATGTGTTATTCAATCAGTTATTGAAAGTGAATATTAATTTGGAGAATGTATTGATTGAATTTCACAAGAAACATTATCAATCTAATCTGAATCGATTATTATTTCGTTAAGTTAATATTGTTA
Source organism: Drosophila kuntzei (assembly GCA_035042165.1). NCBI lineage: Eukaryota > Metazoa > Arthropoda > Insecta > Diptera > Drosophilidae > Drosophila > Drosophila kuntzei. The sequence continues at coordinate 2,114,316 of JAWNLU010001684.1, read as the reverse complement.
AAGTTGTAGGAAGATAAGTTATGAATCTTTTAATTAATTTAACCGATAAATTCATAAGGCTGATGTATCTATAAATAGTAGAGATATAAATATCCATTAAAGATACAAACATATATTCATGACAAAAAAGGTTTCCCCAATTTTATGAAAATTGTATTGATTAACACAGATCACTGTTATTGAATTTATATATACACCCATTTTTTCTGAAATTGCTTTATTATAATCCCACAGAGGATATTGTCATATTTCTGCTTTGAAATACTCGAACAATTGTCTGCGAAATATTTACTATTCATGCTTAATACTCAAACCGCTCTTTGCTACTTGGCCCCAATTAGCTGACCAAGTTAATGGGTGCCGGTGCCTCATTAGCCATGCCAAGAAGCACTTGGCCAAGCCCCAGACGAGTTGCATGCCAAAGAGCCAAAGCTGACGAGGCTTTGGCGGCACTCGGGCCACAATGGGTTAATTTGCATACAGCATCCGCTACTGTTTTGGATAAAACGTGAGCGCCGTGTGGACTCCATTGAGTCCATTCATATTTGATGCGAACGGAAACGAAGTTCGCTGTACGGAGTATTGGTAATAATAAACACCATAAGTATTTCAAAATTTCGTAATAATGACGGGCAAATTGGGGAATTTCTCTTGTACATCACAACAAAAGTAAGTGTATTGTCGGCAAAAACTCATAAGATGCACGGGGCGTGTAGCTACAGAAATTTGTCATTTGGCCGGATGTGTTTTGTGTGTGCCGTGACAATGTCATGCCCACAGTTTTCGACTGACAGGTATTGCTGGTATTGCCAAAGGCCCAAAGGCAGAGAGCATTGTAGGAAATGTGCGGAAGCAGCAGTCTCATTTTCGATATCTATTGTTCTTTTTGGCCATTTGGGTTCTTTTTTATTTTTACTGGCCATTGTGAGCGGGGAGGAAAAGGTGTACAAACATTTGACGTGTGTTTTGACGCGAGACAAGACTTCTTATACAAGTATAAGAAGCTGGCTATCCGAGATCTACACTAATTGTTTGATGCTTGGCCTATGTAAACACAATTGAAGTTGCCTTTTGTGGGAGTTGATAGAGTATAGATAGTCGAGAAATTGGAACGAATGCCAGATCATGTTTACCTAATGCGACATTGTTATTTCTGTTCGCTTATATTTTTCCTATTTATTTGAAATTCTGCTGCGTCTTACAATGCAACAACTGTGCAAATAGCAGGCGACAACGTTGACAACAACAATTATAAAAACAACAACAACATTAACAACGACAACACCAAAAGCTGTTTGGAAAGTTAGAAACATGACGGAACTCTAGTCATTATCGAATCGCTAGTGATACGAGAGCAAGATCTGTTCCAAGTATGTCTTTTGGATGCCCTAGCATAGGGTATATCGATAATATGAAAAATCAGTTTGGAAATTGGAATAATTGGAATTGGAATAATAACTATAATTCGTGTTAGTTTAGCTAAGAGTATCTTGAGGATATCAAAAAATTCTTATCAATAGAGTGTAATCAGGATAGGGTATACGATTAGCTGCTTCAGTATGCTTGATCTCAACTCGAGGTGTTCCTATTTCTATGCACTGTAAGACCTTCTATTTGCTTAGCTGAAGTACACAGATGTACATACATATTTTCATTTAGCACGCTTTAATAAAATATTTGAACAAGCCGCACAGTTGTTTTGGGGTAACAATAGATTCAATTTTAACATTATCACTCGACGTTGATAATGCTGCTAACGGCTTTTGTTTTAATTATACGCTTAGCCTAACCAAGAAAACCAATAACGACCCCAAATGACCTTCGTCGTTGTCGTATGCGATGCGTGTGAAAGTTGTTTCCCAAGTTGCTATTTTGCGAGTCCAAATCCACCATGAAAGTGCAGACAAATTGGCAACAACATTGTGTCCAACAGGACAACAAACAGATAACGCCTGGCTTGTTAGGGTCCTTTTTCCTCTCCTTCTCTTACTGCTGCTGCTATTGCAGTCACCACAAACAAAAGAAGAGCCCAGGTCAGGCAGTCTGATAGGTTTATAGGTTGATAGGCACGCTGGCTGGAAGGCAGGCAACAATCAACTACCGGGTAATTAGAGTTGAATGGATGAGTCGAAAAGTCGTGTAATGCGATTCGAATGGCACAGCGGGAGATACCGACAGGAGGTCATGTATTACATAAAGAAGATACATTGCATGCCCCATTAGACGGACACATTTGCCAAAAATAAAAATAAGAAAACACAATAACGAATTTATGAACCAAAGGGCATAACAATGACAAATTCGTTTTGGTTTTCTGTTTTCTTTGGCACATCATTTCCCTTCCCCTTCTCATGGCTGGCTAAATATTTATAAATTGTTCAGTTCTCTTTTTATTATTTCTTGTGACAGATATTGTTGGCGTGATTTGGGCAGCAGATGCAGCGCTGATCCTGCCTCATCCGTCCGACTTCTGATGTCCGGCCTGCGGCTATTTGCTGCTGCACTTGGCTTGGACAACTTGGCCGCTTGACATCTTGGGGAATGCCTCAAATTGTGTTAGGGTTAGGCCTGCATTTAGGCTGCAGGCGCATTAACCTGACTCAAGTGCCGGCTTTGGCTTTTGGTGCTGCTCCAGCTCCAGCTCCTGCTCCTGCTCCTGATGCTGGTCACGCTTATTATGGCCCCGGGCAGCGTTCCTTTTGCCGGCGCTACTCGCTGTTTGTCCAAATGCTTGACTGATACTGCTGCTGCTGCTGTTGCAACGTCTCGTAGGCATCCTTCCTTCTGGCTGCTAAACAGCAGCACAATATCCGTCGTACGTTGTGCAAACAGAGCCAGGAGCTGCGTCCTGCCAATGTTACTACACTCACTGTCACCGTGACTGTTACCGTTCCCGCTACCATCTTTGTGCTGATGATGTTTGCTTAGCTGTCTTTGCATCTTTTTGCAGGACGCAGTCAGCTCTAAACGGAAATGATGGCGGCTGCAGAGCGGTCGCTGTTTCTCTTGCTGTTGCAGAAAGCTGTGTTTGCCCCGCCGCACCTTTGCCGCGCCCCGTCAGACAATGCAGGACAATGAAATGAATTTTTAAGAATGCCCTGCCCTACATGCGTCGACAACGACCGAGGCAGCGGCAATGGCAGCCACTTCAAAGTCATTCGCTTCTCAGCATCTTGAGGCCGTGAACAGCAACGAGAACTGCAGTTGCTTTGATATGCAGTTTTCCACTCGGTTTTCCATCCTAGACTAGGCAGACAAGGACAGAGACAAAGCTATAGAAAGAGAGAGAGAAAGAGAGAGAGAACAAACTGAATGTGGACTGTCACAGGCTGCGTTTTGTTTGCCGAAGCATGCAGGTGCACTTGCCTCGTTGCCGCGTTGCATCAATTTGCATTCGCCCCAGCCTGTATGTGTGTGTGTGTGTGTGTGTGTGTGTGTGTGTGTGTGAAGTGTGTGTGCATGCTGGCAGTTGCTGTTACTGCTATTTACCAACCGTTTCGTGTGTGCATGTCAAATTCAAGCGTTTGCATACTTTGCAAGATTGTCAGGCACAATTAACCAACATCAGCAACAGCAACAGCAGCAGCATCATCAACGATGACACAAAATTATAATTTGCTGCGATAATGGGTCGCTTCTCAAGGGGCGTGGCATGGACACAAAATGCGGCAAATGCACTTCAAATTGATTGCTAAACAAGCAGTAGAGAAAGCATTTCTGTGCTCTTACTTTACCAAATTCGTAAAAGATACGAAAATAGAAAATCAAACAATTTCACTTTATGAAGAACAAGTACCAAGCAAATAAAGAGCAAATTTATTTTGCATTTATCCGTTTTCAATAAATATATTTTCATCATTTTACTTTTTTTAAATAAAAATAAAATCTTACGAATTTGAGTTTGAAAAATAATTGGGTTCGATCCCTAATTATTTTTAATTCTAATTATAATCAGGGATTAAAAACATAACCGAAACCGTAACCTTTTACCGGTAAAAACCGATTGAAATTTGTAACCGTAACTGAAACCGTAACCGAAAAAATTGTTTCCCGCTGTACAGAAACCCACAAACCGAAACTTTTGAAACCGAAATAACCGTTTAGTTATCGATTAATTTATAAGGGCTAATTTCGGTTCTGGCTGTCGCAGCTACTGAGCAACTTTGAACTGCCATAACTTTGTCAAAACTCAATCCATTTCCATGCGCAATGTAAATTTGAACATGATTTTACCTCTAAACTCATTCTGCATTAAAATTTCGTTCATTTTGAAAATTCAAAATTTTCGAAATTTTTCGAAAAATGATAAGGGGTAACACTGTAAAATTTCTAAAAAATTCAAAATTTTCGAAATTTCAAAATGAAAAAAATTTAAATGCAGAACGAATTTGGAGGTAAAATCATGCTCAAATTTACATGGCTCATGATAATTGATCGAGCTTTGACCAAATTATGGCAGTTCGAAGTTATTAAAAATCAGTAAAATCAAAATAATCGAAATTTTCATTCCATTCCAGTAACCATATAACATTATTATCCAGGCTAAAAAGAGCATTTAGTCTTTTTTATGTAAAAGCTTTTATGATTAAAGCTTCTTATTTTGGTCAACCGAAAACCTTAATTTCTTTTTTTTATGTGAACCGAAATCATACCGGTCTTTTTAAACCGAAACTTTCATAAAACCGATAACCGTTACGAAACCGATACTCCAAGATTTTGCATAACCGATAACCGAAAATCTTAATTCGAGCAAAACCGAAACCGTAACTGAAACCGATATTCGTTTCGGTTTTGGTCCCTGATTATAATGTATCAAAATTATTTTAAAAATAAATATGTATTGAATTAAAATAACATTTTATTAATGCATTATTTAATTAGAATATATAATTGGCTTAAAACCAATTATCACAGAAAATCCACAAAAATTGAAATACCTAATCGAATTATCTATTTAAAATATTTTCGACTTCCTTTTTTTTTCCCCAATATCCAAAATGTCTAAGTTTTATTAGAATTTTATTTTCAATCACAATTATTATTTTGGTATATAAGTATGTACATTGTACATGCTTTGAACTCAATTCTCTCCAGCAATTATTCAACGGCCGCTCAGATTGTATGACTCATTCAGTTGGATATTACTAATTTGCTAACAGATAATCTGCACTTTGTGCCAAATTGCCAAGAGGCCAAAGAACCCGATTCCAAAAAGTTGGCTGATAATTGAGTTTCATTTGGCAAATGATGCAATTGAATGCATGATTTTATTATCTCTTTTTTTCGTTTTTGCGACACTTGCACGCTAATTAATCCTTACGCCTGCAAAGACAAACACGTCCACAAACAGTGAGTGAAAGAGAAGAGACAAGGCGAGAGACAGAGTGAGAGACACGCTCAGTTATATTAAACGACTGCGAAGTCAAATATGCACAAATATAAAAAGCAGGCAAGTGCAAAATGAAGGACTATGAGATACCTCAAACCAAAGGTAAATAAATTAAAATGTAAATTTTTAATAATAATAAAAAAATCAACAATATTTAAAGCTTATTTTCCACGAAATCCAAATAGTGATGAAAGTTTTTACAAATTTTAAGACTATATTAAACATTGTTAATTAGTTTTAAAAGTTCGATTTCTAGTTTAAAAAATAACAGGGTTCGAATCCCACACTGCAGCGAAAAAATCTGTAATATACCAGTCTTGTAAAAACCCTGATATGACATTGTAAAATGCTCATTATAATAATGTATCAAAAAAAGAAAAGAAAAGATCTTAAGCATTTTCTGATGCAATGTCAATCACTGTCAAAATATACCCATTAGCTGAAGAGTCGCTGATTTGCCTGGATTGCTTAGTCCCAACCTTCGGCTCTCTGCTGGCTCCTGGTTGAGGATGGGAATGGAAATGAGAGTGGGAGTGGGAATGGGAATGGAAGCTGACTGAGCGAGCGACTTGCTGTGTACATATTTGTGCAGTTATGTTCACATTTGTACTGATCATAATGTACACACATACATACATACACACTCATACGCCCGCTAAATGTACTCATACTCGCACTCGTATTCGTACTCGTACTCGTATGTATGTATATAGATTTCAGTCAAACACTCGAGCAAGCACAGACAAATTCTATTTGCAAACATTTCACTTGATTTGCAAGCGAGTAGCAGAGGCTGCTGCATAGTCGTCGTCACAGCCCAGGGAGAGTCGAGTCGAGTCGAGTCGAGTCCTGTCTCTGTCTCTCTGTCTGTGTTTTCTGTCTCACCCACACATCCACTCGCTTTCTCTCTCTCTCTCTCACTTTGAGTATGTGTGTGTGAGTTTCCTGTCTCTATCCGTGTGTTTGTGTGTGCATGTTTTATCCAACGTATTTTTTAACATTGGCCCACCCAACTGCGGCGTTGACATTCGTGTAGGAGACACCGACTGTCGACTGTCGACTGCGACTGCGACTGTCGACTGCTGTTGGGTGTCAAGGACGAAGCAGGAGCTGGAGCCAAAAGCGGCTGCGGCTGTGGCAGCCATGATGAGTACGATGAGCGCCAAAGTTGCACTCGACAAATCGAAATTGTGTGCTCTGGAAAAATATTGGCACAAGAAATCATTCCTTCCTGTTGTTGGTGTCGTGCCTGTCCCATCTCCCTCTCCCTCTCCCTTTCACTTCCCCTTGCCTTCTCAACGACTTCTGCTTGCTGTTGTTGTTGTTGGCATCGTTGTCGGCACTTTGCTGTTGACATGATTGGGTGGGCTTTCATTTGCCAACTTGTCGCAAAATGTTTTAATATTTTCAAGTTGCATTTAATCCCCGGCCGAGCGTTCAGCCACGTGAATCGTGTAAACAGAAGCACGCGCTGGAGTTTTTTTATCGTACGCCTGCAACTTGTTATCCCTCTATGCATGTCCATGTCCATGGGATCTAGAGGAACTGCAATTGCCAAACGAAACCTAATGTGAAATTAAAACTTTGTGCCCTTGTGCTGTAAAAACAACAACGAAACAACGAAACAACGACACGCGGACGCTCTCAAATCTGGCGAGGATTGAATGAGTCTGCGAGTGGAATGGTGACTTGGTGGGTTGGTTGGGTGGTTGGGTGCTTCATGTTTGAATTGTTCTGGTTGGGTAAACGTGGCCCTATCTCCTCCCCTCGTTGGGCAATGTCTTTTCTGCTGTTTGTACGCTCATTTGTTTGTATGTTTGGACTTTCTCCTGTTTCGTTTGCATTTGCAAATATTCCTGCCAACTGGAGCTGGAGACTTGAAACTGGCTCTTTTGCAGATCACGTTGTTGTTGTTACTCAGCCATTTTTGCACAATTTGCAGTGCCTGATGCGGCACTAAGGTCGACAACTGTTGTAGTTGCCGTTGTAGTTGCCGTTGTAGTTGCCGTTGCCGTTGCTGTTTGGGGCGTGTCTGGTTAGTCGAATCGAACAAATATGTTTACATTTAGCACATGTGCAATTATTTGATTAAAACTGTTAAAAGCACACAAAATCAGGCAAAAGTTTACCAACACCCAGCGAGAAAGAGAAAGAGACTCTATAGCCAGTTACCCAGGCGCGCAAATGGAGCAGCTCCAGAGGAGCTCCTCGTCGCAGATTGTGATGTAAACTGGGCGTGCAAACAGACACAGAGACAGAGACACTGGCAAAGCGACCGACTATGAGAGATGCAGACCCAAACAGAGCCAAGGAGGGATGGGAACTGAGATACACAGATAGCCGAGATACAGATAGAGACAGAGATAGTGATTGTGATAGAGATAGAAATATAAATAGAGACAAGGCAACAACGAAGCTCGGCAGATAACCTAATGCGAAATGAAAACAAATTAAAATCAAACTTTCGAATTACTTCGAGTCTCGCATTTCAATGTAAATTTAAGCGACAACAAAGGGGCAGGCAACCAGTTGAGTTGAGGAGGAGACACTAGAGACACCAGAGAGACGAGAAACATTGCCCAATACTCGTAAAGCAGTTGCATAAATTAAAACATTGGCAACATCCAAATATTCCAACTAACAGCAACTTCAGCTCCAACAATTGACAACAACTGCAGTTAACAAATAAAATATTTATGCATTTTTGCGAAACCTACATGTGATTGCCATCTAAAATATTAACAATTGCATAAATATAAACATTGTTCACATAACAATGAAATAAGCCTTGCAATATTTAAATACAATTTCAATAAAAAAAAATATTTAAAAACTTTTTTCAATATTTGTAACAAAAAAATATTTATTTTCTGTATTATTACTATAAATTGGAACAGAAATCCTTGAATACAGAATACTTTGTATACAAATTTAAGATTTTTATATTGATTTTATATTGAAGATTTTTGTTGACTTATTGTTTTTAATGAGGTATATTTAATTTTTGAAGAGTTTTATATACATTTAATTCATTTTATTAAATTTACGTTTTTTATACAATTCTAAAAAAATATACAAATGTGCTATGCACATAAACTTTTATTTAGAAAGATGGTATTGTTAACAATTTTAATCGATTACTCGTTATTATCCACATACTTATTAAATGAAAAAATAAATAAAGTCTCCTCCGACTAACATTTAGTTGATCAAATGTCTTTCTAAAACACTTTAATAAAAGACATTATTTTGAATTTTTTCGTTACCTAAACAAAGAGAAAAACTATTTACAAACATGAATTTCATAAAGGAAATTGTATCTACAATATAAAATAAAGAAATTATGCAGTCTTGCCGTTGCTTGAAATGAAACAAACGTCGACTTTATTTGACCATTTTAAACAGGCTAACTGATAGTCAAGCAGCTCAAACAAGAGCATTATTAAGAGCATAGAAGATTTAACTGCATTTGAGATGAATTTTATCTTCGTCCAAAAAAAAAATGTAATACGAGTACACAATTGTCATAAGCATTTGACTTTCATTTAATTTTCACCTTACGCATTATTGTTTTTATGTCTAGGAATTACCAATATATATGAGTATTGCTGCTAACTCTATGAAATTCCAATTCGGATATAAACAAATCCATTTCTTATATAATATAAAATGTTAATTTGTTCGTAAAATTTAATTTATTAACGTCTCACATTCAGTGCATTGGCAAAGAGCTTTTGAACAGTTTGCGCTTGATTAAGGACTGCCATTGTTGTTATTGTTGTTATAGCTGTTGATGTTGTTGCTGCTGTTGTTATTCTACCTTATGCTTATTATTACCAGCCCTTGGTTTAGTGCACTTTGACATTTTCATGTTACAAAGCAATTTGTTGTAGTGCCTGTAGTTGTTATTGTTATTTACAGTGGTTGTTGCCCGCTTTGTGAACCACACGCGTCACCTCAATGAACACTAAGTGGCATGGCATGGGCCGAACCACCCAACCACCCCCATGAGCATAAGAGTATATGCCCCATTCTGTGCTCTGTTTAATTTTCGCATTTTCCGTTGCGCGTTTTCATCTTTGATTGACATACAAACAATTTAGCTGAATGGCACTTGAAGCAGCAAAGAACCGCAACAATAAACGGAGGCATCCACCCCCTAACCGCAATAATATTTTAGATATTTTGTATTTATGGCAAAGTTTACCTCCCTCCCGCTCAGTCACTACTCCAGCTTCAGTCTCGGGTCTTGATGTAGTGCCCACTAGAGATATTCGACCGCTGCTGGTGACAACTGCAAAAACTGTTTGCCCAAGTGCTAAATGGAAACTTCCTGCAGCAAATTAACAGCGAACACTGTGGCTGATGTTCATGTTGATGAGGATGATGATGAGAACGAGAATGAAGATGAATAAGAAGATGATGGCGACCACCAGCGTTGATTTTCTCCCTCTCCTACTAATTTTCCTCTTTTCTTTTTTGCATCTCGCGGCCGAATCAATCAACTCAAGTGTCAGTACGAGTGTGTGTGTGAGAGTGTGTGTGTGTGTGTGTGTGTGGTCCACTATCAAAGAGCGAGACCGCCGCCCAAATGCATTTTGTGTAAGTGGCCGTGTCTATGCCGAGGTCGCCGTCGTCGTCGTTGCTCCGCGTACACAGGTGAAATTTCCCACTTCGATGGCTAAAAACAACATTTGAATGCGACATTCGAAGACGTCGACGATGATTTTAGACGGATGTCGGCTCTCCTGAATGTGTGTGTGTGTGTGTTTGTGTGTGTAAACAGCAAAACCTCGACTCGAATCGGATCGAATCGTGATTTACCTTTACCTTTAGCTTTACCTGCCCATCCTCTCTAGCTGACCAACGAATCGGCAACGTCATATCGAATATGCATATGTGTTTGTACTGAAATCGTCGGTGTCTTTTGCCTTTTGCCTTAGACTTGCCGCTCTGTCAATATTTTGCTTATGTTCCAAGTCCGGTCAACACGATGACGACTCCCATTACCTGTACAATGCCAAAAAAATAAAAATAAAATAAAAAAAAAACCAAAAACCCCTTAAGCCGACCCAACGCTGTGGTAGGTGCTCTCAAGTGCCAACTCTGGGAGACAGTTTTCCCATCGAGTGACTCGCCGGTCAACAGCTTTGAAGTGCAGCGACATTCAAAAAGTTTTTTCCTCCTCGATGTACTCCTATATGACAGGGTCATCATCATCTCTCTGTCTCTCTCATCAGAAGCTAATTAACAGTAAATGTTCTCCAATTAGAAAGTGCGCCCCAAATTTCAGAGTTTTCCCCTTTAACTTCAAGTGGAAATTGATAGTTTAATGATACTAACTACGATACTCGAGTGTCACCTTATAGTATGTTTAATTGAAGTTTCCTTTCTAGAACTTTTCGAGTGATTTTATCTCGAGTGCGATGAAAACTATATAAAATTTAATGACTCAATTTTTTGATTGACCGAATTACGATTTAAAAATTAGTTAATAGCATATTATAAGTGCATGTCAGTCAAGTATACAAAATTTAGATAAGCTAATAACAATTTTATTGATTAAGTATTATTTTTTGAAGACGAATTACACTGATTAAATTCAACAATTATCAATTTTTACTCAATAATATATGTAAGTCTGTTAATTAAAATTCTGTTGATTAAAATTCACCTTACTCTATTCTAATCTCTAATTTTGATGATTTAAAAGTTATTAAGTAACTTCAACTTATTATTCTATTACTATAAACTCGTAGTCGTAGAAAAGAAGACTCAAATTACGTTACATATTAGGTCGGAAAACCCCTTGAATAAAAGTACATAAGTATATATTTTTTTCTTGAGACATATTTATTACACTTCAAAATATTTAAAGTTGTCTGGAATTAAAAGCTTGTTCATTATTTATGATTTACAAACAAAGCTAATTTGCCTATATTAAAACCATATCTTTTTTTGATTAATTTGCTGATCTCACATGGCAGCTAGTCAATATTAAATTATTATTGCTTCTCTAATAATAACATTTTACTGTTTAATATGATTGCTAAGTGACAATGGATAATTTTTTAAGAAAACTTTCCTAAAACATAAAATAATAATATTGTTTAATTAGAAGTTAATGTAAGAAATTATAGATTTTGAGTTCGCTAATGAATTGAACTTCCATTATGAGGCAAGAAATTCCTGTGCTTATTGCTAATTACAAATCGCATGCTTAGCCGCAGAAATAACTAAGTAGATAAATTAGTTAAATTGATTACGTGGCCAGTGTGATTAACACCTTGCGAATCGCACACACACATTTTAAGTTGAAGGCAGCTGCCCAGAAATTAGCAGAAAAAAAATCAGCGAACTGAGAAAGTGCGAGAGGTTTTCTTTCAGCTGCCTCTCAATTTCTTCATCTCTACAAATACATCTACACATCTACAGTTGTGTGTGTACGCATTTGCATTTGTATCAGATTATGAGCCACAAACATTTTCGGCCATGTTTGTTTACTTAGCTCCGCCTCGTCGGCTTCACAGTATGCGTGTATCTCTCTCTGTGTGTGTGTGTGTGTCTGTCGCTCTGCCTGTGTGTGTGTGTGTGTGAGTGAGCGGCTGTGCCCGCATATATATCTCTTTGCCTCTACGTATGTGTGTATGTTTGCATCTGAGTCGCATCAAAAGTCGCTCTTGCGCATGTCTTTTGCGCAGGCTGTTCGAAAAGTTTGCACGCCACTCAATTAATGAAAGTCTAAACTTATCAAGCGGCCCTCTCGTTCGCCATTTTCAAAGTGGCCAACTGAACAAAAATCAATTTCTACAGCCAACAAAAAATGAAAAGAAAGTAGATGTAAACTGAACCGATTTGCAGATGAATTATGAAGGCTATAAACAATTTGAAAAGGAAACCAAAAGTGCAAATATTGTTGCCAATTATTGAATTGCAGTTACAGACACTTTTTATTAAATTTGCAAATAAAAAAATCAACAATACGATTATAAATAGATGAAATCATATCGTAATAATTTTATTTAAATGGGGAAAATTTAAATTATGGGAAATACAAATAGATTTAACCAAGGCTGCAATCCGGTTGTGAACCAAACCTCGAATAACCGTTTCGATTCGGAATTTTAGGCAAGCCGAACCGGACCATGAACCTAAGCTTCGAAATTACGAACCCCGCGAACACAAAACTGAAACAAACCACTTTCTTAACCAAAAAAAAATAATTTGATCAATTTTATGCTTTTCTAATATAGCAAATCTGTTTGAAACTTGGAATAAATATTATAAAGAATTAAGTCATATTTAACTCCTTAATCTAATTTAGATTATTATTATAAATTTCGAATATTTTTAATACAAAAAATTAAATTGTTTTAAAAAATCAAGTAAAAATTATAGCAAACATTGTAATGAAAATACTATGCTGTACTTAATGGAACCAAAACTTGGGTTTCCGCTGTATATAAACCGGATCGGAAACCAATCCTAACTCTTGCTCTATGGGTCGAACCACTGAACCGAACCTCTAACACAATTTTTTTGGGTCTTGAATATAACCATATATTCGTTGTTTAATTGCAATTTAGGGAAAATAGAATTAGAAATATGTATGTTCTCTATAAGGCTGCCACTTAATCTGATTGCGGCATGTTCTCGTTCATGCAACTTAAAGCAAACCAGCTGCAACTTAAAGCAAAGAGAAGTATCTTTCTCTGTCTCTCTGTCAGGATCTAAGGGATGTCGGGGATGTAGGGGATGAAGGGGATGAAGGTGGTTGTCTAAGGGGTTGGAGGCGCCTGCACCAGGATCCTAATTACATTTTACTAGATAAATTGTAAACTTTTTCTGTGCGCGTTGCTGCCGTTGCAGCAGCAGCAGCAGCTTCTTCCAACAGTTATATTTTGTTTGAGTTCTTTACGCCGTCGTCGCTGTCGCTGTCGCGGTCGACGCTGACGTCGGCGTCGTCGCTGACAGCGTCTTCGTCTTTTACGCTGCTGAGCAAACAAACGCACAGCTGGCGCAGGGAATGGAAATAGGGGGCAGGTTGACAGCCTTCCTTAGTGTATCTTCTATCCGAGGCACCCTGTATGCCATGCCACGTCGTACGTGCAACGTTTGTAAGCATATTTCCGGCAACGGATGTCTGCAGCAGCAACGGCAGCGGCGGTGGCAGCGGCAAATGTTGGCTCCGGCCAAACGAGCTACAGTCAGAGCTGGTCGCCTTCCCCCCTTGTCCTGCTCCTGGCCCGGATCGTTCTCAGTCAGATACGAGTAGAAAGTCAGTCAGTGCCGGTTACACATTTTCAAAAGTGCTTAGCGCTGCTACAGCTCACTGCCATTAGTTGCCGTCACGAGGGGAATTGAAGAGGGGCAGAGGGGTGGGAGATGGAGAGGGGGATGTTGAAGGGTTGTGGGTGGGTGAGGGGGAGTTTCTGGGCGTCCTGTTCCTGGCCAGCTCCAGTGCCTGGCGCTATGTGTTGCACTTCAAGTTGCCGTGCGTGTGTAACTCTGTGTATGTGTGAGTGTGTGTGTGTATCTGTGTGTGTGTGTGTGTGTGTAGTTTTGTGCAAATATTTGCATCTGGAATATTTGCGCGCTCCATCATAATTCAAACACAGATGCGCTGTTTGTAGAAGAGCAATCATTTTGACATGCAACTCGCTTCAAAACCGAATTAAGTGGCATTCAGTGTCAGCCAGGAGCAAAGCGAGAACTCCAACTCGACCGTGTGCGGCATGCCCCCAAACCTAACCCCAAAGCTGCCCATTGCCACTAAGGGCTCGATTGGCATTGATTGACGAACACGCAATTAAAAAATTAAATTCCATTATGATATGCTAATGTCGATAAGAAAAACTCAGAAATTATTAGAGAGCACCAAATAATACAGATTCTGAATAGTTTCTAACAAGATATACATTCGGTTCTAATTTGAATTAATATTGTGGACACCACTCACCTCTGAATCCAATTGGAAAAATAATAATACACAGCAAGCTTTTGTCAGTGCTTTTAGTCAAGACACAACTCAATTATGTAAGCTTTCATTTCTGCTTGCTGACATTACATAATCGGTTATGGTTTGCGTCTCTGCTAATCCGCTTATCCGCTAACAGTCTGTTAGTCTTCTGTTAACACATTTTTTTTCGAAGAGCGCGCGATTCAAACTTTTGCTAATTTAGCACTAATTTTGAAATAAAATTTTTTAATTCGAAACGTTTTCGTTAAATTTACTTAATTTTGTACTTTTGGTCAGGCGCTGCCAGACGGTTATTTTTTGCTAAGTGGTAGCTCGGTTAAAAAAGACGTCGCGTCGGATTTTCTCGTTACTTTTTTAGTTGACTACTTAAAAAATACAACTTTCCAAGTGGCAACATAAAACACAAAACAATAAAAAAAAATTGAACAGCTGATGCAACTGTATGTAATGACAAAGACATGCCAACCTGTTTTTTGTGGGTATATTTGAGTAACGCACACGTGGTCACACTGCAAACAGAACACCTTGCTGGGGCAAAACTAACGTAAATTACACAATATCTGTGATATTTTAAAATAAATCAATGAACCACGAATGTTTAAGTAACCGAATTAACTGATAAACACGAAATGTTGAAACTTAATAGTATATTTCAACTGGGCAGCACTCTGCGGCACCGACAATTTTACACCGGCATTACGCGATTCAAGCGGCGAAAAACTGCGGAAGAGAAGGTGAGACCAAGAATAATATTTACAAGGTTACGCCAAGCAAAGCATCAAACCATGCAGCACTGACGTCACATAATGTTATTTACATTACATATCTGAAAGCTTTAACATTTTTATACAATGCATTATTGCAATGACGTCACATGCTTACTGCATGAAATATAATTCATGATGCTTCGCTTGTAGTTATTGTAGTTGAAAGAAACACACTGACTAATTAAGTAGAAATCCCCTAGAATTATAGAGTACTCGCCCAAGAAGCTCCAACCAAACAATGTAGCGCCCGCGAACAGCGCCATAGAAATTTGGCGGTACATGAGCGTTTCCCAGCTGGCGAAGACGTTGCAACGACCTTTGGGTAAGTTGAGAGAGTAAAAAGTAAAAGTAAATCTTAATATGACTCTCTGCTAGATGATGTGCAGGAGGCAATGCTCTATGTGCGCGGAGCTGACAACATTGAGGCAGCTGCCAAATTGGAAGATCTTAAGATCATTCAGGAAATTGCTAAGAAACTTGGCGTAAAAACCCGAGTTATCGCCGCGCCTCAAGTAACTGCCGAGGATGAGCACAAGGAGCGTGATGTGTCCCCCAGACCGCCGGCACCGGCGGAGCTACTCAAGCAACGTCCGCCTGTGGTGACTGTGATGGGCCATGTGGATCATGGCAAGACAACGCTGCTGGATTCTCTGCGTGGCGCCGATGTGGCAGCTGGAGAGGCTGGTGGCATTACCCAGCATATTGGCGCCTTCACAGTTACCTTGGAGAGCGGTGAAAGAGTTACCTTCTTGGATACGCCGGGTCATGCGGCATTCAGTGCAATGCGAGCGAGAGGAGCCGTTGCAACAGATATAATTGTTCTTGTTGTGGCTGCCGAGGATGGCGTCATGGCCCAAACTCGCGAGGTCATTCAACTGGCTAAAGAGGCACAGGTGCCCATAATCGTAGCGCTGAACAAGATTGACAAACCCGAGGCGAATATTGTAAGCCACTTAATGTTGTACAAAATATTCACTAATGTGTTCCATATTTCAGGAGAAAAGCAAGCAGGAATTGGCACAAATGGGACTGGCGCTGGAAGAACACGGTGGTGATGTTCAAGTCATACCAATTTCAGCGCTCAAAGGTACCAATTTACAGCTGCTGGCTGAAGCCGTCAGCACTCAGGCTACTTTAATGGGCCTTAAAGCAGATCCCACAGGACTTGTGGAGGGCATTGTCGTTGAGTCCAAGACAGATCCAAGACGCGGCAAACTATCCACAGCTATTGTCTCGCGCGGCACATTGCGCAAGGGATCTGTCTTGCTGAGTGGCCTGACACATGCCAAGGTGCGTGGACTCTTTGATCACAATGGTCAACCAATGACAGAGGCACCTCCAGGCACGCCCGTGGAAATACTCGGCTGGCGAGAGCTGCCACTTGCCGGTGAGTTGATACTGGAGGTGGAATCGGAGGTGAGCAGTGCTTTAAATCATGGAACTTCATTTATTTATAAATATTTTTATTATTACAGAGAAAGGCACATGCTGTTCTGAAGTATCGTGAACATCAAGCCCAGCAGGAGAAGATCGAATCGAGCAGCGATGAGATTCGCAAAAAAGAGGAGGAACATCAGGCCAAGTATCGAGCGGAGCGCGAGGCTCGCCGGCTGGCTGGACGGTTCAGGGTCCGAGGAGGTCAGAGGGTTAAACAGGTTGATCCGAATGATGGTTGTCCCCGCGTCAGTGTGATCGTCAAGGGCGATGTGCACGGATCTGTGGAGGCTTTACTGGACGTACTTGAAACTTACAATAGCAATGATCGCTGCCGCCTGGATATTGTGCATTATGGCGTTGGCAATGTCACAGAGGGTGATTTGGAGCTGGCCAAGGCCTTCGATGCCATCATCTATGCCTTTTCTGTAGAAATACCACAGCCCAAAGTGGCCAAGGATGTGAATGTGAAGAGTTTTAATGTCATATATCATCTGATTGATGATCTCAAAGAGCAGCTAAGCAGCAAACTGCCATCTGTGGAGGTCGAGGAGCAACTCGGCGAAGCCAATGTGTTGCAACAGTTCTTCATCAATGAGGGACGCAAAGAGATTCCTGTTGCAGGCTGCCGTTGCACCAAAGGTGTTCTCAAGAAGAGCCAAAGGTTCCGGCTTCTCAGGGACGGAGAGATTATCTACGATGGCGCCTTGGAGTCGATGCGACATTTGAAAAACGAGGTGGATTCCATTAAGAAAGATGTGGAATGTGGTTTACGGCTTAAAGACACGAAGGTGTTGCCACAAGCGGGCGACACATTACAATGCTATACAACGCACATGGAGACACAGCAAACGGATTGGGATCCTGGTTTCTAGTGACTGTTGCCGCTTAAGAGCTGACTTTCTATTGTTGCCGCTGCTTTTGTTATCAGCTTTACATACATATATCTATAGTTTTGTATTATATATTGTGTATATAAAACGAATCCCACTATCCGAGACTTCCTGTTGATCTTACTGCTGCTACTGCCACCCTTCACCCACATGCCTAGCGCTTAGGATAACGTCGCTGCCGCAGCGGAACTGTCACAGATAAGCCGTTAGCAACTGCTGCTGCGACAACCACGACGGCGACGCAGACTGCGACTGAGAGCGCCCCTGGCTGTCCATGTGCATGCCATGACGGAAGCTGCCTAAATGGGTCAAAGCAATGCTAATTGGAGTTCACCCACACCAAGGCAGAGGCTGAGAATCTAACCAGAACAGTCCAGACCAGAGCGTTTTCTTCTTGCTTTTCTGATAAACGATTTCCGTTGAGGGTGGCCAATTAGCGCTTAGTTCTACATTCATGAATGAATGCTTTTTATTTTAACCACATCGCATATTATACATATATTTAATATAATCTCCGTTTTGTATAAAATGTTTGCCTTGAATTTTGCTCGGCTTTTTTTCGCACTGCGGCATACTTACTCGAATTAGCTAACTGGCAGAAACTTTCCCTGGTGCCCGCGTGATAAAACCACATTTTATTTTTAGGCATTGGATAGCAAGCTTATATAACTCTGTCTGGCACGTAACATTGGTACAAAAGTCGAGCAAATATGTACTGATTGGTGGGAATCTAAAGTATCAAGGATTAGTATTCCTTTCCTGTGAAGCATATTGTAAAGTTTTAACTTTATACAGACTAAAACAAAGTTGTGTTAAGTCTGTCTCAGACATCTCCATATGATTATCCCAGATACCATTTATTTAAATTAAGTTATTCCAAACGCTCATCAGATGCCTCGTCTTGTCTATATCCTATAATAATAAGTCCCTAAGTTGTATAAGGAGCAATTTTGCATCATTATCATCATATTTCAGGGGTATAATACAGACAGCAAATATTTATCAAACAGATTTTAATGATTTATGCAAGGTATTTGTAGTATAATGCATCTGCTTATCAAGCTTCTCAATCAAAATTCAATAATTTGACCTCTCAAAGAATAATCTTATGTTAAGGAACGAGAGAATTAACATTTAATTTAAAACTTTAAATAAAACAAACGTAAAAAAATTTAAAATTTCATGAAACACACAAAAACTTTTGTTAAATTATATCGCATAAGTTTAAGTAAGTAAGTAAGTCATAGCTGAAATAATTTTTTTCAAGTTACATAGTTTTTGTGACAGTGTGCATGCAAGCACGCTTAAAAAAGCCTATACGTTAAGTTTGGCGTTCTGAATCGGAGTATGATAACAGTATCGCATGTCTTAGAACCCCAAAAATAAAACCAACGGAAACAGGGACTACTCGTGGAGATTATGATATATCAGTGGTTGAGATTCGAGTCACGGAAATTGAATAAAATTGGAATGCGGAAATATTCAGCAGATGAAATGACCAAAATGTTCAAAACTGAGTAATTTATGAATGGACTCGTACAATTAATAGTAACAGATACAATGTATTTCGATATGTCCGGGCAATGTCGCTGATGAAATTGTTGAATGAATTTGCCAGACTGCACTTGCAACTGCAACATCCCACAGCATTTAATAGAGATACAGATACAGATGCATATCATGTGTCCTGTCCTGTGTCTAAATTTGTCTGGCTTGTTAAAAAATGAAAATCAAAGTAAACATTCACATGTGTTGGCAGCAATTAAACTGAAATAGCCGTTGTTCACACAAATAAATGTAGATGTGTTTATTATGGATAAGGATCGACAAAGGACCCTCGGTTCTATAATGTTGTCGACATGTGTTCATCAGTATCCCCTCATTAGGGTCGTTAAATGATCTTGACTGCAACTTTAATTTCAATTTCAACATGTGAGCGACTGTGAGCCCTCAACTGTCAGATATTTTCAACACCCCTCATATATCGCGATCTTTACACGCGCGCAACGCATGAAGATCACTTGCAAAGTTGCAGAGAAAGACAAAGAGAGAGAGACAGAGAAAGAGAAAGAGAGGGAGAGAACCAGTTGGAGATAGAGAGTGAAACCCTGTTTACAAGAAGCGCATCGAAGTCAGTCTTCTGTGTGGGCTGTGAGAAGCCGGTTGAAAAGGATCAATCGCATCGACAGTGATCGCGGCTGTTTGAATATATTGAAAATTACTTGTATTTTTTAATGTTTAATATTCAAAGAGTAACTGCCTAAACCCTTTATCCATCTGGGGGCTGATTAGAAAGAGAACACACAAAAGGCAAACGGAAGCACAAAGTCACTATCGCTACAAAATGTTTTGACGCCGACAGCGATCGTCGACAGCGACAGCGGCAGAGGCAGAGGCAGAAACGAGGCCTTGTGGTACTGGAGCAGAATTAGAGCGATCGTGTCTCGTACAGATCAGTTGCTGGTGTGCGCTCTAACCCTGCGGGTGTGTTGTGATCGTGATGTGATCGTGTAGCGAGAAGGATATCGAGGACCCCGACAAAGTGAAGTGAAGTGAAGTGAATTATCCTCCTCCTCTTCCTCCCCCTTAAACGTATCCTTGTTGGCAATGCGCAAGCGCAAGTGCATACAAATGTTCGATTTCATTGTGATAACTGTGCAAAATAATTAAAACTCAAGTGAGATACATTTCAAGTGGCATTTGGCGTTGGCGTTGGCGTTCAAAGTGAACTTCCACATAAACATATATATATATATAGTATACGCATTTGTGTTATTTGTCCAAGAAATTCGACAAGTGGAGCGCCAAACGCTGTCGATTAATACAAATCAGCAGCGAAATGGATTTATCGAGGCGGTTGCGGTAAGCATCTGACAAATATGTATCCCACAGATACAATTGACAGCCAGCAGCACCATGAGCACCACCATCGTGTTTGTCATGAAATTGATTCCTTTTGTGTTGCCCACAAATTACAGTGTGAATGTGAATTTTAATTTCATTTGAACTACATGTGCAAACACTTGACTTGACTTGGCTCCTGCTTGGCTGGTTGGCTGACTGCATCCTCTGATTGTCCTGCTACTCACATATGTGTGTATGTGTCTCTATCTCTCTCTCTCTCTCACTCTCTCTCTCTCTGTGTATGTGTGTGTGTGTGAGGGAGTGTGTCCTGTGTACGTGCTGACTGAGCAACAGGCGCTTCGTTATTGACACTGCGCGAATGCTATTATCCTGGCCAACATTTTGTTTGCATGCCAAATTACATTGCCCACTTAATTGAAGTTTGTTAATGAAAATTGCAACATTTTTCCAACAATTTTCAAAGCATCCTGTTTGCCCTGATTGCTTGCTGTCATTTTCAGACCAGCGCCAGCTATTAAGCAAATGCTTGTTATCAAATTACAAATTGTTCGTTGAAAATAACAAGTTTGAAAAGTTATTTTATAGAATAATTAGATGACAAATCATTTTAGGAGAATTTCTTCATAGTCTCTGGTTTTTTTTATTTCTACAATTTCCGAGAAATTGCTGCAATGTAAAAAATTATACGATCCATAAAAGAAGAGCACACTTTTTTGTTAGCAACTCAGCAACAATATTTTTAAAATTACTTCACAGTTTTCTATGCGAGAGCTATAATTGAAGTCAAGGATTCCACCTAACTAATATTAAAGGAATTTTTTCATTTTAAAATATTGCATATTGGGAATGTCGATAAAAGTTCTTTTGACCCATATTGAAATTTCCGGTTAAAAAATGTACTCCCCTGTCCACTGGCTATTGGCCAAAAGTGAATCCGTTGCCGGCTGCCTCTTGGATGTTGGATGTTACCTGTATCGACAGCCGTTTTGTTTTACCGCTGCTTTTGTTAGCTTTAGAAATATGCCAGTGTGTGTGTGTGTGAGTATCTAGGGGTGTGTGTGTATGTGCGAACACAAAAATCAAATCAAAATTTCGTATTGAAATGTAAATATTTATCCCCCAAGAGTTGCGTCTAAATTGTGTGCCCGGCGTAGGTGAAGTGCGTGCGCTTTGAAGTGCTCCCAAAAAAAAAAAGTAAAGGTAAAAATTCAATACAAAAAAAAAATGGAAAACTTTTGTATTGAAGTGAAACAGGCAACCAGTTCAAAGTTGACGGCGACTCAGATGCCCGGCTGCCGTTGATAGATCTTGATGAAGCTGAGGCAGTTGCTCTCACGCACACGACGACTGGACATATCTTTTCTATGATCTAAAGCGCTGGCATTTGCCAGTTGGCAGATGACCGCAGCACTGTTTGGGTTTTATTTTTGGCCAAAGTCATAAAGCTGCCGACGCGGTGGTCGACACATAAAAGCCTATGAAAAACTCGAAACTTGTTCCCTCGGCCAGATTCTGACCAACTGCCAGTTAGCGCATCCATTCGTCAAGTATTTTAAAGTTTTTCGCGAAAAACTGCCTTTGCCACTTGAAAAACAAAATAGAAAATCAGTTTTCTTCTATGTCAACGGCAGCAGCAGCCGCCACCGAGGCCGTTGTCGCTCTTGTTGCCGTTGTTTGGCTTTTGGGCCCGCTTTGTTCTACGGAATTGCGTCAGAATGTGGCCAACACATGACCCGTTTAGCGCTGCCTTTGGCAAATGCGAAGGCGACGACGACACGTGTCTGATGATTAAAGATTGAATCTAAATTCGTGGGAATATATATTTGAAATATCCCCAAGAAAAAATTATAGATATATCTAATATTCTTGAGAATTTCTGTCTATGAAAGAATTGGGGATTTACAATCTCTTCAAGCTTATAATTTATTTTCTCTTTCGACTGTACGGGAACAGACTTTTTGGTTGGCCGAATTATTTACAACAGCTATGGGCCGGGTCAATAGACAGTCTCTCTTAACAATAACGTCTCAAGTTTAATAGTACAAACTAAACATTTTAAGGCACTTGTTGCATGTGCTGTGTGTGTTTGCTGTGTGTGGCCATTAAGTTGGCCATAACACTCGCTGTCATTACACAAAGCGAAACTTTGTGACTCGTAACGTCTTTGAACTTGACTCCGTTTTTTATGATTTGAAGATCAGCGTTAAAAAACAATCAACAGTAATTAACAAGTTATTAAAGCTTAATTCAAGTTCTTATATTATATTAATATATACAAACCGTTTTGATTATTCATAGTTCGCTCGGAATTTATGTAGTTCAAGTTAATCGCCAAAAATAAAGTCTTACATAATACAGATACTGATATCTTTTCGATTTTATATTCAAATGAGTCTCTGCAGAATGTTTGTTATGTTTTGGCTATAATTTTCCGGCGAAAAGTACTAAATTTCCACCAGCAACAATTGCAGCAACACAACAGCAATAACAACAAAAAACCAGCATGAATAGTTGCTAAATTGTTTATTAAGTGTTTGTGTGCGTTTAACTAAGTATAAACAATAAATTCCCCAAATTGATGCTATGAAAATGATACACGCACACAAAGTTGCCAAAATGCCCCAAGAAGCGGCAGAGTCATGCACACAAGAAGCACGAGGCAAACATAAACACTCCGCTTGCATAATTGAGACTTAATTACCAGAAATAAATAGTTTAAATAAACGCTGATCTAATGTTGTAGGTGATTCAAGGGGATTACCATTTGCCTTTGCTTCTGCTGTGAAAAACTCGCCGGAAATTTGCCTCAAATGTTGCAGAAATTTTCCTGGAAATTTGATGTTGCGCATGCAGTTGGGCAAAATGGATTTAATGAGTGTATCGAATGATGCGGCAAATAAGCAACAAATTAAATGCAAGTCGATTAAAAGGCTTAGACAAACGATTCTCCTTGTTGTTGGAGTTGCAGCTGCCTCAGCTATCCTTCCATGGCTCAATTACAAACCAAGTTCATGGCGGCCATGCTGTGTGCCCCATGCTGCATTTGCAACATGTGTGCTTAAGGTCCCCCCTAGTGCCAGTGGCAGTTAATGATCATATAATTCTGAGGCAAAAGATCTGCAGATCTTGTTCCCATGACTTTATGCATTATGCTTAATTAACAAAGGCTGCCGACGTCGCCGCGTTTAATTATTCCAAAGTTCCGCGCTAAATCAAATGCTGACTCCCGGTTGCAAATATGTTAATATTTCGTCTAAAAACGGCACAGCTTGTATATATATGTCTGTATCTGTATCTGTATCCCGCATGTACATAATTATACCGATAGTCAGGCCCAGGCATTCGAGCAAAAGGTCGACGCACGCTGCAACGCGGAAGATAAAAAGGATGCCCCAAAACAAAACGCACAAAATACGCCGTCGCCAAATTGCAGAGGCCGAAACAAGCCGCAAACCACCAAGAAAAAAGACACATAAAAAGGCCAAAAATGAAACAAAAAAAAAGATTGCTTGACGGCAGAAATATCCAAAATTTCTGCAAAGCAAACGAGTGACAGAGAGAGAGGCGGCGGGCACCGGACAGCGAGGGGGACGGGGTCAACGAGATGCGTCACATGCAGCAGCAGTAAATTCTGCCTAAAAAGCTGTGCAACAACAACAACATCAACATGAGAAGCAGCAACAGCAACAGCAACAAGTGAAACAGAGAGCAGACGAGCCAAAAAACCATAAAAATGTTTTGACTGCCGGCTAAAGACGCGAGCTGCTTGCTGCTTGCCGCATGTTGCTGCTGCTTGTTGCTGATTTTGTTGCTGCTGCTGGTGAATGTTGCAGACGTGACTTACGTACCGATGGCAGAACAGGAGCAAAGGGAGGTCCAAATTGAAATCGAAAAGGAATAAAAGAACTTTACGACATTATGAGAATGCAACTGCATCAGCTTCTTGCAAGGTTACAACGTTGGACATTTAACCAACTCTCTTTTCTGGTAGTACACGTAGATGGCTTCATCCTCCACCTGGCAGTGGAACAGTAAAAAGAAATTGGGAAGAAACTCGCTGCCGTCAGCGCTAAGAATAAGAATTCAAATTCCGCCTGATAATTACGTAATAAATCAATGTCTGTTCTACATTTCAACCGTCAGTTAGTCCGTCCGTTAGTTAAAATTGAGTACAATTCGCATTTCATCTTAAAATGCCATTACTGTAAATAATAGCAACTGTTGTGCGTCACGATCTCAAGGATAAAGAATTTGATTTCACAAATTTAACATATTGTACGTGTTTGCATTATATAAAAATATATAAGTACGTATATTTTATGTATGCGTATTAAAGCTGTAATTAAGATAATAATATATATGTTTAATCATTGTGTAATATTGCAGTAATGTGATGTTATTTTAAAGTATGTTCTAGGACATTTTTAATGTATCCATTATAAAAAAAATATTTTCAGTCAATTCTTCATAGACTTCTTCTTTTGAATCGTTAATGATTAATGGTTTCTAGTAGAAACTTTCTACAATACGTTTTATTTTTCCTTTACTCAAATGCTTTAATTTTGTTCAACTTTATGTGGTATTAGGAGATTTAAAAAATTTGCCAACTTTAATGTAACGTAAAGTTCTGCAAATAGTTTTAATGGTACTTTGAAGTTGAATTATAAATAATAAAAAATAAAATTGCACAATTTTTGATGGCAGATGCATTTTTTCCTCAATTTTTTATATCTGTTTATTTATACAAGGCTTTAAAGAGTTTAAAACGAATATAAATAGCTCTGAGAGAAGGCATAACTTGAAAAATTCAACACATTTTTTTAGTGTGTTTCTTTATTAATGCTAAGTATCTAATTTATTAGCTAAAAAGTAATGTAAATATCTATAAAAATTCTGCAGGTAATTAGGTGGTGAAATATGCCAGAGCATAGAGCATAGAGCATCCTGTGAATCTATTTTCAGCATTCACTGTTTATTTTAGAGACTGAGTACAAAGTTCAGAAAGCAAAAGTTTATGAATTCTTTGCTATTAGTTATGAGTGCCCAGTGTAGTACTCGAATGAGTGTTTGTACTCATATTCGTACAACTCGAAGACACTCGACTGAGCTTGTTGCAATCTTGTACCAAATGAGTTGGGCAAATAGAAATTTGCCAATGTTTGCCTATAGCTGAGACTGAATCTCAGTCTGGTGTGGGAGGGAGTGCTGGAGGGAGGAGGCGTTGAGGGCATCATGATGCCTCTAATTAGCTCTACTCCATGCACTCCAATGCTGTTGTGGCGTCTGAGTCGCGCATATTGCACTTCAAGTGGCCGCTTCGTCGATGCAACACTTGCCATAAAATTTTGTTTACAAGTGTTTGTTGTTATTGCCAAGTCAAACATTTGGCTCGCTCTCCGGCCAGCTGTCAAGCAGTGAAATTTATGGGTCAGTAAGTTGTTGCAGTTCGCTCCGGAGTGAAATGCAGCAGTCTTCGACTCTATTGCTCTCTCTGTCTAAGTGATTATCCCCTCTCGCTCTATCTCCATCTCGTTGTCAATCTTTGACTCTGCTTAACTGTGCATTCTGTTTGCTCATTTGCTTCGCTCGTTGGCTCAAACGCGTGACAAATATTTCATTAGGCATTTATGCAAACTTTGTTGCTGCTGCTGTTGCTGAAGTGCCTTTTAGCCCCAAAAAGCTGCAACTTTGTTAGGAGCACACAGACATAATCTCGACTGTTGCATAACCCTGCCCTCTAGGTGACATGTTCAATAAACAAATGAGTGCCTGTCTGCAATGCATTATAATGTTTATTATTTTCACTACTCAATTAAGTTTAATTAATTTTGAAACTGATAATTGCATGGATATGCCGAGGTAAGTGCCTGGCTGGCAGTTAAAATGACATCCAGGCTGAGAAGACAGTCGACTCGGCGTAGAAAGCAATCCGAGTTGAGCTTGATGTGTGCGTTGCTTTATGTAAATGCAATTAAAATTTCAACAATGCAAACATTTACATCCGTTGCAACAAATGTCGTTGTCGATGCGTCCTCATAGAGTCATCCTCAACATCAGTGGCAGCCACAGCGGCAACACATCGGCAGCATTTACCTAGCCACACCTCAGCCACAATTTGGCGTTTCGCATTAGTCTGTGTTTGTCTTGCGATAATTGTATGACTATGTAATTGTATTTACACGTCTCCACACACGCACACACACACACACACACACACACACACACACACTTGTGCTTGTGTGTGTTGCAACCTGAGAAATGGCAACGTATCCTTTCAACTAATGAGGCTAAGACGAGGGCTGCTTATAATTGCTAAAATACGCTGTGGGGCACATCGGCCTAACTGTCTTGGATGCAGCCACAGTCTAATGAGGCCGATTAAACTACACTGTGCTACAAGACAACGATTTGATGAAGTAAACGTTTGCAGCATATATAGATCCTCACTGTGGGTCAACTCTGGTAACTGCGTTTCAATTTGTTGCTCTGAAATCAGTTGCAATTTCATTGAACTAAATAAGAAATACCAACATATTTTTCAATCAACATCAACATTGAAAGTGAGGGGGGCAGCTAGGGTCAAATGATTGCAGCTGGCAACTGGGGCAGGGGCATTCCATCTTCATCAAAGGCTCCGGAGCTGCAAAATATGCCTAGGGTATCAACTGTTGCCGCTGTGGCATCTGCATGGTACGCACAAATGTTGCATGCCGCACTTTTCGATTTGCTTTCAGTGCATTCTTGTACTTTTAAATAGAACAGGCACTGCCTGCCTGACCCTGTTGCCCCAACTGCGGCAACTACTTTGGGTTAATCAAGTGGCATGGGAAACTGCGCGAAGAGTCGCCCCCTTTTTGCCTTTCCATCTTGATGGCCTAAGTGGGGGCGTTTGCTTGCCACGACCTCGTCGATGAGTCATGTACATTTTAACGTAAACAAATCAACCGCCTTCAATTTATCTGCCTCCTATCTTCAGGTGTGGATTCTGCCCTCGATTTATATTGCTTTGCTCAGGTTTTAGTTTTGTTTAGATCTCCTTCAACTTGCCACATACTTATTTCTGTTAGTTTTGAGTTTTGTTTAACATAGAATTTAAATGTAATTTGTTTTTGGTCTTGAGTTTTAGTGTCTAAGTGCACGCACTTGTCGAGTAAGTGCTCTTGTTATTGTTGTTATCGTTGTTGTTTTTGTTGTTGTTGCGGTTGTGGTTGCTGTTGTTGCGCCTCATTAGCAGGCGCGTTATTTATGATGGCCATTGCAACAACAAGCTGCACTTGTTGCCACTTGTCTGGGATTCTGAATACAAGTAGGAGAGAGCATCCATAGGATGTGAAGTAAATTTAAGCAAACATCCCTTCCCCCCTCTCCACAAATTGCGACCCAGTTTCCACAACTTCAAATACATATACATACACTTATATAAACCATGCATTAACATTGTCAGTTGTTGAATGATGTCTCTAATGAAGAGTCAAGAAATAAGACATATACTTGACTAAATATATTTCTAAATTGATTTAAATGAGATAAAATATTATGTAAAGAATACTTTATAAATATACACTGATTAAGTTAATTACATTTAGTTTCCAAAATGTTTATGCAGATGGTAATTAATATACAATATTAGATATAATTAATAGATTCAGATTATGTTTGATACTAAATACTTCTTGCAATAATATCAAGTAAAAATCAAGTTACTTGTTTTATTTTGGGAATACAATTTATGCTTACTTGTTTGACCAAAGCAACTCTTTTTTCCCATTGTCTACCAGAGTTGTAACTGAAGCGGATCTCGAACAATGCAGTCCATTGTTTGATTGTTTAAATGAAATCCTTTCTTTTCGGTTTAACTGGGCCTGTTAATTGAACCAGACCGCGTGTGGAAAGTTGGCCTCCCTTGATCTTGGCCATTAGTGTAGTTGCCTGTCCCAGATTGACGACTATAATCCAATTGGGGCCAGAGCAAAGGCGATTCTTTGCTTCTGCTTTGGTAAACATATTAACCAGAACATGGGCATTATCTGCTGGTTTGGTATTATTGTTAAGTTTCCTCTGAATATTTAGCATTTCCGCTGTTTGTTTGACATTCATGTGGTGGTGGAGGCATTGTAGGTGGTGAATGTTGTGTCATTCAGTTCATCTGTACAGTTTGACGATTGCGGCAACTGTTTATGTTTGTGTCACGTGGCATCTGCCATATGTGGCAACTGCCGACTCTGACACGCATACAGTACATATGTTTTATTTTGTATATATATATATATTAGCTTTATTTGGGAATGTTTCACGTGGTGCAGATTTTTGCGTAATCAGCAGTAGCCGCATATAAAAAAAAAATAAAATCACGAACTGTCGCGGTTTCTGCAACCTCAGCATATTTGGTTGAACTATCCAATTAATAGCGCGTCGCTGTTGTCGCCTGGTCCGAATTGGAGTCCGAGTCCGGGTAGGGGTCTGAGAATGGGTGCGAGTCCTGGTGGCGTATCCTGTTTGCGTGACGCAATGGCTAAGAAGGCGTCTGAGCGACGCCGCCTTGAGCTCAAGGCAGCCCCGGCTCAATGGACTGTGAAATGTGTGCCTTGCCTTGGCGTTGTCGTTCTCGTTGTTGGTGTTGTCGGTGTTCTGGCGTTGTCATAGCACACTTGCCAAAGCAATAGGTGTCCTGGCATTGGTTTCAAAAGGGAAATGCGCTCAAATTGCATTAAAATGCCAACACAGAAGCATAAAAATTATGGCCACACTTGGCGTGCCTCCTGGCCCTGTCATAAGCAGAGCGCCCTGCTGTGCCCTGCAGTCCAAGTCGAAGTCAGTCGAAGGCGTCCAAGTGTAACAAAACGCAGGCTCCTTGCACGCAGCATCAAAAATTAAATTGGCAAGCCACCAACAATAAGCGGAGCATTAGAGATGAGGCAGGGACAGGGACAGGGAAAGGGGCAGGGACACAGAGGAGCGTTGCCTGCAACATTGAACGCTTTTGACATATTCACGCAACTTGTCCTCGGTTCTCTGGTGGTGGCTGCGGCTCCGACTGCGGCGTCGCCTTGTCTGCGGCATAATCATATATTCTCTGCTGGCGGGTACTTATTATTTGCTTGTTCTTCCTATTTTCTCTTTTTTTCTTTTTGGCAAATCGGCAGGAAGCGCTGCTAAATTATGTCTTGTTTATGTGGCATTGCATATTTATGGCCAACGCGGCGGCGCACAATAAAAATTTCTTACGAAGAGCAATTGCAAAATTTGAGTTGACCAAGTTTCATTGAGCTCCCACTCCGCTGGGCAATGCAAAAACAAGTTCAATGTTTGTTTGCTTTGACCACAGAGCAAAAAAGAAAACAAGTTCATGTTGCCATTGTTGCTGTGAAGCCCTAGAAAAGTTTATTTGTACACCTTTTGCTGAATGTGGCATGCCTCTTTGAGAAAGTCGCTGACAAGTGACTGAGTCCCGTCCCTCTACTCGCCTCCGCCTGTTGGACTTTTAATGAGTCTGTATGGCCGGCGAAGCATGCTGCAAAGTAAACAAATATTTGCAACAAGTCAACACGTGACGTGAAGCGTCGTGACGGGTTGTGATCCGTGGCTTTAATGAATGGAGCTAAGAGATGCTTGTATTTACAACATTTTAATTAAATTTGCTACATTTTCTTGCAGCTCAACTGCCTTGGTAGGATTCATTGTCCTAATTGGCATACAGAACTCACAAAGTAGATTCGTAAGTATATTCCTTTTTCCAATCCCGTTCAATTCATATTACTGATAGTTTACCTGGACTCTTATTAGCCTGGACTACGTGCAAAAAGACAATATGGCGCGAATTTGTATTTGCCCGAAAGCTCCGTGACACCCGGAGGCGAAGGTAATGATCCAAACGAGTGGACGGATTGGAGTTCCAACTCCGATTGCTCCCGTACCTGTGGAGGCGGTGTGTCCTATCAGACACGCGAATGTTTGCGTACAGAGTAAGTATCGATAGCTGTAGTCTATCTATTCTTATTACAATGTATCAAATCCTTTCCAACCCAGCTACAATGGCGAAGCTATGTGCAGTGGTGGCAGTCGTCGTTATTATTCTTGTAACACTCAGGACTGTCCCGAGGAGGAGCCAGACTTTAGGTCGCAGCAGTGCTCCCGCTTCGACTTCACCAAATTTGATGGTGTCCTCTATGAGTGGGTTCCCTACACAAATGCGGCAAATCCCTGCGAGCTTAACTGCATGCCAAAAGGTGAACGCTTCTACTACCGTCAAAAGGAGAAGGTTGTGGATGGCACACGGTGTAATGACAAGGATTTGGACGTCTGTGTCAATGGACAGTGCATGCCCGTTGGCTGCGACATGATGCTGGGCAGCAATGCCAAGGAGGATAAATGCCGAAAGTGTGGTGGAGATGGTAGCACATGCAAGACCATTCAGAACACCTACACCTCTAGTGATCTAGCTGCTGGCTACAACGATCTTCTGCTCATCCCCCAAGGAGCAACGAATATTCGCATTCAGGAATCGGCACCATCAAATAACTATCTGGCCTGTCGCAATCAGACGGGACATTACTATCTCAACGGCAACTGGCGCATTGATTTTCCTCGTCCCATGTTCTATGCGGGCGCCTGGTGGAATTATCAACGGAAACCCATGGGATTTGCGGCTCCCGATCAGCTGACTTGCAGTGGTCCCATTTCCGAGAACATCTACATTGTTATGCTGGTGCAGGACAAGAATGTGAGCGTTGAGTATGAATACAGCATTCCGGAATCACTGAGCCACAGCCAGCCTGATGCCCATACGTGGACGCATCGAGAGTTTGGACCTTGCAGCGCCACCTGCGGAGGCGGTACTCAGTCTCGCCAGGTTACCTGTCACAATCGCATCAATTTGCAAGAGGTCGATCAGACTCTTTGCGATGCTCAGTTTAAGCCAGAAGAGACTCAGGCATGCGGTGTTGAGCCATGTGCCCCACACTGGGTCGAGGGTGAGTGGAATAAGTGCTCCAAGGGTTGTGGATCGGATGGTTTCCAAAATCGTACAGTCACCTGTGAACGCATTTCCACTGATGGGTAAATTGGTCTAAATATTTTAGAGAGAGTCTGATGCTAATATCTAATTTTATAGAGTTCATACTGCCGAAGATGATGCCGTTTGTCTTAAGGAAGTGGGAAACAAGCCAGCGACAACTCAGGAGTGTAATCGTGATGTCAAGAACTGTCCGAAATATCATTCGGGTCCCTGGAAGCCTTGCGACAAGTTGTGTGGAGAAGGAAAGGAAACCAGGAAGGTTACATGCTTCATCAAAGAGAATGGTCGCAAGCGGGTTCTGCCCGATGAGGATTGTGTGGAGGATAAGCCAGAGGTCGAAAGGACTTGCCTTTTGGCACCTTGCGAGGGTGTGGATTGGATCGTATCGCAGTGGAGTGGTGTAAGTAATTTGGTAATTTTATATATATCAGATTACTAATCCCAATTTGTTTTCAGTGTGAAGCCTGCGGCCAGAATACTGAGACTCGAACTGCCATTTGCGGCTCCAAAGATGGAAAGGTCTATCCCGAGAAGTTCTGTGGAACAAAGGCTCCAGAATTGTCCAGATCATGCACTTCGTCGAAATGTGAGTCTCAATGGTTTACATCCGAATGGAGCAAGTGCTCAGCGTCTTGTGGAAAGGGCGTTCAGTCCCGTATCGTCATGTGCGGAGTCTTTGACGGCAAGAGTGTCACTACAGTGGATAACTCCAAGTGCGTTGCAGCTACGAAACCTGAGGCACAGCAAGACTGTGAAGGCGAGGAAAAGGAATGTCCTGGACAATGGTTCACTGGACCTTTTGAACAGTGTAGCAAGCCTTGTGGTGGTGGAGAACGCACTCGTGAGGTCTTATGCTTATCCAATGGCACCAAGTCCCTCAATTGCGATGAGTCTAAGGTTGAATCGATTTCGGAAAAATGTAATACTCAGCCTTGCACTAAGGATGAAGTCCTGCCTGTCAGTAGTACTGATAAGCCCATTGAGGATGATGAGGAAGAATGCGATGATGATGATGAGTTCGATTTGGTCACAAGTGAGGATCCTGATGAAACAAAGGTCACCGAATCCGTTGACTTTGATGACGCGACAGACACGATGTCTTCACTTACAACTGACGATTTAATGTTGAGTGATAGTCCATACACGTCTTCAGGAGATTCCTCTGATACGACCGAAAGCACAGTCGAAGGCTCAGGTTCTGAATCTACTTCAGATACCAGCATTTCAACTGAAGGTAGTGGAGATGATTCTACTGATGAATCTAGTTCAACAGACAAATCATCCACGGATGTCACAAACTTATCAACTGAAAAAACTTCCGATATCACTGGATCAACTGAAGGATCTTCTACAGAAGTTTCAAGCGGTTCCACAGATGTTTCAGGCTCGACAGAAGCATCAGAATCGACAGATGTGTCCGGCTCTACAGATGCTTCCCACTCGACAGATGCATCAAGTTCAACTGAAGTTTCTGGCTCTACCGATGTCTCGAGCTCAACTGAAGTGTCAGGCTCTACCGATGTCTCGAGCTCAACAGAAGCCTCAGGCTCTACAGATGTGTCAGGCTCAACAGGTGTCACAAGCTCAACTGATGTATCAGGTTCAACAGATGGATCAATGTCAACAGATGTGTCGGGCTCAACAGACAGCTCAATGTCAACAGATGTGTCGGGTTCAACAGAATCCTCTAGTTCAACAGATGGGTCAGGCTCAACAGACGCCTCCGACACAACAGTTGCCTCGAGCTCCGATGCTTCGAGCTCTACTGATGGTTCTTCCAGTGGATTTACTGATTTGCCCATTGAATCCTCCGACACAACATCTTTGGTGTCTGGTTCCTCTGTTTCCTCAGAATCTACTGAATCAACATCAGCTTCCACTGAAAGTTCTAGCACGGAATCATCAGTATCTACAGATACGACAGTCTCAACATCAACGGAAACAACGCCTGAGCTTTCGACTGAATCAACCGAAACGACAAGTTCGATTGCTTCATCATCAACTGATTCCACAACAGAGAGCTCATCAGATTCGACTGGCATCTCTAGTGATGGAACCACTAATGCTTCCAGCGAGTCTTCGGACACAACATCTGGCATCACTGAATCGACTGATATCTCAGGAAGCACTGAAGGAAGTTCCAGTGAAGGCTCTACTGCGAGTGGTGGAAGTACCAGCTCTGCCGACTCTTCTACGGATGCATCCACAGGTGGTTCGACTGATGGATCCTCTGATGGTTCGACCGATGGATCATCCGATGGTTCAACTGAAGTCTCAACTATTGGATCGTCTGATGGCTCCACCGAGGATGCAACTACTGTATCTTCTGATGGCTCCACTGATAGCACAACTGAAGGCTCGACCGATGACTCTAGTGATGCGACTAAGCCTTCTGAATCGACAGAGTCTACGAATGTACAAGGCTCAGATTCAACAGAAAGTAGTACAGAGAGTGCAAGCACTGATTCCTCTATTGAAAGTAGCACTGTGGATGCTAGCTCCAGCTCCACTGATATTTCCGCGTCGACCGGAAGTTCCAGCTCCACTGATGTCTCTGAAACAACAGAATTTTCAAGTTCAACTGAATCAACTGGTTCTACTTCCTCTTCCGACTCTTCTGAAATCACTGGATCTACCGATGTTACTTCATCTGTTTCTGATGTCTCCTCAACCACAGAAAGTGGAGGTACCACTGAGACAACCGAAAGTGGGCCGACCTCAGAATCATCGTCTGAAGGATCAACAGGTAGCTCGCTTTCCACCGAGGAAGGCACTACCAGTGACATCTGGAGCACTTCCGATACCGACTCTAGCACTCCTCATACCTGGGAGACTACGCTTACCCCTACAAAAGATAAACTCCGTAAATGTAAGCCCAAGAAGAAGATTTGCGCCAAGTCAGAATTTGGTTGCTGTCCCGATGGCAAGTCGACAGCCAAGGGACCATTTGACAAAGGTTGTCCCATCGCGAAAACTTGTGCAGAAACTGAATTTGGATGTTGTTCAGATGGAGTATCTCCAGCCGAGGGCAAGAACAACAAGGGTTGTCCGAAATCTGAATGCGCGGAGACACTCTTCGGCTGCTGTCCAGACAAATATACTGCAGCGGAGGGTGAAGATAATGAGGGATGTCCAGAACCAACAACACTGCCTCCAACAACTACAACTGAAGATTCAACAAGTGAATCAACCACTGAATTCGATGGCTCTGGTTCTGGTGATACCTCACTATCAACTGAGGCGGATACCGCCGTCACATCCTGCTCCTTCACAGAATTTTCATGCTGTCCTGATGGAAAGACACCTGCCAAGGGCGAAAACTTCGCAGGCTGCGCCGTGCCAGAAGGTCGACAGGGTTGTGATAGGTCAGAGCATGGTTGTTGCCCAGATGGTCGTACACCAGCAGCCGGTCCTAATGGACAAGGATGTGCTGCCTGCACCTCCGAAACCTTCGGTTGCTGCCCAGACAACGAGACGCCTGCTCATGGTCCTCAAGGCGAGGGTTGCTGTATTAATACAGCTTACGGTTGCTGTCCCGATAACATCCGACCTGCTTATGGAGAAAACTTCGAAGGTTGCGAGTGTAGTTCCTCCCCGTATGGTTGTTGTCCTGACCAGAAGACTTCGGCACGTGGACCGCAAGAGGAAGGATGCACTTGCGAGACCACACAACATGGTTGCTGTCCCGACAAAATCACCTCTGCTCGGGGACCTAAATTTGAGGGCTGCCCTTGCGAAACAATGCAGTTTGGGTGCTGCCCCGATGGTCTGTCCTTCGCAAAGGGACCACATCACCAGGGTTGCCACTGTACGCAGACAGAGTTCAAATGCTGTGAGGATGGCAAGACCCCTGCTCAGGGACCCAACTTTGAGGGTTGCACCTGCGTGGAGACTGAGTACGGCTGTTGCCCAGATGGTGTTACCAAGGCTCTTGATGAGAAGTTTGGCGGTTGCGAGAATGTGCAAGAACCTCCACAAAAGGCTTGTGGTCTTCCCAAGGAGCAAGGTAGCTGCGGCAACTTCAGCGTTAAGTATTACTTTGACACTTCCTACGGAGGCTGTGCTCGATTCTGGTATGGCGGCTGTGAAGGCAATGGCAACCGATTTGATACTGAAGCTGAATGTAAAGATTCGTGCCAGGATTACACGGGACAACATGTATGCCTGCTCCCCAAGAGCAAAGGCCCCTGTGAAGTCTTCTCCAAGAAGTGGTACTTTGATACCGATCGCAATCGATGCGAAGAATTCCAATACGGCGGATGCTATGGAACCAACAATCGCTTTGACAGTCTTGAGCAATGCCAGGGCACATGTGCGATCAAAGATAGCCAGCGTAAGTAACAAGAAAATTATAATTGACTCCTTAAGTTTTAATACATCAATATCCTTTATAGCACCCTGTGATCAACCTGAGGACAGCGGACCTTGCGACGGCAACTTTGAGCGTTGGCTCTATGATAACCAGACCGATACCTGCCGTCCCTTCAGATATGGAGGTTGCAAGGGCAACAAGAACAACTATCCCACGGAACATGCCTGTAGTTACAACTGTCGCCAGCCAGGAGTGCTTAAAGGTTTGAGATTTAATTAATTTGTGTTAGCTTAATTGGGTAACATGGCTTGTATTATCAATGTTTTGGCTTGGGCTTTATTTAAGCTTGAACTTTACTTTTATTTACTTTACTTTATTCTGGTTTATGGTATGATTTCTTCAATATTCCTTTATTTTGCTTGGCTTTTGTTTTTGCATGATTGTTTGTTGCTTGCAATTTCCTTCATCCCCAACTCCTGCATGTCACATACTCGTGTTACACTCCCAGAGCAATGCTCACTGCCTAAACAAACCGGTGATTGCAGCGAGAAGCATGCCAGATGGCATTTCTCGGAAACAGAGAAGCGTTGCTTGCCCTTCTACTACACGGGTTGCGGTGGCAACAAAAACAGTTTCCCCACATTGGAATCATGCGAGACTCATTGTCCCCGGCAAGTTGGTAAGCTTTAAATGTTGTTGAGTCTGCTTTCGATGTGCGCAAATCTGCACTCTACAAGAGTAAACCCGGCTAACACTGTACCATTATCTCAGCCAAGGACATTTGCGATATTCCCGCTGAGGTCGGTGAATGCGCCAACTACGCATTTGCCTGGTACTACGATACCAAGGAAGCTACCTGTCGTCAGTTCTACTATGGTGGCTGTGGAGGTAACGAGAATCGCTTTACCAGCGAGGAGGCTTGCATGGCTCGCTGTGAGAAGAAACCAGAGCCTCCAACTCCTCCTCCAGCCCAGAGCAACGTGGATGTCTGTGATGAGCCTGAGGAACGTGGAAATTGTGACAACTATTCGCTCAAGTGGATCTTTGATAAACCAAGTGGCGCTTGTCGCCAGTTCTATTATGGCGGCTGTGGAGGCAATGGCAATCGCTTCGAGACTGAGTCCGATTGTCTGCAACGCTGTGGGAGACAGGAGCCGCAACGGCAACCCGAACCCCAACCCGAACCTGAGCCTCAACCTCAACCCCAACCCCAACCACGGCCTTCCGCAAACCAGTGTGATCAGCCAGCTGCTGTGGGCGATTGTGACCAATATGTTCTCAAGTGGAACTACAACGCAACTTCGGGACAATGTCAGCAGTTCTATTATGGCGGCTGCGGCGGCAACGACAATCGCTTCGAGTCTGAACAAGATTGCTCGTCGCGTTGCATTTCAGGCGTAGAAGAGGAGCCACGAGTTGAAGACGAAACGGCCAAGTGTTCCAGGCCTTTGGATGCTGGCAACTGCAATGAAAATATTACACGATGGTATTATAATCAACAAGAAGGACTCTGCGACGAGTTTGTCTATTCTGGATGCGGTGGCAATGAAAATAACTTTGCCAGCGAGGAGGAGTGCCAGAATGACTGCCATCCAGTGCTTGATACTTGCTCCCTACCCCCAGTACCAGGTCGCTGTAATGATATCTCTCGTCGCTGGTATTACGATGGACGCACTGGAGCCTGTCACGAATTTGAGTTCACCGGTTGTCGCGGCAATCGTAACAACTTCGTGTCGGAGAAACTCTGCATGGAGTATTGTCAGGTTTCGTCTAACTCGCAGCCAGAGCCAGAGCCAGAACCACAACCACCAGTTACAGTAAGTTATCCAACGATTGAATCTTAGTCTTAATAACCTGGATTAAATTTTTCAGACGTACTCCGTTTGCACACAAGCTCCAGAGGCCGGAGAGTGCGACAACCACACCACGGCTTGGTTCTACGACAACGACAGAATGGCCTGCACCGCATTCAGCTATAGCGGCTGCGGTGGAAACGGCAATCGGTTTGAGACCCGCGATCAGTGTGAGCGCCAATGCGGCGAGTTCAAGGGAGTTGGTAAGTTGAAAAGAATTTAATCGAATCGTGTTCTAGTTGTATTAATATGTCGTGTTAGACGTTTGCAATGAGCCGGTGACGACGGGACCCTGCACACAATGGCAGACCCGATACTACTACAATCGCGATAGCCAAGCGTGTGAGCCCTTCACATTCGGTGGCTGCGATGGTACTGGAAATAGGTTCAATGACCTCTATGAGTGTGAATCGGTTTGTCTGGCTGGTCGTGAGCCAACGTCGGGTGCGAGCAAAGGTAACAGTTACTGAGGATGTTGAGAGAGGCGCTTTGTTTAATTCTATTCCTGT
Organism: Drosophila kuntzei; assembly: GCA_035042165.1. NCBI lineage: Eukaryota > Metazoa > Arthropoda > Insecta > Diptera > Drosophilidae > Drosophila > Drosophila kuntzei. The sequence continues at coordinate 2,076,300 of JAWNLU010001684.1, read as the reverse complement.
TTTGCATTTGTCACGATGTAAGTAGATATCTGTCGGCTTCCGGTGATCATCGGTCGGTGCAACGGGGCGTCGAACCAGGAACGTCGTTGGTACTACGATGATGAGCGTGGTACCTGCGTGACCTTTATCTACTCAGGTTGCTCTGGCAATCAGAACAATTTCCGTTCATTTGAAGCATGTAGAAATCAATGCGGAAGTAAGACTGCCAAGACTGACACTTAAATTCAGCACACGAGCACTCTGCACCCATTTCAATACCCACTTCAAGGCACTTAATTTTGCACCTTGCTCACTCTTCAACTGCTTGCTAGATTAAGAGTAGACGTAGCATTCCTTAGTAGTAATTTATGCACTCTCATTAGATTTAGTTCTGCACGTGGCTTCGTAGACTAAAATTTGCTTCTTTATGGGCCAAGTCTGACTACACTTACAACTATTCACAGAACCTGTCGACAATGAGGTGGTTAACGAAATCCCAACGAGTCGCTGCGAGAGTTACGAGAACGAATGCCGCGATCTCCGCTGTCCCTATGGAGTGCGACGAGAGGCCGCCCAAGCTCAACCCGAGTGCGAGCAATGCGTCTGTGAGAATCCTTGCGAAGGTCACTCTTGCCCCGACACCCAACAATGTGCCATTGATGTGTCCAACACTGGTAATCAGTTTGTACCCGTCTGCCGCGATATAAACAAGCCTGGCACATGCCCACAACTGCAGGCCAATGCCAGCAACTGTGCCCGGGAATGCTACACCGATGCCGACTGTCGTGGAGATAACAAATGCTGTAGCGATGGCTGTGGTCATCTCTGCGTGCGTCCAGCTCGTCCCACTCAACGACCAAATACCCCCGCTCCAGCTGTAATCTATCCAGGCGAGGTCAAGGCTACCCTAACACCCAAGCGGCCACAGGAACTCGACGTGCAGACGTCGATTGGAGGCATTGCTGTGCTCCGCTGCTTTGCAGCTGGAAACCCAGCACCCAATATTACGTGGTCGACAAATAATGTATTGGTAAGTAATCGCATCTTTCGATAATATTGAAATGTTATATTTAATATTCTGTTCTAACAGATCGATACCAATCAAGGCCGCTATGTACTCACCTCCAACGGAGATTTGACCATTGTTCAAGTTCGTCAGACCGATGACGGAACCTATGTCTGCGTGGCCAGCAATGGACTTGGCGAGCCAGTGCGTCGAGAGGTTGCTCTGCAAGTGACAGGTGCGTGCATTAGTAATTCTCCTATTAATCATAGCTCTGCAAATTCAGCAATGTCTGTACTTAGGTATTTCTATTTCAAGATAATAGTCTGTATTATTAGAAATCTTTATTTAATTAAAGTACATCAGAGGGGATGTTATAATTTTGGTACAAGTCCCATTCTAAGCCTAACTCCAATAACTGTTTTCCGATATAAATGAAACTTACCAAAGTATTTCTAGATAATCTCGTTTATATCCAAATTTCTACAATTTTAATTTCCGAAAAATAACATTAAGGAAGATAAAAAAATGAAAGATCTCCCAAAGATAAATGCATCAAAAGTATTAAAAATATTAACATGTACCTTATATTTTACTTGCTAAATATTATTTTTTTCTAAGTACATACATGAAAAATTTGCAGCAGCTTTTTGAACTTTGGTTTTTGGAAGTCTAAATTTTTGTTTGCTTTTTAAATAATTAATTACTTGGTGCTGGCATCTTAACTAACTGATTTTGTTTTTGCAATTGTGAATGTTGCTTGCTTTTAACACTGTTGCATGTTGATTTGGTGTTGGTGTTCGTGTTGATGTTGATAGAGCATCAAAATATACCAGCCTATATCTATGGGGATAAGAATGCCACTCAAATTGTGCAACTGAACCGTCCGGCATTGATACGCTGTCCGGCTGGTGGTTATCCGGCTCCTCATGTTGATTGGTGGCGCAATAATCGACATTTAGGAATGGGCAGTGAGGGTCGTTGGCAGATGAATCGCGATTTCTCGCTGTACTTCCACTCTGTACAGCTGTCGGATCTGGGTTTGTATACTTGCGAGGCATACAATGAGGGACGCCCCGTCTCGTTGCATGTGACCCTAAAGGCGGTGGGTCCAGCCCGCGCCCTTACCAATGAGGATGCCAATTACTTGCAGTATATTATTGACCCTGTAACGGCACCGGTCACTCAAAGGCCGAGCTATCCCTATAGGCCATCACGACCGGTCTATGTCCCACCTCCTGTGGTTCAGACCCCAACAAGTAAGTAAACTTGCATGATTTTCTACGGAATGGTTTAATTTGTGTCCTGTGAAAAGTAAAAAAAAACCAACTAATATGTGAATTATCCAACAGTTAATGCTCAAGCCGTGATTGGCCTGGATCCAGAGAATAGTTACACTCCCGGCTCTACAATTGCTATTGGATGCTCAGTGCAGGGTTATCCGGCACCAAATGTGACCTGGACCAAGGATAATATACCTCTCTACGACAACGAGCGTGTGCAGATCACATGTAAGTCCACAATCTCGGCTCCCAAATCTCTCGTTAACTGATTTGTGACGTCCTTATTTATAGCCCAACCTCATCGCCTGGTCATTAGCGATGTTACCACCGCGGATTCAGGTGTTTATGGATGCATGGCCCGTAATACTTTCAGCTATCATACCAGCCAGGAGAGGGTTACCATCGAATGTGAGTGTATAATTATATTATCAATGCACTTTATTTTACTAAAGCTTTGCTATTTCTTTTTAACAGCTGTCATCCCAGTTTCGCCCGAGTGTGTCGATAGCCCGTACTTTGCCAACTGCAAGCTGATCGTACAGGGAAAGTACTGTGTTAACCAGTACTATGCCAAGTTCTGTTGCAGGTCCTGCACTTTGGCTGGCCAGATCGCGCAGCCTCATCCCAATGCGCTTTAATTCCATACTACAAAACTACCAAGCTATCAAGCCTAGCATTTTTGTTCGACTTCTGCATTGAATTGAGTTTAAACCAGGAAAAAAAGATGAACAATTTCACAAGCCAGCAGAGAGACCAAAAAAAAACCACCAATTTCATAGCCAACAGATCAACAAAAAGATAAAAAGAGAAAAGCAAAGAAAATAATAATGATAATAATAAATAACGAACAACTTACTTAGTATATCCTATACGATTATTTCTTCCAGCACAAAAGAAAATAGTATTAGTATTTTATGTTTTTGTTCCTATTTATTCTCGATTTAAATTCAATCCATAGACGAAAGTGACTAAAACTTATTTTCATTTTATATATTTTTTAGTGTTTTTCTACGATATTTGTGCAACGAGTAAAGCAATTTAAGTTTTTAAAATATTTGTAAATAAATTAAAATTATATAATAAAGAGTGCATATATATAAAAGGAATCGTCTTCTTATTATTTCTAAATATATTTTAGCGTTTTCAAATTCCCAAACGTCTGGCAACGCCACACGTCAAGGGGTTATTGATTTTCCAAAGAGTCATAAGCTGCAGCTGTTTGCTGGATTCTGCGCCCTGTAGTCATGGGGTGGTTTGGAGTTCGGAGTGATAATAAAACTTGTTTGTGTTTGTCATCGCGTGCAATTTTTTGTACAATAATATTTATTAAGTAAAAGTAATCGTTTAGATTTAATAAAAGCATGGAGGACAGCGGTATTGACAGCGAGGATAGACAGTCGAATATTTATGAGGATGGTGCTGCAGGTTTGCTGGTAAGTGGTCAACTAACAGCTGAGTATCGAAACAAAGGCTCAATGCCAAGCCCAATGCAGGAAAGTGCCAGTGCCAGTGGAGCACCAAAACATATGTCTGATCTGGAGTTTGAGGTGGCATTTAGGGGTGCCAGCAAAGTGTATGCGCCGACAACCATCGAAATCGATGAAGACAGGTCTGCCCGAGGGACAGAGGGACGCAGCGAACCGCCAAACACCTGCCGCATACTGCAACGAAAACTGGAACTGAAGGTCGAGCGTGCCAGGCGCAACTATACACAGTACCAAGAGGAGCAGGTGGGTGCAAAATCACAAAGTCACAGTCAAGTTGAAGGTTATTCAGCTATTGAGTCTATTTCAGGCAACCAAGACACAGGCGGCCAACCTCATTCCCATTAACCGGTTACCCATACCGGGTGAACAGGAGCAGAAGCCGCTGGTCGATTACAAGTCGGAGAGCAGCGATGAGGCCGAGGAGATATCCTTTTTCCCCGCACAATTGAAGCGCGCTAAGCGTCGTCAACAAAATCATGAGCTCACAGATACTTTCAGCATACAGGAGATGACCATTGAATCTGATCTGGAGTCTGATGACAGCGGTGGCACACAGAACCTCGAACTACTCTTACCCTCTATGAAATCAAATATATTGGATAAGTTTAAGAGCTGCTTCGGCTGCTGGCGACGCAGGTAATGCCTGGAGAGGCATTGCATCTAATTCCGGCACAAGGCACGTTATTGAAAGGCACTAGAGATTCATTTGTAGACACAATTAACATACGATATATACATATATGTATATATAATTGCCAATACCAGATCTACTACAGATATTGAAAACGATAAAGTAAATCTTGTAAAAATGCCAACATTCGTTTCTATGTATCCGTATTTAATGTCAAGCACACACCCTGCAATATCCAATGGCTCAGATCCTCCGAGGTTGCCAAATTAGCCTCGAACACTAAACCCACGCCCATGGCATTGCGACGCAGCGATGTGGTATAAACCGGCGCCAGGAAGGTGTTCTGCAAGGATTGAAAGTAGAATTATATTAGTTGGAAAGTGGTTTTTCATATAGAAACATTTAATTAAGCCTTTGGTTTGATGCATTTCAAGTGCATCCCTCAAATAAGAAATTACACAGCGCCTTTAATCTCTGTCAAAAACTTAAGCATCCCGCATTTAAAATCAGAAACAATTAGCACAACAGCTGCCCCATTAGCTGTGGCAGTTGGGGAGACAGGGAGGCTGTTGGTAATTTAGTGCACAGCATTTAAACAAATATCAGCGAGGATACGCCCCCTTCCTGAACCCTTGGCATGCATGTATATGCAGACAACAACAAGCGGACATTAGTACTTGTCACTTGCAGACGGCGATGAACTCAGCCCGAAAGCGGCAGAAAACCCCTCGACTCAGACCCCCCTCGTCAGCACCACGAATAGATAGATAGATAGATACAAACCTGTAGCTTGAGCCGATGTGCTTCAATGGGCACCACGGCCAGAATGGCCAGCTCCTCGACCAGAACTTTTGGATGCGAGCGCATCAGCTGATTAGTCGGCATGTCAAAGCGTGCGCCCTCTATATAAAGGCCATGCACATAGCATCCCTGCAAAAAGTTAAACGATTAAAATGCAAACAGAATTCTTAATTACAAAATTAGTGCCAGGCAGGAGAGAGAGAAAAATGTAGACAGAGAGGCAGAGAGAAAGAGAGGGAGAGGAGACACAGGACAGTCACTTCTCTGGCTGGCCACATGGGGGTCATAGTTTTGCATTTAGTGACAACTGACTCACCGTCTCTGGGCGCTGTTCAACGTCATCGGGTTCCGAGTAGCTGGTCACATACGTGAACAGTGTGGAACGATCCAGAGGCCAGGCGTTCTTGCGACAAGCAATCTGCAAATGCGAATACGTTTATACATTTTTGTGGCTAACACTCGCTACTCTCTCACCTGGACTAGAGCAGTAAGGTAGCTCTGTGGTATATGCAGTCCAGACAGCCACATGACCAACGGCTCGCCCGACAGCGACCAATACTTGTACTGAACGGCGCGATTCTAAAAGGCCAGGCGAAATGTGAAAGCGAAAGGTTGATTAGTCGACGGCAGGTCTCGGATTCTGACTGATTTTACGTCAGCCTGATTAATGAGCTGCGAGTGGGACTCACCTTTAAATGATCCAACCAGCTAGCCAACTGTTTGCATGTGGCCGGCGCCAGTTTGCTCCACACAACTGGCAGGAGGCCATTAAATAACGAGTTGGCAACATTGTCCAGCACATTGTCCATGCCGATTTCGCCGGCGATGGCCTGTGGGGAGCATGCAATTAAATTAAAAGGCACAATGGATACGAGTAAATGCAAAATGTGGGAGGGGTGGGGGGTAAAGGGCTATCTATCTGTATGGGGGCGTGACAGCATCTATGCCAATATGCCAAGACAATGGCAGTGAACGAGTTCATTTGCATTTGTAAATTTATTTTGGCAACAAAACCAGGCAAGACAAACGAAGCAACGGATCGCATTCTGATTTGCTTATGGTTGGACGATGCTGGCGACCACCGAGCATTGGTCTTCAGCCAACTTGGCAAATGCATAAACAGAATGCAAAACAAAGCTGAAGGATTTATGTGAGCTCCCTATTGACAGGCGAAGCCAATGGCATCGCAATCTCCTCTTGGTTTACCTTGCGAAGCAGCTCCAGCGTTTTCTTCATGCGCACCACAAGCGCATTAAAGCGATCCAGTTCCTGCAGCAGCACCACTCCGGTGGGTGACAGACTCATCTGGATTTGCTTTCGTATGCGCCACGTCTCAAATGCCGCAGGTAGTTTTTTCAATATTCCGGCAGCCACCTGGTCAATGAAGTCATCCCGACTGATGCCTCCCGTGCCCTCACCTAAACGAGCAGACGGTGTTAATGTCGACAAAATGAGAGAAATTAGTTTGGAATTGTCAATGGCAGATAGAGATCAAAACCGCTGTAATGTATGCAATATTTGTGGTATTCCCTTCCTTTCTTCCTCTCTTTATTGGTAAATAGCAAATTTTATTAATTTGCCTTTTTATCATGCTTAAACTGTACTTATACAGTTTTTGAATACATTCTCTGCTCTATTTTTGTTTTTTAAGTGCCAATTAGCAAATACTAAAGCTCATGAATATGCAAATAATCAGCATTTTTCAGTGAATTGCTCTACGCAGGAGGAGCATATTTGTTATTAGGTGGAGTAGAATCAGAACTTCATGCAAATGTAAAATAAAACATGCTCTGGTGACTATGAAGATACAAATATTGCACAACTTATGGTTCGTTATTGCAATACAATTTAATATAAATAAAGTAAAAGTATTTTATCTGATGCCATATTACTCTTGAGTTTTGACCAGGGATTAAAACCTTAACCGAAAACGTAACCTTTAACCTGTGAAAACCAATTGAAATTTGTAACCGTAACTGAAACCGTAACCGAAAATAATTTTGCCTAGCTACTGAGCAACTTTGATAACTTTGAACTGCCATAACTTTGTCAAAACTCAATCAATTTCCATGGGCAATGCAAATTTGAACATGATTTTACCTCTTAATTCGTTCTGCAATTAAATTTTTTTAATTTTGAAAATTTGAAATTTTTCGAAAAATGATAAGGGGTAACACTGTAAATCATCTAAAAAATTCAAAATTTTCGAATTTAGAAAATAAAAAAAATTTAAATGCAGAACGAATTAAGAGGTAAAATCATGTTCAAATTTGCATTGCCCATGGAAATTGATTGAGTTTTGACAAGGTTATGGCAGTTCGAAGTTATTAAAAATCAGTATAATCAAAATAATCGAAATGTTCAAGCCGATTGAACCAAATTTATATGAGGTCAAATTACAATAAAATCGACATTACGCTGGACCAGTCCAGTAACCAGATAACATTATTTTCCAGGCTAATTAGGGCATTAAATCTTTTATCATGTAAAACAATGAATAAAGCTTCTTATTTTGGTCAACCGAAAACCATAGTTTTTATTTTTTTTGTGAACCGAAACCATACCGGTATTTTTAAACCTAAACTTACAAAAAACCGATAGCCGTTACGTAACCGATACTCCAAGATTTTGCATAACCGATAACCGAAAACCTTAATTCGAGCATAACCGAAACCGTAACTGAAACCGATATTCGTTTCGGTTTTAACCCCTGGTTTTGACTGAAGTTCCCAACATGGTCGTTGCAACCGAACTGTGTTGTTTTTTAAGCACCCTGTATACAGAAAAGGGTTAAACTGGGCATGCTATAGTTATTCAAATGAATCTTAGATTCTCTTTACAGATAGTACGGAATTGTGTAATATATAATATATATATACATTATAGTTGTGTTTAGAGTATTACCTTGCCTAGTTATTCTCTGATTGTGATTGTATATATCACGGTAAATTAAAATAAAATTGTTTAAAATTTTCAACTGTGGTTCTATAAATGTTTGGAATTTGGATTTTTTTTTAGAATTCAGATTTTTTATGGGTTTTATAATTTTATTTAACTTATGTAAGCATCGGGGGCTGTAAACTCATACAAAAAATACTTTACCCTCTTTGACATCGTTTCCACGTGTCCATATGGTCACTTGGTTTGTGCAAAGGTGTTGAAAAAACAAGAAGAAAAGTATACATATTATATATAGTAGCTGAGTTATAGAGAATTATACAACGTTATTTATAATTGTTCCAGAGCCCAAGTACATACTCCACTGTGCACATGTGTGACAACATGAGTGCGGGTTTGGAAAATGGAAAAATGCTCTCCGATGGCGGTTTTAACACGTTTAAGCTCGTAACGGTATATTATCGACTTTTGGGTGATGTTTTCCCCAGTTTTTTCTGTTGCTGCAGATGCGGATAAGGATGGGGATGGGAATGTGGTGAGGTCTGATCAGAATTGGCAACGATTTGCGGGTTGTGGAGTCCGAGGTGCGGTATGGTATGAATGAGAGCATACAAATGAATGTTTGTTTCTCTCTGTGCGATTGTGAGTGTGTGTTTGCATCTATTTTAATATTTAATGAATGCCCTGCTTTTGTATGCCGGCAATAATGGCGCATGCAATAAAGTTAATTGCAAAACCGCAACTAATTAATTAAATTAAATAAAAAATTTAACATGCCAAAAATGCAACGGCAATGAAAATCAACAAGATAAAATGTAATAAACGGCTGACAATTGGCACACGCTGCATGTAAATTAAACCATTTACTAGTAATGGCTTCCGGATTTTAACCGAACTGTCAAACACTTTATCGGATAAAGATACATATGTAGCACATATTCGCGAGTATGTATGTATTTTCGAATTGACTTTGGAGGACATTCTGCAATTGTATTTAATTTGACTCTAAATTCATTTGTCAATATTATCAAATATGTATGAGATAATAAAACTGTACAGGATATTATTGAAGGTGCTTAATAGATGGATTGTATACTTATTAGTTTAAAACTGTTGTAAAAATCAATAAAAGTCATTTGTATTTATATTTGAATTTTAGAAAGTATCGTATTAATGGTATAGAATTTTAAAACCTCTTAAAATAGAAAATATAATAGATTGCTGAACATCTAGAGATGTTATCAAAATTGTACAATTTAATTCGGAATTGGCATATTAAAGTTAATAATAAATGCTAATATTATTCCTGTTGTTATTCTTAATAATTATTTAGTGCATTATAGTTGTTTTGTACTATATAATCAATGTACTCGATTGTTGTGTAAGCCTCTTGGCCAGGAACTTACCAGTTTGTGGCTGCAACTCAATCAGACTGTTCCAAATGTTGCGCGCAGCCATTGTGTAATAACCGATTTCCGCGTTTGGATGCAGACCAAATACATCCGGCTTATTGACCAGCGGCAGTTTGTCAATGTGAGCTGTCATCAATGCATTACGTATGTAAAGAGCTTTTGTCGCATCATGTGTCCATCTGACTCACCTATGTAGTCCTCCTTCAAAATGATCTCCTCATCGGGCAGACAATAATCGACGTTCTCGTCCTCGTAAAAATGGAACGATTGGAATGCATCGAACAGGAAGTCTCCCATATATTCATTCATGTAACAGTTGGTGATCCGTCTATCGAAATCGTCGATCACTCGACCGCCATACATAACCTCACCAATAAGATACTTAAGACTATTCCAGGGTATCCTGTCTTCGGCACAGCGACTCAAATAGTTACGCAAAATTTCATTGCAAACCTCAAAGTCCGTGTCGTTGAAATCGTATGCTATGTTCCAGCCAAGTTTATCGTATTTGCGACGCTCCTGGGGAGTGGAAATGGTTGGATTAATTGAGGATACAATCATTGTGCTATCAATAACAATTTGGTGAGCTAAGTGCAATATCTGCTCCATCAATTGGCCAACTTTGGGGCAGTTGTGTCCAGAATGCTTTCAACATGCAGTTAAAAGCAAGCGAATAAATAAATAAAGAAGTGCATGCAGGAACAGCTGTGTCAGGACTTTAAATGTAGCTACAAATTTGGAAGTTTGTTATCCTTAAAGGAACTTACTTGTACAACCGCATGGAAGAAGGCAAGGACATAGATTAGGGAACGATAGGCGCGATGTGAGCAGGCCTCCAGACGATCCTGCCGCACCTTAAAATATGTCGAGCGGAGATTCAGCTTCAAGCCATTAGGTGGCTCAGTAACCACTAAGTATAAAAGGATACAAGTTAGTACGAATAGGTTTTAGTTAATAATATCACTTACCCTTTAAGGACTTTTGAAGTATGCCAATAGGGAAGGATGGCGTTGGATCTGTGGTGATCCACAATCTAAAGTCTGGATGAGGATTTTCAATTTTATCCAAGAACTTTTCCAATTCGCGTACAAATTTAACCAGCAAATGACCATTCTGCAGCATAAGCCATTGGCCCTGTCTAAGGGCATTTTCCAGCATACTCATGGCGGTCTTTTCCTGACCCTGGCCCAACGAAATGTGACAGAAATTGGACATGCCTCCCATGATAATATCGGCGAGCTTAATCAGATCATTGGTGGGATCTGAGCCGGCGCTGAGGATAAAGCAAACGGGAATCGAGGAGGTTGTTTGCTCATAAATTCCCGAGAAGCTCACGACGGGTGGCATAATGAAGAATTCATCCATTGTCTCGACAATGTATTGATTGATGCAACGGAAGATTCGATCCACACGGAAGCAGCGAAGGAACAACAATTTCTGTAGTGAAAGCATGAGAAATGGATTCGGCTTTAGACATTATAATAACACAATGACAATCGAGAGACTGCTGACAGCTCTCATCAACTTGGCTCAACTATAGTTGTTGGTCCTTGCCAGCTCTTGTATTGTTGCTGTTGCCATCGTTTTCTGTGGTTTCTAGCTCAACTCAAGTGCAAATTGGGCTCGCTTTAGGTTGAGCTTGCCGCTGGTTTCAAGTGAAACTGTGGGCGTAAATTGCCGCTCATCTAATGGCTTGGAAAATTGATAAAATATGGTAATGCACACACCATCACACACACACACACACACACACACACAGCCGCACACACACATATAGACTGCTGGCTGACAAAAACAGGCTGCTAATAACTTGAGCAGAAAATGTTCGCCAAAGTTGCAGGACGTAGCAAAAGTCGAGTAAAACTAAACGGCCAGACTGAGTCTATGTGATATTGTGGGTGTGTGTGTAAGGGTGTGTGTGTGTGTGTGTGTACTCGGCTTGTACATAATAATCCACTAGAAACGAGCATAAAGTACGAAATCCAATAACGCTCGATGGCAACGGCAGCTTCTGGCAAGGACCAAGCACTCGGACTCGCACTCGGACCGAGCCCAAGCCACTTGAAGCTGAAAGCATGCAAAGCGAAAGTACACAGCAGCCCTCGGCTCTGACTCTGGCTCCGGCTTCGGCTACGTCTCCGTTTACGTCTCCAGCCCTAGAGCATGGCACTTGCCTGGAATGCATTGCAATTGACGTTATAGCTGCCAGGGCATTCCACCTCCTCGGGATTCTCCAAGTCGAACCACTGAATAACCCACCATGGGCATTTCCCGATAAGTGCAAACAAAATGAGCGTCGAGCAACGGAAGCCAAGTGAATGCCACATGCCAGTCAAGAACAGTTTTCAGCGACCATAACGTAGTCAAAATTGTCATTGTTGTTGTTATGTATTTGATGTCGTTGTCCCAGAAGCAGTATCAGTTTGATAACGGCATCCAAGTTGACGTTGACATGAAGATGATGCACCAAAAGAACCAAAGAGAAAGCAAATAAAAAAAAAGAAAGTTATAGAAAATATGAACATCGCTTATGTCCCTAACACTCCTTAATGGGAATACCATTATTATTTTGCTTTGATTTAAATATGAACAATAAAGTGAAATATTAAATTCATTTCTCTCTCTCACCTCTTTCCACTCATCCAAGTAACGACTGAAATGATCAGGCAAGGTGCCAAACGAATCGGGAAAGTCTAATGCCAACTTCAACAGATCCTCCCAGCTTTTCTCCGACAACCATTTGGTTGGATTGGATCGCTCGCTCTTCGTTAATGCGATGCTGCCCTTGATGAAGAAGTCAATTTCCTGTTGGGATAACACACCTTCTCGCTGTGCCAGCTTTGTGGCTATCTGGAAGGAGAAGAGTAGCTTGTGACGCTCAAAGATTCCCGTGCAGCCATAACTGTAGACATTCTCAGTTAACGTTTTAATGATGTTGTTCAGGCGCTTGGACAACACCGTGTCCGGCACGGCTTTGCGAAGAGAGTAGACGAAGAGTTCTAGATACGCTGCCAAGGCATACTGATACATGCTATTGACGGTGGCCATATCAGCGAGGGCAAAGAAGAGGACGGCCCCTCTCTTGGCTGCTCCTCGATATCCATTACGCAGGACCTCGATGTCGGCGGCAGTATCACTTGCTAGCTTCAGCTGCTCCATGACGAGGCCAGCCTTCGATTTGGTATTTTCCAGCGTCTCAATCAATTCGACGTTGTCCAGCATGTTTCCCGTTGAAGTGGCCAACTCGCGAAGAAGTGAATCTTCGAGTTGCTGGAGCAATTGTTTGTTCTCGCTAGTCTGTGCTATCAAGGATTCACGTTGCTGTTCCAGATCTGGACGCTCTGTGCCGACCACAACGCTGAGCAGCTGATCCTCCAGACCCGTCTGTGTAACTGTGTAGTTGATAACCAAGGCCTTGGCATAAACAGCCGGATCGAACTTGGGATTCGAGAACTTTGTCGTTAAATAAAGGCGGAATTTGTGATCCCAGTCGACTTCCTTGTCGCCCAGCATGGTAAACTTGCGACCACCTTGCACACGAACGTTCTTCTGTAGGACATCATCTATGACTGGATCTATGTAGTCATCAACATCTTCGAATAGGACTGGCAATCCATACATTATCGCCATTTCCAGCTGCTTGAGGAAGTCCGCATCGCTAAAAGACAGCACCTTGAGATTATTCCTATATTCCTTCTTCCGTATCCACATCAGGGCTTGCAGCTGAGGATCTATGCAAAGGGGAAAGCGGGAAGCTCGCATGGTTAGAATACCATTCTGCAAGGAGAGCTCATCGGGAGGCAAGCCCTCATTGGACCACTGCGAGATCTCCACATCGTTGGTCAAACTGACATCAATCTTGAAGGGAAGCTTGACTGGAATTCCCAGAGCGATAATATCCTCCAGCCAGTCATCGAAGACCATCGCCTTGCGGAACTCCCAAGTAAAGGCACCAGTGTAGGCCAAAAACGAAGCGCAGATGAGGCAAAGGCCAACGCTGTCGATCAGCTGTTGGCCCAAGCTGGCCATCTCCTTGCTCCATCGTATCAGTTCGGATGTTAAACCGCTTATCAATTTATCGGAGGCAATCAAACGTCGTTCAGCCTGTTGCATCATCTCGGTCAAGGCTCTCATTTGCCTCATGGACACGGCATAATCCTCATTCAGCTGATCCAGCTTCTCTTCCAACTTTTGGATCTCAGAATTTAAGTGGCTCAGCAGCTTAATTTGAACTTCCTGCTCTTCGACCAAGAAATCCAGACGTTCCTTCTTCGGCTTGACCTCCTTGTAGACATCAAAGAATCCAAGTACGGCTTTGACAAACTTTAACAGACCCGCGCCAGCTATCGATATCTTTCCCATGTCATCCAAGTTTTGAGTTTTCATGTGATTGCGACAGGACGTGATTTGCTTTTGGGTGAGGGCCTCGCAGTCCATTTCCATTAAACTCTTGAGGAAATTCACATCGCTCATCATTCCTTTGGCGCTCTTCCAACTGATTTCCTTGATACCCTTCAATATGGCTACGCACTCGCAAACAACCTGCACAGCGGCAGGGGGCGTGGCAAAGGAACGAATCTCGGTAATCTGTGCCTTTTCCAGCTCGGAAAGTGCACGTCTAGCTTCCTCCAAGGCTGGCATGGCATCGGCCAGAATCTCCTCAGCCTCCTCCTTTTCAATAGCGATTTGTTTGCCTTTGATTTCCACCTCCACGGACTTCTCGGATGCTTCAGCCTTCTTGGTGTTTGCCTTTAGTGTGGATGACTCGATGGTAACCAACATCGCCTCGCACTCCTCCGATGCAACAGCCACGTTTTTCTTTTGCTCTGTCACTATGATACGCAGTTCATCAATTTGCACCGAAGCCTCCTCGATTTTCTTGATGCCCTCGCCAAGTCGTTCCCTCTGCTGGGTAATATGTTTGTGCTTCTCCTCTACGATTGGAGTCATTATTTACTAATATTATTTACAATTTACAAATATTAGAACTTACCCAGCAATCCAAGATATGTGTTGATGTAGTCCAAGTAATGCTTCGGAGTCACAAAATTACTGCGTCGAAGTTTCGCCTGATATTCCCTTGAGTAGTCCTGAATGGTCATGTGCACATGGACCACATGCTCGATGATTGCCTCACGATGCAGAGCTGGGATCATGGCATGCTCGGTCAGGAAGAGTTTGGCGACGGCATAGAGAGCCTGCTTAGGCCATGGGAATACCCAATCAATGTATGTGCTGCCAATAAGACCAGGAAAACTGCGACAACGATTGCGCAGAGCATCTCCAGCAGGTGACATGCAAAGAACAACGTGAAGATTCTCAGCACAGGTGCGCAGGAAGTATGCCCAGACAGAGTCCCTAAAGTGAATGGTTAATATAATTACATATAGGATAGAAAGTGGATAACATATTCTAAAAGACTCACTTGGAAGCAGATAAACCTTCTTCTTCGGCAAATTTACGCACTTGATTGACAATGCCATCTTTATCCTCATCTGCAAATAGCGCTGGCACTTGTCCCACTGTCAGAATGTTGTTGATTAGCTCCAAGAAGCCCTCCTCGGCTATCTGCAATCCATGAAAATTGTCAACTTCACCCAGATTAATTGTGGGATTAAAAGATTTAAATACCCACCTGTGCGGTTGTAAAGAGGAAGACAACCTTCTTGCGCTTAACTCCAGCTATGTTGTACAATACCTTGAGATCCTCGCGGAAGGATGCCTCATTGTAGCCGCGAGATATGGTGATCTCGAACACCTCGCACTCAGCTGCAAAGGATGCGAGGCGAGTCACACACTTCTTGCCACAACCGCCGACTCCGATGAGCAGAACATGGCCACGATTCATGCGAAGCGTTCGATGCACTCTCGTTAGATGCTCTAAGCAATCTTCAAAGAGCACGAGGGTCATTTTTTGTTTACGTTCGCCATACTCGTCCAGGATTTCAGTAAACAAGTGGTAGACCGCATTGTAATCTACGAGATCCTCATAGTTACGCGGCTCCGATTCGTTTGTAAAATTACGAAAATCGCCGAAAACTAAAGGATCACGTAGCACATAATCTGTAAGCGATAGTATTGCATCTGGACCCTCCAACTCATCCTCCTCGTCTTCGCCTTCCTCCTCGTTTCCAGCAGCTGCCGCGTCATCGCCATAGGCCTCATATAGCAATCGGGCCTGAGCTTCTGCAGCTGCCGCCTCCAAGTCGATGAAACCATGTTCTTCCTCAAATTGAGGTGGGAAACGTTCGGCCACCTCCACTTCCAGATAGCGGTTCACATTTTTGATATCCTTTGAAATGCAATTTTATAGGGAAACCATTTAAACAGAGTTCACATGACTTACCGTCTGGGAAATTAGACGATCGCATATAATTCTGGTGAATTCGTTACGCCAGACACGGACGAACTCACGTAGATTCTTGTAGTTGTCCGGCAGGATCAAGAGCATGCCCGCAAAGATGCGCGACAGATCCTTCAGATTGAAAATGTAATGGAACTTTGAAGGCGTCGGCGGCAAATCAACAATGACTATCTGAGAATACATACAAGGAGTAATTAGAGCAAACAGTTGCCACTGGAAGTGGAAATGGAAATGGAAAGGGGAAAAGCCACACCCCATTCACTGACCGACAAAGCACTACACAAATCAATTTTATCTCGACTACTGGCAATATGCATTCAAATGTTGAGCAAGCTCCTTGAAAGGAAGTTGAAAAGTGGATGGGAGAGGTATGGCGAGTTGAGGTGAGAAGACAGACGATTTCTTGTTGAATTTACAGCCATTATCGAGTTGCAGTCGCCTGAGCAGAAGCAGAAGCAGAGCTGGAGCAGAGCAACGGCAATTCTATTCAAATAATTCATTTTATTCCATTTCGTGAGACATTAATATCTTTTGCCTGGCGCGTCGAGTGTGTAAAGAAGACATACGAACTCGACAGGCCTGGGCATACTTCCTTCCCAGCCACTGCAGGTGTGAGTAAATCATTTTTTCTCTATTTTCTATTTTCAATTCCCTTTTTTTGGTTATTGAGTAAATGTTCGAGGATAGAAGGTTGTCTCTGCTCTAGTTGGTTGTGGCAATTGTGGCGACAAATGCATTTTTATCTGCACGCAATGAAATGCGATAATATTTTAGTGTCAACAATTGTTAAAAGCACCATAAACTAATGCTTCTGCCTTCGAGAGAGCCACGCCTTCTATGGTACTTCTAGACGCACACAGAAGGCCATCTGCAGTTCAATACTTGAATATAATCAAATTCTGCTCCTGCCGAGACTGAGAGAAAGATGTGCTGGTTGAGATAGGCGGAGCAGCGGGACCGGGACAGACATAGACACAGTCAACTAGGCAGCAGTCGAACCGGGTGACCATTGTGTAAAAGGCCAAACAGCAAATGGCAACAGCAACGGCAAGGGCACTCATACTCTTATACTCCGTCGACGTCTACGTCTCCTTTACCTTCTCGGAGACTCGTTCTCAGTTGTACTCGAAAAAGCAATGGAGCAGCATGAGGAGTAGGAATAGGACGAACAGGACGATGGAACGACGCTCGTCGTAGTGCATTACAGACCATTGAATAATTTCCATTGTATGGAGACGAGGCAGCAAAGCAGATTATGAAAAATTGACGTTATTTGCATATGTAAATCGAATTTCATACAATTTGTGAGAGATTTTAAAGCGGCATTCACAACGCGATAAATTTCATTTTGTGCCCCGCAAGAAAATCTTACAGATTTTCTATAAATTTCGACAAAAAGTTTCGCATCGTGAGAAACTTTTGCCGGAATAATAATAAGATATAAAGTGCTCGTATCGAGTTACAAACCTTGAATAACTTGAGTGTCATAACGACAATAATGTCGGCAATCATCATGAATCGTTGTTGGAATTTGGTATAATTGAGATGACCCTTAAAGATGGATGAATAGATTTGAATGAGAGACTCGTCGTTGGGGAACACAATGTTGTAGGTGGAGAACATGCTGATAAAACGTGGATCGACCTCATTGCGACCACCGCCTGCAGTGCCCATGGCAGCATAGAATGTCATATCCTTAAACTTCTTCCAGTTGAGATCCTTGTCACGGTCAAACATGCCGCCCCGCTCAAAGAACAGCTTCAACAGAGCAATGGGCTGCTGTGTTCCATACCTGATTGTTGTGGATAAAGGGTGGGGTGAAGTTGACTGACAGTCTATCAGTGTGTTCCTGGCAGTCTCTCATGTAAGAGAATACGAAATACTCACTCATCCACCTGGGGCATGTTCATGTCATCAATAAAGCAGGCAATTTTCTTTCCCATCGGTGGCCCATACGTATCCTTGGTGCGTTTCTCGACCGCAGCCTCCAACGTCCGCTGCACATCCAGTGATGACGTTCTCGATGAAAAATTAATATTGAGGATGATCTGAAAGGGTAGTAAAAGGTTTGAGGAGGCAATATTAGCGCTTAGCTTCACATAGGTCCCAAACATTTTTCAATTACATTGACTGTCGGATTGAGATTACGCAAATATTGCATGATGGTTGCAGTCTTTGATGTGCCAGCCTCACCAACAAGAAGGACGGGTCGTTTGATCTGCAAGGACAAGACAAAATTAAAATGACGAACTGGGAGAAGCAGCTTCCATTTCCGACTTACTTCGCTCATGAGGCCAAGTATCCGATTGGTTTGAGTATTGTCCACAGTGGGTACGAGAATCTCGCTAAACTTCACAGTCGGGTCATGGGTATAGGGCTTGACAACCCACTCCCAAGCCAACCAACAGTTCTCGTTTACGTCCCAGAAATAGTCATAGAGTGTAGGCTTCCCCTGTGGAAATTGTCCTCCCGATGCAGGTGACTCACGCGTGTCCTGAACTAGAGGGAAGCCTGCAATCCGTTTCATATACTCATCAAATATGATCTGATGCTTTTCTAGCAAACAAGCGCCCAGGGATCCATAGACGGCTTGCAGAAAGCAGCATTCCAAGCTATCCGTATTGTAGACCTTCAGGACAGGCTCATCCGAATTCTTATTGTCCGGTGGACCATATGTGGGCAGCAGAGCATCGTAGAGATTACAGAATTGTGTGACCATATTGAGATCCGTTTGCATAATGACCATTTTAAGGGGATTGCCCTGTGTTGTACCGTCTAAGCCCTCTAATATGAACGCAATGGCATTTGTGATTATCTTTTCAAAGAAATCATTGAGCATCTCCCGTTGCGGCTCCGGCCGCGACAACACCCAACGTTGCCAGTATGGACTGTAACGGAGATTCTTGGGATCCACATAGACCATGCCGGCACGGGATACGGTTGCTGGCGAGGCATAATACAAATTACCGACCTCAAAGAGAAGCGCACAATAGTTCTCGAGTCGTATGCGCTCGCCATTCGCCAATGTCAGCAGCTTGTTGTCATCCATAACAGAGTTCATGTTCTCAATCCACAGTGCATCGACGTCACCATCAAAGCAGGCATAGCGTCGCTCCTGTTTGCACAGAATTGAGTACGACAGTGTTAGATTGCATTAGCCTGAGTGTGTTATACAATGCCCGCGGATTCTGACTGCAGCTGATGCTGATGCTGACGAAGGAGATGGAGATGACGATGGAGATGGAGATGACACTGTCACTGTCACTGGCGCCAGAGACACAGACAGAGACAGAGACAGCGAGGGAGACAGAGATTACCTTGCAAAGCCAAATGGCAGAGTATAACTGAAAGAGTTGGCAGGCGTAACAGTTGGAACAGTTTGTTTAGCCATTGCCGCTCTGTGAACCGCAGGTTGTGCAATGGGATTTATTAGCGAATGGCGTGATTTCCGCATGAATGATGCACACCCACCAGCACCATCACCAGCACCACATACCCATATACCCATCTACAGCAACAGCACCACAGTCAAACCACACATTCTGCAACTCGCGCGAGAAACTTTCAGCTAGCGTTTGAATTGACACTGACACGGTGTGTGTATAGGTGTATGTGTGCGAGTGTGTGTGTGTGTGAGGGTGTGTGTGTGTGTGTGTGTGCGGATTAGCTTCTGTTGCACTTCAATTCAAATGGGATTACTATAGCGCCAGCGACGCGACATGTGACCTGCCTATAGGTCGTCAGAATCCGTGAGGTTGCCGAGGATATTGCTCTACTTACCTCACGCTCTAATGGCCTATTCATTTCACGGAATATATTTGAAAATAATCCATCGATCCAATCTCGCGTCTCCATATCCAAATATCCGTACAATTCAATAACCGAGCATGCCTGTCATATTATAATATTAAAACAAAATTAAACTTAACTTTAATTTTTAGTGCAAATGTAAAGAGTTTCGATATTCTACTTGAATGACCCTTATTAACCTATTCAATGTGTCCGCATTTAACTTTATTTTGCTTTTCTTTCCTTTTCCTATTAATAAGTAGTTTCCATTGAAATAGAACAATTTCACATGCACTTATAACCTAGCTAAGAGCAAAACGCCAACAACAAAAGTGGAAAAGGGAAATGCTGCATGAAAGGAGAACAAAATCGCCAGGGACGAAACACTGCTAACAAGTTCCCTTTTCCATAATGGACGAACTTGACATAAAAACAGAGAAAGAAATTGAAACAATTAGCTAGACTTTAACGCACTCTGAATGCTCTACTCGTATAACAAATCATTCAACAAAATAATGAGTAATGATTCTGAAAATAAATGTAGCATACTTTTTGGGGTTGAAACAAAATTAGGGCAGTTATGCATGAAAAACTATGCGAAAATACACGAGACTAATTAATAATTAATTAATACAAGTAGGTATATTATATATAAATATAGATATTGTGTTCTCTATAAGATTGATAATTAAGTTGTTATTCCCATTGCCAGAGCAATGTGCGAGTGGCCAAGGAAGACAAAGCAATTTGTGTGAATGGAGGAAGTGGAAGGGAAAAAGGAAGTGGGGGAGGTGAAAAATGCCGGACCACTTACCTTGGGGTTAAGCACAGTGCACTTGGTGGGCAAGCTCATGTGGGTTTGCGCTTTGATCAGAGCATTTATGACGACAGTTTTGCCACCACCTGTTGGACCCACAAGCATGGTCGAGTGTCGGGTCATCATGGTCTCGTACATTTGCACCACTTTGTCTTCCTGTTGTTGGGGACAGAGTGTAATGGTAAAGGTAAAGGTGAAGGCGTTACCGTTGTTGGGATTTAGTTGTCATAAATGATGTCGTCAGCGGTTGGTCATCAGAAGGGAAAGACGAGGAAGAGGAGGCAGACCCAATGACATCAGTTGGCCAGCAGTTGACATTGTGTGTGACATTTGTGTCATTTGTGCAACATTTTGTTTGATGAAAATGGCAAAAGTGGTGGCAAAGGTGTCCAAGTTGGCCAACGAAGAAGAACGACAAAAGAGAGAAAATTGTATTAGTGAAAATTGTCAGTTGAAAGGAGCAAAGTTAAAATTAGATGTAGGCAGGCTCTGACGGCTACTGGGGAAAAGTGTGGAGTGTGGCCCACTCAGTAACTCAGTCCTGTAAAATGCTACGTAACATTTCCGCCATTTGCGATTATGCGACAAAGCGCAATTTACAAAGTGTCAAAGTGTCAGGGATGACAACGGGACTGCAGCCAGGACAACTACTTCTTTAACTTGGCTCTGTCCGCTGCCTTTTTGCTTGTCAGCAGTGTCATGACTGTGCACAAGTACACAACTGACAAAAACAAAAGCCACAAAGACAACGACATCGTGAACGAGAACGAAAAGTAAAAGCACACACCTGATCAGGCAGCAGGATGTATCCATCGTTGACAAGGACATGACGCACAGCCGCATTGAAGTCTGGATAACCGATGCGAGGACAATCGATGCCTGGAAACAGATCTTTAATAAGACCCAAGAACAGCGGCACATCTTCAAATATGAATTTGGGAAAATTCATATCACGGAGCACACGCATCAACACAACTGCCTCGGGCAGATCGTCCGACTGACGCTTCATCACGCCCGCCATTCTCAGCACAGAGTTGAGGGAACGTAATCCCCAATCGTAATGGCACTGCTTCGAAAGCTGCTCCTGGGCCAAAGCATACAGCACCGTCATCTTCTTGGCCAGCACCTTAGCCGTTAGGAAGCCATCAGAGAACAACGAGATGAGGCAGATCAGCTCCAGATCGGGCTTGATGCAGGTGACAGGCCGGAACAAGGCCTTCACCGACTCGGGCAACTCAGTGCGTCCAGCATAGCCAGGATTCATGGTGACAAAGACGCCAACCTTTGGATCCAAACTGATCTCAACGCCTTCAAACTGATGAAGAGAAATTCAGCACGGATTTAAAAGAGTTCTTTTATAAAAATAGGTTGCAAAGTGTTTATACGTACCACAAAACGCTTTAGCTTGCGTATTAATCCATTGCGAATGGTTTGCAGCTGAGTGGAGATGACACTGAGCACAGATATATCAATGCGATTGAACTCATCGAAGCATCCCCAGGCGCCACACTGCACCAAACCGGACAGGATCGTACCGACAGCCCTGAAATCCATGCCCTCACCACAATTGGTGACCATGCAGAGTAAGCCCATGGCTTTGGCAAGATCCTTGACCGTCTCGGTCTTACCTGTTCCAGCTGGACCAGCTGGGGCACCACCCAGATTCATAAGCAACGCCTGAGTGATGGTCAGATAAATACGATCAGTCAGTGGAGTGATGACGAGACGTCCATTCAAGCCCATGTACTCATAGCCATAGTCGAAGCTGCCCGAGCACTGAATGACATGGAGGTTGTCATAGAATTTGACCCAATAGAAGCGCAGCTGACTTTCCCAGCTAAACTCGCTGGCATCCAGTACATTGTCTCTCACAAAGTTATCTATAATGTCCCGAGCATGGACATCAATGGTGCAGATCGCCTTGAACTTCAGTCGGTCATTGCGTGAGAGATTGGATCGCACCTTTAGCACGAGCTCCTCTATTTGATAGTTGCTCTTGTGTAGGAAATCCTTCATGGCCCGCATGTTGCCGTGATTCTGGGCCTGATCGAATGCCTCCTCCACCTCGGCCGTCCACCAGACTTGACTTGCCGCCAGTCCGACCATGCCCTGGTAGTTCATTAACCAGTCCGGCCTGTGGAAATCGAAAGTGCCCAATGACTGTCAATTTAATACAATTGGCCATAAATATGCCGAGACATGCGCCCCGGCTTATACAAAATAAAATAATAAATCGCGTCAAATGACAAAATTATACAGCCGCAAGCTCTGTTTCTCAATGTAAATCGCTGGCCATAAAAGCGGAAGCAGAGTCCCTTTCGGAGTCACCCCTCACATGAGAAACATTTATATATATATATATATATATGATTTTTATGGTATTCACTTACCTTGAAATTACCAGATCGGTGCCAAAGTCGTAGATGCAGGTCTTGGTTATGTAGCGATTTGCGCGACGCATTTCATCCAGCACATCGTTCATCCAATGCTCGACTCGACCCTGGGCCCGTACTGTCCGTTTGGTAACAAAAGACAATAACCACATAAATAAACCCCAGTCGCCAATATCAATAAGTGTATACAAAAACAATAAAACTCAAAGTACCAAAATTACAACAACAGCAACAACAGTAACAAAAAACCAAAATAAAAACAATAACAACAACATCAACATCAACTGAATGCGCAATCATCTCCAGCAGGGAAATAACGTAGGGCGGGAACGCCGACTGGCTTCAAATTAATTAAAAGAAATTGGTCAGCCAGCCAGAGAGACCAGAGAGCCGAGAACCATAAAAAAGTTCAATTTTAAAATTGGCAATCAGTGCGTAGGGATGGCTGGCCAATGAAGCGGCAAGGGGAGAGGGAGGGGGGGGTGGGGGGCAAGGTGAGGAGGGGCTGTACTTACAGATATTACGAAACTCCATAACCTCGCCCTCGCTGGATATCATGGCGGTAACAAGTGTGTGGCTTCCCTCCTTGACCAGGCGCAGAGACTTGACATTGTCGTACATCTGCGGATGTGGAATGAAAATTGTGAAATCAATGCGCAAAAACATTTTTATTTATAAGCCAAATAAATTCATAAAAATTTACCACCGAAAATTCTCATTCTCATTCCCTTTCTCATTCCCATTCCCATTCCCATTCTTTTGCTCTTACTCTCTCTGGGCATGGTGCATGTGTTGCAAAAATTGTGTAATTTCCGCCCTGGACATTGGCCAGAACGCATAAACAGTGACATTAACTTTTATGGCAAGATTCTCTTGCTCTTATACTCAGACACACACATACTTACAAAATCACACATATATACACGCCCAGTCATACATAAAAATAATGTTGCTGGCAGTTTAGCAAATCTGTTGTTGTCACACCCATACTCCCATACACCCGTACACTCACACTTACGCAGGCCCGTAGAAACTTCAACCCACCTTAATGATGTGGTTCTGCACTGCAGATGGCTCACTGCTGCCCAAAATTGAGAGCAACTCATCGGTGGATATGAAATAGAAACGCGGGAAAATGCGACGTTTCGAGTCCAAATATTCGTTTAACGACTTCTGACAATTTTCCAAGCCAATCCCCAGACTTTGTATATCCAATAAACGTCCCGGCACTGCACAAAATGGCACCACTAACGGATTTTTGGCACAATCGACCATGATCTGCAATGGAAAGCGAACAAGCGCCAGTTACAACACTAAATTATTATGAAAAGCAATGAGCACAGTAACAACAACAATAAAAGAAACAAAATACCATCAAATATAATACAAATGGCAAGATATATATATTGACTTGTTAACGACTTCTTGGGATACCCTTACTTTTCAGAACTGTTAAATAAACATAAGCTTATCTAAATAAACTATTCGAATGAGAAGTTTCTTAAGGAAGATAACATAGACTAGTGAGTATAATATAAATTACTTTCATACGAATTTAGCTATACCCTTTCGGACCACTTGAATAATTTATACATCAAGGTTACTAGACAAAAGACAGTAGTTTAAATTGACACTTGATTTAAGTCTAAGTTGTAAACTTGATGAGAATTGCATGTAACATATAAAACTATTGAAAGGGTATACAAATAATTCGAATGTCGAGAGCAAATCAAAATAATAAATCATTTCATAAATGGCATCAAATATGGCGGCAAATGTTGCAAATGAAACGTAAAGCAAACGAGGCAAGCGGCGAGCAAGGTTAAGTGAAGTTAAGCGACTAACACAAACACAAATCTACAAATCTACACACACACAAACACACACACACACGCACACATACATACACACACACACACATACATACACAAACACAAGCACAACTGTCTACACACAGAAGGTGAAAGCGTTTGACTTTGGGTAAATACTGTACAGGCTGACGGTGCGTATGTGTAATATATGATGTATGATGGTTGTTGTTGTGCTGCTCGTGTTTGTGAGGCAACACAATTACGTATACGCAAAGTGGTCGTTTGCATGCGTATTATGTTTACCGTTAAGTAAGACGTCGCCATATTGTCGCCGCACATTAAATCAACTCAAATAAATTGAGAAGATATTTTGGCCATGACAGTGGCTTGCCTGACTAAATCAACAACAAACAACCAGGACAAACAAATATTGCACTACTTTATTCTCTCACCCTGCGATACGACTTGTCGATGTCGTCAAATTTACGCGCCTCTTCCGGCAGCTGGGTGCGTATGTCGCCGCCAATGAAGATGCCCTCCAAGTAGAGCCATTTGCGCTGCACAACAAGCCACTCGTCAATGATCTCCGAAATCATGGCTAGAGCCCGCTCCCATTTGTTGACTGTTGCCAGAAAGGGGCCAATAAATCTGAAAAGAATATCATATGACTCACAGTCTTGATGAATCTTTAAACTACTTACTGACTCGCACCCATTGACTGCAGGTTCATGGCATTATCCTCCAGCACCTGAGTTATTTCATCCACTGGTCCCAATATCCAGCCACGATCTTCCATGCCCTTGAAGTGCTTCACAACCTTAAAGGTCATGCCTCCCCAAGTTTCCTCGACAGCGCGTACTCCACGCTCAATTTGCAGCTCCTTGATGGCATTAGTCAGGATCTGCTCGGCAATGTCCTGATACTTGTGCAACTGCATGGCAAACATATTCTCGAGTGTAAACCTCGCTGGTGACATATCAAAATACTGTCCCGTCTTCTCCATCAGCTGATGCCAATGACGCTCTCGCAGTGCCTCGTTTTTGAGGCTGACCATCAGTGGGACGGTGGCCTTGAACTGTTTCATGTGAATCTCCAGCTGGACGCCAGTTGGCAATGTGCGCACCTGTTAACATCAATCAAAATGGTGGAAGCGGGGAGGAAGTGCAGTTGAATGGAGTGAGTAAACGGTTAGTTAGCGATGTCAAATCAGTTGAAACAATAGTGCGGTTACTGCGTGTTGCACCCTGCGGTTTCAGCCGCATTGAATTATGACGAAAGCGCCGTCCTGCGGCTTCATTTAGTCCGATAGTGGGCCTTGTTGTAGCTACTATACTATACATATATATGTGTATGTATATATGTGTTGGCCAAAAAGCGCAGTCTGTTTACATTGGCACGTGCTCGGCCCGCTCGGTTTGTTTGCACATGGAAAATGCATGGCAGGCGCGTCGCTGTGCAGGCATAAATTAAATACCAACAGAGACAACAACAGAACAACAGTACACAAAGTTGTCAGCAAATCGGGACATGACAGAGGGGAGAGGTGGGGACACAATTCACAGGACAATTTTGACCAAGGCTGTCGTCGATCGACACCCGCTGGCATTTTAATTATTTTCAATATTGAACAAATTGATTTGCATTTTGGGACGCTGATTATGCAACAGCTTCCGACTTGGTTTATACGAGTACGTACATATACTACGACCGGGACACTGAAAACTGACATCCAAAATTATGCATGATAAAAACTGCATTAAAATGTATGCATGTCGACTGATTATACATATTCAAATTTGCTTGCACACTGCGCTATTTATATTAATGATAAAGTAATGAAATAGTTTGCATGCTAATCTATGCATGCAATCACCATTCACAGATATGAGTACAAAGACCCCTATATAGTATAGAAATCGTGTCCCCTTTATCACTTTCCCGTCCAACCAGCAACTCGCTTCATTTGTATGGACAAAAGTTTTTGGCGCGACAAACTTTTCGCTTGGCCAGAGAAATTCCTCAAAAACTTGTTAGTGAAGTAAATAAATCAATTTGTCATAATCAGTTTAGGTGCAAAATTTCGTCGCTGCTAGGCCAAATTTCACTTTTCTTGTTGCTGCGAAAGCAGCGGAGAAACTTAAGCGACAGAGAAAGTTTGGGGAATTCGACTATTAGATATGCCTTATGGCCAAGTGATGAAATAGTTTAAGAAAGAGCCCTGACTGGTATTTAATACTAAGTACCTTCAAGATTTGATCTGAAATTCTTATTTCGATGTCGCTTGACCCACCCCATGAGAATTATATTAACAGGGTATTAACGTCGACTTTACATCAACGCTTACTACCGAGTTAAAAAGTATTTGGCCGTGTTATTGTTTTTCCGCCTCCGTAATTTTATGAAAATACAAACAGCCCGAAAACTTTGCCAATTAGACGAAAGTTTTTATCACGAATGCCTCCGGGGACGCGACTTACCGCTTTGGGCATTTTTCGGAATTCCTTCAGATAGCTCTCAACGCCCTCGGTTAGGAAAGTGGGATCCAAATCGACCCACAAGGTCTTGGCCCACACTTCACGGCCATTCTTCTGTGATCTGTAAAGTTTGTAGATCTGGAAAGCAACTCGTTTAAGAACCTCGTCGGAGTATAAATTATATGGATTATTATAGTACTTGCTGCAATCCCTCGAACTCGGATTGGACTCTTGCAAATTCATTATAATCGACCATTGGCATATCAAACAGACGCTCAGCATTGGCCAGTTCTTGGCGTCTTAGCTCTCGTTCGCCGATTTTATGACTATACGGATCCATTAAGCGTACTCCGCGCTCTAGCTCCGGACCAACAGAGCCGGGTCCGTTCTCATCCCAGTCCTTGATAAACTCCTCCAGCTGTGAAGAATGAGAATGAGAGAAGACAAAGCAAAGTTAGTACTGTGTACTCGTAAAATGGCAGCATTTGATTGTTGCGTTTTGTGCAGGAACTCTTCCTCTGCCACGCCCCCCTCCACCCGTCATGCCTTAATTCAAATAATAAACACTTCAAGTTAATTCATTTTACGCTGACGACGCCGTTGCCGCTAACAATTGACAATAATGGTTGAGCGCGCGGAAAAATCCAATTAAAATGCCATTGAAAGGAAATAATAATAGAGGGAAACAAAACAGAATTGCAGAAAACGCAAAATTGCGGAAATGCAGGGCACTGTTAGGGAAATGGAAATAGTTGGCTCCCTAACGAGTTGCCCTTTCCTACTAATCGTTCTAGTCATCGGCAACGTCATTGGCTCGTCAACTTACATCTTCCCAGAAAACGTCGATTTCCCCGGAAGTCATCTCGGCAAATTTTTGCTTAATTGGTTGCAGCTTCTCCGAACGATACAGAGCTGATAGAAACAGACGCTTCCAGCGCTTCTCCAGATGATGGGCCATCAGCATGTCCTCGTATGAGAACTGCAGGAATAAAAGGACGATAGAAATAAAGAAATGAAAATAAAACGCATTCACATAAAAATTAAGCAATGTCCTTCAATTATTGCTGAGTGCAAATAATAATCATGAATAGTGCCGAATTCAGCTAACGAGCAGCCAAGTGCCACCCAATTTCTATCTATCTCTCTTTTCTTTTCTCTCTCTCTCTCTCTCTCTCGCTCACCCACAACCGGAAAAAGGAGAAAATAAAAAACTATAGCATAGCTTTCAGGGCCGCCGCCGCAATTGGTCGCCATTGCATAAATTTTGATGTTGCCTTTGCAGCAACTTCGTTGTGTGTATGAATGTGTGCATTCATTCATTAATTTATATAAAATGCGAGTTAATTCCGTTTGTCTGGCCAGACCAGAGCCGGAGCAGACTAAGCGCCGCAGCCACAACGAAATCCCATCAATAAATGAACGAACCCAAAAATGCTGAGCACAAAGCCGTGCATCCATACACACACATCCCGCTCACCGGGTGGCCAAAATAGAGAAGCATCCTCGGCTGTCGGCGAATTTATGTAACCATTTCGTAGGGTTGCCCCCTCCCGAAATACGAAAAGCCATTTTCAAATGACGCTCAGTGGCCACCAAATATGCATATGTAAACAGTGCAGAGCTGCAGACCGCGATGGCTTTAGGGGATTTTTATCTAAAACTGCTCATTTGAATACGCAAATAGCCGAATCCGAATCGGGCAACTCACAAATCGCAACTCGAACTTGAGCAACTCTCGCAGTAGCGAATTTGATTAATCCAGTAAATAAGGCGCTGGTTAACACAAATAACTTAAATAAGTCTACAAAGATTTGTGTAAGCCATAAAAGGATCTACATATGTAATAGACATTCATGAATGCATTCAAAACGGCATGCAAGACTTTCATTCTAAAACGATGAACATATTTTAAATGAATGTGAGTGAATATTGTATTTGTTGGCTCAATCAAAAAAATTATTTTTTTTTCAATTACAAATTTAAAAATATTTTCAATGCCAGTATTAATGTTAAAGTTTAAAAATATTATGCAACCGCTTGAATATGACAACTACCTCTGCAGTAATGAAATCTTTTTTTTCATAATTTTGAACGACTGCTTTCATATTAGTTTTTTGAAATACATAAAGGTCGTATGCATTTTGAGTACCGCTTACTTTAGACTATTCTTCAAAATAGAATGCGAAAGAGAGAGTGGCCATCTCTATGCAGAATTGCTTACCATAATTTTATGTTCACTTAGCACTGTGAATGTCTCCTGCATTTCATGTATCTTCTGCTCATTTGTCAACGTTGTCGATTGAATGGTGGCAATCGTTTGCATGACCAGCTTAAAGTCCTCCAGTTCGCGTGTAGTTTTATTAAGATTCAGACTCAGCGTCTGTTGGTGAAGTACTTAATATCGAATCGAACAGTGATGTTAGAAAGTTTGCGGCTACTCACTTTGATTTCATTACGCATGGACCTCATGTTGTCATTGACAAACCTCAACAGTTCCTCGCCCAATATGGTGCACCATTCCTTGGCATGTTGTATGATACTCTCGAGCAATGGGCTTAAATTAATGCGCACACATCGGACTGTGTGATATTTGCGCATTTGCTGCAGAGTGGTCACAATGGTCGAGTAAAATGTAAATTTCTCATCGATTTCGACCAGCGTCACTTGGCGCTCGACAAACTTTTGGCAGATTACATCCTTCTCGAAGGCCCACAGATTGAAGTACTTGCGGAATCTGACAATATCAAATGCAGGCATATACTAACCAAACCAAATGTATGCAAACTCAATCCAACTGATTTGAATTTGTTTTTCTACTCACTGCACAACAAAGGCTTTGGCTTCCAGTACAATTTTTAAAGCCAATTCGTGTATATTGATGATGAGTTCAACAACGTCTTTAATGTTCACCAAGTCCTCGTAGAATGTGTAATTATATTTCCATTGAGCACCTGCATCAATTAGTGGACAGTTGAGGCAAGTGCCGCTCATCCATCGTGTGAACAATTTCAGTCTGTGGGTAGTCAGGAAGTAATTTCATCATTTCTATGTAATTATCACCTTACCGTGTCACAAAATCCTTGGCTGCTGTCACAATTACGTTCTGGAGTTCATTTGCCGATGGTTCCAGTACGATTTCGGACATCAACAGGACAGCACTGACCTCAAACATGGGTTCGTTTGACAGCAGACGATTGATATAACATTTAAGATTCTCATAGGTCATGCTGTGAAAATAAGTATAAAGTAATTCAAGTATTTTATTTTGTTTATGTAAGATCACCTACTCGACAATGCACTTGTATGTCTCCTCCTCCCAAAACTCATAGTAGTTACGCATCTTCTCTGATCTGCCCGTAAATGTGCCCAGGACGAGGCTTTCCAGCTTGATTAGCACAGGTCCTAAGGAATCATAAAGTTGCCTCATTTGTGCGGCTTTGCGATTACGCGATGCCTCCAAGAGCTCAAAGTAATCCTGGCAATTATAGACTCCAGTGCCACAAGCAAACTCCTCCTGCTTCTTCTGCTCATCGCGCTCCTCCGCGACCTGCAGAATAGTGACATTCTCTCCTGTGGTGGATTTGAAAGTGCGCGCGTGTGAAGATTTGATGGATTCATTGATGCTCTGCGATTGTGAAACAGGCATAACAGATGCCATCCGCTTTTCTATTTCGTCGTCCAGATTGAACAAATTATAACATTTGATCTGATCAATCCGATTACGTAAGTCCAAGCGTATAAAGTTGATCTGCGATACAATCGAGGTCAATTTGCGGAGTTGCGAGTTGATCTGATCACAAAATTTGCTAATGTTAAATGATATCCAGGTATAGCGAGCCACGCCCATCTGTATGAACAGTTCCGTGTCATAGATATGTTCACGTAGGAATACCACCTCCGACATTGACAAATTGCTAATGATCCCATTGTACCGCTTAATGACCTCCGAGAGCTTTTCGTAGTCCTTGAATAGATGCTCCTTTTTCATAATCGCCGTACGCAGCACAGTTGGCAAAGTGAATCCCAAATGTTCAAAAAGTTGTCCTTCAAACATCGTATCGAAAACCTCACGATTTAAATTTACCACAAAGTTCGTGTCGTATTCGATCAGCACTTTTTCGCCAACAATTTCCTTCCAAATGGGCAATTTTTTTTGTGAGCTTGCGCGAACGAGTACTTTTAAAAGGAATGGGGAAAAACATAAGAATAAGCGATGATTACAAATTGGAAATATCGATTAAATACGAAATTAGTACGATATTCAGATGATCATTTCATAGCTATCGATAAATGCTAAGAAACAATCGAGTAATTTATACAACATTAGTAAGTGCTATGTTTAATTGAAGATAAACTAAACTTTATATTGGTAAGATATGAAAAAACGTAAATTTTAATTCAAATAAAACTGTTGTTATAGATAAGTATAGAAAAGTAACCATAATATTCTGTTTGAAGATCGTCGAACCGAGCAGTCGAAACAGTGAATAAACGTACTATTTTACTTTACATATTAAATATTGGTGAGCATACTCACATTCAGAAATTTGTATACATTCTCGATCTTTTTGTGTAATATCCTTAGCTTTCTTCTCCTTGATGGCATTTAAAAATGCGATGGCTTTGTTCAGCTGTTGATTCGCATGCCGTGTTTTGCCGACCATCCACATAATCATCGCGGTCAACACTGTGAACCTGTTTATTTTACACAAAAAGCCCATGTGACTGGCTTCAACGGCACTTTCGCCTAAATCCTCGTCCTCTTCATCTGCGAAGCTCATTGTTGGACTTAGATTTTGATCGGATGAAACTTCCACGAGACTCATCAATTGACTAGCTCCATGCTGTGATGAGTTCACAGCTATTGAGCCGCCATGACTCTTAACTCGAAGAGTTTGCGTGGCATCCGATATGTAGTTCACTATGTTGGGAATTAAAATTTGATTAGTTAAGCTTTGAGACAGATTTAAAAAGATGAAACCTACTCGTATCATTCTTGCATATTTGTATGTTCAGTATATTAGATCGATTGGTGTGATTTATTATAAAAGTTGCGTTTTGCATGTATTTCTCAAACAGCATCTTCTCGAACTGAAACAGAACTGTCATGAATTCAAAGTATTGCTTAAATGCGCTTCGCTTTAGAAAACTGTTTGCCATTGCCGGATCATTTTCTAAACTCTTGAAAGCCATCACAGAGTTCTTCAGTCTTTTACCCAGCGAACGAACCCAACAAACGGCGCTTATTTTAGCCGGCTGAAGTTTGGGCATAGGTGGAGTCTTCTTATTGTTCTGTGAAAAGAGAATGGGCACTTTCAGATGAAAATTAAGGGCCAAGTTAGCAGACTACAAACGCACCGTGAATACTGTTTCCACGTTGTTGATCTCACTGATAAAGAATCGCAATAGATTCTCATGTTTGGTGGAAACAAATTCCTGTAAGGACTTCCGTGTATCAATAGCATTCGCATTGGTTAACAATTTGATACCTTTGTCGGCTGAAAGTAGAGAATTAATGCTCTGATCGATAACTGTTTTGGCTTCCATTTCCAGGATCTCGAGGCGTTTATTGAACTGCTCCAGTGAATACTCCCAGTTCTCCCAATTGCTGGGCAAGAACATGTCATAGTCCACGGTGCGTATTAGATCATCCAGTAAACGATAAATCTTTCGCATTAGATTATCCACAATGGCCGGATCAGTAATCAGGGACTTAAGATTGTGGCCAAACAAGTTCTCATATTGAATGAACACACGTCCAACATATGCAATATCCACAGCCACACGATAAATGTGATTCACCTCATTGAAGAGCTTGGCGCTATCAAATTCCCATCGCGATCCGGCACCAGATTCCTCAATATGCTGACGACTTATCTTATAGGCTTGTTTCCAGCAACGCAACAGGTTGGCACAATTGTTGGCCGTCTCATAGGTGTAGGTGGATGAATATCTAAGAGAAGCTTATTTAATCCCAAGTAGGATGTTGTATTTTTCTGTAGTTACCGAAAAATGTTGTCAAAGTTGATAATCTTCTTTACTTTCTGCACGAACACATTGGAGATCTCGCAAAGCAGTACCTGCATTTCAGGATCGCGACAATAGTAGCTGGACATGGTCCAAATGTGACGCAATCCGACCATGACATTAGGTATCTGTAGCACCGACATCTTGAAGCTATCATAGTTCCGTATTTTCTACATGAAATAAAGATACACGTATTTTAGAATCTAAACAGGAAAAGAAAATTCTACACACCTCCAAGTAGTCTTTGATGGTGCCCAAGTAGTCCGAGTTCTCCTTGGCGAGCTTAAAGCGTTCCTCGGTTTTGCTTAACACATTGTTCCACTCGGCAAGCACCTTTGATCCATTGGACGTCAAGCGGTTGAGCACAGTCATCACAAACTCTGTCTTAAGTTGTTCCAGCGTGCCATAGAGATCGATTTCCATTTTGTGCCAGTAACGATACTCTGCCATTGGAGTGAACTCATCCAGTTTGCTGTCCTTCAATGTCTTCATCGTCTTTAGCAAATACTTTATCCATCCATCGACAACATCTTCCAGCTGTAATTGTGTATAGGTGGGGATGAGATCTATTTTCTTTGGATCCAGAGGCACACGGATGATGGCTTCCTCGAATTCAGTCTCCTCCTGATCGGGCTGAACATACGAAGTGGGAAGATTAAAGGCCCACACAATGTGATTAATCGTCCAGACAATTTCATTATCGAACTCCTCCATCTCCTTGAGCAATCGACGCTGGATTGGCATAATCTTTGGTTGTGTTGCCTCTTCGGCAGCATGCTCCGCCTCCACCTTGGCTTTCGTCTCATTCAGTAGTTTATCCCAGCGTTCTCCGATGGTCAACTTTTCAGGCTTCTGTTCCACTGTAGTAAATCAATGTGAATGTCAAAGTTGATTGCTATCAAAATATGTAGAGTTGTTTACCCTCTTCCTCGGAGGATGATATAATATCTATGACAACAGGCTGAGCGTCTTCTTCTTCATCTGCTTCGGCTTGAGTCTCTTGGGCTGCCGCCGTTTTGGCCGCCTGCATCTTCTTGGCCTGCGCTTCCATCGCCTTTTGCTTTCTGAAGATACAAATAAATAAACACAATTAAAGGCGCTCGACATGTAAAATTAACACAAAGCGTAATGAAAAGCAGCTGATAAGCGAAATGAGCAACAAATACCAATAAAGGACAACAAAGAGCTGGCCGAAAGGAATTCAGGACTGCTGGCAGCCGTCTCTGACGAAGGCATTTTTTAATGTACATGCCTAACAAAATAAAAGTCAAGAGCAACAAGAGAAACGGGTACTGTTACAGTTGCTGGAACTGGAAGTGGAACTGGTCAAGCGGTAGCTTTGGGGCAGCTCTGATAGCTTCAGTGCATGGTTGAGTGAGGCTCTGCCACGATGTGCCATAAATGTTGGCTTTCAAGCCAACGGCAAAGGGCCAGAAGACAACGACAACGACAACGAAGTCGACGACGACGACAACGACAACGATGAAGAGGGCGACGCTGGCGCCGTTGATGGCAGCATGAAATCCGATTAAAAATAAAAATTCTTATCGGATGCGCTGTAATTTATGTGCGAAAAGGGTTATGCAGGATCCTCAAAAAAAAAAAAACAAAAAGAGAAAAAGAGAAAAAAGAAAAACAGAAACTGTAGCCGCGTCGATGGCAACCAGTGATAAACGCAAAACAAAGGGCAAACGAAAAATGTGCAGAAAAAAACATGGAAAAATAAAAAGCCAACGTTCACAGTCGGAGCACATTCAGCGAACACTTCAGTCAGCATAAAACCAATAAAGCGCGAGTACAACACCCCCATCTCTGACTCCAGAATTCTCACCCCCTCATTTCTCATTCCCCAATGCCCAATGCCAAAAAACAGACCGACCCCCCTTACCCCTTTCCCCTTCCCCCGTTCCCCCGTTCCCCTGGTGCCCTCAACAAACGAAGCGAACGCTGCGTTGCCTTTGTTAAAAGTTAAATACTTTTGTTGTTTAAGCGCTTTCAAACGAAATTCCGATGGTTTGGATAGCTCCAATAGACCCGGTCCCGATTCCTTAGCCTCGCTTGATATATCCTCCCCGGCATCCCCAGCACCGCCTCCTCCACTAGCATTGCCGCTGCCATCGCCGCCGCTTCCCTGCGCATCATTATTGTCCATTTGCTGAATATCCGTGGTGTCCGGTTCGCGAAATTGAAATTGAAAGGCGCTTTTGTAAACCTGCAATAGAAACAGCAACAATCACAACAACAATAGCAACAATAGTATACAAACAAAATAATAAACAACAACATCGAAATATCATATGTACGATGAGTCAAGTGTATAAAGAGCCAACAATATGTGGATGTGAAGGCATTCTAATTGATTTGCCGCGTTGATTTGCCAAAAACCGATTTTCAGCAAATTTCCAATTTATTTTCATGCAAAAAGCAAATATTATGGCAGTCTGGGGCAGCATGTTTCGCCCACAAACCGCAAAATTTGCAAGCTGCCAAGTCTTATGGATAGGATGATTGGAGAGAAAGAGGGTTTCCCATCCAGCCAGCCTAATGGAAACCGCAGCACATTTTGAGGCTATGATGAAGCAATTTGCGTTCCCGCTGTCCGCTGTCCTCTATCCTCAATCCTCTATCCGCTGTCCGCTGTCTGCTGTCCGCTGCTTGAGGCGTTCGAGGGGCATGCAATCGTTGTCCCCGTAATTCCCCTCACCTCGCCAACAACCGCCTGTTGTGCGCTCAAGCGCAAAAATCTTTTGGCAGAGCATCCATTTTGATAGATGACTGCCTTGTTTTAGGAATTAATTACAATTCGTCACATTTTGTATTGCGGTTAAGGATGCAGGACGAGGAACGAAGGAGAATGGTCAGGGTGACCAATGAACAGACGGATACTTGAATAGAAACTGAAGCCGTGGTTGAAACAATGGCGCCTGCTTCGGCTTCGAAGCCGTTGATTGATTGAATAACGTTTTATGGGGTGTGAAATGAGCGAAAAGGGCGCAAATTTGAGTGATTTCAGTTGCGGATTGTGTTGGGGCATTAAGTGGTCTATGTGGTTCGTCCAGATGAGCAGCTTACTAGTGAGACTTACCACATTCAAGTCGTGTCGCAGTGAATCGATGAGCGAGCCTCGTATCGAGCCCAACAGGAATAGTAATGGCATTTCCGCAAAGCATTTCGATACATCCTGAAAATAGGCTGTAAAAAATTAATCGAAATTAATGAGCAATTGCACACTAGAATGACCTATCACAATTGACAATATGTTGGTTTTTTGTTTTGGTTAATGATTTGTCTTTATTGTACCCTGTAAGCTGCTAAACAGAATAGTGTAAAGTAAATAATATGTTTGGGGATTAATTATTATTCTAGATTAATATATATCTACACATCTGATCTTCCATTAGACATTTAAAATAAAAGTTGAATTGCACATCAACCAATTACACATAAATTGCTGCAATTATCGTCAAATTATAGCTAATTTGCATTAATTGCATATTACAAAACTGACATTTAATTTACAAAAAATGTGGGCAATTGCATGACTATGTGCAATAAAGTATAGCTATAATTATGCGAATTATCTATCTGTTTATCAGAAGTATTTTCAATATAATCTTTCAATCTTTTTAATAACTTACGAATTTCCCTGGCATTTTTGCGTAGAATATATACATATTTAATTTTAGAATCAAAATTACTTGATGACATTTCGCCAAAGTGACAATGGAGTAGTGGAGTTTTCACATAAGCGGGGACAATTTTCTGCGAATGAAGCGAATATTTATAAAAAGAATTAGTAATCGACCTTAAAATTGTTTATATAATTTGTTTTCTTTTTTTACTTCATTTCAGGCCAGTATTAATTACTCGATTATTATTATTACTTACCTTCACTTCAATATAGACCGGAACGTAGGACTTCTTTTTGGTTTTACGACCTGCCGCAGTGGAAGAAGAACGAGATTAGCATCGAGGAATGGGCGTGGCAGGTAGGTGCTGAATGTCTTAAGTGAATGCGACTACTGTGAGCTTGTGATTGACGTGCAGAAGGCAGATGCAGTTTGTGTCATTTGCATTAGCATTGTCTCCAAACTCTATGGTTGCATTTAAATTTAAATGCAATGAACGGAATGAAACTTTGCTGTTATCTTTGTGCCGAGAAAAGCAAATCAAATGAGTTGCATTCGCGGATGAGGGGCGGGAGATGGGCGGGGAATGGTTGTGGTGCGAATTCAAATTAAAAGTTGAGAAAGAAATGAATATTAGGCAGGCGAACCGAAATGAGACTCTTAAATATTTATGATGTGATGTGGGCAACGTGAATCAAAGGGAGGACCAAGATTTCCGTTTGATATTAAGTTGGATGGGCAACAAATTTATGCGATGCATTGAAGTGTAGAAGGGGAAAAGTGCAGGACGGCGAAACTTTCCAAATTAAAAATGACGTAAAGAACAAAGGAGAATTTCACAAGGATGAGTCATATTTACCGTTTTCCATATCAGAGCTGGCTGCACCAGAAATTAATGTATTTTTTTTAAAACTGTCAAATAGATTAGTTACATTCCATTGAGGAAGGACTACTTACGTCTCGAGCGTGCAGAGCTCTTGCCACTGCTGATAACGGTGGCCTCCTCCTCGCCCTCGAACTCAGCCTCAAGATCGGTCTCCGCCGCAGGTCCATCGCCTGCCTCGTTGTCTGCCTGTTCCGAGTCAGCGGCTGGTTCCGCATCCTGGCCGCCCTTTTTGCGTCCCTTTCCCTTGGCAGCTCCCTTGGCGCCCTTCTTTTTCTTGTCCTTTTTGTCCGGCACCAAGGGTCGAGGAACTTCCTCCAGCACCGTGATCTCTTCCTCGACCAGTCTATCATAGAATGTGCGCCACACGTACATGATGACGCGATCGAGATGAGCTTGTCTCTCATAGCGTTTGTTGAGAAAGTCTTCAACAGCTTGTTGATTTTTGGCTACGAGGGCATTTACATGCTTGGGATCGAATACGCCCAGCTGATTTGCAATGATGGTTTTGATCCAGGTGATCCGAGGCTCATCCTGGCTAATTGAACCTCCTGAATAGTCGGCAGATAGATTGGCAGACTTTGCCGATCCGCTTTCCGTTAAAGCTGACATCGGTGGTGTGTTGTTTGTGGTGTGTGGTGGCGCCTCCGAGGCAGCTTTCCACCAAAGGGCGCCTTCTGTTTGAGTTGCCTCTCGCAGCTACGTCAATGTGTATTTATTTGGTTGCAGCTTTGGCAAGACTTCTGCACATCAAACGGTGAAACGTGGGATGCCTCCTTTCACCTGGATATCTGTATCTGTATCTGTTCTTGTTGTTCTTTCAATCAAT
Organism: Drosophila kuntzei; assembly: GCA_035042165.1. Taxonomy (NCBI): domain Eukaryota; kingdom Metazoa; phylum Arthropoda; class Insecta; order Diptera; family Drosophilidae; genus Drosophila; species Drosophila kuntzei. The sequence continues at coordinate 2,037,790 of JAWNLU010001684.1, read as the reverse complement.
TTCAGTTTCCGTTGCGCTTATTTGTTGTGTGTGTGTGATGCGGGAAGTTGTGTGTGTGTGTACGTATACGTGGGTTTGTTGACTCCCGGGCACTTGGCGTCTGCAAATCCTTTTGTGTAACCTGGGACAACGTCTGCGGCCGCGTTGAATGCCAAATATTGCCAGCCAAATATAGACGCTTTGAAATGTTGAAAACGCTGCTCAATTTGCAGCAACGTTATATGAAAAATATTTAATTTCCTTTTATAATATCGTTCGCCGAAACTGCTTTGATTTTCTGTTTAAAGTTGCCAACTGAAATTTTCCCTGGGACTCGACAGTTGCTGTTGCTGTTGTTGTTGTTGTTATTGTTATTGTTGATATTGTGGCGTTGCCTTGGAACGTTGTTGCCATTGTTGTTGTTGGCTAAGCAACCAACTCTGTTTAATATAATTTTGCCAGTCGCTTTGCCCTTTTGCCACCTGTCAGCTGCACTTGCAGCATGCAACAGTACGTGTACTTGGGCGAGAGTGCGATGGCAAGAGTGTTTGCTTCCTTCGGGGCGCTCGCGTTTCGTTGCGTAAACAAAACATGCAACGCTGACTTAATGGCCATGCACATTAGCAACGTGCCAGGGACGTTGCCAGGCAGTCCACTCCATTCCTGAACCCCAACGCCTCCACCGCCTCCACTTTATGCACCTCCGAGCAGGTCAAGTGTATGCAACGAGCTGGTAAGTCGTCATTGGCTTAATAAACGTTTAAGTGAAATGTTGAAATAGAAATAGAAATATTTACAGTGCAATAGTAAAGTGCGTTCAGCTGTTTTTTACCATCAGAATTTGCTTAGTTACTGCCTTCAAAGCTTTATGATAAGTTTTCTTTGAGTGCTGCAGCTGCAACAAGGCCCCCATTCCACTTACTTAGCTGCATCATAATTAAATAGAAAGAGCCCACATAACGCGAAGCGTCAGCTGTATGATTTACGAACGGAGATGAGTTCGTGTTCAACCTAAATAGACATGAACTATGTCAAAGTGCAAAGAGTACCAAGTGGGAGTCGTGACACGACACGCGCTCAGCTCTACTTGGAATGTTTCGCTGGGGAAGTGCAATCGCGGTCTGTTTGCTTTCAATCAAAGTTGGCCGACTGCGCTTAGATAAGCTAAGAGATTCTATATGGAAATATTTTATATAAGTATCCCTGAGTAATCGCTCTTCATATATTGGCCTTGTTGGCAAACTTATTTAATGTAGTTGCAATTTCAAATTGGCTTCGATTTTACATTGATTAATGCAAGGACACAATCAATAAGCACATAGAAGAGCAACACATCCAATGACTGCATTTCCTGTGAAATTGGTATTACTAAGCTATTGAAAATAACACACACAGTGTTACTTGCTGTTGACATTACCTTCAGGAAATAAGCTTTGCCTTGATCTATTCCAGCCACCGGCGAAACGACAGACAGTGTTCAATACTAATTGAAATAAATGAATGTTTTGTCATCGCAGGTTGGTCTATGTAGATGGTCGGGATTAAGTGCCTAAGGCAATGTGAGCATCATTAAAATGCATGGTTCAAACTGTGCGTATACTTAATATAGATTGTAGAAATGTTGCTACCGATTCCGGGTTTTACGTTGTGGGTGTAATTTTTATACGTCATGTTTTTATTTGTATTTATTATTGCTCCGCTTCTGCTTCTGCCTTTGCACCAAAACGTACAATTTGTTTGCAGGTGAAATGCTTCACACTACACGAGAAATGAGAATTTATTGACTTCTCTGACTGTCGCTCTATATGTCTGTCAGTCTTTCTGCCTCTGTTTGTGTGTGTGTGTGTGCTTATCTATTTGCCTCTTTTATAAGTGTCTCTGGGTACGCTCCGCTCCATCCGTTAGCGTCTTCCATCTGCAGCACATGAGTTTGATAAACACACACCGCAGCTTCGAGACTGTAGAACTTGAAGGTTCTTTCTGCTCTGTTTGCATTTGCGCTTAATAACTTTTCCTCCACCGTTGCCAATCATTACAGTAACTTGCCAGGGGCGTTACGTACATATATGTACGTCGACTTATTTGTAACTGAAAAGGGAGTGAACAACTCGTTTGATTTAAACATAACATATTATATTAGCTTGAGCTGTTCATTCATATTTTGCATAGATTATGTGTAACTACATCACCAATAGTGAATAATTATTCTAGGATAATATCTGCATAATTTATAATCAAAATTGAAAATCAATCATTGGTATTAAAAGCTTTATGTCCATGTTAAACTTTGAAAAGTGATTTTAGGACAGCTGATTATCATCTTGTGGAACAGGGTAAAGCAACAAGCTACGAATCTATCCAGTATATATGTGTGTCAGTTTGCAGAGAGAAAAGAGGAAAAAGTGGAGGGATTTAAAGTTCCTTGGGCTTCGTCATCGGTTTAATTAGGAACTGATTGCAGACAACGTTGAATGACCAGCCTTTCACACGTGTTGCAAGCTGCACTCCCATTCTATTCTGTTGTTGCATATCCGTTTCCGCAATGCTGAAATTTTCAGAACACTGCAGCTTTGCTTTTCAAAACAGTGACTGTGTCTTTGTTTCGTGCCATAAAATTGTAGACGCATTTCGAAATGCCCTGTATTCAGGACGAGTAAATGAATTTCGAAGCAGTCCGGTTGCCGGTGCAGCTTTAATAAATCCTTGGACACATTTCGGACTCCCCGCAGCCCTTGAATCGGCCAAATGCTCATGCTCATATGGAATCGGATGGGAAGCAGGCAAATGTGTCCATTAGTGTGCACAGATTTTCCCGTCTTATCTGTCTGGTCTGTTGTTTGTGTGCGCCCATTAATAAGCATAGTCTACTTTGAGACGACGCCTGCAATCCTCAATTGCAATTGGGATGTGCACTGAAACCACAACGATTTCGATGCTATTCCATTGCTCTAAGGGCAACAGCTCGCACAGGATAGAATAGTATGGCTACTGACTCCGGCGTCTGTCAGAGATTGTGCGTTTTGCGGTTGTGTAATGAGCACACACCAGAGATAGAAGTGAACCAGACCAAACCAAATGAAACCAAAAACCAGACCCGAACTCTGTGCAAGGGAAAACTACTCTTACTGAACCCTTTGATCAAACCGATTGCCTAATGCAGCATTTTTGAACTAATAAACATCCACAAAACGAACCGACATTACTCCCTTGCACTATCCGGCAAAATAATTGTCGTTTTGAAACTAAAGTCTGTCATCGAACGGCCAATTATCTGATTTATATCTTCGGATTTATCTCCTAATTTTGAGAAAACTGAGTCTTGATTGATTATTGAAAACGTAAGAGATGGTGTTGGTGTTCTCCATTGTGTTGTACAGTGTTTCAGGCGATTTTTTGACCTCGTTTATCCTTTAGGCTTGCAACAAGCTCAGCACCTTCTCCCACATTAGTCATGCTATTTGGAACGTTTGCTAATTAACGGCGCAGTGATTGCCCAGCTATTTTCATTCGTTTTGCAAGTACACATACCAACACACACTTCTTTACACACACAATCAGAAAGCTTTACTTAAAAGTCAAAGTTGGTTGCAACAATATTATGCATAAAACATTAAAAAAAAACAACCATAGTCAACTTTCCGCAAGAGTCAAAAACTTTTCTGGCTGCCTCAAGTTTTATCATATTTTTGCGCCAGCAAATCTCAGCCAAAAGATTCACCGTCGCTCAGTTTCAGTTCAATTTGCATACGCATTCTGAGCATTATTTTTATTTACCTGATTCACCGTTGATTTATGATTTTATCGTGGCACAAAAAAAAAAATGTAAAGCGCAGAGCAAAAGGGAGATACCAGCTCCAGAAGACCCAAATTGAAATGCAAACGTGGCCAGTGGATGGTCCGACCAAGCGATCAAGAGGGGGATAGATGGGAGGGAGGAGGGCGCTTCTACTTGTGTATGCCACAGTGTTTGCCATAATTCAAAGCTGAAGCTTTGTTGCTTACCAATTGCCATCGCGTCACGTGTTTTCATTTGGCTTCCACGCTTTATGGCAAGTGCTTGCTCCTAGTTGTCACGTTGCCGTTAAAGCAAATCGCTGGCAATATCATTGGCTCATAAATAAAGTCAGATGATGCTGTTGCTGATTCCGTTGCTGTTGTCGATGAATGCTATGAGTCTCTACATTGATTCAGTTAGTTTGTGTGCAAGGGTTATAGGATGCAACAAAGCATTCAAATTGTTTGTAATGAATGTTAACTCTGTTCTTTAAATATAATAATATCGTGCTTGTACTGCTGCTCAATATGTGGGTTAATTAATATTTGTGTAGTTTAACATAATGTAGGAGCAAGCACAGTTTATAAAGCTAATGGATGCTACATTGATGGACAACATAATAGAATTAAATTTTGAAAATTTTAATTACGGCTAATTAGATTAATTAATATATTAATTGCTTGAATTTAATTTACCTATTTTATTAATTAAATTATTATTGTAAAAATTATGAAGCCTTTCAAAATTCAATTTAAAATTGGCATTATAAGTTTCCGATTTTTCAGAATTTTATAAAATCTTTTTTTATATTTGTATTTGAGCTTTTCAGTACATTTTGACAGTCGCAAAGATTAACATGATAACTCGAACAAGTTTTGCTTAGGCATTTTTAACCCATTTACTCGTTGAAGGGTTAATTATGCGTTGTTGTATTTGTCGGACAGGCTGTCAGTCAACGCTGCCATCGGCTGCAATGACTCGAGATCGCTCTCCATGGACCATGTCCTGGCTGATGGCAGACGTCATGTGGTAGTTTCATTAAAATATGCAAGCAATTTCGCGGTATAAAAACACTCGAAATTATACAAAGCCGAGTGTGAGGATGACCCACCCCGCCCTGTTCCGCCCCGTCCCGCCTCGTTAACGCCCTGAAACGCCCTGAAACTGCTAGCAATCGTATTCGCCCACACTCACATGACTTTCAGGCGAATGTTTCATAATTTGCAACGTTTGGAAGAATGAAATATTTTGCAATATTTAACAGGGCAAAGCAAGAGCCGCAGTGGCTGCCACGTGGCATCGCCAGTTGCTGCAGCTGTCAGGCCAGGGCAGGATCGAGGAATAAACAGACAACGACAGCCAGACAACGAACACATTGAGAGCGCATTTATTTGTCACTTATCACACGGCAAAGTCTCTGGTGTTGGTGCAACCGCTGCCCGGAGGGGAACTTTATAATTTCCATGTGTACGCCACGCAGATGGCAACCCCAAAGCCGTTGAAGAATGCAGCTTGATTGTCTGCGGCACACACACACACATAAATATGTATACAAATATGCGTTCGTAGCTGCGGTTTTGGCAGAACGACAAAAACAACAATGGACAATGGACAATGACAACGGCAAGGACAACTTTTATTAATTACCTGGATGCGGCTGTTGTCGGTCATACGAATATGAGGCGTATGAGTTATATGCGCAAGACACTTGTGTCCGCCGATGTTTTCATTTAATTTCATGTTTCACTTTTCAAGCAATTAACGCAAAAAACTTTTTGCTCATTGCTGAAATTGGCCAAGATGACCAACGGCATCTGCTTTTAAAAAAATACACAAAATACTCCGATTAAAGCGGCCAAAGGCAAACAATTTAATGTAAAATGCAATTACAAGTTGGATAAAGTCGGAAATTCGGGTTGGGGGAGAGTTGTTGGCATTTTGTTTCTAATAAATGAAGTGAAAATGTTTTTAGCAAACAAATTTATGAGGCGTGCTATGCTCAAATTATGATAAAAGATTGACGTGCACGTAGGTGTGAGTGTTGCTCTGTGTGTGTGTGTGTGTGCTGGTAAAGTAAATATGCGCAATTTCGTGTTTTGGCAGTTGAATAAAACGAACCGCCGATCCAAAAGTGGCGCGTACTCAAATGTAAAATGTTTGTTTGCGGTTGGTGACGCGGCAGGGGCAATAGCTGTGTCTCCCTCTCTCTCTTTCGCTCTCCTCTTTACCCCTTGAATGGCTTTGCTTGCGTGCAAACATCAATCACAGCGCCAGGGCCCTTGGCATGACCAGGGATGGGGTAACAAGTCAGTTTATACAAAGCATGAAATAAGTATGTACATTCCAACAATTTTGAAATTCAAAAGATGCGCAATGAATGTAGGCATGTGTCAATATGTGTGTGTATCTGTGTGTGTGTACAATCATAACTGCAGCACTGTGAAAAAATAAATATGGCGCCAAGTCGCGAATACACACACACGTACACGTACACACACTCCGTTCACATCACACACACATACCACGCTAATTTCCGTCACGTTGAGCACACAAAGGAGCGGCAGGACACGTGAGGCAGGCAACGCCAACCAAAAATGTACTCGTAAGTACGTCTGTGTGCGTGTATAAAACTCTACTTTGAAACATAAAACTTGCCACATTGCAAGTCGGCAGCAGCAGCAGCAGCAAATGTCAGTGAGGCGTGAAAGGCAACAGCGACTTCGACTGTTTCTTAAATTTTGTTGCATGCGATGGATTGTTGATCTGCCTTTTCTCCGTGCTACGGCATCGAGGCAACTTTGCCCCAAAAATTCTTTCCCGTGAGGACTCCAGAAAAGTTAAGTCACTATTCTGATGATATTTTCAAGAATCCATGACTTACATTTTCGAAAATTTATTGTATTTATTAAAATAAAATAAAATAAAAGTAGAACTGGAAATAAATTTTGGAGGGCTGGACCCAACAGATCTAAAATTTTCTATATACGTATAATGCTCACGAATTATAAACTTAGAACCTGAAGCACTTAGAATAGTTTAAGAAATTAATGGAAAACATCTTTAGCTCCGAACTAATTTTCATAGATCTATTTCGAATGCTATTGTGATTCGATAAAAGTTAATCATATGTTTGGGAAATAGGATCAGCTCTTATCATAACGTTTGAATACAAACAGAAAGTCATGATTGTATTTAATCACAGTCTATCCATAATTACAATTAAGTTTATGAATATTCAGTAATCTATTTTCCATCTTGTCAGAAATAGCATGAGTATTTTCCATTAATAACATAGTATATATATTCACTTCCAAATGCAAGCTACAAAGTGAAATGAGTTTTAATTGAGATTGTTAAGTTAACTTAACTCAATGTACTTGGTAAATAAATCTGGCAATGGTATCAATTGGTTGAATAAATATTTGATATTGTTGAATGACGTTTAGCTAAAATCTACTGACGTACAATTAATTTTAGTAGTTATTGTTTTTGGGCACATATCGAGCGACATTTGGGGTCTTAAGAATGAATTGAATTTCAATGTGGGCAAGAAGACCGCACCGCAAGATAAATGAAGTTAAGCGACCCCAAATAGAATTCAACACAAATTTTCTGAAATCATTGCTCAAAGTTACCACTGAGGTTGCCTGTGCGAGGCATGTAAAACAATAAGTGGGTGGCAGTGTAAAGAGGGGTCACACAGGAGATGGGGCGTAGTTGTTGAAGCGTATGAAAGGGGTGAGGGTAAGTTCCAGTGACTTTTAGCCGCGATTTTCAACTTAATTAATTAAAAGCAAATTAAAAGTTTTAATCTATGCGCAGCAAATTGTTGCTACAAAAGGATTTTCAGTTAGCCCAAAAACAAAAGCAGACAGCGGAGGGAATTGAAAGTGGAAAATGTGTCTACAACAGTCTATGGCATGAAGCTGGCTCAGCTGATGAACAAAAATAATAAACTGTGGCGAAACATTGAAATCTGTGTTGCCGTTGTTGTTGACGTTAATGCTGCTGGCGTTGCCTGATGTGAAAACAATCTTGACGATGCCCTCAGCAACAGCAACAACACCAACATTAACAACAACAGCAAGAGAAGAACAACAGCAATTTGTAGATGAGATGTAAAAGGGTTGTTTTTTGACTGGGCTAAGCTGCTCTGTTTTATAAGCTCGTGTAAGCAGATTTTATCTTAATTCAATGCAAAATTAACAACAATTTTCAAAGCCAAACAGCGGCTGACACAACAAGCAAAGTCAATTTGTTAGCAGCAAGATGATTTCCATTGTGATGTGGATAGCTTCTTCACCTGGCGCCGTGTCGTGGCAACCGAGGCAGACAATATTTGTAATATTTGAGGACATGCACGAGCGAGTTGAGATTAAAGACATTTGCTACAAACTTTTCAACATGTATACAACTTTTCTCTTGGTAAGATCAATAAGTTGCTTAAAATTCTCAATTGCTGTTGTCGCAATTTTAGCTGCAACATTTGTGTTTGTTCTTGAAGTCAAATGAAACGTTTGACGACAGAATTTAAGCTGAAGACATGCTCCTTTTCTGCTGATTTCCTAGTCAAGGGAAAGGGATACCCATATTGAACTGCTACATCAAATCAGAACGATATCCAAACGCACGTAGAGCCATCATCACATCTTGAAGCCAATCCTTGTTCCTGCCCTGCTTAACATCAGTTTCGAAATTTATGGTACGCTGTCATCGTCCTCGCTATTTGCTGCATTCATCACGTGGCCGTCAGTTGCATGTCCAAGACGTCCTGGGTGGGTGGGTCTTGGTCTTGGTGGGTGTCATAAAGCACGCTCATCAACAGTTTCGGCGCATCCTGACAGCTAACGGGCTGTAAAGCGTTTATGGGATGAATATTTTGACTCTGCCTCTGCCGTTGCAACTGAAGTGGCAGTTGATGCCACGCCTGGAATTATGCAACGAATATTTTTAGAAATGGTTTCTTTTACTAATTGCACGGCTTACTGGTGAACTTTAAATTTATAGGCTGTCTTGACTTTGTTGTGGGCGTGGCCATCGTCTTGTTTTGCATTTACAAATTGAAAATATGTTGGCCAAGAGTTGATGCTGCCGCCGCCGTCGCCGTCGCCGCCGACTGCCAAGTGACGTCGACGACAATGGCGCCGCATTTAGTTGCAACATTTTATTGGTGACTTTTTGGCAAAGTTTCGCAATTCGTTGTTGTTGTTGTTCTTGTTGTTCTTATTGTTGTTGTGCTGTACTGTCAGTGGCTGCTGTACTCGTAAATGTCATGCCATGCATTTGCATTTCAATTTCCATTACAATTTACAATTTACAATTTGGAACGCCATCGCAACGACTGCCGCCCACCAAAAATGCCACGCCCCCAACCACGTTGCTGTTTGGCTGCGATTAGCGCGCTATAAATCTACAAATGTTGGTGCATTTTAACAATGTTTTTAGGTTCGCCATGCCAGCCAATATTCAGCATTGTCCTAACTCTTCTTCCCCCAGTTTTGCAATTGTTGTTGTTGTTGTTGTTGTTGCGTGTGTTGTTAAATGCATGCAACGACCATAAACCAAATCATTCAACGCAGCCACGCCCCATTGAGAGCCGTAAAACAAACATAAACATTCCTAGTCCCAGATCAAAATACTCCAAAATATGCAACTCATTTTGGGCTCGCTCCGGCGCATTTGCATTATTTGTAGCCCGATACGCATTTAATTATAAGCGCAACATTTTTGAATTCATCGTGGGATTGATATTACGATTTGTGTATCCAGTCCGCCTATTCTCTTGGCGCATTTTAATCAATAATAACACAGCATTTAAAGCAACAACCAGACAGTTTCAGTTTCCATTTAATGGGTCCGATTAGAGAAACTTTAGGCTTGAAGTAAGCTAAGAATTTTCACAGATAGTTTAGTTCTCATTTCAATTTTCTCTCTTTCTCTCGAGTGCCCTTAAAAATCATCAAAACTTCTCACTTAAACAAAAAACGAAAAAGAGGGAATTTAAATGGTCAAGTATCAGTGCTTGAAAATTTCTGTTTTTGTTATCAAGGATTTTTCACTCGTTTGTTTAGTCCTTTCTCAAGAGCCTATTGCGTATACGCTTAGTTAGCCGGCTGTCAGCGGCGACCCAGGATAAGACTTTTTCGCTGTGTCAGCAAACTTCACAGACTTCACAGCGTGGCGTTTAGAGCTGAAGTTCTGGATGGGGGAGAATTCTTGTGGCACTTGTTCTTTAATCCCTCTGTGTGGCAACAACACGCGGCATCATTTTGCCTTTTAATTTCACGTTACGCATACGCCACATATTCGTTGAGTGAGTGTGTGTGTGTGTTTTTGCCCAGCGAAATATGCGTATGTGTAAAACTTTAAGCAGCGCATTGAGAATGACTGCACAATTATGGGGTAGTTGGAGGAGGGAAATGGGAAAAGGGAAAGTGGCTGCCACTTGCCTGCAACCAATGGATCGTAAATATAAGGTTCAGGTAAGCGATAGGGGTTGTTGGTACTCCAACAGTGTCTATAACTGATGGGTCTGAGCTGCACTCCATGCGGCTGCTGAATCTGGAGCAGCCACAGCAGCAGCAACGGCAGTGGCAGCTAATTAAGACAAACTAACATGCTGCTCGTGTGTGCGTGTGTGTGCGTGTGTGTGTGTGTGTGTGGTGGCTCTGGCTTGATCTGGTTTGCTCTGGAGTCTTCGACGCCAAATGCCACTGTCCTTGGGCGCTGTGGGAGGCAAAGCTGCTCAAGGGCGACCTTATGCCCCTTCGGTTTCTCTCTCTCTCTCTCTCTCTCGTGTGTTTGCGTGTGTGTGTGTGAGTGTTTTGATATACGGCTTTGTTACAATCACAATGTGTTTACACGGAGCGCAACAGCAAGAGCCGTGTATCAGACCCGTGCGCCAAGTGCACTTAATTTGTTTGCTTAATTTACAAAACATGAGACGACGATGGCTTTAGAGGTGGTACAAGAGGTAACACGGGAGTTCAGTTTCCAAAGAGAGACAACAGATGCCTAGGCAGCAACTTGGTGCTCCTTCGTGTTAAGACTGTTTCCTGCATGTTTATTTAGCACTCGCCGCCTGCGTCAGCAGATGCCACTGCATGTTGAAGCAAGTGTTGGCCATGCCAACAAGGCCATCTCTACCTCGGCACATATCTATGCATATGTGTGTGTGTGTGTGCGTGTGTGTGTGTGCCCGGCTTATTGCCAAAATTATACCATATACATAAATGGTTATAATATCCACCTCTGTTACTGTGTGCTAATTGAGCGACTCAGTAAGTTCAAGTGGATTGTGGTTGCCTCAGCATTGGCTCCATGAGTGGGCAACAATGAGTAAAATTATGGGTATTTGGTAAATGACTCAGCTTGATTATTTTGAAATTAAAACACATTTTGATCATTTTATTTTATTTAATTTTATTTGTTTATTTCGTCATATAATTTTGCCATTATTGTTTATAATTTTGAGCTAAGTTCCTTACGCATTGTCGTGGTTTTTGTTTCATTTATGGCGTGCTTTGATTTTCTGAAATCTTTTGGCTTTTCTTATGTCTCAATAATTATTCATAATTATGCATATTTGTTTTCATTTATTAATATATATATTTCTGTTTCGATTTACCTTGCCTCCTCAGTGCTTCTGTTGTCGTTTACGTTTAAGTTTAAGTTTTAATATTTGTTTTGTTTTGTTTCTTTTCCTGTAGTTAAGTTTGATTTTACATTTTTCTATTAGGTTTTTCTTTTGTATTAATATGGCTTTGCAAGACTGTATTTATTTTTGTAATTTGATTTCTTGATTTTGATTTACATCTGGTTTAGCTTGCTTTTGATTTGAATCTTTGTATGTCTCTAATTTGTAAGTACATATATCTATTCGAGGTTTACGCGTAGTTTAAAGTTCAAAACTACAGAACACTGAGAAGGTTTCATTAAATGTAGAAATTCTCTTCATAACTCGTCATAACAAGAACTGTAAGAGGAGTTCTCACTGCGCATAAACCTCTATAATTAATCCTATTTATAGTTTATCCTCTCTTTTAATTATCTTGCTTTTATGCTCGTATTATTATTCAACTAACATTTACTCACTAAATTCATTAGCTTTGACATTTATTTTAAACATGCTTTTTTGGTTTTGTTTTTGTTTTTTTTAATGCTTAATCGTATTTTAAATTTATTCTAAAACAGAGTTGTCTTATGCAGCTAACAAATGGATTTCACAATTTCACAACAAACAAAATAAAAGGCAGAAATACCGCAACAAAACCACAATGCGAATAGCTTCAATTCAATTAAAATAACTTTACTCACATCAAATAATTCATTACATTAATTTTTTTTAATGGATGTTACGAGTGTGTCATAAGTGGACTCTCATTCCAACATTAATTAATTGTTGTTTAATTTATTAAACGTGCGATATATTATTGCACGTAATTATTGTTGTTGTTGCCTTCGTCATGTTTATGTTTTTGGGGTTCGCTTTGATTTCATTTTTAGTTTGCTTTATTTTTTCTTTACAATTATTATTTACATAGCTTACATTTCTAGGCTGCGGTCGTTGGAGGGTAGGGTGTACTTAGTGTATAATTATTTTATGACTTACGATAATTAATTGTTTTTATGTAAATTTGTTTTGCAATTTTTTTTATCTTGCAAGTGCATGAGTTTATTTATTTTAGTTTATTGATTTTCTCATTTTATGTTTTGTTTTTATTATTTTTATATTTTCCTTGCGGATTTTGACATCACACCACGCCCACAACACCTACCTTTACTCAGCTAATACGCTCTGAGTATTTTTTTAGAATTTATTTAAACAAATTTTTTTAGGTGTTCGGAGCGCAATTATTTTTTCCGCCGTGCGTTATGTAATCATTTTATTTTCCCCAGTTTTTTTTATGTAGTTTTGTAGTAATAGCTTATTTAAAATAATTTTATTTTAATCATAATCTGAACTGTTTTTTATGTGTGTGGCGACATACATATATTAATTGGAAATACCCGACCATGGCCTCCTTGTTTGTTAAGCGTACAACAACAACATAAATGAAAAGGGTTACCCACAAGGACATGCTGCTCCGCGTTCACAACGCAAACCGCGCCAACGTTTTGAAAACATTTCTTTTTTGCATTTAATTTTTATTTGTAGTTAATTTTTTGCTTTTGTTTTTGCTTTGTTTTGTTTCGCAATTTGCTTTTTTATAATTTTACTTGCCGCACATTTGTTCATTATTTGCATTTGTTATTTTTTAATTACACTTTTCGGGCTGTTCGCTCCGAGCGGGTGTTCGTTGTTGTCCCGGTATTGACCGTGGCAATGGCTGTGGATGTGGATCTGAATGTGGCTGCTAGCGGCGACAACTCGACCATTTGCTTATGAAACACGTCCAGTGTGTCCTGGTCACAGCTGAGCCGCTACCAGAGTTGCCACCGCCAGAGTGAGCACTCCGACTGCACTGCAACTGCACTGGGCGGCACCAGTAAGTGCTGAATTATCCGGATCGCCATTAGCATATCTCTTGGATCCCTCGAGCCCCAGCAGATTGGGTGAGATTGTCGTTGGCGGCGCAGTGCTGAGCCCGATGCGCTGTTGCACGTTCTTGTGGAAGACATGCAGTATGGAGACCTCGCAGAGTAGCAATATACTGGTCTGATACTTGGGCATGGCCTGGAAGAAACCTTGCAGCACCTGGCTATGCGGATAGATCTCTAGCGATGAGAATGTGGTTGAGCCCTCGAATGCGTCCTGGCTAATGCGTTGCAGCGGCGTTTTGTATACCTGTGATGGCATTAATGAGCACCTGGTGATCTGGTAAATCTTGTATGGTTACCTACCTTGCGTCCGTTGATGTACCATGTTATGTTTGCCGGCGGATAGGATGGACCCACTGTGCACACTGCCTTGAAGTTGTCGTTCACACCAATCACCTTCTTGTCCACCTGCATAGCCGGATCGTCCTTGGGCAGCTCAATCACTTGCATGTGCGACGACCGAATATCCGTATGGAACAATGGCGCATCCTCCGATACCTCACACTGATAGCTGCCAGTCAGATCCCGCGTGACTCCCTTCAGGGTGACCGACGTGGCATCCGAGTTTGTTAGCTGCGCATTGAAAGCAAAAAACAAAAAAATGACTTCAATTAAAAAGTGAAACCTCACACCAAATATACACATTTGAAGCTGTTGATTAAAATTGAATAAAAATGCACTTCAGAGGGCAGGAAGCGAAGAATCTAAAGTGTCCTTTACTTAGCCATTTTGCTTAGTTATACTCTTTCTCAGCTCTCTGAATGTCTGTATTACAGAAAAGTATTTTGATTTTATCAAAAAAATAAAAAATTAAGTAAAGAAATAATGTAAAAAATATGGTCTATTACAATTCTATTCGTTGAAGTGTATCTAACAGGGAGGAGACATCTGGGACTCTATAAAGTATATAGAACTTAGAGACTACAAGAATTAGAGCATCCAAATCCCATAAACCCCTTGAAAATAAACGTTTTCTATTACTATTTGCAATTATCCCACATATTACCTATTATTTTACTTAATTCAATTTAGATCGGATTAATTAAACCGTATTTAAGGCGCCTTAAAGTTATAAAACGATCCGAACGCCTAAAGGTATGCAGTAATTTTTGTACAATATTAGCTTAAAACTCATATTCGAGGTCTCGACTATAACTTTTCCTGCTTGTTTAAATTATAGCTTTAATGACAGAGTATTTTTGTAAATTATTTTTTTTTAAAGGTATACAATATTCGTTGTGGTTCTGCAATTTGTTCTTTTTGGCTGTGGTGGTTTTGCAATTGTGCTGATAATTGGCAGCAAACGGTGGGCCACTCGAGTCAAACTCGAGCGCTGTATGCTGCTCAAAATCCACTTCAATAGCAAGAGAAGAAGAAGAAGGCGGAGGATGCGGAGGAGGAGAAGGAGTGGCAGCAGCAGCCGCGATTAACATGTGTGTTGTTTCGCTGTGTTGCGGATCTGAGGGCCTTGCATTTAAGTGCAGACAACCCTTTTACGCTTTGCATATGCCGCCCAATGCAGCAGATGCTTTGTTCATTTGCATCCATACTAATCCTCTGTGTTGTTGGCTTGCTCTGTTATTGGCGCTGCCAGTTACCAGTTGCCAGTTGCCGGTTGCCAATTGCTAGTTGCCAGTTACCAGTTGCTAGCTGTAGGAGGCAAGCGAGCTTTCCATTGTGTTGTGCCCCGGGCGCCCAACTGCTTTTTACGATTGTTTCAACACTTTAGCGAAATGCTTTCCTGGCTTTCTATTTAGTTGCCGTTGCTCATGGCCAGGCCATGTGTTTTGTTGTTTTGCTCCATTTTTTTGTTGCTGTTCCCTACAGTTTTGTTAGTTCATTCGTAGATAATACTGTCGATAAGGGCGCCACAGTGCCTCCATCTTCACCTCCACCTCCACGTCGACTGGCTCTGCCATTGAAAGAGCCACAGCTGATTTGGCGCTCGCGGCTCCTATTTGGCATATTGGGATTGGCTCTTGGGTCGGGGCTATCGGTTCAGTATTCTGGTCTCTGGTTTTCAGGTCCTGGTCTCTCCCTTGCGGGCTGTGGTTTTAGTGGCTTTTGGATTTGTCGACGTTGATCTCGTTACGCAATCGTAAAATGAAAACAAATGTGAAGCGTATTGATAACGTTTTCTCTATGCATGTGTGCCTCTCTTGATGTCTGTGTCTGTGTCTGTGTGCGTGCGTGTTTGTGTGTATGCGGTTTGTGAATGTGTGAGTATTTGTACGCCACAATGTATGCGATATGCCACAGAATGCAGCTTAGTATTGCTGCAGTTGAGCACAAGTTATGACTGCAACAAATTCGTTGAATTCTAACAACGCCAGAGCGAGAGGGAGACTTTGGGGTGACTGGATAAACAGTGATTGTATCTAACGTAGACAGGATTATCCTGGCTGATAAGCGAAAAATACTTGGGGAATGTACCATATTTCTCACGAGTTTATCGGAATCGTAATTGTTTCAATTATATTATTCGTTAGTCGATAAAATTTTGTTTTTATTTTATTAAACAATATAAAGACAATTTATAATAATTTCCCTGAATGTTTCTTATTCTGAATCTTCTTCTTAAATCGTTTTTCGATGAGTTGATTGTAAAGTGAATCTCCACTGATGCCCCGAACAGCTTTATTATTTGCACATTTACAATTTTTTTATACTCTGAACTCATACATATGAATAAATGACGTTAATTATGTAATCAAACATACTTCTATAAATATATGTTTATGTACATTTATATTTATATGTATGCATATATTATCGGTAGCATTTTATTTTATTTATTTAACCATTTGTTGTTTGCTGTAGCTGGCCGGGATGATGCCTTGCTCTCTCCCATTCTCGCTGTCTGTCTGCCTGTTGTTGTCATATTTATTTAATTGCATGTGACTTTGTTGTTTCGTGCTCCATGGCTGGCGGAAGCGGAAGTGGCAGCGCCAGGAAGCGCGCCAAACAAACGCAAATGTCTGCTATTTTGAGGAATTATATGGCCGGTCGAATCACAGTCACACACACACACACACATACACACACATTTTAGTTACTCATATGAAAATGTTGCTGCTCTTGCCTGGCCGTAGGCAACAACAACATCCACAACAACAACAACAATATCTAACTACTCTCAACTCGACTCAAGTTGCTTTTGTCGTGAAAAGTTTTTGTCGTTTCGCAATTTTTCCTGTTTTTATTTATTTGTTGGCTTTTAATTTCTATTTATATTTTATATTGCTTTAGTTTCCGCAGCTGCAACAATGTGGCATAAAAAATTATGCTACTAAAGTGAAATTTTGCATGACAAGCACACACACACATACACACACGTGTGTAAGTGAGTGCGAGAGTAAAGTATTGTTTCAATAATTCTGGCTTTATGAAATAATAACTTTACTGCAAAACCGCTTCGCCGGCTGAGCAGCCAGCGTCGAGTTGTAAGAATACAATGAATTTCATAGCTCTGGCTCCCTCTGTCCACCTCTACCCCACTCTACCCCCTCTATCCCTTCTCGTTGTACTCCACATTTTCAGTTGCAGTCGTGCGCTTCTTGTTGCTGTTGCTGGCTCCTCGCTGAGTTTCCGCTGTTTGTTGTGTAGCAATTTTAATTTTGCCAACGCTGTCGCATGCTACAAACATACACACACACACACACATCCATATACATATATAATTGTGACTGCATGGGTGTGTGCGTGTGTATGTGTATGTGTGTGTGTGTGTGTGTGAATGTGTGTGTGTAGCTCAGCTGCAGCCTCGTTTGCATGCAACACTTTATGAATTATTGCTGTATCAACTCAAGTCGCGGTAGCCAGCCAGCCACATACTCTATACACACACTCTACACACACTCAAACACACACACACACACATATATATATATATATATATAACTGCACACATGCACATGGGCACGTATTATGTCATTCCGAATTTCCGTTGCCTCGAGCTTTGTTGGAACTAACAGCACTAGCGTTGGCGGCTCATTCCCGCTTCCATTCCCTCAAACATTCAAAGTTCCCATTGCCATTCCCCATACCGTTCCCCGTTCCCGTTCCCTTTCCCGTTCCCTATTCCGTTCACCGTTTCCCTTTCCTAGTTACCCGCTGGCATTTCACAACTTCGACTGCCTAACGCGGTCTGAGCGCAGAGTACGCAGAGCAACTGGCAAAAACCGACCACAAATTTAGTGAATGAGATGTTTCCGGTGCGGTTGTTCTTCTTTTAGTTGTTGTTGTAGTTGCTGTTGCAGTTGTTGATGATGTTGTTGTTGTTGTTGTTAGCCATTGGCATTTGTTGTTGCCGCCGCTGTGAACAATTTTTGGTGTTTGGAAAATGCATGGCTTTTTATTGTGCTCATTGTTGGCGACGGCGGCACACGCCATGTGAATGCCATGCTCCAAGCTCATACCAGAGGATTGCGCTTGGATGTGGATAGGGATAGACGGACGGACCGTTAGCTAGTTACGAGTTGATTGTTGTATGTTGTACGGTCTGTGCTCCGCTCTCGAATGCATTTCGTATTTTTTATTTATTATGTTTATTTGCTGCCATTTGTCAAAAATATTTTCCAAGGCCGCCAGACAGCAGCAGCCACAACAACAGCTAACACAACAACAAATAAAGCTGCAACATGAAGTATGTGGCATGCAACTGCGAGCAGTATTTCTCTGGATATCTGGATAATGGCAAATGCTCTCGACAGTCGACAGTCGGCAAATACATACATACAGCTGATAGCTGCCGGCCATAATTTAATGAAGAGCACTTTAGACTGGCAATAAGACGCAGGGAATGCCAACGAAATCATAAAATATGGTCATCTATAGTTGTCTACAAATTTAAATTAATAGTTTATTTACCTAATGGATTTCCTTGAATGCAAAAACTAGTTGTTTCTATATAGTATCCTTATTAAACTACACCAAAATTGATCCAAATGGAAATTTGTATTTATTTCTTTCTTTGTTGATATTTGAAACAGTGTAATTTTCACATTAAAGGCTTCAAATTAATTCACATTGTGGTATAATCTGATGAGGACGGGATCATCACTGAAGTAATGTATCACATCCCATCCAGTGCTCAATTAAACTTTCGCGACTTATAGTACAAGGCCAACGACTATAAAGCTGCCTTGCCGCCCAGTGTGCATCTAATTAACAACAGTCAAAACTGTGGGCCTGCCCAGAACGACGTCCTCCCTTCTCTGCTTTGCAATAACTTGAGGGAGTTGATGGAGCCGAGGTAACAGGAACAGCAGGAGTTGCAGGG
Source organism: Drosophila kuntzei (assembly GCA_035042165.1). NCBI lineage: Eukaryota > Metazoa > Arthropoda > Insecta > Diptera > Drosophilidae > Drosophila > Drosophila kuntzei. The sequence goes on along the minus strand of JAWNLU010001684.1, from coordinate 2,019,215 downwards.
TCAGCCTGGCACTCGCAGGGCCCAAAGTTTTTGGCCACTTCTGTTGCCGGCTTCATCTTTTCCTGCAAGCGGCGAGTGCATTAATTTTAAGCGCACATTGCTCTGCATAAATGTGAGGTGGAGGCGTGTCGGGTTATTAACAATGTTAAAAGCAAATGCCAGCAACAACAACAATGCCAGGACACTACAGCCGAGGACACTTGGTGTGTGACTGCCGCCGCCATTACCGCAAACTTAATGCGGAATAATTCCTTCCGTGTTGACAGTGTGCAAAAACTTTTCGGGGCACAAATTTCTGGGCAGGCCGACGGCAAGGACAAGAGCAGCAGGATGAGTATCAGGACGAGACTCAGGCCGTTTGTTGGTTGCTCGCTTTTTCTTTTTTTTTTTTTTTTAATTTTATTGTTGCGGACAATGAATAAGCCGCAAAACTTTTGAGCACTTGGCATATCCTATTCCTGTAACTGTCCTAGCTTCATTCCCTCTCACTGCTCCAACCCCCGTTTATCATTCATATCCCTTCTGTCAAGGCTGTCCTCGCTCAGCGGGCGGCACTGTTAATTGTGTGTTTTAATTGAAGATTGCCAACGTGGCTGCCGTTAGCTCTAAATTAAAAATTTAATTACATTTAACATGATGATTATTATTTTTATTTTTATTATAGCGCCAGTCCTGTAATGCTTCTTGTTGTTGTAGCAATTGACATGTGACACACACAGGACGAATGAGCGGGTGATGGGGATGGGAGCTGGATGGGTGATAAGGGCTTGAGCTTGGGATGTATGTGAATAACTTTTGAAGTTTGTTGACGCGTCGCGGGGGCTGCAATCGCACATCTCCTTGTTACGTGTCCCCATGCCTTAATATGCATACATTTACATTCCAATAACGCTCAAGTGGACGACAGGAGTGCACTTGGTCGGTCGGCCGGTACTGCCACGCCCCCACCAACGCCCACAAGTACAGTGCATGTCAGCCACAGAGCAGCGGCAGAGGCAGAGGCAGAGGCAGCTGCCATTCAAGTGCTGTCCCGAGAGCGCCTACGAGTGCGAGTTTGAATGCCCACCCATATCTTTATATCACACACACACACACACACACACATATTCACACATTTATATAAATTATACATGTGTATAGTCATAATGGCGGCCACGGCCTGAACTTTTCTCATTAGGCGTGTTTAGCTGCTTGAAATGATTTAGGAAAAGTAAAACAAGTCAAGTTATAATGTTTTAATCTCAATTACCGCACTTGCCACAATTTCGCCCACATTACACTACTCTCTCTGATCTCTAGTCCCTAGTCTCTTGGCCTGTAGTATGTAGTCTTCTTTGTGCTGTACTGTATTTGCACTATTTGCCTTGGCATAACTTAAAAATTCCATTTCAATTTGCATTTGTGGTCTGACTGGCCTTTGAATCCTGCCTTCGTTAGCAGTAGCAACAGCAGCAGCTATCAATGTAAATTAGAAAACGTGCTGCTTCATTTCGATTCGTTGCCTTGGGGCGTGCGATGAAACTTATTATTTTTTTTTTTTTTTTGAAAAGCCGAGCTTCCTTTGGCTTTCAATATGGCCGGCATTTGCTGTGGAAACTGCGAATAACCTTCAAACTTAATTGCATAGTGCACGGTTGCTAAATCATTTGCATTATCCATTGCAATGGCTCCACACTTGCCACAGCCTCTTCCAACCCCTCTACCTCAGATCCCTCGTAGTCCTCTTTTTCTCTGTGTGCTTTTCACCTTTTGCGGTTCATAGCTCATTGCATCTCAAGTAGTTTGCTTCAGTTTCAGCATCATAATATATATAAATTGAGAGACAGAGAGAGAGAGTGAGAGCGAGAGCGAGAAAATGACGAGAAGCGAATTTGCTTAAATTATAATTTAGCACTTCTGCTTCTATATAGTAAGTAGGCAGCACAATTTGCACCTTGACTCCAATGCCAATGCAATGGAAGCTTTCTGAATAGTTTCCAATTCGTTGACTATATGAGTCACGATATAAAAATCGACTCTATGCACAACTTGAAATACTTGTGTATATATGTATATACATATATAATTAACAGGCACTGGGAAATTGCTACGCCCACAGCATTCCACAATCACTCCTCCTTTTTCCCCCTTTACTGCCATGCTTTACTTCCGCGTAACTGTAATCGAAATATTTAATTAGTGCGAAAATGCTTTTGAATGCCAATTAGTGGCAAATTAACATTTGAGCAGAGCTTCTCGTGTTCGCCAATTCGCCAGAGTTCCTCCCTTTTTAATTCTCTTCCTTTTTCCTTTTCGTTTTTTTTTTAGCTACCGCATAGAGTGCAAATTAAAGGCACAATCAGAGCAAATTAATCAAGTCCGATTGCTACTCTCGTTGATTGATGTGACCAGTTCCATTTTGTCGATACAGTGGAGACTCCATGAGACAAAGAGAATGGGAGATAGAGAATGGGACTGAAACTGAAACTGAAGCAGGGAGAAAATATGGTGGCCTGATGCCAAATAATTTTTATAAGCGTGCGCGTTGCTTTGTTTCGTTCTGTATAAAACAAACATTGCTCCATCATTCGCCAATGGCCCCTCTTTATGCCATTATTTATTATTATTTAAGATCGCCCTCTTGTGAATTTGAAAAATGCTGCTCGGAGTGTTGGTAAATGAGTTTGGAAATTTTATGTGCGGACGAATGAGTTTTCAATTTATATTTCGTGTACAACAAAAATTTGTTCATGGCAAATTCAATTTTATTTATTTATGATTATACGACAAGCGATTTTTTTCCGCGCCTGCAGCATTTGATAGGGTGCTCTGAGGTATGCATATTCTTTTAACGGAATGGCACTGCTGAAGAAATAAATTATTTATTGACATTTGAACAATATTCACAAGTCAAAGGAGAATACAAATAATAAAGTAATGAAAATTAAAATTATATTTATGTCATTAAAAGGGAGAAAAATTCATTCAAGAAATTCACATTCTAATAGAATTCACAATAAATATAATTTTTAATGAATATAAAGCGCGAACTAAATTTGTCAACGACTCAGAAACTAAGAGTGTGAACATACCTATGACATATGCATTTAATTTCTTTGAAAAGCATTCTCTAACCTCTGCTGGCGATTTAGAAAATATTTTTGGGGTCGAGAAGCATTTTGAATGCTGTCCGAAAAATGTTGTCGCTTTGCGCATCGCACACTCAACCAAAAATTTATTGCATACTTTGCGGCTGTTGTTTTAATTAATGAGCGCAACATAAAGGACAACAGCTCCTTTACCTGAGTAATCCCGACATTGAGATACCTAGTTATAAAACTTATAATGTCGATTTGTGCATCTATTTTGTTTACTATGGACAGTATTATTAATGGATGCATTTTTGTTGTGTCTGTTACAACATGTTGCTAAAAAGTAATATGCCCCACTATGTAACTATGAACTACAGAGTATAAATGCAAACATGAATGCGCAATGTATTCAGTGAGAGGTGGCGTTCTTTCACTTGCTTCCCAGCCGCGCCATAAACTATTTTGCACATTGCGCAATATTTCAGTTAGTTGTAGTCGCACTTTTCAAATTGTGCAGCACAACACACACATACACACACACACACAGACGCGACACTTCCCAAAAATTGTAAATAAAAATCGTACGTAAATGCTAGTAAAAGAGAGAGAGAGAGAGAGAGAGAGAGAGAGAGAGGGGGGAAAATTGAGAAAAAGGGAGATGAAAATACAGAGACAGCGAGGCGTTTGCTTTGCCTGCAGCTATGTGCGCTTCTGGATGTTGTTATTATTATTGTCATGGCTTTGTTGGTGTTATTGTTGTTGGTGTTGTTACTGCCATGGGCTGCATTTGGCGCCGCAGTCGCCATTGTCCACATTTAAATAAATATTTGCACAATATTTGAATGTTTTCGCATTTCCATTTGTTAAAATGCAAACTTTGCTCGAACGAAACACATGCGCTGCCTCAGGACCAAGCTTTTTGTCTGATTTGTTCATTTAATTGACAAAAATAAAAGAAGAACAGCGACAATGGGAACAACAACAATTACTATGAGTAAAGCAGCAATTGAAGCGCTTAAATCGACCGGCTGACGCCTAGTGTTAAGAACACTTGGCCAGGACGTGGCTTAAGGTGCGGATGCTTAATTTCACTTACATCAACATTAATGCCCGAGACGGGAAAGACAAATGTGGGCTTCGCCTCGCGTGGAACGTAACGGTAGAACTCCACCTGGTTGAAGTACCATCGCACCGAATAAAGCGCCGCCTGAAAAAGAGAAGCCGCGTTAATGAAAAGTGTGAATGGATAGCCTCCGCAGTCGAAGGACGAAGAAGGAAAACTGAAGATAGCGAAGACAACGAAGACAAAGTGCTAGTAATTATAATAATTAAGCAGACGTTGTCGTTGACAATGTCGTCTCGTTTCCATCTTCATCTTCATCTTCATCTCCATCTCTATCGCCAACTCGATTCCCTTTTTTCGATTCCCATTCTTCGAGGAAGTCTCACTTACCTGCTCCAAATCATATTGACAAGACAATGTCGCTGCATTGCCCATGATGACGGCTTCCGGTACAAATATCTTCAGATCCTTAAGTCCATGGGCTGTACAATGAGAATGAAATTAAAGTTTAAAGTATGTTGGCAAAGTAAGCAGCTTATGCCATTCCCAATTCCATTTCCATTCCCATTTTTATTACGAGCCACTTAATAAACTGCAATACGTTAAAGGGGCAATCGATGTTGGCCTACATGGGACTCTCTGAAAGCCGTAGACCAACCCGAAACCGTAGCCGTAGCCAACAGTTTGAATTCGATTATGCAAGAGCGTAAAAACTTAATTACATGCGTTCTGGGATCGGGTATTGTGGGTGTTTGGACAGAGATCCGTTTGCATGTTAATTTATGACAATGCAACGGACATCGTCAACCTTGTCGGCATTCGGTTGTCGACTGCCGACGGTCGATAGTCGAGTAAGTATCGAAATTGCCTTAAATTTAATGAAATTCATTTTCTTTTATTTTCATATTCATCTGCATTTTTTTTCCTCTCACCTTTTGCTTTAATTGAAAGACGTGGCAAGCACTGTGTGACATATTTAACGAGACTTAATCGTGCATAATATGACGTATGATCAATGTTGCATAATGAGCTAAATTGGAAGCAATTTAGACGCACTTCAATTTACATATATGTAAATGGGCATTGCAAATATGATATAAGCAGGTGCCACTCAGATATTTGATTTAAAGTGAGTTTTGAGAAGAGGAAGGTACAGATATTACACACGTGAGATGAGACTGTATTTAATACAGTCATGACAGCAAATCACATTCATGGAAAGCAATTCCAGCATTCTGTTAATATTGTATAAACAATTTAAAGCTGTAAAAGTAGTTTCATAAATGAACTGCTGCACACCTCGAACAGGTCAGGTGCGAGTTCAATTGGTTGGTCGTCATGTGGTAGGATGAATTATGGGCACTTTAATTGAACAAACCAATATTAATCAAATGTGTTGGTTTGCCGATAAACTATATGTATATCGCATTTTGCGTAATATTTTATAAATTGACTGCTTAACGAATTGTACAATGTACATACAAACATACACATATGTGAGTGTGTGGAGTGCAATGCATAATATTAACGCTCATTTGGCAAATTAAATAATCAATTTTAACCACATTTGCGTATGCAGTTGGCATAATAAATTCAATGACGTCAACAGAGAAAGGGACAGAAAGAGAGAGAGAGAGAGAGAGGGAGAGATATGGGCGTAAATAGGCTGCTTTATCACCATTTATGTACATGATACGTATGCGTATACCTAATATAAGCTGCACTAGCTTATTCGAGTAAACTTACCGCTGAGTAATAAATCGGAGATTATAATGCAGCTCAGAGTCAGCATATTGAAAAGTGCATGTAAACTGGGTAAACCCTGTTTCGATCTCAGTAGGCAGGTTCGACTTCGTCTTCCTCCTCTCTTGATGCCTTCGTCTTCTTCTCCTCCTACTCCTCTTTGATTAGCCATTTTTATTGTTGGTTGCTGCAGATGCTTCTGTTGTGCTGCAAAGAGTTTAAAAGAGAGTTAAACGTAGGTTTAAGTAAAAGTTGCAAGTCATATTTGAGTTGATGTCATCTTGCTTATTGATAACTCGCTAGGCTACTTGTTAAGGTTGCCGTTGCCGTTGCAATGCGTTGCGGCAAATTGAAACGACTCCTGCCCGTCCATGTCCTTTTGACAGCGTGACAACTTTGTAAGGCTTTCAAATGACACGACTGTGCAAGTTTTTCGCAGTTCGACGTGCTTAAAAACTTTGAAGTAAGACAAAAGCCTTTAACTAAGCAACACACTCACACACAGATACGCAACGAACGAACGAACGAACGAATGTTGTGTATGAGTGAGTGTGGGAAATGACATTACCCATACGCAGCGTGCGCCCAAGCTGTTGCAATGGCAGCTCAATTGACGACGAGCACCAAACAGTGTGGGGCATCTGAAATAGATTGAATACGAGCATGTGTGCAAGTGTGTGAGTGTAACAGACAGTCAGACAGACAGTTAGACAGGCAGACATATGGAACAGAGAAAGCTGACCACAGAACTAAAAACAATTGTCAGTTGCTGGTTGCAATTGTAAGTTTGCTGACGACTTTACTGATGTTTCTCTGCTGTTTTCTTGTATCAATTAGACCACAAATATCAACAACAACAAAAACACTGTAGTGTTGTAGTGGCCACAAAAGCAAAAGCTAATGGTCAAAAGTTACAAATGTGACAAAACTGAATTTGATAATGATATCAACGCATTAACTCAAAGGGACTTAAGAGCCAAAGCATTGCCCAGGACTTACTGTAGTTATTTAGCTCTTGCAATTCGAATTTTCCATTTTCTAAGCAGAGCATAAACATGTGGCTCGAGAGCGCAGCTTAAATAGCATTTTAGAAAAACACAACCAAGACACACACACACACAAGCACTTACAATATATACGTAAAGTGCCATTAGAATGGCATCGGGTTGGGTCTTGTTGGCCAAGAAACTCTCCAATCATTTTGTGCTTTTAAGCGAAAGACTTAAAATTATTGTCCCTTTGCCACAAAAACCAATGGCAAAAGCAAGAACAGGAACAGGAACAACAATAACATTAACCCAACTAACTGAGCTACGAGCTGTGCATTTTGCAAGCCCATCGAGAGACCTTTCAGGCTCAGTTCAAAGAAGGAAGCATACTGTCTACATCCATATCGTTTCGCAAATTGTCCAACAGATTGAGACACACATCCTTCGATTTGTTTGCTCGCACGCTTGCCTGCTCTCATGTGAGCATTTAAATTAAATTTAAATATTATTGTAGGCAAGTCGATTAAGTTCGGGTCATCATTCCGACTTTAATGTCTCTGTTTTATTGTTGACTGGCTGACGGGCAGACTGGCTTCCTCCCATCCCCATTTCCATACCCATTCGCATCCCATAATATCCCATGCCCCAATCTTGGAGTCATCTCTGTTATGATGGACCAGCCTTTGTGGTTGGTAACTCGCTTCGGCTTCAGCTTTAACTACAGGCTCAGTTTGGTTTGCTTGCCGGCATGATTGTTATTGTTGGCTTCTGCTATTGTTATTGCTCATGCCATAGGAATTTCCGAAATTTCTATTACGCATAAATTTTATAACAACAAATTCTCAATTATTTCATTATGATTTTAATTAAAATTTTCGATCACAAACATAAACTTCGCCATTGACTGACTGCCGTCTATAACCCCTTTATGGAACCTAAAACTCGCTTGCGTTAATTTTGTCAGGAATTTTGTTGCTTATACTCGGTATCATATTAAATTCTTTTAAGATTCGTACCATAGCCAACATGTTTTTGCATATTAAATGCATCAAATAACTAGTTTCCACTCCTCTCCTCTATCTATTGAATAGATCCTTTAAATGGACAGCATCTCGTTTGATATTCTTGAAACGGGCTTAACTGGTCACGTATTTGATCCAATTTTATGACTGCAGGATAGAAAAACTCTTCAGTATTTAACAATTCAATAAATCTTGATTTAATTCTATTTGAATATAATTTTACTCGCCCTCTAATAGGCTGAATCCAATGTATATATGTAAGTACGGAAAGTATAATTAAAAAAAGTTACAGCTAAGCTCTATAAAAGCTACCCCGTGACTGTATGTGTGTGTATTGTGTATGCGTTCGTCTGTATGTGTATGTGCGTGAGAGAGCTTAACTTTTTTTAAAGTGTAATAAAACAGTTGATTATGGCGTCATTAACGCAAATCCAAGAGCGCTAGGAAAATGCCCCAAAAAAATAATCAAATTAATTTTTTATGTTGAAAGTTTGCAGTTTACCAATAAGAGAAACGAACTCATCATAAGCGTTAAGCGCGAGATTCTGTCGTGGAGCTTAAGGGCGCAGCAGATGGGACAGGGAATTTGGATGCTTCCAGGATGGCATTTTCAAGGACAACGATAATGTGGAATATTCAAATGAGAAATTCAATTGAAAGTCAAATCAAAACAAAGCAGACGAAATCCCGTGATTGACAACATTTCAACTGATAATGAGGACTTTGCTACAGTGTCAGTGTAAAAGAGAGAAAGAGAAACACAGAGAGATAAAGAGAGAGAGAAAGAGAGGTAGAAATGTGTCAGCACGGATATAAGTTTGCAATGAATGTACATAAAGAATATGTACGTATAAGAGTATGTAGGTAACAGCCAAGTCATTTGATGAAGTGATATTATACCCTGCAAGTCATAAAACGGGCAAAAAGAATAAACTAACTATAGCAACTGGAAAGAATAAGTTATTTTAATAGTGAAATTATCTTACATGTTATGGTTACGTTATGACTCGTTTGTTAGACTCGACGACCTGTCACATAATAAGAATTTTATTTTCAAAAATAGCCACACTGCCATTTAAAAGTCTGTAGTATGTGTACCTGTTTTGTGAAAATCCTGATATAAAACGAAAAATGGTATGTTGATTAACATTTGTGTCGAAGTCTACAAATCTTCGATATGAATCTTGTACTCACTGGGTATCTTTTAGTCGAGTATTGATGTCTCAAGCTGCTTCACTTGCTTTCCTTTTAGAATGACAGGGAGACAGTACGAAGTCAGTTGTCACTAGCAGAGTGGACGTTGACCGGTGTCCATTGCGGAAGCCATGACGTGCAACAATGCTGAGACAGCAGAGTGAGAGTTGAGTGGGGAAGTGGGGGAGTGGGACACTGGCAGCACTTCCCTAGTTGTGTTGGCTATTGCTTTCACTATTGATTTCGGTCTCAGTTTATTTCGTGCCAATCAATGGCATTCAAGTTGACCACGTAGCCAATTTTCCGATAGGTATCGTTGCTATGAACAGAAATTGGCTTGCTTAACCGCCTGGCTTTGGATAGGCTTTAAGGCTAAGCAGTAGAAAAACTATACTTTAAGTAAGGTCGGAGAATCTGAGAGGCAGTGGCAATCATTCACTTGTAAGTATGATTCATTTGTTAATCGCCAGCTGTCAGCTAAGCACACACCTACTCGAAAACAATAATCGCAACTCAAGGGAAATCGTTGCGATCATGTAGCACTCATCTACGAGTGTCTGCACATATGTACATATGTATGTACATACATAGAAATAAATACTTGTTTATATATAGCGATAAATGCGCGTTTGATTGATGCGACACTCGCTCAGGGGCCTCTCATTAGGTTCAGTGCCAAAGTGTGGCTGCCACACACGATATCACCAGTCCTCGAATCCTTCAGTCCTTCAGCCCTGAGAGTATAGAGGCTTGAGCCTCTAATCAATCAATCAGTGTTTATGCTCTGCCCCAGCACAATGGCTGAAGGAAAGTAGACGCATAATGAACAAAGCGAAAGCAAAAGGAAACTTGGCGAAACAATTGCTCCAGTTGCTGCGTCGTTTGACGAATGCCCCCAGGCAAATCCCAATCCAAATACGGAATACTATAATCGGTTCCATGCCACTGGTTAGCTAGCTGAACCAAGCAGCAAGATTGGAAAGAAATAAAAGCAACCAGCAGGCGCCAGGCACCAAATATTCCCTCTATGTTTGCTTTGTGCGGCGTTAGCGTTTTTACAACTTCCGTTCCTGGGACAGAGTTCATCACAGGTTCTCTCGAAGCCAAAGGAAAAGTAAAGGAGCATGCAGAGGCAGGAGCAAGGGCAAGGACGCCTGATTGCCAATGAAGGATTAATGCTTCTGCTGATGCTGTTCCTGCTCCTGTTTCTACTCCTTCTGTTACTGTTGCTGCTGGTGATTCGAATCGCTTTGATTGCAGCAGCGTGTCGCTGCAGGCGACAGCTTCAGGACCCTGCGGAAGCTTTGTGTAATGACACAAAGGATTGCAAATTGCCAAGGCACTTCCTGTAAGGACATTGATTTCTTTTATGAAAGCTGTGTCACTTTTGTTACATTTTTGCGTGTTCACGTTCATATACCACAAGCACTTCCCTCCGCCTTGACTTGGTCACCGCACTAGAAAGCATGGACCATGGCCACAATCGGATCTTAAGATGTATCTTCAATTATCTGTGGTTTGCTTCAAATCAACCATAAATATTTGCCATCCATCACAGTTGGACCAAAAGCCACTTATCGATGCCTCATGATCAATATTTAATCAAGTACCATTTCAAAATCAACTTTGACTGCTAATTGCATTTCCCAGTACAAAAGGTCAACTGGCTCAGGTCACCAAAACAGTATAATTGCATTTTTTGATAAGCCTGTAAACTATAATGAAGACCACACAATTTTGATTGGAAAAGTTTGAGTGAAACTATTTGTGCCCATAACTTTAGATGGCTTCGATACAATTGTAAATTTACTTTTCAATTCGGGCAAATTCGTATTATTTTCCTTTTTTCATTGCAAAAAAGTTGAAGCACAACTTCAGATATTTGTTCAACTTATTTTACCTAATCCAGCGATGCTTTGAACATTAATTGATATCGTTATCTTCTTCCTCTTAGCAGTTCTCATTGAAAGAGGTAGAATAGGTAAACTGATCGTTAATGCAATGAATATGGAAGTAAGGAATTGGAGTATTGTTGTATACTCGACTGGACAAAGGATGCTGCTCATTGTGCTGCAAACTGTATCACGAAGTTATTATAACAGCTAAGGGTAGAAAAAGCGAGCTCAAATGAGTTGACATTTTGAAAGCCAAAAAGTTTGCACACCCACTCACAGATACTCTAGATACTACGTAGAAAGGACGAGGAAAGAGGGAGCTGAGAATGGAACGAAAGCTATTTGAAGTTTGTATTAGTTAGTTGCTGGAATGGCAATGTCCATCGTCCAAGCGTTCCATCGACCAACTGGCTTGCGGCCTGGCTTTGGCTTGGGTTCTGAGTTCTGGGTTCTGGGCTGGGGATAACACGGAAAATGCATTTGCAACTCGAACTGTGAACCTCGAAACCGATAAATCACACAGTGAAAAACGGGCATTAGTACATTCTGAACAAAAGAAACTTAAAGGATTCAAGCTGAATATCCAATGGCAGTCAGGAGTTAGCCAGGAGGAGGCAATGACGAAGTCCAGACGACGCCGGGCCTGTGTTTGCATTTGGCGCTGTCCGCTGCTATTTATGAAAATAGTTTTTCGGGCAAGTTTCCCTCTATTCTTGCTGTTGTACTCTTTCTCATTCGCTTACTAGTATCTTCCTGCCTCGTTCTCTGCGCCAGTGTCTGTTTGAAAGTTTTCTAACCACTGAAAAGTTGTGCAAATTGTGGCTCAACAATGGACGGCAGTGTTGTGATTTCTCGGTTCCAATTTCAGTGATTTAAGCTGTGACGGCAACGTGTTTTCCAGTCTCTACTCGTGTGCGAGTCGAGCTAAGAGCTAATCACGCTCGTTCACAGATTATCAGCCGGAAATTTAATACCAGTTCTATACAGAAGCTAGCAGCTCCAAAGAAATCTGAAAGGAAGTGATAGCAAAAGCGTGCCAAGCTTCATAATTAACGCCTCTGGCGCAATTTGTAGTTTACAGTTTCGCATTGTTGTGCGAATCTGTTCCATGTGTGTAAATTAATATCAAAAAATATTTTTTTTTTTTCTTTTGCCGAACTTTCTGCCTGCTGCTTTGACTTCCTGCTTTCCCTTATGAAATTTACAAATAGTATACTGTAAAACCTTAACAATCTTAACGTATAAAGCGCAGCCATCATGCTCGACAGGTTTTTTACTTTTGCGGATATTTATTTACATTGCCAGCAGGGAGAAAACTTTGTGCGTGTGTCGTGACTGGCTGAGCTCAATTTAGTTTAACTTAAATAATTAATTACTTGCCGTTGCCTGAGTTATGAAATGCGCAATTAGGCGTATTTAATATTTAATTAAGGGCTTACAGCAATCCAACAACAGCAACAGGAACAAGAAATCGGCAACATCGAAAAACGCGTGTCCCGGAGCGCACGCAAACACTCTGGGGATGTGGCAGAGGGGGCGGGACGGGGCGGTGTGAGACGACTGGATTAAGTGGCAGCTTAAGCAAAAACAACAGGGTGGGCAGATGGCAACCGAAGTTCGCCAGGGAATAAGTGGATGAAATATTGCTGGACAGTTGGCGTTCGACGGTGCGTATACTTGATTTGTGAAGATTCACTCGAAAAAGACGACATTCATATATAATGAAATGTGGAAAAGTGTGTCATTAGAAAGGGGACAGAGGTCAGAGAACTGAACGTATTGATATTGCCGAGCAATGCGGAGAAAAGATACAATTAGATCATTAAGTTATAGTGGGAATGGAAGCACAACTTTAAGATATGTTACATAGATATTTAAGCACTCCCGAATTCAATAATTATATACACTTTAGTGTGTCAAATGACATCAAACGTTTAATGAAACGTTTAAAGTTTGATGCTCAGTCAAGCTTATTGGATCGGATAAATTTGTAATCAAACGTCAATTTCAAATTATGATAAAATCTAATAGCTGTACTCGAAGTACTTTCTGCTAGTTAAACTCTTGTCGTAGATCCCATGCTAGATAGACAATGCGTGTAAGAGACTGTCTAAGAGCCTTGATAATTTGTTGCTGCTCAAAAGAAGACTATGGAAGGATGCTGAAGGAAAAGCAGCAACTTCCACCCCCATAGCTCAGCCCATACTCCAGCGATTTTTATTTTACACTCATTAAAAGATAAACGAGACAAGCTAATGACATTCAGGCTGAATAGTAAGGGAACAACTCCATGGCAAGTGATGAAAGCGAAGGCAGCAATGAACTGAAAAGAAAATGGCGGCAAGACAAGCCATAAAATTAAAGAAGCCCTGCCGAAGCTGAGAATGCAGAAAGCAGCTGAAAAAATAAAGAAAAGAAACGAAACGAAACGAAAAGAAATGAAAGTAGAGAAAAGAGTGTATGGTAAAGAAGAGAAAGGCGTTGGGCGTTTGTCGCTGAGGCGTGGCCAAATGATATGAGCATTGCCTAGAAAAGGGCGCAGCAGCAGATAAGGGACGTTTATGATGTCAACGTGGCATAAGAAGCATTCGAGACCATCGTACATCTTTAGCACACACTTTCGCATAGATGGGTGTATGTGTGCATGCCACAAGACAAATGCAAATCCCTGGGTAATTAGGAGTTGGGTTCATGTCGTTGTGGTAATAGTTTTATGTTGCCACATTGTTGGCGACACGATGCGTGGTAACAACAACAGCAACAACAACAACAGCAACAAAAACAATGATAACACTGACAACAACAATGTCAACTGAGATTGAAGCGTGCCTCTGCCGTTCCAGGGTTAATGTTTGTCTTTGTCGTCGCTTGCGTGACATGCAAAGCTTCAAAGTAGTTAGCAGCAACTGCAATGACATCCCAAACCCAAACCCAAACCCGAACCCAAACCAAAACCTAAAGCTAAGGCCAGATGCAAGACCAAAGTCAGGCCCAAACTCTGTTCTATTAATTTTCTTTGTCTTCTTTTTGCCTTTGTTTTATTTTAGTTTGCGTTTGCTTTTGCTTCTCATCAAGTGGCTGCATTTAATTTGATTTGCCAACGATATTCGCACTAATTAGAGCGTTTCTTAATTTAATTTCAGCTAATTTATTGTTGAAGTTACCCCCGACAAACTTTTGTATACTCTGGATACATATGGGAAATGTACTTACTCCCTCTGTACGTTTGGCTTTGTTTTGCCAGCTTAAACTGAAGTTATGTTTCTGCATTTGGCATATTTATTGAGCTAAAGTTTTGCGGCGGCTACATAGCCAAGGATAAAAGTATTCATATTTATTTTATTAGGAATTTATGATTTTGTTTTTCCACATTACGTTGCCAGTCGTTTGCTGCTGCTCTTGCCGGGCATAATAGAAAACGGAAGCGGAAGCGTGAAATGAGCTTTTTACATAAACAGCATGGCAAAATACACATATACACACACATACATATAGCCACCTTGCAGGTGGCATTGCTGTTGTTGTGGCATTTTATGACACGAAACTCATAACTTTTGGGGCTGCTTATTTTGCTCATAGTTCGCCACATAAATTCACTGACAAGTCGCTGGCGTCGTTGCCGTCATTGCAATTCATATTCTACGAGTATTCGCTGATGTTGTTGGCCTTGTGGCTGCCCCTCCCACCCGCTTGTCCCGTTGCACTAAATAAACTGTAGCTGCCTCACAGGCTGAAACTGAGGCAGCGCCCACAAGATAAAGTGCCATTTGAAACTTCTGCCAGCTATTTTCGTGCATTTCTATTTATTTTTTCTTCATTTTCATTTTTCATTTTTTTGTTTGCAACTGTTTTACAAGATCATGGCATGCCCATTTTTTTTGAAGTTTTTTTGCGAGCAGCAGAAATTTCTTTATGCGACTTTTGAGTCATCTCATCTGCAAAGGCCTAAGCATGGTCCTTTATCTAGGATAAAACTATGCATTGCATTGCATTTGTTGGCCTTTCTTTTTGTTTCAGCCATTTCAGGTGATTAAAATTGTCAAGCGGCTGACTTGGCGAAATGTTAACGGTTCTTAACGGTTGCGGCGCCTTTCTTATAATTTATTGCATGAAATAATGCGCCATTAAAAGTTTCTGAGCTGAGCGGAAAGAAGCCCACAGATCCAAGTGGCGCCAAGTGGCGGCTGGGAAAGCTGGGAGCAGCCACAGCTGCCTCTCAACTTTGCATGCACGTGTTGAAAGTGCCAGCGATACAAATCTAAGTCAAACTTGTGAGCCACAGCAGATGGAGGAGGCTAAGGAGAAGAGGAGAAGTGGAGAAGAGGGGAGCAGCTTTGAGAGTAGGGGTATGCGAAATGCGGCTTGTAGGGCAGCTCAAAATGAAATCAACGCTGGCAGATAAAAATCGTTTGCGTTGCAAGCTCGTTAATACATTTTTGATGAGACACAACAAGTGGCAGGCACTTGGCCAGAGGGCAGAGGCAGGGGCAGAGTGAGGGGCAGTGTGGCAAGTTATGAGCAAACTTCTGACACACTCACAGATACACACACACACACACACACACTGACACACTTTCGACCATTTGCCTTTGCTGTTGCTGTTGCTACTGCTGCTTTTGAAATGTTTTGCCATTGCCTACATAAATCAAAGCAGAAAACTAAAAGGCAGCCACAGGCTGCGGTGCGGCAGGTGCAAGTGCTGTGTTAGCCAGCAACTACAGTTAAATATGTTGTAACAAATAAAGTACAGCAGTTGGCCAAAGGGATCGGACTGTGTGGAAGGGGGGAAAAAGGCTACTTCTGCTACTCGTCAGCTCATTCATATTTATGGTATTTTTGCATTCAGCCGCCATCATTTCGTAATGTAATGTGAAGACCAGTTACAGAGACTTCTCTCTCCTCTTTCCTCTCTCCCCTCCCCTCTCCTCTGTTCGCCCTTTCCTCTTTCACATCCTATCTAATTTTGTGCTCCCCTCCTTGGGGCCTAAGGCAGAGCGAAATCAAGGCAATTGGCACGTTGCTCATACGCAGCATTGGTCCATGTTGGCCTGCTTGTGCTGGCTTTATGTTTTGGTCATTTATGAAGCTCATAAATTTCACAAAAATTTCTCTCGTTGCCTTCTTTGGCGAAAATTACTCGCAAAAAAGGAATTGTCTAATAAACTTTGCAATAAATTCGAACATAAATTTTGTACACAGCGTCGCAGTCGAACTTCAAGCGTTAAAACTATGCCAACAAAAGCCATTAATTCCAGTCAGCAGAAATGAAGTAAAGTGTCAGTTCGGCGGGTTGGCGGGTGGCCATCTACTGACTGAAGGGCGATTGGGGCGTGGCAGTAGGGTTGTAGCATCGGAAATTAAATGCTGCTCGCAGGAGCCGCTGATGCTCCTTACTGTGTTACTGTGCTTGTTGTTGGGTTTGCTTGCTTGTCCAATGGTTGACTCATAATTAGATGATTTAAAGTTATCGCAAAAGTTGCGAGGCTTGCACCTGGCTGGTGAAGGTGCTTCGGTTTGGCTGCTCACCTTGCCAAATGTCTCCCAGAGCTTAATTGCAAAGTTTGCACTGACTGTGGCCAAATTGATTTTGTTCAACTTTGGCGCATAAATTATGTGATTTTTAAACAGCTTTGGGTTAGCGGTTCGAGTGCCCCAATGCCGATGCCGATGCCGATGCCGATGCCAATGCCTCTTACTCGGGGAATAACACTGGTAACATGCGATACGAGAAGCATCAAGAAAATAAATACATATAATTTTGCATTAATGAAATTCACTTTGCAGTGCCAGAGCTTTGAAAGAGCCGCGGGCTCAAAGTGGCTCTCGGCATGGACCAGGACATTGCAGGATAATGAGCACACACGAACGTCGAGGCTGATGATCCCTTTTCGCAGTGTGTGTGAGTGTGTTGGTCTATGCCTGCCTGTATGCAGAATGGATTAAAAAACTTTTGATTAACCTTATCAAAAGCAAAAGCAGTGTAAACATCACACAGGCTCAGCAATCAGGACAGGCAGACAGGACAGACAGACACGGCATGGGAGCAAGGACGCGTGAGTTGAGAGCAAAAAGTCTCATGCAAGTTGTTAAAAGAAAATAAGTAACTTTTTGACAGGCTGCGTTACTCGACACACAAACTCACACGAGCTAAACTCGTTGCCTAAATGTTTTTCTTGTTTCGGCTCCTCTTGTTGTTGTTTTTGTTGTTGTTGTTGCTGCTGCCATTGTTGTTGTTGTTGTTGATGTTGTTTTTGCTCTTTGCACAAAGCAAAGCATAGCAAAAAGTTTACATTTTCAAAAAGGCAACTCTCTTAGCCTTTTACTTGAAAGAAAAAAAGGCAAATAAATTGAAATAAATGCAAGAGGGTTGCCCAATAAGTCGCTTGAAGCATCTCAACTCCAAAGTGAGGAATTAATTCGAAAGAATGTTAAAATTTTTTGCTATGCTTTGTTATTTTGATCGATTAGCTCAAGGAATTTGAAAGCAAGGATGTATAATATAATACTGCAGCCATACTATCGATGTTATTATTTCTAGTATTAATTCTTTAATATCGATGTCTTGTAATCAGCTTAATTCTAAGTATAAGCTCATTTTCTGAATTGATGTGGAAACTATTGATAAAAACTATCAAATTGACTATAAAGCGTTTTGCATCGATGGTTTCTAGCCATTTTCTATCTTAACTGTGCATCGTTTGTTTATCGTTTTACCTGGTACTTAGTTAAACTTTCCTATTTACATAAGCTTACATTGAATAGTAATTCTTAAGCAATTGGCTGTGGCAATAAAATATTTATTTGTTTGTAAATATTCATTGTTGAATTGAGTATATTCAAATTTCCAATTTGTTTTATTTTCTGTTTCCCGAAATGCTCTTCTGTTTGATTCTGTTTAATTTTCGGTGCAAAAAGACCATAATTTGGACGCACACACACACATGCACTTAGGTACACTCGCTTACATGTGGATGAGACTCAAGTGTCGCACCTCTTACGCATTTGTAGACAGCCACGTTTTTTAATAGGATTTGTGGAAAGGAAAATAAAAGGCAACGGCATCACGTTTGCACAGTTAAATGTTCTTATCGCTGAGGCGTCGCACTTCAATCAGCCAGCCAGGGGATATGAGGGCAGGGGCAGGGGCAGGGAGGATTGGGCACTGTTTGCTGTTTACTCTGCTGGAATTAACATGTCACATTTGACGTGTCCCTGTGTCTCTCCTCGCTCTCCGCTCTCCATGTCTTTATCATCTTTGCTCGTATGTTTCCCATCATTTTTTAGTCCTGATTGCCAAATGAGCATTACTTGATTACCCGCAATTGCTGTTGTTGTTGTTGTTTTCGTCGTTTTGCGGTACACACAAACACACTGGTAAAAGCGCCTAATTGCCGCATATGCGACATAAAAACCCTGATTTTCAGCTCGCCGCCGAGCACTTGACATTACAGCGACTGCGATGAGAGCAGCTGCAAAAGTTTTAGGTCAAAATGAAAAAAAAAATAACAAAAAATGAGACAGAGAGAAATACTTGTAAAATCTACATATGTGTGTGCGTGTGTGTGTGTGTACTTGTAGAACAGCTAGCAGTAGTTATGCCCTGCATTTAATTACAGTCGCCAAGTGGGCGGACCGCAATCGTGTGGTAACTGGGCTAAAGCATTTGGAAAACTTTTCACTCGGCCTCGGCCGCTGCAAGTTCCAAGTTGCAAGTTGCAAGTGGCAAGCTGCTAGCAGCTTTGTATCAGCTAAAATCCCGAACGCATTTCATTAACACAGCTCAACTTCAGCACAACAATAGCAAGACAAATACACACACACACCATACACACACTCTCGCATACACCACACTCACAGCTGAGCAAGCACTTCAGTCCTTAGCCAAGACTTATACATCTGCACATAAGCATAAAAATATAAATATATATTTTTATATATACATATATGTGTATTAAATACATTTACACACACTCAGATTCTGTCGACGACCTCAATTTTCAGTACAAAAACATTTGTATACTAAAAGAAAAGAGCACAACAAAAATTATATTTTCATTGTGTGGTGCACTGACCGAAATTTATTTAAAATACGTAAAAAACAAAATTATAAAAAATTAAAAATGAATGTGAGAGGTAAGCTGCAGCAAGAACTGCCTATAATCTGAAATGATTGCAATTTTGAAATAATTTAATATTCCTTAATTGCCAATCGGCACACAAAAGCAGGGAATGTTTCGTTTTTCATTCATTTTTTATAAATATAACGCGTAAGGAAAACAAGTCAGAATGCTATATTTCTTAAGAATCGACCAGCAGATACTCTGTACTTGAATCTTTTGTATCTTCAGCATTGCACCACAATGCACATACTAGGCATTGCATTTTTCTGGGTTTTTCCTAAATTTTTGTTCTCCACAAATGTTGGGCCAATCATTTTCTTTTTTATTTTAGATACGCACAGAACATTTAAATTCAAATATAATTTTAAATATAATTTATTATGTAATTTAAAAATATTTTAATTTAAATATATATTATTGTGTCGGCTGCTTATAGCTTGTTAATAAATAAATAAAAGTCAATAAGGAGTTTACAGTATGTAAAAGGACATTATAATTGTTATGCACGTTAATTCAGTTTAATTACAAACATTTATATATAGTTTCTGTAGTCACTTTCTGATTACAGGGTATAAATACTCGTAAGTAGCTCTTAGTTGTTCGTAAGCTCACTCAGACAGTCGCCCCGGGCTGGCAAGAAAAAACAGCAATAACAACATGATCAACAATCTGAATAAGCATGTCCGTTAACTGTTTTTTAAAAATTTTGCCTTCTGGTCTTTTTAAATTAAACCGAATTGGAAATACCCTAAAGAACAATAAAATTTCAGAAATTAATACTACTATTCTATTTGTATTTGTAAGTAAATTTGGATAATAACAAAAAGCAATTAATAGCACGTCTTTTGTATCTGTGAACTTGTTATTCGGTTTCCCTATTCAGTAAACGTATTTTATACATTTCAAGTCTTTAATGATGTCGTCAGAGATGTTCGCATTATTGTCGTTGTCAAGATAAAAGAAGAAGTTTGCTGTGGAGCATAATGTTGTTTGTTTACACAGATACATACATGTATAAGTACTCGATACACATTCACAGACAGAAGGCAGCAGCATCGGCAGCTGACAAGCCAATACGCTGTGGCTGTCGTTGTCATTGGCTTAATTGCCTACAAGTTGTTATTGTACTTGTCGCCGAGTATGTTTATCGTTTAAAGCGGAAAACTGACCCCTGCTGACCCAGCAACTGGCCGAGTGACCGAAGCGACACGACAGACACTGGACATTCGGTTTTTTCGGCCCCAGTCTGTCGGCATTGATTTTTATTGAGCACATATGTACATACATACATATGTACATATGTACATATATACTCGAACTATATAGAAGAGAGTCAACTCAACTCAACTCGAACTGACCGTTTTATGATATTTTTAATTACTTATTTTGCTTAAAATTCTGTAGAGTAGGCGAATATACAAATTTTGTTATAAACTAAGAATGAGAGGGAGTTACCCATAAATTTATAGATACAATTCTCTCCGTCTCTGTGTGTGTGTGTGTGTGTGTGTAGTATAGACTTGCAAAAATATGGCTTCGTTTATGGGCAAATAAAATAATGAAAATTGCGATACGAAAATGCTCCCCGAGAGCAGAAGCAGTAGAAGCATCGCCCAGAGTCCTTTGTTTGTCTTTTATTAGGACAGTAAAAGTCTTTATTGTTGTTGCTGTTGTTGCTGCTACTCATGCTCTTATTGTTGTTGTGGTTGCGAATGCTGTACGGTCAGTCTGTGGGTCTGTCAGTCTGTCAGTGAGACAGCGAGCTAGGCAGCAGCCACTTGACCAGGCCCAGCACAATGACGACAATGACGATGACGTTGTGTCGACCTTTTGTCCATCAGCCTGGGTCGAGCAGGGCCGTTGCCCTGGCAAATTTTTATATAGTTTAGCATATTGCTTTGCCGTTGCCTCTTGCTGCAAATATTTCTCGAGAGAATGAGGGCAAAAGGCAAACTCCATGGCATGGCATCATTTGGAGGGCAGAATGTGGCAACATGAAGAGGAGGACAAACAAGTCCTACCAGCTTCTGTAACTCAATTCTCAAGAGTCTGCTGTTATACTCGTAATGCTAGTATGTCTAAATAGACATATGCAATTCAGGGTCTGGTCACTTTTTGATTGTCTTCATTTAGTTAAGTTTTATGCTGATTTACTTAGGCCACGGACCGACCGACTGGCAGACACTGAGAGTGAGTGAGAGAGTAGCAAAAGGCGAACATTTACGACATTTTAACGCCTGAGTGATAAAATCTGAATCGCGTAATACATAAAGCCATGGTCAGGCCATAAAGCAAGCACACAATGGACCACAATATGGCCAAAATCTTTGTGGATTTTCATTGATTTTGAGCCAGGCAAATTGATGCCTCATGCTCGCATCTTTGAAGTTCCCCAAACAGTGGCAAAGCCTTTTCAATTTTCAAAACCCAATCCATTGGAAGCACGTTGTGGCTCACATTTCGGTGATTGAAATTAATTTCAAATGTCGTTTCTCACATCCACAGGCCGAGTATCAGCCCGAGGATTTCCATGGTGACCCTGACCTGTTCTCTCAAAGAGTTTGCCAGATTGTCTTTGCCACTGAATGTCTGCCTGCCACGTTATCCAGCTGCCGCTGCCGTGTTTCTAATGAATATTTAAAATTCTGCACGCCCCACACATATACACCCACACACTCACACTCACACAGACACACACACACTTACGTACACCACACAGAGAGCGAGAGCACGAACGTTGGGTTAGATTCTTATGCTGGTTGCTGTGGCACCGCATTAAATAAAATTTACAAGTATATTGAATGTGAAATTTATTTAAATAACCCAAAATCGTTGGTGCTTAAATAAATCCAGTTCAAATGCGGATGGTTCTCAACATATAAACTGCATATTCAAAATGAGATAAGGGGACACAAAATTCTCATACGTATATCTCAATCAAAATCTCATCTAAATGGTATTTGTGCTTTCGGCAAGCCTCCTTTTGTATCTCTCCTTGTGTTCATTGAGATATCCTAAGGCATAATTCTTTGAAAATGACCCCGCTTTGCCTTAAAGTAATTAAATTTTAATATTACGCATACGCCGCATGGTACACAAATGTGAAATGTTTGTGTTTGTCGCTTTGGCTAGATCAAGAGCAGGATGGCATCGCGTCGCGTCATCTCATTTCATCGCATCTCATTTCATTTCATATCAACATTGTTGCAAAGTTCTCAGCATCAGCGACGCCATCAGCCGCCGTCTCGTCGTTGCCGTCGTCGTCGGTTGGCGGCAACCGCAGCGGTTTCAGCATTGAAATAGCAGAAATTTTGATTTTACGACCTTGTTGCCGTCATTAACGTTATTTTATGATGACGCTGATACGACCTCAAAATATTGTGGCACAGCTTCCCTAAGCCAAAGGACTTGCACTGACTTAGGGGCTGCTACAGGGTCTACAGAGCCACCTCACCCCTCCCCAGAATATCATCCCACTCGTCAAGTTATTATGTTCGGAAGTATAAGTAAAAAACCAATAAATGTTAATGAAAATACAAAAGACAAAGTTTAGTTTTTGGTGGCATGTGTGAGCCTATGTCATATTGTGATTTTGATTGCGATTGTGATTGTGATTGTGACTGTGTGCGTGTGGCATCGAACATAAGCTGATAATATTATTGTGCTATTAATGGTCTCCGGTTTTTATGGGACTTTTAATCGCTTTTGTTACAGTTGCCAAAGTCGCAACAATAACTTGACAGTACTATTCGTGCAACACAATAAAAAGAATGTTGCGCGTGACTATCTGCTCCTCTCTCTCTCTCTCTCTCTTTTTCTTTCTTCTCTCTCACTCTTTAAGCAGTCAATGCAACATTTAGTTGCGGCCAAAGGCAAAAACTAATTGCAAAGCCAAACGCACAGTCAACTGGTTTTGGCATTTGTTTGTGTATGAGCCAAGGTGTATCTGTGTGAGAATCTGTGTGTATGTGTGTGTGTGGCAAGCAGAAAAGCAATTTAGCAAATTCTTTGTCGTTTGGCAAATAGAAAAGCCAACAGCGAATGGTTGTTGCCTGCTGCAAAATCAATTTTAATGACACGATTGAAAAGAAGCAGAGCTCGCTAAATATAATATATAGAAAACCGCTTGAAAAGCCAAAGAAGTGAAGCGACGGCGACAAAGCTCAATGGCACGTCTATTAAATGGTCGCTCCCTCCTCTCACTTCCCTCTCTGCCTCACCCAGCGACTTCAAAAAGCATTTGCAGTTGGGGCAACATATGCAAGCAGCCATTGCCGTATTTGTTGTAGCTTCAACAACAACAGCGACAACAAAAGTCATGAAAAGTCGACTGCACTCAAGCAACTGTAATACCCTATATTTCTGAAAATTTTAAGCTTTAACTGCACTGCGAATACTTGACAAGCAACGGAAGTATTTTTAAAAATCTGTCAGCGTGATCATAATAATAAATAATGTTTAAAAATTGTATATATAGAGATAGAAATGAAATGCAAGTGTTACCAATTGAAAGACAGTTGAAATGTGCTCGTTTTCATGAAAGAGCATCGCACAAAAGGTGTAATGAAGGAGCAGTCAAAAGGTATTTCTTTGTCGCTTTGGCTCGCAACCGAGTGTTGGCTTGTCGCAATTAACGTTCGCGGAAATTCCTGACAGTCAACCAGCAGAGGTAACAGCAGCCAGAAGCTGGCATAAACAGGCAGAAGCAGCCAAGAAGGCAGGCAGTGAGCCAAGCAAAGCGACGGTGCGTAAATAGCACGGAAGTCGTTGGGCCCACGCGTCGTATACGTGCTTTAATGTTTAACTTGGGCTGCCAAGTGACCTTCTTTGTATTTAAACTGCATATTGTATGTTGCATGTTGCAAGTCGCACGTTGCATGTTGCATGCCCAACTTAGAGCTCGTTGTTAGTTTTTCTGTGACAATTTGGCGGCCTACTTGTCGTTAGCGTGCCATATGGAAGCCGTACACAAAACAATTGCTGCCATTACAGTTTGTAATTTGGTAATCAGCTATACGAATCTGCATAATGGCAATTGGAGGAGCACAAATACAAATACGACTGCGAGTGAGAGTGGAGTGTAGGAGCAGCAGTAAAATCGCTCTAAGTTCGCTTGCCGTTTAGGTGAACCAGGCAAGAAAAGTTGCCAACTTTTAATTGAAGTGAAAACGACGATAACGACAGCATTGTTGGCATTGCTGTAGCTTTGTAGGCAGCCCAAGGGGATCTGAATGAGGACTCCACATGGGGCCTTAACATACATACTTATACACACACACACACACACAAACACACACTCAGAGTGAGAGTGAAAGAGACACATATGTCGTCATGGCGTGCGCCATTGCAAAAACAGTTGCGGAATTGCTTTTTAAGCCCACAGCGAGTCGCATAAAAAAGCAGCAGAGCCTCACTCTAGAGGCCTGGGATTGAGTTGGGTTGAACTCAGACGAGTTGTGCTCTGTGCTCTGTGCTCTGTGCTGTATTGTGTGTGCTGTGTTCTGTGCCGGGTTAGGGTTAAGCCTTTAAAACGCAAAACTTTTGAGCTGCTCGAAGTTGATGCTATGCGTATTTGCCTTTGTGGTCGTTTATTTTATATCGCATTGGCCAATGTGCAACGTTTAATATTGCATGCCACAGGATGTTGCCCTGGGATGTTGCTTACCTGTTGCCAGGCGGCTTACCTGGCTAACATTGGACTGGCTATCAAAGTGCGCTGTGATAGCGCGACATGCTCGTAAACATGCGCCCTTGAATCCGAATACTCTGTGACAGTTTATTTAAAGGGTGAGGGAGAGGGGAAGGGCAGCATTGTTTGCATTGCAACACGCAAATGTGTCGCCTGCTCCAGCTGAGGACGCGGCACGCGCCGTCGTGCGACATTCGAGACGACGCCTTCAAGACCCCTATACATCCTCACTGTCTGCCAGACTATCCGTCCCGCCCCCATCCAAGTCGACAGCCCGCCAGCCTGGCTTTGATTTATTGATTTTAGTCTTGGCACACAGCATACAAAATGAGACAATATTTGCCGGGCTCAGTGCGGGCCACATGTGCCATACGATGGCCAGAAGAGCGGGGATTTCCATTAGCCGTCTGCTCTGGCAATGCTATCTGCTGTTTAATAAGCTGCCGCATTTAAAAATTGCCACAAAAAAGAAGAGTGCAGTTGGCTTAGCTCTATCATCTGCAGGGATCCGGGGAGCGAATGATGCAAGTTCAATTAAATCAAAGCTCGAGCATATTTCTTACCCGTTAGACAGTTCCGGCGCCAGACGCCGTCTGCTGGCGGCAACGTCTGCAAGTAGAAATGGAGAGACAAATTAAATTACGTTTAAAGCACAAGTAGACCATGAAAAAAAGTACTAGAATACTTGACTTCCTAATGGAAAGTAGGAAAAAAACTAAATGAAATTAAAGCCATGGAATTGATATGCGGAAGCCAAGGAAAAAACAAGTGGACGTATCATAAGCGTGGGTGTAAATCTTTCAGATATCCTATTAGAGAAGTATACTATCATGTCCCATTAATTAAAAATATTCAAAAAAATATCTTTAAAAAATAACTTTACTCGGGATCATTTAAAAAATAAGTATTTTACAATAATTAAAAGAAATTTTAAAAGTTTATATAATGAAATGAAACATTTTATTATCTTCAAACGATTCAGTTATTAAATTATGATATTATCCTTGGTAACTCGAATATAAGAAATGAATTTTGGCACACAATAAATTAGTCTTGAGTTGATTTAGATCTTAAATTCATAATGGCCATTGGGTTGGCCAATTGTTCGGGCCATCTACTCGAATTGCCTGTCAACATTAGCTGGCACAAATATGCCCATTTTTAGCCATATCATGATTACGGAGCATTCGAAAAGAAGAAGCCGCCAAAGTGTGAGAAATGCTGGAGACGAGCGTCTCGCGCAATGAAACGGAATAGAATCAAGGCAACCAAAGGGAACAAAAATAAGAATCAGCAACTGAAAGAAAGAGAGAGAAAAGTGTACATAAAAGAAATGAAATCCATGTGGGAGGTGGCAAAATTCAGAGGGCGGCATCGTCGGCAGTGGCTGCCCAAAGCCGAGTCAGAGATAAGTAAAAGAACAAAATTAAATTGGACATTTATCAAGAGATTTTTATTGATGTCCCAAGTGCCAGCCAGAACACACAAACAAAACACACACACACACACGACGGGGCGTCGGTCTCGACTGGAGACAAAGTCAAGTGGCAATGACGACAAATGCGGGCAATTATCGTTTTGAGTGAAAAGTTTTATTGGCCCAAAAGGAAAGTCGATTTTATTTAAATGTTGCCACTGGCGATGCCAACAAACTGTGGCAAGACACGCGAGCATAAATTAGATGAGGCCCCCGCTTCTTTTCCCCTCTCAATACCATCTCTTGTGATAGGCAACTAATTACGGCCATTAGTGAAGCGGCAACAATGGCAACAACAGCAACAACAACTAAAACGAAAACAATTATAGCGCATTTAATCACCTGGTGAAATTGTAATTGCATTGCATACTTTTTGGGATGGCAGCAAAACGTACTCCTGTCTACAACTAATTACACGGCCAACAAACAACAGACCCATAAAACAAAACCGAGTCGACAAGAAAGAGAGATTGAAAGAGAGAGAGACGGAGAGTGAGGAAAGTGGCATCAACATCAGACGAAGCATGAATTGTTGGCAACGCGATTTTGAATTTATTGCACGAAATTAACTTTTAGAAAATAATTCACATAACTCCGGGCGTACGGAAGGGCCAGCCAAAGTGGCTTAATAAAATAATTTATGGTTCGGCAAAATGCCCATTTCCCCCTTCTGCTTCCCTTGGTTACATTTCCTTATCCTTGATGGTGACTGTGCTGCTGTCATTCGGTCAGAGAGTTGGTCAGTCTGTCTGACTGTCCAGGCGCAGTCAAGTGTAAAGAACAAAGCAAATTAATTGCAAGTCAAAGCGAACGCACCTTTACACACACACACACACACACACAGCTAAATAGATACACAGATAGAGCGACAAAGAGGCAGACAGACAGACGGACAGAAGAACTGACTCACTGACAAGTGCTATGGCAATGCCTTTATCAATATCCTTTAAAGCTCTGGCATCGCCTAATCAAATGGGACAGCAGCTGTTTTCCGGCCCGCTTTCAAGGCTGCCCAGTGATGCGTGGCTAATACGCCTTTGGCCATAGACACGCCCCTTTGACCGGATAACTGCGTGACAGAATGAGGCTGGTTCATGCTTAAAGGGCGTCTCCATTCCATCCTCATTCCCTTATTCCCCTATTCCCATCTCTATCTCCCCAGTCAGTGGGCTACTTTCTGGTCAGTGAAGCATTCGATGCCTGGAATCAACAGCTGCCAAATGTTTGCCACGCAAATTTATATATTTCCCCCATCGCAATTTTCACGCGTTTTTGACAACAAATTTCACATTCCATTAGCCCTCGCAAAGACTGAGATTATTTTCTGGTTGCATTAATTGAGGGAATGATATTGGTTTACTGAATAAATCAAAACATATACTTATGTGCTGCTTGTTTCTGATTTTAGGTCAATGTTCTTGACACGTTTGACAACTTGGCGGTTGAATAGAATGAAAAACACTTGGATGATCAACGGTAACTAGGGGTTTGAGACCCATTTGAGAAATTGATAAAGGACACAGGGCACACAGGTGAGAAAGACGGCTTCAAGGCTGAAGTTGCAGGTAACGTTCAACATCCAACACTTGAGCTGACAGTGCAACATGTGCGAGTGTCAGCAGCAAACATGCCACAGACAATTTCAGTAAAAGCTTTATGCCGCGGACAGTTGTGGGTGTCGTCTGAAATTAAACGCTCTCCATCTCCCCCTTTCTCTCAGTCTCTCACTCTGTCTAACACTTGGCACTGCACATTTTATCTTTTCAGTTGCAGCGATGCGGCTAAGCATCATAAGTCAAGGCAGTCGAGTCTCGTGGCGAGTCGCCCTGTCACTCAAGGAGCGTGAAAAACCTGCTAAGATGCTGCCGGAGTCATCCTGGGGCATCGCTGCCAGCATTATGCAGTTGTCCCCAAGCCGCAGAAGCAGATGTTGCTGCCACAACAACAGCAGCAGCAACAGCAGCGTCATCTGCCGTTGCATGCACTTAACATGTTGTACCACAAAATCGTCAGCCATATGCGACGCATATTAATTTGATGGCACTCATATTTATGCCAAAGCAAAGCGTTGTCTCTCTATGCTCCTCCTATGCTCCTCCTATGCTGCAACTGTGCTACATCTGTGGTTGTTGTTATTTTCTGCCTGCGACATTTTTTTGACAAGTTGCACTCAGAGTCAGAGTCACAGCCGCAGTCGCATTTGCAATGCGAATAGGAGTCGCATTAGATGCATAGAAAGGGGCAAGTGGAGAGTGGGGAGCGGAGAGTGGAGAGTGGAGAGCAGGAGCAGCTGTTGTAACTGCTTTGCATATGGACAGACAAGTGGGGAAGTTGCCGCAAAAAGCTGCCAAGCTGGCAATACACAAGCATGACAAGCCAAAACCCAACCCAGCCCAGAACAGAACAGAACAGGACACCGAAGCAAACTGCAACTTCAACTGCCCCCGCTGCGATTTTTCATCTTTTTTTCTTCCTCTTCTTCTTCTTTTTCCCCCTTCTTTTTGGCCTGGCGCATTCCACTTTAATTATTTCAGCAATGCTGCCGACGCCGCTGGTAACGACATCAAATTTACATACGCAATTTCATTGTTGCCGCAGGATCTGGCCATTGTCGTTTTGTCTCATTGTCCGTCTTTGTCGCGTCCCTATCCCTGTCTCTTTCTCTCTGCCTCTTGCCACATAACGCATTTTATATTCAAATTTTTTCGCTGCAGTCTGGCAGCCATTGCAAATTCAACTCGTAGTTTGACTTTCTTTTTGTTTTCTGCACTTGACTTTTGTAACCCAGCCACGCCCCCTGCCCCCTGCCTACTGGCTGCTTATGTGCTCATAATAATCAGTTTCAGTTGACACACCCCCGCTTAAATTTAGTGTCGATTTTACAGGCACTTACACCCATTCCCATTCCCATTCTGATCCCCAAACTCAAACGAAAGCTCAGCCAACTAAAACAAGTTTCTATATGACAAAGGGCATATAAGATTTGTGCAAAGTAGTTGCCATTTACATATGATTATAAAGTCTGGTACCACTGTGCAGCATCTTTAGCTGCCTCAACCACTATTACAACTACCACTTCTCAACAAGATTTAGAATGACTTGGTAATTCGAATAATCAGCTGAATAATAGTGTGCCTATCAGGCCTGCTTCGGTTTCCACTTTTTATTTCATAGCATTTAATAAAATGTATTTATCACATTGCCTTTAGGCTAAGTATTTCAAAATGATTGAAAATGATAATTCGACTTAAGATCACCAACTAAAAGTTTATACTTCCGACAAACTTGACCAAATTAAATAAGGACAAGTTAAAGATATTCAATTCCGGAAAATCTTGCCGAAAGTGATAACCGGTACAGGCTTCTATAACTATTCTTACGAATTATTATTTCGTCACATATCGTCGGTGGCCGCACTCTATAACCTATTCAATGGAGTCAAATTTATTTTTTTTTTTTTTAATAACACAATTATTTCTGTATTTAACATATACTAAAAAAAGTGTAGCTTCAAGTGCAAGGTATTTTAATAGTCTGATTTCTTTTCCGGCAATATTTGCATATTAGACTTTGGCAAATTTGTTTACGAGGCTTGAATTTAGTTATTTTTTTTTGCTGTGTAACTGTCCCAACTGTCAACAGCTTTTAGGCCTCTTGCCAATGTTAAATGTAGCGCGATGATGAGTCGAAAAATTTGCATTTGCTTTTGGAGAGTCAAATGCAATAAACTGGCAAATAAAAGCGAATAAAAAGTAATCAGAATTTTAGATTTGGTCATAAAGAAAAATAAACACACGGGCTAACAGAGCCAAAAGGAATTAAAAAGTGTGCTAAATAATTCATTTTTGAATTAAAATATAAATCACTTTCACACCATTTTGTCGACGGCCGACCATTTCCCTTGTTGCGCTGTCGTCTCGTCCTTTTCTTCCTTTTTTTCCAGGACACTTGTTTATTTTATTACTTTTCAACGCCGCGCAATGCAAATGAGCGTGCGAGGGTAAGCGAAAATCTTTTTAATATAAAACTGAATTACTTTTAGCAGCGATTTCCGAGTATGTCCCGAGTGGCCAAGACATTAAAATTGACGAACTGTAAAGGCAGTAAAGGTGGTGGCACGCCCATAGTCCCAGCAGTTCTCGAACTGGCCTAGCTGCCATATTTGCCACAGCAGGTCGCCTTGGGTTATTAGCTAGCTTATTAACGTGGTCAACAGGAATAGGACCGAGGGCCCACAGCACAGCCGAGCGTCATTATCGAGTACTTTGTGGGTCCACCGTCCACAGTCCACAGTCCATAGTCCACCCGCTAGGAAAAGCAATTTAAACGCACAGCGATCTTTTTTAATAGGATTGCGTTTTGGGGAATTACTTGGTTGTAAGTTGGCTTAAGGCAGAGTGCGAAACCGGCACCTTTGAGCGACCACAGGAAACGGAAGGGCAGCGGAAATGAAAACGGCAACGGACACTTTTAATTTCTCAAAATGGCAACTTACTGACATCCGCCTGGCCCATTCGATTCATTCATTGATTTAATGCAGAGTAACAGACCGAATACGAACTACGACTGTGGCCATAACCATGAATGGTCTACGACTTTGGCTTCGACTTCGGCTTCGGCTTGGGCTAGAGCAGCTGCCTCGAGGCCGTTACGCAGGATGCGGAAAACTGGCTGCTTTTCTTTCATTACTCGGCTTGGCAGCTCGAGAATTATTGAGACTTGTTGCAAAAGTTCATATCGTGCGAAATAATTCAGAAAATGCCACAGTCTGCTGGCACGGCCATAGTACGTTTCTACCTTGTATCATACCTGGCTCTCTTGGTTACCTGGTTGTCTGGCTGACTGCAAGGGTAACTCTGTTCGCGAGTGCAACTCCTGGCAGCTCCCTTGCTTGTCATTTGTGTTTGTGAAATATGCGTTCAATTTTTTACGCTGCATTTTTCGCTTATCTGCCAACTGCCAACTGGCAGCAACTCTTCCCCTATAAACAAGGGGAGCCAGTAAGGCAGGGAGAGCCCTCGAAAATCAGACAAGCAGAGCTGTAATGCTCATATCACGTATACGCAATGTTGTGGCTTGTTGGTTTTTCTTTCGAGAGCGTGCGAGCACACTGCAAATTAGCCCGCCAGCTCCAGATGAAAAAAGGGGGGCGAACTGCTTGAAGAGTTGCTCTGGTATGTGATAATTTACTCATTTCATGTGCCATTAGCTGTCAAGAGATGCCGTTGCCATTAATAGTGACGTCTCCCTCTCACTCTCCATCTCCTTTTCCATCTCTTTCTTCTTATATGAACTATATGTATGTTGTTTGTCATCTCAGGTCGCAGTTTTTAGTTTTCATGTCGCCTCTTATTTATGTTTTCATCTTAGGTCTTCCTAGTGCTCGCTCTCTTGTGCCATATTTATCATGGCTCACTTTTGTGGCGACTGCCTCTTCAGCCAAGCCGTTGCTCAGTTTTCCAGCCTCTGTCCCGTTTTGGACATTGCATATCTCAGCTATATAAAAGTTTCCCACTCCACTGCAACAATAACAACAGAAAGAAAGAGAGGGAGAGGGAGAAGGAGAGGAAGAGGAAGAAAAGCAGAGCAGGACAAAGGCTTTAGCACTTGCTGCTGTTGCCGCCTGTACGTTGTTGCACTTGAGCTCTTCCTGTGGCCTCACACACACACACACATGACACACACACACACACACAGCTCAGACAATGGCAGCTGCGCTTTTGCAGACGTTTTTGGTGGCGCTTCCAGGCGCTATAACGTCCCGGCTGTGACCTAAATTTTTACCAAATTGGATAAATTTTTCGCATTTTCGCTTTACTATTTTTATTTTTATTTTTTTTTTGCATCGCTACGATGGCGACTTGTTGTTGTTGTTGTTGTTGTTGCTGCTGCTGCTGGTGATGTTGCTGCTATTCTGGTGTTGCTCTTAGCCATTCAGCTTGTTGTTGTTGCAATTTCTCGCCACATTTGATTTATCTCGCCATATATACAAGCCAAACAACATACGATATAAGTACGAGTATGTATACAATATTGTGCCGTATCAAGTTTTTTCCTGCTGCTTCCACTCTTATCTCAAGCGATGCTTTTTTCACTCTTCCCTCTCTGTGTGTGTGTGTGTGTGTGTGTGAAGTGAGTCACCGCAGTTGTTGGTTGTGACTGCTCGACTTTAGCGGTTGTGAATGCTTCTGTTCTACTCCAGCTTGTGTTTCAGCTCCTGTTTGCTTGCTTGCCACTTGTATCTCTAGAATTGAATCTCGCCCAGTCGGCGTCCTCGTCAGTCAACAGCAGCAGAAACTGCTAAAGCAACAACGACAACAACGACAACAACAAGAACAACACCAACGATGTCGTCTCGCTGGCCACATCGAGTTTTTGTTTAAAGTTTCGGATGCCTGTTGTCCCATTTTGGCTACGTGTTAGGCAGTAGTTGTTTCTTTACCAATCCAGCTTCCAGTTATTCTGTGTGTCGCCCGAAGCTTTTAATCATGATTTACGAGCTTGTCCGCCCGTCTCTCCATCCGGCAGACAGACGAGAGGTAAATATAAATGGAATTTTAAAATGTGATCTGATTTAATTATGTACGACAGCCCCATAATATATATAGGCTGAACTGATGTCCTTGCCATAAATTGGTTGTTGTTGTTTTCGTTTCTCACTTTACTTGTAAAAGTTTTATTTTATACCCAAGATGACATTGCCTGATTATTTGTTGAACAAAATATAGTACATTCAATAGTGTAGATGCTGGACGAACAAACTAATTATATTTGAAGAACGAGTTTTAAATGAATGCTTACGAAATTGCGACTGAATGGAAGATTCAAGTGAATATTGAAGCCACTTGAAATAAGTTTTCTACTTGTATTTATCTAACGAGCAGCTCTACGTGCTCCTCAGCATTGTTGTTGCGCTTTCTAGCGAAGATATAAAATACAAGCTTCTTTACAATCGTATAATGTCTCGTACTACTCCAGTTTTTTATTTATCCATAGTAAATGTAAAAGCACAGCACATTTTGACCCTTTTTATTGTTGTCGTTGTTGTTATTATTGTTCTTTTTATGCCTGCATGTTTTTTGCTCCCTCGTCCTTGTCGTTGGGGTCGCATTTCTGGCCTGGGCTGAATTCAGTTGGGTTGGTCTCCTCTGGTCTAGTCAGCTCTCTCAGTGTCTCTTCCACCTTCAGTTGGAATTTTTTTGTTTTGCTCTCGGCATTCGCTCCGTTGCACTTTGTTATATTGCAGCCAATTGGCCGTGGAATAGGCAGCCAGGACAAGGAATTTATGCGCCATGTTGTCTATTAGCCATTGAGGTCAATGTTTTTCCTATCCTCGCATGCCGATTCCCATTCCAATGCCCATTCCTGTTCGGATTCGCATTCGAAATCGCATTGGCATTCGCATTGGCAATTTCATGTGGCATCTTTTAGGCGCCGCTTTAAAAATCAAATTCCAACAAATGTGCGCGGGAGTTTGGCATTCGAAAACATAATGTTGATGACGATGCTGATGCGGCTGTTGATGTTGATGCTCATGTTCATGTTGATGTGCCCCCATTGTGTTGTGTGCTTAACAAAAAATGCCATGCAAATTGCAAAGGAACAATTTCAAATGAGACATATTCAAAAACCACACAAGAGTATACCCAGAAATACCCAAAATCTCCCCCAAATAAAAAAAAACAAACTCAAATACCAGGCGAAAACGTAGATGCGTATAAGTTACTCTCACTCTCTCTGTGTGAGTGTGTGGTACATATACTATGTATATATGGGCAAATATACATGTATTTACAGTACTAAGATCAAACGTTTTGCTGTCGCTCCTGTTCGTCCTGTTTGTCCTGCCGTCCTGGTCGTTGTCAGCGTCAACGCAACGTCAACGACGTTGTTTTCTTTCGTTGACATCGTCATCGCCATCGTCTTCGCAATTGCCATCGCATAGTCAATATGTTTTCATTCAATTTGCAAAGCATTTTCATAAAATTTCCCACAAGAAAAACATTGCGCACATATAAATGTTGAATACATATATACAAACACACATATCTGCATATACATATATGTATATATAAGTATGTATGCTGGGATACTTACAAGTTGATATGCAAGAAGAAACTTGAGCATGCCAAGCACAGCTCGAGCTTTGGCAATAGGAAATTATGCGAAATGTGCTCGATTTGCGTAAACAAACCGGAAATGATGGCCTGCCTGCTGTCCATTTTCAAAATGAATAGTATAAAGGGACACGCAGGGTTGCGGTATCCCCTTCCCTTCTATCCACATCTCCAACTCTCTTTTTATTTTTATTTTAGCTTTCCCCCCTGCTACTTTCCACAGCAGAAGTATTTATGCATTTATTTATTTGGCAAAAGGATCAGTCGCGTCTCCGCGCTCTGACTCATTGTGTGCCTATTATGCTAATTGAACAGTAAAAAAAAAAGAGAAGAAGGAGCCGAAAAAGTCGAGCAAGTTTATAGGCGCTGCGCGTGCTCTGAGCCCCTAAATAGGCCTAGAAAACGGGCTCATAAAAATTTTAGTCGTCGCACAACTGAAAAGTATGTAAATGTGCCGAACACTCGGCGAATGAGCAAATATTTTTAATAAAGTTCACGTCCTAAGCTGCTTTGCTGACCAAAAGGCCGACGCAACATAATTAGAGCACTTTTAAATTGTTGTTGTCCTTGTTCCTGTTGCCTTTCTAGTTGTTGCTGTTGTTTTGGTTGTTGTTAGGCCTATAGCTGTTCTTGTGGTTATTGCAAATTGAATTAGTAGAGGCAGCAGAAAGTCGACAGCC
Organism: Drosophila kuntzei; assembly: GCA_035042165.1. Taxonomy (NCBI): domain Eukaryota; kingdom Metazoa; phylum Arthropoda; class Insecta; order Diptera; family Drosophilidae; genus Drosophila; species Drosophila kuntzei. The sequence goes on along the minus strand of JAWNLU010001684.1, from coordinate 1,984,155 downwards.
AGCAAAAATCCTTTTTGTTCGTTTGCCTTCATGCTATGTACGTGCCAGGCAAATCAAAGTCAAGACCCGCCCAACAAAACCGCAAAATGTGAAATGCAAATTTTTGCCATGGCCCACGCGACCACAGCCCATTGTATAAGTCCGTCCGCACATCCGTGACCACAGTTCTAGTCGTAGTTACCCAGCCGCGACCCAATGCAGCAATTTAATTTCTTAAGCAATTTTCATAATCTGCTGCAAATTGTTTCTGAATGCTGGCGGGCCTCGCTCCGGGTCTAACTAACGCTGACTGGCCCGTTACATTTTATGCAGTTGGCTGCGGCTGCATTTGAGCCACAACCCAACTGCCAACCCTCTCGGTCGGTTAGCATCAATCCCCAACCTCGCCATTTCGCAACCCCAACTTTCAGCTCCCTAACTCTACACAATTTCGTAATGCAGCATGCACTAGGCAAAGTTTTTGCTATTTTATATTAATTTTCACTCACTGCCTGCTGCGATGCCGAACGTCGACCGACGACTAACGACCATAGACCGACGACCGCCGACCTCGTAGCGCCCTTGAGCCAAGACTCGCCCATTGACTCCAACCGCCTGCTGCATAATTAAAATTGTAGTTCAATTCTAAGCACAGCCAAAGTCAGTTGACGCAGCAGCAGCTGTTTCTGCTCCAGTTCCTTAAGCTTAGTTCACACTAACCACACTGCAGCTTTTAGGAATATTCACAGCTCTTTTGATATCACCAAAAGGTTCTTAGTCAAGTTAAATATCCTACACAGAAAGAAAATTTAGGGATTCCGGGATAAAATCATTCAGAAATACTTTAATCCCGGATTTTCTTAAGCCAAATACAAAATACTTGATTCAAGCAAGATTTTTTAAAGAAATATTTTGAATTTCGGGGATAGGTTGGACTTCTTTGACTTTTTAATGTTAAGTAAATGCCATTTTGTCCGCATATTGTCTAATTTTAACAATAATATGCTGAATTCATAATTGAAAAATGTATGCTAAAATTAAGAATTTTAAGTTTGAATTTTAGAATGGTTTTTTTCTGTGTACTTTCATAACAATTACAAAGAAAAATCGAGTTTATCAAACAATTATTTTGATTTTGGCGAGTTAAAAAGTCTATTTCCTGCTTTAAAATTTAATATATAATGTAAAACGAGAGCCAATATTTGTAATGCCCTTTAATCTCATCAGTTGCGTGTGAACGGCGCGTTTTGCAGCTCGGCAGCTTGGCCAACGTTTTTCGGTATGCAATTGCCGCACAATTTGGCAGTTAGCAATTTGGCGTGCGGTGCTGCTTGTGGGCACTTAACAGCTTCCCACGCCGACCTCAACCCCAACTCCAACCCCAACTTTACCACAGTCCCAGATCCTGCTCTTGGCCATCGTATTGACTGCAGCTAATTGTCGCCCCTTGGGCGTTGCATTTGGGTGTGCTTGAAATTCGCACACAAAAACCAATTAAGACGCCCGCGGCATGTTGTTGCCCCTCGAGGGGCATCGGGTGCGCGTGATAAATCAAATTTGGTTGCCTTAACAATATTTGCACATCCGGCGTCCTGTACAACACAAATCAAATCAAATTAAAACATAAAGCGTGCCTGTCTCTCTCTCTCTCTCTCTCTCTCTCTCTATGTGTGTGTGTGTGTATGCGTGCATGTGGCACATGTACATATGTTCGAGCTATATGGAGTTTGGGGGACTGAATTGGATATAGTCGTTTATTATTCCGGCCGCATGCAGCCGCCATGTTGAGCCTGGCGACGCGTTTATGACGCTGACAGAATTATGAGGCCTACATGCGTTGATTTCTGATGCCACCGCGCGGTCCTTTTAAATATTTTCACGCAAATAAACTAAACTGTAAGCCGATGTGCAGAGGCGAAAGGCTCGCAAATGGATTTTGCAGCGAAAAATCAGAAAATCGGAAAACGTGCTTCACATATTTGCGGAACATACTCGTACATACATATGCTCATCCGCATGCTCATCCCAAACTCATCCCCATCCTTATCATAAATACATCAGTTTGAGGCGCAGGGCTGCCAGGAGCACTTGAAGGATACGCCACCATCGCCAGACGCCGCACCGCCTGTCGCTGGCAGCGTGTCACGCGACCTGTCAGCAGGCATAAGCTGACATTTTTATTAAAATGTTTGCGCAGCGAACATTAACTGCGACAACTTAGAGAGCAGACCCTGAGGACTCCAGGCCAGCCTGCCATCCTGCCATCCTGCCAGCCTTCCTGCCTGACTGTCTCTTTGCTTTCCTCTCATTCTGTCAGCTTCTTTTGCCATTGCCCTTGCAGTTGCTCACTTGACAATCATGTTATTTGTCATTTGCTCAGCTCATCATTGATTGTCCTGCTTCCTGGCCATCATAATGTGCTCTGCTGCCAAAGCCACTGAGTAAGTGCTCCTTTGTGCGCATTTTGCACCTGTCCGCTGTTGCCTTTATCTTTCCATTCCACCTGCCCCGGTCTGTAAGTATGTACAAGCTGCCATTCTACCTTTCCCAATCGTATTTTATTTAAGGCTATTCCATCAAGAATATCTCACTTTAACAATAAAATAAGTTTTTGGTTATTGTAAAACACGGCATGGAATGTATCTATTTCTAATATGAGCAAATGGAGCATCAATAGAAAATTACGATTTTTATAAACTTAAAAAAATGTCAGAAAATATGTGATAAAGAGAATAAAATGAAAAAAATTCTGTGTATATATATTAATAGTATTATTTTTGTATTATTTTTTTCATAAAGATTGTAGGTGGTTTTATTTCTAATCAGTTTTTCTATAGCAAAAGTTAAGCGAGAGAGTGTAGTATTCGTGAGAGGCCTTCAGTTGGAAGTGGCTGAAAGTAGGCAACATTAAGTGCGGCCGACACACACACACACACGCACACACACACACACATCGTTTTCAGCTTACGCACACCCATGTGACATATTTGGTTTGCTCGTTTGATGCATAAATAAAAAATCAAGCATGATGAACAAATTCATGCAAAGTAAATTTTCATGTAACTGACAGAGCCGCTAAATAAAAAACTGAACAAAAGTAGATTCGAGAACCTAAGCCTATGATATAGTATATATTTGTATATAAAACATCTTGTATCATGTAGGTTTGTGTGTGTGGAAATTGGTGATGTGTGAAGACCATCAATTTTGAATGGTGACGGATGTACTCTTTCAAAATAAAGAGTCCTTAAGCATTGATTAATTACTTTATTAAAATAAAAAAAACCAAATGAGCTTGAGGCAATCCGAATATTGTTTGAAAAATAAATTAAATCACAACCTAATTTAGGTTTATAAATTAAAGTTTTTTTAAATCTGTGATTAATTAAGACTATAAAATTGGGACCATCCTTGTCTTTAAATAAATTTCTCAATTTAATGTTATGCTTGGCAAACCATAAAATTTATGATTTCAATTAGAGCATTCGCAGGGTCGAGTATACGAGTATATGTATGTGCGCTTTTCTATATTGCTTTTTGTGTTTTTTTTTTTAAATTTCAAACAATTTGGTGGTGTACATATTCTTGTTTGTTTTGGCGCCAGTCGCTCTCATTTTTCCCTTTCTCCTATCCACACTCGCGCGCAGCTGACGCAACTCGAATCAATCAAATCAATGTGGAGCTGTTTGCCCCAACCATTGTGATGTTGGGCAATCGGGTTGGGGATTGTTTGGTTTTCGTTGTAGTTGCGCAGGCGAAGCGACGGCACGAAAATCAGAAGAAATGCAACACAATAAAAAGCAAACATGGTCTCAGACAAAAAGCATAGTCTCACACACATAATACAAAGTGGCGTAAACTAACTAAATAACAGTAACAATAACTTAAGTGTGCTTTGTGTATTAGCAATGACTGGGCAGGGCAGGCCACGCTTGATGGGCTGCTGGGGTGTTGGGCGGTTGGGTGGTTGGGCTATCCCGATATCTCAGAAGTTCCATCTCCATAGCTTCAGGCGACTGTTGCAAAGTTTTTATTTATACACACGTTTCGTGTGCAACAGCAACAACAATGCGAACTGGAAAGGGAATGAGATGGGGAAGGAGCTTGGCAATAGCTACGTTTCGTTTGTTACGTTACGTTTCGTTCATTCGTTCGTTCGTTTGTTTGTTTGTTTGTTTGTTTATTTGTCGTTTGCTTTGTTTCGTGTGCTGGCAATCTATGCCATGCTCCTAAATTGACTAGCCAGGCAACTGGAACACACCACACACCACACCACACACTCACACGTGTAGAAAGAAAGAATCTCATACGATTGTTAAAGCTCACGTACCGCACACAGCAGCAGCAGCAGTGAGAGCGACGCGCCGGCCACATGTCGTATACGTAACGTCGCATATCTTTACGCCAGGCATTTGCACTATCCCCCACAGCTGGACCCCCTTCTCGATCATTGTATTTGCAATCAGCCGCAGTGAGTGGCTCGCCGCGCGCCCATGCGACAAGTGCTCACATTCACACACATTCACACATACAGAGACACACACATGCACAGCATACAAGCACACACATTGAACTTTCGATACTTTTAATTATTGCGTACATGACCGTAACGCTGTTGCCGGACTTTGAAGGCGACAGCAACCTGGACAGACAGAAGCCCCAGTTTAGTGCACGTATGTATTAATCAGAGAGATGTGAAGTTTCCATTGTATGTTGTCCTCTCTCTCTCTCTGTCTTCCCCTTTTCTTTCTCTGTCTTTCTCTAGGGGAAATGGACACAGCATGTTTGGTGTGCTAGTTTTCTGAGTTTGTACCTTTGGTCAAAAAGTTAGCTTCATTAAAAACCCGTAGACGTTTCATATTTTGAAGAACGTGACACAACGTGAGCAAAATCTCAAGATTATTGGGCGTGACAGGGGAACAATTACCAAAAACCGCATGCTATACTCGTACTTTGTGAGGTGGCCAGTGGCTAACTTGATTGACGCATAAACAGCCAATTAAGTGTAAAAAGCAGTTCCAATTGTTACAGTCACCTAAGGCTGAAACGCGTTAAATGAATTTCCACGCACGCGTTTCAAATCAAATTTACGAAAATTTAATTTCAGGCTCGCTTTCATGGTTCGGCAAATGTGCGTGCGTGTCCCGTGTGATACACACACCCACTGCCGACACACACACACACACACACACACACAACACACACATACATATACTGTTAGTGAAATATGTGGTTCTTGTTTGTATGAGAGTGGGTGTATTTGGACTTGGTGTGTCTGGGTACGACCGTGCACTCCTTCCATGACCAGGCCCTGAGCACGTTTCTAGATTTGTTTACTTTGTAGCCAGAGCGACGAACAAATAAATTTCTATAAATTCTTGCGCGGCATTTCATTTGGTATACTCGCTGTCCAAAAATGCCTGCACAGTCAGTCACAGTCACAGACTATGTTTCGAGTGGTGCACCCTCTCTCTATCTGCAGGACAATATCAAAGGGGAGCACCATCAGCAGCTGGGGCTGAAGTAGGAACTGGAGCAGGAGCAGGAGCAGGAGGAGGAGCAACGGCTCTAGCTTATTTATTTATTCATTCGCTGCGCTCTCGCAACTCGTGTGTGTTTGTTTGCAATTTTCTGTTTGAAAGGATATTGCAGAATCTGAAAGCAGACACAAAAGCAACCACAGCAGCAGTTGCCTGCCCTCAAACCCTTAAACAAGAGCTACAGACAACACGCACTCTCATCCTTCTCCTCCTCCTAGGAATATTTAGAAGCATAGCTGCCCATAATGTTGACCCGAATTTTTGGCAAACTGTGTACAAATAAATAAAGCAACAAGAAAATCAAATACAAGCTCGAAATTCGACTTACGAATACCCTAACATCACAGTATTTAGTTCAATAAATTTAATAAAGCAGTTCAAATTATCTAAGAAAAATTTTATTGAGATTTAATTAAATTGTAGCTTTTTTTTAAAACTCGCGATTTTTTAATAATTTGCTTTTTGAATATAGCGATCGGCTAAAGATAAGGTATAAGAAAAATTTGGCTTTAGAGTGAACCACAAATGATGTGCGTGAGTTCAGTGCTTTTGGGTCAACAGACGGGTTAAGACCTTCAATATATTTTATCTTCGCAAAGCAACGCTCGGTGTGGAAAAATTTCAAAACCAAAATAAATAAGATTCGATTTATGTCGCAAGCCCCAAAAACGGTTTCCGTGTTTATTTATAGACGTTCAAATAGTTCGTTTAGCATCCTCGGCAATCGGCAAACCGGCATTTTACACTCATTGGCATTGGGGGATTTTATCACACACACATAGAGAAGTTTTCAAGTTCTGTTTCCCTTTCAGGCCACAAACATTTTTTATTTGCCTTGTGGATTTGGGTATTGTGCGCCATATTTCGTTCTTGTGGCAGCAAATTTTTAATGAATTTACACGTCGCGACGCGTTGTGGGTATTGAGGGGACCTTTGACTCTTTCCTTTCTACGAATATTGTAGTGACGTCGGCCTCATTTTATATTCAAAACACATTCGGCAAATATTGATACGACCGCAAATTGTTTAAAATGCGCAATACCCGACGACCAACGACCAACGACAGTGCAAGACAAATTGTTAACTATGTTAAAAGCGAAACTCGAAAAACGCAAATCACGCGACTCTCCTTCTGCAACTTTCCCTTTGGCATTATGCGGCGTATACTTGATTATTAGCAATCAGGCACAGTTGCTGATTCCCTTTCCTTTCCTAATTGTATCATTAAGGCTTCCAGCAGCCGCCTCTTTTCGTAACTCGATCACACGACGAGAGCAAGAGCAAGAGCAAAAGTAAATTAAAATTGATGCTGATGCCAATTTTTAGTTAAAAGTTTCTTCAGCCAACCCCGACCACAAGATGATTAATTATGCCTTCAAAGACGCACGTCAAAGGAGTGAATTTTTGATTTTAACGCCCGAGGAGGGCGTATGAATAGTGGCAGTCCAATAAACGGAGGAAAGGAGATGGAATAAGGGAATAATAATAATGCAACCGGATATCGTTGCTGCCACATAAAATTTGTGGCTTTTTGTTGAAAATCATTGCCCCATTGGCGCTTCATTGTGTAAGTGTAAAAGTTTTTCGATTATATAAAAGTTGATGCTAAGCGAACTATTCACAACCACACACACACATACACGAAAGCCTTAAGCTAATTTAGCAATTTGTGCTTTGAATAGTAGATAACAAAAGGAAACAAAAAGGGAATTTTTAATTGGAAATCTTTGACTGCACAGAACATTTTGATTTCGCACATGTGTACGAGTATAGTATAAAAACTTGTGTTCAGATATGAAATGGTTCCTCTGATACGATGTATGTAGAAAAAAACGTTGATTGATTTATCTGTCAGTGGATAGGAAAGCAGTAAAAAGTTCGCAATGCACAAAGCTGTAAAGCTGCACAAGAGAAGGAAACGTGAATAATAAAACTGCAATTGTTAACTTGACTGACTGTATATGTTCTTTGTTGGTCTTTATCCTCACCTCCCTTTCCCTTTCACTTTCCCTTTCCCATTACCCTTCCATCAATGTCTCTATTTTTCGATCCTGCATGTACACTGTCTATTTTCTGCTTATTTGATGCTGACTACATGTCCTTCACTGTCACTTAGTTAGCTTTGTGAGCCCATTCAGTGACTGACCAAGCAAATTTATGCAATATTTTTGCTGCCTATCATTTTGAGCCTGCCAGTGTGTAATAATGGTCAAAGTTCACTTAAAACTCATATGCCAGATAAACGCAGACGCAGCGCATACACAACACAAATACAAAACCATAAACTTGCCACATTTGCATAATATGCTGCCCTATGATGCCACAAAAAGCCAAGCAACAACCAGTAAAAGTCTCTTGGCACGAAACGTATTTCACCAATAAATTGAGGAAATGTTTAGCTGCAAACAGAGTCAAGTCGAATACGTTCGTCGCCGTTGGCCTCAGTCTCAGTCTCTGTCCCAGTCACAGTCCCGTTCCTAGTCCAATTCATAGTTGTAGTCCCATATTTGCCATAGTTCAAACCAATGACTTGATTTTAGATTTTGATTTTATCTAAAAATCGCTGTTTATGTTTGCCTCTGCTCTTCTATGCACATCTAGTAATAAGTAGAACGAACCGACAGAAATCGAGTTGCAAAGTATGCATAGTGTTTGTTGAATGCACATTTTCTTGTTTCCAGTATCATTCTCCTTTCTTTTCCTCATCCATTTACTATCCAATTGCAATTGATATTGATGTCGTGCCTGCTTTTGCCAATGCAGAATTATTTACAATGCTTATATCTTCAACAGTGTGTGGCCAAGTAGCAAGATAAATATTTAACAATTTTAACAAAATGCACAACAATAAACTCCAAATAAATGCATAAAAGCAGCATAAAGAAATATTTATACGAGTGTGCTCAACTTGCAGATACCTCTTATATAAAACTGAAATGTTTGTAAGTAATCTGTAATCTGTACTAGTTAAATATACTTATTTTTGATAATTTCTCAAGTAAAGCACACGATATTTGATAACTTCATGTTGGTATGGAATAATAAATTAAGAATATTAGTAGGAATTTAAATTAAAAATTAAATTAATGTGTCAAGTAAAGAGGATAGAAGACTATTCTCTTCTACTGATTCTGACATTAATATGATATTAGGAACACTTTTTTAATTTTCTTATCAGATTTATAATCTGTGCTTTAGCGAACATCATTTAATTTTGTAACTTTACCTTAGCAGGTGTTACATATGTGTGAAAGTTCTTTACCATGGCAATAGAGTAAGATAAAATAAAGGAAAACTGAACAGACAATTAGTTTTATCTTAGAAAAGGGAGATCTTGTGGGTGAGAACTGCCTCGTCATCTTGTAATGGTGCTGTTATCCAGGAGGTTATTGGCCAGTTTGTTGGGGTGATCTGATAGTCTTCATATCATCTCATCTATATATTGGAAACATGACTACATTTAAAATTTCTCAACTCTAATTAGTACAAAATTGTATTTAACATGAATGAATCGTGTTGCATTCACTGAGTGTAGTTAAATTATCTACCAATGCAAATCTTATTTATCACAAAACTAACTAAGAATATTTAAACTACCTTAACTCACATTTCTGCGTAGCTTTTCAACATTTTCCAGACACGTTCCATGGCAACACGAAGACCTTAAAGCAAAGCCCTTAAATACTTAATGCAATGGCGGAATAAAAACCTGTGAGTTGGCGCGAATAGTTAAGTGGCAGTTTGGGCCGTGCCCCAAATGTAAATGCGTTGCAAGTTGTCGATTAATTCATTATTACTGGGCAGCCGGGCAGCTGGATAGATGGCCAGCTGGGAAGGCGGACAGACTGTCAATGTGCGCCAGTTGTCAATGTTGTAGTTAAGGGATTAGTTGTGGCATTAGGCGTCGATTTAACATCACCCTCGGCACACAACAAATACACCAAACTGGAAGTTTTGTGCGTTAAGAGCGCTTAAAAGCGCTTCGGGCCAGGCTTAGGCCAACTTATGAATGCGCGTGATCACACACACACACAGAGATATTCACACACACACATACACGCACACAGAGAGAGATACACACATTGAGCAGCAGTGTCAGAACGCTGATAAAATGTGAAGCGGATTAAGAGGCTGCCTACTTTCCCGACTTCGACTTCGACTCTGAGTCGGAGAGTGTAAGTGTGAGCTTGAGCTCGTCGCCATTGTACAATCAGTAAATGGCACTTGATTCACGGCGCAAGTGGAATTTTTGATAACTTTAGCGAGAGGCAAAGTTGGTCAAAAAGTTGTCTGTCTCTTTAATGCGTATGAATGCTTAGCTCGTAGAGAGCTGAGAGTGTATACTATAAGTAGGTATGACTCTATGGCCGCTCTCAAAGCCAACTTAAATCCAGTGCTGACTTTGGCTTTGCTTTACGTGCCATCTTCCTGATGTCTTGCCGCTCTCCCGTGCTTCCATCTTCCCTTTTCCTATGCTCCATCTTTCTTTCCTTTTTCCCAGTTACCAAAAGTTGACAAAGTTTGCAGCTTGAGCATTTGCGCCTCAACGCACACGCAAGCACACTCACACACACACACACACACGCACACACACCCACACACAGTCTTACACTCGCACACATACATAATTCAACAAGACGCTGGCGACACGTCACACAAATGTCGCCAAAAGCAACTCTCAATGCGACCCATCAATCTTGGCTTCTGCTGCCGCTGCCGCGGCTTCTACCTCCCCCTTGACCCTGCCCCTGCTCTGCGCAATTGAATTATTACTTCGGGTCGAACAGCGTTTTGGCCATTGGTCACTTAACCAGCAACAAGCAACAACAACACTGACAGCATGAACAACAACAACATCACTTAGAGGCAGCAAAGCCAACGACAACATCGAGAACAGCGACACTCATTTGCAGTCATGTTTGTACATGTACATGTACATGTATATGGACGATAAGTTTACCCTCTTCGGCCAGAGATGCTACCAGCTTTGAAACATGGCTAAATTAATAATAATAAATAATAATAAAAAGATAAACTCAAATGTTGCTAAAAGTTTGTTTAATTATCTGCAATCAATAAGCTAATCATAAAGATAATGCATCCGTTCTGCTGTCAAATTTATGTTTATTTATTTACGGTCATTTAAAAGCATTCGACCAAGTTTCATAAAGTTTAAAATAAAGTAAATGTAATTAATATATGTAGACATTAATTTAAAACTGAAAGGTAAAATATTTTTTGTCAGATTTATGTTACAATTTCTAATGCTTCAACTAAAATGTGTAAAAGTTTTAGAGTTGCTTTAAATAATTTATTATTTAATAAAACTTAATGTAATGGACGCTTCCTAAGATCTAAGCATGTTTGATGAATTTACTGTCAATAAACAGTTGACCTAATAATCAAGGCTGCAAACCACCAAAATGCTGGTAAAGGTTCGGTTAGATTGTGCGAACCAAAGAGCAGGACTTTGGTTTGGTTTACGAACTAGTCTCTAACTCCCCGAACCCAAGGTTTGGGCTCCAGTCTTGGTTTAATAAAATACACAAAAATATTTTTATTGTATTAATTTTTCTTTGATTTTTTAAACAAAATTTTAAATTCATAAATTCTAATTTTGTGAGTAATTTAAATTAATTTATTTTTTTTGTGATGTAAATATTTTTGTTCTCGAATCGAACCTTTTATTTAAGAAAGCTTCCCGGGGTAAATAGTTCCAAAGGTTCGGTTCATGATCCGGTTCGGATTGCTTAAAATCCCGAATCGGTCCAGTGATTTTCGAACCGATTTGCAGCCTTGCTCATAATACTTATTAAATCTGTGTTACAATCGTCATATAAAATGTATCCCTGTATAATAATAAATATATAGTTTAATAATATATATAGTAATTTCATAAGAGTGTTTTAAAGTGAACTTTCTCTACAGTCAGTTGCATCTTTAAATTGAATAAAAATAATAAGATAAGGTAACATCACAAAAAGGGCAACAAATTGTGACATTTATTTTTATCCTTATTAGTTTTGTGACTGAAATTGGATAAAAAAGGCTGATTGTTCAACACTGTTGCGGCTGTCTAACCTCTGACCTAGCTACTGTCAGAGCAGCTTGTTTATTTTCTTGTTTTACGCACAGAAAATTAAAACAATTTTAACAGCTACTCTCGATGGCGTTTGTTGTTTGTCGTTTGTCGTCTACGTTTGCTCCATAAATAAAACATGTCAACTTGTTATTGCTGTCCCCAGACAGACTTTGAGCCTGACCCCGAGCTGTGAGTGTTTGCCCTGCATTGTTATTGTTATTGCTATTGTCAATGGTTTAGGTATCGATGTTGGTATTGGTATTGGTATTGCTTTTGTTATTGAACTATTTACATTTGTTGCTGCCCGCTGTTAATTTACGACAGGATTTCTCTCTCTCTCAACTCGTAGTTTCTGCCTGGGCCTCATCAACGTGGCCGCCTTAAAGCAGCCGGCAAATTGTTGTTCATAAATAAATATGCGGCGCATAAATCCCGATGCCATAAACAAACCCGTGAAAAGCGTCAAGGCGTCAAGCGATTTATAGGCATTGATTTTCCAACACCCAGAAAACGTGATGAAAGATTTGAGCCTTGCCGAAACTGAAACTGAAAGTGAAACTTTTTGGTCAAACAATTTGCCAGGTCAGCCACAGCACGTTGTTGTTAGCAATATAAGTATTGGCCAGGCCTATTGACAGCCTCGGCCGTATTGCTGTTGCGCATTTTCGCTGTCACGAACTGGCTGACTGGCTGACACTTATTAGATAAGTTTTTAGGCCGTCTGGAGATGGCTGATGATGTTCAAGCTCATCATTTAGCCATTGCCCATGGCAAGCTGACTACGATTTTAATTACATGCTTAGCTAAAAATATTCGAACACCAAAGGACTGCACTCCAAATCCAAGGCTTAGACATCCTCTTCATTCTCTTCTTGGAAGGAGCTTTCGTTGTCTTAGCCTGGCATTTAAATTGATCAAAAATATAGCAGAACAATGCTGATGTGGATGTGAAAGTGAATGGGAATGTGAATGTGGATACGGATGCTGCTTCTTGGCCGGGCCCAGACAATTTCATTCAATCTATAAGTAATTTCGTTGCCGTTTTTATCACTGTGCTGAAGTGCCGCCTGGGTCGATGTGCTGAGACCACCCACGTGATTTGAATATTTTTCCAATAAACTTCAACAGCTTTCACAAGTTTCAGTTTCAGTTTGAGTTTGAGTTCGGGAGTAAAATGAGTAAAATGGGCTGCCCTATGCCCGGCCGGCTAGGCCGTCTGTCTTTATCTATTGGATTTAAATTCCCAGCCTCACTTTCATGTCCGGCTGAGTGTTTTTCCTGCTTCGCTTCGCATCAATTTGATTTACATTGCTTTGCTCTCGGTTTGCAATGGTTTGCTTTTGCTTTAGCTTTGCCTTTGTGCTCGCGAGCTTAAGCTTAATCGAATTTGCCGCAAATTGGCAATAAATTTTAATTCTGAATAGATACCCCAATGCTGATTGAAGTTAATCAAACGCAGACCGCGTTACGTTCTTTAATTCAAATCCAGCCTCAACTTCATTTAACTATGCCCACAATGTACACGGACTTCATGCAGCCCATTGTGGCAAGTTGTTCTTCTTGTTGTTGGGGCAATGCACTCTGCCCAAAAGCCCATTCAATTTGCAACGCGATGGTTCAACGAAAAACTAAACCAAAAAAAGGGGAAATGAAAGAGAATAGAAAGAGGAAAAAAAGGAGCGAACTCAACGGTAAACAAGTTCCAAAGGACGAAAGGTAAAAACAACACCGCTCACCTTAGCCAATGAATACATATTTTTTTGTTGCCCCGCTGATGCATCTGCCACTGCAGCGGTTCTTACAACCACTTCATCAAATTCATTCTGCACTATGGTGCCGCTTTTTATACCCTGTACACGAGTTATGAAGGATATGATTGACTAATGTAACTTTTTTTGTAAAAAGGGTAAAGCTAATAACGGACAGATTTAGGTAAATACTTTGATAAGAGGATATCTTCGAGTCGATCATTCGGGTTGTCATTTAGCAATGGAACCCTAATCAGCTAAAAATGCCTTGGCAACCTAAATGCAACAAGAACAACAACTATATTGCCAGGACTTACGATGGGACATGGAAACGTTGCTGTTGGAAATGCCGACGGCAGTCAGCATAACGAGCAGGACGATTACGCCCACTCTAAGCCAGGCCAGTTACTTGGCCATCACTCGGTGTCATCGCCGTCGACGAGGTGTCTGTCCGTCTATCTGTCTGTCTGTCTGTCTGTTGTCCAAAAATTCAAGAGTTGCGCTTAGCAACGCAGAGAGTGGCAAACTCCTGGCACTCGCCGTGAAAATAGAAGTGGATTTGATGAGCGGGTCTGGCCAGTTGCAACGTTGAAGCTGCAACGTTTTGACACTAATTTCATTCCGTTGAAGCATTTTTTGTGGCAGCGCCAAAGTGCAGCAAAGTGCGGCAAAGACAACGAAGCAATGAACGAGCGATGGACAGATAGTCAGACAGAGAAAAGTGGATGTTACGCATCTGTTTCCGTTAGGCAATAAGTAATTAAGTTGCACTACATTTAATTTCAATTTGTACTCTGTTTACAAAACAGCTGCCGAACCAACTCGGAGCTGCGTTCAGTTGAGTGACGAGTGCCTGAAAAGTTGCTTAAGTACGAGTATTTATTTAGTTTGTACAACGTAATTTTGTTTGCATTTCGTGTTAACTGAAAACTGTAAACGGTTTTTGCGGCAAAAATAAATAGACAAATACGCCAACAGATACAGATACAGATACAAATACAGCTGAGAGAAACGGATAGACAATATTGGCAGCCACTTGTTTCAGTTCGTTTAACCAAGTTCTCAAGTGCGTCGGGGCAAAGGATTTGCGCGTCAGCCGCAAAGTATGCAATGCGAAAAACCAACTTAATTTACGTCCTTGCCGCAATATGCCAAGTGCACATTGTGGCAACGCTGAACTGCAGTTAGTGCAGTCTACGTGCTCCGAAAATAAAGCAAAAATAAATTAAAATTGCATACAAAAATTATGTATACGTATATGTGTGTGTGTGAAAGTTAACAATTTATTTTCCAATTGTTTCAATGAATATTTAATGTTGAATTCGAGCCGAGTTTGTTGAATATTCATTGGTATTTGCCACATGCGAAATGAATGACTCATGGCTGAAAATTGATAGCAATCGATGGTATTTAGTGTGTTGCGTTTGTGCCAATCAGCCTACCATTAATTTGGCCTGGCTTTTTGTCAGTTGCCACCCACACACACTTACATCACCTGCCTGCCTGGAGTCAAGACATGGCGACTTTCCCAACTTGGATCCATGGCTGTAATGCGTTTCCTATATCCTTATGTTGTTCTGTCATCAATTTGAAATGCCAATGCGTATGTGCCACGCTTTAATGCGAAACTCTGATTGCGCTCGAATGGCTTCATTTATTTTCACCAACGAAAAACCAACAAAAAGTGAAGAAAAATAAAAAGAAGAAAGCACGCGAGAAAAGCACAAAAAAACGCAAGAGAAAACAAACTCGACAGTTGTACATAATATTTCACTTATGCATGTGCGCCCCTAGAGTGTGTGTGTGTGTGTGTGTGTAAGAGTGTCAATGTGTATGAGTGAGTGCAAAGTGAAATGAATGAATGAATGAATGAATGGCATGCGTAACGTTAGAAAATTTGTTATAGCAATTTGAACTGTCAACGCGAAACCGAAAAAGTAAATTAAGAAACATTTGAAATTTAATTCACTTGCCAAGCGCTCGAACTGCCTTCTGGGAGTGTGTGTTCTCTGTGTGTGCTCTAAAGTGAGTGTGTGTACGAGTGAGTGTTTGATACAGTCACAACTGTAACTACGACACTGGCTGTCTGACTGTCGGCCTGTCGGTCTGTCGGTCTGTCTGGCAGGTGTCAGCTGATGACTGCCATGCGACTGTCATGACATAGAGCCCTTGAGCATAGCAGGAGCAACGGCAACGGCAACAGCAACAGCAACAGCAATGGAAGCAACAGAAACAGACATGCAAAATTAGGCGACTGTCACGAATTTAAAATAACTTTTAATTCATTCTTGATGAGGATGCGGCTGGTGCTGCTGCCACTGCTGCCACTGCCACTGTGAGTAAGTACCACACGGCGTATGAGTGTGGCTGGCAAATGTGCCCTTGTTGGTTGCTGCTGCTGCCACGCCTCTTAAGTGCCACATAACTCGAGCTTAGCATAAACAACCGCACAAGCATAAATGTTCGTTAAACTCAACCCAGCTTCAGTTTCAGCAGGAGCACTCAGAGCTGGCAGCTGGTAACTGGAATGGAACTGGGACATACTCACATACTCACATGTATGTCTGAGCCATATAATTATTTAGTTTCCAGTTGGTCGGAAATTGCAAGCAGCCACTTGGGTATGTAAATAGCAGGTGGCCAAGCATACAGAGACATCATTGTGGCAACAACGAGCCGCCTTCGATTGTCATAAATCAAGATGTTTGGGTCAGGACATGCCACTGCGGTGTCAACTGATTGTTGCTGCATGTGGGGGATTAGTGGGCAGGTGGGTCAGTTGGTTTGCTTGCGACCCACTTAACCAGAAATACTCAATGCAAACACAAATAGAGCTCTCTTTCCCATCAGTCAGATGAAAGATGAAATGAAAACTTTGCTTAAATTATGCGCCATCGCGAGCGTTCGTCTAATGGTCATCAGGTAAAGGGAAAAGATGGGGGCAAAACTTATATAAAGGGCAATATCAAACTCGCTGAAGGCGCATTCAACCGCAGTAGCAACCATAACAACAACATCTACTATGTTACCAACCTGATTGCGAGTTGTTGTTTCTGCTGCTCCTGCTGTTGTTGTTATTGTTGTTATTATTATCGTTATTATTTTGTTGCTGCTTTCGCTGTTGCTTGTGATGCTTTCTAATCCATGCACGTTTCGCTTTTAATATTTATTTTGCGCTTTTTCACACTTTTGTTCACACACACACACTCACACACAAAGCGACGGAGTTTGGCACACGCACTGCGACTGCGAGACTTCAAAGGTCGAGATCTTGGTCTTGGTCTTGGTCTGGTCTGGGTCTATAGACAGTTGCGGTTAGTTGCCTTTGGTTTGGTTTGCTTTGGTTTAAGCAAGGTTTTGAATATCGATGATGCTTACGGATTGGATTTTATTATGCACGCCGCGCATCGTCCACAGTTCATCAATGCAAATTGCCACTGGGAGATGAGCTGAAGTTGGTAGCAGGTCCTTAGCCTTAAACATGAAAGCCGGCAAGCCGGACTTGACTTTTATTACAATTATTCGTATGCGTTTATGAGTATAAATATGAATACATCTATTTATGGTATATGATTTGAAATGTTATTCAATTATTGCGCACTCTCAATTGTTGTTGTTTACTTTTAAAGAAAGACGGTTCCCAATGGAACGAACGCGATATGGTCGCGCATATACCGTTAGAATAGCCAACCGAACCGCACGAGGAACATTTTCAAACTGATTTCAGTCGAACGAGCGCACAACCGAAGCCCTTGCCGAAAGCGGCAAAAGACGAGACACGGCGAGCCGAACGAACATTTGCAAAACGAAACAGAATCAACAGCCAAACCGAATGGCAGTGGAATGTGGATGCCAATGTGGATGTCAATGTGCATGTGGATGCTGTGTTCCAATGCCAAAACGGACCAGCTGCTGCTGATAAGCGGACAGTTGTGTCCCTTGACTTGCAATTGGTATTGGCCTCTCAGCTTGACAACAATTTATATTTTGCACGTTGCGCGCATTTAAATGTTTTCACTTATTGTCTTTCTCTCTCTCTCTCTCTCTCTCTCTATCTCTCTGAATTTATCCATTTATTTGTCTCCCTCTGTGTGACTTTTTTAATCACTTAAAAATGTATACGAGTTTTTTGTCGACACGTGCGTGTCAAAATGTTAACGCTTGGCCAAAGGATTAACATCAAGTAACGCACACGCCGCCCGGCAATTTGTTGCCAACTTTATTACAGTGACAAACAGGTCCAAGTCCAAGTCAAAGCAGCATGTGTACATGTGAATGTGCTCATGTATGCAATGCTTAAGTTAATGGAAATAATTCAGACAGCAAAGTCTGGGGCAAGTCATGTTCGGGAATGGAGACAGGGAGCAGTTTCATTTTACGAGCGCGTAATAAGAAAGAGTGAAACGTGCAACCAGCCATGAGCTGGACGTGATGCGTGGCCAATGCCAGACTTAAAGTCAAACCTGAGCACAGGTTAACTAAACACACACACACACATACACACACACCTACCTACATATACAAACAATCCTCGACGCACGGACTTCAAGTTAGAAAATTAAAAAGCTAGCCATAATCCTGGCAAAATTAAAAATACCACACACCACAGACGAAAGAGCAAATGTGAAGAGAGCAGTCTAAGAGAGAGGTAGAGAGAGAGAGAGAGACTGCACTTTAAAGAGAGCCATTTAGTGATAAGCTTCTATGCTGGGTCCTCTTTTGGGTTAGTGGGACAGCATTCGCAGTGAGTCTTGCCCTCGGCAGTCCTTGCCGCCTCTTAAGCCAGCAATTAAAATCGAGTCGGGTTTATTGACTCAGGACAACGGTGTCGCAAGGCGTTGCCATGGCATGTGTGTGCATTTCACACCTACAACTAAGGGGGGTGCGGTGTGTCCATTGTGCACTCAAGCGTTTGCCTTAGCTGAGTCGCTGCTCGAACTCGGGCTGAAGTGTTTGCCATTTGACACTCTCTTGAACTTGAAGCAGATTCCAACTACAACTGACTCTTACTCTGACTCTCATTTTAAGTGTGACTGTGACTATGACAACGACAACAACAACTACAAAGGCGAGAGCGAGAACAAGAGTTTGCTAAGTATTTTTCAATTAAAACGTCGGCGAAACTTGCACGCATGATAAGCACAAAAGTTGCTCATTGTCAGCGCCTAAAAGCGTGCTACACAATGGCACCCAGAACTTTGCCATGGCAAATTGCACACACACACACCCACACACACACACACACACACACTCACTGAGAGACACTCGACGGGCGCCAATCAATCTCCCTTCACTTTAGCATAACAAAATGTTGCCATTGTGGATTTAGCTTCTTTTTCTCCTCTTTTTTTCTCTTTATTCTCTTTTTTTTATGCGCGACATATTTAAATCAGTGCGGAGAGTCACTTCCGGCCGTTTAGGCAGTTGAGAAATTAACTTGTCTGACGATGACGAGATGACTATAATGACAACTGGCGCCAGTACTTAAGTAAGCCAAGCTATAACTAGCTATAGACAGCTGGCCGCCCTCAAATCCCGTACTGGTTAAGTGCTCGGTCCTCGGCTTCAGCAATTTGACAATGCTCGGCTGGATGTGAATTGGATGCAGCCAAAGGAGTGGTAATGGCAGTTCTGTGTGGAAGGGGAAGGAGTAGGTCAGCAATTTTACTGCCATAAACTGGACAATGAGGGCAGTGCCTGTTGCTCTGTAGGATCTCTGGACCAGTCCGGATCTCTGGCCCTGTCGCTTTGACATGAGCTGGAAAGTGAAGCACGTGTTGGCGTAGCAATTTGCCAGGACAACAGCCAAACACTTTTATGTGCCGTAATGAAAAACTGTTATCTGTGTGCGCAATTTGAACGCAATTTGGTAACGCGTTTCGCCACATAAAACTTAAGTGACCCGAAACACACACATTGCCAAACCAGACCCAGTCCAGAAGCCTCCTTTTGGCTCCTCACATGCGTTTATGGCTCTGCGTGCAGCCTGCAAAACTGTTGACATTTGCAGAAAAGTCAACACCAAATAGCAAACGGCAAACAGCAAACTGAAAACAGCAAATGCCAAATGGCAGAGAGACAAAAGACAATGACAGTGACGCAGGAGTTGGAGTTGAAGCTGTGACTGTGACTGTGACTGTGAGAAATGAAATTGTTTGGTGATTATGCCGCATTAAAGCCAAATGTGCTGTGCATAAAGTGCAAACATCCGTTACCAGTCACCATCACCGTCACTGTAACCATCCCCATTCCCATTTCTCTAACCTCTGCCATAGTCAACGCACTTCAATTTTATTGACATGCCACGTCGTGGGCTGAATTGGTTGCAACAGATTTGCTGCAGCTGCGTTGGCCTTAGCAACTAACATTAACATGTTGTTTTGATGTTACCTTTAAACCAACCGAGCAACAACAACAGCAACAGTTAACAAAAAACAGGCAAAGCTTTGGCTGTACTCTTTTTACGAGTCAAGGTTTGCCTTCTGCTTGTTTACTAGTCAAATTTATTAAATATTTTTGTGGCTGTTGTGCACATTTTTGTTTTTTTGTTTACGCTTTTTGTTGCAGTGCGCCACAAAATTGCTGGCATGCTTAATCCATAAGAAGCTCTTGGCTCACATTTTTACAGCGCACAGCTCGCTTTTCACAGGATGTGTTTTTTCTTCATTTTTTAATATGCATTTTGCATAATTTTCTTATAAACATCACTCATACGCCATGTGCAGCGTGCAGAGCAAAATAATAAGCAACACAATTTTGCAAGCTTAACACAAATGAACACTTGTGGCGGATCCACACACCCGTCAACCATTAACCATCCACATCACCATCATCATGTTGGTGGGCTTTACGGCAGGTGCCTACCTCGACAAACAAAAAGATAAGCAACCTCAACTGATTCTCCACTCAAATAAACAAATTTTGTGCCCTACAATAAACTTTTAATTAGTAAAATTAAAACCACAACGTAGGCAGTTGTTGAACCTGCACGATCTTTCAGTGTAATAAATGCCAACAGATACAAGTACATCAATCTACCATGTTTAGTGACAATCTCAACGGATGGATGCAAAAACATTCTGCCCGCAGCTATTAAAATTTAATTAAATTGTAACAAATAATGAATGCTCAAATAGAATGAAAATCGCTAAAAATATCTGACATAATAAACTTGCATATTTGCAACAGAAACCAAAAAAAAGAAGAAAAAAAAAGAAGAAACTATGCCAAACAGCCAAATGAAAATATTCGTCATATTACGTATTACGTATACGCTCGTATGTACATAGACACTACAATGTATTTGCCCTGTACTTTTAAGTGTCGACTAAAGGGAATATTTGCGCTTTATATTCATTTATATTTATTTACTTATGAATTAATTATAAAAAATGACATAAGTAAATGCAATAAATTTATTTCAAGCGAATATTGTTTAAATTAATAAATACTTTTTTTTTAATACATGTGTCAGTTGACTTTCTAGTCGATCACCCTCGAATCATGGGTTCTTTTTTGTTTCGATTAAGTTTTATTGTTTTAAGCAAATTGCAACTTTCGTAATAACAGTTGGTTGCATTTACGTTTATACCAGAATATATAATAAATACCAAAGTACAAAAGGCACAGCAAATAAATTGTATTTAAATTAATTTTATTTCATTTTCATCCTTGTTTACTTAAACATAAAAGCATATACTTTTTGGTAAATAATACCTTGTGGCAAACCTTTATACTGTGTTATTAAAAATGCTGCAAACTGGTTTTTAAATTGAATTTTAAATACGAATCAAAAGGAATTAGTTTGACAATTATGAGATTTTTCAGTCAATGTTCAGGAAAGTCTAGAAAAGGCTGACAATAAGTTTGTTGAAATGGTATTGCACACATATTAATTGGTTCATTTGGAGCTTTACACAATTTTCTGGCTATCTGAGAAGCTTAAGCGAACTATTCACTTAACTCCTTGTACCTGTGTGTGTCTGTTTGTAGTGTTTCTTATTTTCTGCAAAACTTTCTCTGGCAGATTGCTTGCAGCCAGTTCAAGGAACTTGCTTGCCACTGCTCGGTAATTAAACGCAGGGAAAGAGAAAAAAAGTGGAAAATATTTTCCACTCGTTTGGCTTGCGACCTATTGTTATTGTTATTATTGTAGCTGCTTGTTTGGCTTATAGTTCAGCATAGTTGTGTCTTGTTGCCAAAGCATATCCAAAGCCAAAGCCAACGGTAGACAGTTTCTGTTGCTGCTCCTGTTGTATTGTTTATGT
Organism: Drosophila kuntzei; assembly: GCA_035042165.1. NCBI lineage: Eukaryota > Metazoa > Arthropoda > Insecta > Diptera > Drosophilidae > Drosophila > Drosophila kuntzei. The sequence continues at coordinate 1,962,539 of JAWNLU010001684.1, read as the reverse complement.
ATCTTGAGGATAATGACGCGCTCTTCATTATGCGATTGTGAGAGACTATGCCGTAGCTGCTCCTGCCATTACTTCAGGCACTTTTGCTTTATTTTCTGTTTTTGTGGCGTTGCTATATTTATTTTGTTTTTTTTTTTTTAAGTTTCCCCGCCCATTGCGTGAAAACTTTTCGACTCCTAGACGTCGCGACGTTTTCCAGAGATAATAGAAACTCGATACGCTCTGCACATCTAAGCTTTATCTATGGCTGCCTTCTTTCTACTACATTTTCCGCTGTTTTGGCATTGTTATCCCCCGCAGATTGCCTTGTGGTCTTTTGTTTTTATTTGCCCACACCGGCACCAGCACCAGCACCGGGGCAGCGGCTTTAGCTAGTAGTAAATTTAAGTTGCTGCTGCCCTTCTCTGCACTGCGGTTGAAATAAAAATGTTGAATCGTCATAAATGGCTCCATAAACTACGTCAATAGTGTCCCTTCTCCCCACACCGCCACATCGCATCGCACAACATCGCACCGCACCGCATTGCCAGGCAACGAGCATGACATCTCAACCAGAGCTGGCAACTTGTAAGGCAGCCTTGAGGATGAGACTAAGAATGAGAATAAACATAAAAATGAAAATAAAAATAGTTGGCCAGCATAAACGCCTCCGTGATTTTTACATAAGACCAACACTCACCAATCTCTGTCCATGTTCATGCTCATGTCCACGTCCACGTCCGTATCCGTATCCGTATTGTGGCCTGAGTTCGAGTCCAGCCACTTGTCGTTGCCGTTGCCGTTGTCGTTGTCCTGCCTCTTCTTTGTGCGCATTTTTTTCTTTATTGTTTGCATTGCGATGTCATTGCCATGGGCGCAAAATGCTAGCAGGAATTAATTAAAATGAATGAGGGGACATGTCATAAACAAGACCAGAGTCAACTGTTGACTAAGCGAGCCAGTCAACTTTGGGTGTGGGCGCTAACGGGGGGCGTGGCCATGGCGTGTAGATAAAACCACATCAGAGTGTAACCCACAAAAATGTAACCAAAAGAAACTCCATAAATATTTCAACTCGCTTGCTCGCGAGTGGCGCCATCTATCGATGGAGTGTTGCTATGTATATATTTATAAATGTGTGTGAGCGTGTGTGTAACTTTATGGGGGTGTTGTAAAACAAGTCATAAATTACAACCCAGCACTGTCAAAGTTCAGCTGACTGCGTTGGCCATCCGGCAACAGAGAAGCTAGCCAAGTGCCAAAGAAATGCTGCACAACCAGCAAATATTGCGCATACGCCGCGTAGCTGCTGCATGCCGCCGGCTGGCGTTGTCTAGTTGGCTGGCTGACTGCCTGGCTGACAAGTGCAATGAACTCAATTTGCAGACCAAAAAAAAAAAAAAATCAAAAAAATCAAAAAGTTATGAGCTCAACATTTATATTGCGATAAAAATTGAGCAGAGTTGCCCGTCCAAAAATGGCCAGTCAGCTGACGTTTAATTAGCAGGATATAAAAAATCTAAAAACAAAACAGAAAACCGAGGAACACGGAGAAAAAAGGGTCGCATACACTTTGATGTGGTTTTTTTTTAAATGGTGACCCAAGTTAGACCTAAAACCAATTCCATGACCATTTCAAGCATTTTCAACTATAATTAACTAGCCTTTAAGCCGACGAAAGTACCAAGTCATCAAACGTGCTACGTTCACTTAAAATCTGCTACGTTCACCCAAACACTCAATTGAATTTGCTCTAGGAATCTTTCAATTTGGCGGAGAATAAGGCTGACACTCAAATAATAGGATGACGGTAACGAGATTGGACCATCTGGAATGAGTTCAATACCAAATGACTATGACTGAGACTGAGACTGAGACACAAACTATAGACAGAGTCAGACTTAACTCAACTAAAATGAACTCGATACTCGACTCGGCTCACGCACTCAGCAAGCTAATTATGCTGCAAATACCAAAAAGATGACGCTGCAGAAAGCACTTAACGCCACCAAATTGTAAGTACGAGTGTGCGACTGGGTTCAAATAAATAAATGTGTGTGATAGAGAGACTCAGTGTATTATTTCATAAAATATTTTCTTAGCTACTATAGCACAAAAGATCATGTCAAGACATAAATCTCGACATTTCAGTTACGCAAAGCGAGCAAACAGATGATGGAAACTACGAAGCCGGCTTAAGGCAGTCAACAAGGAGGCAAGTTGGAATTACAGTTTCGCAAGCCTTCATTTCGCAGTTTGTCAGCACAGACACACACACACTTATACACACACACACACACACACACACATACACATATGCATAGGCAGAAATACAAATAATAAAAATACTCGTGGCATATTTTCGTTGTCATTACTTTTGTGGCGCTGACACAGCTAATAACGCGACGCATGATTGTTGCAAACGCTGCGTATGAGTAATCATAATGATGCCCCAAGCTTTCGCTTACACACACACACACACACACACACACAGACACACTCACACAGATTCCAGAATGTTGTCGAATATTTTTGGGCAATGCGTAAATTATTTTCAGTTGCTGTGCCGAGTAAACTTTGCCATACGCGACCCAAAGGAGAACAAAAGAAACAATAGAAAAGAAAAGAAAAGCGCTGGAAACATAATGAAAAATCGCCTAAATTTTGTAGCTGCAGTGAGCAGCGAACGCGCCTTTTCCCTCCCCGGTTTGATTAATACTTCCATATGGCAACTGGCAAGAAACTCAACGCGTTCAAATCGCATTAATAAAATATAAGAATTTATGGTTTGCTTATTATAAGTGCAGACGACAACAGTCTCACATGAATACAGGGTGCTTCTGCAGCACGACATTCGCTGTACAATTTTTTACATTCAATTAAAATGATGAATTATAATCGAGAAGGAGAGACTTGTTCTCTTTATTAGTTATTGATATTTTGCCTAAGCTTAATCCTTGCCAAAGGAAGCGATTACTGCCATTTCAAGGAATATCATATGAAAAATTTACCTAAACGCAGTTTTCCGTTACATTGGGAAAGTTTTTCCAGCAAAGTACTCGAAATGCTCACAAAGAGGGATCGCTCTCAACAAAGACCAACAACAGGCCACACAAAATGACTGGTACTGTATATTATATAAGTATTTCTACATATACATTTATGTATTGGGACATACAAGACCAGTAGGAGATGCTGAAGTACGAGTTCGACAATTCCTACAGCAGCCTGCTAACTGTGAGCATTTGTTAGACTTCAATGTAGCCCACGAATTTTATGCGGCATTTAATAATGCCAACCCACAAAAATCACATCCGGCAATTTACAACACAACGCAACCAAATCGAAGCCAAGCAAGTCCTTCTCGAGATTCGCAATGTCGCTGCTCGAGATTCTCGGGACTGAAGTGACGTCTACTCATAAGAAAAATCATCGAGGACAAACTTTGGCAACAAAGTTGTCCTCTACTTATTTGTTGCCTTTTTCACAATTCATTAAATTTGATTAGAGAACTTTTGCCATAAAAATTACGAAATTGTGCCGTTGAAGGCTCACTTCGTCTCCGAATCGGGCTCAACTGGCTGTGCAACTGTGTGTATGCTAGTGTGTGTGTGTGTGTGTGTGCGAGTGTGGAAGATTTGTGTTTGTTGTGCGTGAATATGATTTCGTGCATGTGTGTTTGCCCCAAAAGTTTGAACTGTCAGGTGGCAAAAGCCAATTGGCTAGCCATTGGTATTTCTTACAATCAATAGCGACCCCCTCTATCAGCTGGATATCATATTATTTATTTCTATTTCCATTTGAACGTCATAGACAAACCCACTCACAATTATGAAAACATTTTATGGAAAGGCAACCGGACAACACAGAGAAGTTTCCTCAAGTTTTTTCTTTAAATTTGTATCGCTAAACTTATAATTAAATGCAAGCGCTTGTTGCGATTAAAAAGGAGTATAAATAAAGAAGAGGCAAAAGCAATGGCATTGCTTTTAAGGCTGATTAATAATTGAAGCATCTTAATGGACTTGGCCCAAACGAGCACCAACTCGTTCTGTTTCTGTCACTGCTTCTTCAGTCTCGGCCATGCTCCATGTTTCTACAAGTATATGTACATATCTGTATCATTCTGTGTCTTTGTAACTCTGTCTCTCTGTGCGTTGGCAACAAAAAGTTCCTTTTGAGTGCAGTAGCGTCAATTAAATTAAGTTGCTGCTCAAAGTGAAAAGTGTTTTTTATAAATGTTTGACAACAAATTAATAATACAACCAGGAGCAACAACTCATCATGCTCATCAAGGTTCACAGTTGAGTTAAGCGGCCGGTTTCTATTTGAACTTAGGAAACATTTCATTAGTGTGCTGGGCTTGCTTATTAGATTTGGCTATTGCTTATTTTGGCCAGCAAAGCACATTCTTTTACCAGAAACTCAAATACTCGCAACTCGCACACCCAAATACCCAAACACCCAAACACAACAGGAGCAACACACATGAATGCCTGCATATTTCAGTGGCATTTTAGGTAGGGAAAATGAAAATGAATGCTTTTAAGCTTAACCCAAACATAAACTCCAGCTGACCAAACCCACCAACTGCAATGCCCCTACACCTACCCTTACCCCTAATTTACCCCCGCCTTCACCTCCTCCTCTAGCCATGGTTTCAACTATGCGCTTGCTTGCTCGCCATTATAAAACAGCACTGGGAGAGCACATTGAAGATTCTGGTATTCGACATAATGTTGTGGTTGAGCTAAACGACTGCATAGAACAAGCTTTTTATGCCAACCAACGTCCGTTAGCAATGTCCACCCAATACCAAAATATACACACACACACCCCACACACACATTTGCAAAGAGGGAACAACTCACACACATGGGTTTCCCTGTGGGGGGGCATATGGGATTATGGTCTGACATCGTTTCATCTCACACAAATGCATACTATCTGTGGCATTATTTGTACACCTTTTAGATATGCAATCTTATCACATTTTCACCTATAAATATTTTCACCTTTGGGATGAGTTAATCACTTTCAACAAAATTTTGTTAATGGATTATGATTGCAGATATAAGTATTAAATAACAGCTTAAAGATGACAGTTTAATTTAACAAAGTAAATAATAAAGTATACTTTAGGTTATCACTGTATGGAAAGGGCACCTCCACTTCGGTTTAGTCACATTGTGAAAGTTTCCCGTTGGGTATTCAAATGAGAACTCCCAGAAAAACCATTTTAGGTTCCGGCCACGTTGGCGGGATGGCTCGACAGTTGATCGGCCGACCGTCAATGCTTTTATATTCAAACTCCATATGAATGAATACTTATTTCCGAATATTTTCTGCACATTTATTGCTAAACAGCTTCTTTTTTTTTTTGTCAGGCAACGGAAATGGTTGCGGTGGCACCCCGTTGCGACATCTGTCCGTATCTCAGCATCGAAGTTGTCGCCCCGATCATAACCGAGTTTAAGGTTGCAACTTTGCTTATATTCGAATTTTATTTAAATGATAAAAGAATAAACCACAATTTCCAATTAGGCAACGGCAGCCTAATAAATGGTATACGCACTGTGCAATCTAGTTAAATCCAAAAACAAAATGCAAAACAATCATAATTTAGCATTGATTTAGTTATAAATTGTACGTGGCCTAAATAAATAATGTTTTGTTCCATTGAAAACAAAATGTGACTGTCACTTTAGTAACTGAAATATATTCAATTCGATGTCTTCATTTTAATCATATTTTATTGGAGTATAACTACACATAATAATCTTAAATAGTCTGCATGTAAATTGTTTCATTTTCAAATTAGTTACGTTAGTCGATGTCTAGCATGACTGTTTAATATGAATCTGGAAACTGTGTCTAAACTGTAATCACTCACATAAATTTAAAACTAACGCTTTTCGCAATTTAACAAATATATAAATTGTAAGTTATGTGAGAAAGTAGACAAAATTTAGAAATGGCTTCTTTAATCCCCTAAAAAAGATAAAAATCAACATAGATTCCAGCTTAGTAAGTTACAAATGTTACCCAACTATATATTAACTTAATTTCACACCTAAATATAATCCACAAAATGCTGCTTAGTATTTGAATTCAATACTAAAGAACAGTTTATCTTTGACTTTATTAAATCCAGTTAAAATTTAAATTTCGAATAGGTGATTCGAATAGTATTCTGGCTAATCACACCAAACTGTTTAAACTTGTTATTTTCATCTGACTTAACGAAGTTGAAATTACTTCTGTGCTCGAACCACGAACACGCCGTGAATCCATTCACGGTTAAGTGCAAGTACTCAAACTCGTACTCGTACTTTGTGAACGGTTTGCTGGATGCTTTTACCCTCTGAATTACAAAGTTCACGTCGAAGTCATCAGTGCTGGGATATCAATTTAACCTTAGGTTTGTTTGCTTTGCCACGCACACAAGTCTGATTGATTTTGCAGGGTTCAATTACATGGCACATCTTATTATATGCAGACTGCGGGATCCCCTCTACATCGGTCTGGCAATTGGTAGGGTGTTCTTAGATGTGTCTACGAATTTGCAATGTATTTGACATGATATTAGCTTAGCAAGTGCTAATGGTGAATGCCATTTGCCATTGGCAAATGAGATTCGCATGCGAAAATCGAATGTAATCGCTAATGGGCGTTGTTATTGGGCGTGCAGGGCCAAAAGCCAGAAGCCAGAACTGAAAGCTAAAAGCCAAAGCATTTGACAAAGAATTGCTGATAATTGACAATGCGAGGACTCTGCGGATTTTCTGCTTATGAAGTAATAATCCAGCCACGTCAACAAATTTGATTGTCAGCATGAAACACTGGCATTGCCAACACTTAGACATCAACAACCAGGAGCAGCTGGATGGGACAAGGGATAGGAGGGAAGACAGGAGATTTGGATGCCAGACAGTGGGATATGAACAAAATCACAGTCAGCAATACCGCCAGTTGACTGGAGTGTATAACAAAATCAGTTAGCAAATCCACTCAAATATACGGCGTACATTTCCATAGACACATTGACAGCTGCCCGCATGCCCCACAAATTGGAACTCGTGTCCTCCATGCTACCAAAAGTCGCGCTAGAGGCCGCATAGGATTTCTGGCCGGCAGCTGCTCATATGAATAGAGTCAGCGGCGCATCGATTTCACTTCATTTGATTTCGACCAGCCATTGGAGCTCCAAGTACTGGCTGACGAGCTGACTGATAGATAGATAGATAGATAGATAGATAGACAGAGAGATAGACAACTCAATAACAAGTCGAATATCGCACAAGCCGCGGGATAAAGGACGGTAAACGGTAGACACATGTTTGTTGTTGCTGTGACATGAGATTTTCAATTTTGCGTAGAAACTTAGGCAATTTCGTATCCTAAAAAAGGCAGCAAACATTTCAATAACGTTTCTTTGCCACCCATATCCCATATTCCATTTTCCTCTCCCACTCGCCTATTCCAGCTGCCGTCTCCTATTCCCTCCATCCTTCTTCTGCATATTGCTGTCAATATCAAGCAGCAATGTCGTCGAGTGCTTAATTATTTTTTGTGGTTTTGTCCCCATCTGATGGAGAGCGCAAAGTGAAATTGCTTGAGCCATACGCCGGAGCTGAACCCGTAACCGTAGCGGTAGTCGAAGCTGAAGCCGGAGATGGAACCACCAAAACCACAGTGGACAAAACCAAGGCTGAGCTGCTAATGAAACCAACGCGAAATTGGATTTTCATGTACATGACAGAGAGACATTTAGACAGTCAGACAGGCAGACAAAGCGTCGCCTTCGACTGATGGACAGGGCGTTCCCACACGTGCTTGACTAATTATGGCTAATTGAGCGCATATGCGTAATGCGAGCATATTAATTGTCCAGTATGTATAACTAAGATGTGTGTATAAATAAATCAACTCTTTTCAAAACTGCTCTTAACAAAAAAAACTTGAAGCACGTAATGCGGTTGCTAACAAGCTTCGACGTTGATGCCAAACAAAGCCATTTGGGATACTCTATCAACTCTTTGAATAGACATATTCAAAATGTATATTATATACCTTAGTGAGAGTATAATATCCGTTGAAGTGGATGCTAAGCTGAAGAAAGAAATACTCGTTGGTCCTACAAGTAATTGGCTTAAGTGTATTTAATAGCCAAGACAGTATTAGCTATAACCTTCAAACTTATTCATTAAGATGACCAAGTTGGAGTGGGTTGGCAACTGTAAAATCTTTCGGATTAGATGCAATCAACAATAACAGCAAGACGAGCTCGAGCAGCTGGGTAAACTTTGTGGAGCAGAGTAGTATGTCAATTCTAATTGTCATTACGTATACGTAAAGTGCACAGAAAGACAAACGAGTTAGCCACTGATACCCAATGACAGACAGCAAACGAGAAAACGAATGGGAGTAGGAGTTGAAAATGGAATGGGTCCAGAGAATGAGTCAAAAGTTTTTCGCCCAAAAGAAAAATGAAAGAGCCAACAACTTGGCTGTCGATGAAGACAAATGCAGGGATAAAAATAAAAACAAAAACAAAAAAAAATGGGAAAGAGAACGAAAACGAAAAGTAAAAAGAAGTGCAACAAGAGAAAGATGAAGAAGGCAACTGCTAAATGGCAATGGCAACTTGTGCATTTTGTTAACTTCAACATGGTACACCCACATCAAAAACAAGACTAAACCATTGCAAATGCAATTGCAATGCTGCCCCCATGGTTAGTCAGAACTGGAGCCAAACAAGACACTAATGAAGGTAGTCAGCGGTGCAGCAACCACTTGGTCACCGCCAAGCCACTCAGTTTGTCCAGTTGCAAGAACGTCTTGAGCTTTGTCTTTCTTTTCTCATTCCTCGATTTACTTTTTTGTTTTTTCGCTACTCATGGAGAGAATGCCGAATGCGGAATGGAGAATAGAGAATAGAGAATGGGGAATGACGATGGGAAAGACGACGACGACGACGACGACGACGACGACATACGGCATCAATAAATTACAAAGTTAAACTAAAATTAAATTCTACGCCAAACAATGCATCTTGCTAGGGCCACAAACCAGTTACTGCTCGGTTGGTGGTGCTGATGGTGGTGCTGCTGCTCGTTTTCGGCTGGATTTAAGCTGCCTGTCAGCCAAGGCTCCTGTCCGGGTTTTATATATAGCATTTCCATGTTGGCGACTAATGCAGCTCGGACGATGGCAATGGCGCCCAGTCTCTTTGCCAATGCCATTCATTATGCTGGACATTTTTGCTGGCCATCGGCGACGTTGCCGCTCAGTTGCCAACAGAAACCAATCATTGTGATACTTTCATTAAAATCTAGCTGCTGCTAGTGCTCCGTTGAGTCTTGGAGCTGCAGTCGCTTGGCATCTTGTGCAACGGTTGCCCGCCTTTTGTTTATTGATTTTAAATGTAATAAACGGCATTTCACATTTCACGTCACATTTCGACGGCACTTCCATAATTCGCACGCCTTCGGAATGCAATTAAATTGGACATTGTTGTTTGGCTTTGTCGTTGTTATCTTTGAGTTGCATTTGTTGCTACACACTTCGGACGAGTCGTCTCGTATCGTCTTGCCACGCCTTTGATCGCCTCAAGGCGGCTGCACGTTCATTATATATGCACAGTGGGTGCCGTAAATTTGATACACTTGTGGGCGTCGATAATTTAAACGAGATATGACTACAAGCGGAAACACATATTCGTAACCTTTGGCATGAATACAAATACAAATGCATTCACATAAATACACAGATATGTACATATACAACTGGAGAACATAAGGACAGAATTACCCTGGCGGCCTTTGTTTGTGGCAAATGATGCCATAACAGTATCTATTAACAAAAACACCACGGGCAATGCTGCCACACTGCAACTCTGCCACGCGGCAGTTGTGATTCAGCCCAAACATATTTGCTCGCTTTAATTGCATTTCGATTTCTTGTTTAATTGAATGCTCTTGATCGAAGTGCGTGCAGCGAGAATGCAGAATACATCTTAATTGAAAATCGTGGTGCGAACGCCATTGCCAGATTGCAGGTTAGCAACACATCAAGTAAGTAATTAAAATATATTTTAAAAGTATTTCAAATATAAGTAAATAAATATATCTACTAAAGACTGAACAGCTTGAAGCTGGCGATAAAAGACAAAAATGTTCGTCAAGTATGTTCGGCTCGTGGGACTTTTTTGATAACCATGGCAGAGAGTTTAGAGCAATCAAATTTGGCACACGGACTTCTATAAATGTTGAGCAATTTGACGCCCTTGCAATTCAACAAAAACGCCTAGCACTTACACTGGTAGAAGTGTTTTTTAATTTTGTCACTCACCCACAAATCGAAAAAATGTACCACACCTACAATCTTATATATCTTATCTATTGTCCTACTTAATTTATTAAAAATTATGGAAAAATTAAGATACATAGGTAACTATGTCTAAGTTTTGTAAGTAAGTAAAAGTATACCTCAAAAGTAGCTTCAGCTTGGAGACACTTAAGAAAAAGTCAGTTAGTTCCGACACCAAGATTGATAAATTATCCAATTTTTAATTTCTGAATATAATCCTTATTTTTAAGAATTCGTTTATTTAAATTTTGATACGTTATATACTAATCCATGTTGACAATTAATTTAAGAGTTAAAACCAAATCAAACCTGTTTTAAGTCAAATTGTTATAACAAATCGAAGTTAAACTTGTAAAAAGACTTCTTTTAATCCTTACATGGTATAATTAGCAAGCGTACTGTTCAGAAATTTACTTATAGATAGGTAAGGAAATGCAAATTATCATCATTAAAGCCAATGTTACTGGGTGCTAATTTAAATAAGTGCTTAACGAAATTAATTCTTTATAATACTACAAATTATAAATTAAATGTTGTTTATGAAAATTAAATTCTGATAAAGAGATTATTATTACCTGCTCAGTGACCTCCATTTTCCTTATCTTGGCAACATCGCCATTTAACATTTTTGCTCAACGCGTGAGAGTTTGTATCTCTTGTATGTGTGTGTGTGTTTGTGTGTGTCTGTGTATGTGAAGGAAGCTGTCTAAGTAGCGGAGGCACACACAACACACAACAGTGCAACCAGTGCAAGCAGTGCAAGCCAGAAAAATCCTTCATGCCGCAGTGCTTTATATTAATGCGACGCTTCCCTGCCACACGCTGCGCTTTTGCCTCGGGCGGCAACTGCAATTTGCAGCTGTTATAAAAGAGGGTACAAAAAAACGAAAGCATAATAATAATAAAACAAGTAGGAATGATCTCACAGGCAGAGTTCTCGACTCACAGATACCCTGTAGCCAACACAGATAAATACAAATATGTGTGACTCAAGTCGATAGCTTTAGCATACTCAAGACATTCGATTGTTCAAGTTATCAAGAGACTATGCATAGATCTAAGCAATTATTGTACACAAATATATTTTTTTCGACAATCGAGGGTATAAATAAAGTTCTCACAAATTTATTTACTGCAAGTGACACTACAAGGCCGCACTCGCACTCGCACTCACACTGACACACACATTCAGAGTCGCTGTGGCACTCACACTCATACCATAGTCAGAGTCGCGGACCCGCTTTCCACTTGCCACTTGACACTCGACGGCTAACCTTTTGCAGGCAGAGCGTTTTGCGGAGTCCTTGAGTGGCTTTTTTCGGCTGTCGACTCTTGTGCAAGCTCTAAGGATGTCGAGGGATGTGAGGAAGGGAACAAGAGAGGGAGTGTGCCTTCAACTTTGCACCACAATTTGTGTTGACATCATCAGATTAAAAATTGGGCGCAAAAACAAGCAAAAATGATTTCTTAGATGCGCATGTTGTATCTGTAATGGTTGTTGTTGGTGCTGTTGCTGTTGTATGACACGCTTAGCCAGCTTGTGGCCTGGCATTTAACTCGTTTCACTTCATAAATAAATTCACTTTTACGTAATAAGTTGATTCAGCCAGAATTTCTACTCCCCTCCATCCGTTCTTTATTCTTTTCCGTTTTCCATGTGTGTCGCTTCCGCAGAGTCGCTCACTTTGCATTTCGCGGCTGACTGAATGACTGAAGCATGGGCTCCGTTTTCATCTCCAGTTCCGTCTTCGGCATCCATCGTCATCTCTGGTTACTACTATGGACCAAGTCGACTGGCTTTCTATTCTTTATTTGAGTTATCATGACACATTTCGCTGAATTCAGTCATTTCTTCTGTGTTCGCTGGCATCTTTAGCGCACGGCTGTCACTGCGACATGGCGCCAACTGACTGCGTGTGTGTCCTATATATATATATATATGTGTGTATGTGTGTGTGTGTGTTATCTTTGTGCGTGTGTATGTTGCAAGTGGGTGGTATTGCCCACCTTGAGAACCCAACGAGCACCCCTTACCAAAGAGGCCGAGTCTGTTTTTGCGCTGCTTGGTTGCCTTGCCATTTTAAAGCAATTTTCAAACAAATTTACTGTCATTAACTTAGACAGTTGATGAAATTTATGTCAGACATATCAACATCATGACGTTCCGTAACTTCCCCTCCAGCCATCCTCCCATCGGCGACCTCTGCCTTTGTCTACCATCGGGCTCTGTGTGTGGCATGCACAAGAGCTGGAGTTCAGATGAGTTGAGTTGAGTTGAGTTTGAGTGAATGACTTCAAAAGCAAAAAGACATTAAAATTTTGTTTACACAAACTCAACGAATCCAATTTAATTCAATTCGTGTGTGCATATATACGTATGTGAGTCTGTACAAGTTTTTATGTATGTCTGTGTGTGCGTTGACTGCATGCAACACCAGCAACAACAAATCGTTTACCACAGTTCACTGCCTTACATCATAAAACGTCTCGTTCTGAGAGTAACTTTACCCAATACTGCCAACACTTCAGCATATCTCCGTCTCTAACTCTCACTCTCACTCTCAATCTCATTCCATCTATGTCTATAGCCCACTTGTGCTGTCTCTTTCATTCCCCGCAGACAATCGATCAATTGGGCCGCAGTAATTTGTGGGCAAAGACGCAAAGTGCTCGCCAACTACAACAAAAGGTATAAGAAATAACGATGCAGACAAATAGAAGAACTTAACTCTGTCTCGACTCTAAAGTCCCCTCACTGACAACAATACAAATCGCACAAATATTAAATGATAATAGTTAAAAACATTTGAATTATTGTAGGTCATTGAATCCAAATATAAAAATTTCTCTTTAAATTGTAAAATAAAATATATTAACTTGAATTTGATATTCCCATTTCTCATAATCAGATGACATATCATAATATAACGTATACGCACGATAGTCTGTCTGAAAAATGGCATTCCACAGTTAAAGTACTCGCCCTTTCGTAAAATAGTCAACATAAAAGGTCGGATGAGAAGTAAATCGTGTGCAAATTTTAATTTTACGAGTGCTTCGGTCACGAATCAAGTTCGACTTTGTTGCGCCGTCTGTCATAAACAGCAGCTTATACAGCAATTCGGTGTTCGGTGTTCGGTGTTGCCAACATATTTATCTACTCGTTATGTCAGTTATTGCGAATAAGGGGAAGGAACTGGGCCACGATGCCACCACGTCAGTGCAAAATTAAGTGGCAGTTATTTCTCACGCAACTCGTCCACAACTCGTGCGAGTATAAACAAAAATAGCCTTTAAATGGATATAGTTCGATGCTGTTCGACGTGACGTTGTGTTGTGTCTTTCGTTGATTTCCTCGTATTACCAACATTGCCAATGTCAGCGAGTTCTTGCCTTCATAGTCATCGCTATTCTCGTTGTTGTTGCCGTTTGTTAATCCGGCATTGTTTGCCATATAAATGCGTTAATTTTATGACAAGTTCATTTTATTGGTTTTTCTTGTTTGCCATCGTTGTGTTTTCGCATTGGTTTTCACAAGCCAAACACAAAACGACAGACATCAGCCAATAGACGAGAGACGAAAGACGAAAGAGACAACTGGAAAATGGAAACTGGCAACAGACAAGGAACAAACAACAAGGCAAAACACTCAATTTGATCGTCTGTTAATTGCTTGTTTTAATTGTTGTCTTTGTTCACAGTCCTTGTGCGTGAGTGTGTGTGTTTGTGTGTGTGTGTGTGTTTGAGTGTGGGGCAATAAACAATTCGCAACGAGTATGATTTAAGCAAATTCACATTTAATCGTATCAACATACAAACTACTGCAATAATAAACGAGAATCATGTCTTTAGTTTGTCGATAGTCTATTGTATTCGTTGCTCGATACTGAGCTCAATTAATTTTAATTGAGATCAGATATCAGCTTAAATTATTTATAACTTATTAGTAACTGAAAAGTCAATTGAGGACATGAGGTTTGTGGCTATCCAACCACAAAACAACAACTGACAAATTATACAAATCAAATTCAACCGAATGCTGAGTGAGAATCATTGTATCAAACATCGGAGTACGTGAGTTTATCCAACAATTATTTTTAATCAAACTGAGATATACTATAATTATTCGACTTGGCAACTTTTGCCGTGGCCATGGCAAATATTGGAGGGTTAGAAGCGGGGGAACAATCAACTTTTAATTAGAAGCTATAATATTTTATCTCTCTCTTCTTCTTTTTTAGTATCGTTCCCCCCTTGACTTTCAACGTACACACTTGAGTTTTTAATACAATTTTATTAACAGGAGCTGCTGCAGTCTGTTGCAAGTCTCTTCATTATCCGAAGCTGGCCAACACTCATTTCCGCGCTTCATCGCCTTGTTGTACCTGATGGCGTTGCGTATACGCCCTGTTTGCCACGCTGACCATAATTAACTGATATTCGCTTAATTGGTTTAAGTTGAAGTGTCCTTCGTTGCTGCTGATGAAGCCGCTGCGCTTACCTAGCTGCAGTGTAGCTCATCAAACTTACAAATGAAGTCTGTGGAAACTGAAGACATGTGGCACAAGTTTATGACAATCGATTGTGGCACCTGTATCTCCACCTCTTCGACTACACTACACTTACATATACTATATGTATGGTATATGGTGAAGTACTCTCTGGGCGCTACACTGCACAACTGCGCAGTCAATCATGCATGTGATGTCGCCGCCAGGCTTCATCTACAGCTTCAGCTTCAGCTCCAGCCCCGGAACCAGAAACAGCTGCAGCGACAGTTCCAGTACCGAGCGAGGGTTCCGACTGCGTTGACTGCTGTTTGGAAATAAGCTCGTTAGGTGCTTGTATTGGCTTTCCTTTCATCTCCTTTCCCACTCCTACTCCTGATGTTCGTTCCTGATGACGTTGTTGCTGAAACAGCAAAATATATGCGATGCGAGTGTACTGATGTGCTTGAGCAGTTGCCTGCAGGCTCGTTGAGCAAACTGCATAAATGTCAGCTTGTTTCCAGTTATCGCACTCTTTTTTAAAGCCAGCGAGAAGGCACTCAGGCGTATTGACATACTAGAGAACGCAACCAAAATGCTCTCTAAACTTAGCATTTTAAAGTACGAGTATCGACACGTAAAGCAAGTCAGTCTCAATGTCAACTTAACAAGGTAGAAAATGTATGTCAATTCAATTTTTACACTGAATTTTCTTTTATCTTGGGAGACACGTGTATGGCCTCTGGTCTCTGGTATCTGGTCAGAGCATCTGCTTGGATTATTTTTCATTTGGTAGAGTTTATTTGATATGCGACTCTGCGATACGATAAAAACCAAACACGAGACGAGACGAGACGAGTCAGTCGACAGTTGTCAGTTCTCAGAATTGACATCCACATACACCTCGAATCAGCGTGATGTCGTCAAAAGGAAGCGCTGATGGGTCCACTTGATGCAGTTGCTCCCTTGCCGACTACCCGCTTATTCATTTATTGTCCGAGTATTTTATTTTATTATTTTTTCCCAGTCGTTTGCCGGCACACACACATGAATACCGACCAAGGCAGAGCAGTAAAGTGACCGAGGAGTAGTCTCTGGATATCTTTGTCCGTCGCTTGTCATCAATCTTCCTTAATAGATGTTCACACAATTGAATTATTACATGTGTCCAAGTGGCTGGCAACTGACTGCTTGCTGCCACTGTGCCAACCAACTGTGCACACTTGACACTCCTCATATGCGATGGCAACAGCCACATAACGAACATCCTCGTCCTCGTCCTTGCTTCCGCCCCTTTTTGCTCTACAATCTTCTGTTTGCATGTGTCGGACATTAATGTTGTTTGCATTGGGCGAAACGAAAACAGTTTTTGGACTTTTTATGGTTCAGTTAACATCAGCGGCGATGTTAGATGCTTCATCAGACTTGCTTCATATTTTCTAATGAGTTCCAAATAAACTCATTTGGAATCATGACAACTAATATCTTCGTTTTCCTTGCTATTGAGAACCATAATGAATTGCATCTGGGTGTATCATAATTAATTCTCATTTGAATAAGTTCAAAGTTACTTTTCCGCAACGCCCAATTAAATGTGATGTGATGTAAGTACGAGAAATTCCAGCCGACTCTTGCAAAATAGTTTCATAACTGAAAAGACGATAGAAAGAATATAAGTATGTGCAATCTTTTGTATGGAAATTTTTAGTTGGGCTGAGTAAGTTTTTAATAAGAGTGCGCGGTGTCGACAACAACTTCATTGTAGCAGACGAGCGAGACATCTGGGCGTTGCAGCCGCCGTCAACTTTTAAGTGAGCTGCATTAAAAGTTAGTCAACTTGTCAACGGGTTGGGCAACAGTCTAGCCCCAGACCATACCCCAAAACCCCGTTTCAATTCGTAAATGCATTTAAAAAGTGAAAGCTGATCCTAAAATACATAATGTTATTAAAATATAAAATGGAAACGGTTCTGATAAGTCATAACTTTTAAAATATTTACATATCACGGTGTATTTAAACAATTTTTTATTTATTAATTACCACCAAGTTCATTTATGAGTAGGATATGGTGTTTAAAAATTTATTCTACACTTTACTATCTGATTGTTTCACTTAAACACAGCGATTTTCTTGCATAAACTTTTATGCAGCTCCGCACTGAGCTTTTCTAGTGAGTTTTACTGGAACGCCGCCCTTGGGGAGCAATGGAACTCCGTTAACTGTGAAGTCAATCTCGCGTTTCTCCAGGCGTGTTTCAATATTAAAGTTAGTTAGGATTTTAGTCACAGCAATTTTAACGTTCATCTTGCCCATTCTGGCCGCTGTAGAGAAAATAAGAGAAGAGCGTTCGATTTAGTACAAGGTCAAGCATTTTGAAGGTTCTGAGAATTACCGATGCATTGTCGTGGTCCCACACCGAAGGGCATAAATGCAGCAGGTGTGTAATTTCTGTGCTCATCGGAGAATCGTTCTGGCTGATAGCTGAGTGGTTGGGGGAAATACTCCTCATCACGATGGATGCCTAGCAGGGATATGATAATTTGGGTGCCCTTCTCAACGACAAGTTTGCTATCGGGCAGGGGATAATCTCGATTGCACATTCGGTTCAACAGAGGAAGGGCGGGATACTTGCGAGTGGTCTCTGTAAATTGATAGAAAACATTAGCTCATCTCACGTTCTTTCTTTAGACTGTGTACTGATCTTACCCGTAACACAGAGCTCCAGATACTTCATGTCTTGTATGCAATCATAGGTGAGCTGTCCATTGTGCTTCTCCAGCGTCTGGTTGATATCTTCCCGCAGTTTGGCCAATTCATCGGGATTCTGCATCAGCTCGTATAGCGTAAAGGCTGCCGTCGATGCAGTTGTTTCATAGCCAGCCACAAAGAAAAGGAATAGATGGGCAACAATGTTGTCCTTGGTCATGGTCTTGAGACTCTCAGCTGTTGTTTCCGTCGACCAAATGCCGTCATCATTGCTGACCTTTCCAGTGTTGCGGAGTTGCAGCAAAAGTTGCATCAAATCATGTCGCATCAGATTGTTCTCCTCCCTGTAGGCAATCGTGCGATGTACCAGATCACGCATGCGATTCAGTCCGTCAATTGACGAGCCCAAACGATTGAAGATCTTCTCAAGGCTACAGGGATATCGAAAATTAATTTAGTCTGTATAGGTGAATCGAGGATTAAGTTTGTACTCACGCAGGATATAAGAACGATGTCGTTCCCCGCAAAATATTCTTTGCAGTGGGTTGGATAACTTCCTTACTTATCTGACGGAACTCATTGTTGGGATCAGTAAAACTGTCTACATCCAACCCAAATATCGTTGAGGCAATAATGTCGATTGCATAACTAGAAAAATAGAAGTTCAGAGAATAAAATATATAAAAATAATCTGTCCAATCGTCTCTAATATTGCTACTTACGATGCCATCAAGCTCTTCATATCAATTTCACTAGATTGCGAGTCTGGCAGTTTATTATTCAAGTAGGCCAACATCTTATCAGCACATGCTTCTGCGGTGGGGAACATACCCTTGAGTTTGCCCGAGGTGAACGAGGGTGTCAATTTCGTACGAGTCGTCTTCCATCCACTACCTTCCATGGAGAAGAGATTCGCTGACAAAGGATCATGAACCTCATCCACGTATACACCACGATCGTGGAAGCTGGCGAAATCCTTGACCAACATGTCATGAGCCAACTGCGCATCACGGACCAGGAGAGCCGGTCTCAGGGTCAGATAAATGCCAACAAAAGGCTTTTTGGTGGCCGTGTACATGTCGTAGATGGCCAGACCAAAAGATCGTTTGTTTCTGCGCACCGAGTCCAAGGCGCCAAAGGGGATGCATGCTGCTGTATAGGGGAATCCCTTGCGCTCCCAGAAACTAAAGTTCCATTTCAGATAGACGTAAAGCAGCGTGACTGCCGTTAACAAAAGTAGAATAAAAATCATTGTGTCTTTAAAGTGTACTCCAAGCGATTCAATTTTATACTGACCACTGAAATGTTGAAGCACTTTTATAGTCGCCTGTTACACATATATTCTAATTTATCTCCTATGATTTCCGAGCACACTCTCGGCTTTCCGAACCTATTTTACTGTCTCGGTGCTGCATTCCTATCACTACAAGTGGTCTATCCAAATAATCATTTCCACTACATACAAATGTTGCTGATAAGCATGGGGAACTCGCTGATAACCACATCGGTGAGGGGTCTGTTTTATAAACATTCACTATGACTCGGCGCATTTAGTGTTTACTTTAAGACATGACTACCGAGAATTCTAAACTTGCTAAATTGACTGACAAAGAATTACCCTAGATAAATATAACCAATAAATTGCATTATTATTTTTATTTTTGAATAATTCTGATAAATATTTAGGAATTTTTATATTTATCTTTCAATTTCAAAAATATATCTATAATGTGTGGAGTGGCGATCAAGCCGACAAAGATGATACTTAGCTTGATTTCTACAATGTTAATCATAATAACAATGTTATATATGGATTTTTTTATTTCTGTTGTATATTAATACCCTTCAAACCATTTTTTTTGTAATGAGTAGAAAAAATGTTTACTGTTAAGCATGACTGAGGCAAAAGTAGACACAAGCAAAATGCTGCCCGAGTATGACAATTTGGTAAAAAAGCCAGCTCATAGTGAGTAGTAAATGAGATTGATAAGACTAAGGTACTGAGAGCATACAGATAATTTCAATTCATATATTCTCTGTGAGAGAATGCTAAATTCAGTCGATCAAGTTCGATCGAACAGGTTTGAAAGCTACGAATAAAGATACTCCTCTCTGTTTACAAATGAACGGAATTAATAAAAGAGAATTAAATGGATTGGAATCTACGAAAAAAATTGCTTATCTATAGTAAACAAGCAGAATTATATTGGGCACTTAGTTTTACGAAGAAATATTAATTTGTCTGCGATTATTTGTAAAGCAATAGTATCAATGCGTATATTTAATTTTACATCATAATGACCTTGAGAAAAATAGGTAAATTTATTACATTAGCTTACGACTTTACAAATACTATTTGTACATCCTGTAAAGTTTAGCCAATGTGTTTTAAATACAGAAGCAAATATATATAGTAAATATAAGTCACTTATCTTCAGTAAGGTAACAATGTATTTGATAGTTTCAGATAGTTATTTTCTATCTATTTATTAATTGACTTGTATTCAGATTTTCAAGCTTTTACGTTTGTTCTTTTAATTTCAAATCAAAATAATTCGGAATTAAATTTTTATGTGGTCATTAAACTAAAATCAGGTTATCGTTTGAAAGCACTCGAGTTTGTTGAATAATAAAAATACATATATTTGTAATGGAATACATTCATATACACTCGTGTTGGACTGAATGCATTGCCGTTTTCGTTTTTATCTTATTTATAGTTTAAAGATGGTGCGTTATCGCAATTAAGCGCGGAAATGCATTTATTATGCGTGAAAATCAATTTAATTTCAGAATGGGCGGTAAACAATGCCAACAGGCACTGTTGAATATCCTGTTATGCATTCGAATTAAAATTTAAATTTAAATGCCGAACACCCCGATGGCATTTAATATCAATAATGTAATAAATTGCACTAAAACTGACGTCATCCGTGGGCCAAGAAAGACCCGCGACGATAGAACCGCTGCCAACTAGAAATGCCGGGATAGACAGCGACGGCAACGGCGACTGCGACTGCAATGGAACATCAGGGAGTTTGTTCTGGTAATATTAGAGCATGACCGGAGTGTGTAACAGGTTCTGGTGCCATACATCAATTTGTGTGCTCAGTTATGGCATGTTCGAAATGCAAATGGTTATGCAATACGCTTCAAATTTATGTGTGTGCGATTGTGTGTGTGTGTTAGCCAATAAATCAAAATATGAAACTCTAAAAGCATTTTCAGGTATTAGCCACAAGCTGCGCGCAGCTAAACAAATTTTGACGCTTTGAAACCTTTTTGAAGCCGTCTTTGAAGCAAAACCCAGCGACAAATGCGCTTAGTGCTTAGCAGACCAGGAGAAAATGCCGTTGGCAGCCACGCGGCGTTGAACCCGTGGCTCATTATAAATTTGCCAGTTTTGCACGTTTCCGCTGAGCGCGCCAAAAAATGTCACAAAGTTTCAACCGGCTGAACACACACACACACACATAGAGAGCACCACACATACAGACCTTGCCTCGTATTCCTCGTTGCGACAGTGCCTCTTGCCTGTATTTCTCCTTGGGCTAAATGTCAGCTTTTGTCTTGGCTCGCACGCCAAAAAGTATGCTGAAACAATGTCAAGCATAATTTGCATACAATTTTTGCGTTTGCGTTTGCGTTTGCCTCATGCCCCATGCCCCTCTCGTGTATCTTTTCCGTTGTTGGTTGTTGCCTTTGCTGGTGGTCATTATGTTTGCCGGCCGTGTCAGGCACGCACAGACACTCACTCACGCTCGCTCACAATGCTCTTTTGACACTAATTTAATTTACGTCACTTCATCTCATTCTCTTTCTCATTCTGTCTCTCTCTAACTCAGTATCCTTTTCTCTACAGTTGAAAGGCTACTCTAAATGCCATGAAATTGGGTTTAGCTTGTTTCACAGTCTAAATAAAATCAGCGCACATTTTACCAAAACAGAAAAACCATTTTACATTCAAACGCCGCCTTTGAGCGCAGTCAATAAGTAAATTTATCATCTGAGTTTACTAATGGTACACACTCTCTTATATATTTATTCACAAGTATATTCGAACACTCACTCGAATCTGTACAAACAAATTCATGTTTTATTTACTGATACTCTTATTATTTAATTAATGCAAGATTTGATTGATTCTTGGTAGCTTAATTAACAATTAATGTCCTTGATGTTACCAACATTAAATAAATTCTTTGTGAATAATTCGAATGACATTGCGTTGAATGTTGCCATGTGAGTATGCTGACAATTATTAGGGCCACTGAATAACAGAATTTTGAGCACAAATGATTCCTTGCAAAGGTCTGTATTCAGTTTTCGATTGATCGATTTTATAGCTGCTCAAGGATATTATAGTCCGATTATTGGAAAGAATTTTTATAATGTTTTAGACAGTACCAGATTTACAATCTGCGAGTTACTAGAGGTTTATATAGTGTGTGTATATGTTGTGTGTATATGTATTTAGTGCATTCTGCAAAAAGACGAATCTGTTCCAAGTGTAATCAAGGCAGCTTAAAAACTGACACTATTTTGCATTGATAGAGACCGATAGACGAAAATGGTTTTATCAACTCAGCTCGTCGTTCTCGTCCAGAATATTCTTCGAATTTCGTGACAAAAAAAAGGGTGTAAATATAATAATCAGGGATTAAAACCGAAACGAATATTGGTTTCAGTTACGGTTTTGGTTATGGATCGAATTAAGGTTTTCGGTTATCGGCTATGCAAAATCTTGGAGTATCGGTTTCGAAACGGTTATCGATTTTTTTATAAGTTTCGGTTTAAAAATATCGGTATGGTTTATGCGGAATGTTTTTGCGTTTTATGCGGAATGTAAATTTGAGCATGATTTTACCTTCAAATTCCTTCTGCACTTACATTTTTTTCATTTTAGATATGTTTTGAAAATTGAATTTTTTCGAAATTTCACAGTGTTACCCCTTTATCTTTTTTGAAACAAAATTTAAATGCAGAACGAATTTAGAAAAATCATGCTCGAATTTACATTCCGCATAAAAATTGATTGACTTTTTACAAAGTTATGGCAGTTTAAAGTTATCAGTATCTGCGACGGCCAGAACCGAAATTAACCCTTATAAATCAATCGGTTACTAAACGATTATTTCGACTTATTGGTTTCGGTACAGCGGAAAAATTTTTTTCGGTTACGGTTTCAGTTACGGTTACAAATTTCAATCGGTTTTTATCGGTTAAAAGGTTACGGTTTCGGTTAAGGTTTTTTTTTTTTAATAATAATAATATTAATAGTTCAAATATTTATCAATTATTTGTTGCAATTATGGAAATCTGCTATAATTTCATCATGCAATGAAAGTATCAGTTAATTAACTAGCATGATTTAATATGTGATATAAAAGTAGGTCTTCACTTGAGTTACCGCTTCATTGTTGCATACTTTAATATGCCAGTTTTATTGATGTGTGGCTCATAGCTCAGAGAAGAATGAGAATATTGTTTTAATTGCATGACATAAAAATCAAAGCTGCATATATGCAACTTTGTGGCCATTTGTCATACAAAGTGCAACACTTAACAGCTGGCACATAAATTAAATGTTGGCGTTAAACATTTCAACGCAAATTAAAGCTACACTTTTACAAATTAACACCCCCTACCTTACCCCGCATTCCCGGCTAATTGTAATTAATAATGCAGTGCAAACGGCACACCTGATGGAATGTGTCACGCCCCTTTCCCTGCCATCTATATGCCCATTTGATGCAATTAATAAACGCGACATGTACAACTTGAAACATATAACGATGATGACCACTTCCGCTCATTAAGCAGTTGAAAAATTAACATGTGGCTATAATTTATGCATGTGAAGTTAAGTACATATATCAATTTGAAATAATAAAGGCGTGGCTTGGCCATATTCATATGCATACTCGTAAGTTTAAAATGTCTTTTCTGATTGATGACAATAGAACTACAAATAAAGTCAACTTTCACCTCGACCATTGCATTGTTAAAGGTGACAAAATTTGTATATTCTTCTGATTATATTTGCATTGCAATTCCCAATGCAATTCTCATCATCCTCATCAAAATATTTCATTTAATTTTCAAGTTTAAGCCAAACCAAACTCAATTTGAAAAATCTTTTGCCAAATGGTTCTACCATTGCAATGGCCGCTAGCAAAACGAAGGAGAAACTCAAAAATGCATACATACAGACATCTAAAAGGAGGAAAAGATAGAAGAAAAAGACAAACATGGCGAGGAAAACTGTGAAGCTCTGAAGCACCGAGATCTGTTTGCATTATTGATGGCCTGGATTATCTTTGAGCAGCGTCTGTACTATTGACGAGAGCGTTGACAACTACATACATAGCTATGATTCATATCTAGGATATGCATTTATGTATGTGTCTGAATCTGTGTATTACGTGTGTGTGGGGGATTCAGTTGAGTCCGGCTAATGCTGCTGCTACTGCTACTGCTACAGCACTTGCTTCAAGAATATTTGCAATTTAATTAATTTAGAAGTGTTTGTTTTATCAAGTGTTGATTGTCTCACTTGTTTGTGGCACTTACGAGCATGCCAACTGAAAGACAATGCATCCTCCTACAGCCCAAAATCGATAAGCCGCACGAATGGTCAAGCTGTTGCAAGCCAGCTTGCAGTCTACTTTCCTCTTTCTCTTTCTCTTTCTCTACTCTTCACTCTAGTGGCAGTCTCAGTCCCAATCGCATTCCCAGGAGATTGACCATCGTCTGGTGACGCCATGCAATGCTTTTTATCTTAATCTGCTGCAAATAGACATTAAATGCTATTTCTTTAGATTTATTCAAACAACAACAACAAGAACAAGAAGATGGGGAGAAGAAACAGCAATAGTAACCGACATAGCGACAGATTGGCACGAGCGGGCAGCCAAGTGGCAATTTGTGGCTTTGCACGGCAAACCGACATCATCAGCGTTGGATAGAACAAAAGCCAACAACTAGCCAGCAATCCTGCCAGCCATCCAGCCAGCCAGTCCAGTGAGATGGAAACTGTTGGAAAACAGCAGGATGTGGGAGGGTTACGAATGCGGTTGGAGTTGTCGGCATTTGTCCCACGGGCATTGCATGTTTCAAGCAAATTTATTACAAGCAACAGCCCGCACTCGCAGTTGTCTGGGCCATCAGCACTTGGCTTGGCTTGGCTCGATTCAGCTCGGTTCGGTTCTCGTGGCCCGGCCTGGTATGCAGTACGTGTCGCTTTGTATTGAGTGCGAATCTGTTGGGTTTGGGGGTAGTGAGTAATACTGTCACCGAGTTGACCCTAGGCCAACTATCGACAACCATCTTGGACTTGCTCTGTTGACTGTGCTGTCTCTGCTGACTACTTTGCCACTTATAAATTCCAGCAGTACATGGCCCAAACACTTGTTACATCAATTAGACGGCCACAGAGTGACAAAGTCCATATATATACTTATGTATATATATGTATGTATGGATGTCGATGTGAATGCGAGTCGGTCAGAATGTGAAAAGATATTCTTGTCTATACCATCTAGGTATCCAATCGCAAACTCGCTCAGCTGGGCGTGACATTGGCATGTGGGTATAATTATAATTATTAGTAGTGAGGCCAAACGGTAAAGGTTAGTTGCTTTGCGGAATGTTGCCGGCCATGTTCGGATATCAAAGATGGTATGCCATAGATATGGGTCGAAAAGTTCATGCTAAACTCTGGGTGCGAATGTGGTTGCTGGTGAGCCAAAAGTTAGAGTATCCAAGCACTCTAATTGATTGGGAATGCGAATATCAGATCGACAGAATAAACCCAGTGTTTAATGAACTCGTAAATAATATTTATCATCCACTCTGTGTAAGTCTCAACATTCCAATCTCATAATTATTAACTGTGATATTAAACCTACTAATTATTTTATTCTATACAAAACGGTTTTCAATTGTGTGGGGAGTATTTCAATACAGTTGCAATGAGCAAATTTAATAACAGAATAGCCGGTAAAATGGCAGTAAATATAATTTGTAAGGGACATTACTAACAAAATAAGCATATTATCATACTAATTGAGATTCGAAAGATTTTGTCGTTATTATTGTAAGTTAAAATCTGCATACTTTTTTTAAGATTCATTAAATTTTGTTGTTGTCATTATCAAGGTAACCAAACGGCACAGAAACTGGATTTTTGACAATTTATGTCCGTCTGTATGATTTCCCAAATTTTAGAGGCCTTAACAGTTAAAACTTAAAAAGTGTTGTCTGTCTACATTTTTAAATAATTTTCTTTTACTATTTTGGATATTAATTTTTATTACACTTATAGTAATTGATCAGACGAATTGCTTTTTGTTTGATAATGTATTTATTGAGCGTACTGTGTTGTGAAACTATTTAAATAAGGTAACACATCGCATCGAAATATGTACGTCACCTTGTAGTAATTTTACCATGGTAGATTCATATACCATATTTCGAATATATTGTTTCTAAATTGTGTATGCAAATATTAGTTAATTGCTTAGCTATTCGAATGAACCCATTACAGTCCATTACATGGCTAAATTAAATCATACTCGAGTTGAAGCACAGAACCAAAAACGCATGCTGTGGGTTACAGGCACATAAGCGAGTTTCTATTGTATTGAAATATATATGTGTGAATTCTATATGCCTTTCGTAAGTGCAACACAAAATCTGTGCATAATTAAAGTTGTATTGCCTAATTATTTTGAATTTCAATTTGTGTGATTGTGTCCTTTTTTGGCTGTGACTCATAATTATACCCTGTAGCCGTCAAATTATATAAATTAGGTATGATGTGTAATAGAGATAAAATGCTCCAATCTGTCTAACAGATTCCTCGTGCAATCTAACAGATGGAAATTACTTAATTGAAAACAAAATGATAAGTCGAATATACTTGTCAGTTTTTAAAGATATCTTTTAGTTGAGCATTGTGCCTTTTTGTAATTTGAATGACGCTGCAGTTTGGATCGTTATATAGGGAGATGCAATGCAATAAATAATTCAGAATATTATAACAAAACAATGTGATGTCTGTACAACTGGACGACCTTACAATTTGGTTCACTATTTCGAATTAATAATTAATGAGCAGAAATTATTATTTTGATCTGGCAAATTGGCAAAAAAAAATATCATGAAGCACATAATTGCAATGAAATTAGGATAAGAAACAAAAAGTAATTAAAATCAATTTAAATGGCTGGCAATAAATAATGCCCATGAAATTTAAATTTAGAATTCTACCAAAAAAAATATACAGCTAATATGCTTAAATTATGGAATTAGCAAAAGTTTTTAATTAATATATGGTAAAACGGTACGCTCATTTATATACGTATATGTACACTTATATTGATTTGTGGCCAGCAGCATTCACCAATCAATGCAAATAAATATAAGTAGTTTCAAATTAACTAATTTTCAATTTATATTAGCCGGTAAATTAAAGCCATTTACTGCAAAAACGACAGCAATTTGACAAACTTTCTAATGGAGTACCCATCGTCGGTATTATACTTATGGAATTATTAACTATGGATCTATCTTGTTTAAAAATAAATAAGTTATTTAATTAATTGATTCTAAAATTTCTTAATAAATTATTATACAATATAAAATCGTTCTGTCGACTTGTGATTAACCCAAATTATAATCCTATCAGTCAAATATATTTACTAACAATTAAATTAAGTTTTAATTCAACTAAGTATAAAAGCCAGCTGAGTTTATATCAAATCATTAAGCATAGATTTAGTGCAATAAGTATTAATAACATGGAGTATCTGTCGATAAGTGACTTAAGTTATTAAGCAGGAATTAAATTATCAAGAATGTCACAAACAACATTTTAGCCACAAAAAATAGATAAATCGAAGTCATTGCCTGCCGGCAAAAAAAAAATTGGTTAGAAGGCCAGATATTATGTAAATACAAGAGTTAAGATGTAATATTATATAAAAGTACTACATTGTTGTACATTAGTTGTAGCACCCAGTTTATGCTATAGTTTCCAGAATATTGACTCAGTTAAAAATAGCGTATTTTCAGAAAATTACCAATTAATATAGATGTTTTCGTTAACACATTAGCAGTCCAGTTTATCACTTTGTTACAGTGCCGCGAATTGATTTTTGTCCACATTGTCCCCATTCACATCTCTAGTTAATCCATTCAATTAGTGCAACAAAGACGTGCAGTTCAATTTGCCATGCCACAAATTCAATTTCGCTGTCATTGCGTCTCGCTGGAAGTTAAACCAAACTGAAAATTGAGTACTATGACCCACAATCACTTGGCGGTGCTTTTCCCCACCATCCTTTGTTTTTCGTCCAGTTGCAGCTGCAGCGTGTAATGTTGTCATTGGATAGTAGGCGGGGGCTGGGGGCGGTAGAGTAGGAGGGGTGTGACAGCTTGCAGAAAATGAATATTTAAATCTAATGTATGCAAATGTGTTGCAAGCTCAGCTTTAAATAAACGCAAAATATTTGCTAGGGGTCTTCGTTAACTTATAAAACAATATCAGATTAATGAAATAAGTTGCAAGGCGCCGAAGTTAAAATACCCTTGCAGACTCTTATACTTCTACTTGTTTCTAAAAAAGTCATGACATAAGTTAGACATACATATAAAATAAAATCAACGCGATCTTTTCTAACTGTTTATACTTTATGGCTTAGTAATTGGCTCCTTGTCTCATTTTAGAGCATAAACGGTGTTTGCATGCCGAGAAAGCGCTGAAAAAATGTTATGAAGCAACAAATAAACAAATTACACTGCACAACAAAGTGTAATAAATAAACGCAAATGCCAAAAACTGCACAAATAGCTGTCATTAGGGACAACAAAAACGCGGGACTAGGTCTGATAGAGAGCAGGTGCGGCATAATTGCCAAACATTTTGCCCGTTAACCTAAGGAAATTGCCAACACAAAAACAGAAGCTCACATGAGGCAGCAACCAGGGGGCGCCACAAGCAGCCAACGAGAGTAGCAATAAGAACAACAAGCTTAGCAGCTTAAAATAATTTATTGTGCTTAAAGTAAGTAAATGGCTAAATGCCGGCATATGGCAGGTCAGCAATCGAGCAGAACGCTTACCGCACCCACCGATTTTTGCACCATCAGTTTGGCTCATATGTGTGGCGCCCGGCACGCACGGAAGTCAAGTAATGTTAATGTCTGGTCAACTGGAAAAACAAAGTAAATTAATTGTAGGTTCAAAGAACGCAGGCAGCCGAGAACTGACCATGTGGCAAGCCTTGGCAAGGCAAGGCAAGGAAAGGAAAGGCATCGTAAGGCATGCCCCGACTAACGTAAAGCAATGTCAGGTCACAGGACCAGGAAAATGTAAAGCCTGCCGGCTGCCTGGCTGCCATTGCTGATTATCGAGTGCGACGCGGTCACTGAAGACTTCCTGCTCGACTTGAATGCCTTTTGGACTGCCTATTCAAGTGTGTGTCTATGTGTGGCTGCACTGAAAAAAATGGACCAACTTCTAAAATCAAGAACATTCATCTTAGATATTTTGTTCTAGAAATAAGCCCATTGTAAGACCGCATTACTAATACTAAGAATATTAATCTAACAAATAGCAGTTCTTAATATAAGAATAAAGATCTATAATTATTAAGAAAACATGAGTATGTTAACCAATTATGGTCCTGTGGTGCTCTGGTTGGAGTCGAAATAAAAGCGGGCTCGAATCCCACTTCTGCCAAGAAAAAGCATATATCCGAAATATTAAAAAAATACTAAACCAGAAAGAAATGTATATATGTATATTCAAATAAATAAATAATAAAAATATAATCTAAAACCTGCCATTTTTTTTGGTTTGTCTTGAGTATTTAAAACTGTTGGATCTGATAGTATTTAAAATGTTCTTAAAATCAACTTTAAGAATTTTATGTTTTCAAAGCATTTTTTAGACCAAAATTTTTAGTTCTGAGACCAAAACCTTGATTTTAGATCCTATTTTTTATCAGTGTTGGTATTGAGTTTTTCAACAAAAGTGCAGCCAAGCGAAACCAATTTCCTATACATTGTAACCAGGCCAAGCCATCGCCATCACCATCGCCATCACCATCACCATCGCCATCGTATGGCAATGTCTGCCACAGTGTGTCCGTGTGCGCTTCCTGTTGCAGCTGCCTCGGTGAGTTGACAAAGCGCGTGTTGATGCGCGTGTCAAACTTGCACTGCCTGCCGGAAGTGCTGCCAACAATGTACCGTACCATGTTGGCCAGTGGGGATATTCGAGGTGCATAGCAAACGCGCGGTTTACTGACACGTAATATATCAATGCGCTTCGCTGGCTCACTCCTTGACTGGCTAGCTAGCTAGCTAAAATATGAGTCCTTGTCCAGGACCTTCCTTTGACGGCTTGCTTATGCAAATACTTTCAGTACAAGTTGTAAGCATTAAGCTATAATACTTATTTACTTAGGCCCTATGCCTTTAACACACACTCGCCTTTGCTCAAGTTTTAACAGGATACACACAGATACACACTCACCCAGACACACGCATGCAGACTGTTTGTGAATTTTTTCGGTTGATTACATTTTCAGGGTCAGCAGCAGATTTCAGTTAAGCTGCTAAATTATTGGCAAACTTTTGTTGCTTTCAATAAAAATAGTTTACAAATATGCGAAATATCAACATAAATTCTGTTATTAATTAAGTTTCTTCTCTCAGAGAAACAATCAGTTCTCTTATTTGTATTATCAAGTTGTTTATTGGTGCACTTATTAACTTTTCTATAAAGAATAGTTTGATAATACACAGCTTTCTATAGGGGCTTAGAGATTTCGACTTTGTGTGCACAGTTTTTCATTTCCTCTTGGACATCAACTGCGATTCAATTTTCAACTGTTTGCAAACAACCCACGGCGAGGACAACATCTCGTGACATGTGTCTATCTGTGTGTGTGTGTGCCTGTGCGTATGTGTCCCAAAACCCCGCAAGATAAAATAAAGTAAAAAAATAAAATCATTTGTTGACAATTTGCTTAGCTGCTGTTGCCACTACAATATTTTTTCTCTGTTGGTCGGAGGGACGACTTGCAAGTTGATTTCACAAATTATTTGGTATGCAAAACACTTTCGGCAAATATTGATTTTGGGAATTTGTAGGGGCAAAAAAAAGCGTACAACAAAACGACAACGTCTACGCGACATTGTAGCAACATTAGGCGACGATGGCAACGACGACGACGGCGACGGCGACGACGACGACGACGGCGATGGCGAAAGGCTAAAAGGCAGTAAAATTCGTAGCATACTTTCTAGGGCGCTCGCTCAGCATCAAGAGTCGCACGCTGACGTCATAAAGGCTGCTTTCTAAACTGCATTGGTATGCACGGACCTCGACTGCAATGTCTTTGCCATGCTGCCACCGCTACGTCGCGCCCGGCACGTGATGTGTGCCACATGCCGACGTGGAGGCAACTTTCCAATTGCAGGGGGCAACGCTTTAAATTAGCTTTAAATAAAAATACCCGAGCCAAACGAAACTGAAGCGGGGCCAAGCAGCTGTATCATATTTTGTGCGAAATCCAGCACAGTTTTCAGTGGCTGCACAACGCAATTTGGGCTTGCATTTAATTAGCTTTCTGTGAGGCGCCGCAAGTGCAACAACCCGAAAATTTGCATACATAAACGCGGCAGGCAGGCAGGCAGGCAGGCAGGCGACTGAATGAATGCTATGAATGCAACGACCGACCGTCTGTTTGAATGGGTGAATGGGCCGTGAGTCTGTGCTGTGCTGTGCTGTGCTCATCCTCATAGTCATAGTCATAGTCAAAGCCATACTCATACTCAGGGTCGCAGTCGCAGTTGAAGTCAGTGATATAGCCTCCTGTAAATGCAAAGTTTTTCGATTTAAGTTCATAATTAAAGTGCGAGCACACAAGAAGCCCAAGCGCAAAGTTAAATTGAGTTTAAATTTCGCATGCACTTGCATTAATTTGGTTATCCACGCGACGAAGGTCACATGACTCTCACCTATCGCCTTTAACACGAATTCTGAAGGCCACATTCCCAAATTCCATACACCACACATATCTCATCTCATGTCGAGGCGAACTTCACCGCTTGGTGCGTGTTAAAGACAATAATTTGGCCAATTTTGGGCTGGCTAACGAATTCACAAAGTCGCAGCTAACCTGGCTGGCAAGTCGCAGACGTCGTATTCTGGCTGACATTTATTGAATAACTTGGCGGGTATTTTCAATATTTGAGTTGAGCGCTAATGCGCCTAAAGTTCGGGACCAAACTGTCAACAAATTTCGGGCGCATTTAAGAATAAAAATACTAGAAAGTTCTTGGCGAAAAGTTTGCATAGTTTTTCGAGTTGTCGGATTGTTTGGGCCTAGCTTAAATTGTAGCCGCCCTGAAGATGGCGATGACGATGTCGACAGCAACGCTGACATTGTGCAGAAGTTACACATTTTCGCGGCTTTCAGTTTATGAGAGCTGAAGTCGTGCGATTTGCATTGCCTTTTTTACTTTTTTGGTATCTTTTTTGCCAATTAGGCAAAGTTTTGCAAGACTCAAAATGAAGTTGAAGGCAGATGGTACAAGAGCCTAAAATTTGCATTAGCTAAGCAGTGTGCCAAAGGGGAAGCAAATACTAAGACAAAAGTTTACATAAAGTAATTAGCTAGTTCATTATGTTACTAAAATGCAGCAAATATAGTACATCTAAATTTAAGAAATATCTTAAACAGTTTCATTATCAGCAACTGTTGTGCTTTTACATAACATATATGAAATAAACGAAATATTTCAATGTAATTATAAAGTGAATATTGCACATACGCTCGTATTACTTGAATAGCAACCGCTTTGCTGCGGTTTTCGAATTAAATCTCAAGTACCACAAACCTATGAATTTTATTGCTAATTGGCTTATCAATGTCCGCTTGAGCTGAGATTTTGCACAATGATTAATGGGCCGACTGATGCCTGCAAAAACAGAAGGAGAACAAAAACATTCTTGAGGTTTTAGATGTGGCATTTGCCAAGTGCATTCCAGCATCAATTTACATAGCTTTGAGCGCATCTAAAGGCCATCAAAGCTGAGTAAAATGGTATTGTGCATTAAAGTCAAATCAAAGTGTGTCGTCGCTGCAAACAAGCAGATCCAACCTTGCTGCTGTTGATGCTGATGCTTTAGATGCTGATGCTTTGGATACTGCCTCAAAGCAAACAGCAGCAGACAGTAAAACAAAGTGAAATGTTTTATTTATGGGCGTTGCATGGGCGTGGCGTCGAGTGTCATATGCGTTGTAGCAACAAGACAAACAATGAGGCAGTCACTTGCTTCGCCATCCTCTCTGCATCTGCCTCTGCCTCTGCCCCTGCATTTGCCTTTGTCTTCATCTCCATCTCCATCTAGCCGTCGTCATGTTCCTCGTTGTCTTATTCTGTCTGACAACTGCCTGGCAAATGAACAACTTTAACAAATGCAAGACGATGCCTTTACCGGCGACTGTCATGACTTGAAAGATTTGCGTACAAGTCAAACACTCTGACAAAGTTGACAACGACTACGAGTACTATACGATATACTATATGGAACGGTGATACCCTACAGAGACAAATAGTGAGTATGCTTGACTTGCATATCACACACAAAGCTAAACTTTTTAATGTTATTTAAAGCACTTTAAGTGGCATATTTCCTGCTACTGTTCTTGTTGCCATTGCTTTTGTTGCTACTGCGTTGCCTACTTTATTTATTATGTGGCGCTGCTGTGCTTACTTTTGGCACTACAGCAGGAAGAATCAAGTAGTTTTTTATGTTTTCCGGCTGAACTGCAATGCCAACAGCTAGCGGCAACTCATTGCAGCAACAGAACTCTGAGACTCCTGCCAGCACTGTCTCTTCTATTCGCCTCTTCTCTCTCCATCCTCCTCTCTGTCCACTGCCTCGTCTCACTGACTGCCTGCCCGGTTGCCTGCCTGCTTTTATTCAAAAGTTTAGTGAGCCATTGAGCTCACCGACGTCGACGTCGTCGTCGTCAGTCAAGATGCTCTGCGGTGCACGTTGCTGATGCCACTCTGCCACTGCTGCTGCTGCTGCTGCTGCTGCTGCTGTGCGGGTATCTCGCCAATGTTTGTTTTATGTTGCAAACTTTGCCAGCGACCAGAAGCCACCGCAACAACTGCAACACTGCCGCACACCCAACCAACATTGAGCGGAGACAACAACAACTTGAACTCTGTTGCCGGGTACCGCAATTTAATAGATTTTCTATGTAAGCCTCTCAAGGCTGTGCTTCTCAGATTTGACACCGGCGACCACACACAAACGATTTGCTGTTCTTGCTGAATACATATATACAATATGTGTGTAGATTGGTGTGTCTACATGCCTACAGTTATTTTGCACATCACAGGGACACAACACAACTCGACGTTGTGTGAACACCTCAACAACTTAAAATGTAAATAACTTTTCAAGTGGTTTCCTAAAGTTTTTGGCCCGAAGTTTACCAACCCGTGTCCCTGCCCCAGCCCCAGCCCCTACTCAGACCCAGTTGGCAGCCTCAGTGTCAGTGTTTCTGTATGTGTGAAGTGGCCCGGCACTCAAGTGTTTCGTTTCAATTTTCACACGAGCTTTGCGGCCACCCCAATTCAAATAGGAGCCAATGTCTGCAAATTAATTTTGTTTTGATGGACTTTCAAGCGTTGGCCAGCACAGAAAAAAATAAAAGAACAATAAGAGAAGAAAAAAACTAAAATTGAAAAACCAGACGTACACATTGCGTATGCGTGATGTGAGAGCAAAAAATTTACTATTTAAAATGGCAGCATCGCTTGCTCACTGTCAATTAAAATATTCGCGGTGCCTGTTCAAAAAAAGGAAAAGCAAGAAAATTGCAAAGCACAAAACAACACGAATATTGTTTGTGAAAATTCAAATTCAATTTATATGCAACGCAATAACCACAACAAATGCACACACTAGTTACATACAGACGTACAACATATGGATGCAGATATTAGAACAATGGATTCCCAGTCAAACAAAAACAATGTACGAGGCGTTTTCACGCACTGTTTCACTGCAATCAACGCTTCAATTCAACAAAAATGGCTGGAAGAGGCAGATAGAGGGAGATAGTGAAAAAGAGGGAGACCAATAGATGGTCAACTGGTGGAGTCTGTGACAATCAGCAGAGTGACCTGTGGCAACTGGTACCTGCTTTGTGGATATCACAATCGGACTGATACCCCTGACAGCTCTGCTTGAAGTTTGATATACTACCAATTTGTTAACTAAATTATAAAAAAAAATTATATATATAAATATATATATATATGTATAAAAATTATTATAAGATTAAAACCGAAACGAATATCGGTTTCCGTTACGGTTTCGGTTATTCTCGCATAAAGGTTCTCCGTTATCGGTTACGCAAAATCTTGGAGTATCGGTTTCGTAACGGTTATCGGTTTTTTGTAAGTTTCGGTTTAAAAATGCCGGCATGGTTTCGGTGCACAAAATAAAAAATTTTAAAAACGCTTTTTGTGTCACTCATTCACAGATTTCATTTATTTTTCAATATAATTCACGAAATTCGTAAGAAATTTAAATTTCGTTGCTCTTTTCAGATGTATGCATTTATGTATATACGTACGTTCGTTTACAATTAAAGAAGCAAATTTTTGCACATGTATGTATGTATGTATGTACGTACATTTCACAATAAAATTGAGCTAAATTTTGTTTGTTTCTCTTGTTAGTTATTTTGTTAGTATACGTACTACATACAATATACGTGTAACTTTGAATACAATAATATTATTTTCTATAATTTTGTTCGGTTACGGTTTCAGTTTAAATTTTTTATATTTTGTTATTGTCTATTTCTAAAACCATTTAGCTGTAAAACAAACATTTTTCGATTAATAATATTATCCATAAATAATATTTAAGCGAATTCTCTTCAAAACTATTTTTATTGCTGGCTTTTGGGCGCTACCATGATTTTCAATAGGAATAGAAAGCGTGCTTGGGAAATTCGCTAAAACGAAAAGTAAGCGCCGCTTAAATCCACTTAAATAAATTGATGCTATACCACTTGTAAAGTTTTGCCCCACCCCCTCGCGACCCATTCATTACGCTTACGAGTGGAAAGCCGCGCGGCAGGAAAATGAAAACGAAACCGAACTATACCAAAACCAAAGGAAAAGCTGAAAAGCCGTCGCCTCAGGCGTCGACGCCAACGCCTCTGTCTCAGTCTCTGTCGACGTCAAGTTGGTTGCCATCGTAGCAAATGCGCCACTTGCGTAAATTGGCAGCATTGTAGTTGAGGGATTAGTGCGGCATTAAACGCAGTTTTTGCACATTACACGCGTGTAAAGCGCAAATCCACAGTTTGCCGAAGGCAACGCCAACATCGTAAGTGTGCTCATGCTGTGTTTTCCTTTTAAGTAATGCCAGATAGAAAGCTCACTTGTATATCGCCTCGGCCTCAACCTCAGCCTCAGCTTCGGCCTCGTCCTGGAAGCCCTCGAGCGATGCGCATGTTGTCTTGCCAGTTTCTAGTTGGCACTTGGCACTTGGACCGCGTTTTAACACTAAAAGGATTAAGCGACTTAAACATGATGTGAAAATTTGTTGCCTGCCTTTTGTTGCGGCTCTATTTGATGAAACACGCGTTGTCTTTCCTGGGCGCCCTCTTCGTAAATTGGCCAATCTTCAAGTGTTATGTGAGTGAATGTGGGAAAATGTTTCGGAAACATCCATTGCACGTAACACAAATTTATCACAGACATACAAAGTGACCTTTGTGCCTAATAGTGTACTTTTAAAAAAAACATTTTAGTCTTTTAAATGGACACTCATTAGCAACAAACAATACGTGCAGGTCGTTAAAGCCATATGTGTTGTAATAACCCTTTGAAATAGACAGACATAGTATTCTCAATTTATTTTCAAATATAAATAAATATAGAAATAACTTTAAGACAACAAATTATTTGCTTAATTGGATTTTACGATTTACAATATGAACATTGATAAAATAAATATAATGACTGCTTAGCAGTAACCTGAGATCAAATTATTTGCTTAATTGGATTTTACAATTTACAATATGAACATGAATAAAATAAATATAATGACAGCTTAGCAGTAACCTGAGATCAACAACTAAAATCCAAACATTTTATTTGTGATTCATTTTAGCTTAATTTTTCTTCTCTACTACTACATTTCATAGTGGGTAGATACCTGGTCGTGACTAATTTAATATAAATCTGAGAGCGTTTTGGAGCTGCAACGATTGTTGTCACCGTTTAGCGGCTTAGCCGAATATCAACAAGCATTCGTGTTGTTGCAAAGCCCAACAATATTTTAACAAAATTACATGGGTTTAAGGTGCGTTGTGCGTTGGCTGGCGACAAACTTAATGCGACCAAAAATTTGTAATGCTTCGTCATCATAATAAACAACAACAATTTTGCATGTGCGCCTGTACGTGTAAAAGAAGGCTAGGGGTAAGGTACAGAGGTACAGAGGGTTGCGCAACCAGATCAGGCATGTAAACATGTGTAAATTCCAGAAATGAACAATCATACGCCAGTGTAATACATCACACAGTGCGTCAGAACGACAAGGGCCTCATTTTTGCCACATCTACACAAAGGTATCACACGGACTGACGCATTGACTGAATGCGTGGCAGATGGTTGTCTGGTTGTTCGGTTGTTTGGCTGTCTACCTGATATTGTTTACTTGCCACCGTTGTTGTACAACCAACAGACACACAGAGTTGCGCACAACATTTTTAAACAGGCTATTAATATGAAATATATCAGAGAACGCACACGACGTGGGGGATACGGAAATAGGTGGGACGACTCCGTGGTTTTCGGTAATTTGGTGGCGCTCACAAAGTCATAAATAATGCAAATGACTTTGCTGAAAATGAAGCTCACGATTGCAACTGTGGTTTCAACTTGAATGCCTGTTTTTTTGTTGCAAAATTTGCATGAATTCGAAATATTTTTTAAGTTGTGCATTTAAAGTTTGATTTGGTTTCAATCTATTATGACGAACTATCTATGTATGTATTTTATATTGATATATCTTATATAATAATAATTGTTACCTTGGTAATAGTTCAAGTCAATAATCCATTTGTTACATTAAAAGTGAAAACCACAATAGTTTTGTATTGACTTTGACCACAATGTTAATAAAATCATTTGATTGTTCGTGTTATAATAGAAATATATATAACAACTTTGTCAAACATTAATTAATTTCATTAATATGGGAATTTTTTTCAATCGGTTAGATCGATTCGAGAAAAAGGTGAAAAACAAAGCTTATCAGAGCTTTTATGTCATCATTTTGTCGGAATAAATTAAATTAAAATGGAAAATTACTTTCAAAATGCTTGATTGTGACTTCATTTCAAATACTGCTATCAAAATAATGCGATTTATTTAACATCGACAATATTTATTTAGCTAGCGTTATAGCACACCTGTTTATAAAAAATGGAAAACTGAATCATTGTTTGTACATCATTCACATTGACAAATTTTTCTTTGTATACAAACCAATTGAACATACAAAAAAAAAAAAAAAAGTATTCTGCAAATGCAGGCAAACCGCATTCGCTCATGCTGCATGCATAAATAATTCATAACCGTATTATTTGCATGCAAAATGAGTTAGAATAAAAAGCAAACAGTAAAAAATTGCATAAGTAGTGAGAGCACGAAAAGAAATGCCAAACAAAATAAATGCAGTTTCGGCGCTTTTTGTAGCATACTTTTAAGGGCACTGTGACGACGAGTCGTAGTGCAAAATGCAGCATGGAATCGTGGCCAGTTTTCCGGCTTGTAGCACAGTCTACCTCTCTGGGCAGCCACACATTTGGCTTTATTGTTAGTGCTAGTCATGGCCACGATGCTAGCTGATGCTGCGGTCTGTTCGGACATAACCGGACCTGAACCGCACCTTGGCCACAGCGACAGCCTGGCCGCAGACAAACGCGTAGGTGTAGAAATTGCCGCATCCTGCCGGGAAACGGGCATGGTTAGAGCACACTGCTGATGCTAATGATGAGGCAACGCCGTTACCGACACAACCGACACAACCAACACAACCGACACAACACCCCTGGGCGAAGCTTCAATGGCATTAGGAATAGCAGTCGCGACGGCAAGACCAGCCGGCAGTTTTAGCCACTGTTGACTCAGCAGATTCGCTTCTTTTTTTTCCCCCATTTTGATTTTTTTATTCACACTGCACACAGGCTTAGTTAGGCTACCTGGCCCGTGTGTCTTTATTATGAGTCCAGTGGCAGAGTGTAGCTTGTCCGTATCCATGTTCGTGTCCTGTGGCCATTTGCGGCTCATAAGGCATAAACTTTCAAGTGGCCAACAGCGCACTGGGCGCATGCCACCTCTAACTGCTCTAGCCACGGTGCTGACATGCTGAAGGACAAGTTTTAATTGAGATAAAATGAAAGTCCCACCGTTTGCCAGCTCACCGGCTCAAAATCAGCATCTGAGTAACTTCTAATTTAGTGGCCGTGAGAGTCCAGTTCAGGCAACATGTAAATCAGCGCTCTTTCTAGCACCTTCTGCATCGTTCTCCAGGTGGAGATGGAGTCCATTTACCCAGCTTGTTTGTATGGCAAACTTTTTGTTGTTATTTTTGTTGTTGCTGTTGTCATTGTTGTAGTAGTTGTAATTTGTGTTTGTGGCCATAAAGTTAGCCCTATGCCTGTCCGCACAACAAAAACGTCCAATTTTTATTTCTTTTTGTTTTTTGTTGTTAGTGTTTTTTTTTGTATGTTTTTGAATATATTTACTGTCACGATTTTGTAGTTAAATAAGCAAACTTTAGACTAGGAACTGAGCATGTGTAATGATTTTGACATGGTATCCCATGGCAACAACAAAGCAACACCTCATTAATAGACACTCGGGCAAAGAGGGAAACGATTAAGCTGTAACTGCTTACACCTCTGCACACATTTGTAGTACAAGTATCTGTGTGTGAGTTAAGCGATTCAACCAAAATCTTAGTTGAAACCGCAGACTTGTGCAGATCTAGAACTGCTCATGTGATGCGAAGCGTGGTCAACTCCTTACGTCACAACGTGTCTGCCATACACACTCACTTCTAAGCCACACACAAGAGCATTGCAGAAGACGGCACCGGCTGGCACATTGTAATCTCGAAATCCAGCTCTAATTAACCAAATGAATTCACACTTATGCTAAGCAGTGTAGCAGGCCTTACGACTGCCAATTACGTTCCCTTTGAGCTGCTTTAAAGCGTATTCCAAAATCATTTTCAACTCAAATACGAATGCGATTTTGGGCTTATAGTATTTGTAAGCTTTAGAATATAATGAACAAATTCCGGGCAACTCTAATTCATTGTTGTTGGTAACTTTTCGTTGTCTACTTTTCAGTGCGGATCGGGTCTAAGGGTCATCCGCCTAGCAAAAGTTACTGCAGAAAATGTATTACACAAATATAAAGCTCTTGCAAGTGCAAGTGGAGAACAGAGTCCACCAATTTAATATCGCATTTAAATTCTTACACACCTTCCCCTTTACTCCCCGCCCAGTCTATTGAAGCGGACGTTGCGGAAATAACAAATTTCTTGCTAGGAAATTAATATTTCCATTCCGTAGAGAAAGTTTCGCTAAAAGATGCAGTTATGTATGCGTCCAAGGGTCATTTTCAGTGCATTTACATTTTTCTCATATTTCTGAGGAAAGAAAAATCAGCAGAAAATATCGCGAATTTCTGTTTATTGGCAAAAATAAGTTGAATAGATCAGATTACTTAAATATTATGAAATACTTTAATAAAGAAAGTGATTAAGTAAAAGGATGAGAAAAAATGTGATTAAATGTATTTTATTTCCATAGCTGAAGGTCTCTGGAAATCAAAGTTTCAGAATGCTCGCCATTTTCCAGAATCAGCAACAACAACAAGAGAAACAACAACAACGGGCATCAAGTTCCGGCGATATATTCCGTCGACTCAAAATTGCTAGGCCAGCCAACCAATTCAGGCAGAGGAGAAAAAAGTGCAGCCAAAGCCGGAAACTTTCGGGCCAAATTGAAAGTGTGGTCGTGTCCCACACACAAACTTATACACATACTCGTATGTAGGCCAACACACACGTACAGAGTTTAGTCGAGAGCCTCGTCCCATTTTTAAATGTGCAAAATTTACCAGGGATGAAAGTGAGAGCCGCAGGCACAGTTTGCGCCATTGATTGCACTGAAATTGCTTCCTTGGCACGTGTTTCATTTAACAGTAAAAATCGAGAAGCTCTTTTGACGCATTGTTTTGTCCATTTCGTTCAGAGGAGGGAGAAGCGCACTATGAAAGTGCTAAAGGGGCACAAATGTAATCATTTATTACAAAGTCGTCGAGAAAGGGAATTCTGAGACTGAGACTGAGTTACAACTACAACTACAAGTACAAGTACAACTAGTCGAATGAACTGTGAGGCATGCCTGAGTTTTAAGCCGCTTGCTCATAATATAGACGCTTTTATGACACACACACACACACACACGCACGCACACACGCACAACCAAGTAGCCGAAAATGACAACGAAGTGAAGCAGAAGGCAATTATTTTTATTTACTGCCCAGACGCGCACTATGGCGCCAGTGTTATTGTTGTTACTGTTGTTGTCGCCGCCAACGATGCCGCCATATAAGCCGCATCATTGTCAGTTGCTCCGCCTCATCAACGGCAAAACGCCCCCTCATCCGTCCCCTCCCTCCCTCTTCCACCATTCCATTCCTATTGCCGAATCCCTTGTCGTGCCATGCATAAGCAAATTACAGTCGAGAGTTAATTTTTCACTTGCTTAACGAGCGGAAGTTACCATTTTGCACTGATTTGAAAATATGTCGCTGTTTGTGGCATTGGCGTCGCCACTGGCAATGCCGACCCCCTTTCATCCCATCCCCCTCATCGCTCGGTTATCCCATTTAGCCGAGCAGACTCCCAATGCCCCGCCACAAAATCCATTTGTTAATACGCGCATTCATATGTGTAAGTATCTTTGTGTGCGTGTGTATCTCTCTGTGTATATGTGTGTGTGTGTGTGTGTGCCTATTTCAACTGTGATTGTTTGTCTGTGGCAAATGAATGAATTGCTCGTCGCTTCTATGGCAAATATGCCAATTTTGTATGGCCCGTTCCCTCGACTCGCGCTCTATAAAAATCTCAGTCTCATTCATTGACATGTGCCGACTATTGTAAGAAGGCTTTTTCACTGTCTATGTGTGTGTGTGTGTATATTTATTTATGTATGCTTGTGTGTATGGCGTGTTCACTGTTCTGTACTATGCTCATCAAAATAATCAACCAAAGTTGACGTTCTTTATTTTAAAAACAATTTATACGACTATAAAAATGAAGTGTCAGGCCCAAAAAACATGCAATTTTTTTATAAAGATTCTTTAGACATTTATGCTGGGTATGTTTACATTGCCAGGCATTTTGTAACAAATATAATATCCAAGATGGACATTACAATAAATTCACGATAGAAAATTTAATTATAATACTGATTGAATTGTTTGATTGATCTTTAATCAGCTGAACTATTGCCAAGGAAAAACTCCTGTATATGGCAACTTTACTAGTTTTGTTTTTATAATGCTCGATTTAAATTATATTCCAAACTTAATTTCTTAAAATAAAATTTCCACCAAATTTTTCAATCCAAGTTTTAACTTGTCACATCTCGGGATTTTATTTAAAATAAATTACAAGAGTATAAATTATTCGAATTTAAAAAAAAGATACATTTCATTTTGAGCTTTTAGATTGTTGTTTTTATTCGTGATTTTTATGTGTGCTATATAATTTCCCTGATGTAAGCAACAATAACGACAATTTGGCATTGTTTTTGTGACATACATATTTAAGCACTTTAAGTTTATATTTCAACTGAAGAGATGTATTTCACTTGATGAGTAACTTCAGCTGTCAATTGCTCTGTGCTACATCACAACTTAATGCAATTGTTTAGT
The DNA here is from genome assembly GCA_035042165.1 of Drosophila kuntzei. Taxonomy (NCBI): domain Eukaryota; kingdom Metazoa; phylum Arthropoda; class Insecta; order Diptera; family Drosophilidae; genus Drosophila; species Drosophila kuntzei. The sequence goes on along the minus strand of JAWNLU010001684.1, from coordinate 1,919,913 downwards.
TTACTAATTGTTTTCGAGCTCATAATTAACTTATCGGGATTTTGTCATAAATAAATACGAGTACGAGTATCTTAAAATAGAGTTGAGTTAAGACAAATGATGTTTGTGGTTTCTGATCCTAAAAAGCAAGAATAAATTGTTGATTCGCTTTTATGGCATGCAAAGTGTTATCTTGGCAATTTGTTGGGTTCACTCATCTTATGAATAAATTAATTTTGTGCTTTTTGAACATAAATGCAACAATCAATTGTTGCTTCACATGAAGATGGTCAAGTGTTCAATTAATTTACCAGCACAACGGCTATGTCCCAACTGTATGCATGTATGTATTCAAAGACATACTCATATATGAATGTGGGTATGCAAACATATTTGAAATGGGGTATGCCTGTAACAATAGCCAGCAGGCTGAACTCAACTGAGCTGAATCGAATATCTCATGTGTGGATGATTGTCTCCTGCCTGAGTACCTCAAAGGCTTGAAACCGACTCAACTCGGCATGGGGCATCTGTGTGTGGGGGCATGAGCCTGGACTGATTTATGTGCTCTACGTGTGCAGCTGTGATCGAATTTCCAATCATGTTTACATACATACACAGAGAGAAAGAGAGAGACAAGATACATGCTCAGATAGAGGAGGAGGAGACAAAATTCATGTTGTGACGATAGACACGCCGCCAACTTCGTCGATTCGTTGGCCAGCAAACGTCGGTGTTGCCCGCTTCTGTGCTGGCTGTGCAACAACAGCAACAGCAACAACAATAACAGTAACAACAACAGCAACAACATCAACAACAACCACAACAATACCATCAACAATACAAATGAACATGAATTGCAGTGAACAGGTGCCGCACATGACTTCATTTTCTCGGTTACATATTCATGTGTTGTTTATTGTTTGGATAGCTCTCCCATTCTTCCACTCACCTCTCTCTCTGCACTTCTCAATCATCCCCGCATTCCGTTCAATCACTAACCCATTTGGCATATGCTTGCTCTTACTACTATTTATGTTTTCTCCGGCAAATTGTGCGTGCTACGCATTTGCTCAACCAACAATCCGGGCATGAGAGCCGAGAATTGAAAATCAACATGCAAAAATGTTTAACTTTATTGTTGTCTGACTCGTTTTTTGTTTCTCTTTTTTTTTGTCAGGCTCATTTACAGCACTTTGTACTCAAAAGGTGGCCTTTGCTCTTTTTTGCGCTGGACAACACATTGGAAGTTAATCAAGTTTTCAAAGGAAGTAGCGTCGATGCTTTTACCTCTTTGTGCTCTGCTTTGTTTCATGGAGCGCATTTGGCTTTTGCACTTTGCTAACGCTTTTTCCCTGCGGGCCTCTTAATGTCACTTGCAATTTTCAGCGCCGACAACTGTGATTTTTAACCGGGAAAACCTATAAGCCTATTTGCTTTATACGCTCAAGTTTTAAGCGAAGTGCCATTTCACAGTTCTAGGGCAGATTATAGGACTTGAAAGAGACTTTGGCATATAATTTGTGATTCTTGGAAAGGGTGTGCAAACTTCTAACTGTTTTGGCTGTTATACGTATAATGGAAACAGTATTTTGTTAACTTGTGCTGCAAAATGCAAAATGTTTTCACGGCAGTTAATCTTTGCGAGCCCCCAAACGAAGCGTTAAATGCCCCCGGGCGCTCCCTAAAGGTGTAAAATTGTTGAGTGCCCCGAAAATTATGTTAATTATTAAATGCATGCGGCTTTTATTTTAGGCAAATTAAAAGTTATTTTGCGTATGGCATTTTAATTAGTATGCGGCATAAATTTTTATTTACTAAATCATGGAACAGCTGCCGCACCTCAGTCCCCCAATCCAAATGAACAGAAGCGTAAACTTCAAAAGCGAAATGCGCTTGGGGATACAAAATCTATGGCAATGTGTTTTCCATTTTACCCCCACTTTGTGCTGTCTACAATTCTATTTCAACCTTTTTGTTCTGGCGGAAAATCCTTTGACGCCAGCAGAATACAGAGAGAGGGAAAGGGAAAAAAACTACAGCTTGTGCTTTTCTTCTGTGTACAAAATGAAATTAGTGTCAAAATGTTTTTGCGCTGACTGTGACTGAGTTTTCATGCTGTTTTACACCGGCGCCACGCCCCAAAGCGTTTAGCGCGCCTCAGACCCGAGAAGGAAAGCGAATGAGCGAATGGGCGATAAAATGTGTAGAAATGTTGACTACAAAACAAAGCAACAAAAAAAAAATAAAAAGACTGCAAAAAAAAAATACACTCAAATTGAAAAACAACAACAAAAACGAGCTATTTCATTCAATGTTATTTTGAGCTTAAAGCCAGAATAAAACCTGACACTCTGAAGAAGAGGGAGAAACGAGGAAAAAGAGAAGGTTGCCAGTTTCTCTTCTCTATTTTTTTTAAGTGAAATACAATTTTTTGTGACATGCCTTAAATGCTTGTCCTCCATCCTCTCTGTCTACCTGAATGGAACGTCAGTGCTCTCAGAATTGTCAGTCTTTTATCTTTCGTCAGTCAGTCAGTCAGTCAGAGTCAGCGTCAGAGCCACAATCACAGACACTGTCAGAATCAGAGTCGACAATGAGACTGACTGACTCTCATAACAAACTGTAAGCAACTGAAGCAAAGAAATGCGTTGTCTCTGTGTCGCATGATGCTCAGGTCAGATCTGCTCAGCTCAGATCGGCGGACAGCCGTAAGATGCAGTAACCAAATGATTAACTCAGCTGCTCAATTAAAGTTTATGCAATTGAACGCAAAGTGACCACAACACAACAATTTTCGCCCCGTTAACAGTCTCTCGACTTTGGCCAAATGTTCATTTGCATTATGCAAATGCAGAAAGCAGAAAGCTGCGTATACATGGCTGCATTTCCATGCGGCATAAATAAACATTACATGTTAACCACAATATAAATATGCTATAGCTTTTCTACGTGCCATTGCACACTATAGACTACAGACTACAGACTTTACAGACTGATGACTGTGGCAACATGGCGTATGCGTATTAAGCCAAAATTGCATAATAAAGTGACCGCACATGGCTTTAAGTTCGTGTTTATGTATACATATGACACATACATATACATACATACATACTCGTATCCTCGCTTATCTATTCTGTATGAGCACATGACTATATGCTGATGATAGTCAGCGCTGACTATGGAAATGATATAAAACATAAAATGACAGTTTAAGATTTTCCTCCAAAGCCATTTTAAGCTTTCTGAACCGTCGCACGTGACTTGCACTTTTTTACAAGTTCTCATATTTTGCTCGTATCCCTATTACTCTCAGTTTGCTGTATTTAAAAAACTGTGAATTCTTTTTTTTCAAACTTCATTAAATATTATGCTGTGTATATAAATGGAAATAATTTCAAATTAAATTTAAGCAAGATGACTAAAGAAGTTCACAACCTTCTATTAAATTTGCTAATATTATTGTGCTTACATAAAAACAAGAGAATAAGATAATTTGATGTTTCAAGCGGGTTTCTGGAAAATCTCCCTTTTATTCAATGTTTGAATTCAGTTTCAGTCCCTCAACAATTTGACGAGCTACAAGTACTATGTCAAAATATGCAAATCACGTTGGAATTTTGTCCATAGACCAACATCAAATAAACAAAAACAAAACAAACAAACAAACGGTCGACCATCCAATTCTTTACTATGAACAACGACAACTTTTTTCTATTTTCCAGTCTATCGATTTTATTTGTCCTCCCATGTCAATTGGAGAGCTTTTTTGCCTGTAGGTGCTGACTAAATCGATGTCTGTCCCACATATATCGATGCCTATAAAAAGATGTGAGAGGCATGCAACTAGTTGCAAGTACAATTCGCACATAAAAGTATGATTCAGCTACGTGGCGCCAACTGCGCTCTTTGGGGTGGGAGTGATTGGGGGATGGGGCATCATGACTGAACTAATATGTACTTCTGTATACATCTATGTCTATGTGTGTGCATTTGTATGTGTGTACTTTATATGATGTTGCTTGATTTTTATTTCGGTTCTTTCTTCATTTGTTACGTAATATCAATAACTCACGCGCAGCTGACACATGTAATAATTCAATCGTGCGGACAACCATTAAACAAGATTGATGATCTCTTTAAAGCGAGGGCAACCCAGAAGCGAGAGCCGAGACCCATTGACGCCAAAGAAGGACGCCCGGTTCTTTAAAGTTTTACGCCTTGTGAAAAATGAATCCTGATGAACAATTAACAAGCCGGTGCCAAACAATGTACGAGTATCTTTGCTTATTTATAAGCAACATACACACTTCAGAGCGATAAGCATTTGTATGATTGATGAAGTGACACCCACTGGCCCACTGACTGTCTGCCTGACTGTCATTTATACATTCATTCGTTCATTGTTCAAATATTTTGATGAACATGGCCAGCCGCAATTCCTCTCCACAGCTTGCTCACATTTTATGGCAACCGCAGATTAGTTGAGATTGCTTTAGTCTGAAAAAGACAGGCTACAAATTCCGCAGCTGTTAAAAAGCTAACATCGTCACCTTTGGCTGTATACGAAGTATTGTGCGGCATAAATATTTACGGCTGACATTCCAATGGAGGCAACAGGCGTCGCTAGACGCCGCACGCCAGACAACAACCCACTAACAACTGACAACTGACAACAGCCAACAGACAAGAGGTAAGAGGCAAGAGACAAAACGTCAATGTGGCAACTGTTTGAGCAGCTAAATTGAAATATCCTCGGTCTTGGCATTGTTGTGGGAGGCTTTACCATCCCTGCAAATTCATTATGAAAGGTGTAACAATGCCATGGCAAAGTAGCTAATAAAAGCTCGAGTCCCACAGACCCCAAACCATCAAACTCCCAGAATGTTGACTGCCTGCCAAAGACAACAGCCCAACTCCTCCAAGTTGGATGCGAAATTTGGACGATACGGTGCTGGACAGCCAACTCTCTGGCTGACTTGTTTACTGTCATCATAATTATAAAAAGGGTTTTTACAGCCGTCATACAAAAGCAGCCGAAAGGGATAAAGGGCAGGTGAGTTGTCGCTTGGGATTTTAGGCGTTTGGGCTTTTATTGTCGTTCTGACACCGTCGCACCCATCAAGCAGTGTTATCATCATTGCGACCTTGGGTCGACAAAAGGATTAAAAGCGGATTATCTTAATATGTTGACAAGATTCTGATTAAAATTGTCTGCGTGTGCGTGTGTCATCCCTTTGTCTGGTCTAAATACATCAAATACACAATACCAGCAGAAGTATCATGTGTTTGAAAAAAGGTAATCGATTACCATTTTTTGTTGCACAAGAGCCTTTCCCATTGACAAAAAATGATTAATGAAAATTTTAACATTCCTTTATACATATAATTATAAGGGAAAATTGTACAAACTACACGGGCTAAGAGCTTAAAGTAACTTTGATCCACAGTTGAAGCTCTCCCAGGTCCTTCATCTATGACCACCATAATTCGAAATACAGTCAACATAAAATTTATATACCTCTCTTTGAATGTTGTCGAGCTACAGGCCATGGCCAAGCAAAACGTCGTTCTGTTTAATTGACTTTTTAATAAAATAGCTGCAAGCAACAATATCATTTTTTATTAAATATAACAGAGAATCAACAAACAAGTGGGACGTTTGTAGACGAGAGTGCTCTACTATTACATACTCAGTATATAGTAGAATTAAAGATGATTATTATGTTTATTATTAAATTTACTGATTTTATTTTATTAATTAATTTAATAATGTCAAGTACGAATATTATACTTATGATGATGATAATGACATTGACAATTTATATGACTTATTTCATTTAATATCAGAATTCGAACTTCATTTAGAGCTCCTTCTTTTGAGCCAGATCAATTACATGTTACATGTATACATTTCCACTTTAATGGTTGCACAGTATCAGAGAATATTAATTTTGGTTGTCCTGTTGTATTTATATATTTTTCTGCATTTGATAGCCGAAAATGTGGAAATCGTATGATTGTATGTGAATAGTTGCATTTATAGAATTATTCAAGTACTTTTTTCTTCAGTAAAAAAAGATTTAAATTTTAAACGTTTTGTCTACAGCAAATAAGTGGTACAATAAAGTCATAAAGTGCACAGAGAAGAGCACGAATCGATACGTAAATATATGACATGTGCACATATGTATGTGTACCTTTTCCGATTTTTATACTTTCCTGTTCCTATGTGGATGACATCACTGAACGAAGTGCGGTACTGTGCGGAGCGAAGCTAGTGATGCACATGATTGACAATCCAGTGAGTCGGGCAGTCAACCAAAGCAACTGTCTTAGTCAGTGACAGACATTTGAAATATTTAAGTCATTCAGGAAAATTATACAAAATATATATACCAGACGTTTCGTCTGCAATGTTACTGAATAAAAAGTTGAGGAAATAAGCGTACACATGAATAGATATAAATGTGTGCGAAGGTTAAATGCATCTTGAATCTCTCTTCCTCACACAGATTGTACTCGTATGTCTTTGAGGTTGGCGCCGCGACTGCAAGTCTGTTTCTAACTTCACGTTTGGGGCAAATGTAAATCGTTTTATTTAGGACCCCACTTTTTGGTCAATATGTGGCAGTTGCCGCGTCGAATTCTCAGTTCGCAGGACGACTAAATGTCTGACAGCGATGCATTTGAAAGCTAAAGATTTTCAATTAAAACTACTTTGTCAATCAGAATGTGCAAGCAGTTAGATAGACAGACTGAAAGACTTTCTCTCTCCCACACACTATCTCGCTCTCTCTCTCTCTCTCTCTCTCTCTCTCTCTCCCTCTCTTACTGCATCTGACTTGCTGCAACATTGCAACAGTAATTATGAACTTTAATCGAAAAAGTTTTTACAACTCATTGCTCATTCCTATGCAACTTATATACACATACACGCATACACATACACACACATAGATACAAATCTATACACATACGTGCACACATAGACAGCTGTCTATCAAAGCAGTTGCCGTGCAAGTGCCGAAAATCGCTTTAAGCACCAACAAATTCCCTTGACGAGCTGCAGTCAAAGTAAATATTTTCCTGCTACAAATTGGATAAAATGCTTAAAAATTTGTATAAGATTAAAGTTTACGTATAATAATGAGAAATACTTGCACAATAAACTGTTTCAAATGGATTGTAATAATAGGCTAATAGCACTTGAAGGAATAAATATTCAAAAAGGTAAATTAGCAGAAGAAGAAAGTAGGGTAACTTTATCGAGAGATGAACTGATTATGGCATGATAACATCAAATACGAAATTTATTACATTAAATAATATTCCACAGCTCAGACATTTTAAGTTATAATGGTCGAACCATTTATAATAAGAATTATTATTAAAAAGACTCTCTTAGACGCTGTACTTAAAAACTACAATGGGTCTATTAAGTTTCCTTTTTTTAAGATTTTTATAATATATCTTTAATATTCAATGCAGTAAATAAGTTTAATAAAAATTCCGTAGCACTTGATAAATTTTAAATAATAATAAAAAGAATAAATTTCATTTAAATTATATTTACTTTAAATTTTCCCAACTTTATTAAAACTCTTTAATGAAACCCCCCTGATGCTTTGATAAACTCCAAAATAATGTTGCAGTAAAAAGTCGTAAGAATTTCAATTAAACTAGTCGATTAAAAGTGTGTTGGGCGCAGCTCACCCCAATTGACCATTTGGTAAATACTGAAAGCACATCTCACTATTGCCGCCTGCAGCTGTTGACTGGTTGGTCGGCTTGTTCAATATGTTGACGCCTTTGCCTGGTATTCAGCCGCTGAGTACATACAATGAAACTGAAAAACAAATACATAAACTGGACTGGCTTTGAAAAAGTGCAGAGCAATTCGAATAGCACATATACAAGGATTCTGGTCTGCCTGGTTAAAATTGCATTCAGAGTCATGGGCGCGTAACAAATAAAATTCCGCAATTTTGTTGGAGTCGTTGACTAACCTACTGACTAACCTACCTAAAAAAAATGATAGAAATAGAAGAGAAACTATGGTTAAACAATGTGGCAAATAGAAAAGCCCATTGCATTCGACTATGTGTAGTCAATGGGTGTTGCCCCTGAGTACATGTCAATCAAGAGTTGCATAGGAAATTTACCTGATCGCACACCTTTTCACTTTCAGTTCGCTGACATCCTCGTTTTGCAGATGCGAAGTTTTTGGTCCTCTGAAGGCAAAACTTGGCGCATCTATCAAAACTTTCGACAGCGCCTGCCGCTTATGGCGAGATGTCTTGGGGGAGTCCCGCAGCAGTTATCTGCATTTTATTTGGTTAATAAATTGAAACTTGCAGTCAAAGTTTCAGTTTTCGGCTTACGGTTTTCGTTGTTGCCACACAGCGTTTTACGGTGTCAGGTCAGTGCCAAAAACTGCCACAAATTCACGTTGCGAGTATGTTGAGAGTTTTTGCCCTGTCAACGCATTTTTGAATCCGTCTGCCTTTAATAGGCCTCTTGTCAACGTTCTGAATGGTCGGTCAAGAGCACTTAACTGCATTTAATGGACACGTTTTGGCATTGCTTTAAATCGCACACGCCGTATCCTATGTGTACATATGGTGTATGTACATATATATCTATATCTATATGTAGATATCATGTCCGCTTTGACAAATGCACAAAGTTTCAACCTACAGTCTGCGGTTTATCGCGCAGAACAGAACTTGACTCTGCGAGTGCTGTGGAACGTGCTACCTTTGCTTAATTACATTTTGTCGAGCAATTAAATGCTCAATAATTGTTTTGTTGGCTCGCTTTAATAGCAGTTATTCAAAGGGCCGCAGCATCAGCAGCTACTCAACAACCACTAAAAGAGGGTCGCTTCAATGTGCAGATAATCTGATGAAGTTTCACTTGTGATGAAATTTATCATTTAGCTTTCTCTACTAACGAATACAGGGTATTTCGTAGTTGCACTTTAGTGATGCTTACACGTTGAGACTCGGCAAAGGTGCGTCGTGTCTCTGTTGGAATTCGGTCTCGGTGCCTGTGTCCGTTTGTCTGCATTATTTATGGCAGTGTAATAATGATCAGACATTTATCTTCTTGTTGCTCGCCGTCTCGTCGCACCAACTCTTGTTGTTTTTGGTTTTGTTTGTTGTTTGTTTCTTTTTTGTTAACCATATCGCTCTTAATTTTCATCAGACGAAACACGCGGCGCATGAGTAATGCCTTAAAGTATGCTTTCACTTAATTAATGCATGCACCTATACTGAAGGATTCTGTGTATAGTTGAATTTGCTTTTGTGTAAATTAATATCCTTGTGTAAAACAGGAATTTGTCGAACTTTACAACGAAGCAGCCTTTGACACGTCACATTTGCGGCCCCGCGGCCTCTGTGTCCCGTTGCGTGCGATTGACACTTGCTTGATAGACGGGGAGATAAGGAGTCTGCCTGCTAGGCGGACAGGTGGGTTGACAGGTTGACAGACTGACAGGCGAGAACGACAGGTCCTTTTGTTTGCAAGGTTCCTGCTGTTTCACTGCAATTGCCTGTTCCTGTTCCTGCCTGTTCCTGTTCCTGTTCTTGCATCTGTGATGCACTTCTGGTTGCCTGCTGTGTAAACCAAAACTGTAGAATCAACACACAAGCCGATAATCCTGTTGTGGCAACTCTCCTGTGGCACTCCTGTTACGTGTGTGGCAAGGTAGCAAAACTTTAGTTGCATTTAATGCAGTGTGTTGAGAAATATTTTAATTCAATTGCTATTTCTTGAATATTTATACTAAGTTATTATTGAATGATAATGTTCTTAAGTATAGTCGTAGTCGCTTGACTCGCTTAGAAACTCAATCCATTAGCATATTCGCTTTAACCATTAATTCATTTATCCATTGGCGACGTTTTGCATTGATTTGACAACCCTGTGCATCTGTTTCTGGTCCCTAACATATTAGTCACTTTATCTGCAGCATGTATCTGAAAAGTTTAGCAATATAATTTCGAAATATACAGTTTTCGCACAACTTTTCTCTTCTAGAAGCTTAAGATCTGCTCCGAGTGGCGTCTTTCTGTCTGACAGTCTGGCATTCAAACTCGATGGCTGGATGGCAGAATGGCTGGTTGGTTGGCTCCTTTAGCCAACCGCACGCTACAACAATTTCCCATAAGAAATTTGCAAACATTCAAGGCAATTAAAACTGTCAGATGGCTGCGAACGGAGTGCGGCCCACTGATAACTTTTGCCATGGCAAATGGCCAGCCGGGCAGGCAATAGAAACAGCGACTTCAGCGGGCCATGGCCAACATTTTGACCACCAAAAGCAGCAGTCGGAGCGTCCTTCTGTCCATCGCCACTCAACAGTCAACAGAGTCAGCTGGCTCTCTCGGTCTATGGGCACGCAAAAGTTTTCGGCCCACATTAGTTGGGATTTGTGTTTGAGCTGGAATATTGCGCACTCTGGTTAGAGTCAGATCGGCGCTTTTGTTTTTGTTTGTGTGGCCAACAAAAAAACAACAGAAAACAAGCGTCGACGAGGACAACTAGCAGCAGCAGCAGCAACAGCAACAACAAAGGCAAACAACAAGGATGGCACAAATTAAGTGCACACTTCCTTTGCATATTTAAATGCCCCTATATACTTCCGCTTTGAGTTTAGTACGACCAGCCAGTGTGTGCATTGTGTGTGTGTATGTGTACACATGTGTGTGGGTAACATTTTTTTGACCATTTGTTTGCATGTTGAACACGACCACACACCAACCGGGCAGCTGGGAGGTGTGATTGGTGGCAAAAAACCCTCTGCCAAATCCACTGTCCATCTTTTGCCCGCTTGCTGTCGCCCATTGTTATTTGATTTCTAATGCTGGTTTGTATTTTCCATGGCAACTGACAATAATTTGAGCACTAATTTCTCTTCTATTTATTTTGTCTACATTCTAAGCATATTGCGAATGTCTTTACTAAATTCATACAATTATTGCAATTAAATCAGAAAATTCTTGCTTGAAGCACGTAACAAAATATTAACAATTAGTTAAGCTTAATATAATTAAATTTGATTTCAGTTGATAATTACGGTTGAGTTCTAAATAGTGTGCATAAATCAGAATCTTGACATCGTCATTTCTTTTTTAATTTTGTTTAATTGCTGTAAAATCCCTTAATACTCTTGTTCCAAAAGAGCACTTTAATATGCTTTTTCAAGTGCCCAGAGAGGTTTACCAAACTACTACCAACTACCAAACTACTACTACGTCTTCGATATTCCATTATTATTATAATGCGGAAAAATCTTACTGCGTCTCTCTGAATCCATTGTTCCCCTACATATGTAGATATTCCATGACATGCAACACATATATTACAAAAATTTACAAAGAATATCTAATGCTTTTTGAGGCCAAACTGCAATTACCTTTTGTTCCCAATTTAATAAGTCAAATGTAAAACAAGAGGTTCTCAATAAATGGAATTTGTTAAATGTCAATTCTATCAAATAATAATATTCAATCTAATATTTATTTTTAGCAATAAAAATTTTTCTCAGTTGCTGAATTAAAAAGCAAGTTACATTTGAGATGAGAGAGGTTTTAAAATAAATTTCTCCGCCTTATTTTCAATATCTTCTCAATAAACCAAATATTGACATAGAAAACTTTAAATTAAATTTGTTCAGAAAATTATCATGTACCTGTACAATGAGTGGGAGTAACAATGTTTCAGCTTGAGCTCAGGCATAAATATTATGCTCAGTTAACCAGGAGGACGATTTATCTTATGTTGTCAATCAAAGCCCACAATTTGTGAGGCATTGTCAAGCAATTTGGATCCGTTGCGGTACTTTAATTAGGCGCAACAATACGCGCTTGACCACATAATTAACATTATAATTGGGAGTCTACAGCATTGAGTCCTACCAAAGCCGACAGGCTATGCGTGACTTGGCAACATTTTGGAGGTTTGCTGCGACAGTCGACAGGCGACTGATGTTTTCAACTGCTTTTAATTACAACGTTGACATATCTAAGCTGCTTTCGATACAAACAGAGCGCGGCTAATAGGATTATGCAATGGCATTGCAGCTGTCGGGATGCTTGACAGGGATAACAATGGAGATGGGGGAATAACAGAAATCAAGCATACGCCGCGTAACGTCAAGATTTATGGTATACGAAACTTAGAGGGCGGTTACGGGCATGAAAGTGTTAAACGGCGCATAGTGTATTTAAAAATAAAATGCAGACGCGATTGGGAAATCTAAACACCCGCCACATGGCATGCATACTTATGCAGGCGACTGTATTTAATGGCCACTATGCGCTGCGTGCAGAGAAAAAGGCGTAAATTTTGCTAATGGCCTGAAAATTGGGCAATTTTATAGCCTCATGAATAAAAGATTTTCATTTTGCTTCAATTACAGTCACATACACACACACACACACGATCAAACGGAGCATTGAGAAAGGCCAGTGGCAGTCATGGATGAAGCCAAGATAGCAACCACACACACACACACACACTCGCACACTCGCACACACATGCGACAAGTTGGAGGCCACAATCTTGGATTTATACGGCTTTGAGTGGCATCCTTGTCGACTCGGCGACTGCTTTTAGTTGGCGCTAACAGCGCTGCCTATTTAAAAATTAAGAATATATTAAATTTTAATGCCGCCCAGGCATCCATAAAACTGGCAAGTTATTAGCCATTTTGCCACAGGATTCAAGTCCTTCAGCAGGCAGCAGTCGATAGACGATAGGTGGCAGCTATTTGGTGGCAGTTGGGACAAAGTCTTCAGAACCGCCACGTTGATTACAAAATTTCCACTTCAACGCATATTTTTGTGATTAATTTCATTGAGCTATGACCCAGCCGAAAATATGCATTGTGTGTGCGAACAAAGAATATAAATTTTTGATATCGCAACGGGTCGTGGCATGCCTTGTTGAAATTTTGAGAGGAGGCGTTAATATACCCAGTCGAAAAATAAATAAAAACCAATAATCGCCGACCGCACACAAAGTGAATTTTATTTCTGTTTGTGGCAACAAACGTGTCAGTTTGAACACATGAATGATGAATTATATTCGGTGGTCGCCACAACACAACAATTTCATGAATATATAGATATTCGTACCTCAATACTCCTATCAAAGCCACAGACCAAGCAATAAAATGTTGACAATAATGGCATAAAAAAAACACAGTAACAAATGTGTTACATCGAAGTGCAAATACACTTCATCAATCAAACATGGCTAAAAACCAACACTATAAGCTTATAAATAAAGATTTAACCATGTTCGAAAATTATAAAATTCCTGATGTTAAACTTTTTCCTATTCCCCAGCATATTTCTTTATAACTAAATTGGATTTAAATGATTTTGTTGCCTCTAATAATATTATCATAAGAACAAAGGCTACTCCAATTGTATGTGGAAATGTTTGGGCGTTTTCCGAACTCATTGATGGTATTTGTGGAAATTTAAACAGCATCGTACAATGCTATTTGAAAGGCACTCAAAAAGTGCTGGATAGGTAACTAGAAAAGCTGTTGTAACACCGCCATAAAATCAATTTCAATGCTAAATTTGCAGGCTTAGTTTTAGGATGAGGTGTGCGCGTATTGCAACTCCCTTTGGCTTTGTTGCAGTCGACAACAAGGCGCAGGCACAGGCAGAGTCAGAGGCACAAAAGCAAAAGCCGAGGCCGAGGTCGACGCTGACTATGTCTGACCAAACCGACTGGCGGTTAAACCGACTGGCGCTTAATTGAAAAACGTAATTAACTTGCATTTTCTGCTTTCGGCGTTTATTGCCGCTCATTTGCAACGGGGCAAGCCAAAATGGCGAGGAGACGCCTCCCCGACGCAACTTCAGTTTCAGTAGCAGCAGCTGCAACTGCAACTGCGTATTTATTTGCGTTTGACGTTGTGTAGTAATGGACAGGAATGGGAGTGAAAATAGGAATTGGAATGAACTGGCTTTAGCTGATGGACGCTTGTTAATTTTGACCGCAATACGTGCGCCAGCCACTGACTGCCTGCAATCGAAATCAGCGGCCTGCGATTGCCGTTGGCATTGCCTAGGAACCAACTGGCCGACTTTAATGGCCGACAAACTGAATTGAAAATTCTGAAAGTTTCAAATGAAAATTACCTTTAAAAACAAAAATGAATTATACTAAGCACTCTTTGTTCCAAAGCCAATATGTTTCGGCTCTGCAGTTATTTTTCACGCCTTCAGAGTCTAATGAAGATGCTGGACTGCTGCTAATAATTTGGCCAAAGAACAGCAGATGCTCAGGTAGATGTAGAAAGCTGCCTGAAATGCCAGTAATTAGTAATTTAAAATGTCGCACGTGCACAGAATGATGCTCGTATCGCACTCGTATAACATTGATTGAGCGCTTAAGCTCGCTTGTGTAAGGCAAACACGTTTAATTTAATTGTTGATATGGCGACGTTACAAATGAATCAACCACAAAGACAGCCAGTCACCGAGACAGTGAGACTGCAAGACAGTTAGACAGACAGGCAGTCAGCTTTACGCTATTTGCCAAGGGAATCGGCTAAGAAAATCCAAGTTGACTTTCGCCTGCTGTGCGACAGTGCCGCATGCTGCGTTCAAATAAGTAAACATGATGGCCCCTACCAGTCAACCTAGTCAACAGTCGGCCAAAGTTGCTGACTTTACAGCAGAAGCCAGTAACAATCAACAGACACAAGAACAACAAAAACAACTACAAGAAGGATACCAACGATAGAAAATAATCAAGAGTACGACAAGTAATCTGAGATAATTAACTAAATAAGCAAACATCGCCAAATTTGCTGCGACAAGGCACAAAAGGCGACATTGTGACAGCCGCAATAAAATGCTCTAGCGTGGGAATCCCACATGCAGCGATTTCATTAGCATAATTTTGAAGGTCGGCCAACAGTGCGTATGCTTGATTCGAAATAACTTACCTTTTGTTAATATGCAACGAGAAATCTTTGTAACTGCCTCAATTACCAATGACTAAACCAATGCAACAACAAATAACGTTGGGTCCATTAAAAACGGGTTAATCATACGCCCTGTGATCCAGCTGGCCCTCAATTGTTAAAACTATATAATTTAGCAAACTGCATGCTGAATGCGTGTAAATTTTGATAAATATTTTTGTGATGCGCAAAATTAAAATTTAATTAACTCTGTGCCACACTCACGCAAATCAGAAAAAGAGAGAAACACACAGATAGAGAGAGAGAGAAATATAGTTAATTTATTCATATTTTAAATAATAATTAAGTGCGAAAAAAATGCGTATGCAACGAAAACAATAATAAATGCTGCCAGAATCTGACTTGATGGATGTGCAAATGAAACAATGAAGTGCAAACTACCAACTCGTGCAGCAGAGGAGAGGGGTGACAGGAGAGAGGCGGTGCCGGCATGTTCTGGATCTGCCCCACCGAACTGGTCATTGATTGAAAATATTTGAAGCGTGCGCTGGCTAATAACACAGAAATTATTTGCTAATTTGTTTTCAGATATCCCTTTTGCGGGTTTCTCGCAAATCAGCTTAAAAAAATTGTTTTAAGATGAATAAAAATAACGCGTGGACGAAACAAGCGAAAAGTTGATAAAGCAAAACAAAATAAAAACAAACGAAAAATAATCACAGAAAAAAAGATTGAGTTGGGTCGGATAGAGATCTTAAAGGAATCCCCTACGAAATAAAATAGATTTAACGATTATTTTTCTTTTTCTGCGAATAGATCTTTAATGAAATATGTACAATGTATACTTTACATATTTAAGCTTAACATATAAATATACAAATGCATTTTAATTTAAATTTGATTGAACAGAAATATTATTAATATGTAAATATTAATATTAACTTGCTAACTGTTTTAATGATATTTTCTTGAATTTAAATTCAATTCTAAATTCTTACTTCTTTTTGTTACGGGAATAATTAAACTGCGACATGACGCCAGAAATGCTTTTAGTGTAGCGCCCTGAAAGTCAGCCAAGTCAAGTTTCCCCCAGGTCCACTTATTTTGTTTTTTGTGTTTTTGCTTCTTTGCATTAACATTTTCTCGTTTTTTTCTCCAGGCTGGATATGAAGGGGAAGCCAGCCAATTTTCTGCTTAATAAAAATTAAAAAAGGGCTGTGAACGCTGCACAAAGTTTTTCATTAAGCTGCAAAGCAGTAACAACGATGACGATGGCAACGGACCTCAAAATAACAACAAAAATGCAGCTCAGTTGAAGTCAGAGAGTTGGAGGGCAGAAAGAGAGGCAGAAACAGGAGACGGAAGGCGAACTGCCGCAAATTGTGTAATGAAGATAAATGTTTATCGCTTTTGAACGGATAAAGGAGGCGTGCGTTGGCCGGTTGTCGGACGTTAGGCTAGGGGCGTGGCAGGTTGCCAAAAGTTTGTAACGCAAATTTCTACGCTGATTATGCCAATAAAATCGATGATAAGCGGACTGAGTCCAAGCAACAAGCAGGCTTAATTTGAGTTGGGTCAAAAGCTCGTTGACTGCCAAAAAAAAAAGAAAGAAAAAGTTTGTGAATGCGAGTAATGCTGATAAACAAATGAATTGTCTAATGTATTGAATGAAATTGATATAATCGATAGAATCAAACATGCACAAATAGTAGAAATTAAAAAGTGGGTGGACAGATTGGTTTGGAGTCCCGAATGAAAACCACGTCCTCGACCGGCACTCTCTGGCTTGCAGTGTCATTAGTGGAAAATAATTTCACATTTTGGCACTAATTAAATTTCATTTGAGTTTCTCTGCATGTGTGTGTGTGTGTGTGCGAACGTTGTGGCCAACGTTTTTCACTTTTCACTTTTCGCACGTTTGCATTTTGTCGAATTTCATTGTTTTATTGCATTGGAATAAATGTTAAATTAATTTACCCTGAGATTCTCTCTGCCCACACTGATTTTTGCTCTGCAAAATATTCATATTCTCATAATTCATGTTATGCAATATTTCTATAGAGTAAATTCTCTGTTATGGCATCGATTTTTAGTAGAATTCCCTTCCCTATGAACACAATCCTAATAAATTTAAAGTTTTGTTAGGAGAGTTTACAAAGTAAATCAAAGTTTAGCACTTTGGCTAACTTTAGATCATCGTTTAACTATTTATTTACGAGTGCTTGACGGATACTGGGAGATTTGGCCATTGACAATATATGAAAGAGCAAATAACTACTTATTGAAAAAAGTGCTTGATGGATTGAGAGTACTTAAATACAGAAAAATATTTCTTTGAACTGAGCTAAGCTAATAGTTTTGTAGTTATGATTTATTCAGAACAATATAATAATATAGTTACATGTACATCAATTTAAATGCTAAGCACTTAAAATATATTTTTTATCTGTTGCACACTCTCTTAATTTTAAGTTAATGTAATTTTGATGTAAAATGTTTTGGAATTAATGTCAAATTCAATAAGAACTCTGAACTTCGTTTATATTTAACTGGACTATGTACTCTCTAATCTGTGTTACCTTTTTTGTAGTTATACTAGTGTAATATTTATTATCTTCTATCTCTCCATTTAATTGATGCTCTATATATTTATAAATATAATTACTATATATATATATGAACATATCTTGAAATATATACACTCAAATATCACAGGATGATAAAATAATACAGCCTAGGTTAAGGACATATTTCGAACAATATCCACTTTCCCCTACAACCAATGTAGGTTATCATAATTATTTTATTCAATTTGTAACATTTTTTGCCAATTCATTTCTGGTTTCCCAATTCAAATGTCCATGCAGTTTGTGTCAGTGGGTCGTCGGTCAATGCACTTGGACATGTTATGCGGGAGAGCAGAAGCTGCAATCGTCCAAGACGTTGCACCAAATGTAGCAGGCAAAGCGGAAACCAAGAAAATGGAAAACACATGGCGCCCGCAGCTATGTAGTTGTATGCAGCAGACAATACAAAGGTAAAAGGCGCATGAAAAGCAGACGAAAAGGTAGTAAAAAAAGGAAGAAGAAGAAGAAAAAGACATCAGCAGAATCAGCAGCTGTCAACTGTATAGATAGTCGAAGGGAGAAGAACTGGTGAAATGGAGCATAGGAAAGGTTAGATAGATGACAGAGAGCAAAAACTTGTACGCGGAAGCAGATTGTCAATGTGAACGCATTTGATGCTTACTTCAAGTTTGATTCAGTGTCGTCTGATGCTCAAGCAGCCCGGGGACAGGTCCTGGCCAGAATGAATGGCCACGTTTCATGCGGAAGTTTGAATCGCCTTTTCAACCGAAGCTGAGGATTGAGAGGGAGTTGAAGCTGTTTGGTCGTAGTTTGAATACGTGTTGAAATTACAAGAACCTCTTCACTTGTCTACGATTTAATTTGTTTAATTTGCCATATATATTCCTCTTCACATGTGCACAACTTTTTATTTATACTACAAATATAGCAATAACAACAACTAGCACTTTTTCCTGCCTTTTTGTAGAAGTATTGTTAAAAGTTTGCAGCAGTTATGGGGTCTAGCCCCACCTAAAGTTATAGCGAAAGCACTTAAGCGATTTCATGTACATTTTTTCACTTCTTTTTTTTTTTTTATTTGCGCTCAGGTAAGCATTATGGCAACATCACTATGGCTGCTACAACTATAAAGCAACCCTGCGGGGCAGTGACTGGTCCTAGTCAAAAATGAAAATAAAGTTCAACAGCAAAAAAAGTGAAAAATAAAGCAAAAGTTCTTCCCTCCTGGGCTTTTTGTACATGTACATAGCATGTAAATAAGTATGTAAATATATGTATGTATATTCCACTTGCATCAGTGTAGTGTGCTAATTTAATTTAATGTTATGTTGTTGCCAAGCAATTATTAACAAACAGCAACAATAAATATGTTTAAACGTAACTTAGCCTGGTGCACTTTAAGATACACACAGATTGACTTGTGGATATTACTGTCATATAATCTCTAATAATTTAAAATTATGTATATTAGAAGAATTTACAATACTCGGGAAACTATTTTCTATGCTGAACAGCATTTACTTTATCTGTGTGAGTTAAAGAGCACCTTACGATACTTCAGATTCTCGGTCAAAGTATCTTTTAGTCAAGTGCTTTGAACTGCTTTCACAAAATGTAAGCCACATTAAAGTTAAAAAGTCAGAGAGCAATTACTTTTGTTGCTGCCAATATTCAACTTGTTATGGAGTTCTTTGGCTTGGTTTTCTGATAGACGAAGTTTGATAGCAGTCACTGTGATCTCTCTACGTCTAGCTGCGAAATGTAAAAGAAAGCGAAAGCGAAAGCGAACGAAGCGAGTGTTCTAGTGACGTCATAATGTAAGATGTTTAGCGACAAGTGCAAAATGCCATTTCATATTTGATGGTCAGCATAAAAAATACACGTCAATAAGAAGCGTAAGTAATGCAAAAAAAATAAAGTTGTTTGGCTGTAAAAATTACTTGCGACATAAACTTTTTGCCACATAAATTAGAAGTGCGTGAAATGTTGGCATATAAATTTAATATGTCGACAAAAGCAACACCAACAATAACAAATCAAAAACACTTTTAAATGCGCACGTCGCTGCCATAAAAAAGTCAACACATTTTACATACACTTAATATACATACATCCATTTGTACATACATTCGTTTATATTTATGTAATTTAGCTGCTTTATTTATTGAATGTTTAGCAGGAGCTCGAAAAACGGCAATCAACATATATTATTGTAATTTTTGTTGTTGTTGTTGTTGTTGCATCAACAATAAGCCTCACAAACACATACACTTAAATACGAACCAACCACGTGAGACATGAATAAATAACAAAAAAAATTTCACCTCAACTGAAAGTCCTCAAGCCAAAACTTTGCAAAGTGCCGCCATTTGTGATATGGCATAAAAAAGCACGTGAAAACTTGTATCTCATTCGACAACAGATCAAACACTTGACTGAGCAATGCAAGTTTCGACTTATAGCTATTATATGTTTAAGCAAATACTCTACAAAGGATACCCTGTACCTGCTTTATGAAGTGGGTAAAATAATTGATGCAGATCTCAATTTGTATCTTTATCTCCATTTGACCTTAAAGTTTGCGTTTCCCAAATAAAGTTTTAAAAATAAAAGAAAATTCTAGAAAGATTTTAGATCCCTCTTTACATTAAATTTCCAATTGCAGAATTTATTAAAGACTCAGACCAACATATTTTTCGTCATTTCCAAATATCTATGAACGAAAATGGAAAAGATTTCGAGCATAAATACCTAAAAAGTTGAAAAATTCGTTTGATGTGAATATCAAAAGTCAATTCTGTAACTTTATGTTATGTTGGAGCTTTGCTCATGTATTGTTTGATTCGAATCAGCTTAAATTTCCAGCAATAAGTATGACTCAGCTTTTGCCTGCTGTTGGAAAACTTGGTAGAAAAGCAAAGCATTATTTGGCAGGTAAGACAAATAGAGATAGTAGCAGGTTGCCTGAGAACCGAATATAAAGCCGACAGCAACTATTTTCAGGCTTTGAGTGCCCTTCACGTTATCTTTCTCGTTGTCGTTGTCATTGTCATTGTCTTGTTGAAGTTGCCATTGCCGTGTTGCAAGTTGAATTTGCATGCCACTCAGAACACTCACATGTTCAGCATGTTGCAAGCATTTCGACTTTATGTTTACGCATTCAATTCTCTGGACTGCAGTACTCTGCTGTGCTCAGCTCCGTTGAAGTCTCTGCTCGGTTCTTCTGCATCATTGTTTTTGGCCTAATTGAAAACATTTTTTGTTTGCACTTCATTAAACCCAAAGGCCAGCATAGAGCAAAGCTATAAATGTTCTGATAGTTGTGTTTAAGAAGGAAAAGAAAAACATTTGGAATATTTTAATATAAATACATGCATATATTTCACAATTTAACAATGTAGCGATTACGGTTTTTGTTGTTGTTGTTGCTGCTCTTTTAATCCAAAATGCAATCATTGAAATGCATTTTATTTAAGCTGCAGTCGGTTATTGCATTTTTGCATACAAATTTGGTAGCTTTTGTATGTAGCTCAAACCTCCAGCGACTTATTTTTATATGCTTACAACTATTGTGCTGTCTCAGGCAGAGTCTCCCTGTTCCCGTTCCCGTTCCCGTTCCCGTGCCTATCTCTATCTCTGACTGAGTTTGTGTCTGTATGTGCAAATTCAATGGCATTTTGTGCTTTTCGAACTTTCAGTTGATTCTTTATTGTCAATCGAACAATAACGAAATCATCGGGCAAGTTACGCCAAACGCTGCAGACGCAGCACGGCGAAAACTTTAAGGTACTCCTCATAGGCAGTCAGCCAGCCGAGGCAGACAGACAGACAGACAGACAGTGAGCGTGACACGCCCCAGCAGTGAGATTTATATGCCCAGGCGATGTGACTCAATCAATGGCATTTGTGTTGCGCTACAACAGCAACAACGAGCAGCAACAACTCGAAAGAGAAGCCAGCAGAAGATCAGACAGTCAGAGTGAGACATGCACAGAATTTTGTGTAAAGAAATCAAAAATTTATACAAACTTTGCACAATGAATAAGCAACAACAAAAGGCAGTCATGGGTATGTCCAGGCCATGCCCTAGCTACAAGCTGGGTTCCATTCTCATCCTCATCCTCGTTTCATAGCAATTGCCGAAAATTGTTGCAGTTGGCGTTCCTCGCTCGCTCTCTTTGACAGCAGCAACAGTAATACTAACAGCAGCAACAGCAGCAACAAAATGGACACAGGAACTCAACTGCAACTTGCAGGCAGGGGCAACACAACAAAAGGACAAGGAATAGTCGCCGGACTTCTCAGGATGTGTGCTAGCATGTATGTATGTATGTATGCATGCATGTGTACAGTAAGCTGTGCTTGTGCATGTGCCGGAGAATTAATTAAAAATTCCGAAAATATCCGGTTAGCTCTTTATAACAATTTCTCATGTGTGTGAACTTCTTACTCATCTAGGCCAGAAAAATCTAGCTGTTGTTTGTGTGTGCACTTTCCCATACGAGCTTTGTGCTTTAATATACTTTGACTTTTAAACTGAACAGGATACTATTTCCAAGCTATTTCCTATCAACTCTCAACGTTTATTCATATTATTTTTAGTTTGGCCACTTGCCCAAACGTACATTTTTATATATATGTAAATACATATATCTATACGTAAAGTCAATTTAATTCAAGGATATAGGTAAACGTATACGTAATATTTGATGCTGCTTTAATTGAGCGATTAAAGATGGCCCAAAGCAATAGAGGTATGCAAAATATTTCAAATAAAATAATTTAAATTCTAGTATCAGGTAATGAAAATGGCAAAGCCACAAAATTACTCCTGTCAAACAACTCGACAACAACTCCACATTTTAGGTTTATCTTCAGGGTATTATTAAGACTGCTTTAGTATTTTTCGTAAAAATGGATTCACAAATTGTTATTTATAGATTGATAACTTATTTGCTGACAGAACAAATATTACGGCTCTATTTCCGCAAAGGAAGAAAACGCTGTAAAAAGGGAATTGCAAAATCTAG
Source organism: Drosophila kuntzei (assembly GCA_035042165.1). Lineage (NCBI taxonomy): Eukaryota > Metazoa > Arthropoda > Insecta > Diptera > Drosophilidae > Drosophila > Drosophila kuntzei. Next base: position 1,897,351 of record JAWNLU010001684.1, on the reverse strand, counting down.
AAAGACCGGAAGTTCTTTGACCGAGCATGACGAGGCCATTTTTCAATAAAAATGTTCGAATCGCTCGTTAAAACCGAAACAATTGACCACATAAATTAGCGACATTAAATTGCCGGCCCAGGATGGGAGAATGGGAGAACGGCAGGATGTCAGGATGTGCAAGCGATTGATTCAATTAATTGCCGAATTAAAAAGGGAATTTTTCGTTAAACGCCAAAGAAAGACCAAATGACAGAGGACGTTATTATGACAAAGTTAGAAAAGCAAATAATAAATGATTTGTGAGGCCGTTCCAGAATTGGGCCAAATGGGCGCGCTTCGCCGGATCTGGGCCGACACACAATGGTGACAGTCGACGCCCGGGGGTCCTCTTAGACACAATTGAATTTATTATGGCATTTCAACTCGACAAGCATCAATTGAATATAATTTTATCAATGGCCAACCAAAGAGTAAGTGAGGCAGCAACAACATGTCGAGTGCGGTTCAGTTGCAATACCATCATTATTGGACTAAACCGAAACTATTTGCCTCAATGGGCCACAACACGGCGAATTTGCTCAAACATGGAGTGAGATAGAGAGCATGAGACAGAGAGAGAGATAGGTGAGATTACTGGTCCAATGCCCTCGGGGTGAATTTTTCGCCACTTTCGCCCGTCGTTGGCTACAATAGTGTTGACTGTCTTTGATTCTGTTTGTCTCCGTCTCTGCATCTCCTCCGAAACTCATGTGGTACCATAGAAACACTTATGCATGTGTATGTGTGTATACATAAGTATGTTGTTATATAAAGCGCTGGAACGTTGTCATCGAGTACGCTGTCTGTCGCGATTGTCTCCAGAGTTTTCCCACTGGCCAAACTTGGCCATTTTACTCGATTGGCATATTCTCAGCCGCCCTATGGCTTTCAAAATCACTAAATATAATATTTACTTACGGTTTATTCAACTCATAACAAGTTTAGGTGAAATCAAGAAAGCGGAAGTTAAGTTCGGTCAGCGAGTGCTTAAATATGTTTGCTAAAAGTTATCTAGGAATTTTTTATAACTGTTGAAAGCAGGGATTAAAACCTTAACCGAAACCGTAACCTTTAACCGATGAAAACCGATTGAAATTTGTAACCGTAACTGAAACCGTAATCGAAAAAATTTTTTTCCACTGTACCGAAACCCATAAACCGAAATAACCGTTTAGTAACCGATTCATTTATAAGGGTTAATTTCGGTTGTTTCGCAGCTACTGAGCAACTTTGATAACTTTGAACTGCCATAACTTTGTCAAAAGTCAATCAATTTCCATGCGCAATGTAATTTTGATCATGATTTTACCTATAAATTCGTTCTGCATTTAAGTTTTGTTAATTTTGAAAATTTTGAAAATTTCGAAATTTTTTGAAAAATAATAAGGGGTAACACTGTAAAATTTCTAAAAAAATTCGAAATTTTCGAATTTTTAAAATGAACAAAATTTAAATGCAGAACGAATTTAGAGGTAAAATCATGATCAAAATTACATTACGCATGGAAATTGATTGACTTTTGAAAAAGTTATGGCAGTTCAAAGTTATCAAAGTTGCTCAAACAATGAATAAAGCTTCTTATTTTGGTCAACCGAAAACCTTAATTTTTATTATTTTTGTGAACCGAAACCATACCGGTATTTTTAAGCCGAAACTTATAAAAAACCGATAAACGTTACGAAACCGATACTCCAAGATTTTGCATAACCGATAACCGAAAACCTTAATTCGAGCATAACGGAAACCGTAGCTGAAACCGATATTCGTTTTGGTTTTAATCCCTGGTTCAAAGAGGAAAAAACATTTATGAGTAAGAAGCAATAAACTTAGCAGACTTTTAAGCGAATGAGTCAATTCTAGAATAATAATTTAGAATCAGTGTTGTCCAAAATCAGGCTGTAGAATACCTTTTCCTATCACATATGATAGTGTTTTTTCCTACAGCCTACTTTCGGACAACACTGAACTAGATTAATGTAAATAAATGTAGCTTAAATTTTATTTATAATTTTTAACAATCGATAAATTCTGATATTTAAAAGAGATTCCTTGATCAATTAAAGAGTTGAAGCAGCAATCGTAGGCCAGATACACAAGCATTGAGCTTCAGTTTAATGTCAACAAAAATGTTATTAAATTGGCGGTGTCCTTTTGACCATGCCGCACTTTAATACATTGGCTGCACGTGCAATAAACCGCAATGTTGTGCGGATAGAACAACTATTACGTATACGTGCGTGTAATGTTCGGACAGGATAAAGGACGTCTGTAGGCATGGCAACAATCGGGCATTAACAGCCGCCGCGTTGATTTTTTGTATTGGTTCATGTATTATGACTGTCGTTATTAACATGGCTTAATTAGCCACTGCTTTAAATAACAGCACAAGCTTAAAGCATAATTTAAAAAGTTGGTTAAGTACTATACAACAGCTAAATGAAGGGCTAAAGCAGCTCTCGATAATTTTTTAACCACAATTAAGTGTGCTGTGCAGTGTTTTATTGGCTATGTACTTAATGTGCATAAGCAGTCGATGAAACCAATGGGAAGAGTGTTTGTATAATCAATTAAAAGCTTCTCGGCAGCTTATTTTCCTTCTACTACGCACTCCAGAAATTAGTTTTGAACAAATCTTCTTTGTTTATTAACTCTAGTTTTACCAAGATTTTAAAGCATTGAGATTATTCTCAAAATGTTCTATCCTTTTGACCGGTGTATAACATAGAAGAACACACAAATAATAATTAGCTGTTTTCCTATAACGAGGGGATCAATACACTTATGTCCTGGTAGGATGCTAATATGTCTGCCAGATTAGACTAAGTCTCTTTCAAAGTTTCAGCAAATAAAATGCTTCATTTTGTACTGGACAATTTGGAACGATGCGCAGAGGATGTTGGTCAGCGAGCAAAACAAAGTGTCCACTGTGGATAGGAGCATGCCCAATGCGGCGGAAACATTCCACACATAGGAGGCCGAATAGTTGAGTACTCGACAATTGTCCCACGGATAACTGCAATTGCAATGAGCCCCTCAAACATTCCACCACAACTATCAAACTCACACGCAGGAAATCGAAAACTCCGGCTGCACTGAAACATCAAGTGATCCAGGACGAATGAAGGAGCTTATAGTACGAATCAGGGTCAACATGCAGTCCAACGCTTTCGTCACAACCAGACACACACATTCTCATATACATATCTATATTCCTATAGGTTTACGTCCATTAAATTTAAATATGGGCTCATTAAGGGCTGTCCGAGAATTAATTTAATATATTATATTGTCCATAATATATAAAATTTATTATAATCAATAGTAAGAATAGTATGCATAAAAGTTTTCTCTTTTTCATGCTAAAGTTCATGTCAGCTAACTAAATATTGGTAGTACTGTAATTTAATTATTTGATTTACCTGTTCAATTGTGTAATAGGCTATTTCCACTACAGCACATTTGGCTCATTCGACGCCATTTTCATCATCCCAGACCGAATGTTCAGTTCGTTCCCATACAAAATAAAAATGATCATCCAAAAAAAATGTAGTCATTTATTGCTATTCGCCCTGGTTGAATTCAGTATTTTTCAATCGAAAACCCGATGTTTATCGATGATCTCGTGAAAAACTATAGAATCATCTCTAATATCAGCTGTTGTGTCAGAAAAAAAAGTAAACATAAAATTTGCGCCAAATATATTTTTAAAAGGAATATTAAAATGCTATATTTTCTGGTGAACAAGCAAAGGAGAGCAGTCATTCAGTGAAACATGACCATGAGGCCATTCTTATGGACCTAATTCATTAATATTAATTATAATTAAGCTTTTATTTTATACTTTATTATTGTTGCACAGACACTTAACAGCTGATTTATTTCGGGCGAATGGCAAATCTAGTAACCCGTTTCACATTTGGTCGTGGAAATCCAAAAATCAGGCACATTCATATGTGAGTGAATGAGGCAAATGTTAGTGCTCGTGGAAATAGCCTATAATTGTTAGCTTTCCGTTGAGCTTGAGAAAATGTTGTCAGCTGTTATTGTTTTGATGAGAATCAACCTAAGGTTATATTATCAGCAGAAGTAATGTCATCAGCAAATGAGCTCAGTCCCATATATATAATTAAATATTAAAAACAATTTTTATTAATTTAAAGTTTTGATATTCTATTGCTAATACTCAAATTCCATGATATAAAATTAAACCATGATACATGATACCATGATTATATCATTGACATGCTATTCAGCTTTGACTTAGGTTTAGAGAGTATCTCATGGTCGAGTATATCACATTGAACTATGCATTCTCGATTAATATAAACAAATCTAATGATAACATGTTGATTTCATCAAAATGCAAATGCAGCTTGTTTTCAGTTTCAAAGTCTTTGCATCTTTAAGTCCTAAAATTGTAAGCAACAAGAAATGCATCAACAACACCAACAATCACATCAACGACAAGAACTAGCTGAAAATTGTGCGCATTGTGAGCTGCTTACTGTTGTTTGCACAATAAATTATACTTAATTAAAAACAATTAAAAGCAAATCCAATTTTGTTTTGCATAGATCTACATAAAGGCGTGGCCCCCGCCCATATTCCGGTGTTGTTGCAGGATGTGTTGGCAGCATGTGAATTCTATGGCAAATATTTGGCAACATTTCTGCCAAAAACTAAACAAATCTTTGTAACATTTCAAATGTGCAAACTTTTGACCTGACTCTCTTCCTCTTACTCTCCCTCACCCGCCTGATTCCCCAGGCCAATGATAATCTGAGTTTGTGTCGAGCATTCAAGTAGATTTTGAGAATATTTTAATTATTCAATGCATGGAATAACTTTAGGGAATAGCTACAATCAGAAAGAGAGCAATACAGGGTGTTGTCGGTGGCGAAGGTCAGCTGGGAAAGTTGAGCTCAACAGTTGGCCAAAACTATTTGGCCAACATGCAATCAGTGGGCAACAAATTCATGCAATTACTCGCAATATGCAATCAAGCCACTTACGTAACTAGACATGTGGTTGGGTGGATGCAAGGTTGGACAGTTGATCGGGTGGTTACGTGTTTGGGTGGTGTATAAATACGATTTAAATGGCAGGCAAACGAAGTGAGAAGATTTGACAAATATTGACAGCATAATTAATTTGTCCTATACATTTGTAAGCGCACTGGAATAATATTTGCTGTTGCTTATTTAATTATTAACATTAACCATTTCATTATGCGACTTTTGCATTTTACGGCTGTAATTAATTAAAATTTTGACAACAGGCCCGCATGGATTCCCCAACTAAAGAGCCAGGCGGAAAGAGAACGGAAGATAAGTGTGAGGGAGATAGTGCCAGAGAGAGAGAGAGAGAGAGAGAGAGGGAGAAAGATAGAAACATCCCGTCAGGAATAGACAAAACTTTCAGCTGGCCTACGTCTAGGCACATAAAACAAACATTGACACACTGCCACGCCCCCACAACTAAAGGAGTTGAGTTTATATAGCATTTTGTAGCAGAAAACTTGCTTCAAACTCAGCTGGCAACTAACAGTAGCCCCTCAGTAAGTGGAACTGGGCAACGGGCAGTGGAAAGCTTCAGACGTTGAAACTCCCAAGAACTTTTTGCTCAACGTGGTATTGTTATTGCTATGCTGAAGTTGCTATTGTTGTTGTGTCAATACTCTAAGGTAGAGTGAAGTATTCTGGTTAACTCATTTGCTTGGATACGTTCAGAGAATCGATCAGTTATCTTAAGAATGTTTGCCTTAAATTTTACGACTTATATAAAATAATAAAGGATTTAGAAATTTCAAATCGATGTGACTCAGGAAAACTTTATGTAAAGAAAAAGCGCTTAAAACAGGCAGACTTAAGTAAGATACATTTTGAAAAGTACGAATCATAGAAGCTTAAGTAATAAAAACATAATTTAAATTTGTTAAACTTAGAGTTATAAAACAATGAAGTTAGATAAGTTCGGCTTCGAATAATGTTATTCAGAAAAGTCATAGCTAGAAAAGTTGAGTTAAAAACTTCAATATATAGAAGATCTAGTTATATAAGTAAAAAATTACATACAGGAAATGGATGACACTAAGCTGGGCGATCCGTAGTTAAACGAGTTCCTTGTGTGTATTTCCTTCTTCCTTTAGGTTTTCACTAATTGATAATTATAGTATTATTAAGCTTCAATATTTTAGATATAATCAAACCACTTTAGTTGCATTTAATATTTAATATTATATAATCCGTATTGAACCCGACTTGTCACTTCAAATACTAAGAACAGAAGAGATGGAATCTATGCAATCATATAGAGATGTGCGATATATTCATAGCATACAATATATATCGATGTATTGCACACTTAATAATATTGTGAATAATCGTCACTCACCAATATAGCAAACAGCGAAATTGCGATTTCTAACAAGAAGTTATAAATAAAATAAATTCAAAGTAGAGAAGCTCGACATAAAGAAGTTCTAGTGATAGAAGCTCTAGCTAGAGTAGTTGTAAATTAGATGGAGTAGATAAAGATCAAGAAAATTGCATATTATTGTAATTAGTAATTACTGAAGAGTATCTCAAGCTTCGTTCATGCGATTGTATTTATTTTAATTTGCCATTCTGTAGCTATTGCCGTGGATGGTGCTGCTTCTGTTGGTGCTTTTGGTTGTGTTGCTGGTTGGCGTTGTTGCTGTTGCTGTTGCCGTTGCAATGCTCGGACAGCAGTTGAATCCAAAATGAAATACTTGATTTCAGCCTCCATGGAATTTGCGAGCAAGTGCAACAGGAACAGAAGTTGGGGCAGCGGCAGGAGTTCCAGAAACTTTGCCGCTTGCACAGGAAGTCAACTTGGCATCCTTGCGCCTGCCGACGTCGACGCCGACAAGGAAAATGAGGATGAAATGGAAGAGAAGACGAAGACGAAGACGTTGACTGTGGAACAGTTTACTTAAAATGTTTAGTGGAAAGTGTTTTAAAATACATTAAAAAGTTCACGGCTGCCTTGGCACGCATAGAATTTATGCGAATTTGGTGAACTCTAGAGTGGAAACTTTTTACATTTGTGCCCGCCCAATCAACTTAAATATTTGTTTAGCTCAAGCAGCTGAGCCATAGAGCTCTTAAGCTTCCCCAAAATGCACATACATATGGGAAGATACAGACCCATAATATATATCAAATATATGTATTTTTAAGTATATACATATATGTATTTGTTGTAATTAATGCCTGGCATAAGAAATCGTAAAGGAGCGGATATTTGTGTGTGTGTGTGTGTGTGTGTGGGAGCAGATATATAATTTCAAGATACAAAGTACGCAGATACAAATGTATCTATAGATTAAACGCGATTTTGCCATGAGCACCTTTTGCTATTTTCGCTAGTCATTTAATGAGCTCCTTTTACTACCCATCTCATATTTATGATATGGCCATGACAGCGATGCCTTTGAGTGTTACAAATTTAGATATTCAATGTGGGCTGGTGGCATATGAATTTGCGTGAGCATTTCCATTCTAACGGCGTGTTTACGGCCTGATTTGATACGCTTCAAGGAAAACTGTCGAATTCGCAAAAATGACAAAGTCATAATTCATACCTCTTACTTCGCGAAGCAGATATTTTCATAAACAAACAAACAAACAAACGTGCATAAGTAATTTGTTTTTCCCTCCATTATAATTTGTACAAGAAAAATAATTCAACCTGTGTAAGTGTGAGTGTGTGTGGCTTTAATATTATTTATTGAAATTTTATCCATTTCCAATTTTCCCAGCTGCAGTCCGCAATTTGCTGAAATGAACAGTTCTTATCAGCGCATCTGTTTGCTGATTTCCAGTTGTCCATGTGACAGTTGTCGCAAAATCGTTTTAAATAAATACATATAAATATTATTAAAGTCGCACACACTTGTTCAATTCACCAAATAAAGTAGGGTATTCGACTAACATATACCCTGTATGAACTAAAGCTCAACATATCGCACACATTACACAAAAGTGTACCAATTCAAAATTTTGTATATTTGAGTTTCCTTGCTTAAATTGTTTATTAGATAAATATGCACCATCATTAAAAAATATGGATTTATTATCAGGTATTTCTCAGTTATTGTCATTGTACTTGTTCCTATAGAAAATCACAAGATTTTTTGTATCTATAGAACATATTTAAATTTTCATAGTTACATTCTTTTCTAATGTGTGCGATATGAAATTTGCATGATCTAGACCGGAGGGAATAATAATAATATAACATTTACATTCACAATTCTAGTGTAACCCTCTTTGACCATTCCTTGTTTATAGGGTATATTCAATTGATATTAAACACAATTGTTGGCTTAATACTTGCAATAAACGCATTTAATGAAATAACCTATTTAATTTATAATACGTTTCAGTAAAAAAAAACTACAAATACAGCACGTGAAACTTAAAAGAAATTTCGCATTAAATTGATTTAACTAATGAAAATGACAACCAACAAAAAGATATCATAATTTAATTAATTTATTTTGTGCCAATTGAAATTTGCGAAATATAATTTATCTGACATTCAAAATTGCATTAAGCAGCAGTGCACAGCATTCACAACAATATAAAAACATTGTATTCACTAAAATATTAAATATTTATAAAAATTAGTTTAAACAATTATGTAAAGTATGTTAATAAATATATTATAATGTTGAATTATATAGTTTTTAGTATACTCGTACAGTACTTAAACCAAACCTTTTAATTAACCAATTAATCAATTAAACGCAATTTGGTAATATTTTTCAAAGAGATTATGTTTTTTGTTTGTCACTGGGAATTCTCTAATTATAATAATTATAACAATAATAACTTGGCTTGGCAAAAAAATTACAAAAATTCATTTCGATAGTGTTAATCGACTCTAGTTATAGATCCCTATTCTTATACCAAAATATAAAAAAAAGATGAATGTATTATCTGCACTTACATAATTATCTTGACCATTAATTCTAAAGGCAATTTGCATTTATATACTTAATACTGATAAAAAAATAATGTAATTTAATTCAATTATTTTGTTTAAAGTTATGCATAGATATTTACTTTCAAAGCTTGTTAGTTGACTTAATTGACATTACTTATTTAATCGAAAGCTAAACTATCTCAATTTTGAAATAAACAGATTCATAATTGACTAAATACAAACTGCAGTTAGATATATCTTTACCAAATAAGTGAAGTGAGATTTATTATTTAATGGACTTCAATTAAAATTGATTATTTCATTTAACTAAAGTGAAGAGTTTCTTTTGGGTTATTCTTGTTTTTAATTAAGTTAAATAGTTTATGTCTGAAACTAAATTTTAACTTTGCTTAGTTTACAACTTGTTATGCTTAATAAGTGCTTAATCGACTTGAACGACCAACCGCTTCTTTTAGCCAAGATGTAGGCCACAATCGACGAATCTTGTTGGACTCGTATGCGAAGCATTCGCAGTTTACCATTTTTGTGCTTAGCATCAGCCGAATGACACTGAAGCTGGCCAACAACTGATTGAGAACCGTCAGCCAGAAGTGGCAATGGCGACCGAAAAATGAAACGGAAACGGAACGAAACTGAACGAATTGCGAGAGAGGAAATGTTTCAATTCCCAAAATGTTTCTATCGCTCTCTTAACAAATGCTTAAGAGCGAGAAATTGGCCACGTTCTAAAGGGCTACCATAGTTTTATGGCCAAGACGCACACTGTCAACAATTCTTAAGCATATTTACACGCTTCGAGTATCAACAAATGACAATAAACAAGGGGGAACAGCGATTGTTTCACACATTGCTTGCTTTTGGAGCGCCAAATTGAATTAATTGCTGCATGTTTGTTGTCTGAATACCGCAGCTGCCAGAGCATCATCCCATCCCATCCCATCCCTGGACTGAAGCGTCTCTCGCCCCCAGCAAATTGCAACCCCAAGGCGGCATTTAAATCAGCCAAAGATGGCAGGTGTAGCCGCCGGGCCGCAACACCACACATTTTTGATGACCATAATGACAACAATTAAATATAAATCACCGACCAGCAACAAGCCAAGGATTTCCCCTCCATCCCTCCTGCCATGGTCCTCGGGGTGAAAGCGCGACGCACGCATACAATTAGCTTTTATGGCCGCAAGGCAAAGGAAAATGCCGGCTTTGGCCATGGCCCGGACGCACTTGGTGAATGGTACTCGTAATTTGAAAATATGGTAATTATGAAGAGGATTTTGCATGAAAAAAATAACAAGACAAAAACAACGAGTACATACGAAAATATAAATAAAAATAAAAATATATAAAGATGCTATAGGGTAACCTCTGACACCGTCGCTGTCTGGTCTAATTAGGCGCACATAAATTGTGCCACAAGGAGCGCAATAAAAGCAACAAATCCTAAATAACAATTAAAACAATTTACAAGATTAAAAACACCTTAAGGCAGTTGCTTTAATATTTTAATTAAAAATTCTTCAGCCACAATATGCTTGCGGGCAGTTCGAGGTGTGGCAACTCCTCACCTCTTGTTGTTCCCCCTCCTCCTCGTTGCTGTTGTTGTTGTTGTTGTTAAAGCCGCGTTACGCGTTAACCAAAGCCACTGGCCGAGTACTCTGAATGGTCTCCGGAGGCCTATGACTTTGAATTATTGCAGGCCGAGTCATAAATTAAGTGCTGCAAAGTGCGTCCCTCATAGGGGGTTGTTATGCGGGACGAGGAGGGGGAGTGGAAGGTAGATGAGGGGATATGAGCTGATTGCCCGAGGCAGGTGGCTACTAAACCATCTTGAGTACCATTTAGCGTCTGCTAAACAATCTGAAATTGCGCCGAAGATACGATCACCATAGTATATTTACATATGGTCATATACAATCCACTCACATTAATAAATATAAACTCTAGATTTGTCCAGCCCTCAAAGAAATATCTTAAAGTTCATGTAGCTTCCCATTCAGCTTATAAATAAATTCAACCTTTCTATTATATTTAAACGAGACGTTAATAGAACCTAACATAATTATATTTGAATATATTAATAAAATATACAGTTCATAAATTTGCAATTTGATGCTTGCAACTTTAATATAATAATACTCAAAATAAATCTAATTTATTTTTATAACTCATCAGTTCCATCTTTTTTTAAATTTAATAATGAATAAAGATACAAGTAAGATAATTTATTTTATATGTAGTTTTAGCAATGTAATTATGTAATCAAAGTTAATAAAAAATATTTATCGATCATTATTATTTTTTTTTAATTCGACGGGAAAGGTGAAATTTCGTTTCATTTAAATAAATAAATATAATTGTAAAATCTCAATCAATTTGTATTTGTTTAAGTAAATACTATACAATAATTATGAAATATATTTATCTGATTAAGTCTGCTAAGTCTACTAATTTTCTTTCTAATTTGTAATTTACTACCATTTGTAAATGAGCGTTAATAAATCGGTACGTAGAATTGTTACGAAAGTAATTCAATTGGTTAGTTGCATGACTTGGTAACACGGTAACTAAGTAAATACGTTTATTAACGCGTAATCAATACCTGAAAATGAAGAAGCTCGATTGTGAACAGGTTGAAGATATTAAATATCCTGAAATGTACTGAATGTCGCATAGAGAACGTGGCTTAAGTACGTACTAGAGGAAATTGTTGTGTTTTGAGTTTTATCGCTAGGCCCATTTGGCCTAAAGATGCTTTTGAGCTGTACAAATAAACAACTGATTGGGGCACAGTCAAAGTAACAGTCGCAGTTACAGTCAGAATAATAGTCGCAGTAACTGTGGCAAAAGGAAATGAAGATGGAGAGTCGAAACTTGTTGCATAAAGTGTGACACCTACTTGAACAGCTTGAACTTGTAGCTGAGAATATATATATGTGTATGTAAGTATACGGGATTGTAGGCAAAGCAATTTGAACACAATAAAGCTGAACAGTCTGAGCCTGCATATTAAATCTACAAGTACCCGGCAAAGGCCTCAAACCCTCATAAATAAAAGCCAAAGGATTTTCACTGCAGCCGAAGGAGTTAACCGGCAAACAGGACAGACTGTTGTGGCCGCGCAATCAAATTCAGATACTTGAGGACACCCTCTCTCTCTCTCTCTCTGTCTCTGTCTCTGTCTGACTGTGCTGCTTAAGTGTCGTAAAGTCCTTTGCGTGCAACAACAACAACAACAACAACATCAGCAGGGGCTTTTATGATTTATGCAACTATCGCCTGCAGCGGCGACAGACCCCAACCCCAGACCCTGACCCATCTCCTACACTGGAAAAAAAACACCATTCAAAAATTCAAGTTTAAAATTCTGGATTTTAACATGCTTTTTTTATGTATGTATTCAAGATATTATTTTTAAATTAAGACAAAATCGGATAAAATGTCAACCACTCAACATTCAAAATTAAAAAAGCCTAAAGTATTTGATATAACTAAGAAATAAAATTAACAGAACAGAAATCAAATTATTGCTATTAAAAATCGTGCTTTAATCGAGAATTTTGTATTTGATTTACTCCGCATTGGATAAATTTTATTTAATTATTTGTTTAATTATTTAACGTTGACTAAACGCAGTCGACAGAGAGATAAAATAATAATATGAAATAAAATAATAAAATTTTAAATACAATTATAAAATTAAATTATTTTATAATAAATTTCAATTCGAAACTAAAAGAACAAAATAATTAAGTTTCAGTTTTATCCCGACAGATTTTTTCTCTGTGTAAATTGCCGAAAATCCTTGAGGCGCGTACAGCTTGTGTTTTTTTTCAGCTTCTTCTTCTTTTGGCCAAATGTCTCCGTCGACGTTCCCTTCGTTGGTGGCGGCTCTTCAAATTGTGCAATTTTTATGGGTTGGTTGTGGCAAGGGGCAAGGGGCAAGGGGTGTGGCATTCATGAATAAAAGATTTTCAAGTGTGCTGCGCTCTCCTCTTCCCTCACCCCTCTCTCTCTCTCTCTCGCTCACTCTTTTGCCCACCATTTTCTCTCAATTTATTATGCTTTTGGCCTTGCCGAGTGCAAATAATAAGCAGCAAGTGCACAGCCACGCCCCATAACGCCTCGGCAGGCACCTTGGCCGGCAGCTCGGCACTGCCACGCCCACACAATTGTCGAGCACAGTCGGAGGCGCTGCTCGTAAAATTAGCAAAGCAAAGAGTTGCAGTTTACTTGCCATTTAAGCGCCCCACTCGACAGCTGTGTTTGTCAGTGCCAGCAACAATAACAGCCACAACAACAGCAACAACACCATCACCACCAACAACAACACCAACAACAACAACAATGTCTGCACTAAGGTTGCACTTGGTTTTATTTGCAGTCGCCGCTTATTTTTCAGTATTTGTTGTCTTTCAAGATCGTTTGTTCAAGCCAAAGCAGAAACCCAAATATCCACCTGAATGTTAGTTTCCCACGCCCCTTAAAAGCAGGCAACAATTCTGACTAACTATAGTTAATATATTAAATTGCATAACAGCTTTAAATGAATTTCCTTTTAAATTATTCCATTCCACACATTTCATCTTGCATTACAACACGTAAAACTTGAAAACAATATCGCATTAAATTAATTTAATTAATAAAAATGACAGCCAAAAAAAAATTAAAATAATTTTATTTATTCATTTTGTACCAATTGAAATTTGCAAAAATATAAATTATATGATATTAAAAATTGCATTAAACAGGAGAGCACAGAATTGACAATATTATTAAGACATTAATAGTATTCTCTAAAATTTTAAAAATGTTAAGAATTAATTTAAAAAATTACCATATATAAAGTATTTGACTAAATATATTATAATTTTAAATTATATAGTTTTTAGTATTATCGTATAGTACCTAAACCAAGGCATTGTATTAACCCATTAAACAATTTAAAGCAGTTTGGATATATTTTTTTAAAGATTTTATGCTATTTTGTTTGTCAATATAATCCATTGTGTATTTATTATAATATTATATATTCTATTATCATAAAAAAGTGGTAAGAATAAGGATAGTTCTAATTATAATAACTGAAAAGCTACAGAGAAAGAATTTCGAAATAAAATCAATCAATCGCGGATTTTCTTAAAGAAAGTACAAAATACTTCAAAGCAATATTCTGATTTTCGTGATTCTGTACATAAAAACGGATTTGATTTTTATTATTCACAATTTTTGGCTACTTAATTGAATTATTTAAATTCAAAATTGCGCGCGCAACTTGCGATTTTATTCAAGCGCTTACCAACACTGAAATGTATGTACACCAACTTAACGCTGAATGAAATTAACATGCATGTTAATTAACAGTTGGCATAAGTTGGTAACACTGCCAATTTGAGCATGTTCAATGTTATTTAATATCGATAGCAGCATGTTATAGTTAACAGCAGTACTATCGATTATTTTATTCGATTATAAATTGCAGTGCGGTATTTAGTAACTATATTATGTTGGTCACACCGAACAGTTGCCGAATTGTTTTTGTCGCGAGCGGTTGATGTGAACGGGCGCTGCGCTTCGTAATTTGTGTACGTTTTATTTCTGTAAACGCCGTTTTTGTGTATGCGCGCCTGTGTGTGAGAATGTATGTGTAGTTACTTGTAAGCTGTCGAGTTGTTTTTGTGCTTATGTACAGTTAATATTCATATTTGTTGTAAGCTGCCACTGCATTCAAGCCAAATTGTAAATGGCAAAATGAAGCGTGCGAAAAAATGTGCAAACAAGCGACGCCGCTTGCGTTGTTGTAGTTGTAGTTGTGTAGCCGCCTATGACCAGCATTTTGTTGTTGCGCAGCGCGCATTTCGTATGTGTGCGTGTGTGTGTATGTGTGTGTTGCGTGTAAATTCCAAAACATACGCTTGCACAGTGGCACCAAAACGAGCTCACAATTATTTCAATGCCCATGCCCGGCTTTGGGCGTGAGTGTGTGTGCATTTATATATGCCTGTGTGTCTGTGTGTTGGGTGTGTCGTTGTTGGCCGTGTTTATTATAATTTTCCTCTTTTTTTTATTTCGTTGAATTTTTCGACCCAACTGGAGTTTTTTCTGTTTGTTTTATTGTTGTTGTTCTTGTTTGTGCGTCGCTGCTTTTGTTTTTCATCTGTGCTTTGTGCCGTTGGCCGTCTTTGTCAGTTCTCTCATTCTAAGCCTATTCGTAAGCGGCCAGTCAAGTGTCATTGTGTGTTGTTGTTGCTGCCTTTTTGCTTTTTCACGTTTGTGTGTGAAAGAAGCAACAAATGCGGCGATTGCCTCGTTCGCGTTGCCTACGAGTTGGCACAATTATCAAAACTTGAGCTACGTGATAAAATGTGGCCAAAGAGAGGGACAAACAAATGGCCGGTACAAGAACAACAACAACAAACTCGAGTGCCAATTAGAATTTATTATTATTCATTATATTTCTTATTACTCTCCACACACACACACACACACACACTTACGCATGCATGTAAGCAGAGCGTTGTAGGCCTCGAGTCGCTCTGCGCGCTCGCTCTCGCTTATTCCTTCTCTCTCGCTCTCTGCGGAGTCACAACACAACATAACACAACAACAACTACAAAAGTGGAAGGCAAGGACAGACAATCGAAGGCAAAGGCAATTTGAACGTGTGCTTCTTCTTCGCCTTCTTCTTCAACATTCCTTTTGGCTACCTTTTTCGTAACGCAACGCGAGTTAAGCACTAATACAAATACAATACGTAAAGAGAATATGCGATAAAGTAAAATGTAATAAAAGCTTAATTAATTACAGTATATTTGTGCAAAATGTGGATAAAACGTGTGCGATAAAAGTAAAACGAGAGTAAAACCATTACAAGTACAACAACAAAAATTAAAAGAAAAATATAAATAAAGATATAAAGTGCAGGGCCAGCGCCAGCAACAAAAACTGCGCGTGCCTGTCTCTGCCTCTGTATTAGTGTATCTGTGTCTGTGTCTGTGTTTGTGTGCGTTTGCAACAGATGCTGCAAGCGCTATACTATATGTGTGTGTTGTTGTTGTGCAAAGACAACAACAGCAACAGCAACGACGCTTAAAACAACGACTACGACACGAAATACGTCATCAACTGAATCAACAACAACAACAGACATGTTCAAGTGCATTCCAATTTTCAAAGGCTGCAACAGGCAGGTGGAATTTGTGGATAAACGCCACTGTTCCCTGCCCCAAGTGCCCGAAGAAATATTACGATATTCGCGCACCCTTGAGGAGCTTTTTCTGGATGCGAATCACATACGCGATTTGCCAAAGGTCAGTATACAATAGACACACACACACACACATACACTAGTGTGTGTTTGTCTTTTTTTATATCATGGATACGAGCACACAATAAGCTTGTATTTGTAACTGTCTCTGACAGCTGTAAAACATCGTTTATAACCCACTGTGGGGCGTAAGTAATACAGTGAAAGCTGACTATAGCAGACAGATACTTCTGTTTATATTATGAAATAACATTTTTTCTAATTTTATATGTATTTCCCTTTTCTTGATTCAGAATTTTACATTTGTACATTCTCCCAACATATATACATTTTTATTTGTGGACAATGAGTCCTAGGCTTCAGCTACTAGTACACTTAATTCTTAATAATTTAAAATTTAATTTAAAGTAAAAATGCGCAATACTTATTTGCACAGTGAATACAGAAATCAACTAATATTCTAGTTCCCAAAAGATTTTGTTTTCCTTTCTCATGTTTTAATGATTATTTTATTTAAGATTAAATTATTTCAAGCTTTTTATTAAAGTTTAGTTTAAACTAATTTCTAGTTTATTATTTGCGAGTGACCACTGTCAAGCATTGTTGTTGGTTGGTAGGTTCACTGAACCGCCTTCCAGCATCCCTCAGGCCTTTGTTCTGGTAGAGAAAAGATTTAATAATTTGCAGCTGATATCTTGGTCTATACCTGTCCCAACCAGAAGATAGGGATGTTGTCCAGCGTTACCCCTGGCAACGCACCTCCCCTTGCAATTTTCTTTAACTCAGAGTTCCCTTTCGTTCTCTTTCCCTCTCTCTCTGTGTTGCTTTCTGCCCACTTTTGTCTGAATAACGATATCTGAGCAGCGCATCGTCAAGAAAATAATTACAACAAAAGACGTCCGTTGGCAGTTCAGGCGGAAGTGTTTAATTAATACGGAGGTGCAGTGGGACGCGGTTCGTTCACAATGGTGGCCACTGTCGTGGCTAGTCCATGGTATGTGGCATGGGGCATGGGGCATGTGGCATGCATGCATAATTGAATCTCCAATTACGCAACAGATACAAAATACATATGGTGTACATATATATAGATATCGTATGCCAATTATGTCGCTTCTTAAACATCAAAGACGACACCGACCACAGTTCTAATTAACAATCAAGTGTCGCCACCATCGAAGACAACAATTTGGTGTCCACTTCGACAATTAGCAGCGATTAGCGACGTTTGAGCTGCAATTGTGAATCATTTTGTTGTGTATATGGAAATGGGTTGAAATTGTTTATTTACTTAGCTACGCTGCTGGCTTCCGTTTTTATGCAGCTGTCAAACAAACAAATGCTAAAAAGGAAATTCTCGACCAGCGGATACCCTGTGGGGTACATTAACTTTTAAGGGGGGAGAGATCGTGTTGACATTGAAGAAAATTTAATGAAAGAAAGATGTATAGACAGATATGCTTAAAGTAATTCGACGATATTGTTCTGGGATTTGAGAAAGCTGAGATTAAAGTTAATCCACACAGAAATATGGATAGGCAGATCAGAATTATATGGGATTACACTTTATAGGGCTGCCATTTTCTAACTATTTGTTCAAAAATTATGCAAATTACTTGTAAAAAAACACATTTACAGTCTTATATTATATCATGGAAAGCAAAAAAATAAATATATTAAAATTTGAGAATATTTAGAATACCCTAAAAGAGCGGCTACAAATAAACACAGCTTTCTTAACATTTCTTATGACATTAACATTGGTTACAGGGTATAGAAATGACAACAACTAAGGCTGTATACAGAAGTGAAGCGTTGACATAGCAACAAGTGGTGGGTGGTGTTAAGTGGGGAGGGTGTTGTTGTTGTTGTTGTTGGGTTGGTCAGTTGATGTCTGGGTTATACACACAGAACTTTGTAGTATTTGTATGTATTTATACAGTTGTATGCCTTATAGACAGCTGCATCCCAACATCGAGTGCAATTCATTTGCGGTCAGTCGAGTTTTTTCTCGTTCATTTTACAACAGCATTTTCCATGCTCTTGTTGTTGTTGTTGTTGTTGCTTTGTTCATGTCTTGAAAATTGTGCAGTCTTCATTTGATTTTTGCTCTTTGTAGAGCTTCCTTCGCGGTTAGCCGCACTCGCTAATGAACTTCTAATGCAAATTTTTGTTGCTCGTTTACATCAATAAAGCGCATGGAAGAGGCAACAACATTTACTGGAGCAATGGACCCACAAGTTGTTTGCCGTTTCTCTCAGCAATCGAAACGACAACAACAACAGCAGCAACAACAACATGTTGCTGACCGATGTCAGCAACAGAAACGTCGACAATGGACAGACATAATGATGATGTTGGTTCTCAGCTGAGTTCGTATGAATTCCAAAGCGACTGACAGCGTCGGATGTGTTGGTTGATGTCGTTGTTGTTGTTGTCGTTGTTGTTGTTGCTGATACTGGGAGCTAGTCGGACATCAACCCTTTGCCTCTTTTGAAAGTTGCACACAATTTCCGCGTTGTCATAGCAACAATAAACATCAGGGACAGACAGTTACAGTTACCGTGCTTCAATTGAATTGCTCTTAACTCGACGACAATCTGCCTCAATCTCTCGGTCTATTCATGTTGTTTGTCGCTTGATAGCTCCGCATACGTTTGTTTATTGCCCCCAAGTTGAAATGCACTGTAACAAATGAGCAGATAAATTTGAAAGATAATTAAGTAAACTAACAGTAGTTAAAAAGTTTTCAAATCACCATATAAAATCTTAAAAGTAGATCAAATGAATCAACAGTTGTGGCTGCCTTTAGAATTAATCAAAATAAAGTTAAATATTCCAAATTTTTACATAATATTTATCATTATTCTACTCATAGTCACGATTGTTTTTTGCGCCCGTTTAATTGTCATTTAGAGGGAAATGCTTTGGCATTATGCATTATGCAATTAGGTCTGAAATTCACAGAACCTACCTCAAGTAAATTTCGTTGAATTTTCGAGCATTTTCATTTGGGGTATGAATTTGGGTTACGCCCATTCATGGCCCTCTTCATTTGGGCCAATTAGTCACAGTCGCTGATAAGATATCAGGTAATCGCTTCTTATCACCTGCCTTGAGGTCTGTAACCACCCGAGTGCCTTCTCCGTTTGGCCTGTTTGACTTTCGCAACTTGAACCACCGCGTTCTTTCTTATTGCAGGTGCGTTTTTGAGAACTTAACTGTCTGTTTCTGGCTTTTGGAACACAACACCGAAGCGTCGACGCGTCGGCAATGACATCATTTAGCAGCTGCTATGAGAACCGCTAAATAGAATTTAAAATGGCGTCTCTACTTGTGTCTCTCTCGCTCTTTCTTATGCTTTTTAACTTGCTTAGCTATAAGCCCCAACCAAGCAACTGAAAGCATAAACTGGCCTAAATGATAGCAGTCGATGTGCACACACAAGTATGTTCAAGTAAATCTTTCGCTTTATATTATGCCAGACTTCGGAATTGTTTTATTTTTGTATTTAGCCTTTCAATTGGTCACAGTTAATAAAATATCGGCGCACTCTGCCGTTTTTTGCTTATATAAATTCTATGGAGTCGACACTCAAAACCGGTTTCAGCTATAATAAATATTCCCAAGCTATTTCAATTAGTTTTTATACCCTGTGGCGATAATGTGATCTAATAGAGTATGTGAAGTCACATCGATAATGGTTCCTACAAATAAAATTGATAGTTTTTATAAGAAAACAAAAAAATACCAAAAATATATTTAATATTTTTTCGGTAGTTTTTGGTATTATTTGAAATTTTGATATAAGCGTTCAATTTTAATACTGAAAATTGAAATTAAAAATAATAATTTTACTATAATTAAAATTTTAAATTTAGTTCAGAAAAAAGAGTTAAAATTACTTTCTATATGTGAACAGCACATTCAATAATAAGTTTGTATTTGTTGAGCTGTTAAACTCAATAAATATAATAATTATTATACCCCATACCACATTTTTGCCATGCTAAAGTTACAATTGATTTTATAGTAATTCATGTTGTAGTCCACTTGTTGATATCTCAATTGATTTGAAGTATATGTTAAACTATAAATAGTGTTGTTAATGTAATCGTCAATATCATAGTTTATTTGGTAGATCTTCTTTGTCAGATAAATTTCGCTTACAAACTTGACGCAGCGTATCTCATAGTCGATCACTTTTAATTTATTCTTAGCAAAGCCACACTCAGTGACGTCAAGGCAACGGTCGGGTATGTTGATGATTTTGTACAGTCTGAAGCTAAATTAATTGCATAGAAATCGACCAAGTAGATTTATCGATAGTTTCGTTATCTACATTGCAGAACTTACAAGCAGATACTTTGCTCAGATAATAGGCTTGAAACTAACTGAATTCGCTTGTATCATAATGAATGTTGATAAAATAACAAATGCTTTTTCGACTAATTCACGTTTACCGCTTTCAAGCAGCAACTTGTGGCTGCAACAATAGATGTATCTATCGCTGTGCAGTGGCTTGTGTTTATATTATTTGGTTGCGTCGCTAGAAAAATGAAGATGTACAGATTTGAGCAGGCGCACAGATGCGAACAGTAGGCAATTGGCCTAGACTCTGTGGATGGCACTTGGAGTCGCATCGCATCGCATCTACATATGTATGCACATTTATAAACTTGTGCATGTATCTGTATCTGTATCTGCGACTGCTGCAAATGTTGCAACCACTGCCGGTTGTCGTAGCATGCCACAACATGCATGTGTCTTTTAACTGTGACTGAAGCTCGTCCGGTTCGTCAGCTCTATGTTGTTGTTATGTTTGTTGTTGTGTTGTGTTGTGTTCTAGCTCAGCTGGTTTTTCGTATTTCGCATTTTGTATATACGAGTAGATGGTTCCAACAAGATACATATGTGAATTGTATCTAGAACTCGTTTTGCCTCCGTGTGTTTATCACGGCGTTCACCTTTTGCTGCTGCTCGCCGAGTCATTTGCAACATGCACACCACCAAGCATGGTTCCCAATGCAAATGTGTGTGTGTGTGTGTGTGCGCGTTAGCGAGTGTGTGACGACACACAACTAGATACATTTAGCTGATTACACTTGCAGATACATAATAAAATTACTGAAAATCAACGAAGCGCAAGGCTGTGTGTGTGTGGATGTGTGTGGGATTTACATACATGTCATGGTTCAGTGCAATTTAATAGAAAAAAACACCCACAGCATTCTACAGAGTTGAGAGTAAAATGTATCTCGGCCTTGCATCTAAATGTATCTGCATGAAAAGCTATTACATTTTTCTATTAGGCCGCTCAAAGTGGTTTCAACAAAACTAATTGCATTGGCCCGTATCCCATTTTGGTTAATCAATTGAATTATGTGGCCTGGTTTGTAGTTGGTAACAAGTGCAGCTTCAAACGCGACACGACGCGTCGTGGGGCATGCCACAAAAGTGGGCTTTGTGTTGCGTTCATTCTGTTGCTTTCTGTGATGCAACCCATTCAAAACAAGCCGCAACTCGTTGGCCAGGCCAACACACACACACACGCACACTAGTTGTGGGCTAGTTTGTCGTCCATCTGCTGCTTGCTGTGCGCCTGCTCCAACTAGATACAATAGTAAAAGTGTGTTGGCTGCCTCAACGAATGGCCCGACGACCGAGTGTGTGTGCGAGTGCATGAGTGTGACTGTGAGTGTGACTGTGAGTGTGAGTGTCTCACAAAACGGGTACTATTCGTACTCGTACTCGTACGTGAAGGTACGTTGCAATGCCGGCCGGCCGGCCTGTAATTTATGGCAATGCAAGAGAGTGCAAGAGACTGCAAAATATACAACAAGCTACCGCCATCGCGTGGGCTGTGGGCAACAACTAACTGACTATTTGTGTAGGCGGGGCTGGGCGGTACGGGGGGCTGCACTTGGCTAAAAGTTTACAATTCGCATTCGTTTTTATTGTCATCACGTCTTGTCTGTCCTCCTTTGGTGCCTTTTGCTGTTTTTTCTCCCTTTTCTTTTTTCTTACTCTTTTACTTTACATTGACGACCATTGTCCCACTCCCCCGCCTGGCTTCTTGCCCCGCGGGGCGTGTATTTTCAGGCCTCTTTCATATGCAATTTGTGTGAGTTTGTGAGTGAGTGTATTTCTTTTTTTATGCTTTTCCTTTTGTCTTCCTGCATTTTTCGTTCGTAGCTTTTGTCAGTGACAGTTCCAACTTTCTGACGCATGATTTGTGGAAAGGCCTTTCGTTTTTTTTTTTATAAATAGCGAAACAGAATGAATCTGGGACATTGTAGGTACTCGCAAAAAGCATGGAAATTAAGCGAAAAATAACCATGAGGGAGCTTTATTACTTTGCCTTTGTGACGAGCTGACCGAGACACACAAATGACACCATTCTTTTTCATTTCTGTATCGTTGCGGTTCGTTTGATGAAATGTTCAATGGGGAGAGACTTTTTATAAAGACAAATGTCAGAAGGTTGATGAAAGCGTTTTGAATTAAATCTGTATTCATAATTTTATAAACTAAATATCTAAGCTGGTATATGAAACAACGCTGCAAACAATTTTTAAGCTGTGTTCTTCGAACTGAAACCAAATGTTGACAAATGGGGTTGGGCTTGCCTTTCCCAAATGAAAATTGATTTATTCATTAATGCATTCAATTGATATTAATTATTTTGGAATTGGATATTATTCAAATTTAAACGGGATAAAAGTGGCCTATAGCAAAAATATATCTCGATTTTCATATGAAATAAAACTATTTTGAAGGTATTCTGAGAAATTGAATACATTTAATGGGAAACTTCGTGTAGAAATGTATTTGTATATGGACTTTAGGAAATGGGTCATTAATAATATCGAGTCACGGTCCCCGCTCTCAGTTCCCCATCTCTTCCATATCCACAAAAGGCGAAGGAAAAAGAATTTAATAATCTTTATGAGTACAACTACGAATTATTTTCATTATTATTAACGTCGCGACTGCCGCTGAATGTGTTGGGTGGGTTTGTGGAGCAAGAAGATGGAGAACAGAGGAAGGAAGAGAGTAAGCCAGCAATGGCCGATAAAAATCGCTGGCACAATGAAAGCAGCGACGCGACGCCGACGTTGACGTTGCCGCCCCGGTGCGGCTGTTAACCTTGAGGTCCATGACTCAGTGAGTCAGCCACCAGGGGGCGCTGCTTTCTTTTCAAAGTGCTAAAAGATGAGTAGACGTATCCGAGTTCGAGTGTGAGTGTGAGTGTGAATATGAATGTGAGTGCGAGTCTGAGTGTCTGTATGCTCCACATTTTAGGAAGGTCAGTTGAATGCTTATGACCGTGATCGGTTGCGACCCTTCACTTTGGAAAGTACGAGGCGCGCCAAAATAATTTATTGTAAATCGAACATCAAATTGATGTGGCTAAGAAAATCGTGATTCTCATAAATGAATCGCTGGCGACATGTCTGACGAAAAGAAAGCAACACAGTTTAACTCAAAAGGATGCTGGACCGGACGGTGTGGACCGGGTCACGGCGTTTACAAATGACAAACTCTTTGAAATTTATGACCACGAAAACGAACTCACAACTTCGATAGAGATGAACTGGGGAAAGACGCTTGAAACGATTGTCTTTTGTTTGGCCAGAGAGAAAGGAAACTTTGCATTGTGTCGTGCCGCAAACTAAACCAACTTTTCTTCACTTCTCTTCTCTTGCAGAATTTCTTCAGATTGCATCGCCTGAGAAAACTGGGCCTGAGTGACAATGAAATTGGTCGCCTGCCGCCGGACATACAAAACTTTGAAAATCTCGTCGAGCTCGATGTTTCACGAAACGGTAAGTCGATAAACAAATGCGGAATACAGAATAGAGAATACAGAAACATGCAACAAGTGATAGATAATTATTATTGACATTGATAAATTGTTATTCTGTTGTTGTTGTTGCTGTGAAAGCTCAGGATGCATTCGCAATAAAACGTTAACAGAGACATGCGTCCATCTAGTTGATTGGCAGTTACCATTGGGAGTTTCTCATTCAAATTGTGTCTCATATTGCCTGACATAAAGCAATTGCATATCAAGTCAAATTGCATCTTTTTCTGAGGAAAAGGAGGTGGCAGGGACTGAGGCAGGCACAGCACGCTTTGCGGCTTGTGGGCGAGAGAGTCAACGTGTTTTGTGGTCGGCTTTCTCCCATTGTTATCTGGAAATGGGACGGGGCAAGGAAAGCCAAAAGAAGTCTCATAAGTCATCAATGGACTTTAGCAAACTTTGACCTTTGATATATTTTTATTGCAATAAATCTGATTACAAACTTTAACTTCTTTAATAGCAGTCCAACTACTTATTATAACAGACTGAATGAACTAACTACTCAACGTGATAAGCTTACCTAGAAAAAGTTCTCGTTTCATATTCTCGCAACTTTTCAATGCAACATTGCACGCACAAACAAGCAGACAGAAAGAGAGAGAGAGAGACAGAGAGAGAAAGGGGCAGACAGAAAGAGTCAGAGTTACAGTCGGGGAATCGTATACATATTTATTTTCTGCTTAAGCAAGCATAAATCCGTAAACACCAATCGGTAATTGGAGTCAAGTGCAGTACTCAAAATATCGCATACAGACACATGTACAAAGGTCGTCGAGTATGATCGACTAAAAGATACTTTAGTATAAGTTTCACATTATCAGAAAATTGTTTATAATAAATGCACATGCATAACTTTCAAATTCTTTCAGAGCGAAAGCTTTTGATGATGTATGTTATAATAAATGTTGTCATACCATTTCAGCAGTACATGCCTACAGGGTATTAATATATATATAAATAAAAAAACCAAATTCATTTTCATTGAGGGCCGTTATTCATTCATGCAATTCAAGCAGTCAGGGGCGGATCGAGAATGGAAATGTCCATTGTCAAAGAAACTCATGTTTGCATGTACGGGAAATTCTGTGTTTAAATTGTGTAAAGTTTCAAATCTGTTGCAAAACAGTTTAAAATAAAATTACAAATTTAATAAAAATGAATAAAGTGAACGATTGCAAGAAACCCAATCAAATTTAAATACTTTTTAATATAAAATACAAAATTTAAACAATTTTTTGATTTTTTTTGTCTTTATTGGTATGTTTTAATATCCTGATATTTTTGGTGTGTGCACTCAATTTGTATCTCTATGTAAAATATAAGTTCTATTAGGATTTTGAAATAAATATTGAGGCTCAATAATTATTTACCAATTTATTTTGATTTGAACTTGAGATGGATGTTGAGTTGAGTATAGTGAGAAAACAAGTATACGTATGCATTTTTAGAGATAGCCAGTATAATTCTATATTTATCAATATTTATGTTAATCATTTGCTTGCAGCTTTAAAAGACAGACATTTTGGGCCCAATATTTATGCTAATTCTAAACCGGCTCTGAATTCATTCGCTAAAGAGTGAAATAATTTTGTTGAGTTTGTCAGCGATGTAAAAACTTATTGCGGCTTCCCATTTCCGCTTTTTTTTTGGGGACATTAGGGTCTTAAGAGTTTCCAAAAAAAAGAGCGGAGCGAGTATTGTGTTACCAGTTTTGTCAAGTTGATTGCACTCATTAACCGAATTGCTGATTGTGAAGTTTGCTTCAGTTTGTCGCAGTTGCTTATGCATATGACCCACAAAATGATCTGCAAACACACCCAAACCTATCCAAGTGAACGGACTCAGAGTCAATCGTCGCCTAGTGCTCGAAACTTGAGCTGTTTGGTCTGGGTGAAAGGCTAGGAATGTGCGAAACCGTGATTTTCTACCAGATATGATCACAGTATTTTGCGGCTGACCAACTATCTATTATGGTTGTACCTTTTGATATTAGAAATGTGTTGTAAGACAACCATTATGTTTCCCAATCGTACAGTCTACTTTTCTCTCTCTGTATATGTGGGTGGCTGGAAAAGCCTTTCACATTCAATTATAATTGGTAAATATCAAAGGAGTCCTCAAATTCTGTTATTATTAATACCATGGTGATGGCTTTGAACTCGCCAGGTAATTGGAAAAACCACAATCGACAGGTGCGGTCGCACCTTATGAAAAGATTTTTGTATTCCCTCAAGATGCTCGAAGCTAAAAAAATTGCAATTCTCAGCTGAGGCGCATTTGCAACAAAATTAGTGCGCTTGATTTGTGCTGGCTGTATGCTGTGTGGTGTGTGCTGGCCACAACAATGGCAATGGCAGCGGCAGCGGTTGTGCAAGTGCAAACACAACAACACAACAAACACACACACACACACAGCTATACAAGCTGCCAAGCGCAGTACGCAAAAATACATTACGTATACGCCCGCTTGCACTTGACAAAAGAATTCGACGGCAACTGCGACGTCGCGACGTGCGATGCATTTGTAAGTGCTCCGCACAGTGGGATTAATTTTGAGAATTTGTAGTGAATATAAATACCATCAATATAATGTATGTATATATAATATATACCTTATAAATTATTTTAAATTTATTTATTTTATAAATTTGCTTCGATACTGTCAAAATATATTTATCAATTCGATTTTGGTTCATAACGTTCCACGGTGCAATGGAATCGGCTACACTAACAATGCTAATAAAAACATTAATTTGTATAGCCGATTGTGGTGTACGTATGCTTGTGTGTGTATGTGTATATATGCGGTATAGGTGTGTGTATCGTGCAGGTGTTGTGAACTCCGGTGTTGTCGTTAGTAGCCGTGAGTTTGTACGTAAATTATTATGACAAGTTGACCTGCTTGCGAAACACACACTAGAGGGCGCTGCTGCAGCAGTTATGTATTTTATTATACTCTGCAAAAGGTACAAATATTTTGACACAAAACCTGTAATAAACCCACAATTTGCCTAAGCAGAACATTATTAAATATTATGTAAAATCGGATAAGTAAATATGTAGTATATATACATATAAATTCGGCTGTGATCTATTAGACCTTATTGACTGTTTCTTGATTTTCATATTGCCCAGATCTTGGGCAGTGTATTAAGTCTTTACCTCTCGAAAGATAGCTTAGGTTTCTTCATTTGTTTTATTTTTATTTTTTCAGTTCCTCTAATTGCTTGTTTACTTGCGCGTTGCGTTTTCTATTTCGTATTTTTCGCAATTTGTTTTCGCTGCAGTTTGCAATTCCCGTAGCTGCTTCGTGGTTTGTTTATTAATACATAATAATTTGCAAATTTTTATTTAGTAGTCGCAGTAGAACCGCAGGGCTGAGTTGCTGCAGAGCAACTGCCTGTTGATAAGCCACGTTTATTTGTGTTTGTACTGTTAGACAGAAGACAAATAAACAATCTGTCAGTACGAGAGAATACGTTTAGAGTAAATATACGATACGATAATGTACATGTTGTTGTGCGGCAATTGAAAGCGTAAAACACTGCGGAACATTTAGAGGAGGAGATACTTTAGAGTACAAATTCAATAGATAACTGTGGGAATTAATTATGTGCATTTTTAGTGTTTTTTTTTTTGTTTTGTTAAATTCTCGAAATTCTTCTTCATGTGGCATGGGAACGACCTTACGGCCGGTTTGAGCTTGACAAAGCCAAGAAAGAAAATAAATGCATCTAACAAAAAGCCCAATTAAATGGCTTTTGAGAGCTTCATGCACTTAGTCAGCCACGACAAGCGCGGAAACCTCGACAACTGGGCACGAAAAGTCAATGGAATCTGTGTCATCTTTTCTTTTTTCTTCACTGTTGCAATTGAGGCGTCAACTGGGTCAAAGTTAAGCTTCTTGCTGGTTGCAAGCCAAGTTGCCATCGCGACTACAACGACTTATTCAAGTGGCTTTTGCTGATTCTTGATTCTGTTGTTGTTCTTTTTCGCTGTGCAAGAAAACGGAGGACAGAAGACAGAAGAGACAACTGTTGTCAAAGCTGGTTCGCGACAAACAACAGGCACTAAGCTGTTGAAGACCCTCGAAAGACGACGACAGATCTAAAGAACTGAGAGAAATACAATTCAAAAATCAGTGCTTTGCTCTGGCCTCACGTTATTAGGGGCCATGACTTTGTACAATGTCGAGACGTACAATTTTGCTACACACAGTGAATGAGTATGAAAAGCAGAAATTGTTTAATTAATGGCATTAAACAAAAACTATATCAAGAAATCAGAAAATTGAAAAATCATTTATTCTCTCACATTGTACTTACTTGTAGATGTGAATATGTTTGTACATATTTCAAATACCCGCCAGCGATTGACGTCACTGGGGGCCGC
Source organism: Drosophila kuntzei (assembly GCA_035042165.1). Classification (NCBI taxonomy): domain Eukaryota; kingdom Metazoa; phylum Arthropoda; class Insecta; order Diptera; family Drosophilidae; genus Drosophila; species Drosophila kuntzei. Next base: position 1,868,834 of record JAWNLU010001684.1, on the reverse strand, counting down.
AATTAAAAACTAATCGACAGACGAACAAAACTTCTGTTTCTGTTTGCGGCCAACAAATCAAAAGCCAATACGACATGAACTGCCTACAATCACAGAAACATCTATCGAAAATGGCCAAATTGTGGCAGAAAAAGTATACAAAACACAGCAAAAGCAAACAATATCTAATGCTAAACAAAAACTCACTTTAAAAGATACCCACTGCGAAGATTTGTACCCTTTAAATTTAATCTCTAGTATGCAAATTCAACAATTACTATTTCAACTTATGGAAAGTATAGAATGCTTCTTGCTTATGCCTCTTTCTCAGCTACAGGATATTCAGCGAAAAGCAGGAGTAAAATTAAGTGGGTATCTGCCTCTCCTGACATTGATAAGTCTCAGCCAGATGACGCAGGTGCAATTCGCATCCCCTGATTTTGATTAATTGAAAAGCATTTTAATTGATTGACAGTGATGTGAGTGAATGTATAAATATACATATCGAAAGTACAATATATTATCTTGTCAAACGCTGCAAATGGCCACTTTAGATATTCAAAATAATCTCACTTGTTGTACGCTCATGTGTTTGGGATAATCGTTGCATCTGACAGATACTTGAGGCATACAAATTATAAATATGGACAGTCTTGAAATTGTTGAAAAAATTATTAGAGAGTTTAATAAGGCATTACATATGTATGCATGTATGTACATTGTACATACTTGCATTAAGAGTGAAATGTATTTATTAAGCAGTTTATCTGGTTTAATTGAGCAGCTTCTCAATCAATTGCTCATACATATAACTTGATTAGTTGGCATTTGTATAATCGCATTCCTTTTCGCACTACTGTTTTTTTTAATTGACCTACAGCAATTGAATTTATAGCAGAATTTCTATAAGAAATAATCATCGACTTTTTTTTTGCCTTTTTGAAGCGTGAATAACATGAAACACGATGGGCGAATAATTGAGCTGAAAGTAGATGAAAGTTAACTTTGTGTAATCAACAAGACTGTAAATCGAATCGAAAAATGTTTTACCGGTTTAAGAAGAAATGACAATAATAAAATATATTTATTATGGACGAATCAAGATTGCAAGTTCACTTATTGTTTTGTTTTAAGCATATATAATTAGATAAGATATAAGATAAGATATATATATTTTTGATCAAGAACAGATTCAATAAACCAGCTATCTTTTGTTTGAGCAAAATATTCGATACCATGGAAGATTGCTGCTGTAGGAAAAATATAAATTAAATCAAATTGTCAACATTAATAAATTGTCTTTATAAAAATAAATAAAATCTAGATAAATATGTAGACAGAGTATCTGAGAACTGGCATTTGTAAAGTTTCCATCTTTGGCTTGTTAAACGTTTTAATTGCATTTAATGGCACCTGTTGCTGGTTGTTGCCGACGCATCGTCGCATCGCTCTCTACAATTAAAAGCCATTTACTTAGCGCACTCCCTGATCGACTTAGCCCAGCTTGGGGTTGGCTCAGTGCTGTCAGCCGTTCTGTTGGCGGTTGCAGTTGCAGTTACAGTTGCCGTCTGTTGGATGTTGGATGGCGTCTATTATGAGTCGCGGCATAAAGCAACCAGAGGCGACGGAAAGCCATTTCTATTTCCTTGCTACCTCTTAGGGATTTGCCAGATGTGGAGGATATACTCTCAACAATGCCAGACGGCAAATTGCATGCAGACTGTAATGTTGATGGGGATGTTGATAGGGACGAGAATGAGGACGACTCCATTCATTCAATATAAGGCAAATGGCATCGTGCCATAAAAGCTCATGACTTATACATACATACTATCTATATGTACATATAGATGGCGCTGGCTGAGTGAGGATTAGTTCAACTTAACCTGGCTGTAAATTGAAAAGCCTGTCTAGGCTTTCATTTCAGCTGCAGCTGCAGCTCGACATCATCTTCATTAAGTGCAACTCATATTGAGAGATATGGCCTCGATATGCAGGCCTCTCTGCCTTGATATCTGACAAATCATTTCATTTTTCATAGCCATGACTAGCAGCAACAACGACAACAACGACGACGACAATGACAACGACATGCTCTTAAAATATTTGCTCGTTCAATGACATTGAAAAGAATTTTCATGCATTTATGTATGTATGTGTTGCTGTTGTCTGTCTGTCATTGCTTTTCATCCACAATGTTGACGTCGTCGCTGACGTTTCGCCTCCCCGAATTTTGGCACAACACAACACCAGCCCCCTCTCTACGTCTCTCAACGTCTGCCCCCGTCAATCTTCTGTCTGGCTGGTTTAATTTCATTAAAATTTATATGTTCTATAATATCATAGGCTTGTTCCTGGTCCATTTGCTATTTTAAGCAACTTTGCATTGTGTTTCGCTCTTGCTCTATAAAAATAATAAAATATTTCATACTTTTGGCACACTCAAGTTGTGTGTGTGTGTTCTGTTCTCATTGTCATTGCATAATTGCACAAATTGATTACAATTTGGGGGCACTAACTGCTGAGCCCAAGACCATTACCTTTCATTTCCGTGACTCTTAATGACTTTCCAAATATGATTACATCTCTCTCTCTCTCACTCTCCTCACAAAGGTCAATGTATCGTGTGCTGCTGTGCAACTGTCGCCCATCTAATGACCGCCAACTGTGCCACACAGTTGAGCAAATTTGCTGCCCTACAGCCAAATTATCAAATGAGAACATATGAATACGTGTGTACATATATACCCAAATAAGTAGAGCATCATGCTATATAAGAGTGCCCATATGCTACCAATTGTTCGAGTGTGAATATGTAAATATATGTATGTATCTGTGTGTGTCTCTTTGTGTGTTTATAAGATACATCTTGCTGCGTCCATTTGTCTACGACTGTTGGGATCATTCTGAGTGTTTTCTGTGTGGGTATTTTGTTTGTTGCTGCCCCTCTTGTTGATGGATCGATCTCGATTTCTTTTTGTTTTCTGGTTGCTTCTAGTTGCCATGCAACAACCTACGTCAAATCAATGTATTCATATATTATCCACCCTGCAAGATTCTTTCGATTCCATCAAAATGAAATTGTGTATATGCAAAACTTTCTTAAATTTAGAAAACTAAAGTACTTGTAGAATTCTGTTTCAATTAAAGCCATTTTCAGTGACAATCGACAAACAACAATCGAACGTAGATATAATTGTATTATTTATCTATAGCAAACGATATCAAAAGATATGAATAATGTCATCAGTATATGTAACAGACTTAATTAAATTCGAATGTATACTCATATTTACCACAATAGTTTAATCAGTCGTGTTTTTATAGATTTCAAACCTCCCTCTTGTCGGGGCCAAACTACAACAGAGTCATAACTCAAACAGTTTTCGTGTGATCTTTGGTCCCATTAAATTATAATATTGGTCTCCATCAGTTTCCTGCACTTGAAGAGGTTTTTTATAAACTTTTGGAATAATTATCGAAAATTTTTAAAGGAGTTTTACAAATAAATCTTTCATCAAACTAATGACTTAACTGACTAACTGACAAAAATGCAAATCCATACATCATAATTAAATTGCCAATCAGTGAGTCTTATTCACAAATCAGGATAAATATAAATAGACCGAGTCTATCTGAAATGTTTGTTGTATTGCGATTGTTTGCCATAAGTTTGACTTAAGAATTTTAATTAAAAAGTCAAATTTGCAAATAAATTGGCATTCATTGTCAACGATCCTTTGAAAATCGACAGAGAGGAAGAAGAGCTCCACTTTATCTGTTTCACATGCATAATTCACAATGCGGCAGACAATAAATTTAAATACGAATATATTCGAAATGAATACAAATATTTGCATATATAAATGTATATGTAGATAGATTTTTAATTAAATTTACTATGAACGACTGCAGTAGTCGGTGAGGGTCTTATCAGAAACATGCCACAGATTCCTGGCTATAGCGGGGAGAGGGTTAGTGTGGGAAAACAATTGTATTGAGTCGCACTGCATTCAATGGATATTTAAAAAAAAAAAATATAAAAAATGTTGCATTGGTGTGGCGTAGGTCTGACTGGTCACATCCGCAACGGGGCAGAAACAATGTTCATTGTTGCAGTGCAACTCGAACATGTCCTGGCCGATAGTCCTGGTGAGTGCTGTGGCGTTGAAGTTGTCGGCCTCCTGCAGGTCCCACGTGTCGTATTAGTAACATCAACTTAATATCCCCAGTCTGGAAACTGTGTGTGTGTGTGTGTGTGTGTGTGTGTGTAGGTGTGAGTGTGTATTTCAGCGTGTGTAACTAGGTCAGTTTACACGTCGCGTCGCATCGCATCGTAGTAAAGGATTGCACGCCCACCTGCCAGTTTCCACTGCGGTGACCTTTTGTGCGAGGCTCCTGTGGCCTTTTGTGGGTGTGTTTCGCATAAACAAACAACCACAAGAACACACACGGGCACACACACAGATGGAGGGATAGATACTGACACTCACATATGTGTAATATGGCAACTTGGGCTTTTGCGTGCGCATTTCCGCTTTGGCAGTTGAAAATTTATTCGATCAACAAGTTTCGTTTGTCATTTTACGCTTCGTCTCGCTCTATCAAGCTGTTGGTGTGGCAACAATAACACAGGAATCGTGTTTTGTTTGCTTCTGTGTGTAGCGGATAAATAAAACCAATGGAAAATGAATTGAATACCTAGTATATTTTGAGTACCTTAATTTTTGAATTGAATCGTTGAATAGTTAATCCCCAAGTGAGCTCAAAAATTGAATTTTCCTTAAAGAAAAGTATCTAATAATTTGAAAGTTTTCAACACAGTCTACAGTGTGTGCGCGCAGTATTCGTCTCGTTCATGAAATATTTATAGCCGATTTATAAATAATTACATATGGATATTGGGGACATCCTTTTGGCGCAATTCATGCGTAAGCAATATTGCGAGGGCGGACAACCTTCAGATCAATAATCGATGAAGCAGGTCATTGAAATGAGCTGTTAAGCAGCAACAATAACAAAAACAGCACAACAATAACACAGCAAATGGATTTTTATTAATATTAGTGTATTATTATTATTCTTTGCAGATATTCCCGACATTCCCGATGACATTAAACATCTGCAGAGCTTACAGGTGGCCGATTTCAGCTCGAACCCGATACCAAAACTGCCATCTGGGTTTTCGCAGTTGAAAAATTTAACCGTACTGGGCCTAAATGATATGTCTCTTACCACATTGCCCGCCGATTTTGGCAGTTTGACGCAGCTCGAATCGCTGGAGCTGCGAGAGAATCTGCTTAAGCATTTGCCCGAAACGATAAGTCAGCTAACGAAGCTGAAGCGCCTGGATTTGGGCGATAACGAAATTGAGGACTTGCCACCATATCTGGGCTACCTGCCAGGCCTACACGAACTCTGGCTGGATCACAATCAACTGCAGCGACTGCCACCCGAGCTGGGACTCCTCACCAAGCTAACGTATCTCGATGTGTCTGAGAATCGCCTGGAGGAGCTGCCCAACGAGATTGGCGGACTGGTTAGCCTCACCGATTTGGATCTGGCACAGAATCTGCTAGAGACACTGCCCGATGGCATTGCCAAACTGAGTCGTCTGACGATATTAAAACTGGACCAGAATCGCCTGCAGCGTCTGAATGATACGCTCGGCAAGTAAGTACAAATATCAAATCACATCTCAATCAAATTCTGCAATTATAAATTGTGTTTCCTTTTGCAGCTGCGATAATATGCAGGAACTGATCTTAACAGAGAACTTTCTGTCCGAGTTGCCGGCCTCGATTGGACGCATGACCAAGTTAAGCAATCTGAATGTCGATCGCAATGCATTGGAGTACTTGCCACTGGAGATTGGAGAGTGTTGCAATCTGGGTGTGCTGAGTCTGCGCGATAATAAGCTGAAGAAGCTGCCGCCCGAGTTGGGCAACTGCACCGTGTTGCATGTACTTGATGTGAGTGGCAATCAGTTGTTGTATTTGCCCTACTCGCTGGTCAACTTGCAACTGAAGGCCGTCTGGCTGTCAGAGAATCAATCACAGCCGCTGCTAACCTTCCAACCCGACACGGATGCCGAAACAGGCGAACAGGTGCTCTCCTGTTATCTGCTGCCCCAGCAGGAATATCAGCCCATTACACCAGGTAAGTTGTGGGCTAAATGCCAACTGATAAACCGATTACTCGTAACTGGTTAACTGGAGACTGGTGCTTGAGTTCATGAGTTGCTCATTGCACAAATTTAGTCATGGGCCAATAGGGGGTGCTTATCTAACGTAACTGGCATACATTCCATAGGCCCATTCTATGGCCATATCATAGTGCAATATCTGGAATCTATGCTTGCGATAAGATAAGCGTTCCCGACACTTGTTTCAATTTCTACAAAGCAATGAGCAAATTGTGTAAACAACTTGTATAGACTCTTAGATTTTTATAAATTCTAAATTTTTAAAATTTCGTTGTTTTGTTACTAAAATTTGATTCTGATTTGGCTTTTAAACTATTCAAAATTCAAAGTGCAATTTGACAAGCACCTAACACATTTTCTGAGACTTTGCAAACAATCTCTATGTACTTTTTCTTTATTCTAAATATAATATAAATATTTTTTTATTTCGCAATTACACAACTTCAATGCGTTCTTTACCGTAATGCACCTTCACCTTCATATCTATAAAATCACTCAAAAAATACATAAAAACCAAAAGACTATCCACCCCAGACGCTTTATAGATCGAGCGAAAAGTTTGATTCAATGGATTTCTTCAGTTATCAACAGAAAGGTTTGCGTTGTCTGTTACTTCTACCATAACAAGCGCTATCATATCTATCCTATATAACACGATCAATATTATAGTACAATTATAAATATGTATTTAACCCAACTCAACCTTTTAGTACGCATATAACAAGAGTTACCCTGCCAAATACCCAATGCATGTCCAAAATATATTGAGATACTGTTTTAGAAGCTATCTTGGCCAAGTTAAGCCAGTCTGTTGGTCATTCATGTTTCTGTTAGTTGTTTAGTTTTTGTTATTTGTTTGCTCGTTTTATGTTTTATTCTACTGTTTTTTTGTATAAACACAAAGAAAACCAGTTTTTGTGCCATAAAATGACGTCATATAAATCACATAACAACAAGTTGGAGGGGCTTGAGTCTCCGGGCGTTGGCCATCGCATAATGTTAAGAAATATTGAAAACACACTCACTCAGATAGGCATACAATGTTCGTGCGTGTGTTTGATTTGATAATGTTATTATTTGCTGTTTATATCCCATTGATTTGACAGCCGGGGCACCGGAAAATATTTGACTGGTGCGTGTGTTTCCCATCACAGATCCCATTGCGCATACTTGAAAGACATGAACGTGAACGATGAATGGGGAATCGGGGGACGATATCAATTCTCTAAGTAGTTCTGGGTACTCGGACTCTGATTCTCTGATTGAACAAAAACCGTTGCCTGTCAGTGGCAGCATGCCAGATCAAAAGAGTCTTTTTCTCTGCACAGGCGTTCTCTTTGTTTGACTCATTCAATTGGTTGATTCTTGGCGTGATGTAAACGCTTCATGACGTCATGGCGTCAGAGCTGTGCGAATGTAGAACAAGATCGACATGTCAGCCGTAATTATACTCACGAGTAATCGCATAACGCCAATGCTTAATAATATTAATCGTCTTCTCAGAGCGCGCGCGACTTTTAACGTTGTGTACGGTAAGCACCAAAAAAACGAGCATTGATTAATGGCCTGTCAGATGGTTAACTCAATGGTACAGTCAAGCCTGGCACTTACTGAAAATACCGCAGCAATAACAGAAATAGCAGCGAGTTCTATAAGAATTGACAGGGAGAAATTAGTTGATAACACCTGTTTTTTTTTAAATTTTTTAAATCTCTAAAATTTATTAAAAACCTCTTAAAGAGTCGAATTTAAGATAATATATATATTTTTTATATTATATATCTACTGTTTTAAAATCAATCTTAAATAAAATATGTAGATGGTACTAAAAAGTATAAATGTAAAAAAGGGTACTATTCAGGTTGGTTTATTTAGTATAGAAATTGATAAGTCTTTAACTCTCTACCATGACGTATCAATCACAATCTATTTAAAGATTTGCTATCATTGATAAATAGCTTATCGCTTGAACCTGTTAGAATCGTGACTATAAAATCCATCTTAAAATATGAATACACAAGCCTCTGTTTCAGGTTGTTTGTTATGCAAAACAATTAGCTCCACAGATTTTAATAGTTTTGTAGATTTCACTATTTGATATAGTTATAGTATAAACGTAAGAACTTTAATCACAGTTACTTTGTAGACTGTATCCGTAAATAGTTTGATTAAATCAATGCTTAGCATTTCATAGGCTTCACTGTACTATTTACTATTGACTTTTATTGTTCAACATGTTGTTTTTGTGGTTGTCGTTTTGTTGTGTAGTTTTCAAGCTCGTCAGTAGTCATATTTTGTAACTGTTTTCAAATCGCAAACGAGTTTTAAGCACACGCAAATAGTTTCTAAAAATACAACTATAATCTCATCAGTCTTTCTGCTGTGCTGTGAATGTAAAGATGATGATGATGATGATGATCATTATTAAACATATTTCATACAATTTACACACTTGTGTGAAAAATACTCAAGGCGGTCCATCAATAGAACACCCATATATAGCTTAGTCTTACGGTCTGTCTGTCTGATTGTCTGTCTGTCGTTCCATGTAAGTGGTTGCGCCCGCGTCACTTTAATGCTGTTCAAATTATCCAATTAAAGCTCTGACTGACGGTCAAGACACGCAGATACCGTAGACAATATAGACAGTGGTCGCCCCTGGGCCCTATTATTGTTATTACGACTTGTAGTTTGTTTTATTTACATAAATCTTCATATAAACGTTGCTAAAGACCCGCCAAATTCACTTAAGTTATCAATGACAACCAGATTGACAACGATGATGACACCGACACCCTGCTGGGTGTGTTGCTTACTTTTATTTGAAATATTTGTAGAACGAGTAAAAATTGTAAGTTACGAGCTGACATTGGATGCAGCTACTTAAGCCAGGGCCTTCCAGACGAACGACTTCCGTCATAAACAACGATTTGCATTTGTTTATTGGGCCTTTACCGCCCCGTTACGCCCCCTTTGTGGCCCACCCAACAAGTGGATACCTCAAATTTGCTGAGAGGGTTGAGTTCAACTGAATTGCCCACATGTTGCAATTTTAATATTGTTTACGTTGTGTGGAAATTTATGGCGCACACTCTCATAAGCGATTGATGAATTAGAGAGTATCCGTGCCCCTTGCTGGGCCTCCTGTTGTGGCAATGTTTATGCCACGGATTCGGAAATAGTTGCCCATGTTGTTGCTTTAGTTGCTTTCGTTGATTTTCAGCTTTTGTTGCTTTTCAATAGCTGTATTTATTGATTTTACATAGCCGAAAACCATGGGCCATTAACCGATCTCAATGTAAATATTTATAAGCTTTACGGAAAGCTACTAACTGTAAATGCATGCGCATGCCTCTCGCTAATATTTTAATTAGTTAAACAACAATTAATACAAATTGTTCATAAAAATTCTTCAATCTTGTTGCCACAGCACGCGATTTGGAATCCGATTCAGAGCCCTACGAGGAACGTGAGCCTTCACGTACCGTTGTCAAGTTCTCCGAGGAGGTTTCCCAGGAGAAGGATACGCCATTTGTGCGTCAGAATACCCCGCATCCCAAGGATCTGAAGGCCAAGGCGCAGAAGCTGAAGGTGGAGCGGAGTCGTCACGAGGAGAACACCAATTTGATGTCACTGCCAGAGGAGGTAAATGATACTAGAAGATCAAGTGGGCAGGGTCAGGGTCAGGGGTCAAGTTTATGTGTCTACTTCAAATGCCCCTAATTGCTTTCGTAATGATCCAGCAGAGTCAATTCTTTTTCATTTGCTTTTTATTGTTGACCCATTTCTATATTGTCGGTTAAATTAATAAATTTATATTATTGTTTTTATCATTTGTATGTATGATTATATTAAATAGTTTATATTAATTATATTAATATTGCCAACAATTATCCAATATATATATTGATCATTTCTCCATACTATAGATATATAATAATGTATAATGTTTAGTTTAGTTATTAATTTGGTTTATATTTTTAAGTATTCAAATATGAAATTCCACATTTATATTATTAAGTATTAATTTATACAAATTTCACAAAAGATAAAAGAATCTCCAAGAATCTCTAAACAAGCAATTTTTTTATATTAATTATTTTAATATTGCAAATATCATTTATCCAATCGGTATATGATTATATTTAATGTTAATTTCAGTTATTTACTTTGTTTATATTCTTAAGTATTCAAATATTAAATTAAGGATTAAAACCCTATCCGAAACCGTAACCTTTAACCGATGAAAACAGATTGAAGCTTGTAACCGTAACTGAAACCGTAACCGAAAACAATTTTTTCTTGTGTACCGAAACCCATAAACCGTGACTCTTAAAACCGAAATAACCGTTTAGTAACCGATTGATTTATAACGGTTAATTTCGGTTCTGGCCGTCGCAGCTACTGAGTAACTTCGAACTGCCATAACTTTGTCAAAACTCAATCAATTTCCATGCGCAATGTAAATTTGAGCATGATTTTACTTCTAAATTCGTTCTTCATTTAAATTTTATTCATTTTGAAAATTTGAAATTTTCGAATTTTTTCGAAAAATTATAAGGGGTAACACTGTAAAATTTCTAAAAAAATACGAAATTTTCGAATTTTCAAAATGAACAAAATTTAAATGAAGAACGAATTAAGAAGTTAAATCATGCTCAAATTTACATTACGCATGGAAATTAATTGACTTTTGACAAAGTTATGGCAGTTCAAAGTTATTAAAAATCAAGAAAATCTAAATAATCGAAATTTTCGAACCAATTGAACCAAATTTACTTGAGTTTAGATTATAATAAAGCGACATTACGCTGGACCATTCCAGTAACCCGATAACATTATTTTCCAGGCTAAAAGAGCATTAAGTCTTTTTTAATGTAAAACAATGAACAACGCTTTTTATTTTGGTCAACCGAAAACCTTAATTTTTATTTTTTTGTGAACCGAAACCATACCGGTATTTTGAAACTGAAACTTATAAAAAAAACGATAACCGTTACGAAACCGATACTCCAAGATTTTGCTTAACCAATAACAGAAAACCTTAATTCGAGCATAACCGAAAACGTAACTGATACCGATATTCGTTTCGGTTTTAATCCCTGATAATAAGTATTAATTTATAAAAAATTTACAGAAGGTAAAAGAATCTCTCAACAAGCAAATTTTTTAAGTATTCTATTCTGTTTCTTATATTACTGAATTATTTTACAATTTAGTTCTGCAAATATCATACTTAATTTAAGAATTTGATATTATGAAATTATGTATGTCATAAGTAATTTTTTATGTATTTGTTACATTTACATTTTTTTTATATTAAACTGTTGTTTAAATTGTTTTTAAATGATCATTATTTTCAACAGAACGGCACGAAGTCAGCTGTGACAGAAACCCCCGCCGAGACACGCACCATAGCAAATAACCACCAACAGGTAGTCGTGACATCAACCAATAACACAGCGGCTGCACAGCCAGTTCAGAAACCAGCTGCTGTGGTGAATTCAAAACCTGTTGCCGTCGGCATCGTTTCACCAACACCAACGGCAACAGCACAGCCACAAACCACACAGGGTGAATCGACAACAACAGCTGCTACTATCGAGAACACAACAGCAGCAGTTGCTGCTGCAGCCGATGAAGTCGCTGACGAACAGGAAGATGAATATGTAAGTAAAAGTAAATAATACAAATACAATTTTCAAATAATAAATTCTGCTACAATTGCAGGAGACCGATCGTCGAGTTGGTTTTCAAGTGGAGGGAGAAGACGACGACTTTTACAAACGGCCACCAAAGTTGCACAGACGGTAAGTTGATTATTGTATGGTTATAATAATTATTTCACTAACTGCTTACTGTCATCTTATCTTACTTAGCGATACTCCGCATCATCTGAAGAACAAACGTGTCCAGCCGTTGACCGACAAACAGGCCAATGAGATATTGGCCAATGCCTTGGCCTCACAGGAGCGCAATGAGCCATCGCCGGCGAAGTTGCAGTCGCCAATTGAGGAGAATGCCGATGCTGAGCAGCTGGAACAGGAACAACAACAGCAGCAGCAACATCCATTCGATACCTCACTCTCCCCGATACCAGCCCCCACTTCAGTCGAGGTAGTCACAGGTAAGTCCCTGAACAACTCTTCAGAGTAGTTCCAACTATTCAAGAGCTTCTCTTAACTGCTCACAATGCAAGTCTAGGAAAATGTATGGGCTCAACTCGAAGTAATCAATAAGCAATCGATACGTGCACGTATGTGGGTAACTTGGAAGTGGGCTTTGCATATTATAGGTGCTCGGTGCCCTATTTTACGAGACGTATACGTAATATACTTCCCAGATGTGTATTTTGCATATGCATATCTAGACAGATATAGATCGAATGGTCGCTCAAGAATATTATTTTAACTCCAGATTTGGATAAATATGGGGCTCCAATAACAATACAGAAGTATCAGAGATGTTATCCATTTTATAAGACATTTGAGCATAACTTTTAAGATGTGATGAACAATTTTATGAAAAAAAAATTCGTTTACCCATTTTTGAATATTATTGTAAAAATTAATGTTATAAATTAACTTATGCTTGGATAAATGTATCAGTTGTAAGATGAAAATATCCGAAATCTTTAGCTCATTTATAATTTGTTTATATTGCAAAAGTTAACTAATTTATTAAAACCTTTGCTTATTGTTTACTAATTAAGAATATGTGTATCAAATGAAGGTTTACTGTAACGTCAAGGTACGAGTTATGATATCAAGAGAAAACCCGAGCAAGTACATATACTCTGGTCAATTAAGTCATGAGTCTTTTCGTCTGATTATGCTGATATCAACTTATAAAGTTGTATTACATCGATTTAATTACAGCAGGGAAAATTAAAGGTTAATCCGTGGGGGCCAATTAAAAGCGCGTTATGAGAATGCGCAACAGGTAAATAGTGGCTAGAAAATTGGGCTAAAAATAAAAAAGACGCGCACATACGCAACTCGAGCAATTACAGTCTGTTGCAAGAGTAAAGCACCAACAGTGGGGCCTATCAGTTATCGCTATCTATTTGCTGGCTTGCAAAAGCTGATAAAGCACACATGAAGGCAAAGTCTCTGAAATAGAGCGAGGTAGATAAAATATAAACACTCGACTACAAAAATATTAAGTACAGCAAAAGAAAAAAGAGGTAAAAAGAGGCAAGCTGAAAGAGCAACGACAATAAAGAGAGCAACAAGTTGAGAAAGTGTGAAAAAAATGAAATAAAATTGAAAACCGAAACAGAAACCGAAACAGAAATGAGTTTGCCTCATTATGGCAAATGTTGAGGGGCTACCTGAGTAAAGTGTGAATGTGAATGTGAATGGGAGTGTGTGAGTGAGTGTATTCGTGAGTGCTTGTACAGAGAGTGAGAGAGTGCAATTGACAGTATGTCTCTGGGTTGGGGTCGGGTCTCTGCCTCTGTCTCGGTCTCGCCGTATTGCCCATTTGCCGCTGAGTTTAGTCATTTTTTAGTTACGCTTGCGTTTTGTCAACATCGCGAGAGCGCGCACTACTCGTACTATTCGCGTTTGTCTTCTGCTTGACTTTTAACTATTATTTACTTATTTCTATTAACGCCTGCTGACTACACACACACACACACACCGACAGACAGACAGACAGAGTCATAACAATAGCTAAAGCAATAACAATCAAGCCAAAAACTTCACATACCTTGACTTAGTCATAAACCCAAAAAAAACAATAACAAAATCGAAATGGAAATGGAAAGATTGAAAAAAATTCGCTGTTGATTGTTAAATTATTGTTTTCATTTTTTTCTTCTTTAGAAGAGAGTGCAAATTTGTATTGCATGCGTGTGGTTGTTCTGTATTTATTGATTTTGTTTGGGGTTCTCTGTCTGCTTGATTAGAGGCAGCCAAGTGTCTGCAGAGTCTCACATTGCGCATACGCAGCGTATGCCGTTGAGCCAAATTGAATTTCAAGTGCAAATAAGCAAGTTCTTGCAGCTCTCTTGCAAGGTCAACACAATATGCAAAGGCATAAAGTGCTCAAGGTTAAACTGTGGCACATCAGCAACGTTGTCGTTGTTGCAGTTGCCTTGTGGCGTTTGGAGCTTCCGCTATTTGCATTTTGGTTGCAATGCATACGCAAAATGAGCTGCTTGAGAGTACATTTTCGTATGTTGTTTATATAGCAAGACGCTTCTTTATATGCTATATATACACATATCTATTTGCACTTGACAAACACGTAAAGTTTATCTCCTTCTCGCAGCTTGTGTGTGTATGTGTGTGTGTGATTGTGCATATCCGGTTTCCTGCCATTGCTATTGCCTAGACTTTATTTTATTTCTTTTTTGCTACAACACTTTGACTCGAGTCGAGTACAATCAACATTTGCTTAGTACCTTTCTGCATTCGTTTGGCAAACAATATGCTGCATTTGCTGCACATTTTACCATCAGCATTCATTGTAATATCTTAAAGCGAGCGTGGCTCAAACTGAAGGCCCGACAAGCAATGATGGTCAATAAATAAACCGTTGATAAGCCCGAAGCAATGCAATTGATTTTGTGTATTGTATTGCTGATTGCACGCTGTTCCCTTATTGAATTTCATCTGTGCGTGTTCGTTTGCTTATGTTTGTTTGTTTGTTTGTTTGTGTGTTTGCTCGTTTGTTTGTTGCCTTGTTTGCCCTTTGCCATTTGTTGGATTATTACTCTGCTGTAGGCACCTGGCTGCATTTCTTTTATGCTCAATTTCAACAATTTCAACCATTTGCATTTTCAATTCAATTTTCATTTTGCCATTAAAGAAACCAACAAACAAATAAACATATAATTTGAAGTCTTTAACAATCAACAATCAGTTTCTTCATTGGCAAACTCTTTGCCTTTTCACAGTTGCATGTGAAGTTTGTCAGCCTCGGCTGTCTTCCCTCCTCCCCCTCGTCTCGTACTCTGCGCACTTATTTGACATTTTTCGCGTAGAATGGAAACAAAAGAAATGCAATAAATGCCAGAGTTAAGCGAGAAAAGCTGAAAAGTGGCAAGAGGCAGTGAAATGGAACTGCTAGATGGTTATGTCAAACGATTTTGCATTACATTTCACATCGAGAAAATGTTGCAAATGCGCGAAATACTCGCAACTCGTCGATGGTGTGGCAAGTGCCAAGTGGCAGGGTGGGAAAGAGTGAGACGGGGGGACATTGGCTTAACGGCTGAATAGGCAACATGTCAGTCAACAAGTGTTGCAGTTGTGTGTGTAGTTTTAATCGGATTATTGTCGTACTTAGAACGCTGTCTTTCGTTAAAAGACCCAATCTATTCACTTTTTAGCTGAATAATACAACTAGAATTCATAGTTAAATATTATTCATTTTATTTATGAATCACCCAACATTTATTTTGTTAAAGATTTAAATACTTTCCAGTAGAGTAAACTTGTTTCATTCACAAACAGTTGTGAGTCTATCAAATTTAGCGCAGTATTAAAGCCAAATGAGACTATGATGTCATTCCTTTTCTTATCAGTCCAACACACACTGGACTGCATGTCATTTCTTCACATTTCAGTATTAATTTTTGGTTGTTCGTTAACTCAATATAATTGATAAGCCAATGGCGTATGGGCGGCTACGCGATATTACGCATACGACAGGTGGACCAAGGTCATTAACTAACGCTTGACTTTGGCGCGGCGTTGTAATGTATAGTAAAATTGTGTATGCCGTAGGCTGCCCAAAATATGTCGCAATGATTCAGTTTTCCAATCATATTCGCTTATCGCAATGCCTCTCAATTTGTTTTACAACGCGTCAGTCGAGTTTGTTTCAGTCTCTGTTTCTGTTTTTGTTCCTGCTTCGCCTTATCAATTTTGGCTTTAGGCATTCCAAAGTTTGTGCCGTTACCTACCTGTACAACAGCTGATTAGATATGAGCGCGCTCCCCTTTTAGGTGGTCTTGCAAAACGAGTGGAGATTTGTAGCAGGTCTCTGTATCTACGAGTTGTTGATTCTGCTTGTCGTAATTCAATGTTTTTATGCTGCCATAATAAATGTGATTCATTTATTTTTGTTGTGCCACATTTAAAAATGACACTCGACTGGTTATTGCGAATTTTGATAGCTTTACATTTGCAATTTGTCAAACGGCTTCGGTCCGGTCGCCACATCCTCAACATGGCCGGCAATTTATCAACCGCTGAGCCCCTTTCAACGTGCGACACATTCATAATTTATGGGAAGCAATGCAACTCACGTGTACATCGATCTCATCGAGAGCTCTTTAAGTGCAATTAGGGCACTTGATCTTTAGCTATCGAATGAAATGTGTATGTAATTAAAAGCGTTTACTTTTGCGGTCATTGGCATTCAATAGATACAAGTTTTGTCAGTCAGAGGGAAATGAATATAATACAATGTCAGGGGAGTGAGTGGCCAACTCGAGTTGGCATAAATTTTGTGACATGCGTCCATTAAATTTGCATAAAGAAAATGTTTTCTCAAGTTTTCCTCAAGTTCGACTTGTCATAAAGAGAATATGTTAGTGGCCAGACAGCTACAAGGCAACAAGAGAACTCTAACACGGGCGTGTCACTAGACTTTGACTCTTTCTCTCCCTCCCTCTCTCTCTGTCTCTGTCTCTTTCTCTTCATCTGTCTTTGAGCACCAGCAAGTGCAAGGCAAAGCCAGAGACGCTTGTCAGCCTGTCAATGGCTGGCCACAGGACATGTCTGACAAGGTTGGACACAAAGCTCAGTATGCTATGTGAAATATGAGTTCAGCTCCTGTCGCTGGCCTCTGTCATTCTATCTACATATCTCTCCCACATCCAAGCAGACCCTTGGCTTAGCCTGGTCTCCTCTCCAAACAAGTCATTTACATATAAATAACCGAAAACCGAGTAAAAGTAGAAACCATCGCATTGATTCGGCATTTGCCAGTCTGTTGCTGCATTTCAGTTAGATAGACACCACACAAATATGCCAACAGAATTCGAGAATGTCTTTGGGGAAACATCGCTGTCTCGAGCAACGAAATGTTGTTTGTTTTGTTGTAGACTCGTATTTTCCTCTCAGTGTTTTTAATGAGTTTCCCGCACATTTTATGAGCTGTGCCTCATTTTTGGTGTATTTAAATTTTAATATATTCACATTTATGCCATTTATTTGCTGCATATAACTTTTACGCACTTCATCGAGTGCTGGAAGAACCCCTTAAAATACTTTTACTTAAATACAATCGTTAAATTTAAAATGGTAATTTGAGTGCGTGTGTGTCAGGCTGTCGGGCGTTGATGTGTCCTGACGATTTGAGCAATAAGACGTCATTGATCTTTAAAGAAATTTGGGGAAAGTTCTCTGGATTGAGCTAGAATCACAGTTGAACTAGTTCTTGAACTGGCCAAAACTCCACCATAAGTCATAAACTTAACAGATTTCAATACTTAAAACTTCGCAAGATATTATAAATATCAAATATATAGCCTTTCGCCAGATTTCAGTCACTTTGCATTCTTCAATTCGCCACAATCTTTGTCTTGGCCAAACAGATGTATGAATTTTGCATTTGTTGCATACTTCCAGGCGATTGTTGCACACACACACACACACACATTCAACACGTGTCTTGGCATTTCTTTGTGCAAAAAAGAAAATCTTATTTTGTTTTATGTCTTTTGGTTTGTTTTTCTGTTTTGTTGCTTTTGTTAAGGCTCCGGGAGAAAAATGGCAAAAGATTTTGTCTGGCTTTGTCCCAATCCAATCGGTGTGCCTTTGAGCATGTGTGTGTGTGTGTGTGTCCGTGTGTGTCGAACATTTTATGGGCGCTTTTAAAATGTTTTCATATTGTGAAATTGTTGGGCATTTTACACATTTGTTCGACCCGACTCTAAAAAGAAGAAAGCCCTTTGCCCCTTTTTATTACCAGATTATTTATCCGAAACTGTTTTACGATTTAAATGAAAAGTTTTGTTCGTATAAATAATTAAAATTTGATTATGATAATAATAATAACAAGCAACGAACTGAAATCTGCAAATTGTAAACTGTGAAAAAATGAAGAGAGAAAACTGCAAATGGAATGATTACGGCCGAATGAAAATGTCAGTTAATAATTTATTATATTATCGTCGGGAATGGCAGGCAATGTGGCATGTCGCATACTTAAGTGCTCAGTTTGACTGCGAACTGGGGCTTCAATTAATATGCCAGTCGAGAAGAACAATTATAAATGCGACTCAACATAATTTTGGGGTTGGACTTGTCGCTGGATTCTCGTTCCATTGACAGTCATTAAAACCGAAATAACATTGTTAGACTGCCGACGGATTTATTGAGTGTAAATTGGCAAAACAACAGTGAAAGCGAATTAAAAGTGTACACTGTACAGCAGGGGGTGGATGGGTTGAAAAAAGGACAACCTCACCTGTACACCTGGTCATGAGTCTGGTCTTTTTTGTTGCCGTTGACTGTGCGAGGCTCTTTATTTATTTAATTATTATTCAAAAGTAGCTTAAGGCCATTTCGCTGAACGTACCTGACGATGGTGATGGGAATGGGAATGAGGATGAGGATGACGATGGAGGCAGGTCTATTGTGGTTATGGCTGAAGGTCGTTGGCTTTATGGTCTAAAATGGCTTTGTCTCCTCTACCTCTCCCCTACGTCTTTCTCACTTTCTCTGAATTGGTTCATTGGCAGCCGTTTATGGGCTGGTGGCAAAACACAGCTGCGTCTTTTGGCCAACATTTTCAGGGGCGGCCATTAAATTTGCACACAAATTTTCATGTCATTAATATGTTATTTATGCAGTGCATAAATTTATTCCTCGAGGCAATCGAATAAAATAAATTGCCTCAAATCAGTTCAATCAAAATTGTAATTTTTTAATATTGAAAATTCCGCTGAATTTGGATCTTGATATGGTTATATTGATATATGATTGTCCATTCAACTGCGCATAAATTGCAATACAGTACAGGGTGTGGGTTGGCTTATTGCGAAAAAGTGCAGTCAAATATAAAGATTTATGTACTGTATACAGGGTGCTTCAATAGAAAATATGCCAATGAGCGCATATTGAAAAGTGCATTCAAGTTGAAATTCATTGCGTTTGCGTTTGATAAAATCATCGCATCATGTTCAATGTCAAAATCAAAGTCAAAGAGGGCAACAACACGCTGCCCCGAAGTGGACAACGTAGCAATGGCCCCTCCCTCGGGGGGAGCGGACGCAACAGTCCCGCCACGGGAAGCCTGCGCAGCTCATTGGCCTCCTCCAATGGTGGCTCACTGCGTCGCAAGGATAAACGTGTGCGCATCGTGACCAGTTATGATCCCGTGGATCGGGATTACGATCGGCATAGACAACAACAGTTTGGTAAAGACTTGTGCATTGTGAGGACACAGTAAACTGAGAAACAGTTGCTAATCTCTGCATGTTTCGCTCTCTCTCTCTCTCTACAACAGATAACATTGATGGCGTGACGGAACTGCGACTGGAGCAGTATGAGATACACATTGAACGCACCTCGGCGGGTCTCGGACTGAGCATAGCAGGGGGCAAGGGTTCAACGCCCTTTAAGGGCGATGACGATGGCATTTTCATATCACGCGTCACCGAGGCAGGTCCCGCCGACCTGGCTGGCCTCAAAGTAGGCGACAAGGTGATCAAAGTGAACGGCATTGTCGTGGTGGATGCTGATCATTACCAGGCCGTGCAAGTGCTCAAGGCATGTGGTGCAGTGCTGGTGCTGGTAGTGCAACGGGAGGTCACACGACTTATTGGTCATCCCGTGTTCAGTGAGGATGGCAGCATCTCACAGATCTCTGTGGAGACGCGTCCACTTGTCGCTGAGTTGCCGCCAACAAGTGTCCAACAGGAACGTCACATTCCGCCGCCCATTCAAATAATTCCAGAGCAGCAGACTCAGCCAATACAGATACAGCAGATGGCTCCTGCACATAGCTACTCGGGCAATGTGTTTGCCACGCCCTCGCCGGTATCAAATGGATTGCTGCTGGAGAATGGCAAGGTGAGTGAGCTTCGCTTCGATTGTACTACTACGTGTGATGTTGATTGATTTGTGTTGTCTTTTTGTGGTCTTGGCGACAGGATGCGGCGCCGCTGAGTTTCATTCAATTGCACACGACGCTCATACGGGATCAAATTGGCCAGGGATTAGGCTTCAGCATTGCCGGTGGCAAGGGCTCGCCACCGTTTAAGGATGACTGCGATGGCATTTTCATATCGCGCATCACCGAGGGCGGACTCGCCCATCGTGATGGCAAAATCATGGTCGGCGACCGTGTCATGGCGGTAAGTGAACTGGGGACATGCGGCATGCTAAGTGGCAAGCGCTAATAGCATTTCATTGTACCACCCAACCATCATCTCTTGCAGATTAACGGCAATGACATGACGGAGGCGCATCACGACGCGGCTGTTGCCTGCCTCACTGAGCCCCAGCGATTTGTGCGTCTCGTCCTGCAGCGCGAGTATCGTGGACCCCTCGAGCCGCCAACGAGTCCGCGCAGTCCCGCCGTGCTCAACTCGTTGAGTCCCTCCGGATATCTGGCCAATCGACCAGGTTAGTCATCGAATCAACGAACCAAGCGTTTCAGCGTTCTTAACTTTGTTTTCCTTTATCTTTATGTCGTAGCCAACTTTAAGCGCTCTGTGGGCGATGTCAATGTCGTGGAGCAGCCTTACAAGTACAACACATTGGCCAACACGCCCACGGCGACAGCAACTGGTGTTGCCTATACAAACAGCAACAGCAACAACAACAATAATAATACGCTGCCTAACAACAAGACAAACGGATTTGTCACAGCTACAGCTACAGCTGCAGGGACAACAGCTGCTCCTGCAGTTACATCACATATTGACAAATCCACAGGTCAACCAGTGCCAGCACCACGTCGCACCAACTCTGTGCCTCTGGGCGATAGTGATGGGCCACTGAATGGTGGCGCATCCACAAGTAGCGGCGACTCGGGCGAAGCTCAGGTAAGATATTAAATGCCATTTACTTTGTAGTTGTTGTGTTAGTCCCTTAGTCTTAGCTACCTGTTTAGTTGTCTGCACGTCATTTTAATGTTGCTCATAAGCTCGTTCGTTTGTTCGTTCGTTAATCATGCTCAGGCTAGTCTTAAGTAACCTTCAGGCCAAACACTAAAATCAAGCCAACAACTTGCGCGACAGTTGGCCAAAAAAGAAAAGTAGATGACTTCAAATGTTCCCCAAGGTAAGTAAAGATGGAAAATGTTCAAACTGACGCGCAAGTTGGTCAAGAGATTAACGCAAATTGTTGTTGATACACACATAAACACTCTTCCTATTCGAATACCAACAAAATACATATATATATATCTACAAATATATCTAATTGTGCTAATACATACTGTATCTGCCAGATTATCAATCTATAACCCTAGCTCTTAGATTACACACATACACATATATCAATTACATATTTATTATACAATATTATATCAAATTTGTTTGTGTTTGTTTTGCATGTGCCCTGTGCGCGTTTATCCTGTTACTTTCTCTTGGTATCACATACATATACATACATATAAATAAGTATGTTATACTTGTATTCCCCCCAAACATTGATAAATATGCACAAGCAATTTGTGTTCGTTTTCTGTCCTTGGCTTACATACTCCTCGTTTATGCACATTGAATAAGAAGAGGGCCCAGTTGAGGGCACAGGGCTAGATCTACAGCTGTATATATGAAAAAGCTAAATAAATAAATATACATACTTGTATTATCTATATTTAGTTAGGCAGTTTAGCTTAGCTTAGTTGCAAATTAAAAAAAAACCAAAACTCAAATGTGTAACGAAATTTACAAAAAACCAAACATATTTTTGTTTCTTTTTCTATAAAACCAAATGTTGCTTTAAAACTGATCTTTCTGCCACAAACCAAAACAAAAATGAAACCAAACAAATGAAAAAAAACTTGTCCAAATCCAATAAAAAAAAACCAATCAACCCAACAACCGACAACAACCGTCAACAACCGACAACGGCAAGCAGCCCTCATCATTGCGGCCATTGACCAGCGATGATTTTCAAGCGATGATTCCAGCTCATTTTCTCAGCGGCGGCAGTCAACATCAGGTGCATGTGGCACGGCCCAATGAGGTGGGGGTCAGCGCCGTAACTGTTAATGTGAATAAACCGCAACCCGATTTGCCCATGTTCCCAGCCGCGCCCACCGAAATGGGCCGCGTCACCGAGACCATCACGAAGTCAACCTTCACGGAAACCGTAATGACCCGCATCACCGACAATCAGCTGGCGGAGCCATTGATCAGTGAGGTGACTATCACAACATCACGCATACACTAAACGCAAAAAAAAAAAATTAAAATATGTATACCAAAAAATATATAAACCAAATGCTGTGTGTGTGTGTGTAAAGTGGCTCTCTGATCTTCGCTTTCCGAGTGGAGTCTGGTTCTCTGCAGTCTACAGTGCCAGTGGCCGTTCCCAACAAGGACGAGAGCTATTCTTTTCACATACTTATGCACAGCCACAACTTACACCTCACACAACACCCCAATCACACACACACACACCACATACACTTTTATAAATTGATATACTACAATTGTAATTGGCTATTTCTATTGTTGGCCCTCATCTTATTTGTTCTTGTTAGCCCTTAAGCACCTACATCCACATGCATATATTTTGATTTATTGTAAATAAAATGATTGTGCGTTTCTATTTGAATTCCTATTGACTTGCTTCCGGCACGCCCAACGCCTCAATCGATCCATCGATGAAGCGTTGAAGTATGCGTTGCACATTGTTTAATTAAAAATACAAATAAAAATATTATAAATTGCATTGAATTGTTAAGCATTATGCAAAACACGCACATCGAACTAATTGAAAAGTAGTTAGACATAGTTATTATATTTGGTTTATGGACTCGGAAGAACATCCATCTATCCATCTATTAATATTGTTAACGATAAGATTACAAGACGGTTAAAGGTGCATGCATCAACTTATACTTAAATATATGAATTTATATCAATCCCGTATTAAATTTAATTTAATATTAAAAAAAAAACAATTGGATTACTAACAAACTAAGAGTATTATCTATTCGTATTAAAAAGCATTTAAGAAATAAAATGTAATCAATTGGAGCTTTTTACATATTAATTTTATTTATTATGATTTGCAGAATTTGAAGTTCCTTAGAGCTGTAATCTTTTTTTGCTTTGACATTTGCCCGAGGGGAGATTTGACTGGTGATTAACTCTTTTTCGAGTTACAATTAAATCCAACCGTAATCCTAAATCCCTTTTAAAACTCTGTCCAGTTCACACATGAATAAGTAAATCAACAAACTGATTATATATTCTCACACAGATGTGTGCCTCCTCCTAACTACGGGACTTTTAAATAATGCATGATGAAAAAGCATTTATTGTAAAGTTTATGCCACGCCCACACAAGCATGTGTAGTGTGTCAACGACAGAACTGAAAACAAACTAATGAAGTTTATCTCTGACTGTCTGACTGCCTGACCTGTTAACTGTCGCTGTGGCAAGACAAAGTTGTATTTGAATTGTAAATAAAATATTTAATTGTTTTTAATTTCACTGCTGGCATTTGGCATACAGTTTGAAAGTCTGTCCGACAGTCTGCGAGTCTGGCAGGCATTTTGTTAACAGCATCGATTGCACCGTCGTGTCGTTGTCGCATAAGAATTTCATTTATTTCAGTGAAAAGTTTTTCCAAGTCAAAGATACATTTGTATCTTCATCGTCTGCTCTGCTAATGAATATAAAACTTGAATTATACGTCATACAAATAATTATATGTGCATGACACATTTTTCAAATTAAAACATATACAATTTTTTTTAATTGTTTCAAAGTATGTGGATGTATTTATAGCATAATGCAAGATAAGAAAACAAAAAAAAATTAAAAATAATAATAATATTTATAAGAAAAAAATAATATTTAAGAAAATATTCATAGTTAATAATTATATGTGCATTTCATGACTTTTGTCTCTAAAGCTTATTAATGTTGGTCTATTTTAAAGTTGTCCTTCTTTCAATAATCAATACCTCTTCCTTTATTATTCAACACTAAATTGAGGCGATTCGGCATAGAATTGACTAATGACTGTAAAGTAGTTATGTCAATATTAGCCCATTCTCGTTCTATTGCCGATTTAAGGTGTCCTGCCGTCTCAAACTGTGTTCCGCTTTTGAAAACACGAGCGGACAGAATCCCCCAAAGGTTTTCTATCGGATTCAGGTCCGGACTCAATGCGGGCCACTTCAATACAGGAATTTTTCTGTCTTCGAAAAAGTCTTTGGTGACCTGTGCCGTGTGGATTGAAGCATTGTCCTGTTGGTAAGTCCAATCATCGCCAAAAAACTTGCCAGCAAAGTCTATTAATTCGCTGTCCAGAAGCTCTACATACATCCTGGCATTCATACGTGTGGATATGAAGCACATAGGGGTCTTTCCGTTGACGCAGAACGCGGCCCATACCATCACGGTGCCGCCCCCAAAGCCTCGCTTGTAGCAGGACAGCCGATCCTGGCGCAAATCTCGCCAATATTTCTTGCAGTTGTCTGGGCCATCTAAATTAAATTTTTTCTCGTCGCTAAAGACGATGTTGTGCCACTCTTCATCCCAGAATCGATATCTGTTAGCAAATTCTAAGCGAGCCTTAATATGACGCTCCAAAAGTTTTGGTTTAGGTACCATTGAGGTATGCTTAAGGAGATGATTTTCGTTTAGAATTTGAACGATTCTACTCCTTGTTATTTGGAGTCCCATGTGAGCCCTTATTTGACCGCTGCTCATCGAATCTTCCACTGCTAGACGTCGAATCTGGCGTTTGCACCGTTCATCGATGTGGGTCTTCCTACCGCTGCGTCGTGCTGTACCATATTCAGGTGGATTTTTCAGAAACCTGGAAATACAGTTCCTATGTCGGTTGAGTCTGGTTGCTATATCGGAGATCTTAGAGCCGCTTTCATGCATGCCCATGATAATTCCCTGCTCGTAATCGGACAAACTAGTACCACGAGGCATTTCAGCCTAAGAACAATAAATATTATATAAAAATTTAGCGAAATTCTTATAAATGATATACTTACAATAGTTATTTAAACAAATTTCCGCGAATTAAGCTTAAACTGCAGCACTATCAACGAAAAAAATCAGCTGGAACTGTTTTGCACATATAATTATTTACTACGCAATACCCAATGCACGAATACATTTTCGAAGTAACGGTACCACGAAAGACATTAGAATGGAAGAATTTCGGTCGCATGGTATACACAAAGTATAACATAATCATTCTGCATTTATCAAACTTCGAAAAATGTACTTATATCAGTAAAAAAAAACAAAAGCAAAAATGCACATATAATTATTTGTATGAGGTATTTTGACATTTTAATATCAGACTTACACTTGCAATCCGTGTGTGTAAGTGTGAGTTGTGTATTAAACCACAGGCAGCTCAAAGCGTCTGTTGTGTGGTGCAACCCTAAGCAAACACACAACACACACCTGTCTCTTCTTTCGATTTGAAACGTTGTCGTAAACTGTTGAGCTTCGTCAGGATGGCAGATTATAATTAATATTACTTTTCTCATGTTATTTAATATTCTCGTTTTATAAATATTTTGTGTTATTCAAAATATAATAATATATTTAATTTATTATTTATGGTCTATATCTACTCTGGTGTTTGTGGTCTCCTTTAAGAGATACTTGACATTAATTGCATGGCTTATGTTTTGTTATTAATTTATTTTTGACTTTCTTTGTTTGTTTGTCACTGTCTCTGTCTACCTCTTGTTTTTTATTTCAACAATATATTCGAAATTTGTTCATGTACATATCACCAACAATTTTGCACACACTCACACTCATATTTTTATCAGGGCACTCGTTCCATAAGCACCCATCATTCAGTGCTTTTCAAATTTCAAATGAACACAGCAATAATTAGTACAATGTTTAGTTAGTTATGCTCACTTTATTTGTACACTAACTAATGTCATATTTTATTGTCTCTGTAGGAAGTGGTCCTGCCCAAGAATCAAGGCTCTCTCGGCTTCAGCATCATCGGTGGCACGGATCATTCCTGTGTGCCATTCGGTTCACGTGAACCGGGCATTTTCATTTCACATGTAAGTTGAACGACCAATTGCAACTCCCACGAAACGCGAGGGTGGGTAGTGGTTATGGGAAGGTAAACTTTTCAAATTAAAGCAATTGAGGTGCCACAACTTGTGCATGCAAATGAGCTGCACAATTAACTCGTAATGCAGTCAGCTTAATTATGGGCAATTAAATTAGCCGCGGGTGAACTTTTGACATCTGTCTATACCACATTCTTATCCCATATATATGTATTATTTACACAGATTGTGCCGGGCGGCATTGCCTCTAAATGCGGCAAGCTGCGTATGGGCGATCGCATTCTGAAGGTGAACGAGGCAGATGTCTCAAAGGCCACACATCAGGATGCTGTCCTCGAATTGCTGAAGCCTGGCGATGAGATCAAGCTCACCATACAGCACGATCCTCTGCCACCTGGTTTTCAGGTAAGCTTACACAAATCAATTTTCAACAATTTAAGCTCTTTATTTAGTCTTTAGTTTGCTTTTGTGCCACTTCTTAGTTAAGCTGCATATACTCGTATACTTAATATATATTTTCATTTTGTAAATATGGAATACTTAATGCTTTGAGTCAACACCAAAAACCTCTTTATACTTCTCTTTCCTCTATGCTCTATGAATGCTTAAAAATATTTACAATGCAAAGCACATAGAAGTAGTTTATGTAAAAACCGAGGTAAGATTCTACACCCACACAACAATTGGTACCGCTAAACAATGTATCAATACTTTGTCCAATAATCATTCGAAATTAAGAGTTGATTAATATTTAAAACTATCTCCGACTTCATATAAATCCTTCAAAATTCTGTCATAAATATATTTAAAAATAAATATTCCTGGAAATATGCTATGGATATTGGACTTGAGTATCTTTTAGTCGGATGTCCGACTAATTTGATGTTGTAACTGCTTAGAACTTTTTATAGAAAATAACTTTGAGAGATAAAGAAAAAATAATAATAAAACTTTAAAATATTACTCTTATTATTTAGAACGGACTTATCTGAATCGTGCAATACAAGTTCTTTTTATAATTTAAACAAGAAAGAGATAAGATTAAATAATTTTTTTGTTTAATATAAAATTATAGATGAAAATGACACTTGAAATCTAAAACGAAATGTACAATTTGTGTATAAAACACATACACTTAGTATAATAGTTGTAAAGAAAAAGGCATTTAATTTTCCTTATGGCTTTCTTTATTGTTCAAAAGTATTTTATGGTCTAGCTTTTACACAGCTTTGCATAGCGTCATTATAATCTGAATTGTTTTGTTCTTGACTTTTCTTTTATTTATAATTGTCGAGCACTTAAACGAAGCCAATGCTAATTTCTATGCTTTGTTTTGTTATCGTTATCGTTGTCGTTGTTGCTATTGTTGTTGTTATGGCAAATCACAGGAAATTCTGCTGGCCAAGGCGGAGGGCGAGCGCTTGGGCATGCACATCAAGGGCGGCTTGAATGGACAACGTGGTAATCCGGTGGATCCATCTGATGAGGGCGTTTTCGTGTCTAAAATCAACTCGGTTGGAGCGGCTCGACGCGATGGAAGGCTTAAGGTACATTTCTGGGGAATAAGAGTGGGGGAAATTAAGTTTGAACCGAACTAAGTTGAACTTCTGTGTGACCGCAGGTGGGCATGCGTCTATTGGAGGTCAATGGCCATTCGCTGCTGGGCGCTTCACATCAAGATGCGGTCAATGTTCTGCGCACTGCCGGCAATGAGATTCAATTGGTCGTATGCAAGGGTTACGACAAATCCAGTTTAATGCATTCCATTGGCCAAGCAGGTGGCATGAGCACCGGCTTTAATTCGTCTACGTCCTGCAGCGGTGGCAGTCGTCAAGGTGAGTCAAATCCAAACTGAGTATACCCATGAAATTGAAATTTTATCTTGACTGGAATTTTACAATCTTACAGGCTCTCGTGCTTCAGAAACGGGTTCGGAATTGAGTCACAGCCAAAGCGTATCAAGCTTAGATCACGATGAGGAGGAGCATCTAAGACAGGTGAGTGCAAATAAGGTCAGCAAACAGGCAACATCATTCACGCCTTTCAACTGCAGGACTTTGATGTATTTGCGGCACAACAGCCCGATACAGTTGGCACTCCGGAGCCCACCAGCCAAACAGGCTTAGCAGCCGCGGCAGCTTTGGTGCACGGCGCACCTTCACCGTCACCCATCCCCACCACACCGACACCGCCCGCTGGGTCCGCTGATTTAGCACAGCCAGACACAGTTGCCGCACAGACTGTGGCGCTCATTCACGCCGAACAAACGCCTCAGCATCATCAACAACAACAACAACAGCAGCAGCAGCAAACACAAGTGGCAGCAATTGGTCAGGAGAAGAGCACACAAGAGAAGGTTAGTCAACGACCTTGGCCCTTAACTTATGGACAGTGGACAGTGTACCCTAATGCCATTCTTCCTTTCGTGCTCAAACCAAATTAGGTGCTGGAAATTGTACGCGCTGCGGATGCTTTCACCACCGTGCCACCGAAGTCACCATCAGAGCATCATGAACAGGACAAGATACAAAAGACAACGACGGTTGTTATATCGAAGCACACGCTCGATACAAATCCTACCACTCCCACAACGCCAGCAGCTCTGCCAATTGGCGCTGCGCCATTGCTGCCACCAGAGTCAGCGACCGTTGCACAGACTCAGACACAACAGCAACAACAACCACAACAGCAACAACAGCAGCAGCAGGTATGTATCTGAACGCACGTCTTTGTCCAACTTGCCATGTACATGTCTGTATGTCAATCCCAGTCTGTCTGTCTGTTTGTGTGTGTACCTTACCTTTGTTTAACGTCCTTTTGTCCTTTTGATTTTACTGTGTTATTCTTAACATACACATACACATACATATAGCAGCGCAATTGACTGTTGCGCATCCGAAAAACCCCAAAATACCCTCACTGTACTCAAAATCCTTCACTCATTTTTTTATTATTTATTTTTTTTATACATTTTTCTTGCTCGTTTTCTTAAATAACTTCACTAACGTCTGGCGTGTTTGTATTATGTGTGTATTTGTATCTGTTTCTTTACTCGTATATGTATGTATATTTGTATCCGTGCCTGTTCGTGTTCACATTTTATAAAATTTATTCATTCAATTCATATGCGCAAACATTTGCCACATATCACAAACTTATGCCCTGAAAGTACATCGTAACACTCCATCCACAGCAAATTCGCATTCGCATCACATAAAATTCGTTTCCCCCTGCGGGGTCTCATCATTTGCCGCCTGTCTGTCTCTTTGTGTGTACGTTAACGTTATTGTCCCATCTTATCATCTCAGACCTAAAATGCGATAAACCAAATTTATATAACTAAACAAAAGAGAATGAATTCTATCAATTATTCATTAATTACTTCTGAGAAAAATTTCCGATTGATACCAAGAAATAAAAAGTTTATGAAGTGTTCTTAATTTCAATTCAGTATGAATCTGACAGCTGTTGTCAAGTCCGATAAGCGATGTGATTTAATTGCAATAAGGCCCGTTCTTTCCTAGTTCAATTAAATTTCAACTAAAAGATATTTTTCTGAATTTGACTTTAATTTTTATACATTTAAGTCCGAATTCATGTATTTCAGTTAGTTAACTAAGACCTTAATCAAAATGGACCTAAAATTAATATTTATTATTACAAGTTAAATGTAATATTGTAGTAAATGTTTAAAATCAATTTAAAGATATTCATCATTTTTAAGATTTTTTTGATTTTATATAAAATTTGTTTGTCGTTAACAATATGTATTTTCAGTGTTACCTAATGTGTAAATCGATAATCAAATACCACTGTCTTGAGTTAATTTGATTAAAGTTGCGAAACTGATTGCAATTGCAAATTGCAATTGAAACAACAAAGAGAACAACTTTTCGAATTGATTTGTTTTTTATGTCCCAATTTTCAATCATATCAGTTGGAATCATTCATATTTTTGTTATCAACATTCACTAGAAATCGTGATTTATGAACATGTTTCTGTTGCATTTTCATCATTGCTTTGCTTTTGTTAATGGGGGATTGAAATGTGAGAGTACGAAGGATGAAAATGTTAGTAAAATACTGCTTAGCATGGGGCGTATGAGTTATAAATTCTGGTATCCTAAGTGCATGCGTCGGTTCCCTTAAGGCAGGGAATTGGCAGGGAAATGGAAATGTGGCCCAGCTTTGTTCACCTGATTCACATTTATTGAAATGACAGCAGACGATTTATTATTTATTAGCATATTCGTATGGGCTGAATTCGTTCTGCTTGCTCATTCTTGTTGTTGTCGTTATTATTGTTGTTGTTATCTTATTTGTGCTACTTACATATTATATCAATTTCTGTTTGCGCCTTTATTGTTACCTTTTGGATGGCTGGTTGGCTGCTCCTTGGGCAGCATTGTTATTGTGTATGATTGTTGTATTGCCCCTTGTTGTTGTTGTTCTTCATGTTCATGTTGTTATTGTTACTGTTGTTGTTATAGCTGGATGCTGCTTACCTTTAAAGCTGGTAGCATTTGAATTTGCATTGACAGCCTAAGGAAAAGAGAAAAGAAATACACAAATATGCATAGATGTAAATACATATATACTTTAATATACATATATATGCGATATATATATATAAGTATAAGTAATTCAAAAACTGCTGAAAGGAATTTCCATTAAAATGTTTCTCTTATCTTCTTCTCGTTCTTCCTTTTTTTATTGCTCTCAATGACGTGCGCGCCGCCGTTCGCTGCTTTTCATCACATTGTTTTTACTTTTATTCTCTTCTTTTATACACATATATATATATGTATATATATTTAATTTATGTTATTTTCCTCCATTTATTATAATTTTTCTGTTCGTTTTCACATTCTGCGTAGATCTCATTGCAGCGTATTTCTTAACAAGCGGATATTTCCCACTACAAGACTGAGTATTTAGTTTAAAATACAGGAGTAAATCGAGTATAACTGAGAGAAATGCTAACCACAAGAAAATAATATAATCTAGGCAGCAGCATTGCAAAGTTTTCCTTTCTATAAGATTGTTAATTACATATACTATGTGTATGTAATAAGCCTAGTCGTGTTCAAAGGGCAAAGAGTTACTAACTAATGAATACACACACTAGACAGTGGATATATCAAATACAATCTATCTATCTATCCATCTATCACTTGACTCAGCAAATGGTTTCAATGTCCCTCACCGACTAGCTCTGTATTGTGCAGTGAAAGAATATAATTATAAATCAAATACACACTCAAAGTCCCTCCTGTTATTTTAGATGACAAAGATGAGAAAACTGATATAATTACGTATATACATATGTATGTAATAATCCTATGCCGTCATATTGCGGATTCCAGTATTCAGTATTCACATACGTTACATACTCTGATGTATATGTATTGTTGTCCTTTGATGTTTATGGAGTCATATGTCTATTATGTATATTATTGCTAAATGTGTAACACTGAAAAGGTCCAAATAAGCAACTAAATAATACTCATGTATTGAAGTCTTTTTACCGAATAAGCCAATGAAACTGTCGAGCAAACTGTTATATGTATAACACTTGAATGTTAAACAAAACTCTACATACAACTAGGCAAAAGTTATGTTATACCTGCTGTTAATTCGTTTCTTAACATTATCGTTTCATTCGTTATCGTTTTCTGTTTTCTCTATAAGCACTATAAGTATTTTATATACGCCTAGGTAAATGGAATATAAAGTGTGAATTTTTGATGTCAATAAATAAAATCTAAATGTTTATTATCGTAACTGGGGAAAATACCAGAAGTTTACTTATTTCACGAGTTGATAGGGATGGCTTATGGACAGGTATTAATATCAGGTACATCAGCATAGCATTGTCATTGTTTTGTTCATATATTTTCTTTCATTGTTCGTTGTCCACTCATTATTTCTTGTATTTTGTATTTTGTACTTGTCTCCGTTTCTGTCTTCTGTTCGCTCGCTGTGCAATCGTTGTGCAGCTCATTTTATCCATCAAGCAAATTGGCCAGAACAAAGCAAATGCACCTCATCATCAGTCAGCGACATTGGTAATTGGCTAACAGAGTGCAGGCGGCCAAAAAGGCCAAATCACCGTAAGGAACAAAACAAATAAACATGATAGTGCACCAGAAACCATCAAAGCACATCCACAAACACATTCAACTCTCAACAGTCTCACAGAAACGCACTCAATTAACTCCGCACATTGCAATTTGTGTTCCATGCTTTGTGTGTGTAAGTGTGTGTGTGTGTGTTTGTAATGCATTTGCTGATGCACAACAAACATTGCAACAAACAAATGTAACCAGAACGTAAACTAAATGAAAACCCAAAAACATCCAAAATCCTATAGCAGCGTGGAACTCAGACGCCGGAACGACTCGCGCCTGGAGCTCGAAATTCTTATCAACAGATGCTGGAGAATCAGGAGGAGGGCAGAGCCAAAGAGTTGATTACGATACCGAAGAAAGCCGAGCCGGTGTACATTATAGATGACGATGAGGGGGATGAGATCGATGCTATTCCAGAGGAAGATGAGGAACTCGATTCTTCGCCTCCTGCGGATTTGCAATCGCCGCCTTCATATGCGGACACCGATTCCGATTGCTTTGATCGTCCGCGTGGACGTTACACCAGCGACTCGGAGAGCGATTGTCGTCCCTACAAGCCGACGCGATCGGGACGTAGTACACCAGAGTATGCTGGAGGACATCGAAAGTCTGTGAGCTTTGATCTCAGTGGCGATGAGCGCTCCAGGTCGGACTATGAACGCTCTCGCTCCCGCACTCCAGATCGATTCACGCGTGCCTATGACTCGGAACAGGATACGCGGACAACTTCAAGCAGTCGGATGCCACGAAAGGGAATTCTTAGAGCCACGAGTCCCAGCTCCTCCGCTAGCTCCACTCTGGAGCGTCGTCCAGAGAAGCCAGCACCTATTGTGCCTGCTGTGGCGCGTATTCGAGAGGTGGAATCACCGCAACTTCAACGTGTCTCACGTGCCACATCTCCGGAAAGACCTGGCGAGCTGGAGCGCGAGAATCCCTTTCGCCATGCCAGACCTGACGAGGATGATGATGAGTATACGCAAATCGCCAAGGCCATCAATAGGTCGCCACGTTCCCCTCGAGATCAATTCTTCTTTAGCTCCTCACGCTCCAATGAAGATCTCTTGGAGCAATCGCATTCCAGCGGACGCAGCACGCCCAACACGGTCATATCAAAGTCCACGGAGAACTTGACGGGTGCTCGGCCCAAAGTGCCTCCACCTACGTTACCCAAGCCACAGCTCAAGAAGGCCGATCTGGTGCGCAACGTGGCTCTCGAGACATTCCAGGCCAGCGATGTGGGTCACGGTGACTTTGCGGTGTTCGAACACGATGCCAACACAAACACCATCCACCAGGTGCCCAAGTTGCCAGTGCGCGTGGCCAACAAGTCGTCCCGTCCGCGGGAAAGTCCACCTCCGCCACCTGTCAACTATGCCACATTACCCAAATTACCATTGCCCAAACCGACAACGAGCTCTGTGCTAGAGGAATCAATGTATATGGAGGCTCTGCCGCCAGCACAGCGACGTCCCCACGAATTTGTGCATGAAAATTCGCCGGACAACATATTGGTAACGGCGGAACAGCATCGTCAGTTTCTGTTGCGCGAGAACGAGATGCGAAATCAGCTGCGAGCTCCCTACGAGCCAGCACCGCCCATTCCCATTGCAGGGATGAGCAGCGAGAGCAACAACAACAAGTTTGCGGTAAACAACCCTTTTCTTGATTGTTGCGATACTGACATTGACAGCCTGCCATTGCCTCCACCGCCACCAACCCCATCACCACCAACCCCTCCAATAACAACAGCAACAAAAACAAAAACAACTACATCAATATCTATTAATGTCGACACACCGCCCACAACACCACTAGCACCACCTGCCCAGCTCTCACGTCATTTGCATGAGTCGCCTAACCGACTAACCGCAGTCGCCACTAACGCATCAACATCTTATTCTCCCACTACTGCCACTGCTAACTATCTGATGGATGCCGCACCGCAGCAGCTGATTCTGGGCCCAGCGTCGCCAGCTCATATCTTTCCCACGGCCCAAATACTGCCGGTTCAATATGCGAGCTTGCCACAGCCGCAACAGCCCAATAAACTGAACCTAGGTGCGACAACTTTGTCGTCGCCGTCATCGTCGTCGTCACAGCCCATTTTTAACCTGGTGCTGCTGCCGGGCGATCAGCGCCAGGTGGTTGCCGCCAACTCATCTGCTTCGGCGGTGCTTTTAAGTGGTTCAACTGGTCCGCTTTATCTGCAAGCGTCACCAGCGTCGACTGCAGCACAGTTAACGGTGAGTGAAACGCCCGTCGTCGTATCATCCAGGGTTACATCGACACCGTCGCCGTCGCCCTCGTATGCCGCCATGAAATTTCCAACATTCTCGGAAATTGTGGTCAGCCCCGACTCCAATAGCAATTACCAAAACATGACCACAGCTCGCGTTGATATATCAAATTCATCGCTGGGCACCAGCAGCTCCTTCTCGATAAACTCGTCCAACTCGTCGCTGCTGGCAAAGACCGCATCTGCGGTTAGCTACTATGAGACGGCCGAGGAGATCTATTCGACCATCGAGGAGGAGGCGATTTATAGTAATACCGCGTTCTTTGATTCCCGTCGCAGTAGCGACACCTCGCTGAACTGTCGCACCTCCAAGTCGCCAACGCCGCCACCGTTGCCCCCGAAGCGACCTCAAAAGCCAAGTAAATTACGAACCGCCCCGTTGCCTCCGGTTGCCCAGAAGCCGCATGGATTGCGTGGCCTGGCAAATTTCAAGTTGCGTTCCCAGTCACAGCCACAACTGGTGGCAGCAGTAGGAGGATCAGGAGGGTTGGGAGTATTGCCACCGTTGCCCCAAAGTCCCACGACGCCGAGTGGCAAGGAAACCACCGTGTAGCCCAAGACGCCACCAACCAGCAACCTCCACTCAACCATCGACCTGTCCACTTAAGTTAGCGACCTTCTGCCTTTAAGCTGTTGCCTGTTGCTTTCTGGGTCAAGTTGGCGACACTTTTGAAAGTGCTTTCAAGTTGACAGCATGTCTTCCCTTCTTTCCTTCCCCTCTCTTCACCCTCCACCCTTCCCTTCTCCCGCCTTCGCTTATGCATTTTAATTAAAATCCAACACCTCTTTTACCCATCAATTAAAAGAGCAACAGCAAATTGATCAAGCCACATCGCTGTCTGTCTGTCTGTAGTTTTATTTGAATGTTTTTATTTGATTGATTGGTTACTTGGTATGTACAGTGAGCGCAAGCACTCGCTGCACAGTGGAGCAATCTGTCTGTCTACCTGCCACATCTGTCTTTGCTAATTAGATGCAACTTTTTGTTGACTTTGGCGCCAACCCACAATCCACCACTCAAATTGCTGTTGAAATTGAGCAGGCACCCGACACCCTTTCTCTCTCTCTCTCTCTCTCTCTCTGTATTTCTCTTCCAATCTCTCTCACTCTATCTACCTCTATCCAACATCTCTTTATCTGCCCATTCGACTCTAATTTGACGTTGATTGAAACAGTTGGTTGCTCGAAGCATTGCAGTTGCCCCACCCACCGGTCGATTCAATTGACTTTTTTTCTCTCCTTTGCGAACACGAATAAAAAACCTGAGGCAACGAGAATATTGAAGTAACGAACAGTACACATACATACATACAAACATGCACACATAAAATACAAAACAAATACGAAAAAAAAATACACATGCAATTCTACAATTTATATAGTTAATTTTTCAGTAGAGCTATTAAGTTGATTTTAATTCGTAATTTATTTTTTGACTAACAAAACGATGAAACAAGTTGAATATTTTTACTTTTACCATAAATAAACATTCTGTAATTCGATATCTCGACAATTGGATTTTTCATTTTGTTCTGTCCGCCCCTCGCTCCCTTTTCTGTGTAAAAAGAGCTAGATAAGTGACCTTGAACGTATGCCACGCCCACTAGGCACGTTCAGGCGTGCGCCGAGTGTGCCGTACTCATTGGCAACTGGCGGTGCACTGATTTGGGCTTTTGGCCACGGCGCACTTGCCAGTTCTCCAAGCCATCTCACAATCTTATCTTATCAATTGACATTGTTAATTGCTAGCGATAAGCGACTGTATCTGTCTTTCTGTATGCATGTGTGTGTTGATAGCAAAGGGAAATCACATTAATACACTAACAAGAAATATAACCAGCTAAATATAAAAAATATCACACATACGCAGCGTTGTATCTGCTTGAATTATACAATGGCTTATTGGCTTTTAATGCGCTGACCAGAACTGCTTGAACCGGCAACACAAGTTGCAACTGCTGTCAGCTAGCCACATTCTCAACACTTTCATGGCTCAATAAATTTCTATTAGCCAGGTTGCTCGACTACTCGACTGCTCGACTCTTCATTGTGGCAAAGGGCAAAAAAGGATGTAAAGCACTTGGATGTTGCTGCTGCTCCAACGTTTCGAGTATTGAGTTTAATTGAAAATCGAAAAATCCGATACGAAATTAATTTCTTTGCTAAAAATACAGCTCAGCTCAATTCGACTGGGCTTTGATGCTAGCTCTTGGACTCCTGGTCTCATGCCTGATGGCTTTGTCTATGTACCAACGTACTTGACTTTTCTACTTATGGCAGCGGGAGGGAATAGGGAATAGAGGGAAGGTAGATGAAGATAGAGGGAGTAAGGGGATTTGCTGATATCGCTTTACCATGATGCTCTTGTCCTTAGTTGGCTGCTTGCTCGCCTCCTTTATTTATGAGCCTGGCCTTCTGTGTTGGCCATTGTGGGTCTGTTGTTGCACTCGGATCTCTGGTTGCCATTCGAGCCGAAGGATAAGGTTGCAATTTGTGCAGTTTAACGCTGGCTTTTGCTCTTCCCACTGCCGTTTAATGACTTTGTCGTCGTCGTCGCAGCAACAATTCGCTGCGTTCCAAGCCCTCCATCCTCCCGCCATCCCCCCAAACCCTGACCATCAGCCCCTCCTGGCATTGGCTGTCTCGTGTTGCCTAAAACGAAGAAATTGCATGAAAGCATAAAACCGACAGTACATGACTTTGGATGATAAATGACCTGACCCGGTCCTGTTCTGTCCTGTCCTCTCCTCTCCTCCCTCTCCGCAACTGTAATTTGCGTCCCCTTGCCCGTAAATTATATGTCCTGGGGCAAAAACAATGCTCTCATCCCCTGCCTCGGCACATCGATGTGTTGTTGCCCACTTTATGACGAAAGCAGCGGTTGCAGTTCCTCCTCTGACTCCCCCTCACCCTCCTGGGGCTCGTGTTGCCGTTGGCGGTGGATGAACTGATGCCCCTCCAGCCTTCCATGTGCTTTTTAATAAACTTGTGCAGTGCCATCAATTTTGTTTATGGCTGTTTGGATTTCTTTGACTTTGACTTTGAAAATTGCAGTTTTTCCACTCGTTTAATTGAAAATATAGCGTCAAACTCGAGTCAGCGGCAGCTGGTGGCTTTTCAAATTTCCTTTTTTTATTATTAACCTTTTCTCATTTTTTTTTGTTTACTAGTTTTGTATTTTTCTATTTTTTTGTCTTGCTAACAATTGGCTTTGCGTTTTTGCAGTTATCACCTGAAGGCGAGAATGCGACGACAACGGCGGCGGTGACACCAACAAAAGTGCCTAAATCGGTATCCGATAAGAAACGATTCTTTGAGTCTGCTATGGAGGATCAACACAAGCCCACTCAAAAGACAGGTGAGTTGTAGCGAATATGTTGATAATATATATTTTTAAATATTTATTAAATAATCTATTCGTCAGAGATAGTTAGAGGTGGAACTTTAATAACAATGAAACTACTAATAAACATAGTGAAAGTCACTGCAATTATTATCTGAAGCTAACAAAAAGTATTTAAGTAGATTAATAAAATCACTATGATTCCTTAGGACCATGTCAAAAATTTTGACAGGAAACTATTGTCAATCTTGAGTTATATTTAATATATATAATTAGGCCTGATCTGTTATTCACTTTATATTTTATAGCAATTAATCAAATGTAAATTTTCATGTTGAATTAAGTATTATTACATTAAGTTCACCAACTCAAATTAAATTCAATTCGCAAAATGATATACATATGTATGATGATATGGTAAACGATATTTACCTTAAAAAAATCTTGCTGAAAGTGAAAACTGGGATAGGCCTGAACAGGGATTAAAACCTTAACCGAAACCGTAACCTTTATCCGATAAAAACCGATTGCAATTTGTAACCGTAACTGAAACCTTAACCGAATAAATGTTTTTCCGTTGTATCGAAACCCATAAACCGAAACTCTTTAAACCGAAATAACCGTTTAGTAACCGATTCATTTATAAGGGTTAATTTCGGTTCTGGCCGTCGCAGCTACTGAGCAACTTTGATAACTTTGAACTGCCATAACTTTGTCAAAACTCAATCAATTTCCATGCGCAATGTAAACTTGATCATGATTTTACCTTCAAATTCGTTCTGCTTTTAAATTTTGTTTATTTTTGAACATTTTGGAAAATCGAATTTTTTTGAAAATTTACAGTGTTACCCCTTTCTCTTTTTTGATTTTTTCGAAAAAATTCGAATTTTCAAAATCAACAATATTTAAATGCAGAACGAATTTGGAGGTAAAATCATGCTCAAATTTACATGGCGCATGGAAATTGATTGAGTTTTGACAAAGTAATGGCAGTTTAAAGAATTTAGAGGCAAAATCATGCACAAATTTGCATGGCGCATGATAAATAATTGGGTTTTGACAAAGTTATGGTAGTTCGAAGTTATTATAAATCAGTAAAATCAAAATAATTTAAATGTTCAAACCAAATTAACCAAATTTATATGAGATCAAATTATAATAAAATCGATATTACGCTGAACCATTCCAGTAACCAGATAATATTATTTTCCGGGCTAATTAGAAGTCTTTTTTCCATGTAAAACAATGAATAACGCTTCTTATTTCGGTCATCCGAAAACCTTAATTTTTATTTTTTTTTGTGAACCGAAACTTACCAAAAAACCGATAACCATTACGAAACCTATTCTCTATGATTTTGCATAACCGATAACCGAAAACCTTAATGCGAGCTTAACCGAAACCGTAACTGAAACCGATATTAGTTTCGGTTTTAACCCCTGAGCCTGAATAATAATCAATATTAAGAGCTAAATTTAATTTGTACAATAAATTCAAAATTATTGTTAGATATTTCAATTACAGTACTATATACTTCTCTTCCTACTGCACTGCGCTCTACCGAAATAACTTTTTAGATTGACTCTATAAGACTTTTATAAGAAAAACCATTAATACTAAAAAATAATGTTCAAAGAGGTAAACAATTTGAGTCTTTAACAAATGTTGACAGTCGTTAACAATTAGTTCTCATATTCATGGCCAATAAAATCGTAAGTTGAAAGTTGACCTTTCGAAATGGCCTCGTGGCAAATGTTGCCACACCTCGGATGCACAATGCCGAGTGGAAAATGAAGTCAGCTGTTAGAGGCTAGCCAGGACGCGGATCCAATGAGAGCTGTGTCGTGTTCTGGCAATCCTTATCAAGTTTTTGCTCAGTGGTTTGTGTAATTAGAAAATGAGGCGTTCAAGCTTTTGTAGCTGCCGCCCCCCAGAGTGGAATTTGCATGACAAAGGCAAGAGATGGGAAAGCTGGAAAAAACTGGGAGAGAATTGCTGAGAATGAGTTAGATTGCCTGCAGTTGAGATATAAGATTGCAGTCGGGGATTAAAGCTAACTGAGAAGGCTTTGTTGAGTGCAATAGCTTGCTATTTATTTAAATTCCTAATTTATTTTCACGGCTTTGTGCGGCAGAAGACGCTGGCAGTTGTGAGTTGCGAGTTGAGAGTTGCAAGTTTTAAGTTGCTCGACAATCGCAAGCAAGAAAGCAAGGCATTTAAATGTGTATAGTATTCGCTTATGGCTGATGTGGATGCTTTTTCTCTTTATTTTCTCACATTATAGAGAAAGTTTTTTCATTCCTGTCAAAGGATGAAGTCGAGAAGTTGCGCCAGGAGGAGGAAAAGAAAATTGCAACATTGCGTCGTGATAAGAAATCCAGATTATTGGATGCCGCCAATGACAACATTGACAAGGACGATGCCAGGCAACATGATAGCGCTGACAACAGCAACAGCAGCGATAATGACGACGACGACGATGATGACGATGACGATGATGATGAAGATGAGGATAATGAGATGACCAGACGTAAGGATGTCGTTGATAATGCTGTGCTGACGCAGTTCGATGATGCGGAGGACATTAGGTAAGTCATTGATGATGACGAAAGTCTTATTGGATTATTGGTGCTTGCTCTCTTTTTGCATTTTATGTTACATTTCAATGCACAGACACGTCCACAATCGGTCATCCCACTGTACGATTATGATAATCAGTAGACCGCACATTTCCTCATACACACACAGAAAATAATTTCTCTTAACGGTGTTTGTGCATTTGTGCTTTCTTTTTATCCATTTGCTTAATCTTAAGTTCTAGTTTCCATTGGTAAAATTGGTAAAGTTTCTTCTGCTGCCTTTTTGGTTTGGTTTTTGGTGCTGGTGCCGGTGAAAATCGCTTTGATTTCAGTTGCTCTAGAATTAAATTATCCATAATAACACACGCACACACACACACACACACATACACATACACAAACTTACTTTAAGTTCATCTATTTCACTCTTCATGCCACATGCCTTAGCAATCTGACGGAGCTGATCATCATCATTGAAACGTAGTTTGTCATAATAGAGCGACATAAGTACATAGTACGTACGTATATATAAATGTATATTTAGTTATCTAAGCAGACTCTATAAAAAGTACGTGTCGAGTACAACCCACACTTGGCCATATACATATGAAAGATGTACGCCCTAAGCGGTTTAAGTTTTAAGTAGCACTTAAGCGTTGTCTGGACTCGTAAATCGCAGGGCGCTTCTGAGCCGTTTTGCCACTTAAAAACATGTTACGCCCCTTCCCTCTCTTGCTCGCTCTTCTTCTCAACTAGAATCAGAGACAGAGAAAGAGAAAAAGTAAAAGAGAGTGTACATTTTTAATAACTCCGTCAAGTGGGAGATTGGGTAATGGAGCATAACTCTACCTTATCTGGAGAGTTTTCAGTGTTGTATAGAAAACGTTGCCTGATGCTGACTAGGAGCCAAAATTTGTTTTCGTATTACGTTGCTTTGGTAGCTAATTTTTTAGAGTATCGCGTATACGCCTCGTTGTGCTGTCATCGCCCCAAGCTGCTCAACTGCTTTGCTTTTGTGCGTTGGTCGGCTAAATTGAATCCCCCAGGCACAATGGCAGCTGTTTTTGCAATTGGATAACTTCATCATTCAAAACAAGCCACAAATTGCGTTCGGTGAGCTTCCCACGCCACACCCACAGAAATAGAGAAAAGGTCGGAACGCGGGGGCGGGGTGTGGGCGTGGTCGTGGTCGTGGTCGTGAGTTGAGTGAGAACTCACGCGCAATTACGCATAATTTAGTCAATGTGCGTTGCTTTAATATTGTTGCAAGGCATTGAAATCATCTTCAATCTCACTTGTAGATCCAATGCAGTCTTCCAAGGTGAATTTAAGGATTCCTTTTGATGCGACTCCAATGCGATATCAATGCCTCCTAAAGCCGGCGCAGCGATATTTTATTTTCTATACATTGCACGTTGTGGCAATTATAATTAGTGCTTCTTGTGTTGTCCGAGGCAGTGTCAAGTCGCTAAATCCTTGCCAATGTCACTCGAAGTTGCATGCAACACGTAGCGCAACTCTTCTCAAACTGTTGCTCTCACACAAATGTACACGAACCTACTTATATGTACTCCTACTTCCATAAGTATATTAAGGAAACGCAAGTGGGAACTGTGGCTGATGTCATTCTCATGCCCGTCAGCCCTTTCAAGCTCTTCTCGTTCCTCTTTTTTCTCTCTTTGGCTTGTCTGTTGATGTTACTCACATACTTACCGTTGCCAGCTTATCAGGCAACGTATGTCTGCCTTGTACCTGGAACTGCGGCAATGGGAGTGGAAGTGGGATTCGGTCTGAGACTGAGACGGAGTCCGTGTTGCCGTCACCGATGGCGCGTTTCTGGATGTTGACTCTGGCAGCATTATGTAATGAGCAACAACAATGTAATTTAATACAACTTTAGTCCCTCCCACACATAAGCAAACAAGAGCATACAATAGAAATTGTAATTTTCAACTGGCAAACATTAAATTCCCTTACAGACATTATTTAGCTATAGAAAAGATTGCTTCAACGAACATTGTCCAACCTTTCTATATCTACTATATAGTTGAATATTGAAATGAGACCAATGTAAAATTTAGAATTTTACTTGATTAGAGTCGAGTCGTAGACCTGTCATAAATATAACTTTTCAGTTTGAAAACTATTGTTCGTCATGAATAAAAATAAAATTTATGAATGTTATCATAAATGTATTTTTAAGTTCGTAAACATTAAACGCAAAGTTAAACTTCTCCGATAAAAATAAATAATAATACAAAAAAAAGATTTTTGTATATGTGCGTTGCAAACGTCATGTGAAAGTTGAGGAGCTCTTGCCGCAGCAAAGTGAAGCTACGGC
Source organism: Drosophila kuntzei (assembly GCA_035042165.1). Taxonomy (NCBI): domain Eukaryota; kingdom Metazoa; phylum Arthropoda; class Insecta; order Diptera; family Drosophilidae; genus Drosophila; species Drosophila kuntzei. The sequence goes on along the minus strand of JAWNLU010001684.1, from coordinate 1,825,736 downwards.
AAACGCATGGAAGGATGACAACACAAGATATCATTTAGCGGGGACAAAACAACGGGTCTTAAGACATCGGAACCCGCAAAGGAAGCAAATGTCGCTGTCCGTCGTGTGTTTGCGAATTAAATGTAAGATGGGGCTATGAAAACATTACATAGACCAAGCAAAGAGGAAGATGTGGTAGGGGATTGGTAGAGAACAAAGAACAATTTTCTCTGAAATGTTTATATACATTTCATTACGAGAGGGCGTCTCTAACAGGGGCATTAAATGGCACTAAAAAAAGGGAAAGAAGTACTGCAAAATATGATATGGCCAATACCCGGAAGGCCACTTGAACATTTCTAATTTCCATTGCGTTTGGGGGGCTAAACCTGAACTTTGCTCTATTACAGAGTAATTGTAAATAGCACTTTTCTAATTTAAAATAACATCACTTAATTTACATGTTGTAAGCAAACAAGATTCAACATGTAAGTCGCAGTTAACAAATCAATGCTTTAACCTTGAAGCTAATTTTGCGCAGCCTCACAAATGTGCCCAATGACAACGAACCAACCTGGCCCGATCCGACTGACCAAATGGCTTACAAGAAAAATTTACATAAATTTAAATGTATGTTATCATGTTGCCGAACGATGTGGCCTTGGAATTCATAACGAAGAAAAGAAGATAAACATGTTAATAACCTATTTAAAATTTCCCAGCAAAAATTTCTACTAGTTTATTGTTTTGTTACGCATAAATTTACGTTTCGGCTTTGCCATAAAACGGACAAAAGAATTGCGTTCAAAGAACATAAAACGATGAGAGGAGAAACAAAAATAAATAAAAATATTGCCACTAAAGCTAAAGCAAATACCAAATTAGCCGGCAACGCAATGTTCTCAATGCGATTTGTATTTTTATTCAAATTAAACTCGTTTAAATCTATAAAAATTGTGTAGCACAAAGGCTCTCGCCAGATCCGTGTTTATGAATTTTTGTTCGGCTTCCGTGGCGACAAAGTCGACGTTGGCGTCAGCGTCGGCATCTATGACGACGACGCGACGTCGGCGGCGGCGATGGCGGCAAAACGCAATCGAATTATTATTTGTGCATTAATCGGCTAATTTATAGTTTGATAATTTATGAACTATTTCTAGTTGGTCCGGCAATCGAATCACCAACCGCTTTTCGGCTGATGACTATCGACTCCCTCGCTCTCGCTTTCAATTGGTTTTGGCCATTTGACTGTTTGGCCATTTGGCGGTTTGGCGCAGCTGATGCCCTTGAAATGATCGCGACGTCAAGACAATTGGTCAGCTTTAGTTTTTGTTTTCTCTGTTTGTTTTTTTTTCTTTTTTGTGTTTTTTATTTGATATTTACATTTGTGTACGCAGGTTTGTGACCGCAGCTTCTTGGGCCGCTTTTGTGATTTTATGCAGATGAAAATATTTATGTTTTGTTGATTGCGCATAAATTAATTTATATTTTATGGCGTTGGCGCTACGTTCGTTCCACAAATGGACCGCACCGCATATGCAAATCGCAGTTTAGCTATCTGTGTATCTGTATTGTATGTATTTCTGATATAAAAGCATAATTTGACCTTAAGCTAAAATGAGGGCGTTAATGATGCTTTTTATGTGTGTGTGTATCTGCTTTTTTTTTCTTCTTTTCTGAAAATAATTTTTTGTTTTCCAGTTTATTATTTTACTCTGTGGTTGCTTCTCGATTGTTATTTTGTAAATTTTGTTTGTTGCTTTTGGCGCATAAATATTAATTAAAGTTGGAAAAACCCCGGCTACATTTAGTGGCACAGTCAGAGATTGAAGTGAAAAAACTTGGCAGCATCATTAAGATCCAAAAACCAGAACCAAAAACAGCAGCATTTTAACATTACTTTGCCGGCACGAATTAAATTTGTTTGTTTTCTTTTTTTATATACAAATTATTATTATTTTAAAATTACTCTTCCTACCTGCAAGCCCGATAACAGTGCACTTGTTTAATTGTACATCACAAAAACTTTCTGTTTTTGCTTATCACGAACTTTTTTCAGGAATCCACTTGACGAAATTGAAGCAGTATTTAGATGCTAAAACTAAACTAAGTTCTCACACACACAAACACACACACCAAATATCCTACACGCAACACACACACTGCAATGAGAATGTGACACGTTTAATGTCTAAGTTATGATATCTAACTAACTAACTAGTTACCTATATAAACTAGTAGCCTATATAAACGAGAGAAATTGACTATAAGATAAAACTAAAAATGCAAAACAGAAAGGATGGGGAACTTTAACTAATTAGAATACATAATAGAGCACATTTTTATAAGCAGCAACTTTTTATACTATCTTTACTTCAATGTTAACAACTAAGAGAACGTAAATCTACTACTTTCATACACTGTAGTAAGCGCCCCCCTTGCCCACTTAATAAGCATACTCTATTCTCTTACCTTTTATATTTTAAAAGTTCTTTTATTTCACTCTTTTCAAACCGACCAACAAAAAAAGAAAAAAATGAATGCAGACCAGCTCTGCCAGCACTTAAAACGCTTTTCACACTCACACTTGCAACACCTGAAGCGTTTTTAAAATACTCACGCACAGCACACGCTACACTCACACCTCCACATACACATACACAGACACACACACACACACACACATAGTAACTTGACCACCCCCAGTTCAACGCCAGGGGCCATGTTATTAGCATATAGTACTACACGAATATTGTTATTTAAGAAAGAAAGGGGGAAAAATATTAAATTAAAAATAATGATTTTTAGAGCAGGACAAGAAGACTAATTACATTTTATGTACTTGTTCCCAGGCATAAAGTGCCTAGACAGATATACACTCATTTGTATATATCTTACAATATAATTTATAATTTCTGTTCTGTTTACTATTTAAACTCTAAACTCTACATCTCGTCAGATGTATCATAACTGCCTGGAGTTACCAATACCTTCCTCTAATAGTTCCATGCGCAGGTCCTTGAGATATTCCTGCATACGGATGCACGTTAAGTTTATGATATGAAATGCGTTGTTGTTATCAGCGTTAATATTTTTATATATTTTATAAATATTTATAAATACGTATTGTACTTGTAAAAAAAAGAACAGTTGATTTACTCTCGATTCATGTATTAATATTAATATTATAAGTATATAATCATAAAGTGTATCATTATCATTTGATCAGCATCGACATGGGACATCGGACATACATTTCAAATTTATTTTTGTTTTTGATTAACATGTGCCATATAAATGTATTTGTTGTTACTGCATCAAACATACAATCACAATGGAAAAAAGTTAATAAATAAATGCAAAATAAAAGCAATATCAATTTGTTTGCAGATTATTATCATACATATTTAATAAGTCTACTTCAACATACGAGTATGTTGACATCAATCATTTGTATTATGGTTCTGGTAATTTGTAATATTGTATTTTAATCAAATTAATAGCAGCCAACAATTAGCAACAAATTGATGGCAGAATAAAAAAAAACCTTATATCAACTAAAACGAAAACTGCAATTGAAACGAAAGCGAACACTAAAAAGTTCAATGTAAAAAGTTCTAAGGGCATTTCAAACATATATCTGTCAATTGCTAAAGTTGAACGCGTTTAAATACTATGTGGAACGGATGGAAGGGTCCCCGGGGCAGGACTCTCTAGTGGCGCAGGGCGAAGTTCATTTAAAAAGTCGAAAGGACAAATGCATGAATAAAACGAACCGAGCAAATGCCAACGCGAAAAATGTAAAAATATAACAAGTGCAGCTGCTTGGTCCGGTCAAGCCTGGTCGCACTTGGCCAGGCCAGTTCAGTTCAGGCCAGGCCAGGCCAACGTTGCAGGTTCAGGTTCTCAGCCATGACACGGGCTTACAGAGTCTCTCTCGTCTCTGTTCTCCTCTTCTACGGCCACGTGTAAATTGAAAAACATAAATCACTCAAGCAGAAGTTGTAGTTCTAGGCCCTCTCTCTCTCTCTCTCTCTCGACTGCATGCGAATAATTTCGAATTAAACTTGAACGGAAAGTGTGTAGCAATTTGTTTAAGACAAAAGCCAGTCTAAGGATCTCACAGGAACAAAATCAGGCCACAAAGTTCGTCAGTGCCAGACGTAGACAGCGCCAGACTCTTGGCCAGAATAGAGAGACTGTGAGGAGAGAGAGAGAGAGAGAGAGAGAGATGATGCCAGAGGATTATACTGACAGATGAAACCTTATTGCAAATAGTTTTGGTTTGCTCACTTTTAAAATTAATTTTGCATACTATCTGTGCATATCTATAGAGCAGGAGAGAAAATATGGGAAACACAGGGAGAGAGAGATAGATATATATAGAAAGAGAGCGAGAGAGAGAGAGAGAGAGCTGGCAAGCCAAGTTTTACGACTTTGCAGACATACAACTGAACATGGCTTATGCCGCCGTGTCTGTCCCGGATTGTCTCGAGCTTTGCCTTCATCTCTGGCTCTGACTCTGACTTTGCCTCTTCCCTCATTTCTCTGTTCCTCTCTCCTTTCTCCTGTCTCCGGTTCAGTGCTTTGGCCGTCTGCTTTAACACGCTAATCTCCATCTGCCATGTTATTGCACTTGTTGGCAAAGTTGTTCAAAAAGTGATTTTGTCAGTCACTGGGATTTGGGGTGAGGGCAAAAGTTTGCAATGTGTTTCTTGGTTTTTAATTACAACAAATTTGACTTGTTATGCAAAAGTTTGTTGCATGCCAAGCGTTCCCAAAGGCGCACGCACGTTCGCATCTGAATAAAATGAATTAACGTCATTGTTTTTGTAACTGCTCATATCATGTGCTAACCGCATTCAACACACACTTACCCCACTTACATAAAGCCACACACTCACGTTTGTTTGTTTGGCCGAACAACATTATTTTGGTTTCTTTAATACTTATATGTATATATACATATGTATATGTGTTTTACTTTGCACAATTGAAACACCCAACAACAATTTTGAATTCACTAAAATGACAGAACCGCACAAAGTCAAGCGCAGACAATTCGCGCGCCCAGCAAAATACCCAAGCAACAGAAGCAGCTGAAAGTCAAGGCCACGCCCCCGCCCACGTCCACGTTTACGCCTGCAAATGATACGCCCAAGCCGTCGCTGCTGCCAAAGCCAAAGGTCAAAGTTGTGATGCCGCCCGCATTGCAGCAACGTCTCTGGCAACAGCAGCAACAACAGCAACAACGTCAATCGCAGCCCGATGAACCAACCATACACGAAGAGGAGCAGCCTGCCACGCCCACTGGCTCTGGTGGTAGTCGGATACCCGTTCGCACTCTGAAAGCCGAACGCCGCGCCCTTGCAGCAGCTGCACGCCAGGCAGGCATCAGCGTGGAGGAGTACGTCGGGCAGCTGGAGCAGGAGGAACAGCAGCTGGAGCGTGGTGGCTCACCAACCACGCCTACGACGCCCACGGGCAAAAGTCGTGCCATGATGAAGTAAGTTTAATGCGTGGCGATCAAAGAGTTGACAGGCATGCAGAGGTCACAGGTCGCAGCTCAAATGTCCAGGCAATATTCCACAGTTATCCACACACGAGCACCCACACCCACACCCACACACACACACACAGTGTCACAAGTGTTAGGCAGTCTTCTATCTGTATATTCTATCTATGTATCTCAATCGATGTCTATAAATTGGCAAACACTTTCATCTTACTTTCGGTATTATTTAGTTTGCGTTTAGTTTGGTGTCTGTCTTAGTCACTTTTCTTCTGTAAATACTCCTACTATATGGTAAATATCTTAAGGATACATAGTTGTTTATCTACGCTGAAGCAAAGTTTCAGCTTCATTTCTAAGCACAGTTGAGTTGCAGCTCCCTTGGTTGAAATTCTAACTTAATGCCAGCCTACTTTCTAATAATATCTCGTTTCTCATCCACGCAGCGCGGAGAAGCGCGCTTCTTGGCGGGCAGCACGTCTGCGATCCTTGGAACAGGGCGCCGTTGAGGCACAGGATGTGATTAAGAATATGCGCAAGATGACGGACGACTTGATCACACACGAGTCGAGGGCCAGCGAGGTAAGTTGCAGTTGCATGTCATCCACTTTTCAGTTCAGACTAACCAACTTTCAAGCGAATCCCCCCACAAAAATACAAAAAGATATGCCTGAGGATTTTGGCTGAGCATCTTAACCAGCAAAAAATACCAAATAAATATATAATAAATAAAAAGAACGCTATCAACCCATAGAACTACATGGTTTGCTTTACTAACCGCAACAAGATACTAAACGAACAATCATTTGAATGTTTCATGCTCGCAAATGTTACTAATGAAGAGCCAGAGTTCAATCAAAATGTAACTAAAGCGAAACAGCTAATGAAAAGCTCAACAAAATTTGAATTGCTTTGGAAAACTTAAAAAAAAAAAGAAGAAAATCAATCATAAATTTATCTTCTATCAATTTCTCTTTCTCTCACAACTCTTACTCTATCTCTTTCTGTACCCATAAAACAGCCGAAAATAGTATTTCCAAAAATTGCCATAAAATCAAGCGATGGTCCGATCATCGTGCGCGAACGCGAGAAAATACTCGATGAGAAAATCGTGCGACGAACTGAGGAGGTGCCCTGCCCCATAACGGGGCAACCTCAATTGCGCACCGTCGAGTACATTGAAAAAATCATCGAAACGGAGGTTAGCTAACCCACAACAAAGAAAACCAACACCAAAATTATCTATCCTCTAAGTATAAACACATTTAATTGGCACCAACAAATTGAGTTTCGTTTCGTAGCGATTGCAAATGCAAATGAGTTTCACATACATTTTTGGTTGAAAGCCGCTTTTGTTAACTACGTTCTTCGAATCTACGTTCTTGTAGTTGTACTTTTGCACCACCCAAACAGAAAGAAACATAAAACTTGCACTGCACCACCGCGCACTCAAATTTCACTTCGTCTATCACTCGCAATCACATTGTAAATATAAAGCAAACATTTCATCCAGATTCGCAGACACAAAACACTCTTAATTATTTTATAGAGCTCATGATTTTAATGTCCTGCCGCCTGCAGGCTATTCCAGACTAGAGACTGTCGACAGTCTTCTTCTAAAAAGTATCTTTGTATCTTGTAAGTGGCCCACCACAAATGTTTCTTGTTGTTGCTGTTGCTGAGCAAAACAAATTTTAATATCCACACAGCTTTCAGTTTCTCAGTGGCTTTTTGTTGACATTGCGCGAGTTCCTTAGTGGGCGGACCAACCACCCAACAACCCAGCCACCCATTCATCCATTCACCCACTCAACGCCCACCTGAAGCTGTTGCTGAAGTGCAGCGCATAAAAAGGACAATAAGCTACTTTTGTGAGCCACCTACGTGAAAAGGTTGTCAGATTCTTAGCGCGACAGCAAAATCATTTCCAGTTATTGTTGTATTTTAAGTGCCGCGGTTTTAAGACTCCCACTGAACCCCGACCCTTCCACCTGCCATCTTCTCTCCCCTCCACTCTCCACTCACATCACACCACGGTACTGTGTCAGTTTTGGGTTTAACCTTCAAAGAGTTTCATTGTGTGCTTTGTGCCGGAGTTTGTTGTTGTCACGTGTCCATAAAGCGACGGCGACCGCCACTTTTACGCTTTTGGAGCTTGATTCTTGATTCATTTTAAGTATGCAAACGCATTATAATGACGCGCTGCTTTTTATTATGGCAAAGTCCATTAAAATTAAAGCAAAAGTTTTTGTTTTGCGGCGCCCGGCGTTGGTTTTAATGATTTCGATCGGAATAAAAATCAACACGCCGCAATACATTTTATAGCCAATGTTATTTTTGGCCACAAATCCGAGTTTTAAAACGCTTCTGTTCGCTATGCTTTTCAATTTGTAGGCGGAAGGAAGCGCTACAAACAAGACTCGGGCTAGAATGTCAACGGCACAAAAGTTTCCGCCTGCCTGTGCCTCCCTGTCAATGCCCAATGCCCCCTGTCGTTTACTCCCGCAATTCGAGAGCAGAAACTTTGCCCTAGGCAGTCGGCAAAGCACACAGCCCACGCCCCAGGACTGACCCCAAATGCACTGCGGGAAGCTTGCAACCATTTTCTCAGTGCGGCGCCTGTCAACGGCAAGCCTTAGCTTATCGTCTTTCTAAAATCCTTTTACTTTGACAACGAAAAAGGGGCCACGAGCAGCGAGCAAACGCAGGCAATTTTGTGTGCAGTCGTTTGTCAGCGGTCCTCATATCACGCATACGCCCCGAACCTTACTCGCTTTGCCAGCAAACTGCAGACATTTTAGAGTTCAAGCTGCACATTTCCTTGGGGATCGTTTAAGTACATTATTCCATATAACATATTCTACACTTACGCTTCATATTTAGTTTCATTGCATTGCATAAATTCATTCGTTTTCTGTAATTCTCATATATTCAACAATTTATGCACTTTTAATATCAAGTTAAATATTTAGATGAAAATCAGAAATTTAATCAATTCTCAAGTATTATGTACTATAAAGTGAATATAAAACTACTGACTGATTGAACATCTTATACTCCATGCTTAACTTACTTGACTTAAAGGAAAATTATATTATACAGACAAGCTTCTCATTAATGTAATTAGAAACGGTTGAAAAGATTGAGAAGTTTGTCTGTGAAAAACCTAAAGATATCATATGATTTAATCTGTATTATCCACTTATCACACTAACTATCTGATATATATCCTCACTATGTATGTTTTGTGTTTCGTCAAGTGAAACAACATGTTTGCACTCTAAATAAATATACTTAAAATCGATTTTTCAATGTCTAAATAGAGTTAATAGTTAATAGTTTCGTAAGTGATTTCAGTTTTTCTATTAAATTTGTTATTTTTGTTGTCCATGTTGATTTTATTTATATGTCACTATATGTGCGATAAAGTACCATAAAACGTTTATATTCGTTATTTACTCATTGAAATAACGAAATTGCTATCATCAGACAGATTATCTGTCATATACGATTCATTTAGACATTGAAAAGTCGGTCCTTAGAATAGCGGCATGCCTTTTGGTTATGGTCTTTGCTCGGTGCGAGTTTATTGTTGCCTTCATTAGTTGCTAGCCAAACCATCAAACCAAATGCACAACGTATCGCATTCCAATATACTTAGGTGGAGACCTGCAAAGAGCGCATCATTTCGTTGGAGCTACAAGTGCCTGAGTCAGAGGATGGCTCTCTGGACGATACGCAGCCGCCTTTGGAATTGCAGGCGGATGATGATTTTGATAACGACGACTACGACGATGATGATGACGATGACGACGATGAGGAGGAGGAAGAAGAAGAGGACACCGCCTCGATTGTTACTGTGCAAGCGTCCAGTGACAAACTGTTTCTGCGCCACGATGCAGATGCCTATGGCCCATCGTCCATTGAGAGCGGGTCGTCGGGTAAAGTTCGCATTAAGGCCACGCCGCTGACTTTGCACCAGACGCTGGCTAAGGAAACAACCATTGTGGAGGTGCTTAACCCCGTCATTGGCGGCGATGGGAGCGCTCGTACCATCCAAGTGAGTGGCGGCTCGCCTTACGACCTGGATGAACTGGGGCAGGGCGCAACTTCGCTGTTGCACAGTGAAACATTTGTGCTGCCCACTGGCGGCAAGTCGGAGCTGTCATTAAATGCTAAAATGAAGAATGTACTTGAGGAACTGCTGGAGAATGAACGCGTCAAATTGAATTTGCAAAAGAGCCTCGAGGAGCAGAGCGGTGACGAGAACGAGGATGAGGATGAGGAGGGTGAGAATATATATGTAGATGCGCGCGATGATGAAGAGAGCGCCTATGGTGATGCCATGGATGATGTTGTTGACTTTGGCATTACAGCGGCGCCCGCAGGTGGATACAAAGGTCACGACGATGCCAAGAATGGTAATCAGGAGCTCCTAGATGAGCTGATAAGGGACAGCAATCGCAACACCATCATTGGAAAATTGGCCGTGAACGACGACGACGATGAAGACGAGCAGGACGGCGATGAAGATGATGACGAGAGTAGCGATTCCTCGGACGATGATAGCGATGATTCCGACGAGGAATTAATTGACGAGTACCTCAAATTTGGCCTCATGAATGACGCACAGGTAATCGAGAATCTCAATACGGGGGCCACTGGCAGCAAACTGCAAAAGTCACAGACGTACACCACAGTGAAGCAGGCGGACCCAGAGGAGCAGGTTGAGTCACAAACCGTATCCCCCTGTGGTGCTGCTGGTGATACACTGGCCCAGCTGCAGGCCGAGCAGCGTGCTCTGGCCGAGATCTCAAAACAGCTGCGCAAGTCTGTCGAGGATTTGCTCAGTGCCGATGGCAGCTCGGTGGTGGAGACACAACGAACCTACACGCTGCCAGCGTCCAGCGACAGCGCTGCAGTTGTCACCGTCACGGAAGTGGTCAAGAAACAGAAGAAAACTGGACGCCACTCAACAGCTGGTGAGTCTGGCGAGGCAATATTCAATCGTCTACTCAGTGCCGGCGAATCCGAGCGTCAGATCTTCGACCAGCAGCAGGGTGAAACCATTACCACCACCACGACAACCACAGAGGCATTGCCAGCCACAGGAGCAGCATGCTCAGCTGCCGGTAAGCCCAGCACCAGTGTGGTGACCACCACACGTACCATCTCCAACATTGTCACCAGTGGCATTCCAAGGCTTGAGGCAGGCAAACAAACCAATCGCAGCAGCAACAACAACAGTAACAATGGTAACAACAATCGCAGCAAAAACAAGCGCAAAGGAAAGAAGAAATAGACGATAGAGAACGACAAATTGCGCATACGACACATGGTCTGTATGGGAAATTAAGTATACGCAGACATACAACCAGCATGCATATATGTACATATATACATATCTACTCGTATGTACATATTTCACGAAACCCATTATCACATCACCTTCCCCTCTTCAGCTCACCCTCCGTCGCCCGTCATCCGTCACCCGTCGCTCTTCGGCCTTCAACATAGGCTCAGTCAAATCATATCAGCACGTTAAGGAGCATTGTAAAATATGCCGTTATACATAATGTACGTCTCACATATACTAATACATATATACATATTTAGAGATACACATATGTATATAATTAATTGTTTAATTAATTGTGCAAATTACTTGTTGTTGCATTTAAAATCTCATTTGTTACTAATCAATAAGCAAGAAAATTGTTGGCAACATAATGAGACGTAAAAGAGGATGAGGAGAATGATGAAAATATAATAGAAAACAAATAGCTAAAACGATTTAATTAAATTAATTAAAGACCCTTCAAGCCACATTAACCACATTTAATCCAAGAACAACGCTGGAAAAAACTCACAAATTGCAATCAACAAAAATCTTATTTAATTGAATTAAATAATTTAATTTTGTTTTGTTTTGCATTTACTCGTAACACACACACACACACACATTTTGCATTTAATTTGTCATTAAGCTTCGTTTAACATTCCTCAAGGCGAATTCAAATTAAATATTGTGTTTTTGTTTTAGCACAAAAGTTAAGAATGGCGTCCAGCCGATGAAAGTATTTACGTTTCGAAGGGCCCCCTTTCTTTTTAACTCCCAAACTATGAACTCCGAGCATTCCGACTGCCCATCTAACACTGGGCCTAAGTTTAAGGACTAGCTCTAAGCGACATTACAACACAACACAACATAAGAGAATAAAATACAAAACAACAACGAGTTGTTCATTTTTGGTGTTGCATTATTCTACTAGTTAGTAGTTGTAGTACGTAGTTAATATACGATAATACAAAGCACAATTACAATATACGAGGTAGTCAGTTTCTAAATCCATAAATTAAAGTATATAAAACCAATACGAGCAAAATGTTATAATACCTATGATATATGATCTATATACATATAAATAAATAAATGTATTTAGCTTGTAAGCGAGTAAAAACCATTTTTTATATAAACTGACAAAACATTGTTGCAATGTAATAAACAATTCAATTCATTTTTTATTTTTAAATCAATCTTTTACTGCTCCCCTGGAGCTAACTGACTGTTGATGCTGCCGCTGTAATTATATCAAATGGACACAGCTCGGCATTTTTTTATGGCTTTCAAAGTAGTAGATTATGGGCTGCCACTATAAAGTCCGTCACGTGCTTGTTTTCAGCTTTTTTTTGTTATAAATTTTGTATTCAGTTTGGCAAGTTATCTGATGAGTATTAAACTCGCCCGTCCCATCGCAGTTAATGCTCTTATTTATACCCAACTCACAATTTATGACTGGAGAAATGGAATGAAAAGAGCTTATCGAGATCACAGCAAGTTTTGTTTATCAGTTTTCAGTTCTCTCTCTAGTAATTAATAAAGGTTTGTATAGTATATTATATAAGAGTATAAGAGACATTTATACATTCTCAAGAGAGACTACATCTTCATCTAAATGTATTCCATCAATGGAGCTCGAGTGGGAAGTGTGTTTGAGTCACGTAGTCAGCATTAGATATTGGTTTTCAGATGTTGCGGATTCTGTACATATTTATGTATTATATGTCGACTTGCTTGTGGAATATTTAAAGGAAATTAAAGGCAACCAATAAACAAAGTGTATCTGCGAGTATCTTCTATGAAATGCGAGTGCTGATGCCTTGACAGACAGAACGAGGCTGCCATCTAGCTAAATGGCATGAAACGGAAGGCGTTGCCATTTTAGAGAACGCACAACAAAATGTCTTCCGACGTTGTCTATTGAGGTAGTCAAAAAGATAGACAGCTGGCTGCCTGATGGGCGTACATCTAACATCTACATCTGGTGGGTGCGGTAAGTAGAAGATAGAGGTGGTGTGCTGCTAATGTAAAAATCGTTAGAGTTTGTTGTGCGCTCAAAACACATCAACTCTCTGACAACGAAGCAAGTTTCTAACGGAAGCGCTTGACACCGGCAGCATTGAGCATTGAGCGTTACCGGGCTCACGTTGCGTATGTGCAATGTGCATAATTCGATTTCAAGTGCGCGCTGCAGCCAGTGCAAATGCCTGTACTTGTACAAGACTGTGTAATGCACATGTTCGCACATGTGAAGATACTTGCGTCAGCATTTTAAATATTTAATGCCAACCAATTGAATTACACTATGGATCTAGTTGTCGGCTGCCTCTATTTGATGATGCTGTTGCTATTTTTGATGCTGACGTTGAGACCTTGTTGCATGCGCAAATGGTGCAAGTGGCAAGTGCATAGTTCCTGCACCGGGCAGTTTCAGTGCTCGCTGTGCAGAGAAAGACAAATGAATGCGTCAGTCCCTTGTCCCTGCCCCTGCCCCTGCCCCTGCCCCTGCTCACTTTACCCTCCTCCCTTTTGCATATGCCCTTGAGTACGCCTACATTTGCATTTGTTGAACACTTCAACTGCAGACGCTGCGGGCATTTTGGGCAAATGTCGCATCTACAACGACAGTACAACCAAATGCGCTGCGCATTAATCAAAATCTCATTTTCGTGGACGCCGCCTGTTGTTATTTCTATTGCTATTGCTATTGTTATTGTTATGCATTGCATTGAATTGCTGTGGGTCAAAAACAAATGCAGTTTGTCGCGCTTTAATGCACTCCACTGATCTAACAATGTTGCTGACGTTGTTGTCCCTCAGCCAAGGGGCACATTGTGGCTGTCGTGCTGCGGGGGGGATGCTGCGCCCTTACACGGTCTGTCTGCGCCAAAACTCCAACCGATTGTCGTCCCCTGTCACATTTAATAGGATTATGCTTGGTTTAACACAAAATGTCGCTGCCCACGCGTACAAAAACATGGTGCATACGCACACGCACACACAAATGTCTATGTCTATTTTTCTATTTGGGTAGGGTGTGCGTATGGTGCGGGTGTCACATAAAATTTACAGCATTTGCTGTTTGAAATTTTTCACATTACACACATAAATTCCGTAAAGATGCTTCTTGCTGTTGCTGCTTCTGCTGTTGGCAGTCGTCGAAGCTAGTGAAAAATGTCCAGTGTTTGTTTGTGCAACACTCGTACTCACATTCGCTGGCAGGCAGGCAGGTGTCCTGGTCTGGTCTGGTCGAGTCCTTGAGCGTGCTCGCCGTGCTGTTTGCCAGCGCCAGTTGCTGAGTTATCTGGCAAATAATGGAACGTGCTGAGCAGATGATGCGTTTTCATAAATTTTAAATAAGCGCAGCAGCTGGCACAATAATCGCAAGGAGCAGCAACAACAGCATCTACACCGCGATCCTTGACGAACCTAGAAGACTGTGAGACTGCATAATTTGCCATTTTAGTTGATAGTTTTGCTTTACGCAACGCACTTAACTAGTCAGCAATTAGTTAGTTTGCTCATTAATCAAATGCTTTATCAGCAAGAATTAAATTTTTGCGAATTAACAATAATACACTACAGTTGAAGGTAGTGTCACTTTTCGCCCCCTCCTTGTGTTGATTTGATAAATCTTGTAATTCCACAATAATAATTCAAATACAGAGCTTATTATTTAATTCAAGCTGTCAACTATTACTTCCATGACAGTTTATGAGTTGTTTTCATGTAGATCATTTTATTTTAATTAAGTAAGTGTATTTAATTATAATTCTAGAATATTCACTTGTATTAATCGCAATAGAATACTGCTTCTAGCATAGTTAAACCTAATTACACTTTGTATCTTATAAAATAAATTATATATTTCGCACTCATTACACAAGAGTGTAAATTTAATGTAATTGTGTGTAATTTAATCAAATGAAATACACAATTTAATTACAAAAATAAAATAAGTGATGCATATCTTTTATACTTTTAAGATAGTAATTATTTATTTACTCATAATGTTATCCTTATTGGATTGAGATGGACTGAGTAAATAAGAAAATGAATATAGAATTTATTTTCTCTGGCTAAATTTCAAAACTTTACCTTCCCTCTCAATTAACATTCTGACAACATTTATAAGAATATTATTTTTATATTAATAAGTTGGTATATCAAATACTGCTACATTTGCAATTCTTTTTATATAAAACATTGCATTAGTAGTGGTAATATATGAACTCAGAGATCTATAAATATGGGTTATAGGGTACAAGGACAATGAACAACCAGTTTGACAGCTGTGGCAGCGCATAAAAATGCAATTCCCGTTCTGCAATTTGGATTGCGGCTCCTGGCCTCTGCGTGTTGTTGCCTCTACTTGTTATTCTTGTTGTTGTGGTTGCTCCTTTTAGCCTGTTGCTGTTGGTGTTGCCAATGGTTGAGGAGCGCATGCGTTGGAATTCCACGGAAATTGTTGCAGTTGGCAGGACAAAACATTGCCCCTAAGAAGGCCAGTTTTATCCGTTTGGCTTATCCAAAAAGCGGCTGCCTTTATTAGCTGGTTGTGTGGGCCATGTCCCCAGGGCAGTGTTCTTCGTCGACGTTGTCATCGTCCCCATCGTCATCGTTGTCGTAGTATCCTCGCCTGGAAGGAATAAGCGAGCCTTTGGCTTTTATTGTTTCAGTGCCTGGAAATCGCCGCTTTTGCAGGTTCTTTTATATTTTTTTTTGTGTATTTATCTTTGAGTTGCCGTCCTCTGCCGTCCATCTCGCCTTTCTTGGCTTGGCGTCGTCTTTCGTGGCGGCTGCTGCTGTTGGTGCTCTGCAATTGCAATTTTCAAGGATAAGGATATGCTCGAAACAGATTTATATGGAGGGCTCAGTACGTGCGGAATTTATTAATGCTGCCCCACAGCAGCGACGAGACCTTATTGGTTTCCTTCAATAGATAGCCAGTATCGGGTTGTGGGATGAGACCATAACAAAGACTCTGCCGGGTTATATAAGGTGTGACTCTGATTGTCATATTGAAGTTTGCACATTGACAATGAGCTGGGAGTTCAATATGTAGATGAGTTTGTTTGTCTGCCATTTGAATTACAGAATTCCAAATGGAAATAGACAGCTCGACTCTGTTGTTGTTTTAGTTATGTATGTAGCCCAATAAGATCTCCGGTTGTATCGATGAACGAAATACAGAAGTCACGGCAGGTGCTGCTTAAGTCAGTGTCTGCGAATCTTAACAACTCTCACGTATTCGCATTAACGAACTTCTGTGCTTAAAGTGCAGTCGAAAAGCAAACCAACAAATGTCTTAGTATACGAGAACAGAGAGGGAACCACCAGCATCGCAGTGTTAAAGTTTATCTGTGTTTGTCCAACTGTTTAACAAAGTTTGTGCCTCGACTGTATTGTGGGTAATGAGGCATCAAGAACGGGCAGAGAGGAACAATGTAAAGACAGAGACCATTTCTGACTATGAATAAGTATTGGTATTGTTCATTAATGAATACACAATATAAATATTTCATAAGGTCTACTATACTACTCTTTTTGGTCAAACTTGACCTCCAATTGAGATAGATATTTGAGCTTCATCAATTAAATTACAAAAAATGCCACTATTTCTATGATAAGGTTTCTTTCAACTCTCAACTCTTTCTTGATGGAAAACTTAATGATTCTCCAAGGAATTGCCACTGACAATCGCAGTTTTTGAGAGAGACCGCTGATAGTATATCTGAAATATCTTTCAATTATCTCATATTAAATTCCCTCAATTACATTCCAGTCAGGCTGAACTCCAGTTAATTAATTTGCATGCAAGTAAGTATGTACAGATGGATAAGCCCGCAGTTCACAGTCAGGCTCTTCATCTACACCACAACGACAACAACAACAACAACGACAGCAACAACAAAAAATCTGATTAAATTGGTTGGCAAGTGCAGTAAAAGCGTTGCGGGCACAATTTGCATACATTTGGTTTGTGATTATCAAGGACCACAGATTTAAATGAGGATGTGATGCTGCACAGGGCAGACAAGACCAAAACTGAGAGAATCGAGGAGTGATGATCTGCTTGGGCCACTTGCATCCTGCCGCTTGTGGCAGATTGAGTGACGCGCGCTCATTAATATACACAATGCTCTGCCACCAGCAACAGCAACATCGACAACAACAACAACAACAACATCAACAATAACAGTTCCATGGCATGGCCGAAGCCACCAGCGATGGGTTGATGAGGAGCTTGTGGTTATTTAGCCCCACAGTGGTCGCTCTTTAGCCTCTGCCTGCTTAACGTGGCTTGTTTGGATCTGTCTGGTATCCGGACTCGGGCTTTAAATCATTTCCAAAGAGTATATGCCATCTTTTTTGCTGATAATTCTCTTAATTGAAATAATATTAATAGCGCGTAAAAATATTGCAAATGAATCTCATTTGCCTTTCGATTCAGCATATTTAAATGTCCGCGGAAAAAAATTTCTCAAATTAATTTAATTGCGTTTTTAGCACAGCTGAAAATGAACTTTATGATGCACTCGAATACATATATGGATTTAAATGGCGCATATGGTAAAAGTTTTTTGCTTTAAGCAGAGCAAACGAGACGAGTTGCCAGACAATTTGTGCACATCCTTTTAAAGCTATTCAACTGGGACGGAGAACAAAAATGTCGTTAGACAATTTACCAAAGAATCTAATGTCGATTCAACTTTAAAAGTTTCTCTCTTTATTTATAGGCACATAAAAAAATGCAACGGATGTTCTATGAGAAAGTTTTAAGTTGCCCTTCAATTGGTTTCTCCCTATCTCATCAGCGTCGAAAATGTGCAGCTCCGGCGGTCTTGACGTATGCGTAATATGCTTTTGTGCCAACGTAAATGAACTCAAATGGCATTCTTGTCGTGGCATGGACAACAGCAACAACCACAATAACAGCTGTAGCTGTAGCTGCAACCAGCATTAGTTTGTTATCAACGCTCGATTGCTGTAGAAAATTGAAAAATATTGTCGCTGCGCTCGGCGCTTGTCCCAAAGTGGATACAGCTCAGTGACAGGAAACAGCTGCTGCTGCTGCTGCTGCTGCTGCTGCTTCTAATGCTGCTCCTTGCCAGCATCTTTAGTTGCTTCCCGCTGTTCTTTGTTGGTAATGATGGATTGTGCTCTGTGCGTCTTAAGACTCTACGCGCGCCACAGCCAAGAAAAGTTTGCGCTCGCGGTGCCTACGCAGCCCAAAGACAATCCTTTGGTATACTCGTATTCTTTTACAAGTATCTGTACAGTCTGCTGCCACTCCCATTTTTCAACATCTAAACTTTTTGTTTGGTTTTGCATGCCACCACCGAAGGCCACTTATCCCGCCTCCCCAACTACTCCTATATATGTAGGTCATACTCGCTGTGAGTCGTGCGGGTTGCCTGCAGATAAACGCACCGCTTCCCCCTCCACGAACGTCACAATCTTGCCCCAACGCCATTAAGTTGCTTAGTTTTTTGGTCGTAAAATAAATCATTTTGATCGAGTGAACGCTGTCCTCTAAAATATTAAAGCGTAGTTCAACAAAAGAGTTATCAACAACTACTCCAACATATTCGAGTACTCCTACCCTATTGCTGAGGAATATGTTACTAAAGTACGTCTCATGCTTATATGTCAAAATATCAAGTGATTGTTTATATT
Source organism: Drosophila kuntzei (assembly GCA_035042165.1). NCBI lineage: Eukaryota > Metazoa > Arthropoda > Insecta > Diptera > Drosophilidae > Drosophila > Drosophila kuntzei. The sequence continues at coordinate 1,807,224 of JAWNLU010001684.1, read as the reverse complement.
TAAGAATCCATTGATTTTTCTATAACATTACAAAAATAGCAATGCAAAAAGACGGATCAAGTTAAAAGGTATGCCCTCTAATTTTAGAAAATTTTAAATGTAATCAAATTTAAAATAAATAAATTTAAAAATATACTTAGTCTAATGGTTATTATACACGTTCCATGGAGTAACAGATTGTTAACGGGTAAGTTCCCATCTAGTTCTATACACATATCTATAAGATGCAGTTCCCAAAGAGTAGAGCGAAGAATATGATAGCTTATTCTGTAATGTTTGGCAGCCCAGTTTTTAATTATTCATAAGACAATGTGATAAATGTGTGTAATCCTAGTTTCCCATTTAATGCATTTTTGTACACTCCCAAATTAATGGATATTTTCCATTTACATTTCTTAAAATTGTGTGAAAATTGATGAGTTTGAGGGGAGGGCTGGTATAAATGGTACTTTAATGGCAAGTGTACAACGAATTTATAACTTGTTGCACCTTCTCGGGAACATAATTCATTTGTCAACGAGCCGTGGCCATCTTCGCGAGTCCAGGCACGCTAATATGGTCAATGCCAACTGTTGCCATTCAGACAGCAACAGCACCAGCAGCAGCAGTAGCAGCAATAGGAGATAGAGTATGAGAAGCAAAGGGGAATAGAGGCCATTCAATTGCACAGGATACCGGCTGCAAGAGTCTATAAATGCATCCGCCTCTCCCTGGTGTCCTCTCCTCTTTCATAAAAGTCAAGTGCATGTTGCGCTGGCAGTGTTCCAAACGGTTGCGCATCGGCAGCGGCAGCGGAAACGGAAACGCGCAAAAAAATGGCAATGGCGACGCTGCCTCTGCCTCTGTCGCTGCCACTGCCTTCGTCTCTGCCACTGCGTCTGCTGCTGTCGCTGCCTTTCGACTAAGTGGCAAAACATGAACAAAAACTTTGCTCGTTGTGCGGCCGACAAGTTGAAACTAATGACAATTTTGTTGTAATTAGTTGCGGCTTTCGCCGCGACGGCAACAAATAAGTTGTCACAGAACTTAAGTTAAGCAATTTTCATAGTTTTCGTCGCTGGCATTTGCGGCAAGCAATCTTTTTTGCTTTGCTCGTTGTACAAATTTGCCGGAAATGAAATTCATTTGTTTTCCTTGCCAAGATTGTTAAAGCCATTGCGGTTGCGTGGCGTGGGCGTGGTCATTGTGATTACGTCCACTCTGTTACATTCTGCTTGTGCTGTCGACTCTCAGGTATGCATTCATTTGGCTAAGGCCAGTGTTTACCACATATTTCATACCTTGGCCGAGCTGCTGGCTTTTAATTATTTTAAATTGCATGCAGCTGCTCCTGACGTGCCCCCAAGCATATTTACCAATCCTTTCCGTTTCTAGCCAGACTAATATGCAGCAACAGCTAGCTCCAAGTCCGACCTGCTACTGACACCTATGCCGAAAAGAGTGCAATTCATAAATTCTCTTTAATTAAAAAGGTTCTCCTTCTGAAAAGACCAAAGCTGGATAATTTCTAAACAGCTGCCCCACTTGACGAAGGTTATGAAAATGAGACTGTTAGTTTTCCACTAGAAAGTGTTTAGAACCATTTCAATTATTTTATTATTCTAGTGATTATTCGCTAATGTTTTCCATGTCTAGCTTGGTGGGGTGCATGAAAATTAAAGCTCTACCGATTGATTGTCAGTTATGGGAAACTGTCTAGTCAGAGTCTGGAATGGATTGAATTACATTTCGATAAAAAATTAATTATATCCCTGCTACATACATTCTGTGAAAACAACAGTTTCGGAAAATGTTAATGAAAATTTGCATACGACCACGAAGAGGAGGAAGAAAACAGCGGACCATACTGAATGGACTGTACGCGCATTGCGTGCACACATTTGCATATCATAAAAATTCATTTTGTAAACATTTTTAGTGTACTTTTAAAATTGAGCAACCGCAAAGTTTTGCATTGCATTATAAACAGCAAGCTGTTTCCATTTAATACTTGAATGTAGAATTTTGAGAAGTGCTGTGCTGGACTCTGTTTCGATTCACTGTCCTTGCCCAGTTTGTCTCTCAATGTGCTGTCCATGTCTGCATATAAATTAAGCCCTCTTGTAGTTGTAATTTCATAGCACGTCCCAGTTTGTCATGCCCGCCTCATCTCATCTCATCTCAGCGCAACCCAATCCGCCTTGTTCCGACTCGTCCCGGCACACACGTAAAGTACATCAATGTGGCTGTAGCTGGACTCCAGACAAGTGGAGTTTGTGGCAAGTCGAGACGCAAAACAAGCCCCAACAGTGGCCAGCTTGCAGCTCAGATTTAGTGCCACTTATGACAACTACTTCAGTTTTTCTCAGTTTTCCTCTTTTCGTGCTGCAACTTAAAGTTACACTGCCGTGCGTATACGTAATGCTTGAATTTCAAGATAATTGAAACAACTGCTAAACTTAATGATGCTTTTTATTTTTGTTCTCCCCTGTGGTTTCTCCTTTAATGGCACGGATACAGATGGGAGACAATTTGCTGCCATTGTTCATCCATTAGCTTTATTTTTATGTTGAAATATTGTTTATTTACTCAATTAACGTTAATTGCTTGGATCAATAAATTTTTATTTACCTTGTACTTAAAGGCGAAAACCAAAGTGACCAAGTCTAACAGGTTGGCGAACAAAATTGTGAAATGAAGCGAAGAGGGAAAAATAACTGCTTAGACGGTGCTTTGGCGAAATTCCAGAGCAAGTAAATAAGTCGCAATAAGTGGCATTAACAAAGTCATTACCGTCTGTCAATCTACCGGTTTCACTTATCAAATGCTTGAAGCTACATCAAATTTAAATGACAAAAAAAAGTACGAACACAATCGCAGCTCCAATTTTCGGTGAGAGCAATAAATTTGGATGCTTTATCTACTATGTGACAAGCAGATATTTCATTACCAGTCGCCCGTTCCAGCGTCCATAAGCAGGCAACAGATTTTTTAACTGCTTATTAAACTCGAGTGTGTCACGTAGGCAAAGCGAGAGAAAGAGAGAGAAAGAGTGAGAAAAATAAAGGGAGATAAGGAGAGAGGCAGGAAAAGTGAGGGCTGAGCTTTAAGTTTAAGTGGCTGCTTTACAAAATAGCGCGGCATAAAATAAATTTCTTTTATGTACTCGCAAATTGCCAGCCAAAGTTTTCATATAAATAAATAGAAAAGCGCTTCAACGACCAGAGAAAAACAGGGAAAATACAAAAGAAAAAACAGAACAGAACAGACCAGACCAGAAAATACAAAATGCCATTGCGGCTACTTGTAACAAGTGTCAATGCGGGGGCGGCCACTATAAACATAAAAATTTCTTGCCTCAAAAAAAACCAAATTTCTTTAAAAAAACTTTGCGAGGCGTGGCAAACGCGTTAGGCGTGCTTATTGTTACCACTCGATGTTGTTCTTGGCCCTGGTTGTTGGTGTTGTGTGTTGGTGTTGGGGAAGCTTAACGGCAATTGAATGCCAAGTTAAGTGGCAATGTGTGCGAAGGCGTTTTGCTTTTGCAATTTGCAATAACCAAAGCAAGCCCATAAAAATATAGTTGCCTCTGCTGTCAGATGGAAAAAGAGAGAGAGCACATGTAGCTGTCAATGGGCAGAAAGAGAGAGCGTCACAATGAGTTTTTGATTACTTTGGAATTTCTTATTTGCCTTTCACACAGACACAGATACAGATACACTCTGCTAAATTCGCGCCCTAAAACTGTGCAAATATTGATAAGCGTCCTATTCATACACCAACACACTCACTTAGAAAGAGACTTTTAAAAGTACATGTAAATATATACCCTGTAAAGTGTTGAAGTTTTATCGGTTATACAATCAAACAATGCTATAAGCTGTAAGTCAAAGATTTGCATACTTAACTTAAACACAATGAGTTTCTTTTTAAAGTCTATGTAAGTGCATAGCCTGTAATCGAAAATTCTTAATCTGTTAAACAATCAATTCTACTAGACATATAGGTGAGCTGTTATATATTCAAAAACCTGTATAAATTTGTGATAGCTTTTTATAGAATAATTTAGTGTTAGAATAAAAAGCTGAATATTCAAATTTAAAAAATTATATATTTATTTAGACCCGTTCATATTTTAAGTTGTTGTCTCAATTAAAGACGCACTCTCTCAAGTTTTTCAGATTCTCAGCAAATTTGGCCTCCATTTAAATTGAAACTGAAATGGGCTGTCAGCATGTGGCACTTGCCTACTGTCAGGGGGGCGGGGTCGCAGAGCGGATCGCGGTTAGGTGCTTACGTCTATAGACAAGGAAGGCCCGCTAAATTGAAGAATATTTTGTGTAATAAATTTGAAACGTGACGCACGCTAAAATACGTTGAAGCCAACTGTGACCCTGAATGAAGCTTATTGATAGAGCAAAAAAGTATTCACACACCAGGCACCGCACACTCAACACCTGATCTGGTAGTATGCATAGGATGCATAGATAACTGTCATCGTGGCAGGTGTATATGGGATGGTTTGGAGGGGGCTACTGACTGGCTGACTGACTGACTGACTGACAGCTCTGTCACCTGCTCACGTACGCATCGAAAGGAGGAGTGAGTGTAAAAGATAGAAAAAGAATCGCTGAAACGAGATAGAAAAGGGAGAAAGTCGAAAAAGTATTTGACATTTGCAACTTACACGGCCTGGGTCATCAAAATGTGATAGGTTTTTCGCAAACAATTTATGAATTTTCGAATAAAAGCTTAGCCAGGCTAATCGGCTAAGCCACGATTTCCATTTGTTTGCCTTTGACCAAGTTCATAAATTATCCTGGCTTAGTAGCGTGTGCGGTCAGAGAGAAGCACGTGCAACTCTCGCTGATTGATTAAACCGCACAAAGATCAACATCGCAGCATTAACGAACGACAAAAGGCGGGGACAAGTGCTGAGAACGTTTCAGGAATTGTTATTACATCGTTTGCTAGTTTTTCCATTTTTCGCACACCTAGAATCGGCTGCCTAACCAACGACTCGATGGAGGGGTGAAATGAAGAGGAGCGCACGTTGATGCCAAGTGGACGGCACACGTGCCAAAGTCACTTTTGATATAACTACAATGCATGGCAGCACTTAATATGGCTCTCAGTCGCTTCAGTTTTGGGTCTGCTTCCAGGGCTGGGTCCATGTCTGGGTCCGTCTCCCGGCCGAATATTTCTAGACGTGACGTGTACGGGTAATGCGCGTAATGTCCTGGCTGAGAATAGAGTCAGAACTCATTGTCATGTGCGGCGCATAAACAGTACGGAAATGGGTGAGCGGGAAGGAGCTTGAATACCCAATACGACTATTTGACTGACATATCAAGCATACGCACTGTCTACGTTCACTTGAGGTAAAACAAACGGCAAAGCTGTCTACCAAAAGCATTAAACAAAGCACTTGTCGAGCTACTGTCAGGACACTTTAAATTCACATTATTGTCAACTTGCAAGCAATGCCAGCTCACAGAGGGTGGTGGACAGTAAATGAGCTGACACAGCGTGAAGTCCTTAGATAGCATTAATATTCCCCTCAACTTAACAAAATGCAATAATAATATTCTAGCGCGATGGCCAAACTCAATCAAAGCAAAGATGACAATTAAAATTAGACAAAGTTTTGCGGAGTTTCATTTAAATGATGCTGACATTGAGAAGAATATTTTGATGGCGTTTATTTAAATATTTAAACTATAAAGCTGAACAATAGCAGAGAATTCTATAAATATACTATATTCTTGATCAACCAGATACGATTCTTTTCTATATTTTAGCCAGTTCTTCAAACTCTTCACTTTTAATGCTTTGTCTTTTACCTAAGAGCGAAAAAATATTGAACATTGGACTGCAGTTGAGTTCTCGTATTGAATTCATTAGAAATGCAAATCAATGTGGCGACATCTTCAAGTTCAATTCGGCCATAAAATTCATAGCGGGTGTGCGAACGTCGAAAAGGCCAACAAACCAGGTGATAGTCAAGCTAAAAGCTGTCTAGTTTGTTAACCCGTTTTGAACCTGAGGCCAACGGCCAACAACCAAACAGTGAAAAAGCCAACAGCCAAAGGCCAACAGCCAAATGCAACCACTGCTTCTTTAGTTATGTCATCTTGTTTTATTTTTATTGTTAGTGCGCTCGACGTTTATACGTATACGCATTTCGTGACGTATACGCACCGTGCGCCAAATTTATGACATTCTGTGAGGCTGCAAGTATTTGTGAGTGTGTGTGTGTATGCGTGAGTGGGTGCTTTATTTTCTAATTACAGTATATTCGCATCTGTTTGTGTGTATGTGTGTGTGTGTGTGTGTGAGTGTAATTAGTGTTTTGTATGTTTATATTAAAAGCTTTCGCGTTTGCTGCTTAATAAATTAAACGACAATTTGCACATGCAAAAGTTGCTTGTTGGCTGTCAATGTTGTTGTTGTCATTAGAGATACTATATGTTGTTGCTGTTGTTGTTACTGCCGCCAGTGCTCGTAAAGTGCTGTTTAGATATTGTCCTTATATTCGCCAACGAGTTTGAAAAACAGACGCCTCGCTTCTGTCATTCGCACAGGATGAGTACGAGAACGAGGACATTATGTGGGCATTATGTGTAGGCATGTTTGCAATTAAAATAAAAAGCAGGGCACAAGTGTCAGCTGTGGCTGTACCACTGAATATGTCGGCTCCTCACCTACACTCACCATACACCATAGACACACACACACACACACTTCCTAAGACTCATCCTCATCCTGGCAACACACATAAGTTATTGCCTACTTGTGGGCGCTGAGACGTTCACAATAAGCTGCGAATTTATGTGCGCACTTTTTGTGTTTTACGCGACATTCGCTGAGATCCACAGGGTATATCAGTTCTCAGCTGAGTTAAGTCAAGAAGCTTATACGAACTGTTAACAGGGTATGTAACAGTGTAGCAATCCTGCATTCTACTTTTATTCCTTTTAAGCTGCAAGTGTTTTGACTCTGTCATCAATTTGCTGCTGTAATCTTGGTGCTTGATTTGCTGGCATTAAGAGTTTCTAGGTACATGACCAAATCTCGTCTTGAGGCTCATCTACAAAATAAATATTTTGTAGTCTGTTTGCCAAAAAAAATCAACAGCTGCCGTCCACTCGTCCAATCGTCGATACTTGATTGTTTACACAAAACGCTTTGACCGTTTTGGCAAATTGATAAATAAATTGGCCAGAGTGGCAATAATGTGATTTATTTATTTATTTCTGTTTTTTCGTTTTTTCGTTTTAGCATTTTTCTTTTGCTTGTCGCAGGTGACGAGTTATTAAAATTTTATATTTTACGAGCTTAGCTTTGTATTTTAGTCTATGCCTCAGATTAAGTTTGGCTTTTGGAGCTTTGCAATAATTGCCATAATTTATTTGCATGATAAACTTAGAGATTCTGCTTTGAAATCAAAGCGTATATTGTTAAATTCTTGGCTTTCTGGTATGCGGAAATATTCTCGCAAAAAGTCTGATCATTAAAAAAGTCCTTATCAAGCGGCGACTACGGTAGCATTGTCGACGTCGGCGGCACAAACATTTATGCGAAATTTAATAAAAAGAACCAAACAAACTTGTTTAACTGGCACTGACGACAGCAGATTGCAAATTTGCAAATTTTTGAGATAAACTTGATGATTTAGAGAGTTAACTAATGCTCCAATTTATGGCAAAGCGACTGATTCAATCAGACACTTGAAAGGGTCCGCCCAAGTCGGCCGAATTCTAACCAAATGATTGCATACTCATACATTACAAGGACAAGTGTATTTTCCTATGTTTTTTAGAAGTATACTGTGCGATATGTCCAGCAGTTTAAGAACTGACTATCTGTACTGACAGATATTTTTTTGTAAATAGATCGATTGACCCTCTTGACCTGACTAGCTGGGGACATTTACATAAAATGCTGCCCTCAGCTCGATCCCGGGCCTGGTCGAATTTTATTTATTTATTGATGCGTCAACGTTGTCTGACCGCTTTTATCAATTGTGGTTGCTGTTGTGGTTGTTACCCGTTGTTGGTGTTGTGCGTGCGGCACCCTCCTCTATTTTTTGAATGTTTTCGTATTTTGGTTTTTATGTTGCTGCTGCGTGCATCTTTTATGAGCGTGTGGCGCCCGAGACCTTGAAATTGTAGCTGGTTTATTTTAATATGTTTACATTTGATTAGTTTGCATATGACATTGCCACCAGCAATAGGAGGTGGCAGCAGCAGCACCGCAGAAAACAACAACATCAACGACAGCGACTACAGAACAGTGTGATGGGTTAGTGGACCTGGCGGATCCAATAACAAAATGAAGACAAGTTTAATTTCTCTTTAGGTAGGCTATGAAGCTTGATTGACAAGTTCCACACTGTAACTTAATGAAATATGTCGAAGAAATCAGGAATTCAATAGGCTTAATTCCGTCAAAATGTTAGTAATTCTTGCATCGATTAGTCGCAAATCTATTATGATTAGTCATAGCTAAACTTATCCATGATATGCATCAATATGGCGCCAACCATTTGCCATTTGCAAATCAATTCAGTTATCTCAGTTATGGATCTATCGAATCTTTAATGCTGAAATCATCTGATTATGCAAATCGATTCAACATCAAATATGTTGTTGGCATTTATTTATTTTTACTTTTATGTTTATCTATATTTGTAGCTGTAGCCAAGCTCAAGAAATCAAAATCAAAAACAAAAACAATAATTTATATGATATCAATAAAGCATGCTGAAAACGTGATAATCACTGATCAGATTAAATGGTCGCCTGGCGCCAGCTGATTACCGCCGAAACATCGCTTCAGGTGACGAACAGTAAAAACCTCAAGGTCGCAACGCTTGTTAACTTTATTGCTTCTATTTTGGCAACCCAATAAGCCAACAACAAACTGGCAAACAAATAACGCATTCGTTGAGGGCTAAACGGATGCGTATATAATATCTCCAAATATCTAATAAAAAATACACGAAAATTGATTTTATAGACATTGAGGCCATTGTTTCGTTGAAAACGCACATTCCTTCGAATGGAACGTGATAAATTTTTGAGATCGGGTTCCCAAATCACCGACACATCGAAAAACATAGCCAAAGTTCGAAACTAGCCGTAACAATCGAATGGGAATTCCCAAACTAGAAATCTGCGGCCAGGCAACTGAGAAACTAAAACTTAAATGTGTAGAAAACCCGACTGGGAATTTTAAATATCGCCTCGAACTTGTTTTGATGCGCTGCTTATTTGAAATTGGTATCAACATCGGCACCTACTCAAATTATACTTTTTACCATATAAATATGATGAAAATAATTGATATCATTAAAATCACAAATCTCAAACATATCTATAGTGCTTTTTGGCAAACTTGTTTCAATGTTTCATTTGAGCCTGTCTGTTGCCAGTTTGCCAATGCGACTTGCTCTTAAGCAAGGGCTCTGCCCAATTTGCATAATGCCAACAGCGATATTTGCAAGAATAGGCCGAACAGAGTCAGAGATGCGCTTTGAATGCGTTGTTGTTGTTGTTGAGATGTCGACGGCATTGTTTTTATCACTTTGGCGTGTCATTCAGGGCTTAATGTCGATTCAATAGACAAAAGCGGCAAAAGAAGTTACTGCTAAATGCTTCAAGTTTCGAGAGTGACACCACCAGCAGCAACAGTCGCTGTCGTAGAAACAACAACAACTATCGGCAACAACTATTGACAGCAGCAGCAGCAGCTGAAAAGCGGTGACCACCGCGGCTCGGTCTCTGCATGAACTTGAGCGCAGTCGAGTGACACAGTTTTGTGGTTTTCGTATAAATAGTGGACCTTTTGGTACCTCAAACGTCAGATACAACCGAACAGTCAAAGTTAAAGAACTTCAGTTCAATTCAAAATGCGTGCATTCATTGTAAGTAACAAGGAACCAATCGCAGTCATAATTCAGGATTACCTCATCTCCTCTCTATTGCATTCAGGTTATGTGCTTAGTGGCAGTCGCCTGCGCCGATAAACTCGGCTACAACTACCAGCCGGTGGGTCACTCCGATGCCGGACTATCCTTCAGCCCAGGAAGCGGCAGCATTGGAAGCATTGGTAGTGGATCCATCGGTGGTGGCAGCATTGGAGGCGGATCCATTGGTGGTGGATCTATCGGTGGTGGCAGCATTGGCGGTCTTGGCAGCCTTGGCGGTGGCAGCATCGGCGGTGGTAGCATCGGCGGCGGTAACATCGGTGGTGGTTCCGGTCTGGGCAACCTCGGTGGTCTGTCCGGCGGCGCTCTTGACGCTCCAGTCTCTTATAACGCCCCTGCCCCAGCTGCTGAATTGGAAAAGGAATTCTTCACCTTCACCGCCAACGAACAGGACTTCGATGAGCCCCAATCTTTGGAGAAGGTGTCCAGCTCTTTGAACAAGGCTCTGCGTGTTGTCTTCATCAAGGGACCCGAGAACCGTGGCTTGGAGAACGCTGCTCTGGCTCTGGCCAAACAGGCTGCCCAGCAGGAGACTGCCATCTATGTCCTGAACAAGCAGGCTGACATTGGAGATCTGGCCAACAAACTGAATGCCATCCGCAGCAACACCAACAACAAGCCCGAGGTTCACTTCGTCAAGTACCGCACTCCTGAGGATGCTGCCAATGCTCAGCGTGCCATCCAAGGACAATATGACTCTCTAGGAGGATCATCCCAGGCTCACAATGGTGGTGTTGCCCCAGTCCTGAACTTCGCTTCTCAGGGACCAGTCCGTCAGGCCAGCGCCAAGTCTCCCGAGAACGCTTACCTGCCCACCTCAATCTTCCGTCGTGTCTAAATAGCCAGTTAGATTAAGATCCTATGATTGAACAAACCAGCGATCTTTGACTGATTTTTAAACATAGTTATTGTTGAATAATGCGTAAATAAATCCCATTTCCTACCTATTAATTGCAAACTGTTTGTTTCTCTTGATTACAGTTTTTTTAACAAAATCTGGCGTGAATGTTAAACAAATCACCTATTACTTTATCATCCGTATCTGCATATTACTAATACTACTAATATCCCTAATATTACATAACGTTCTGAAAATGCATACAGAAATTGTGCTAGTTTTTTTTAGCGAGTTTCTAGGGATATTCTTTGCGAGGTCCCTTTAAAAACGAAAAAAAATAAATTGGATATGATGACTTCACGTAAATATCTCATTTAATTTTGTTCCCCCATAAAGTATATGCATTTTAGTACGTTTATTTCTTATTATTATAGAATTAATTTATAGAATGGAAATTGGATATTCAAATAATCGCAATTTTGACTTCGATTATATCCACTTTTTGTTCGCCTATAATTTCGTTAATGATATATATACGATTTTTATACGATATGATTAATTTTCTGATTTCCAATTTGCAATTTGTGAGATATTTGTGCATCGAATAATAAATACAAAATAATTATTTCGTTTTCAAAGTTTTATGTAAATATATAAATCGATCAACATTTTGCATTTAACTAATAGTTTTTCAAATTGCCTAATTATTTCTTGAAGCGCAGGCGTCGCAGGATTGAGGATGGCAGATAGTTGCTGTCGGGCTCTTGAGCCTGTCCAGCGTGGACGGGAGCTGCGGAGCGGGACGCGAAGTTGAGGGCGTTAGCCACACCACCATTGATGTTCTGGCTTGAGCCACCCAATGAGTCGTATTGGCTCTGGATAGCCTTCTGTGCATTGATGGCATCGTCCTGAGTGCGGTACTTGACGAAGTGCACCTCGGGCTTGGAGTTGGCATTCTGGCGCACAGCGTTGAACTTGTTGGCCAAATCGTTGAGGTCAGGCTGTCTGTGAAGCAGATAAATGGCTGTCTGCTGCTCGGCAGCCTGCTTGGCAAGAGCTAGAACGGCATTCTCGTATCCTCGATTCTCGGGACCCTTGATGAAGATTACACGCACGTTCTTCTGAACCGAGGCTGCAATTTTGCGTGCGGCATCTGGATCCTCGAAATCGGCTTCGTTGGCGCGGAAAGAGAAGAATTCTTTATGGACGCCGGCTTGAGGCGCAGCATCATAGCTCACTGGGCCACCGAGGGCATGAGACACCGATCCAGGTCCAATACCGTTTCCAAAGCCATCAGTACCGACTGAGCCAATGTCACCTGTGCTGCCTGGTCTGTAGTTGTATCCTAACCGACCGGCGCTAACGGCCGCAACTAAGCACAAAGCAATCAAAGCACGCATCTTGTCGTTCTATAATATTCTGATAGAATGCTGGCAATATCTCTATTAAGTTAGCTTTTATACCGCCAACGCTGGTCCAATCTATAATTAGACCAGTTGGTCTAGTCGAATTAAGCCGTCGTGTCGCCTTCACTTGTGCCATTTCTCGATGCCCCTTCTCCGTTTGCCGTTTGCTGACGGAAGACCCCGACTTCAACCCCGTCTTCGATCACGACTTTGACCACGATCATTGACGATCGGTGATTGGCCAGCGGGTTTTTGGAATGCTGTTAATCTGTTAACATAATTTCGCTCTTAACACATTTAACACATTGTTTTGAGCAGCTTCAATCGAGCCGCCGACGCGGTCGCGACTGTTTCCGATTGCCGATTGGTTGATCGTGATTCACCTATAATTGGCTTATAATTTATGCATAAAAGTCAACTCAACTCATTTCATCTCAGCTTAGCACAACTCACGCAACCCCAAATGACAGATATTTTCGATATATTTTTAACATACAGAATCGCATATTTGTTAATGATTTCAACAAAAAAGTGATCGTCAGCTCAATAAAATTAATGATTAGATTTGCTTTTTGTCTTTTTTATGGCAAATCAGGTTTCGAACAAACATAAATCTTACTACTGCCCCCATCCGTGTGTTTTCATATAGTTTCCTATCTATCTCTGTGTGGGTTGCACTTGAAATTCCTTTCTAATTGTACGTGGCACACATCGAGGCGACAGTAAAAAAAAATCAGGTCGATTAACGGCTTCTGATTTCTCGATGACCTTCACCTAAATCACAGGTATAATTTATCACAGCACAAATTAGCCGAATCGAATTAAATTCTGAGAAGCGCGAACAACGCATCTTTAATAATTCTAACTAAAATTTATTTTTATATAAAATTCTTCATTTCGTTATGAATCTTCTGACCTTTGTATGTCACATAGTTAATGAATAAGAATCTTAGCTGAGACAATTCTTAACCTATTGCAACAGTCAAAATTGTCAAAGACTGATTAGAGATATTTCATCGATATCCAGTCGAGATCAGCCAAACATGCCCCTTATGCCCATAAGTAAAGATTTTTCATTGATTTTCGTTATAAAATTATTATTTCAACTTCAGTTGGGAAATTATTCATTAATCAACAATGGGTAACAATACAGATCGATTCTTTCGTCAACATATACTTAAGCTAAACATATTTATCCAGGTGAAAGTTTAGAGACGGAAACGACGGAAGACCGAAGTGGGCAGGTATGAGTTGTCGGGAGACTGGGCAGTAGCCTGACGAACTGGACCCTGGGAAGCGAAGTTCAAGGCGGGGGCAACACCACCATCATGAGCCTGGGATGAACCTCCCAACTGATCGTATTGTCCTTGGATGGCACGCTGAGCATTGGCAGCATCCTCAGGAGTGCGGTACTTGACGAAGTGAACCTCGGGCTTGTTGTTGGTGTTGCTGCGGATGGCATTCAGTTTGTTGGCCAGATCTCCAATATCGGCCTGCTTGTTCAGGACATAGATGGCAGTCTCCTGCTGGGCAGCCTGTTTGGCCAGAGCCAGAGCAGCGTTCTCCAAGCCACGGTTCTCGGGTCCCTTGATGAAGACAACACGCAGAGCCTTGTTCAAAGAGCTGGACACCTTCTCCAAAGATTGGGGCTCATCGAAGTCCTGTTCGTTGGCGGTGAAGGTGAAGAATTCCTTTTCCAATTCAGCAGCTGGGGCAGGGGCGTTATAAGAGACTGGAGCGTCAAGAGCGCCGCCGGACAGACCACCGAGGTTGCCCAGACCGGAACCACCACCGATGTTGCCACCGCCAATGTTGCCACCGCCGATGTTGCCGCTGGTAAGTCCGGAATCATAATCGCCGCCACCAAGTCCTCCTAGAGAGCCACCGCTTAGACCACCAAGTCCGCCCAAAGAGCCACCGGTCAAACCACCAGAGCCGCCGTTATGTCCTCCAATGGATCCACTGCCAGGAGCGAACGACAATCCTGAGTTGGAGTGTCCTACGGGTTGGTAGTTGTAGCCAAGCTTATCAGCGCAGGCAACTGCTACTAGGCACATAACCTAGTATAGAGTAAGGTGATTAGGATTAAGCTCGTTGTAGCTTATTGAAGGATATCCTCGTACTTACGATAAAGGCACGCATATTGATATTAATTTATTTTTTCTTCTTGTTGGTTCTTCTGCTTTGAGTTTCGAATTGCTTCTGTCTTCTGCTTGGAGCGATCTTTATTATTTATACAAATCCATCTTCGAGGCTGATAAAAACAAAACCGCCGCCTTGGTTTCGATTGCATAGAAATCGCTTTGATGCCACTGTGTTTTGCCGCCTACAAAGCTATTTGGCTCTACGGTTTTATGGTCGATTTGAAATTTTTGTTGCGTTTCAATGGGCAGCGGCTGCGGCTGCGACTCTGACTGGGTCTGATTGTTTTAGGTTATTCAAATTTTCGTGTTTTTTATTCAATAATTTTACAAGAATTAATATAAAATTTTAAAATTAATATGTTGCGAGCACATTGAAATAAGTTTATATGCATATTGATGTCATAAAGATGGGTCATAATTATCTTTTAAATATAATAAATATTTTTCTCAAATTCTTCGGCAAGGCTACAAGCTTGTTTTATGTAGGACATCTCCAGTTGTTTTTTTCATTTCTAATTTATTGAATACCCGTTCATATGGTTAGCCAATCTTCTGTAGTATTTCTGTTCACAAGTGCTTATGATTCTGATTTATTGGCATGACATCAACACAATAATTAGGGGCACATTTAGTGTCTTTTTTGATATGCCGCCGCTTTAATCCATTATGAAAATACTCAAATTATGAGATAATAGGAATTTGTTATATCATAATCTGAATCACTCGGCTTTACTTGTAATTTGCAGCCTTTTCAGTCCTCCATGAACAAAAGAAACAAATTCTTCCTTGAATATTATAAGGAATAGTAAATTAAACTATGAATTCAGTAAACTTAACTGACATTTAGTTACTGTGTAAAAAAATGTTTCAATTAATTATAGACTGTTTAATAAATCTTTGACATTTGATTAATCTGTTAGTTTCGTATTTGTACTTCAGATTCCTAAAGATAACTAGTTGCTCATGTTCTTTATTTAAATTTGTCCTCAACTTCATTGATAAATATATTGTTGCAGTAAAGATGTTCAATCAATCATCTCCCTCGGTATCAAATTTCAATTAAGACTTATAATAATCATGTTTTTGTGAAATTTGATGATTGTCAATCTCCCAGTAGATTGTTCGGCAAATGTCACAATGTAGACGTAAATATAAAAAAAAATAAGATTATACTTTCTCATGTATAAGCCTAAATCTAAGACTTTACTACAGAATTTGAATTACAATATAACTTCACCTAAATAACATGCAACATTTACAAAAACAAGAGTAGTAAATCTGGTGTGTTCTACAAATCTCTCGAGATTATAATTAATATTGTAACCAAACGAAATGTCTGTGTTCTTGAAATGTCAGTGTTTCTGAAATGCCAGAAACCAATTTTCTCGGACATTCATATTGTGAGGACTAAAAACATCGGATGCTATTATCTATTTCATATTTTAACAAAATTATTTACTATTTATAATTTTATAACATTTTATTCAATACAAAAATTAATTTAATTTAATTAAACACAAAAAATGTTTTCAACAAATGTTTTGACGTTTAAAAACATTGGTTACGTGGTTTTATGAATAAGCTTCCTCTATGAGCTTTGTATTTGTGTCCCAGACTAAATTAATGACTTCACTACAGAATTAGAATTACAATATTATTAACCCTAAATATAATGCATCATTATAAAATCGGGTGTACTCCACAAATCTCTCGAGATTATGATTAAAATTGTAAACAAACGAAATGTCAGTGTTTCTGAAAGGTCAGAAACTTATTTTCTCGGGCATGCTGTCAGGGATAAAAACATCGGATGCCATTTATCTATTTTATATTTTTACAAAATTATTAACTACTAAGCAGCTAAAACTACTATGACAGCTATATAATATAGTAATCTGACTTTCAATTGGTCAGGATGTTAGAGACAGTCCCAAATAAATAATCTTAAGAAACAAAAAAGTTTTTTATAATTAATTAATTTGCATCTGATTGTTCCTATGACAGCTAAATGATATAGTAATTTGACTTTCAATTGGTCAGGATGTTAGAGACAGTCCCAAATACACAATCAGTGAGTTTGGTTTGCATATCTTAACAAAAACGTTTTTCTTACAAAGCAATTCCATGGACTCTGACCTCAATATGAGGTATTACAGGTACTTACAGGTGGAACTTAGCACAACCCCGTCTTATTGCACGATGAAATTGTCTCATATATGTTGTGTGCAAATTTCAGTTTTTTACCTTTATCCATTTGGCCTACACGTTGATATGTCAGTGAGTCAGTCAGTGAGTCAGGACAAAGAAATTTATTTATATATAGATTTATAATATGTTTTAAGCAATAACTAAAGTCAATTCAATTTTATTTTATAGTATCTTATTCGATTTAAAATGATGAGTTTGAAGAGCGAAAGACTAAGTTTAGATTCGTAAAATAATTTTATTCAGTTATAACCAACAATATGTAGAATTACTCAACAAGTAGGTACTAGAGTTGTCTAGTTTTACAGTAGGAACTCTTTACAGGCGACGACGGAAGACCGAAGTGGGCAGGTATGAGTTGTCGGGAGACTGGGCAGTAGCCTGACGAACTGGACCCTGGGAAGCAAAGTTCAAGGCGGGAGCAACACCACCATCATGAGCCTGGGATGAACCTCCCAACTGATCGTATTGTCCTTGGATGGCACGCTGAGCATTGGCAGCATCCTCAGGAGTGCGGTACTTGACGAAGTGAACCTCGGGCTTGTTGTTGGTGTTGCTGCGGATGGCATTCAGTTTGTTGGCCAGATCTCCAATATCGGCCTGCTTGTTCAGGACATAGATGGCAGTCTCCTGCTGGGCAGCCTGTTTGGCCAGAGCCAGAGCAGCGTTCTCCAAGCCACGGTTCTCGGGTCCCTTGATGAAGACAACACGCAGAGCCTTGTTCAAAGAGCTGGACACCTTCTCCAAAGATTGGGGCTCATCGAAGTCCTGTTCGTTGGCGGTGAAGGTGAAGAATTCCTTTTCCAATTCAGCAGCTGGGGCAGGGGCGTTATAAGAGACTGGAGCGTCAAGAGCGCCGCCGGACAGACCACCGAGGTTGCCCAGACCGGAACCACCACCGATGTTGCCACCGCCAATGTTGCCACCGCCGATGTTGCCGCTGGTAAGTCCGGAATCATAATCGCCGCCACCAAGTCCTCCTAGAGAGCCACCGCTTAGACCACCAAGTCCGCCCAAAGAGCCACCGGTCAAACCACCAGAGCCGCCGTTATGTCCTCCAATGGATCCACTGCCAGGAGCGAACGACAATCCTGAGTTGGAGTGTCCTACGGGTTGGTAGTTGTAGCCAAGCTTATCAGCGCAGGCAACTGCTACTAGGCACATAACCTGATGTTTTTAGTTGTGAAGGGATGGAAGGGTTAGTTAGAATATCCTTTGGCTGGGCGAGGAGAAACTTACGATAAAGGCACGCATCTTGAATTCTGTTGAAGAGGTTCTCTTGGTTTGACGCTTGTTTGGTTTCTGTCTAAAGCAGCGTCAACGGTTATTATTTATACAAATCTGTCTTCGAGGCTGTCAGCGTGACTTCTCATTAAACACAATGCGGCGACGTCGCTAAATGTTTTTTCCGCCTACAAAGTAGCAGCTTTGGTCTTTTGTGTTTGAGCTCGACCCGACAGCTCAGCTTTGCATAAATGTTATTATATGGAAAATGATAAAAATCAAAATCATGAACATAAAAATGCAATATCTCTGCACAATGCGGTGAGAAATACGGAAAACAATAAAGAGATTTCTGTAATTTTGGGTTTACTTCAGTTTGTCGATTTTATTGTGTGCTCGAATAAAATGCAGAAAATAACAATAATCGGTCCAGCGACATTGGCGAAATCAGCAAGAAACAACATCACAATATTTTTTAACGAACACGCAGACGGCGCAGAATGTTAGCTGGCAGATAGGAAGAAGTGGGAGTGCTTGCAGATCCATAGTGGCCAGTTCCGGAGGAGACAGGAGAGCGGGAAGCAAAGTTGATTGCTGGGGCAACTCCACCGTTGAAGTTCTGGCTGGATCCGCCCAGAGAATCGTACTGGGATTGGATGGCACGCTGGGCATTGGCAGCATCCTCGGGAGTGCGGTACTTGACGAAGTGCACCTCGGGTTTGTTGTTGTTGTTGTTGCGGATGGCATTCAGTTTGTTGGCCAGATCTCCAATGTCAGCCTGCTTGTTCAGAACATAGATGGCGGTCCTCTGATCAGCAGCCTGCTTGGCCAGAGCCAAAGCAGCGTTCTCCAGACCACGGTTCTCGGGTCCCTTGATGAAGACGACACGCAGACCCTTGTTCACGCTGTTGGCAACCCTCTCGCTGGCAGCTGGATCGTAGAAATCATTTTCATCAGCCTCGAAGGTGTAGAATTCTTTGTTGACTCCAGCGGATGGGGCATAGGACGATCCGGGTCTGCTCTCTTCACCACTGTAGTTGTTTCCAGAGTAGTCGACGACGGGAGTGTTGTCGCTAGCAGAGCCACTGTCAAGTCCTTGTCCATAGTTGTATTGAGCGCATGCGGCGCCAATCAGGCAGAGAGCAATAAGGAAACGCATTGTGAGCTAGAAGGTGATGTGTGTACTGAACAGCCGATGGCTAAGACTGAATCCTGATGGCGATCAGCGCGACTTTTATACACCGCCCTCATAGTTGGATCGGAGCTTAGAACAATAGATTCCAGGTTCTTTACGGGCACATAATTCAACTAGTCTCATATGCAAAGTGGTGCGCTTACGGCTTATGAAACGATTATGCAAAACTATCCAACAAGACAGGCTCATCAACTTTCAGTGGGAGTGCAGACGGGAATGCGTGGACCGGTTCCCACATCAACATATCTCCTCTATACCCATAATATTAACATTCTATAGTGAAATTGCTGTGAAACTATCGAACTTGTTCTCAATAATATCACCGTGTCCAATTAGCACATACTGATCATAAATGCCATATTCTAAGCAGTTCATACCAGTATCCGCATTCAACTAAAAAATAAAAATTCGAATAAAAATTCAAATAAAATTAAAAATTAAGAAAGGCAGATGTGTGCTTTTGAATCAACCGCTAATAATAAAATATGTATGACGAAACAGCACTTTATTCCAAAAGACACAGTTGCCGGAAGAAATGTTTCATCTGTGAATGA
The DNA here is from genome assembly GCA_035042165.1 of Drosophila kuntzei. Taxonomy (NCBI): domain Eukaryota; kingdom Metazoa; phylum Arthropoda; class Insecta; order Diptera; family Drosophilidae; genus Drosophila; species Drosophila kuntzei. Next base: position 1,787,688 of record JAWNLU010001684.1, on the reverse strand, counting down.
AGCAAATCTATTCTGAGTAGCTCGGTTATTGCCCTGGGACAAAAACAAGTTCCTTCTAGAGATGGACCTTAGTCGTGTTCCTTTCTCAAGCACGACATAGCTCGAATGGTTCGTGCTCAACCATTTTAATTCCGAGAATCAAACCCAAGCAAATATCGGGTTTGTTCTTTCGATAACAATACAGTTTTACATCTGTATGTCGAGATCAACCTATTTTACATTTTTGGTAATTTTTAAATATAAAGCAAAATTATACATACAGAAAACCACAAAAAATTATTTTAAAAATGTATTAAATCCGTACCGAAACGAAGAATTCGGTTCTTAAAAAATAATTCACTTTGATTTCTATTCTGGTACTAAATATTTATTTATTTATATTAAAAGTTAATAATATACTAAAATTAAAACCTGAAACGAAAAATATGAAACAGTTCATTTCGGTTAACGGTTCCGGTATTATTCTCTGATTTATTTTTGTTGACCAATTATTAATATTCTGGCGCTGCAACTTGTTTATTATTATCTTGTTATGGATTTTTTAATTAAGAAGCAGTATGTACGAAAAGCTGAATTTTTTGAAATGAATAATACAAAATTAAATACTACTGACATGACTTTAATCTTAAATGAACTCAACAATTCTATAATCAGCTATTAATCAAACTTCTATCAACTTGGAAGCGTCTGAGCTTTGTGATCGGATCTAACTGAAGAATTTCCTATAGAAAACTTTGCAAACATATTTAGAATATTTGTATAAATATTGGTATTATATAATAATTGATTATAGACTCGGGGCAAATCAAAGTAATTTCGAAAAATTAATTTGATTAAACCTTAACATTTCTACGGATCGGGCGGGTTTGTTTAATAAAAGTGTGAAATTGTTTTATTGTTTTCCAGCTTCTATATACATATAATTAAAAACACAAATATAATATTTTTAACAATTCTTTGTTTATTTATTTTTAACAACAGAAGGACTTAAAAAGATCAAAACAGAAGTTAATAACGAAGGCGTCGCAAGATATTTGCGGGCAGGTAGCTGGGACCAGGAGCTGTGGATTCGCCAACATTTTCGCGAACGGGAGCTGCTGGCTGAGAGGCAAAGTTAAGAGCGCTTGCAACACCTCCATCCTGGTTGGATGAAGCACCACCCAACTGATCGTATTGTCCTTGGATGGCACGCTGAGCATTGGCAGCATCCTCAGGAGTGCGGTACTTGACGAAGTGAACCTCGGGCTTGTTGTTGGTGTTGCTGCGGATGGCATTCAGTTTGTTGGCCAGATCTCCAATATCGGCCTGCTTGTTCAGGACATAGATGGCAGTCTCCTGCTGGGCAGCCTGTTTGGCCAGAGCCAGAGCAGCGTTCTCCAAGCCACGGTTCTCAGGTCCCTTGATAAAGACAACACGCAGAGCTTTGTTCAATGCGCTGGACACCTGTTCTGAAGCCTGAGGCTCATCGAAGTCTTGCTCGTCGGCAGTGTAGGTGAAGAATTCCTTTTCCAATTCAGCAGCTGGGGCAGGGGCGTTGTAAGAGACTGGAGCTTCACGAGATTCACTGGACAGGCCACCAGGAAAACCACTAGAAAGACCACGCAAGCTATCGCCACCAAGAACTCCGTTACCAGAGGTGAAGTCGCCTGCTCCGTCAGCGCTGCCAAGTCTTCCGATAGAGTCAGTTCCCTGGCCTACAAGGGAACCATCACCAAGTCCGAGTCCGCCCAAGTTGCCATTACCTGGTGCAAAGGACAATCCTGAGTTGGAGTGTCCAACGGGTTGATAGTTGTAGCCAAGTTTGTCGGCGCAGGCAACAGCCACAAGGCACAGGACGATGAATGCTCGCATTTCTGATGATGTTGTATTGAGGTAGAAGTTGTTTAGAGCAATGATTTGTATCTGATTTGATGAATCGATTGCTTTACTTTTATAAAGACCAACTGTAGGTTGCAGTTAATCGATTTGAGCAGATATTTTGTAAATTCCAAAAGGCGAAACAAAGGCTTGCAGTGCATTGGAAGATGTCAATATGCAAATATGTCTGCATGTTATCAATAAGATCTGCAGATTATGAATTTTATTTATAAAATTAGTAATAAATAATATACTAAAATAAGTGGTGCCATCTTTATGATCTTCACATTGTGAATGCAGGTTTTTGCATAGATTTCAAGTTAAACGGAGATGCAAATGAGGGAAGTACAACGTAGTGTTGGCTTTGATTGCCAAATGAGCGGCGCCAAGTAATTTATTAAATGTCCAATTATCAAATTATCTTATTTGGTGCTGACATGGTGCTGCAGTTCGAGGGGTTAATTAGCAAATCGATCGCCAAAAAAAAGAGTCAGATGGGGTTTATTTTTAGCGATGAAATCGTCGGCACTTCCGGCGCTATTCGATATCCATATCCAACAGCCAACATCCACATTCACATCCACTGCCGGCTGTGGAAGGTCGCCTCCACCCGCAACATTAGCATAAAGCAACGTTTAAAACCAAAAAGCCGCGACAAAGCCTCGCCAAAAGGTAATAATAATTTCGCGGATCGTTAAAATATGCTTTTCGACTTGAATAATAGGACTGGGCACGCCTCATTTGCATGTTTGTTTGCTTTTCGATCGATTTTGGGTAACACTTCGGATTTCGTCCCCATCTCAATTGCTATTGCACATATTCACATCATATAAGTAGAAATAGGCAAGTGAATTTGGCTTACGAGCCATCGACCAATAATCCAATTATTATGACCAGGTTTATCTTGGTTATGGTGATAAACAGATACGTTTCGTCAAGGTTCCATCGAACGAAACGGAAAAGATGAATAATGAAAATGATTGTTAAATGCAGAATATTGAATTTAATATGAAATTTATGGCCATACATCGATGGCTGTATCGATATCAAGATCTTCTGCGATCGCCAGTGGAACATATCTCGCTGTCGGAATCAAGTTCTTCTGCTGCATACTTAATTATCTTAGCCGGTAGTCGATCGAAACTAACTTATTGCATAATTTGACCATTTTATTCAGGCGTTTTGCATAACGGTAAATGCTCCACATAGAAGATTGCATAAAAACCATCGACTTATCTGCCCAGGGCATCACATTCTGCAGTCAACTCAATCTCTGAACATGCGACACTTCTCAGTTATCCTCTGCTGCTGCCTGGCGGCTTTGGCCAGCGCCGACAAACTTGGCTATAACTATCAGCCTGTGGCTCACTCTGGCTCTGGACTCTCATTCGCTCCAGGTGGTTCGGCCAGCAATTTGTCTCCCTCGTTTGCCGCTGGACCCAGATCTGGAGTCTCATTTGCGCCTAGTGGTGATGCCAGCAGTTTATCCCCCTCATTTGCAGCTGGTTCAGTTCCCGCGGCCAGTTCCGATAATTTTGACATTAGCCAGCCCAGCTTCCAGCCAAGTGGACCCATTGCTGAACAATCTGCCGATGCTCCCAACTATGCCGCAGCACAACCTGAGCTGCAAAAGGAATTCTTTACCTACACTGCCGATGAAGAGGATTTCCAAGACCCAGCTGCTTCCGAGAAGGTGTCCACATCTCTGAACAAAGCTCTGCGCGTTGTCTTCGTCAAGGGACCTGAACACAATGGCCTGGAGAACGCTGCCTTGGCCCTGGCCAAGCAGGCTGCCCAGCAGGAGACCGCCGTCTATGTTCTGAACAAACAGGCCGATATCGGAGATCTGGCCAAAAAACTGAACGACATTCGCAGAGCCAGCAGCGAAAGTGCCAACAACAAGCCCGAGGTGCACTTTGTCAAGTACCGCACTCCTGAGGATGCTGAAAATGCACAGCGTTCCATCCAAGGACAATACGATCAGCTGGGCGGTGCATCATCTCATCAGGATGGCGGTGTTGCCCCCGCTCTGAACTTCGCATCTAGTGCACCAGCTCCAGTTGCGGCTGCTGCTCCCGCTCCTGCTTCCATTCCCGCTTTCTTCCCTGCTGCTTCCGATTCCGTACCTGTGGCAGCCGAGCCCGAGGCTACGGAGCCCATCTCCTCATACATTCCCCCTGTGACCCCCGGCAGTACCTATCTGCCCGCAAACATCTTGCGCCGCTTACGTTTCTAAGATCGTAAGCTAAGATCAAGATATTGCATATCTAATCGATAAAAATATCTTTGTTATTGTTGAATTATTGTTTCGAAAATAAAATTGTTTACTTATAATATTTAAATGCCTATACATTTGGTGGATGTCTGCTCTCTATGCCCTATGCCGACAGAAATAGCCAATGGGGTCTGTATTCTGATATTGATAAAGAATATCATGACTGTCTACATTTTCATGTATCAGAATAGAGATAATTTCATAATTCATTCCACTTAAAAGATCAAAGTGAACAGAATCAACATTTGTTTCAGTTACTTGATTATCACCATGAGTCTCAATTTTGACAATTGTCTAATCATTTATAAAAATTAATAATCATTTTTATCAGGGATTAAACCCGAAACGAATATCGGTTTCAGTAACAATTTTGGTTATGCTCGAATTAAGGTTTTCGGTTATCGGTTATTCAAAATCTTGGGGTGTCGGTTTCGTAACAGTTATCGGTTTTTTGTAAGTTTCGGTTTAAAAATACCGGTATGGTTTCGGTTCACAAAAAAAAGTAAAATTGAAGTTTTCGATTGACCAAAATAAGAAACGTTATTCATTGTTTTAGATGTAAAATGGCTTCATGCTCTTATTAGCCTGGAAAATAATGTTATCTGGTTCAGCGTAATGTCGATTTTATTATAATTTGATCTCATATAAATTTGGTTTAAAAATTTCGATTATTTTGATTTTAATGATTTTGTATAATTTCGAACTGGCATAACTTTGTCAAAACTCAATCAATTTCCATGCGCAATGTAAATTTGAGCATGATTTTACCTGTAAATTCGATCTGCATTTAAATTTTTTTCATTTTAAAAATTTGAAATTTTTCGAAAAAATCAAAAAAGACAAAGGGGTAACACTGTAAATTTTCTAAAAAATTCGATTTTCAAAAATTTTTCAATATGAACAAAATTTAAATGCAGAACGAATTTACAGGTAAAATAATGCACAAATTTACATTGCGCATGGAAATTGATTGAGTTTTGACAAAGTTATGGCAGTTCAAAGATATCAAAGTTGCTCAATAGCTGCGACGGCCAGAACCGAAACTAACCCTTATAAATGAATCGGTTACTAAACGGTTATTTCGGTTGAAAGAGTTTCGGTTTATGGGTTTCGGAACAACGGAAAACCTTATTTTCGGTTACGGTTTCAGTTACGGTTACAAATTTCAATCGGTTTTAATCTGTTAAAGGTTACGGATTCGGTTAAGGTTTTAATCCCTGATTTTAATCTTTCATGGAACCGATTAGCTCAACTAAATACTTTTGGTAAAGATCATCAAATGAATTATATCAAATTGCAGGGTATTTTCTATTCAAGCAGCAATCTTTCATTATTTTAATGGGTTCTCTTAAATTCTTACATAGTTTAATTTTTTTGCATATTTTTTTGAATGAGCATTTTCTTGCTTTGGAATTTAGTTTTATGAAAATGATTTGAATTTTTAAGTTGGAAACGGATTTGGGTTTTTTTTTTCTTTTGTGTGGCAAACAAGTTCAACGGGTTAAATTAGGATGGCAAGCCAATGGCTATTTATGAAAATTTGCAAATCAAAAATATAACAAGTTCTTTGACAGCATTTTATGTTTCTGATATGTTATTCGAATTTAATTCAACTCGATTTGAATTTGTTTGTCCTCCACTTATGTGGTTTGTTTATATCAACAAATGTCGGCTCAACCCACGCATTTTCCAAAATTGATTTCGATCGAATTGGCTGACAAATTGCATGTAGATACAACAAACAATGGCCAAAACTGTAGCGCCAAGCAATTTAAAATTATTATGCTCGCATACTGGGCCAAAAATATTTGTGGCTATTAGCCAGAGCTTCACTTTCAATCGTTGCCTGCTCGATTTGCATAACAAAATGAGTGAACAAAAGAATTTGGCTACCGAACAGCTAAACAATTTGGAGCTGTCGCTGTCGCTGCCTCTGCCTCTGTCACTATTGACTGCGCTGCCAGCGTCAAGACCCGTTGCCTCATTTGCATAAAAATTTTCTTTGTAATCCGAAGTTCATCAAATTTTAATCAACGCCGCCGAAGTCGTCGTTGTCATCTTCGCTGCGGTCAGGCAATAATCGAAGAGGCCGAAAATAAAAACATGTTAGACAACATAATGGGGCGGACGTTATCTTGATCTCTAGCATAGTTGTTGAACACTTGTTCTGGGAGTGATATTCATGTTGGTACGACTATGTTGCTATAAAAATGCCACTTCACCTCTTGGCACACATCATTCTGTGCTCACAGCTCCGAGTAGAACTAGAACCCCAAAGATGCGCGCTTTTATCGTCTTGTGCTTAGTGGCCGTCGCCTGTGCCGATAAACTGGGCTACAACTACCAGCCGGTGGGACACTCCAGCTCAGGATTGTCGTTCGCTCCTGGCAGTGGCAGCAACGGTGGTGGAAACCTTGGAGGACTCGGTGGTAGCAACTTGGGAGGACTTGGCGGTGGTAACTATGGCAGCCTTGACAGTGGTCTGGGTGGCTCTGGACTGGGAGGCTCCGGATTGGGAGGCTCTGGATTAGGTGGCTCAGGACTCGGTGGCTCTGGACTCGGTGGTTCAGGACTCGATGGACCCGTCAACTACAACGCTGCCCCCTCATCAGAGCTGAACAAGGAATTCTTCACCTTCAGTGCCAACGAGGAAGACTTCGATGAGCCCCAGGCTTTGGAACGCGCTTCCAGCTCCGTGAACAAGGGTCTGCGCGTTGTCTTCATCAAGGGACCCGAGAACCGTGGCTTGGAGAACGCTGCTCTGGCTCTGGCTAAGCAAGCTGCTGAGCAACAGACCGCCATCTATGTCCTGAACAAGCAGGCCGATATTGGAGATCTGGCCAACAAACTGAACGCCATCCGTAGCAACTCCAACAACAAGCCCGAGGTTCACTTCGTCAAGTACCGCACTCCTGAGGATGCTGCCAATGCTCAGCGTGCTATCCAATCTCAGTACGATTCTCTGGGTGGTTCCAGCCAGTCCCACAACGGAGGTGTTGCCAACGCTCTGAACTTCGCTTCTGCTCCTCTGTTCCGTCAACAGAATGCTCAGATCCCAGAGAACTCCTATCTGCCATCGTCTGTGCTGCGTCGTCTGCGTTTCCGTTACTAAGTCAAAGTCTGTCCATATTAACCATATTTTTGTTGACTCTGTGTTATCTATTGATTTGTCAAGTTTTTCAAATACACTCTTTATTTAAAATCTATATATTATGGTAAATGTTTTCTTATACTCGTATCTGGGCCAGCATATGTGTCAAGCAAGTTATAGATAAAGTTGTACAAGAGTGGGAGTGAATATATTTTCCATGCTTCAGAGTTGGTTGTCAAAAAATTGCAGCATTCGAAGTTTACTACAGGCCATAAAAATTCCAGCATTGTGACGATAGCATCAAAGACGAGTGGAAACCAATAAAAATTTACATTTTGTCTGTGTACGAGTATTGTACAAAAGGCTCAAAACAATCAACGAAAATTTTTGATAATAATTAAAATGTTAATCTGCGTGAAGTAAAAGGTTAGACAAACTATTGGCACCAAAATTTATGGCAACTGCAAGACGGAACTATCGTGACTAGGCCAGTCAAAACCAGCTCAATACATTATGTATGAATGATAACAGAGCGGACGATCGAATCACCAATAACAAACCACATAGACATATACAATCACGACAATAGTAGCTCCATTCAAGAGCACCCACTACCCTCGATTTGCATACACATAATAGACACAAAAACAAAACAAAGAGAAACAAAAAATGTATTAGAAAAATCGTTAAAAAAAACATATTTGCCAGCCACTATTGTGAAAGACACAAATTTGATCAAAATAGACATACTTGTAATTCTCTCAAAAATCCAATCGATATCGAAAATTATTATAGATTATAGAAGATTACAATAAAATTTGAAATGATATAAATAGTAAAAGTATCTTTTAATACAGAGATATTTTTCAATTATAAAATGAATAAATAAAAAATTCTTGAGATATCTTTTAGATATTTACAATGATGCTTTCTTGATTATAGTCGGGTCGGATCGCTATATCGACGCCAACAAACTAATTAAAACTTAAAAACTACTTTTACTTCGTACACAAAGTTATTACTTGTTTTGAATTAAATTAAGATAACACTTAATTGTTATGTTTTCAAAGCTGATAACTTTTCTATTTTTATTTAAATAGTTGAATAAATATTGTTTAACAAGCTGAAGCTACACGATTGCAGCTTCTGCTGGTAACCCTGAATACAGGTATACGTATTCCAATGCAGCTAATGACAAAATAGAGAAGCAAATAAACAAACTGGGGACAATGCGAAGAAAAATAAACTAGGGTAAAAAGCGAACAGCGAATTTAACTGCGAAATGTGATGCGAAATCGAAAGACAGGTAATAAAAAGTCAATGGCTAATTAATCGCTTTGCGAAAATTCAAATCAATATCGCATAAAAAGCGTGGGCGTTGCAAGTCTCGACAGACTTTACTTTGAGGCGGCAAGCAGTACAGAGTTATTATCCCTAAATACCACAAAATGCGTGTCCTTATTGTGAGTAGTACCAGCAACAACATTATAAACACTCGAATAATATATATGATCATGCTTTTATAGAGCTTCCTTGGCCTCCTCGCCGTTGTCTGCGCCGACAACTTGGGCTATAACTACCAACCCGTGGACCACTCAAACTCAGGTGTCTCCTTTGCTCCCGGCAATGTTGGCGTCTCTCAAGGGCAGGAACAATCTGGTTACGTGTCATCCCCGGACAACGGAGCTATCAACAGGGATCAGGGAATCTCTGTTGGCCCCTCTTTGACCGCTGATCAGGTGAACCAGGCTCCAGCCGAGTTGACTAAGGAATTCTTCACGTACACCGCAGATGAGCGCGATTTCCAGGCACCTGTCAATGCTGATCAGCTGTCCAACAATCTGCGCAGAGCCTTGAGAGTTGTGTTTATCAAGAGTCCCGAATATAGCGGTGTGGAGAATGCTGCTTTGTCCTTGGCCAAACAAGCTGCACAGCAGGAAACCGCCATCTATGTCTTGAACAAACAGGCCAACATCAACGATCTGGCCAACAAGTTGAATACCATTCGCAACAACAATAACAACAAACCTGAGGTGCACTTCGTCAAATACCGCACCCCAGAAGATGCTGCCAATGCTCAGCTTGCCATTCAGGGTCAATACGATCAACTGGGCGGTGTTTCCTCTCATCAGAATGGTGGCGTAGCTCCCGTGCTGAACTTCGCATCCCATGAACCTCAACCAGCTCCTGCTCCAGTTCATGAGCCCTTGAACTCGTATTTGCCTTCATCGCTTTTGCGTCATCGTGCTTAGGCTCAATGAACTGATCAACCAGACTGACCATAACTGATTCCCACGCATTCCTCCCATTGTTATCCATTTCTGTTTAGTTAGTATTGCAATTTGTTAAATAAAAAAATATTAGTTATAAAACTGTGGTGTAATATTTTTGGCTGCGCAAATTTTGTAATATTTCTTTATGGCAACATTGAACTATTTACCTTTTACGGTTAGTCTGTTCCATCATTAATCCCTATAAGGTTTTTTCGTCTGTGAGCCAAGATTATAAAAAGCTCAACGAACTACGAAACGTTTGACAAATGCGTCTATGACTCTGTAGCGATTACAGCATGCGGCAAATTGTGGTAAGACAGTTGAGGATCAGCAATTGGATTAAGATTTAATGAAAGATCTCTTAGTTTCTTACATTGTTAGCCATCTGCACGGCTGAGTTGGGCTACCAATATCAGCAGCCTGGCACAGATTTTGGCTATGAAACGGATGCATCGTTGGGAGTCAATCATGAAAGTCATCAGTCCACCGATCACTATCAAGATCATGCTGATTTCCACAAACACTTCTATGCATTCGAGGCACCCTATGACTCCGCCGAGGAGGCTGACCTGATAGAACACAAGATATCAGCGAACTCGCAGAAGAACTTACAGGTAGTGTTCATCAAGGCGCCGGAGAACAAGGCGGTACATGGTGCCCTCAATGCACTCGTGAAGCAAACCAGCGAGGACAAAACTGCCATCTATGTGCTGAACAAGCAGACGGACTCCAATGAACTGGCAAGCAAAATAACCGCTTTGCAATCACAACGTAAACACAAGCCACAAGTTCACTTTGTCAAATATAGGACAGATGCGGAGGCTGTCCATGCCCAGCAGCACATTCAGGCACAGTACGGAGGAGCAACGGGCCAAGCCTTGCAACCATTGCCGCAGCCATCTTTGGGTTACTCACAGCAACCAGAGTTGCCACAGTCACCTCAGGGATACTTTCCGCCAGAGTTGCCGCAGCAACCAGATTTACAACAGCAGGGCTACTACCCGGAAAAGCAGCCACAAGTACCACAGGGATACTATCCGCCAGAGTTGTCCTCGTCGGGTTACTCACAGCAGCCAGAGTTGTCACATTCTCCGCAAGGATACTATCCCCAAGAGTCATCCCAAGTGCTTCCACATCCACATCCAAGTTATCTGCCGCCGTTGGCAAACTATGCCAGTTCATACCAGGGCTACAACAATGCCGGGGATCAGGAGAAGGTCGAGTTACCAGCTCTGCCTCTGGCACAGCAGCAGTTGGCTTCCAGCCCTTACGACTTGGATGCACGCACTCCGAGATCACGACGAATCGATTTTCGAGTCAATGAGAGACATCGTTCAAACAGTCGCATGGTCTTCCCCACTGATACGTCATTTAAGAGGTATCTGCCAGCCGCATCGAATAGTTATTTGCCGACTCAGAAGCGCAGAAAACGTGACCATTTCTAAGCCCCCAAGTTCAACAGATTAAGACATTAAAATTAATCCATAAGACTGTCATAGATGTATCTAGTTTTTGAAGCAGCCCAATAAAGATCACAATAAACTATAAATAGTCGTCGGTCTTTCTTCACGTCGATTTCGGAGGGGGCTTCGGGCAGTAAATTTTGGCTAAGAGGCTTATCAGATAAAATCTGGAGCGAGGCTCGTTAGCTCATAAGCATATTAAAAACTAAACTAAAAAAAGAAAAATCACAAATGACGTGTAAATTAACACAATCGGGAGCCATAAAACGCGATCATAAAATCAACCTCAAGTGAAAGTATAACATAGGTGTTTGTTTGTGGTGGTTGAAGTGGTTGGTGGGGCGAGTTGGAAGCGTAATAAATGGAGGTGGCTATTTTGGCTGACAGCAATCGCATATGAAATAATTTGATAACTAATTCAAATTGGGGGCTCATTTGTAAATTTTATGCGAATTAATTCAAGTTCAAGCCAAGCTCAGGTCAAATTCACATGCGTCTTTGGCCTGGCTTTGTGTCTGGCAACCAAAGAAATTTGCATTTCAAAATTGAACGACATTAACATGGATAATCGGAGCAGGCAAACACAAAAACCAGAGCAAAAGCGTTTGCAAAAAGTCTTTTAAAAGTCCATAAAAAAATCACAAAAAACTGAAGAAAACAAAGACATCGCAGTCGAGAAGTCAGTTTTGTTGTTTGTGTCGTATATAAGGATGGTTTTGTTGCTGTGACAAGATTATAAACGAGCTGAGCTTCAAGCGCTAAAAATCAGCCGCTGCAGGGCGTCAACCAAAATCGAATCCGAAATCCAGCTAACATGCGAGCCTTAATGGTAAGAAATCTCAACTAAAGTAGTTGCAAAGTCCAGCTAATTTAATTCTCACTATATTTTACTTTATACAGAAACTTTGGCTTTTCCTGTGCTTCAGCCATGCCCTTGCCCTGAACAATGCCTATTTGCCATCCAGCCAAGACTACGCACCACGTAGTCCACTCTCTACGGAATACTTCAGCTACAGTGCACCACCGGAGGAGGATCAGACCCTGCCCTTGCAGGCAGCTCGACAACTGGCGAAGGCGTTCACACCGCCTCAACAGGTTGTCTTCATTCGCACGCCGGAGACAAATCTCTTTACTCTCACCGCCAAGCAGCTGGCGGCACAGAATCCCTTGGATATCTATGTACTTCAACGACAATTAGATGCGGCGACATTGGCCCAGCAACGGGCAGCTATTGAACAGCAGGCAGGGCACAAGCCCACTGTTCACTTTGTCAAGTATCGCACGCCCGAGGATGTCAGTCGGGCCTTGAACAGTCTGAGATCCAGCTACGATCAGCTGCCGGGCAGAACCAACATCCATGCCGTTGAGACGGCTAACGTCATCCAACTTAACCCGCCACCGCAATACAGACAGCAGCCCGAGCCAGTGGTATTCAAGATACTTCCCAAGGATGGTGCCAACTATGAGACTCACGAGCAGGCCAATGAACTGGAAACTGCTAAGCTACAGGCTCTCTTCCGGCAATATTTGCCACCTGGCCAGAAACGATAGGGCTTAGTATAAATGGACTTGTGCCAAAGACTGCTAAATTTAAATAGTAATACGTATGTACATATAAATAGAAAATAAATGCAATAAATATTTGTGCAATGCAAGTTGTCATCTTTCTGTGGACTCAAGTTGTCTCGTCGGCTTATTTAATTACATTCCACTTGGAATAAATTTTAATTAGTTTGTTGGATTATTTCCTTTGAAAGTGTAACTATTTAAATTTAGATTATCAGGCCTGACTTTATAATTAAAATAATGTATTTTCTAATTTCATTATTGGCTCCCGAAATACTCATTCCTCTCTCGCAATGATTTTCAAATATAAATATCAAACAGGAAGACATTTTGTGATAGCGTTGACAGTTGGCCATCTTCATCTGTGGCCTGGTATTATGAATAATTAATGACTGCAGACCAAGTCGAAGTATTTCACTTTTGAGCTCTGCTCGCGCTGCTTTGGATTATCTTCAAAGTATCTTTTAGATAACCATGAAGGTGCTATCCCAGCATGAGATCCTGGTCCAAGGAAACATTTTCTTAAGCAATGTGTCTGATTTCTGTCGTCGTTGTCGCTAGCAAACTTTTTAATGAGCTATTCGCGAAGTTGAGCCTGCCCAGCTTGTTGTCCCGCCCCCAATCATCCCAAGCCCAACGCCTACGTATATGAGACCTTGCCGCCATACGTCTTACTGTCTGTCAGTCTCTCAGTCTGTCCGTCGTCCGTTAAGTTTAACGACAAGCGTTGCTTTAAGAATGTTTCAACTAAATTATGCCAGCCACGGTACTGACGACGACACTGGGGCTGACATCATGTTGCTTCGCAAATTGTTTTAGTGTCAAAGGTCAAACACACACACACACACACACACACACACATACACACATACACGCACACACTTTCACATAGCTTCGCCATGTGGCACACTGAAGTGCAGCCGTAAAAAAGGTATCCTGGCACTGCAAATCTGTTGAGCAAGTTTTAGTTTGAGAATTTTTGAACAACATGAGAACCTGTACTCGTACCTAAAAGAACGTAGCTCGTTAGTGGCGCCTGCCAAAAAGTTTGCCAGTCACGTCAAAGCTGCCAGTATTTTCCTCCCGTTCCTTGGGAAGCGCTGCAAGTATCGCGGCTGCTTTAATCCTGCCTGGAGGCTCATGACTTGCTCCTGCTGCAATTTTAATACAGGTGTGTCCAAGGTCCAACCGTACCATCATCGTCTCAAGTTCCAACGCCAGATGCCAAGTTTGCGTGTTGCCAATCTTCTTCTTTTTTTTTTCGATTTTTTTTGTTTTTCTTTTAAGTTTTTGGGCCTTTTGTTTGGCTGGTTATTGCCACATTATGCGTCTTTGGTTTTGACTCACGCCGGTCCCCCATGGTCCAAGAAAGAATCATTCCCCAATATCTTAAATTATATAATTATGGGAAGCATGTCTATGTAACCAATAATGAAATCATTTAATATTATCTTCGATACTTCACATAATGCCAAAATATATATATGTAATACAATTTGATAGGGAACTGAAATGATATTATAATATTGTGCTTATAACAATTAAGTATGTATCATAATTAAATATGAGAATTTACCAAAAGCAGAAATTTATAGCAATTACAAAAGTTGACTTAGCAAGTTTGTCAATTTAAAATTATAATTTAGTTTAATAATAAACGATTCAGCGATCAATAATACTTATGTACATTTCCGCAGAAATTTTGCGTTCGCGATGGTGGAAATCCACATATTCCCCATTTCGATACTTTTATTAATGTTATGGTAAGTATCCAAGCAGTCGGTAGTTCGATTAATATTCAATAATTGTTGGATTATATTTTAATTCTTTTATTAGAGTGCTTATGCAATTTAAAATAAATTCAATTTTAATATGTATATTTCGAATATGTTCAGCCTAATTAACAAGACTTCTTTATCTTATATTGATTAGATTCAGAAGCATATACTTTAAAAATAATTTTCAAATTATAGTTGAAAATTCTTTATCAACTTTAAAGGCAAATATTGTTATGGCAAATCGGTTATGGGAATCTTTAACAAACATAGAGCATTAACAGTTCGGTTTTGTGAGAAGGTAATTAAATGTTGTTTTGTTGTTGGATGCCGAACCGCGGATGACGGAAAAACAAAGTTTAAATTAGTTAAGAAAGTTCATTTGCTGGTTTGCCAGAATATATTGACGTACTCTGCGCCAAAGAGGGAAAATAAAAGCGAAGCTTTTTGGGAAAATTATGAAAAGTATAATTAAGAGCTTATCGCTGACCCAAAGTCAGCACAACGATATCATCGTCGCAGTTTAAATCAGTAGCTGTTTATATTTTTTTAAACAACAATTCAAAACTAGTGGCTCTGAGTCGGATGGGTCTATTTGGGCTTGAAGTGGCCAAAACATTTCGATTGTGATTGGGGAATGAGGCGGTCTATGCATATTTATGTGTGTCGTAAAGTGCATTTAAATCAAAATCCAAATGCGATGGCGTTGAGGCTAAGATAAATGGCCCTAAATGTTGATGCTGATGCTAGGCCTAAGCTGTGTGCTAAGTCGTATATTTAAATGTGTGCGACTCTTTAATGACTTTGGAATGGCATAAAAAACTAATTAATATCGCATGCGTTTTCAAGGTCGTCAGTTGTCAGTTGTCAGTTTGGCAGAGGGTGGGGATCGGGTGCTTTTTGATCCAAATGCAGCCGACTGCGCCTATAAAAGCAGCTACCCATCCAACTCCCAGCATTAGTTTCAACTGCCAGCTTCAGTCGAGCGTTCAACCAACAACAACAAGACATGCGTGGATTTATTGTAAGCATTGAAATAATACCAATGGTAGCGTCATTTTAATTTATGCCGTTTCCACAGTTGATTTGCCTTTGGGCAGCCGTCTGCAGTGCCGATAAGCTGGGCTACAACTATCAGCCAGTAGCCCATGCGGATGAGGGACTCTCCTTTGTGCCCAACAGTGGATTGCTGCCAGTTGAGGTTGGATCCATCGCACAGCAACAACAACAGCACGGCGAGGCTCAGCTCTCGCTGCCGATTGACGGTCCAGTTCAGAGTGCCATCATTCCACAGGCGGCTCCACTCATCGAGGAGTTCCAGAAGGAGTTCTACACCTATGCCGCGCCCGAGGACCAGTTTGATGAGGGTGTCAACAATCAACAAATTGCCGATTCGTTAAAGAAGAACCTACGCATCGTGTTCATTCGCACACCCGAGAATCGGGGCTTCGAACGTGCCGCCCTGCAGCTGGCCAAGCAGTCGGCCCAGCAGGAGACCGCCATTTATGTGCTGAGCAAGCAAGCGGATGTGGCCAACCTGGCCAAACAGCTGAACGCGCTCAAGTCGAGCTCGAGCAATAAGCCCGAGGTTCACTTTGTCAAATATCGCACACCCCAAGATGCGGCCAACGCCCAGCTCGCCATCCAGAATCAATATAACCAACTGCCCGGTGTCTCTCGAATCTCTAACGAGGGCAGTGCTCCAGTATTGAATTTTGCATCGCAAACTGCCTCTGCTCCAGCCAGCGTGACCCGTTCGCACTTGACATCTGGACAGGATTATCTGCCTCCTGCGTTGCGTCGCTTTCGCGTTAAGTAAGCGCTGATTGCGCCATTTCAACGGTAACCATTCCTATTTGAACAAATACTTTCTCATCTGTCCTCTCACCACGCCATCAAGTTAACTAGTTTGTAAATATCCATGCAGGAATAAAAATTTGTTAGCTGACAAATTTCAGTCTGTTCTCAATTGGTATACCATATATGTGCCTCTGTCTATGTCTGTGTTGCTGAGCTGAAAGCTCATTTCCAGCCAACTTTCATTGCGTCCTAATTGAGCATCCTTTTGTGCTGGACATCCTTCTCTTTACCCCACTCTCTGCCCCAATCCCATTTGCTCGCTCGGCTCGTTTTATGTGTGATTTGTTTTGCAAAGCAAATCCTGGCCAACGGCTGTGGCGTCAACGTTGGTGTCCGTGTCGGTGTCGGTGTCAGTGTCTGGATGCGCATTCGTGCGTTGTCCTTTCACAGTTAATCCTTGAAATAATAGCATGGATAAAGCGGCAGGCATGTCATAAAGCCCCGCAACAAGTTGAGCCACACCACCCTCACACACGCACACACACACAGCTATACATACACAAACACACACAGATATACACACAATGGGACTCACATATGTGTGTGCAACGGTATTAAGCAACCGCCATTTGTAATTGGAGTTATTAGAATCGAAACGAGGCTGCCGCACTCGTTCAATGGCCGGAATTGAAGCTCGTTGCCATTTGTGGTCGGAATAAGTGGCAACGTCCTGCAGCACCTGTGAATAAGCCTGAGTCCTGCCTGCCTGCTGATCTGGACGTTATTTTCCTCTCTGCTCGACCAACTACTGTACAACGTACTATGTGTGTGATTGTGTATGTGTGTTTGCCTTGATAGCTTCCTGCTTCCGTAGTAGGCAAACTCGTCATGTGAATAGCCCCACCCGTGTACCCCTCTCTGAACCTCTCTGTGCTACCTTAGTGACAGAGTATGAACTATGCAGTGGATTCAGATCGTTGTTGAGTGGAGTCCTTAAATTTCACTTAGATGTAACATAAAACTGGCATAAACGCAACTCAACGGCGCATGTATTCATGGCCACGACGGCAGCTGTTTTAATGGGTAGCTTAGGTGTCTATTTGTGAATGTGTGTGTGTGTAGAAATCACACGCTTATCAACAGTCAAGTGCAAGCTGAATCCGTTTGCTACTGTGCAAGTACAGTGCCAAATCGCTAAAGCGTAACAGCAACGACAATATAGCACGTGCTATATGTGTGTGTGTGATGAGGGGAAGGGAAAGGAAAAGGAAAAGGGGCCGGCAGAAGGTGAAACATCTGAAGCGGCGTAGAAATGGCAGCCCAACCATAAAAGCCGTTTGCCTGCCTTCCATTTGCCGTTTGACTGCATCCAGACTGTTGCCTGTAATTAAGGTGATATGCGGCAGGCAAGCGACCGACGGACGGACGGACGGGCAGACCGACCGACAGACCGACAGACCGACCGACCGACAGATACGTTGCAGAGGTTGCCAAGTGCGTGCTTTGTGCGTTCCACATGCCCCATGTTGCTCAGTGTCAGTGTGTCTACTAAATGCTAGCATACGCATACATACATACATATGTATCTTCAGCCTTTTTCAGTGTGTGCGTTAATGAGCAACCTGCTGAGCACACAAAATAAATTATTTAAACGACATTCAACTCGAGCATAACTATCAAAAGTGTGAAGAGTCTTCAGCGACACTGCGAATCTTCAGCGTTTTCAACTTTAAAATGCATGACTTTGAGTGAAGCAGGAAAATAATATATACAAATAAGTTGAGTGCGACCACACCACCTTATCCTCCCTATTCGTAGCACTTCAGCTTAATTATAATTTTTTACTCATGAAATATTCAATTACGTTACTCCTACTACACATTCAGGCATGCTCCGTTTTTTTTTTTTTTCAAAAATTATCGCTTTTTGCTTAATCGGACCAAAGTTAACCAGCTAAGATTAAATTTGTATTGACAAACTTTACCGAAATTAAATAAGAACAGCTTAAAGATAGCCACATGCGGAAAATCAGCCGAAAAAGGTAACCAGAAAAGGTTTGATTGACTAGGCTATAATAAAAAAGTTGTAGCATACTTTTGGGCTGATTTTCAATGCACTGAGATGGGATTGGATAGGCGCAATCACTCTGAATGCAATTCCCAATGAGCTTCTATATGCTGTGACCGATTGCAAACCGCTCGAATTAAAAAAAAGTAGAGAATAATAAGAGAACCGCCATCGTGCCGCTCTCAATCACATGAGCTGACAGTTGTGGTGAGGCAGCCAAAACCGAAACAGAAACGCACACAGCAAATAACTAAAAACAGAAATTTTTATATTCAATATCAGTTTTGCAATTGCACTTTCAGTTTTTTCGCCGTTTCCAGTTTTCTGTTATTGTTTTCTGTATTGCGTCGCCGCTGCTAACCAATATTTCTTTTCAATTTTGCGATTGTGCGAGATCCGTGCTAAAGTTTTGTTGTAAAACTAAATATTTTGGCAACAATTTTGCGAATGTGCGTGTATGTGTGAGTTCGTTTGGCGCACAAATTGAAATGTTCCCGAGACATTTTGTAGCTGTTATTGTTTTGCCTCAGTGTCAGTGAGTGAGTTTCTTTGCCCCACAGCTGCAGCAAAGTTGCAGCCACTCACTGCTGTTAATTTGGTAAACGCTTCCGGCAGAGCAGCTCCCTCTCTCCCTTCCTCCTTCCCTCTCTCTCCCTCTCTCTATTCTACCTATACTACCACATGCAGGTGCAAAAGAGTCCAGGCACAAATGCAGTTGGCAGTTGTATACCATTTTGTCGCTGTCAAAAAGTTTCAGTTCGCCTGTCGCTGCTTCAGTTACTACTTCTGCTTCTGCTTTTGCTTCAGCTTCTGTTGCGGCTGCTGCGGGCCCAGTTTGGAATTTGTTGCAAAAAGTGTTTATTGGTTTGCCATGTGCAACAGCCACTCTATGAAAATTGAGTTATTCGTTCGGCTCTTCAGCAGCCCCCGGGACAATTCAGTGTTTGCATGCAAAGCAACCGCTTGACTGCCTGTCGAAACTTGGCACATATGCTGCCAGTTTTGGCTCATTAACTGCGCCACTCTTTGACCGTCTGTCCCCTCAGTCGCTTGCTGCTGCATATCAATTAGTCGACTTTTAGGCGCTGCCATGTATAATTAAGCAACTGAGAAAGCTGGCAGAGAGGGTCCAATTCATGGAAGAAGAAACCACTTCCTGTTTGCCTCTTTCATTTGCAGATAAGGCTCATTAACAGCCACAGCCATAGCCATATCAGCAAAAGCTGTGTAGGCTAATTTAATATTTATACCTTAATCAAGACACCAAGCAGTCAGCCCTTTTGATGGCTCCACAGGAAATCAGTTGATGCTCAGGCGTTAATTGCCCATTCCCCCTCAAACTCGGCATCTTCTTACTTGATAGCCTGGCTCACTTGTCTGTCACACAAATTTTCAATCGATAGAGCACATCTGTAGCCATACACACATCTACACACGCTCATGTATTTGCACAGCCCACGGCTTTGATTCCGTAATGAGGCAACCAGCCTCGTTGCACCTTTGTATCGCCCAGGGTATTCGAAACAGGACAGGACAGACGGAGGGACTGAGAGACAGAACGATGTGGATGAGAGAAGAGAAAAGAAAGAAGATTCGACTTTGTCTGTGGATCTGGCTCTGGCCGGATGTGTTTTATGGGCAACATACCCTTGATTCGCCATTTATTTCGTAGTTTATCCTTTCGTTGATTATTGCACAACATTTGCTCGCACTCTGTTGCTGCCTTTCCCTTTGTCATTTTTTGTCAGACTTTTGACCTTATGTGCCCTTACCTCTTTACTTGTGTCCCAGCGTGCTTTACGTTGTTTGCTTTTGTTTACGCATTTCATTGTTGAGCTGCTGCTTCAATTTCCATACACATTTAAAAGGATTAAAGGGATATTCATCAAACTCAAAGTTTCGCAAGTCTGTGTGTCCCCAAGCCATCATTATCCGTGAGTATCCCCCGCATTTCCCCTACAACCCTGACCTTATGTAACTGTTTGTGTATTGTGCTTAGTTGTGGTTGACACTCCTTATTTTCGACTGAGCTGCTCCGTTTAGTTCTCACTTGGGAGACAGCTGGGGAGTCCCACAATAAAACTCCATGCTCCTTTCAGTTTTCAACATTTATTTCGTAATGTTTAGTTTCTTCATTTTACCACAAATAATCATATTCGTATTTTATAAGTAATATATCAATTTTTTTCTGTGTAGTTAACTGACTATCCAAGCAGTAGGCGTCATATTAAGAGCTGAGATTTAATTTATTTCATTTCTTGAACTATAATTCTTTGCTTGATTTTCTTTAGTTCTCTTTTTTTTGGTTTTGCCATTGAATTGTACACATTTACTTGTATATACTACGCGCTTAATATATTAATAATAAGTACATACATACACATAATTTACTCTTTGTATATAAGTATTTATTTGTATATCATTTGCATAGGTTGCAATTTTTACAAGTGTTTCTTTTACGCGTCGTTTGGTATGTCTATATCTTTAAATAAATATTCATTCATTAGTTTATTTATTTAATTCTTATTTTATTTACTTGTTATTTGTGGTACAATAATTTCATCATTGTATTTAGCTTAGCCGCTGTCATTTTGTAGCTACTCGTATTTACCTATATCTTAATTTATAGTACAATATTTATTACAATACATTCAACAAAGGACAACTCAACAAATATATATAAATCTTTTTATAAATTAATGACTTTTCTCACATGTGTATAAGCATGCATATATATAAGTATATCAATATTCATATTTGATATATATTTAATAAATTAAATAAATGATATATATATGTTTTTTCGTTTTGTTTTCTTTGTGTGAGTGTGTAAAACGAACTCTGAGTTAATTGTTTCAGCTAATTTAATTATAATTATAATGTTATATACCTTTTACACTTCTGATATATTTATAAACACGTGTATTGGATTAATACGCAATGATATGTGTAACTGGAAGAATTTGATGCGTGTTGGTGAAATGATGTAGGTACGAGATGTTTCGATTACAAAAATATAACCCGAATGCACTTCAAATTGTTGTTTTCATACTTTAAAATACAAGTATGTGCATACGTATTACTGAGTAAATATATTTAAGTGTATATGTATGTGTCTATATAAACTAGGCATTAAGGACTCTCAAAAGGTGGTTTGTGTGTGTGACGTATGCGAAATTATATTCAAATATTATTCAACATCAATTTGCATATTATTTCTGTCATAAATAAAAACCAACACAATTAAACAATTACATTTTTATTAAATTATGGTAATTGCGTTTTGTAATGCGTTCCGTTAATTGTTGCAATTGTCTCGTTTTTTAATGGTTTGTGGTTATTTCTGATGAGTTTCGGATCAATTTTAACTTTCTGTCAAATACTGCTTCACGTAAGTTGTTAACTCCTCTTTAATTCTCTGATCTATTATTCCAAAATTATTTGCGGGAAAAACGGGACAAATTTTTTAAAGACACCTTGCAAGGCATGAATGTAAATTGTTTTTCTTTTAATCTTTTTTTATATATATTTATTGGTTTCTCCACTTTAACACAGAAAATTGTACAACATTTATGATATGTTTTGCGAATTGCTGTGACAGTTAAATTTTTGAATGTTCATGGAACCTTTTAACAAGTTACATAGCTTCTCATCCCATACACATATGTAATTTGTATATTTATGTAGTATATATGTTTGTATATATACATATACGGACACCATAAATATAGATATAAATATTAATCTGCCAGCATTTAATTAGACACGTAATTCATATATGTATACGAGTATGTTAATATGTTTGAATCAGTGCATGGACTTATTTTTGAAGTATTAAAGCATTGATATAGAGTTATCGAATGAATGGATTCGAGACACAACACACAGATTCACACTAATGTATTATGTGGTAGGTAAATATTGAGTTATTTAGAGAGTTTCAATTCCAGAACCAGATATTTCTTATGAGTATGTATGTATATTTGAATGATATGAATTGAGAAATGTTGGAGATTAAATTGGGTATAGATTGGTGGGAAAGATTTGCCCGTAGAAATGGAAATAATATAAATTTAAGTATTTTAACAGTTAAGCAATGAATGCTGAATGATATGACATAAATCAAAGTGTTCAAACACAAATTGGAAAAGTAAAAGTCCATAGATTCTCACTTAAAATAAATCATTTATAGTTAAAGCTTATACATCTGAGTGTACTCTTTTATCCATTCTTGTAATTGTATTCAATTGAATATACAATATACAATATGTACGAGTAGGTAATTAGTTTTGCATACAATAAAATATACCTATTATCTAGTTAATTAATGTATATTTTATAAATTTTTTTCAATTGTTTGTTTATTTGTTTAGTTAATAATAGACAGCGTAGCATAGGAAGACGTCAATACCTGCATAAGACATTTTAGCCATATCTTTAATATATAATATGAACTTTGTTATACCATTTTGTATGTAATTACGAGTACATATTTTTTTCTTTTATAAAAACTGTTGTATTTCGATAAAGCATTAAGTACATACCAATGCACATACTCTGTTGATACTTTTATCTGAAACTGAGGGTTCTTTTCATTCTGCATATTCAAATTTGTTATTGTTTAATTGTTTAATTAATGCATTTGAACAACCGTTGGAAAATGTTTCAACTATTTGCGCCAGAGCTCTCAATAGCTCCGGGTTTTTTTTAATTTCATTTAGCTTAGCTATTTCATCAAACTGTAGGAAAATGTTTGCAGGCGTAATAATTATATATAATTTACAATCATTTTTTTATTTGGTTTTTTTTGTTTTCTATTTGTTGTCATAGATTTTGGATTTAAAAATCTTTGCCTAATAGCTAGTTACACATTCATACTCATATGTTTTCATATCGATAATTGTATATATGTATGTTTTTATATAAACTAATTTGCTACTTGCTTTACACATATTTACTTTGCGCTGTGCTCTTTGGATTTATTTGGTTTGTTGTTTGACTTACAAACTATACACAAGTATTTAATTTGTTACAATGTATGCTATGCGTTTAGAGAGGTTTTTTATTTAGCAATAGACACTTAAAGCCTGTTTACAAAATATTCTATTAAATATATATCCATACACATTTATATAAATATATTAACGCGACCGAAACAGAATTAGAAACTAAACTGTGAAGGACAAATTAAAATAATTTCCTAACTACTCGTACTCCTACCTTTTAGACGATCCATTTCAACAATTACCATTTACAGAGCGCAAATAAAGGCTAAATGAGTACAAATAAATAAGCGGTGTAATTGTAAATGTAAGTGTAGCGAGTGAGTGAGTCTCCAGGGACACGGGGACACGCGGCTTTTGCGTCATTGAAAGGGAGTTCAGCCATTCGACTTGACCCTTTTTAAGATTTGCCACGTGCCGCAGATAGCGCCCATTTCGACGCCTTTACATTTCATTTCATTACATTTCTTTCATTTGTTTTGTTCTTGTTGTCGTCTCAAAATGTTTTCAACACTGATTGTATTTGTAAGCTTCTTGGTTTAACTGTCTAATTATTTTACATTTAAACATTTAATTTTCTTTGGGGGGTTAATTAACTTTTTGTTTCTAGGGCCTAAATTCAATTTTGCCTTAGGTTTGCCATCTATCTTTATATCTGCCTCACTTTCAGTAGCCAAAGCATTACAACACCATAAAAAATATCATTTGTGTGCATAACTTTCTCTGTATTTAGGTACATTCGCCCAAGCAGTATGTCGGCTGCTCAAGTTCCCCACAAACGTTTCCCATATAGTTTATTGGACTTATCTATTATTCTTTTTTTGCTGAAAAAATTTCTGGTCAGGCCCAAAACATTTTACGCAATGCCATGCCAACTGCATCTGTGGCTGACCTTAAAAAACAAAACTATTCCCTTGTCCACAGTCTTCTCAATGGATTCGGTCAGAGGACTTCCTCAGGACTTCTTCAGGGAATGTTTAATTGGCTATACAAAAATTTCGCTATGCTACAAAAATTGTCTCCTTTTTAGAATGACTGCAATTTAATTACAAATATTTCTCTATTAGTTGATTTTATTTATTTTTATTTTGTTTTCTTGCCACGTTGCAATTATTTACAAATAAACTCGGGGAATTAGCTTGCCAGAACGAGCCGAAAATATTATTATTATTGTTTATGCACACGCTCTATACTTTACTTTCTGCTTTTTCTGCTTGATACTTTGGCTAATTTTCCTCTGTGGAAATAAACGAAAAATCTGTGTACATTGCGTGTGTGTGTAAAAGCTAACTGCATGTGTTGCTCTTGCTCTTCCTCTCAATTTTGTTGTTACTGCAGTGGGTTTTTGGATTACTGTACCTTTTACTATGTCGGTGGTCTTCTCTCCTTTAGTTTGATAGCATCTCCGGCTGCAGGTGCTTCTTAGTAGCTCAGGGACAGCAGCACAAATACAAACAGTGTCGCCAAAGACCACAGATGCGTCAGGACAACTCCGCGCGCCCTCCACCCGGCAGAGGTCTCGTTTCCGTGGCCATTTCCATTACCGAGCGCAGCCATGCCAATGCTCGGCGGTGCTGTGGACGTGGAGGACGCCTGATGTCGCTCTACCTCCACTGCAAAGGGCAAAAAAGAGACGAGCATTATAAATAAAGCTTTAGAAACTCAAAAACAATGCATGGATCACACAAAAAAGTTATATTTAGGGGCTGGCGGTCAAGGTTGCTAAGCAAAATTAATTAGAGTAGCTAAAAGTCATCTGGACAAAGGTAAGGGGAATTCACAAAAAGCACATCAGATTGACAGGGGCGAAATGCAGGAGGAGTATATAAATAATGGAAATGTAGAAAACTTTTTGTAAACAAAATGTAAAAAGGAAAATGCAACAAAATCGAGTGTATAGGAGAACCGAAAATGTGGGAACTGTAAAAATAATGAGCTGCAAATTTTTCAATAGTTAATCGAAAGCAAATGGTAAAATACTTTGTTCAACCAAAGGACTGCGCCCTGCTTTAAGATGTATGTCATCTCCACTTAAAATAGTCAATTACGACCATTTTTGGCTGAAACAAAAGAAAGAGAGAGAGAGAGAGTCCAAATGATAGCAGACCCTCAAGGCTACATAAGAAACAATTAGGGAGTGGAGTACTCTTGGCTGTGAAGTGGCCAAAACAAACGACACACTTCACGCAACATAAATAACACGCATACGCCCCTTGGTTCACAGGACAGTTAACAGCCAAGCAGGCTGTGAACAGTCCGTGAGCAGCCGCCGGCGTCGGCCAACGACCGTCTTGAGTCATGAGCCTGGTAATGTGTAAATTATTTCATACAATTTGAGACAATTTACAACACTGGCTGAGTCAACGGCTTTGCTGGGCACATCGCATAGGCAAACAGAGCTAAACAAATATATATATAAATTAAGTTTCGTTTGCCAGCTCAGCGGGCCATCGAGGTGAAGGGGGGATAAGCGAAAATTAAACGTAGGCAAACAAAATAGACGTGACACGCCCACACAGAGTGCTCGTGGGCGAGGGACGACTCGATGACTGTTAAGTCAACGACACAAACATAAATTACAGCCGCATTTCAAAATGCCAACAACGCGTCGTTGACTTTTGTTTTTGAATTCTGTGGAAGAATGTTGACAACATTTGAGTCATGATTACGAGTGAAGGGAACAGGGCATTAACAATGCGCTCAGTTCTGAAAGTAGCATACGAGTCTATCCCAGCAGCCGCAGTTGGCAATGCTAATTTATATTGTGTGTAAACTCGACTGAGATTCCTTTTAAAATATCATAATCCACATTCACCTTGTCACTACGAGATAGCGACGCGTTATATGCAAACGAACCGCATTTTTGATGAGCTCATTGCTCGCAATTTTATGAAGCGACGCCCTGAACAAATATTATGTTTGCATGATATTCTACATAGCGTAAAGTAAATATGTATATATGCATACATATATACGCAGACATGTATTCTCGGAGTTATTGTATATAAATACGTGTACTCACATGCATATCACGCATACGCCACATTGTGCCACTCACCTTTGACCGAAAATGTTTTGTAATCGGCATACTGCTCGCCCTGTCCAACCGTCGCTGGTATCGTAGACAGGCATGTGATCTCCATGCGTCCATTACTGCCCACATGCTGCTCAGTTATCTCCAGGTTTAGCTGACTAATGCTGTACATGCCCTTCTCCTGCTGCGCAGCGGTCACTGCAGCCGCTGCCGCTGCTACCCCGCTGCTTCCACCAGGATGTGAAAGCGGACGTTGATAGCCAGCGGCCAACTGATTCATGGGCCCGGCATTCGATGGTATGCCCAGTTCCTTGTTTATGTTTGGCGCCTGGGGCCCAAAGCCGCCGTTATTCAAGGTGCTGCGAATAATGCCCAGCGCATTCTCGTTGATATGCCGGCGGAATTTGCGGTTTGAGTTCCTGTAAGAAAGATGCCGAGAGGTCAGAAAATTCCAAAAATTTGATGTAAGTGTCATTGGCGAGTCCCAGCGAGTCAGCGAGTTATGGCAGCTCAGAGTCTGAGCTTAATGTACCAAACGCAAGCAATTTGCACACAAATAAAATCGCAAATATTTGCATTTTATGATTGATGTGCGAAAACATGAACATGAGCTAATCAAGGGTGAGTTTTCACATTCTGGACACGCACAAAATCGAATTTGGGTAGCAATACGAGTATGTGAATAACTGAATTAATGTTGAATGGGTGTTGCCTTGAAAAGCCTTAAAGATGCGAATATTTAAATAATTTTCATATTTCAATTAACGTCAAATTAAAATTAGAAACCAATTATTGATTTGCTTAGCTAGACCATTAAGCTCAAATAAATTGACCTAACTTGTATCATTTCGCTGCAATTGAATACAAGAAGAACAAGAATTGAATGTAGACAAATTAAAAATATTTGGAATTCTTAGAATTTGAAGTTTTAATGCCCGAGTCCGAGTACATTTTCAAGCTTATCTGCCTGATTAGTTTGCATTATTCAAATGGCAGCCACACATTGTACAAGTAAGTCCAATTATCCTTTACGACTTTGTTTCATATTTGATAAGAAGCCTGTGCGGCATATAAATGAGTTCAAGATTTCGACGGCTGCGGCCTCGTAATTACCTCAGCCGTGCGTGCCACAGAGCGTCAACGTCTGTGACGACGTGTTGCTTTATTACAAATGCAAAATGACTGCGAAATTACCTGCACACCCGAATACCCCAACACCCTTAAAGCCTTATACTCTTGTACTCTTACACGCACGCACAGTGCGTGTCTCGGCACTCGATAAAAATAATGTGGAGACCATAAAGTTTAATGCTTCCAATGTGCTGGCGAACCAATTGTCAGCTGTGTTAGTTTAAAGCCAGAATGTCATATAATGGCATGGTATGGCACATTGACATTGGGATTATCACATACAAACTGCTTGGTTTATTAAAGTTTACACCATTTCAATGGCATTACGGCATTTGGGCATTTCGGGTGAAAACAATGCACTCATTTCCGACCCACTTAAACAATTAAATCATTTGCATTGTGAAGCTTATTCAAATTCCAAAGTAAGTGCTTCACAATTTGTGCAAAATTATATTTAAATATTATATCATTTCAACTACAGAAATGGGAACAACCCGAGCAACAGCAACAAAGCCATAGAAACAGCCAACGGATGCGATGGGAGCCTCAGGAATACAACCAAGGTATCATCAGAGTGTATTTACTGTGAATGTGAATGTGAGTGTGAATATGAGTTTGTCTGTGTGCTACTTTCAAAGTCCTTTCTCCATTTGTTGGCAGGGAAGAAAACTGGGCAAGTGGCATGCAACGAGTCCAAATGCTCTACAGTTCCTTAACTTGGCATACCAAAAGGTTGTTCTTAGCATTACTTAAAAAGTTGTTTTCTTCTATGGCATGTCTTAGTTAAATAATAGTCTAAGCTTTTTCACTTTTGGGTATTAGCTTAAGAATCTGGAAGTTCTCGTTTCGCACAAGCTTCAATTATCTATAGCAGATACAGAAAGTCTGGCAGACCGAGCCAAATTTGTTGGGGGGTGTGTGTTGTTACTTAGAGCTTTCTCACGCACAAGGAGCAAACAATGGCATTGTATTGCCACTGGGCAGAACTTATGCAACAGCAACAGTATGAAAGCCAGTTACTGGCATACAGTATCAACATCAACATCAAAAGTAAGCTAGTTTAACTGAGAGCACAAACAAATGCCGGGCAAAACTCAAAACAAATGCACAATATCCGCTTAAGCCTTCGACAGCAATGGGTTGACGAGCATGACAGCAGCAGCAGCGGCAGCAGCAGCAGCAATGTCGACAGCAACAGCAACAGCTGCAGCTGCAACATCATCAAGGTTGCTGTTGGTGTTGTTGCTATTGCTGTTGGCATTACTGTTGCCGTGCTTGTTGTCTTAATCAAATTCCTTATGCAGCGCACTTTTCACAGGAAAAGCAACAACCAGCAGCGAAAACATCAGAAGCAGCCGTGGCAGGAAGCTCAAGTTCAAAACATAACAAACTTGGAAAGCAATGCAAATCAAGCGGAAATGCGGGCTCCGGCGAAACAGACTTGAAATATTTAAGCCATTTGTATTCAAGTTATGAAAATGCTCTCTCTGACACTTTAAACTTTAGATAAAAGTCGAAGGGAGTATTCAGAATATCTTAACTTGGCTATGACATGCAAAGCCTTATCGCAGCCCCATGCCAAATGCGATAATTTAAGAAATACGCCTAATTAATTGGTATATCATGTAGTCTCTGTTGCTGTTTGTTGTCTGTTCTCCGTTGTCGCTGTCTCTTGTCTCTTGTTGCTGTTATTGGCTGGCAGTTTATGTGGTTATCGAACGCAGGAGCTTCTGCTTAATTTAGTTTTCAAACGCAAGGAAATGAGCTCAGGGAACAGAGTGTATCACAGCAAAACCTTTTAGGAATTTATGAGTGAGAAGCACCAGACAACAACACACCCTCACAAACTACGAGTATGCATACAGCAATTCAATATACTAACCGGGCCCACAGCCAGTCAGTCCATTTTCCTAACAAGGACCTTTACGAGAAACAAGGAAAGCAACTTAAGTGGCGCACGGCGAGGCATCAGCAACAGGAACAGCTACGCGTCAAATGGCATGAATTTCTTATATTAAAAGACCTTTTGTAATCGAAAACCGGAAGTTGAACTAACCGCAAGTTGGCAACACCATTAAGGAATTCTGGTCAAGGCAAACACCAACAGATTAGCAACTCAACTTTTTGCAAAGTTTGTAAGGTCTGAACGGTTAACTAAAATCAATGCCAGGCACAAGCTGGCTAATCAAATGCTCTTACCATGCAAATTTTACTGTCAATTCATCTTTGAAGGATAGATAATTTGTAAATATTTTCTATTCCAATACAAGTATAGAGCCTTGCCATCTAAATTAAGTGTAAGCGCACAAAAGTATGTTACGAACAGCAACAGTCACTTCTATGTGGGCATGAAAGTATAACTGACACTGACAGCAAAGGCTTTTTATGTCTCGTGGCGGCATTTCAACTCATTGAATAATTTATACACTGTAAAGTGCTTTCGCGTGCCAAGAAACAAAGAGCAGACAGCACGGCACGGACTCGACTCAACTCGGATCGGATCGGCTCGACACGGCAACTCAACAATTTTGCAATGCTATTAAAGCACTCACATATGCATGACAATACTCATATTATTGACGATTTTACCCGATTCAGAAAGACACTTATTACAAATATTCATTACTCTACACTTTGCTCAGTGGTCGAAAACGATTTAGTTTATATATATCTACATTGGATTATCCAACCTGATATATTGACCAATTACTTAAGCTGCATTATTAATGTTTCAATATTCAACTCTCCTAATTCGAGATAAACTAATTCAGGTAATAATAATTGCTAATAATTTCAAAACAATTATTCAGACAAAATTAAATCAAATGAGTAGTGTTGTTGCTCTAAAATGTCTGCAAAAAGATATTTCTAATTATTTCTCATTTTAAGCGATGTGCTTAAATTGTTTTTATTCAATATTGAATATAATTAAATATATATTTCGGCTATTATGGCCGCGAAGTATTATCGTTTAAGCCAATAACCGTTTATTTAGTTCACAAGCTCTTTAATCGATCATAAATATTGCATCAACTGATTCCCCTATCCACGATTCGTACAGTGTTGACAGTCGCCTTCAGGCTGTTCTCGTATTTCCTACAATTTTGCACTGAGCGGTTGTTTTGCCTGCTTCCCCATTGTTGTTAATGCAGCTCAATTTGACTGCCTGTGGCCGGCAATGGGATAATTTGCTTAATTGCGCATTTATAGCCAATCGTCCGCCTGAATATGCGTTCATACTGGCATACTCATACTATAAACGAAAAGCCCCTGTCCCTGTACCTGTACATACGTTTCTCAGTTTTCAAGCACACATGGCCGTAATTAACTTAATTGCATTTCTATTGATTTTTGTGGCAGTGTGCTTCATCAGCGCCGATGATGATGACGTGTAAACTGTTCAGTTTTCCTAGCTATGTTTAGTGTTTAAGAGAATTGAGCATATGATGAAAATAAACAAGAAGTATGCTTTATCGGAAGATGATTTAATTAAAATTGATAACGACTCTACAATATGCATTAGTATTAGTTTTAATTGGGTTATTAAATTTCTACATAATATATTTCAAAATGTGTAGTATGATTATGAATTATTTAATTATTAAAAAGACTCTGAGCGACAACTGATGGTAGGTACTATGCGGCATTTTAACGAGTGTGCCTAGAAGTAAGCTATGATATTTTGTCGAACTAAGCACAAGCCACTAAAAGTATGAAACACTTTTAATAACCCAAACTAACGTCTCTTTAGCCTCGTCGAGACCTTACGTTTCTAGATGTCATGGCTTTCTATTGTTAATAGTATACAGGCAATCTATGTATATGGTGCTGAAATACAAAAGCTTTTCTATTATGTATTGTATATTAATTAGATAATAAATTAGATTTACAAAATCGTATCTTTATTTATTATTTTAACTTCCAACAAATGTTTTCGTTCATTGATCAAATTAATATATTTTGCGAATAAAAATTGATTTGCATACAAAAATTAGATTTTTTATGATAATTAGTATCATCTGTCGAAATTACGAGCATCTACTTAACAATCATTAATAAATCAAGTGAGAATAAGATGAAAAAATTTTGTTTATTTTTGCCAAAAACAAAATAAACAAAAAATGTTGTGGAACTAATTAAATGCAAAATAAAACATGAATAACACTCGACTGACGGATACTCTCTGCGAAGATAAAAGTATTCCAGCGTGTAATTCTGAGGTTTATTTAAGACTAAAAGTAGTCTCTATTAATTTGTGAAATTAATAATTGGTTTCACAAATTTTCGAATCGCCGAAATACCCCTTTTGATATTTTTGACTATAGGGTATCGCTAGCTGAAATGATGATAACTATTAAATGCCGCGAGCGGATTTTATTAATTTGCATAAATACTCTCTTTGTTTGTGAATGACTTTTTTATTGTATATTATATTTTGCTTTGTTTCGTTTTTTTTTTTTGCTTGTAATTTTACGAAACGGCAATGTTATCTGATTTGGCCAAATGACAAATACGGTTTATGGTTACAGTGGTAAAAAGTTATCGAAACTGTTTGACATCACATTTATTTGTGGTCCTTGGTAGTCTGTTCCCACTGTCATTTCAACGTTGTGATTATCATAGATGATTATCGTTGTAAAATATTTAGCCGGGTTACATTAGATTTCAATTTCCGAATCAACTGAACTGTGGGCTTAGTATATTTGTGCTATTTATGTAAGGTAATACATATTCTCAATTTGAGTTTTTTGTTTATGTGTCGATGTTTATAATTAATTATTTATTCAGCCACAAACTGACCAACAATGCAAATTTTAGGGCTAACCAAATCAAATTCCAATGGTGAGGATGGCTTTTTGGCATTGCCCCACATCAGTAGCCACTGAGTTTGCCACAATGACTATTCCAACTGTCGTCTGCATTTCAATTTTCATTATCATTTCCATTTCGTTTCATTGAATTGATTCAGCGAAATTTGCAATAGGTTTTTGATTTATGCAAACTAATTCGCTGGCGGATACATTTCGCCGCTTTTGCATTTTACGTCATTTTCGATACTCGACGATGAGACGGACGAATGGCCAAGACGACGACAAGCCACAACGGCCACGGACTGCGCAATCTATAACTCGAATGAAGCTTGGTTAATTTCTCCGGGTTATAAAAACGCCCATCGATCGCATGGGAAACATCATACGCCTTCCACACCTCGAGGCGTCTTCACGCAAGGTGATAAGCTTTGACATTGCAACCAAAAATTGGACTTTGAGACGACACAGAAAATGCGCGGATTTATTGTAAGTTCACCTCAGATTGCCCACTTAATACTTTCCGACTTTCAACTGAACTTTCTTTGGCAGCTTTTGGCACTGCTGGCAACAGTCAATGCAGATGTGGGCGGCTATAACTATGGTGCTGGCATTGCAAGCGGTCCTCTGACAGGGAGCTCACTGTCAGGTGGCTCTTTGACTGGCGGCTCTCTGACTGGAGGTTCTTTGTCTGGAGGCCTATTGTCGGACAGTGGCTCCATCGGCTCATCTGTAGACTACGCATCCAACAGCCAGCCAGAGTATGTCAACTCAGAGTTCAACAAAGAGTTCTTCACTTATTCAGCACCAGAAGCTGACTTCGAGGATAACAGAAGTGTCGGCGATTTGGCTGCCTCTCTAAAGAGGAATTTGCGTGTGCTTTTCATTCGTGCTCCGGAGAACAAGGGACTGGAGAATGCTGCATTGTCGCTGGCCAAACAGGCTGCTGAGCAACAGACTGCCATTTATGTCCTGACCAAACAGGGTGATCTCTCCAGTTTGGCCAATAAACTGCATAACCTCAACCACCAGAGTGCCAAGCGACCCGAGGTGCACTTTGTGAAATATCGCACACCAGAAGATGCTATCAATGCTCAGCGCACAATTCAGCAGGAATACGACCGACTGGGTGGCTCCTCCACATCCCACAATGGTGGTGTTGCCCCCGTGCTTGACTTTGTGTCCAAACAGGTGGTGCAACAACAGCCGCTGCAGCTCATCGATGAACGCAGAGCGGGAGCCATCAGTGTGGACTCCACGGGCACTGGAAATGTGGGCTCCATTGTATTCGATCTGGAGGCACCCGCAGCCTACAATCCGCCAGCAGCAACGTCGCCTGGTGCGACCTATTTGCCTGTTAACAAGGCCAAATAGGAGCGGAGCCGTCATTGTTCCCCAACAAATTAGCCAAATTGTATTTCTTAGTTTTCTCTGTTATAAAACACAAATTTAATTTTAATGTGAGCTCGTTGCAGTTGTTGTTGTGATTAATAGGGCACGCCATTTCAGCGTCTTGTAGCAAGTATGGTATCAGCAAGCACTTACCCTTGCCTTAGTCTCTCTCCCCTGTTGCTGCTCCCCCAACAATTAAAACTAAAAGCGCACTGGCATTGGGTCCGCTTCAAACAGGCTTCACATTAAAGTGAATTTCCTCTCTGAGCTCTTGAAGACGCTGGAAGAGCATTGTTGCCCCACCGAACACAATTAGTGGCGTTCGGCACGTCGCGACGGCTACTGCTGACCCACCCAGAAGGATTACTGCCACACACGCGACCAGAGACCAGCTAATTACAGCCACACTGCCACTGCCACTGCCACTGCCGCTGCCACTTTGCCTCACTGGCTAAGAGGCTACAGCCAATTTCTTGCGCCTCAAGTCGCCAGTCGCGACATTTAATGGCCACCCTTTTGAGGGTCAACTCGGTGGCAATTTTCAGCAAAGAATAACGTAGAACTAAAAGACCCAACAGCGAAAGCCACACTGAAAATTAAATGAAAATTACAAGCTGCATTTAAGGGTGCGCCTTTTCACTTTATTCAACGAAGACCGCCAAATAAAAATCCAGCACACAACAAAATAAAGAAACTAAGTAGGCGTGGTATGCCACTGCGTGTGGATGCCATTTTCCAAAACAAACATAGGCATTTTATTGAAATTCTCTCTAAGATTTAAGTTGAACTTTAATTTTTATATCAAAACTGAACTTTGGGCAGGAAGTGCTAGACAGTTTAAGTTTTCCGAAATCAAATGGAAATGTCTAGAATTGTTGTGCTGTTGAGAAAGTCAGAACAAAACATTGTTGGCATACAGACTCATAGACGGAACACTCACGTATGTGATATATACTCACATACATTTATGTATGTGCATTTATCTCTATAGGCCCGTGTCTGGTGGTAAAAATCTTACGTGTTGCACAAACATAAATTGTGCAACAACGTGTAAACTACTTTTTGACTGCATAAAATGCCCCATTCACATGCCCTTGGCTGGCTGTGTTTCCTGTGCCTGTGTACCATGGTCCCGCCTTCTCTCTTCTGCCATGCCCCTCGCAGTCCCGCCCCATCTTGCCCTGACCTGCACAAGTGCACATTCAGCGTTACGTGTTATGCCTTTTATAGCCATGCCACTGTTGCTGCTGCAGTTGCTGCCTTTATTGTTGTTGTTGCTGCTGCTTTTATAGTTACACTTATTTCAGTTCTTTTTTCTTTTATTTTCTGTTGCTTTCATGCAGCTCTGTTAAAGGTATTCCAAGTCAAAAGAGCTAAACAAATGGCGAGCATTCAGTCAGTGAGCAGTTTAATAGGGCGTTACAATGCAGGAAGCATTAAAACGTGTCAAGGCAACTATTTAATCAAATTAAGCGGTTAATTACAGTGCATCAGTAATGGCATACATGGCGTATACTCAATACTCGAGTACTCGTAATTCCCATGCAGTTCACAGGTGCCACAAGGTCGCGCCAATGGGTTGATCTACATTGACATTCCATTTGCATAAAATAACAAGCATTACACATACACACTCGTGTGCATGAGTGTATTAAGCATAAACTTAATAAACAACGTAACACACACACACACGCACACAAACACACATACTGTAGAATATATGCACATTGCTGTAAACATAAACGTGACCGTTACTTGCTTCCTTTACTCTTGTTGTTGTTGCTATTTGTGTTGCTGCTGGTTGCGCATTTTATAGTTTTTTACTCAGTATTGGAGTGTTGCATAAATATACGCCAAGTTTTGATAGTGGGCGTGTCTGCAATTACGCCCACTTTCACACGCATACGTAAATAACGCGCAGCCTGTAACAGAATTCATGAATAAAGTAAAGGGTGTCTCCATACCTCTACAATCCTCCAGAATCATTGGCAAAGACTAAAAGCAAAATCATCTCTTCTTTTATATTTGCAAATTTCAACATTTTCATAGTTTTTCCCGTGTCTTATCTGACTGCTGTTTGCTTTCAACCATTCTATTATGTAGTATGCTAATCAGGCGTGCTGCCCCATCGTTCTCCTCGACGTAAACCACACCCTGTATATTCTGTCTGCTACAATGTTGGTATGGTTCTTTTCAAGGCTGCAGGTCATGCGCTTCCCAGGCACACACACCTGGGAACCTGGCTTATGCTCTGCCGTGAGCAACTCGTGCACTTTGGATATAAATTATTGCATATTAACGTTAAGTTTTCAGCGAAATTAGTTTTCCGCATTCACACACACAGTGCATTTTGAATTGTGGCAAATTATTTATAAAATGCTTTTAACTTTTGCATTTGATTTCGCTTTTGAAAATGGCAAATGCAATTAGTGTTCCCCCGATTAGCTGCTTGGCAAGGAAATGGCGCGTAAGTTAATCATGGCCTTCACTTAAGAGTAAATTAGCCAAGTGGCAGACACCACCACACTTTCCACCATACAATTCGGAAATGTAAAACTGTTGGTGACAGGAAACCAAATCGATATTTAATGCAGAATATGAGATTGTGTGGAAGAGGATGGCAAACCTTAAGTGAAAAAAACTTCAAAATGTCAAATGATTTGCACTCAAAATGTCAACTGAGCAATTTTGGAGAGCAGAAGTTGCATTTTTGTGAAATTGTTTTGCAGTTGTCATGTAGTATTCAATTTCCCAGCTGGCCTACTCAAGTCCGCCGACCACGTGGCGTATGTGTAATGTGAATGCTCTGCACGACCACACAACTTCAAAGAGCAACAGAAGCAGTGGCAACAGCCAGGCGAATTATGCTCTTGCTCTCGCATTCAAAGACTTCAACTTGTAACTCACATACACACACATACTTTTACACATTACACTCACATACACGCATGTTCATGGCTTTGAAAGTTGCGCTGAAAAAGTTGGTATATTGGAAAAGTTTTCCTTCTTGATTTTTAATATCACAGGTGAGCGTAAATAATTTATTGCATTCATTTACGTTTCACTTCCAATCGCGCCACGTAAACATTTCCAACAGCAAACAGCCAACCTGGAGGAGGGTTTGCAGTAAAAGGAACGGGAACCATGCCACAAAATTTATTTATACGCTCCACAATAAAAGGCATAAGGCTTGCAAGAATAAGCAACGGCAGCATGTCAGCCAGAACGTTTTAACAATGTGCCAACATCGCAGCACAAGCTAAAGCTAAAGCACAAGCCAAATCCTTTTAGACCATAGATAAGGAAACTTTAATAAACACGCCACACACGCAACCTGGGGAAATTGATAAGAATATGAAAAGTTTGTGCTGGGCACTGAACAGCTGGCTCAGTAACGTGAGCAGACAGCCCGACAACCCGACAGTCAGACAATTAGACAGACAGACAACCCGACAACAAACCCGAACAACCAACAACCCTAGATCCTTGCGGCGGGGTGCAGGCAAATTCCTGTGGTTAGTTGAAAGACGATGGGAAGGTGGGTGAAGGGTGCAAAACTTTGCACATTGCATACTTCTAGAAGCTGTTCAATGGCTGCTTAGCTAAAGGCTAAAAGTTGCAGCTTTTTAATTTGTATAGCTCATAAATAAAATTCAGTTTATGCCGAGCATCCCACGGGGAAGTACAAAGGGTTGGGTTGGCTTGATTAATGGCTTTGGCCAAGACTAACCTGTGCTTCTTCATCTCCATTTGCTGCTGCTTCTTCTGCTCCATATGCTTCTTTGTAATTTCATAGTTGCGTTGATGTATCTCGTGTATCTCTCCAATGTCGTGGTAATTGGCCAGAGAGCTAAACGGATTGTTGTAGATGCTGCCAACGCCTCCACCATGATGGCCATGTCCATCGTGGCCGTGATGCGGCGCAAAGTGTGAGAAATCATCTGCAAGGACAAAGTCACAAGTATCGTTAACAATGCAGCTAATTATAGAAAATATTCCTGCAGCTGTCACCAGTTAACAACCAACTGCAAAGTGTCAACTGCTAATGGCAACCTAAAACCGTTACCCAATTATATATATTATATGTGTTTGCTCCACTGTCCATTGCTCAGATGTCTATTGTCGTCGATTGACAAGGATGAAGAAGCTGTCTCAAAATGTAAACGCCTTTTAAAATATACTACGATATTAATTCAGACTCTAAATGCCACTTAGAGTTTCCCAGTAAAGTGATGACTTTTGACTCCGAGATGCTATACAATATTTCGTCAATCTATCACACGTCATACATATCAGCAATTTCAAAAACTTTCTAAAGTCGCGTTTGTAACTCAATCAAAACTTTTCTTGCCGAACTTTTACTTCCATAACTCGAATTTCATTCTAAATTTAACATTTCTTACGAGGCTTTTGCATCTCTTCCAAGACTTCAAAATTCCGAAACTTTGTCGAAGCTTTACCGATTTCTATAACCCTTGGCTATGACTTTGTTTCTGGATTGATTCATATTCAATATTTGATTAATTTGAGTTTAGAAAGTTGGGTTCAAACCAGGGATTAAAACCGAAACGAATATCGGGTTCAAGTACGGTTTGGGTTATCTTCGCATTAAGGTCTTCGGTTTTCGGTTATCGGATATGGCAAATCTTGGAGTATCGGTTTCGTAATGGTTATCGGTTTTTCATAAGTTTCGGTTTAAAAATACCGGTATGGTTTCGGTTCACAAAAAAAAAATAAAAATTAAGGATTTCGGAAATAAAGTTATCTGGTTACTGGAATGATACAGTGTAATGTAATGATCACTGCGGACGGCAGTCCGCGCTAGTGACGAAAGCAACACGTAGTGTGCAAAAGGCGACTAGCAATATATACACGCAGAATGGAAAATTTGCTATGACTGTCCGATCGGATTGAGTTATATACCGATCGAAAGGTATGACTTTACCTAACAAAAGTGCATACTAAGACTTTTGGTAACTCACCTGGTTCGTAAGATATGGGGGTGTAAGTGGGAGGGGCCAAATTTTAATGATTGCAGCTAGTGGGGCCGTTGGAGCCTTTTGGTAAAATTTTATAATTTTTAAAAATTCTTATTAAAAATACGCGTCGAATGATACCTTGATCATTTCAATCCGACATTTGGTTCAAAAGATATATTAATTTGAAGTTTTTAAGGGCCTTCTCAAAATGAGATGAAAAGTTTGTTTGTCTGTTTGTCCATTTGTTTGTTTGTACGAAGGCGCTGAAAAAGCTAAATTTTTCTGATGAGGAATTGTTTCTTATCAGAAATCTAGAAATGTTTGTTCTACGACTTTAGCGGGAAATAGCTAGTTTAGCGGGAAAAAGCTAAAACGTGATAAATTTGAAACACCCATTGCTTCCAATCCAAGAAAGCTAGAGATGTGTTCTATATGTCGTTAGAAAGGTATATTAGAGAGCTTTCAGACGTGCCTTGAATATTTTTTTGCAAAGTGCTCAGGTAAAACGCTACAGGTGAAAAAAGGATTTTTAGCTTAAACTTTGGCGATTTATTAGAAAACGGTTCCGACGATTTTTATTAAATTTCAATATGTTGTAACACGTAAAATTTCGCGTCTTTTGATATATGACACATGTCTTTCAGCCGCAAGGTGTGGAAGATATGACCGGTTAACTGAATATATACATTTTACTATTTACTATATGGTACTAATTAGAAAATCAAGCTTTGGTACAAAAAACTTTTTTGTTTTTCAAGGTTTCTCAACCAATTTGACAAAGTATGCATTTAAGTAAGGCTTACACATTATGTCCAAATTTAGTTGAAATCGGTCCACTATATCATATAGCTGTCATAGGAACGATCGGTTAAAAATCAAGTTTTAGTATCAACAACTTTTTTGTTTTTTAAGGTTTCTCAACCAATTTGACAGAGTATGCATTTAAGTTAGTCTTACACATTATGTCCAAATTTAGTTCAAATCGGTCCACTATATCATATAGCTGCCATATGAACGATCGGTCCAAAATAAGGTTTCAGTACGAAAATCTTTTATATTTCTCAAGATATCTGAACCAATTTGACACAGTATGCATTTAAGTTGGTCTTATACATTATGTCCAAATTTAGTTCAAATCGGTATACTATATCATATAGCTGCCATATGAACAATCGGTATAAAATCAAGTTTTAGTATGAAAAACTTTGTTGTTTTTTAGATATCTTGATCACACTGTCAACATACGCATCTGGGTTGGTTTTATACATCCTAAACAAAATTGGTTAAAATCGGCTTACTATATTATATAGCTGCCCTATTTATTTTTTATTTGAAGTAAGCATTTTGATAATTTTATAGCAAAATTACACTGTCAGAATCATATAAAATTCCAAAAATTTCTGATATCTTCCAAAAAAACTTTTTAACAAAGTAAAAGTCTAGTGACGAAAGTCTTTCCCTGCCCCAAAATTTCTGATATCCCATTTTGTGACGAACGATATTAAACTTAATATGTAAATAATTATAAAATAAAAAGTTTGGCATTCGGCACTGCGCATTAAAATTATTTTTAGTTATAAAGAATCAAGATCTTTATGCGCAATGTTCCGAATGCCAGTAAGAGAATTCAGTTAAATGAAGAGGTTAACTCTGAAACTTATGCATGTATTAAGAACCTTGTCGAATCTTGGATAAAATAAATGGCGGGTCGTTGAAAAAAGTTCATTGCTCTAAAAGGATATTTTTTTGAAAAAATTAAATGTATGTACTTGCATTCTAAGAATATATGTATACCTACGATAGCCAATTACTTATCAGCCCACCCTCGTAAGTGTATCCACTAGTTGGTCAACAGTCTGATTTACTTACCGCCAGGACGAGCACCACCCCACCGAAGACTCTTGTCATAGCGGTCGATGTAGTGGGGCACCTGGTACTGCGACTGAAACTGGTTGTAGTATTGTTGCTGA
The DNA here is from genome assembly GCA_035042165.1 of Drosophila kuntzei. Lineage (NCBI taxonomy): Eukaryota > Metazoa > Arthropoda > Insecta > Diptera > Drosophilidae > Drosophila > Drosophila kuntzei. Next base: position 1,747,204 of record JAWNLU010001684.1, on the reverse strand, counting down.
TAGTATTGTTGCAACTGTTGCTGAGACAGCTGGGTCTGTTGTTGTTGTTGGGTTCGACGCTGGTGCTTTCCGTTGAATGAATAGACGTGATGCGTGCGGACATATTTCTCCTCCACCTGGCAGTTGAGAATGGAGATAGGAGTTAACGGAGTTTAAGGGGAGTGATGAAGATAATGAATGTTAAGTTGCAATGTTAAATAAAGAGCAAATAAAAGTCAATTCAATGTCAAACTTTTGCATACGGTTGCAAATTAAAAATGGATTATGTTACGGTGGATAAGTCCCACAACACTCTTCCACAATCTACCTCCTCCCTTCCCTCCCCGGACTCCACCAAACACACATACACATACAAATACACAGAGGCAAAGTCCGGTCAGTTGCTGGCCGCCTGGGTGCGCGTTTATGAATAAATTTCATTTTAGAGTTTTCCATATTCTGTGCGCCAGCGGCAGATATAATAAATTTATTTATATTTCATTTCCTTTTCTCTTTTGTTGTTGCTGTTGTTGTTACAGTTGCTGCTGCCTTCAGTAAGGAACAGCTGCTGCTATAGATGGTTTTGGTACTGTGGCTGTGGCTGACCCTGGGTTTGGGTCCGGGTCCGGGTTTGGGTAATTAAAATGAAAGCTCCATGAGCCGCGCATGTAGGCCATAATTATAAAATGGCTTAAACTGATGTTAATCTTAATGCAGCATCACTGACATTTCGACATCCCCTGGCAGCCATTCCATATCTATGTACATATGTATATCCGGCAGCATTGTCCGGTCTTAATGCAATTTGGCTGAAAACGAATTGCTCACATTTGTTATATTAAATTAAATCACCCAAACGAAACCCTCTTACACTATCTCACAAAAATACTCGTACTAGTCGATGATTAGATATCACATCAAGCATACGCACCTTTTTCCCATTGATTAGCCAGGTGACGTGAGGCGCAGGACGGCCTCGGGTTGTGTTGCACAGGGCGAATAACTTCTCACCGATTGCAAAAGGTGTTCGCTTCCGAAACTTGATGGCGGGAGGAGCTGTCTGAGGCACTGTAAAAGGAACACAATATGGACAAGACAGCAATTAGAGGCTGCTCTATTGAAATCAAATGACAATTGTTACGCACAGAACACGCTCATCAGCTCATCGGCACTGGCTTTCGTGAAAATGGGCGTATCCGTCGAGACTTCACAGAAGAACTGCCCTGAGAGATCGAATTGCACATTCTTTAAGGTTACCTGCGTCTCATTCGATTTCTCCCACTGTTGAGCAAAAAGAACATCAAGATTATAGTTATTAATTCAAAATAAGAGCTAAATTCTACCGACATACTACTTTATAAGTACAGAATAATTAATTGTAATTTCCAAATTCCCCAAAGTAGATGCTGCCTTGGGCTGGACTACTTATTTAATAGTTTGCACAAATGACACTTTGGTTATTAATCATTTATTTATAGTAGACTGAATATATTCTCAAGAAATGCGAACTACTGATTGATTTTTGTCATCATCATATAATACCCAATATATTTTCAGAAATAATATTTTATAATTAATTATGTTATACTAAAATCAATTACAATAAGTGACACTTCGAGCAGCATTCATAATTATCAGAAAAACACCGGCATATGAAAATGATTTTGACTTATATAGATATATGCACAAACTTAAGTAACTATGATTCTTTCTAGTCATATGTTTGCCAATTCGATAGACTTGAACTTGACGAATATAAACATGGTCGCATTCAGCTGTTTGCGATCGATATCAGACGACATTCTACTCTGCATAGAGTTATGTAATGGTATTTGGAATTTAGCTGTCAGATTTGTGAGTACTTACATCAATTTCGGCCCCTTCGATAGTTGAATTGCGAAAGGGCGGATTTCGTCCATTTATAAATTCGAAGAATTTGCCCTTCTCAACCTTTAGCCATGTCACCTGCAATCAAACAAATTCATTTGCCAATATTAAAATAATGTTCCATAACTGCTCATAGCCTGGCTGTTTGTGACAGTGATTGAATAACTGCCTCAATTTTAATGTCAGCTGTCATTCAATGCGTTACATAAACGTAATAATCAGTTAAAAATTCAGCACATTTGCACAACAAAATAAAATGGACCAAAACAATGCATATAAATATGAAAAATAGATTAAAATGATGCAAATAAGTGAATGAATTTTTAATGCAATTTAACTTTGCAACAAGTTGCACGAACTTTTTACAACACGACAATTAAATTGCGCGTTAAACTGTATAACAGTAAATAATAGAATGTTTTATTGAAATGCCAGCAGCATGCGGCATTCGGTATGCAACAAGCAGATAGGGATGTGAGGTGGCAGCCACTATTTGCCACCAGTTGCCAGCATTTGGAGCTGACGCGAAGGGACTTGCTGGCTACGTAATTAAAAACGAGATCTCTGAAAGCGACATGAATGTGCGAGTATGACTGAAAAAGTTGCTGCTGCAGTCAAGTTGCGACAGGAGAAAGAGAGAGCTTTAAGCAATGAGAACAAATACAAATATGAAATGTAAATGAAAATTAATTTTCATGCACAACTTAAAATTGTGAACAAGTTTTCCACAACTGTAGTGGGCGACAGAGCACAAGACAGCCCTTGAGAGCGGCGCTTATCAAGGGCTTTTAATTATGCACAACATTTATTTATTGCACTTTTGACACGAGTATGAAAAACTCACAGATAAAAATCATTTATTGAGGAGTTATGCTTATGAGTCTATTACAATCATGGCCCCAGGGCAACTCGTGTGGCAGGTGCGTGCCTAGGGGCAGATTACCTGATTGACATGCTTCACAAAATTGCATTGATTGCATGCAACTTAATAATATTAATGTCCCTGTTGAAAGAGCGTGGGACAGACGAACGGCAGGCAGACACGCCGCGGCGTATGCGTAATTTGGGCCCCAAATGTCGCTGTTACTCACGCATGTGTACTGTTTGTTTACTGTGAACAATCGATAAAACACACGCATCTCCGTACCACAACAACTCACTAAACAAACATAAACATGCAACCACAACGGTCGTAACCACGTTCGTTTGCCCCTTTCAAACGAACATCAAATTTTATCAGCCACTTGTGGAAATTTTTGAAACAATTCCCATCCATATGATACGAGTATGATATGAACATTTTCGGTGCCATGGCTACAATCATAATACTTAATAACTAAAGTGTGTATCACAAAGTAATCAAACGCTGGCCCTGAATGCGACAGTCCGTCCGTCCGCTTATGGTATCTGACGGTCGCATTTGGCGTGACCCAACTCCATAGGGATCGCATTTGCTCCTGTTATAACTCCTGCTCCTCAACCTCCATCCTATTTTGTTCCTGCTTATGTTATTGTTCTCATTGTTGTTCTTGTCGTTGATATTGTTGCTCAGGCAGGCATGAGATTGGCATGTGTTAGCTTTGGCGTGTCCGCTGTGCCATGGTCTGACTTTATATTTTGTTTGTGTTTATTAGCCCGCTTATTTTCAGTACTCACTGTGCACATACTGTGCCGTCAAATCAAAAGCTCATTAATGTGGACCTGGGACTCCATTTTTGCCCAGCCTGCCATTCACACAGCGTAATTAGTTTATTTAATTTATATATGTACATTTATTTCTTTTTTCGCGCTGCTCTTATACGCCCAAAAGTGTGCTTCAGCATGTGTAAGCCGGACGACAAAGCCCGCAGTCTGAGTGAGTTTCAGTGTGTTCGCATTTGCGTTTTAATTGCCTTTTTAGTGCCACTTCCACACAATTTGCCACGCTTCGTGCAACAATTCGAATCAAAACGAGTTGCCGGAGTGAAGCCAGCGCACTCGGTTGTATAGTCAATTATACTAATTAGCCATTGCCACAGCCACAGCCACAGCCAGAGTCACAGCCAAAGAGTCAGACGCAGTTCCCGTAAAACGGCCAACGCCAACTGACCAAATAAACTAATGTCTACATGTAAACACGGCAAATACTGCGCTTATTTTACCGCCCAACTAATTGTTCTCCCTTTACTTGTCTCCCCTTTTAAGCTGAATCAACAAATTTGTCAGCAATCAGAATAATGCCCTCACACGAATTCAAATGAGCTCATTCTTTCCCTATTCAAAAGTTTAAACAATCACTGTCAGCTCAAAACCAATTTTTTTCCTCTATTCGAAAAATACATATATCGTAACAAATGATTCCAGTTTTCGTCCATTTTGTATATTTTCCATACAAATCCTTTCATTTGTCGCTTAATTCCGATCACTCAGTTTCTCTAGAGCTTTTGAAATTATTATTTAAATAAACATTGGATTAGTAGCTCTCGAGTTTTATTCATTCTCTCTTATTTTCTGGAGGGTTGGCGGTTTGAGGCACAAAAATCAATACATTGTGTTGCTCTAAAACACTCAACTTTGTGGCATTTTTGCGCCATAAAACTTGTTCGCTTTTATGGTACTTAGAATGAACAAAACGACAAGCTGAAGCACAACCAGCTATTGCCATCGCCATCTCCACTTGGAGGAGCCATTGGCGGTGCTTTTACTTGGGCTTGGCCTTGAATTTGTACGCCACGATTTGTAGTGCCACAAAGTTCCAAACTAAGCTAAACTAAACTCAACTGAAAGTATGCAGGCCAAAGTCTGGCATTACCGCTGGGGTCAATGTGGCAGGAAAACTAAGCAGCTCATTTGCCATAAATTCAAAGGCGTTGCCTTTGGGGGCATACGCCTGTGCGTGTCTCTTGATGTTTCGTGACAGTAATAAGAGACTTGAAGTGAAATTAATTGTCGCAACTGAAACTGAAACTGAAACAGAAGCAGAACAAGTGGCATTCGGGGTCGGGGTCAGGATCGATGGAGGAGTATGCTCTTTGATTGCAACTATTCAAGACAACTGCAATTCTTGGCGCTGCTGTCTTTGTCTGACCCCAAAATGATGGCATGCAATTTCCAGAGGCAACCTGCCACAGTTAAAGCCCAAAACTTTCCATACGAAGTGGCACAAGGCAAACGAAGTTTATTTATCGTAAATGCGATTTTAATTTAAACTTCCAATTCGCATGCTTCATTAACTAACAAGACTAAAGTTTAATTACTTATAATAAATAATTGTTTATAATTAAATAAGAACAAAGTTAATAATAATATTAAAATAGTAAAACGATAGAAAGTCTTACCTTGAAGAGTATTTCCGGTACCACATTGTGTCTGCACTTGAATGTGGCGCTGGATCCGCGCTCCACATACCTCGGCACCACCAATTCCACATTCACATCCGATTGTCCATCTGTGAGCGTGGCAAAAGAAATAAGAGAAATACGGACATTTTTAATAGCTGCAAATAGACTCCACGAAACAACCGCACAATCGACCCACTCTGAGAAAGCAACCACATCGATGCTGAATTGCGGCTTAATTGAAACGCCATTAAAAGGCAAAAGCAAAAATAAAATGAATAAAAAATCAACAACAGCAACAATAACAACATGGCCAAATATGCAGTCTATTTTAAATGCGGCCAACACGGTTGAACCCCGATGGCAACCATCTCTTTTAATTGCAAGTTTACTGGGTGTAGGCCCTCGGCTGACCTCCGACCGTAGCCCGATAAATCTTAATTTGTTTGCCAAAGTGCACATGAGAAATTTTTCGCCAGCATTCCAAAAATACTTCTCCCTGTGGGTGTATGTATCTGTGTGTGTGTGTGTGTGTACGTGTACAGTCATTGAGTGTCAAATATTTACGTGGAGTATGCACCAGCTCCTGAACCTGGCTCACTGGGATATACGAGGCCAGTGGCTATAGGCTACAATTTTACGACGATTTTATTCTGTTTCTTTTTCAATGGGGGAAATGGAAAAAGCTTAAAATTAGTAGTATCTCTCCATAATTACACTCGGACGAAGATATAATTAATTTGCTAATAAAATGTGAACGAATAATTTAAATATATAATAAATAAATAAATAACTAAAGGAATTTTAATCTATACTATTAATAATATACAAGTTCTATAAATACGGGACAGTTTCCGAATGAAAAATTGAGAATTTGAATGACATTTGAAATATCCGGATCGTAATATTTTTAAGAACTGTTCAACTTAGATGAGGCATCTGGCATAGATAAAGCTTCTTCTTTGATAACATTAGGAGCTTGCAACAATTAGCAAATTGCTTCTAAAAGAGATCGATAAATTGAGTTGCGATGTGGCATCGAGCGATTCCGCTATTTCCAATCATAATTAAGACACCAAAACGGCAAATGGCAAATGGCAAAAGCCAAACACATTGCCCCATTTGCAGAGGGGCCTACAAAGTGGCGCCAATTTCATTTTCATTTATTCACACCACGCGGCTGTCGACAGTCACGCAAAATGTCAACGACTGAGTAAGTAAAAAACGTGTCAGGCAGCGCGAAAAATATGGGAAAAAGCGAAAAACAAGAAAACCAAATGAAATGAAGCACGTCAAGTGTATGACAGGCAAGCGGGAAAGCGGGAAAGCAGGCAGGCAGTCAAACATTGGAACATTGGTTGTTGCCCGTTTGGTTGGCAACTTGTTGCAATATACAACGAACATGCCAAGCCTTCATTGGTTTTGTGGCATTCCCTACAGCATATCGTCTCTGTGTATGTCTACGTATGTGTTCGTGTGTGTGTGTGTGTGTGTGTTCGTGTTCGTGCCGCACGCTAACGAGCAGTAATTCACGAAAATTCAATCATGCCCAGCTGGCCAAGACTCGACAGCCAAACCGCAGCCTCCAGCCTCCAACCATCAACGGCTCCCTTCCTCCTGCCCACTGGCTCCTACCTCCCCCTGATTCGATAAGGGCCAAGGGGCATACAGCCATGGCACGAACTCGAGCACGAGATGGCTGACTTCTTGCCACTGCCATTGCTGGTCTCGCTGCCTGGATAATCATGTCGAATATTTGGCATTAATGTCGCCCCACTCAACATCAATTTCTATGACCAGACTTGGCAGCTCGCCAATACTTAAAAAAAAAAAAATAGGAAAAAAAGGAAGCAACTTTACAACGACGCAACCTCTGACAAGATGTTCACCCACCGCAATTATTGTTTTGTTGTCTGCCAGCTACAGAAATATTCATTATATGCTGCCAAGGCGAAATTCCTGGCTCATCTGTAAGCTGAATGTTGGCTAACTGGAGCCTTTCCGCCTTGCTTGTTGCTGCTTGTGGCAGCATGGAAGAGAAATGAGCGTACATTGACAACGACAGCGTGAGCGTTTTGTTGTACGTGGTGTACGTGTTTTACAAGCGGAAATTGATGATTTTCCACAAGTCGAGCGACAATAAAGCGTGCAGCATGTCAGCAAAACGCAAATAATCAATCAATCAACATTAATCAGGGGAGAGTGAGTTTCGCCTGCCTACAATCTACAACTGTTGCAGTTATCCAACTGGGGCTTGGCCAGACTCAAACAGGCTCGTGAACAACTACATCAGCATTTTACTCCTATTGAAATTTTCGACATGAAAATACATTTTTTTCTTCATCTCAACTCTAAGATTTCAAAGAAATCCCCAATCAAGTCGAGGTGAGACTTAAAGAAATCCTTCTAATACTAGAAAATTTTATTTCTTTGCGTTATGGGATGTTGTAAAATTTTTAAATTTGTTAAATATGTATGTTAACATAGTGTTAAATTCAATCTGTGAGTTTGGCTACGAAATTGTGAAAGTTTTTCATACTAAAAGTTGGTTTTCAACGAAAATATGATTTTAAAATTCAGATTTTATCTGTTTATTGTTGTTTTATATTAAAATAAAAGATCCACAAAATAAGTGATTGATTGCATGGGGTAAATAGCATTTGGTTATGTGAAAAGTTTGGTCTGAACCAGAGTTCTTTGGACTGAACTGTTTACTTTTAACTGTCGGCTGGTTAACACTAATTGCAATAACATCAATAAATTATTGTTGCAAAGACAAACAGAGGAAAGAACACAATGTCTGTGGCAACAGTCTGAGCAAAAGACCATAAACAGCATTTGCTGCTCGATTGTATTCATATTTTCAATTGATTGCTAAATCAATATTTGAACTTTGGCAGCTGCTCAACAGTCGCAATTCGCCTAAGGACATAGACAAAAAGAACTATGAGAAAGTGGGAAACGAATAGAGCGAATAAGCGATCCACATTTGTGGCTGATGACTCGTTGTCTGTCGGTCGATATAGCCGTATGTGTGTAGATGTATGTACTCGTATATGTGTGTATGTGTGTGCCACGCCTGTTGCAATGACAACGCAAAACGCAATTATATCCCTACAACTGAAGTGGTAAGCACTGTGTGCTGTCTATTTTCTGAATGTCCGTCCACCTGACAGTTGGGCTGGTAAAAAGCTGCCCAATACTGACAGAACTTCAGACACTCTGTTGCTTTTCAATATAATGTTGAATCATTATGGTTGATTGGCAGACCAAGCACAGTTCTGATCCCTTCTCCGTCCCAATGAGCATTACTTCTGAGCAATATGCGAACATTCTGCAGAAGTTCATTAGTTCACAGGCTATCCGAATGATTGACTGACTGGCAACCATTGTCTTCCCACTTCAAGGGCATTTTCATGCTCATTATTGCCATTTGATTTGCCCCAGTAACTTTTCAGTTTTAATATTGTGTGATGTGCGGTATATATCAGAAATGGAATATGTTCCTAATTGATTTACTTGAGTAACTTTGTGGCTTTTCAATTTATATTTATGCTTGAACGACAATGGTCAAAACTAATCAATGTGGTTAAAGTGCTCTTGAAAAAGAACAACTTGCAAAGCAAATATTATCAGTACATTCCCCACACTTTCTTTGGACTAGCCAAACAACAAAGATAGTGTGAGAGAGTGGCTGAAAACAGTTCAAGGAGCTGTGTTTATGTAAGAGGAATAGATAAAGCCTTTCGCTCGTTGAATTTAGGCTGATTTTGCCGTTGTTATTCCCAAAGAAAAAGAATTTGAAAGACAAAGGAAATGGGAAAGTAAGCCAACGTTAGGTCGGCAAGCAACGTGTTGGTGGCATAAAGTAATTTTATAGAACAAATCACAGGCATTAGTGGATATAAATCCCGTTTATCCTTGCCTGTGTATGCGCGCGTGAAATTTAAATATGTAGCGGACGTAGTTGGGGAACAGACAAAGACGCAGACAGAGAGACTGGAAAACGAAAACGAAAACAACAATAGAGAACCCAAGAAAAATGGTCGTGCTTTGCAAAGGAAGTGGTCTACACGGTCCTCGAACAAGCGACGGGTGCGAAAAAAGAAATATAATCTAATACATATCTATACACACATACATAAGCTTGTATATATGTATTTATTGTAAATATAAGTATTTAAGCTATTGTTTTTATGCGAGCTAAATCGCCTAACTGAGCTCCAACAACGAGTATACGACTAGTGAGATTGAGAGTGTAAGTTTATCCGAGTTGTTCTGCTGTCCTGTGAATTTTAAGTAGCTGCTTGCAGTTGGCATTATGAAAATAAGTGGCCTATAGTTTTCCATATATCAAAGAAAGATACATAATGTGAAATAGAAGTATATCTATATGAGAAACACTTTCAAATTGAATGCGACTTTATTGAAAGCATTTGATTCCCTTGTACCCGTGAGTGCAATTTTCAATTTTCAATTTCATATTTATTTTATTACATTTGGAAAATGAAATCAGATTCTGTAAATAAAAAATCAAAGAAACTAACCAGCGTGAATGTCTTTCATGCACACACGCACACTCAAGCGCCATAGCCATGGCCATGGCCAGAATCAAAACCATAACCGAGAGGGAACCTTGTATATGGCCGACAAAAGTAGCCAATGTAATGGTCAAAACAAGCAAGTGCCAGCGCAACGGGAAGCAAACATCCCGTTTTGAAAATTTTATCTGGCCATCCGGCAGTTCTGGCAGTGACTACAACCATTCAGCCCATCAGACCGCCAGCCTCCCTGCCAGTTTGCCAGCTTGCCAGCCAGGCAGTAGTTGTAGCAAAAAACAAAACAAAAAAAAATGAAATGAAAAAATGGAAGAGAATCCGTTTATAAGTAAGTACATAAGAAAATGGCTTCAAGGGCACGCTCTGGCGGCAGCACAACCACGGCACGCCCATCGGTGCGCCCAGCACGTAGGGCACATACAGCACGCCCAGTGCCCATTTACAAGGCCGTGGAGCAAACACATGTAGGCCATGAATCTCATAACGAGTGTTAGTCATGCGCCACGGAGTGCACCCCCCACTCTTTCTGAGTGTGCCCGTCTGTGTGCGTGTGTGTGTGCAAGTTGCCCTCAGTTACCGGTCCAGCGAGTGCGACCAGGAGCTGGTCCTGCCTTTACCTACCTCGTCAAGATGCAGACCATTATAGAAATGAAAAGCAAACGGCGACGACGTTGCCGACAACATTGGCAAACACATAAAAGTGCTTAAATTACTTTTAAGCGAAATTATGTTTTATTAATGCGTTGGCCAGCACCAGCAATAATAACAACAACAACACACAGACAGACAGACAGACAGAAAAACAAACAAGCAAACATTGCAAATTAGAAGCGCGAATGGTTTCGTTTTTGGTTTCATTTTCTGCTTGTGTTTCAGTTTCAGTTTCAGTTTTCGTATCGGTTTCATTTTTATCCAGTTTAGCTTCTACTAAACACGGCGATTGCGCAATTTTATTTGTAATTGCATCATGTAGTATATTTGTGTGGTTGTGTGTAATATAATTTCAATGCCTGAATCTGATAGAGCTTGACAACTTCGCATTTGCGGCAACAGCTGCCAGAACACATTTATTCATTTCCCTCTAAAGGATTTCACAATCAATTTTGGAAATTGCGCTTAAATCATTGATGATAAATGCCCGTAAACTAGTTAAAGGATATGCAACTACGACAATTTGGTTGACATTGTCCACATATTTTTTGGTGCGGTTTGCATGGATTTGTTTATTCCGAAATGTGTGGAAACTCTCAAATAAATGGAACTAAAACGAAGCGAAGCGAAGTGACAAACAGCAGAAAATTATTTATTATTTCAGTGTTATTGCAATGTGACACAGCTGTTATGGAAAAATTGAAATGGAAAAACTTCTAGCAAACTGAAGAGGACGTGGCCATAGCGCGCCCACCTGGACAATTAATTAAGGCCTGTCATGGCTAGGAAAGTCGGCCGGCCGACAACAGCATGCGACCGATATCAAAACCGAAATCCAACTCCGTGTACAACCACAGCTGTAATATTGTGTAACGTAACGTATACGTAATTTGCCTAAGCAAATTCTTTGCGCATTGCCGCATTGCCGAAATGCCCAAATGCCAGTATTTGATGTTGCCCTTATCTCTAATCTACACAGGCATTAAGCCAGCGACACAAACATGGGCCAAGCGATGGCCCGACAGACGAGGAAGCCACAGGACCTGCGGCATTTTCCGAGTCCTCTGATGATATTGACATTTATGCTCGGCACACAGGCCACAGTCCACAGACCACAGCCCGCAGCCCGCAGTCAACGGTTCTCTATCTATCCCACCCTGTGCTGTTGTTGTAGCTTCATCTTTTTTAACAAAATGTTGGGCACACTTTTTGATGACATTTGACAGCACCTGCTGCCTGCCAATGTTCTTGGCATGTTTTGACACACAGCCGTAGGACAGTCAGAAGAGGACAGGAGATTAGCCGGATCTTGTTTTGCTTTGTGAATTTAGTGATTACAAGTATTTGGTATATATCGTATTTGTAAGGTATAAATGATTTGCTGTGACATCTACAGAACGATAAATGCGCACTAGACTCGACTCTGAGCATAATATGACGCAGTTTCCAACGTTGAGCACACATGACCACAATAATAAAGCCATATTTGTTTAGTACCAATAACGAGCTAGCCATGGTTGAGCACCCACAACTAGTTGTGAAACAATGCGCATAAGAATGCCAGAGTGTTAGAGTCCTAGAGTCCTTGCCCAATCAATAACAAGCATGGCTTTTGTTTGCATTCCAATTTCAGCTGATGCCTCGGGACTCTGGCGCCATTTAAAAATCAACGCAAAGTGCCTTCATTATGCGACTCGTGACCGTACCCAAACCCAAACCCAAACCCAGACCAAGAACCAGACCCAGACCAATGCCTTGCCACGGGCTAGCATATTTTTATATTCAGCCAGGCAGAGAGAACACTCACAAAAGGCGTAACAATCAGTCCGGACGATCATAAAATCTATATGTAGTCAGGTTTTTGGCTTCTGGTTTTGGTGATTCTAATCAATAATTTACGCATTTTCATTTCATTCAACCCAAAGGTGGCATTAACATTCGGCCTACAATTACTAGGACAAACAGACAGAAGTGCCAGCTATTCAAGTATGTCCCTTCTTAAGTACGTGTGTGTGTGTGTGTGTGTGTTTCCCTCTTGTTTTGATTTCGCTTTCAAGGAATACAAACTCTGTCTGATCCTATTCCCATGCGCCTATTTTCTCAACTTGGCGTTGCATAAATTGTTGCTCTTGTGTCTCGCATTGTTTTTAGTTTACAGCGCAAAAAGTTTAGACTCTGAGAATCCCGAGTCGTTAAAGTTTAACGTGATAATTTGCACATTTCCTAATATCTCATAATATAATATATTATTTATGCTTAATTTGAGCTTGTTTCTAGCAATCCGCCTGCTCTTGCATTTCTGACACAAATCCAATTATAAATAAGCAGCTACGATTTAGACTTCTCCCCTCTTCATTCTGTTGTTATTGTTGCTGGGCTATTACTCTGCTGGTAATTCCTTAAGGATTGTGTTTACTCGAGTGCGCATGTGGCTGCCAATTGACGCATATTTGACTTTCAGATTTCTCTTTTTCTTGTTGCTCGTATTTGAGCTGCCAACATAATACACAATTATTGAGCAGCGCTGAGATTTGGCTGTGGTCGTTGATTGCCATCTCTTGAGCACTGGCAATTGTTGCGTGAAGCACCACAACAAAAACATCGAATATGGCTGCTAGAGCTTGAAGAATACTAAGCAGCTTACCCAGCACTTGGCATTGAGTTTGGAGCTGAATTTTAAATGCTCACCCAGCCAGTCGCAAAACTGCTAAGAAAATTCTTAGCCAAAGCAAAGCCAATGAAATGTGTGCTTCGGCTTTGCCTTTGAATTGGCTTGCGTTAATTAAAGCCAAGCTTATGCTTAAACTGCACAAATGTAGCAATTAATAAAGCGCCCAAAATGAGTTCAGCCATGTGCTCGAGCTCTCATTTCTACACCATTTCTGTATGTAAAGTGTACACATATTACGCATACGTCGCGTGTTCCATGCTTTAGGCGGCAAGTCAAGTATCTCAGCATAGGCAGCATGGCGAATATTCATAAGCTTCCTACATTTATAATATTAATTGAATTTGACGCATGAAATATTTTATTCATACGCAGCCCTGCTAAATGTGTGTGGACGTAGCTATGGTTGCCAACAGCTGCTAAATCATCAACTTATGGGCTCATTAACAGCTGTAGCGAATCGGCTGTTGGCTCGTAGTTGATTCTGACTCTGGCATTGCGTCGAGTCACCTGCCGCATATTAACTGCAGGCATTAAACATTGTTAAGAGCCGCAAAATCATCACAGTCACAGCCCACACATAGCACACATGCCACTCGTTCATTCGGCCCTGGCCATGCTCATTGCACAGTCAGTTAGATAAATGACTGACTCTCCCACGCTCAACCCACGCACACACTCATATAAGCCGCATCATTAGGAGCTAACTACACAAGCATCATCTAAGCGTTCTCCATGAAGAGTCAGTCAAATTAATTAGGCAACTGTCAGGCTCGTCCTCGTCCTCGTCTGCATCGCCTTCGGCGCCTCAGTTGTGTCTCAGTTAACCCGAATTGTACTCCTGCCAAAAGCCTTACTATAAATTTAAAAGATATACTCACAAGTAAGCATTACCTGCATACATATATCAGTTTAATGCCATAGTAATTATGAGTTGATGTGCAGATTCTAGGCTCAATTTCCGTGCAAATATATCAAAGTGTTGCTTCTATCATTTTATTTATTTTTTACTTTGGGCAAAAGCACATATAAATCCAAAAAAAACATGTCGATAAACAAGTAAGTAGTGGTAAATTTAGAATAAGAATAAGATTTGATTTAACTTTAGAATCTAAAGTATTTATATATTTAATAATAAAAAAACTTAAGCAAGAATCTAGATTTTCTTTAATATACCATATATATCATATATATGTATATATATGATCATATATCGTAATCCTATTCAAATATTAAATTCATTAATTTTAACCCAAGCTTGTGCATTTTAATAATGAAATGCAGCATTTTCATTTGATTTGTTTTATTTATTTTCTTTGACATCCACCGCGTCGGGGAAAGTGCGGCTCGTTTTGTTGTTTGTCACACTCAATTCATGTGGCTGAGTCAATTTTCAGTAATAACACTTTATTTGGCCCATTTTAGTTGTTCATCAAAGACTGTGGAAAGGGGTCGAAGTCGGAAAAGGAAAAGGACTGACAACACAGCGGCTTAGTGTACGTCATGTGTTGTTTGTGGGCGTGCCTAGATTTCAGCAGCTATAGCTAGTGTTTTATTGCCTACTTTAGGGCGCTCTCACACAATGACACTCTCAGAGAAGCAGTCGCTTGGCAGTCCTTTATGCGACCCGTTAACAATACATACTTTCAACTGAGCACACACAAACACACACTCACACACACAGACTAGCAGCCGAGTGGAAAAACAAAAACATTTGCCTTTCATTTGCGTCCCCTTTGCATAATAAAAATGTGTAGTTTACTCATTTTTTCTTTCTTTCCACCAGCTCACGCCAAACTCAGCCGCAGTCACAGTCACAGTCGCTGTTGCTGTTGCTGTTGCAGTCACCGTCACAGTCGCCGTCGCCGTCGCCATCGCAGTTCGCGTCGCAGTTGGCTTCGCAGTCGGCTTCACCGTCAGCCAACTTTGTTAGCCCTTTGTTTCTACATTTGCTGTCGTTATTGTTTGTTTGTTTGCCATCTTGTTATATTCTTATGCGTCTCAGTGTGTGTGGGGTATATGTGTGTGTGTGTCTGTATGTGTGTGGGTGCGGCTTGTATGTGTGACATTTCCGCCTATGCTTAACTTTCCACTCAGCCTGCTCTACCCCATTGCTAAGAGGGAGACTCTTTCCCCCTTTTTTTTTTGGCTATTTTATGTGTCATTTTTTTGCTTCAGTGCTGAAGCTTAATAAAGTTTTTAGTGCCTAGACATGTTTTTGTTTTAATTCCAACCATACACCAACATCATCGACATTCACATACACACACACACACATTCACTCTCGCACACACACACACACACAATCGCACAGACATTGCGTTTTTAATTAATTTTGCCTTCTGCTGGCAAATTGCTTCGTTGTGTGAGTTCCGTGTGTGCCTATCTATGCAAGTGTGTGTCTGTATGTGTGTGCGTAATAGCAATAAAATCAAATACATATGCAGAGACTCGAGCTGGAAATTGTCCTCCATTTTGGCAGTGATTAAAACGTTATGACTGTTCACATTGCCGCTTGGAAAACACTTTAAACGTGCTCAAATGTTTGCAGCCTGTCGAAAGTTGAGACCGAAACCGAGACCGAGAATCGAGTACTGATTTCGTTTAGACTCGAAGAGAAGGAAGGATTACAACCACATTAGGTTTCATGCTTTGCGGTATCCAAACACTTTTCATCTCTCCTCTCAGGTTAATTTACTCAAATGTAAGATGTGAATATGAAGAAAATGAAAGCATTTCCCAGAAATTTTGTTTAAAGTGTGATGGCTCGAACCGGTCCATGCACTCCTACACTTTTATTGTTTTCATTCCCTTCATTTTTAAAGTAATTTAAATTTTTTATTAAAAATATTTAAGTTTTGTACAAAATCGAAATTGGCTTCAAGATTTATTTACGACTTATTATAAGATTTTTATATGAATTCTCAAAAAGATGTGCAGTATTAGAAAAGCATAATATTTATGTAAAATGATCTGGAGGGTCAACAAAGTAATCAAATAATTTTGCTTTTGAATTTAGAATTAGAATAAAGTACTTCTATTGCACTCCATTATGCAAATTTAATTCTTGTCTCAATTTCTAATACGAAATGTCATTTCGACACAAATTCGGATGGTCTGAATTTCAAGTCGAGTTTTTTAAATTCCTTGCTACAAATATGAACATAGAAAGTTTTGCTTCACAATTTAATTTTAGATTTTAAAGTATTGTACAGCTAAAAACCACTTAATATATACTAGTGTATAAATATTGAAGGAGTATTCATCCATTAAATTCCTTGAATTCTCCTTAAAATGTGTGCTTTGCACAGAGCTGTACCGAATTGAGAATTATTGTTGGGACTACTATTTAGGCATTTTTGTCGTTGCTTTCTCTTTGTCGTTTTATTGGCTTGACCACAGGCCACACTTGTGGGCAAAGTATTTTCAGATTTTTGGGAACAAATTTATGCGTCATCAATTTATCCTTTGAACCAGGTCTGGCTGTCTGGTAAAGAACGGTTAGAAGGTTGAACCAATGGACGGTTGGACGGCCTGCTTATGCGTCCGGCTAAATCCCTTAAATCCCAAACTTGTCATTGCTAACCAGCAGTCCTCATTCATTTTGCATGAATTGCCGGCGGCGTTTGACTTTAAAATGCTCTCGACCTTTGTTAAAAGTTTTCTGCCAAAGCCAAAAACTTTATGCCAAAAATCAAAATGTGGCCAGTAATAAATGCGTCGGAAAATTTGTCGGCTTATGCACGGTCCTGGGCTTAAACTTGGACCTGATTTTGACCAACTCCATTGTAAGTTTATACCGGCGAATAATTAACGCTTCGCTGCACAGCATCGAATCAAGCTTTGAGCACATTCCACTGCTGTTTGTCATTTGGCAAGGGACTCAATTTACATTTGCCCAGCTGAATTCGATTTTACAGAGCATTTTCACATTGTTGTTGTTGTTGATGCTGTAGTGATTGTTGTTATTGCTATTTTTGTTGAGTGTTTGTCAGCGTTTGCTGACCCATTGCATACCATTTGCCGATTTATGGCTTTTTGAAATTTATTTTGGGTCTGCAAGTTACAAATGACTGCCGGCAATGCCAACGCGTTTTCGTGATTTGGGTTGAATTAGCCAAGATTTATGCTGCAACTGCTGCTTCCCCAGCTGCTGCTTTTGGCTTATTAAGGCTCATTAAAAGAGCCACAAGAACAACATCAAAGCACCGAGCAGCGGATTTAGCTTTCATGAAGTCGCATCCTGTGGCAGCAATCAAATAAAAATCTCACATTTTTTTTTTTTTACTTTATTCATATTATATCAAAAAAAAAAAAAAGAAAGGGGCGCGTTGCCCTATCAACAAAAGGCAGCAAGGACAATAACTGTGGTTCTTAATAAACCCATAAATTTAGTGAAAAATGGTAAATCGATTTCTTTTCTTGCGTTTATTGTTATTACAAAACTGTCAGACCGATGGCAGCAACTAAAAAATGTAAAAAATCGAGGCGAACGAAGCGAAAGGCAAATGCAGGCAGCTTCTTTTGGCCATGCCAAGTAAATCCTTTTTGATAAAGTGCTTTCATTCTCTCGCCACTCACACAGAGACAGCTCAGAGCACAGAGCAAAAGCAGCAGCAAAAGCAATCGCTGACTGGGAACTGGCAACTGCCAACTAGCGAATTTTGCGCGCTTTACTCCAAGTGTCGCATTACGAGCATTTTTACTGGAAACGCCTCGTTGGCTTTCGCAGTTTTTGACTATTCTCTGGCTCAGTTCGTTTTAGTGGCGGATTTGGCAATAAGACGCTATCAGATTTATGCAGCTTCTGCAATGGGTAATTATTTGCTGACGTTTTAATAGTTTCAATTTACGTTTTTAGCTCGTTTTTGAGTCAAACAATTTGCTTATATAAATAGTTGAGAATTGCATTTATCTAAGCTATTTCCTAATTTGCTAAAGATTATAAGTAAATTCCGTAATAGTTCCTACAAAGCTAGGGCTGCTTTGAAATGTAGTCTAAAGAAATAAATAATTATTTCCCGTAATACAAGTATGTTCATATTAAATAAACTTGAGAGATCTAATATAAAATCAAAAAAATCAGTTATCTATATCAGAACGAATGCGTTGAATGGTACGTTAGACTTAGGGTATATACGAGTTCCAACCACTCGAATAGAATATTCCGTTGTGTAACTATGGGTCAAATTCTACGTTTTTTAAATCGTGCTTTCACTTTGTTATGCTTACAAATTCTTGTCAGCTTCATGAATATTTGAGGAGCCGCACTTAGGCATAATTGTTTTGTTGGAGTTTTCCTTTTTTTACCGCCTTCAGGCAGCTGACGTCTGTTTTACACACACACACGCTAGCATTTTTAATGGATTCAGTTTAACGACATTACCCAAGACATCATAAATGATACAAATAATAGAAAACGTTGAAATATAAAATTCGTTTTTCGTGTTTGCTGCCGCTGCCAATGCAGTGACAATTTGTCGTATGAGTAACTTTTTGATAGGCTCAGTTGTTGCCACGCTTTGCTCGCCGATAAACTTCTCATCTCTTTGTTTTTCACTTCCACTCACTCTCTTTCTTTCTCTCCTTCTCTGTCTGTTGTACATACGATTGTGCTTGCCAAGGAGGAACCCTGAACGTCCTTGCCAAGGCGCTGCCACCCTGGGGCTTTTAAGTTTGACGCTCGTTTATAGACTTTGCACACTTTGCATTTACTTTACGGCGTCGCTGATGCGGCTGATAATAACACCACGTGGCGTATGCGCAATGCCAGGCCAGGTACGAGTACAACAAGCGAATGCCGACGAAAAAAGTTCCCCAAAAGTTTTTACAGCTCGATACACACACACTCCCTCCCCACACGAAAAGCAGAACACAGAGCCCAGAACTCAGACCTTCAACCGTACTCCGTCTTTAGTATTGGGTATTCCGCATTCCGTATCCCACTCCCGCCTCAGTCGTAGCCCAGCATCATTTACGTCTTCCCATTTGCTGCTGATTTGGCATCTGGGCTTTACCGAATTCCGGCCGCTTCTCATTGTTTTCGTTTTTCCGAAGCTTGTTTTATAACTTTTTGATTGTCTTTGGGCCAAATTTGTGCGAAATTGTTTGAGTCGTGTGGCAAGTGCTCTCATTCTACCTGCGGCTCGTGCAAATTGTATGCCGCGCATTACCGCACAGCAAACCGGCTGCCATGTGTAATATTTACTTTAATCTGATTTCAGTCGCTCAGCTTAACTGTGACAGTAAGATGGCAGTCTGGGTGTTTCGGAGTCTGCAGTCAGGCAAAACTTTGCCTTGAGCGAACATATTTCGGCAACAATTTATTGACATTTCATAATACTTATGTATATATTGGGAGTGTCAAGTTTTAAAGTCGCGAGTACATTAAAGTGCGATGCCAGCTTCCTTTGGACGTTCGGCTCTCCTCTTGGCCAAAATGTTTCATTAGATATGCCAGCAACGTTTCTTTGCACAAGTCAAAATCACAACAGGGGACGTCGAGGAGCAACGAGGGCGGTCTGTGAATTGTCAAAGTCGTCACATGTCGCACGTCGAATAGCTAGACAATCAGCCGAGCTCTGACAAACCGGCAACCCGGCAACTCGGCAACTCGGCAACTCTGGCAAGGAACAGTCACGCAGTCTAGCAAGCAGTTAGTCAGTCAGCCAGCTGCAGGCTAAATCGTCTTTCAACCCGCCGTCTTTAGACCATCCATCTGTCTGTCTATCTGTCCGCATCACATCCCTCGTCTGTCGTCTGTCGTCTGTGTGTGCACAACTTGGGTTTGCCGCTAGCGAGACCTGCCATTGAGGTTGCACAGAGCACACACTTGCCTTGTTGTCGTTGCCTCTTATAACTATTACATTTATATGGACATGTGGGCACATTAAGCATACGCAACGAAGGCCAGCTTTGGCCTGAAGCAACCGCTGCTGTCACCACTGTGGATGCCCGTGGTTGTCATAATATTTGCTTAAATGTAAATTTCATGAATGCAGCTACATATACGTACCATAGTTCTCTCTATCATTATGTCTTTGTTTATGTAGTCAAATTGATTTATGTTATGTTTAAATCAGCAAATTGATGTGACATTTAAGAGGTAAGCAAACAGTCATAAAATACGAGTATTGATAAAGTGGACCTCATCTTAGCTATCCAAATAAATAAATTGTTTAGAATCTCTAAAAGGAATGCCATAATATAATTAGGCTCAAACCAGCTGGTTGATACAACGACAGCGACACCACTTGCCAATAACCATCCAAATGAATAATTCAATTTGAGTAATTTCCGCTTAGAAAATCAATAATAATCGCATTATTTGTTGTTGCTCTTCTTGGCTTACATTTTCATCTTTACATTTTTATGCCACCCCACGATCAGACCTGGTAATATGTGAGTATATGTGTGTGTGTGGAAAACTTTCACTTCCGCAAGAAGGAATTTGCCCGACTAAGGCAGCTCTCTATAAGGTTCATTTCGTTTAACGACTTGAAATTGATTTTACTGTGGCACAGCGCATTTTATATGATGCTGCCTCGTATCGCAGCCATTGGCGGTGTAATATTGCCCAAACGTGCTTTACGACATTCACCGATCCTTGTTGCTTCATGGTCCTTGATTGTGCTCCTTCTGCAGTCACTGTTCCTGCTCTTCCTTGGCGTATTAATTTTTCAGCGATTTCGTTGCCTCGACAACGTGTAATAGATATAAGGTTTCTGCTGCTGTGATGCTGGGGAGGCTGTTGTCTTTTACGAGCTGCTCATTGAGTTTTTGATTAACTTTCGCCCCCAAATGAAGCTGTAATTAAATTTAATTTTGTGGCATACTTTTCAGCGTTGTAATTAATGTGCACAGCCAAGGCGCTTATTGGTTCAGTAATCAAATCAAATTACCCATATCTACATACATTTGATACGCTGATAAACTGATATTCTGATAAATTGGCAATGCGAGTATCTGTGGCAATGGCATTTCCAATTAATCTGGCATGTAGATTGCCATTGCAATCAGAGACAGAAACCGCACAACAGTTTAATAAATAACAAAAACCAAAATAAAAAAGGAACTCTTGATTTATCACTGTGTGCGTTGCTTTGTTGCTCGTGGCAAGTGCAAAATGTTTGTTTGCAAAGCCAGCAATTTATTAAAATTAAAAACTTGTACATGCTATAAAATAACAACATTCTGATACTACACATCATACATAAACAAACACACACATACAAACAGAGGTACACTCGCTGGCATGACCGTAGCTGAATGTTTATGAAGTAAATAATCGAAGCGTGCGCTCTGAATTATTCATGAGACTTATGAAAAAACACAGAGGAGCCACAGCAGAAGCAGCTGGAGTAGGTGCAGCCTAACAGGAAACAGTTGTGGAGGGAACTGTTGAGGTATTGAGGCTACTTCTGACCAACTGCGTGACATTCCATTGACCAAGGTCGCTCGCTTTTTAAGAAAATCAACACGTCTACCAGGTCATGGCGATGGAAGGGATGCGAGGGGATTTCATGCCTGCGCACCATTTGCAATTAGCCAGAAAGCGTTTTTGTTGCCATTTTTGCATATGCATATTTTAGCTTAAATGGCAAATTTTATAAATAAATTGTTGGCCAAGATGAGGTTTTGACAAGAAACCAAGACTATGTATAGCCAACTCTCGGCGTGCCATTAAATATTCAAATATTGTTGCTTGCAACTTGGGGCGACTTAAGCTTTAAGCAATTGCACAAATTTGCAAGTAACCCCAACTATCTTTCCACAAGTTCGACAGTATTTTGGCATGCATAACCACAATTTCAATATTATACACTCTCCTTCTTATTATGTTGTTTAGTTTAAGCTATAAGAAGCTCTCAAAATCGCATTAAATAAGCTGAATGACACATATTGCTAAACATATCTGGAATGAGGATGTGAAAACAGTTGTTAAACAGAATTTACAACCTGCAGCACTGCAATGCAACAGCCAAGCGAGAAAATGTTCCTTATAATTCTATTCACATCTATAAATATGCATCTGCATTAAATATAAAATTAAATGAAGAATTTCGTCGGAAAAAATATAAATGGAAATCGAACTATAAACAGAAATGTCTTTATATATTCCGCTTGAAATGCAATTTCATGCTAAATTAATCGGCAACTATCATAAAAGCAAAATCACTTTTATTCCCAAGAGAAATAACCATTTATCTTAATTATAAAGAATAAATCAAATATACAATTTGTTTGACTTACTTATTGGCTTAGTTCCTAGTAATCCTAGACATAAAACGATTATCCAAAAGTTATACATATTTGCTGCTGCCTTGGTTGTGGTTGATTTTATATTTCAGTTGGTTTTGATTCCAGATGAAATGCACAATACGAAATCGAATAGATGTAGTCGAAAAACAATAATTCGATCCAAAACTGATCTGTTGCTTTCTCGCTTTGATTATCTTCACAAAATTCAAGTTGGGTCAATTAATGGTAATGATTGAATTGACCAAATCGGTGGCGTTGCAAGGACAAATGATTTCTGCTTTGGCACCAATATAATTTTCAATTTCACTGCACACAATTTATATTACAATTGATACTGAATAGCAGACAAATTGAATGAATTTTATTTGATTGCCGACATTCAACTTCAATTTCAAATTCAAATTCAATTATTAAGGGAGTTACATTTTCGTCGAGTTGTTTGAGAGACGCGCGCAGCTCCGATGACAAAAATATTTTCAAAATGATTGAATATAATCGCGCGCAAAGTAAAGCCAAAGGATCTGTGGAGCAGGTGTTAAGCGGTTTATTGACGAACTTTAATTTTTGTCAACTTTGAGTAAACATTTGCACACTTTAACAGAGACACTCACACCTGCTTTGCACTTTTCCTTTCACAGCACTGCACTGCACAGCACAGCACACACTCTACACTACACTACACGCCTGCAGTGCGAAGGTTCAGCGCCTCTAGTTGGCTCTATAACTGTAAGGCTCTGACTTATCCTGGGCTGTTCGCACGCGTGCACTTGTTGTGCCCGTAGCAAGCGTTTATCCTAGACTGAACTTGCAAAGCCGAGTCAATGCGAGGCTGGAATATTGACGATGACAGGATACACCTACATCACGCACGACTGCGATGTGGGAGTAGCATTTCCACTGAAGCCCACGACACACGAAGTCGCAACGAGAGCAGCCGCGAGAGCGAAAGCTTTCCAATAAACCGAAACAGCAGAGCTTTTGCGCTCTTTTATCCGGTCAGTTGTTGCGCTACCGCAACAGGCTTTGGCCTACTCCGAACTGGAACCGGCACACGTGGAAATTGAAGCAACAGGCTATCCTGGCCTTTTGGATATTTGTATTGGCCTCTTGCCTGCCAATCACCGTACGTCTAATGCCTTGCTGTGTGCAGTCAAAGTGGCCGCTTTAAATGCATTAAATGGGCCACAGCAATATCATTATGTTGGCCATTTGACACAACTCCCTGGAAGCACAGCACTCAATTGTTGACCAGACAAAAACATAAGAGGACAGCATACAAACAGCTTAATAAAGAGAATAAAATTCCATACACCGAAGTAATTCATATTCATATGTATAATTTTAATTATTGTTGTTGAGTCTTTCAGTAATTTAGATTGACAATAATGATGTAGGTACATATAATGGTAATACGAGTATGTAGACCGTTTTTGGACATTTTTATACCCTGTGCCCAATAAAAAGTAGCTAGAGACTTCACTACGTAGATCAAGTTTATTTAAACTTTTGGATTTGACATAGGAACGGTCGTGCGAAAATCAAGTTTTATTACGAAACACATCTTAAGATATCTCAACTAATCTGATAGAATGTGCATCTGGTTGCGTGTTATTTTGTTCAAATAACTTCGAAATATCATAAAGTATTCACTCAAGTAACAACCATTGCACTCAATGCAAAAACTCAAGATAACCTTTTCACTCAAGAAATTTCACTCAAACAACAATCAATTTTAAAAAAAGCTTGAACAGGTTTTCACTTAATTATTTTGGTATCTGCTGGTCGACAGCCCTCCAAGAGCACGGTATTAAGTTCCTAGGATTATTGCGATTGACACGTAGGAACTCTATACCTCGCTGATGGTAAATAGGCTTCGGTATCTTTTGCATTGTATCTCAAAGATTTCGTTTTACTTGTTCACAATGCCAATGACAATCCATAGGCTTCTCCCTCTTGTGTCTCTTTGTTTGACTTCTCAATTTTGAATTTTAATTTTAATAAATTTTAAAATTTAAGAAAGGGTTTATAAGGGACTGGCCCAGGATGTATCGTAGATGAACACTCTAGAATAAAGCTTTCTTAGTTTAAAGTTAGTAAATAATAGTTATTATTACAAATTATATTATTATCACTTTATGGGATTAAAACCTTAACCAAAACCGTAACTTTTAACTGATAAAAACCGATTGAAATTTGTAACCGTAACTATAACCGTAACCGAAAATACTTTTTGTCCGCTATACCGAAACCCATAAACCGAAACTCTTTAAGCCGAAATGACCGTTTAGTAACCGATTCATTTATAAGGGTTAATTTCGGTTATGGCCGTCACAGCTACTGAGCAACTTTGATAAACTTGAACTGCCATAACTTTGTCAAAAATCAATCAATTTCCATGCGCAATATAAATTTGGTTATGATTTTACCTCTAAATGCGTTTTGCATTTAAATTTTGTTCACTTTTAAAAATTTTTTAAAATCGAATTTTCTCGAAAATTCACAGTGTCATAACTTTGTCAAAACTCAATCAATTATCATGCGCAATGTAAATTTGAGCAGTATTTTACCTCTAAATTTGTTCTGCATTTAAATTTTGTGTATTTTGAATGTTCGAATTTTTTCGAAAAAATCAAAAAAGACAAAGGGGTAACACTGTAAATTTTCAAAAAAAATAGATTTTCAAAAATTTTTGAAAATGATCAAAATTTAAATGCAAAACGAATTTAAAGGTAAAATCATGCACAAATTTACATTGCGCATGGAAATTGATTGACTTTTGAGAAAGTTATGGCAGTTCAAAGTTAATAAAAATCATTACCTTACCCTGGATCATTCCAGTAACCAGATAACATTATTTTCCAGGCTAAAAAGAGCATTAAGGCTTTTTTCATGTAAAACAATGAATAACGCTTCTTATTTTCGTCAATCGAAAACCTTAATTTTTATATTGTTTTGTGAACCGAAACCTGGTTAAACCTGGTTTAAAAATTTAGAATTTCTACTTGCGTTATAATTATGTACTTAGCTATTTGTTACTTGTTTCAGGCTCTAGACAAATCAAATTCGACTTCACCCTTCACTTTGCCTGTCTGTCTATTCTTCTCAGCAAAAGTCAATCATAGTCAATTACTTGTAACTGCTAATACACATGTTGACATGTGTCTATCGTATATCTACAATTTGGGGCCAACTTTAAGTATGCGTTAGTCCCATAAGACATTCCCTTTGGTAAAAGCTTTTGACACTACGGCGTATCAATTAGTCATTAGGCGTAGCGCAAATGAACTGCCTGAAAAGTTTTCCAAGGCCTTCTAAATTTAATTTAGGCATACGACTTGGAAATCCGTGTATTTCAGACAAGATCCTGGCACGCATTGAAGTCCTTGCTTGCATTGCGCGTTCATTTTTATTAGATTTCTACTTTTTAAATTAAGAGCAGGAACCGGGCACGTGGCCATAAAGTTTTATACGCATCTCGGCCAACTCACAAATACATTCACAAACACATAGACTTAATACAGACGAGGACGTGGTGCTGGTTCTGTATGTCGTGTAGATACTCATTTAATTTTCGTTGTGTCCACTTTTAATTAGAAACAATCAAATCAGCTTGTTTTAGACGTTCCACGCCGCGCTTTCCCAGCAAAAGTCAGTCCACGATACATACCCAGATAAGGCTACGGGTCGCAGTCCAGCCCGGGGTCTCGGTCTGGGTCCGACAACACCGTTGTAGCAAACAAGCAGCATGGACTGTTTGTGCATTTTGCAGTGGCCGAGAGACAACGACAACACACAAAGCACAGGCACACAGACCATCCACAAGGGCGCACTGTTTGTGTGTGTGTGTTTTTGTTTTGGCTGGCCGACTGTCATCATTAGTGACCACAACAAAAGTTGACAGTGCGCTAAATGGGTACACGGTCATTCCGCTTTTCTACGTCTCTGGCCCTTTCCCTGTCTCTCAAATATATACATAAATATATATATATATATATATAAATATATATTTTTTTGTAAGACAGCACATGCTATTAAGTCATAAAAGGCGTGTCTGTGAGGTACCAGCGTTAATTTGCTGAATGTGTCTCCTTTCTGCATCCTCCTAGCAAGGGGCGACAATCGATAAGCACAGTGCCAACGTGGCGTATGATAAATGTCAGCCGCATAAATCGGAGCCAGCCAAAGAGCACACTCAGCACTTGGCCATGTCACATTCAACAAATAACGTATTCCTGTTATTCTTCCGGCTTGACTTTTCATGCATACATTTTTTGTGAAAGATCTAAAAATATGAATACTCGAACCAACAAATCCTGTATAAACATTTATTATATTCCGTACTTTATGCTCCGTACTTCGTGTTTGTTTATGCAAATGCAAATGTAAACTGTTTTTGATAAGAGTGTAAATTTGTATTCTCTGCCATTTTAAACATATATTTACCATTGGGTAATTAAATTTCTGCATACTCCTATCACAATTTCGAAATCGATTCGGCAATTCTCTTGAATAACGACACAGAAAATTGTGCTAATGGAAATTTTAATTAATCACATACATTCGTTTCAAAAGCCTATTATCATAATTTCAATCCAAGCAATATTAAATATGAATTTAACTCAATGTGACAAATTTAGTAGATTTTTCCTGTGCATGTGATTGTAATCTGAATGGATATTTGACAAGTACTTAGTATAGAAGATTAAAACTTAACACTTTTGACAGATTCATTATCTAGCTACCTGATTAAGAACTAAAGAGAGTATAATTTAGTAGTTAGTTGAAGAGCTTAACGAAATAAGCAAACAGTATAAGAACTTAAACTTTTGTTAGTCTCATTATCCTATTACCTGAAGCATTTTGTGGAAACATAGCAAGTGCTTCGTTGTGAAAACTGAAAATACTGTAGGTCATTGACTGCAGGAAGTCAAAGTTTCTTCCAGAAATAGCAGCTCTTTTATCTGGCTAAGGGCTTTAACGCCTTCCCTCAGTTATACCACGCACCATGCGAAGCTTGCGGCGAATATCCAATGTGCAGCCACAACATTTGCCACTTCGATGGGTGCTGTTCGCGTTCTCGAAACAGGTTGCGGGTTCAGTGTTGGGGGTTGGGCGCATGTCCTTGGTAAAATGCAAGTTAAGCCTATGTAAAACAAAAGCTCGGCCGCTGGCGTTGCCTTGTTTAGACGACTGAAATAACAACAAAAACAGCAACAGGAGTAAAAATATATATACGAAACACCAGAGCAACAACAACAACAAAAAACAAAGCTCATTTACACGGGAAATAGCCTAAGTGCAAAAACCATTTAAATGCAAATTAAGCAGCAAGTGAAAACATGTGAACAAAGCTGCCATCACAAACATACACACACACACACACACACACACACACACACACACACACACACACACTTACACCCTTATACACACAACTATATATGCATAGAATGCACGCGGCTGCCACGTATTTGGGCGAAAAACTCAGCTTTTAGCATCGGTTTTGCCATTGCCAGTGCCAGTGCCTGTGGCTTTGGTTTTGGTTTTGGCTCTGACTCGGGCCGAAACTGGGGCTGGGGATGCGTCTGCTCTAAATGCAAAATAGTTTAGAGTCGTCAGCGCCACAACAAAATGCCTGACGGTTGCTGGTCGGTCGTATATTCTAACCGGCTCATACTCAAGCCTAAGCCCAAGCTCGAGCCCATGTTCTGATTTGAATAAATTCATATGCATAAATGGCCACAGTTTACAGTGATTATACTATGGGGCATTGCAGTCAAAGCAGTCAAATCCACCTGACACACCCTGCTGATTGCCCAGTTGCTAATTGAGTCAAAGTTTTAGCCCCTACAGCCTGGATATTCTCTCTCTCTCTCCCTAACTCTCTCTGGCAGGTAGTCAATAAGCTATTGAAGCCACTGCTCTGGACAATTTCTCAGGTATGCACGTCAGCCTAATGAAGCAACGTGCTGCTGCAGGTGTTGGCTTACCTGGCTTACCATTCAACGCGCTCAGCCTGACAATGTGTCACTTGGTCTGACTGGCATTCAGTTACTCTTCCTCGTACTCAGTCAAGATGCATTCGTGTGCGCATTCGGGCGCCAATAACCGACAATTGCACTCACCAGTTGAATGAGTCCAGTTCAGACAATGGCCTCCAGCCAGGTTGGCAACATGGCCCGTTGACCAACTTGCATTCAAATGTTTCGAGTACGATATGTGATAGCATTTGATTACGTTACTCCAATCGCCGTCCGGCCGATGTGAGTATACTCAGTGTGTGTGTGGTTGTGTGTGTGTGTGTGTGAGTGTTGGTTTTATTTATGCGAACTAAACAAACATTCAGGCACGCACGGCTATCGACTCATCTGGGAGGAATGCCAGTGTTTGGCATTCTCCATTCTCAATTATTTTCACACATCAAGTGGAATGAGAAATTGTTTCGTTGTTCAAACATACCATTTTCGAGTACTTTTCTATTCAGTCGCATTCCGTATTCGCTCAATTTGATTCAATTGTTCGCCCTGGGAGTTAACAAACACTCAATTAAATGCCAAAACCAATAGTTACATTTCGTTTCAATTATTATAAATACAAAAATATTATTTAAAGTGATATTTATCTGTAATAATAGGTTATTGCGAGTTGTATTGTCTGAAATTGATATATTTTTTATGTCATCGATTGATATCATTAAGAGGACGTCAACCATCCGTTAGCACTTGTTTTTTTTCCGGCCTGTGAACCAATTTGCTGTTCATTTATGTAGCAATGACAGTTTAAAGTCAATTGTATACATGAATAATTTGTATTCAGTTTTTTATATATTTATATTGATCTAATTGGGTTTTTCTGAATCAATTATACTTTTTTTATACCCCAGACTTAAGCTTTGTTGTAACAGTTTTTAACTCAAATTTAATTTTAATTTAATTGTTAATTTTTAATATAAATTTCAGTTTAGTTTTTATTTTCAATTTTTTAAACTTAATTTTCTTGTTGCCGACTGCTTTGCGTCTTGTTTAAGTAAATAAATTAAAGCCCGGTCTGTTTTGATTGGTAGTGTGTATATCGATCCATTCTCCAGACTGAAAAGTACAAAACGAAAAACTTTCTTTGACACAAATAATGTACAGTTTGATAAAAAAAATAAAGAAACTATCAGTTTAGTTAGTTAATAGAATTTCATAATGCAATCAGATCAAACGAAATTAATATGTATAATTATGGGTCTGCATGCAAGAAGCTGGTGGTGCTGTCAAATGGCTCTAATACAAGTGTGTCTAAAGTTGTGTCCTGCTGCAGGACCAAAGTCACATCATAATTGTGCTCACAGTTCATTTGATATTAATATGGACACTCGTTTGGGCTGTTGTTGTTCTTGTTGTAGTTTATGTGGCTGCTGCTGCTGCTGCTTTTACCGCTACATATGTTTTCATTTGTTTGACGCTGACGATGACAACCCTCATCAAAAGTTGGTCTGATGACCGCTCGATTGTTCGGGCGACTGGTCAACGGCTGTTGACAGGCCACTTTGACATTGTGTGTGTGTGTGTGCTTTGTGGGTATATGTATGTGTGTGTGTGTGTGTGTGTGTGTGTGTGTGTGTGTGTGTTTGAACATATATGGGAGAATATGGACAGTGATATATAATTATATGTACACAAGTGGGGGAAACGTAGAAAGGCAACGTCAAAGGCTAGGCAAACTTTTGATGGCGCTCACGCACAATTTAACTTAATAACATAAGGAACAAAAGATTGCGATTTTCAACATAAAAGTAAACAAGTCGCATTCAGGTAATTCATTAATCAGCTTCCCCCTGCAGCCCGTGTGTAATTTTCAACAAAAGGAAAAGAGAACACGCCACATTAGAGCGAAGCAATTGAAAAAACTGAAAAATAAAACGAGTGATAAAAAAAGGTGGAAAAGTCAATGAAAATCAAGTGCTCGAGAGGCAAAAAGAAAAAGCAAAAGCTAAACTATATATGACGACTGGGAACAGCAGAGCACACTCCACAACACACACACACACACACACATACCATACACATACAACTGTCATTTGTAGTAATTGAAATGCTGTCGAGCAAAGTAAAAAGCGAGAAACTGAGGAGCAATAGAGAGTGTGTGTGTGTGTGTGTGTAAGGAGCAACTATTGAGAACGCCAAGGGGTGCAGAGTTGGAGTCGGTCTCGTAGCACCAGAATGATTTCTAGCTATACAAACTGACTTCCACAGTGGCTGCCAGGCGAGCAGGCGAACAGCAATGACAATGCCAACACCAGCACTAACAGCAACACCAACACTAACACTAACAACAACAGTAGATGCACAGCAGATGTAGCCTCCATTCAGAGACGACATGTCGAGCATGTGTTGAATACGTGTTTAACACGGGCAAACGCGACGACGCCATCACTTGTACTTGTACTTCTGCTAGTAATTGTATTGTATGCCATTTGTGCACCACAGCCAAAGCCACGGCCAAAATCAGCAACAACTTGCCACTGAAGGCGGCGTTCAAGTGCGAGTTGCGAGTTGGGTTGCGTGTGCAATCACGCGGGCTCTGGGACCATGATTCGAAGGGGTTGCGTTCGGTATTGGGCGACGTCTTCGGCCCTCGCGGCTTGGATGTGAATTTTGAATGACGCTAATGCGGCTTAGCTGGAATCTGCACGCATCACACTCGTATACACACACACACATCAGAAATCGATGGAAATAGACAGCCGCAGGCGTCCGAATGTATGTATATTTGGCATGTACGACATGTATACATATGTAGTATTTCATTGCATTTGTGTAGCTTCATATGCTTGTATGTGTATAGTCGTACATGTGTCTGTTGCACATGAAAGATTTTAAAGCCGCAGGCTATAAAATAAGCACGCAAGCGTGTGGCAGCCAGGCGCGGCAACACCTCGTATACGCAACTTTAGCTAATTGCTGTATTTATGTGATTGCCGTTGCATGTGTGGCGCCATTTATGACTGCTACGAGCGATTAAATAGATAAATGCAATTATTAAGGTCACGTGATCAAGTGCAGCTCCACAGTAAAACATTTATAGGGTGAAAAAATAGAGAGGATAAATTATAATAATAAAATATCAAGTGCAACTCTACAGTAAAAACATTTATGGATTAAAAAAAAAGAAAGAATAAATTATAATAGTAAATATTTGTGAATTATTTATATATTATTTATTAAATATTTCTGCAAACGAGTAATTCACAAATACTTGAAACATTATGAAAATTCTTTGAAGATATTTTATTGCAAAATATTCGCAGATGAAATGAAAAAATTCCAGCTGAATCTTTGAAGGCTTTAAATTGTTGAAACACATTTCTGACAGCATTGGCTGCAGTTCTCGAGTAGCTTTTACTGTTGTTGCCACCCCACTCCCCTGAACTCCTGTTGCAGTTTTAAAACTTTAACAAAAGTTACACACACACACAACACTGACCAGCATGTCCCTTTGGCAATGGCTTTGGTTTCAGGCAATTCGATTCTGTTCGTCCCGTCTCTTTCTTTTGCTTGATATGCGTGTGCATGTGTGTGTGAATTGAACCAGACTTTATGTCCATATGTATTCAGTACTCCCCCCACCACCTCTTCGTGTGCGTGCCTAGCGCAGCTGTCGCGTGATGTCAATATTTTACGTTAATTAAATAAACGAAATTGAATTCAAAGCAAATCAAACACATTCGCTCAACTAAAAAAACGGACATGAAACAAAAAGGATAAATATAAACAAACTGAAATATAATTTATCCTAACTCGAAATTAAATCATTTCCAGCAATAATATTTTCCAAATATTTTTATTTTGAATGCTAGGATTATTAAGATTAAACATTTTATTTTCTTTTCAATTTCACACATTTTACATATATTTTTTCTTCTATTCTTCTTCATATCTTTAAGAAAGAAATCCAATAAATTCTTCAACTCTACAACAGTTAAACTATATTAATTATTATAAATAGCATAGCTTAGTTATAAATAAATAAATAAACAAGCGTGGAGGCAATTAAAATAATTATAATTGAAAAGCAATAAATATGAATAATTAAATAACAGATTTTCTCATTTAAATTTAAGTGATTCAAATTGTTGTTCTCCAATTGCCGAATAAAATAATAATACACACAATGGAAGACAATCAGGTTAATGTTTTATTTTGATTGGCACTCGATTTGGCATTTCAAAGTGCTTTGGGCAAAAATGAATCGTGACTTTTTAATGGTTAAATGCAATATTCAATTGCGAAATAAACATGCATAAACATGTACTTCTAGGAACCTCAAAAGGATGTTATAATTTGCGCATTTGCTAACTGAATTGCAATTCGCAAAGTTGTTGCCGTAATTTGATTTACCAATGCACAGCTGCAAGTGGAAATAGAAGTGCGAGTGCAACTGTGTGAATGCTCGAATGCACTCAAACACTTTTGCTGCTTCGACGGATTTCAATAATGCAGCGCAACTTTGAGGCGGGTTCGGATAAGGGCAGAAAATAAAAGGGAAACTGTCTAGTTGGTCTTTCAATGCGCAAACGATTTGCTCCTCTTGGTCATGGCAACGGTCAGAGAGACAATTGATGCCGTGCATGGGTTAGCATTCATGTTAAATGCTGCCAGTTGGCAAACGTGACTCTCCACTTGTACATGGACCTTCCCGTTCGATAAGGCATTCAATACTTATGCTTATGTGTGTGTAAGTGTGTATGAGTGTGTGAGTGCACACATTCAATTGGATATTCAAATAACTTGAAATCGCATTTGTCTGCGCGTGCAGGTGAAACTATCACGTCCACATTCTGCACTTAAAGCCAATGATTTGGATGAGTTATTTGACGCTTAAGTAAATTTAATAAAATGCCATATACGAGTACGAGTTCAACTCGCACATGGATGTGCATTCGCCTTGCCTCGACTCACCCCTTTACTGTCACAGACAGAATACCATTTGGGTTTTCAATTAAATTTATGGCTAGCAAAAGCCATGGACGCCTCACCCCTCCACTTTAATGCCATACAACTGACGACTGGCAACTGGCAATTGGTTACTGGTAACTGGCAAAGTTCATTTTGGCGTAAAGGACGAAAATCGATTAGATTCAAATCTTTTAATAAGTTTCATTTCCGTTTTGTGTTGGCTTTCGTTCATGCGCTGTCTATGTCGACCCAACTTTTCCGACCCATTCACCACACCTACATATACACACATGTGTGTGTGTCTGTGTGTACGTGTTTGTGTTTGTGTAGGTATTTACTTTGTGGCTTTAAGTTTTGGTACACTCTATTAGCTATACGAGTCATAGTATGAGTATATGTATTTGCTCGCGATATGGAAATTGCGGTTAAATTGCTGCCATAAATGTTTGGGCCGAACGAACGACGATTGTCGACGTTCAAGAGGTTGCACAGCAAATTAGGCCAACATAGTATTATGGCCAACATTGCCTCACTCTCTCTCTCTCTCACACACACACACACACATATACCTACTCAGTATATAACTGCCTGCGATTGACGATTGGTCTGTCGGACAAACAAAATCGATTTGAATCGATTGTTGAATATTTGGTTGTTTGGTTGCCACAATACAAATGCGATAATGATTATGTCGCTGTCGCTGTCGTTGTGGCTGTGGCTGTGGCTGTGTGAAGTCGCCACGGCGGCAACAGCAACAGATAATCAACAGCAACCAACACATTCAGCTCCTTTCCCCTCTATCTACTCCTCGTTGTGGCACTCATTCATATTTGATAAGCCTGTCAGGCCACGTGTGGCATTTACGGATTGAAACATTCTAAGTATATGAAATATAATTGTCCGCAAGTCAAGGCATATAATCAGTCAATCAAAGCCGAGATTTATATATATACGTATTGTGTATATATCTATATCTATACATATGTACAGTTAAGAGCCATGGCTAGAACGAGTAGTCAAGGCTGACCACAATTAGCTTGACAGCTGAGAACAAAATCACCTTTCAAAATCAATTTGTGCTTTCCAAACAAAAGGGATAATGATACAAAGAATCAAGCTTTACAAAACCCTGCCAGTCCATTACAACACACACGCACATACACAATGGCATACACACAAATGCATACAATCACACACACACATGCTCATACTTGTGTTGTGCACACATCCCAAACAGACATCGATTCTGAGTGTCGCTTTCAACGATTTTTGGTTTGTCTTTTTGGTCGTCTTATGGCCGTGCGGCCTTCCTTTCATTTCAGGTGGCTTAATTGGCTGTGAGATGACAAAAGCACCACAAACACACCCACCCACACACTCACACACTCAAACACGCACACACCACCATAAGTGACTATAGACACACCTTTGTTAAAGCTAACTCGACTCCCAAATCATTCACAGTGAATTAAGAAGTGCGAGTACGTAAGAAATAATTTTCTCTAACTGAATTTTATATTTTGCTGAATGCCATGAAATTTTCAGATTATAACTAAAGTGTTTCTTTTACTTTTTAGCAATTAGTTAAATCATATAATCTATAGTATTTTAATGTATATTGAAAAAACTAAGGCGGCAATCCACCAACATTTTGGTGTAGGTTCGGTTCGGTGGTTCGAGCCATAAAGCAAGATTTAGGTTCGGTACGCGATCTGGTTTAGACACCACTAAACCCAAGGCTTAGTTTCGAACATTAGATCAATTTATTTTAAAAAAATATGTTTTAACTGATTTAAGTTTTTAAAACCTTTTAAAATTCGAATTTTGAAAGTTATCTAAATTTATTTGTGATTTGACTTATTTTATTTTGAAATCTCAAATAGTGACACAATATTAAAAAAAGAACTACATTTTTATACCCGTTACTTCAAAAATAATTAAAACTATTTTTTCTAACCGAATCTTTTTGTTTAAGAAGGTGGTTCGGTGTAGGTTCGGGTTAACGTAGTCAATAATTTTGTAGGTTCGATTCATGTTCCGGCTATGGCTCTTTATTTTACCCTCTTCCATGTGAATGGATATTTTCTACAAGAATTTGCTATTCAAGGTGAATGATGTCAACATGCAGCCCCAGGACAGAGCTCTGTCTAATTCTGATTTCTTTTGTTGCTTTTACTCCAGTTCGCACTTTTGTTTTGCTGCCGTAAAAGCTTTTGTCACATTAACGATATAAGCAGTGACAGTTAGAGAAGTCAGGACACAGGACACGCAATCACACTCATTGTACTTCAGCGCGTTACCCTGGTTTTAATTTGGCCTGGCTTTAATCTATTTCCTTAAATACATGTGCTCTTGTGGCATTCATTTCTTTCATGAACATAAATATACTCGTATGTATCCAAGTCTCGGTATGTCTTAGTAACTATGTGTATAAATGAATATTAAATAACAATTAAAAATAATCGATATACTTCTTCGGAACAGCAATGAGCGTCAATGTTGCCTCAATGCCAGACAATTAAATTTAGAACCGTAGTCCGAAGTCCCAAAACAATAACAATTATTCACAACGGATTATAGCTGTTGGCAACACGTCGCCACTTGGCAAACATTTTTTGTTGCTGCTGCAAATTACAAGTCCCATTGGCCCATTGTTGCCACTGTTGCCGTCAGTTGTTCTGGATCTAGTTGTTGTTGTTGTTATTTGTTTGCTTAAAACCACAGCGCAAACAGTTTGTTTAATTAAATTGCAAACGGCAGAACAGTTAACTTTCTCCTGCTTCTTTTCTCCGCGAATGGTCAGAGTTATGGCGAATATCATGAACCCAAGGCAACCCCACAATACTTACCACTCATATGTATTAATTGAATAAGAATTGCTCTGAAATCCAATATAATTTCAGTCCACTCTCCTCTGTCTATAGAGTGAGCCTGCAGATCCTTAGCTGTCCAAGTGCTATTTCGTTTTATATCCAAAGCGTTTTATTTTTATTTGCGCATCTTTCGCCAGCGTTTTATTTTCATTATTTACTATTATTTCGCTTCTCTTTTAAATTACAACACCGCATACGTGTTGTCTGCCTTGTAGTGGCAACATAATTGCAATGCCACGCCCACGCCCACGCCCTTACGCCCACAGTCGGCTATTACCACGCACGCCACGGCATTGAAATTGAATCCACGTCATGTGGCAGCTTTGTCTGTCGCTCCATCCAAGGATATGCTCAGAGCTCTCCATTATTTAAACCTTTAAACGTGTTGATTTTTTTGGATATCCTAAAAGTCGTCGCTAATCATAGCTCTGTATTTATTGGAATAAATGTCCTGGCCTCTGGGTCAAGTATCAATTTGTGTATTTTCAATACCAGCTCGATTATTCAATTATTCATAAATGGTATCAGTTTGTCTGTTGGCCATCGGCCACCTGGAAACCCATTAAATATAAATTATGACAGAAACATTCAAGATTGGCATCCAGCCCTCCAGACCCTTACAATCATTGGTTTAATTAAATTTAATTTTTCCAACTAAGCATCAGTTTAATAAATTATTATAGATTGTTTGCTCATTTGATGACTTATTTATTCATTCATTTACTATATTTAATGTATATTTAGACTCTTGGATGCCATTTCTATATATAATAATCATTCTGGGTATGCAGTTATTATTATAAACAATCTTAAGCCAGAATATTAACATTCAAAGGGTAAACACGCACAGCTCGAGGCTAATCAAGTTTGAAGTTTCCGCTTTCGCCTACGGAGAAAAGCATCTTTTGTATCGCAGTCTATGGTTCTGACAGTGCCAGTTTATCCTGGGGGCAATACACGTAGCCACTTTCCTAGAAGCCTCGAGCAAATAATACTTTACTTTGAAAAGCTTGCGGCATAAAAATGGCGCGAGAAAACTCGACTAGAAGATGCCACTCAGATATTCTTATCTGCTGCTTGCTTTCTAGTCCGGGTAGAGATAATACATCTCCCTATTTCCTCAACCCATCTATATCTCTTTTTAAAAAGTGTATATAAGAACTACATTTCTGGATCCAACACATTTCATTCTGCAATTTTAAACATTTTGATAATATTTATTTCATACCTTGATAAGCTTCAGTAGG
This sequence comes from Drosophila kuntzei, assembly GCA_035042165.1. Lineage (NCBI taxonomy): Eukaryota > Metazoa > Arthropoda > Insecta > Diptera > Drosophilidae > Drosophila > Drosophila kuntzei. The sequence continues at coordinate 1,709,819 of JAWNLU010001684.1, read as the reverse complement.
CAGATTGCTTTCAAACGTCTATGAATTGAAGTCAACCTCAAGCGACTTTTTAAATAAAGTATGCGCCTAGTAGATGTCGCCTACGAATTCATAGAAAACTTCAACGGCAATGGAAATTTAATACCCAGCGCTTTCTCGGAAGTGCGGAAAACGTTTCGTAACAACAATCTTATTTTATTAATATCAATGCTTAAGAACTAAATTTGTGATATGTGTCTAAGGCAACCTACTTAGAAGTATAATTAGCAAATGTACTACGCTGCGGGCAAATACTTAGCCCCAGAGACAGCACGGTCATGGGATTGAGCTCGACCCACTTCTGCTGCATTAGGTGCTGAGCTAAAGTCCAACACGGGTGCCACGCCCTCATCGGAGCTACGCGAGCTGCCGCCCAAAGCATCAAATTGCTGCTGGATGAGTTGCTGTGCCCGCACAGCATCCTCGGGAGTGCGATACTTGACAAAGTGCACCTCAGGTTTGTGGGCCTGGCTCTGATTCTCGTTCTGCAAACGCTGAGCCAACTCACCGACATCTGCCTGTTTGGTCAATACATAGATGGCCGTGCGCTGTTCACTCGACTGTTTGGCCAACTGGAGAGCAGCATTGGTCAGTCCTTGGTGCTCCGGTGACTTGATGAAAAGCACGCGAAGGTTTCGTTTCAGCATGTTGGCTATGTTCTGTGAAGCCTCATGATCAGCAAACTCCTCCTCGGGTGCGGAATATGTGAAGAATTCCTTGTTGAATTCATCGCTCACCAGCTCCTGTTGCTGCTGCTGTTGCTGCTGTTGCTGGTGTTGCTGTTGTGCCTGTTGTGTCTGTTGTTGCTTATCCCTGGCACTAAATCCTGTTGCCTCATTATCAATTAGTTCAGCAAAGCGACGGTCTACAGCCGTCTGGTAATTGTAGCCCAACTTTGCCGCGCTTGCAGCAGCAACCAGCCAGAGTAACTAGAAGATACAAACACGCTGCTGTTAGTTGTGATCTGGGATTTGGGTTTCCCATTTCCCAATTACTTACCAGAAATCCACGCATCATGAGCTTAAATGGTTGTTGCTGTTGTTGTGAGCGGGTCTGTTGCGTGCTACTCAAAGTTGCAAACTGATTTGGAGTGTTGAAGGTTTGCTGATTTTTATACGCTGTTTTAATTTCGCTGGGTCAAGACGAAAGAGTGAAAATTCGAAAATTGTAACTATGATAAATGATGCGAACTCTTACAATATGCCAACGATTTGGATGAAGATACGGTTTCAGTTTCAGTTTTGCATTCAGTTTCCATTTTGATTTCGTGCTCGATTTCAGCTGTTGCAATCAAACAACAAAACACAACACAACAACCCGCAGTTAATCAAAGATAAATGAGCATTTAAGCGTTAAAACTGCGCCTCCGGGCTGTCCCATTGGGGCGTTGGTTGCCGCACTGTTACATAAACTCCAAGTCGCCCAAAACTACTCGTGTTTCGGCGGTTAAACTACAAAGCGAATCGTATGCCACCTTAACTATGCGGAAATATGCATAATTAATTAATTAGTCAACAGCCAAAGAGGCAAGCAGCCAAACAAGGCGGCAATATGATTTTGATATTGATTTTTACTTTGATTTTTACTTTGATTTTGATATTGACTTTGCATTTCTTACGGCTGTTTGCAACAACATAGAGCATAATGCTAATTGTTACTATTTAAGCCACTTAAATCAAGTATTTAAACCAAAGTGGCAGGCCAAACAACTGACTACGCATGATATGGTCAAGACAACTGGCTAAGAGCAACAAATTGGCACATTGTCTTGGCAACAAATGCGCTTAAATTAGGCATAAATGGCTCCTTGGAGACATGCACTACATAAACACTGCTGCATAAATAATATTTAACAATAGAGAGAATGTCAGAGTGTGTGAGATGAAGAGACAAAGATATATAGAGAGAGAGAGAGAGAGAGAGAGAGAGACAAAGCAAAAACACACTCTGGAACTGTCTCTGCCTGATGCTTAATATTGTTTCCAGGCTTTGCTAGGTAGTTGTCTTGATTGCCACACATAAATCTGATTACGTATACATGTGTGCTCATGTATAAGTGTTTGTGTGTTTAGACGATGCGCTCTAATTGATAATGGTACGGGCAGTCCCCAGTCAAATTGCTACTTAGCTGTCAATTCGAATTCATCATAAACAAGGCAAGGCAAAAGACTGACAGCAGGATTCAGTATGTTCCTGCTCAGATTTATAGGCTCGAAAAGCAAACAATTCTATCATTGTCCTTTACAAACTGGAAGAGCAACAGGCTAGACCAGGTCCACTCACAATCCCTATTTAATAAATGGTATTTATGCACATAATGAGATGACATGCATCAGCATAGACGCAGTCGACATCGCACTGTGGGACTACAGGCTAAAAAGTGTGAGAACAATTTAAATATGATAATGTGTAGATACTTAATTTATTTAAATTTAATTTGTTACAAAATAATGTAAATTTAATAATTATTATCAGGGAGTCAAGCCTTAACCAAAACCTTAACCTTAACCGTTGAAATCCGATTGATATTTGTAACCGTAACTAAAACCGTAACCGAAAACAATTTTTCCCGCTGTACCGAACCCCATAAACCGAAACTCTTTAAACCGAAATAACCGATTAGTAACCGATTCATTTATAAGGGTTAATTTCGGTTCTGGCCCTCGCAGATACTAAGCAATTTTGATATCTTTGAACTGCCATAAATTTGTTAAAAGTCAATCAATTTCCAAGCGCATTGTAAATTTTAGCTTGATTTTAACTCTAAATTCGATCTGTATGTAAATTTTGTTAATTTTGAAAGTTTTTAAAATTTCGAATTTTTTCGTAAAATACAAAGGGGTAAGTATGTAAATTTCAAAAATATTCGAAAAATTTCGAAATTTCAAAATGAAAAAAATTTAAATGCAGAACGAATTTAGAGGTAAAATCATGCTCAAATTTACATTGCGCGTGAAAATTGATTGAGTTTTGACAAAGTAATGGCAGTTCGAAGTTATTCAAAATCAATAAAATCAAAATAATCGAAATTTTCAAGCCAAATGAACCAAATTTATATGTTATCAAATTATTATAATATCGACATTACGCTGAACAATTCCAGTAACCAGATAACATTATTTTCCAGGCTAATAAGAACACTAAGTCTTTTTTCATGTAAAACAATGAATATCGCTTTTTATTTTGGTCAACCGAAAACCTTAATATTTTTAATTTTGTGAACCGAAACCATACCGGTATTTTTAAACCGAAACTTAAAAAAACCGATAATCGTTACGAAACCGATACTCTAAGATTTTGCATAACCGATTACCGACAACCTTAATTCGAGCATAACCGAAATCGCAACTAAAACCGATATTCGTGTCGGTTTTAATCCCTGATTATTATACATATATAAAATATAATGGCAATCAATGTAACAGCATGTCTATTATCAGGAACCCAGTTTAAATGCATTTTATTTATGAATGCATATATTATGAATTAATTAGGAACTACGTCGCGATCTCCACTGTCCGACGGTGTGTGTTCATTTGTGGAGCATTGTGTACACGGCTGCCTATTTGATATTGCCATGGGCCTCTGGGGCAGTATTTCCATTTATAAATACCCACAATTTATTAAAATACAATATAATAAGTAAAATTTTGTCACAGCCTCAAGGCGAAACTTCGCTTAATTTAATCACTTTTGTTACGGGGCAGCAAATAGCAAATCGCAAATAGATAGAGAGAAATGTGAGAAGGAAGATAGAAAGTTTTCGGGACTGTTGCTGGGACACCTGTCATGTCATGATATGGGCGCTCGCCAAAAGCTGCGTGTCCAAAGTTAAATAACATGGCCTAGGGTCACGTTGCCAGGTGCTTGTTTTTCTCGTCTTTACTGTGGCAGCTCTCATTCCAGTTGCTTGTTTATCTTTTGGTCAAAAGCAAACAAAACTAAGCTAAAACAAAAACAAAAACAATAACAAATGACAACAAAAAGACAGTTGTCTTCGAGGAGACGAAGTCTAAATATCCTTTCCTGTTAGTAGTATCGATGTATTCTCAATCAATTATTGGAATGTATCATCGATCTAACTCGAAAAAAGAGGATTAAAACTCAATCAAAAATAATATTTAATGCGTTACAAATATCATGACAAAAGTAATATACCCTCACGGCAAGCAACAGTCAAAAGTTGCCAAGAAATAGACGAGCGTTAAAGTAAATTATAAGATTTTATTCGGGCCAGGCATATTGGTTGTCTATCAATTCGAATTCCGATTTGAAGTGGACTGGGTAATTGATAGCGGCGTGTGCGGTGTTAATTAAAATTTTAGAAGCCACGCGTAGAGTCCTTGCTTGGCTTGGCCTATAAATCATGACATCAACAGCAAACAGGGAGAACCATAGATTCATATAAACATCTATGTATGTATATATAGCTAATCATGGCAATTACAGGGATTAAGCACATAAACCATTATAGGTATTAGGCGCATGCCTTACGGTCAAAGGTTAGAAATTACGCCATAATTACACACACACACATACACATACACATATACAAATACATATGCATGTGGTATTTATTATCATTTGGCTGGCAAGTGGCCAAAACAATTGCAGCTGAGTGGTGGCCACAATTGTTTAACGATGTGGCCTGTCGTTGCTCTTGGGCTCATATTGCGACTCAATTAAAATGCAATTATCAACAAATTACAAATGACCGACGATTGACATTTGTGTCTGGCGCAGGTCAAAGTGCATTAGCCCAATTTTGTCATGGCGAAAACTGGCCAAAGTAAAGCATTAATATTAATGAACTTCTCGCGTCGCGACGCGTCTCGGACAGCGACATCGACATCGACATCGACTGTGAATCCGACTGTGACTGCGATTCGACACACGCGACCCCAGGCAGTTCATTAAAGTGTCAAATACTTTGCTTCGCAGACATGTCCCAAGCCCGGAGACGACCTCTTGCTTCCCTCCCTAGATAATAATACAAAGTTGTTTAAAAGCAACAGCAAACAACGAACAACGAACAGCAGCGCATAAGAAACATGATGACAAACCTGTTGCCTGTTGCTGCTGACGACTACCGACTGCCGACTGCCGAATGCTGTCTTCTGCCTGCTTACGCCCGAACTGACCCAGGCCAAGTTAGCTGTCATTATTAACGTGTCATAAATCAAAAACTTGTTACTTGTTGCAAACTTATTTGCATGTCTGCGATGACAACGACAACGACAACTGAACTCATATTTATGTTCAACCACTTCCAACTTGTTATAAGTAATAATCTTCTCTATTAAAGTTTACCCATCAGTCTAATTGCGCATACGCAGTGTGTGCACAGTGAACAAGCGCCTGGACTAAATATGATTGATGATGCAGCTACATACGCCAATTACAAATTGCAACTGTTCCCAAACTTTGGCATACCATCCACTTCAGTATACTTAGTAAAGCTAAAATTGCCTTTTAATGGGCTGAGTTAAATGATATGCAAAATTTGACAAGCAGAGTAAATGAGTAGCAAATTCGTTTTGTTTTCCATTTCACTATTCATTGGAATTTTAAAGATAGAGCCTAAAATTATGCCAGCCGCAGGCTTCATTGACAGGCCAACATCATCGTCATCCTCAACGCCGACTCCAACACCAAAGACATTGACGTAAAAACAAAACCAGGCCCAGACCCCAAGTCGGTGCCGCCTCTGCCTGTCTTGAACGCTAAAAACAATTAGTATGACAATTTATCATATGCCCGCAGCCAAATGATTTATGAAGGCGCAGGCTGCTTGCCATACTACCAATAGCAGTAATATTCTTAACTTGCCCATTTCGGCCCATTTGTGTAGGCCGCATTTTTATTTGTTTTTGCGGGTGCGTCCGATGTTTGCTCATTTCCTTCCTTCCTATTTGGTTCCTTGCCGCCTTTGCGTTGCGCAATTTATATTTAATAAACATTTCCGGCAACTAAAACTTTCCGCGCCTTTTTGGATACACCCCCTTAAGCAAAAAAAACGTCCAATAAGTGGACTCCCCGTAACAGGGCTGCCAATTTTAAATAAATTAAAACTTAATTTTAAAAAAATGACAAATTAATTTAAAATAATTAATGTTCTTTTCTATTATATTTTTTATATTAATACCAACTACAGACTGTCCTACTATTAGATATATGATTCATTAACCGCACTTGGAATTGTTAAAAAATTAAAAATAAATTACGTTCAAATGTTTAGAAAATGGAAATGACACAATTAAAGGAGACTTCTAGCTCTTCCTTATAGCTTAACTTTAATTGCATGTTGTGCATGGTCACATGATGACAATAATATTTGATTATTTTTAATAAGATATAATCTTATAAACATAATCAAACTTCCATGAAGATTTCCAAAACAACTTCTGATAATTCAATGGTCAATTAAGAATTGTTTTGAACACGAATAAATACATCCATTTAGCTACAGCATCTATGCTTGTTGTGGCATACTAAGAGAAATTCGGTTTTAATTAATTACATTTTGTCCGCACCTGGCTGATATAGTGTTGCATAATAAATTGCTATTGGCTATATTAAGCCAACACCTACTAACTTGTAAAAAAAAAATACAGGGCTCAATAGTGCTCAACTGGTTCATGAAATGGCTTCAACACATTGGTCTTAACACAAAAGTCTTGAGTGCAATTGGAGAGCTTACATGCAAAGCTTTTTGTAGAGTTTTTTAAGGCAGGTTCGAGACCTAGCTGAAGCATTTTAAAAGCTTTCAAAATGTTGCGCAGTTCGAGCATGGATAAAGTAAAATTTCAAACTGCTTATAAGTCAAAATTCCAATTTAGGCGTTTTCCAACTTTTATTTACAAAATTAAATAGATTCATTTTTCTTTTCCATTACATGAGAATCGAAGAAGCCAAACAATAATGTGATAATAATAACAGAAAAAGGTTTCCAAAATCAATGCCAAACAATTCTTGACAATATTCAGTGTTGCAATTGGTAACTGTATTTTTGTATCTGGGTTTGGTATTTAGTATCTACAACATCAAAGATAACTTTACATCAATATAAGTTATATATTCTGATGACATATATATATACATTTATATATATCATATATACTCTTGTACATACGTAGGTATATTATCGTATGTATGTAAATAGATATATGTTTCATTCTATGTATGTATATGTATATTTATTGTATGTATATATAGGGAATAAGTATTTATGTTGGGCTTCGGTTCATGTTTATCATTCTCCGGTTAATAATTACACATGTTATGTACTGTATATTTATTTAAATATATGTATGTATTTATGTATATAGATATATGTATGTATATCATTCCTTTTGCACTTTAACCCATGAACTTTAACAAGGTGCTTACTAAACAAATCAATCATCAAACTCCGCTGTCGTCGTTTACTTCTTACACACTCAACACTTTTTTCAATTGTTTTGCACTTGTACTTCAATATTTATCATTTAGTTTTATATATTTTTTTTATTTATTTTCATTATAAACAATTTAGCAATTATGCTGATTATTATTTTTACTTCTTTGGCCCCCGAAAGAAACTGAAAACTGCGTATGCAAATGCAATTTACATGCACAAATACAACAGATACAAAAACAAAAGGCAAAATAACTAAGAATACCGTATTAAGAGATACTTTTTGGAAGCTGTGTGCAGCATTTGCTCTCTTCACATTATTAAGTTCAACATTTCATGTTTATGTATAGTATATGTATAGATAGAAATAAAAATAGATTAAAATACATAAGCTAGATAATGTTTAGAGTCTAAGAGCATAGGACACAGTTTTACATATATGTATGTATATATATAGTTATAGTACATTTACAAGAATCGTTTAGGGTTTTAAGGATAAGTATTATGATTCCCTCTCTCTATCGCTCAAATACTACAGTAATACACGTATGCTATACCTGTTTCAGATTATTCTTGCTGTATTCATCATCTAAGTTGATCTATTCGTTATTTTTGGTTTTGAAAATAGTTCGCATAAGACTAGTAAATAATGTGCGTTTCAAAATCCCGCATATTATTTCTCCAACTCTCAAACTCATTGAAGAAATTCTTAGCCCATCAAATTATTTAACTAAGGGAAATGCATTAATTTCAAATGAAAATAAAATGAGCTTTGAGTTCATTCCATTTCATTAAATTTAAAGAATATTCAAGAATCTAGATGTTTGACAATAAAAAAAAATAAATCTTTTCTATAAAATAAAAGTTCGTTCTTAATCAATCCCATTTAAAACAAAACACAGCCAGCACATTTCTTGCACTTCATACTAAACTCAAAGTGATAAAAGCCAAGGTGCCTAATGGACGACATCGCTCATGGAACTGGACACCATCTACTTCATTTTCTTATCCTCATGCGCCTTCTTAACTATGGCCAGCTTGGAATGCGGTGAGGATGGTGAAAGTGTGCGATAAGGTGCCTCCTTGGTGCCATGCAGAACCAGAGACCATTCCACCAAATGCCCAATACGTGTTTGGGCCGAATTAAAGCGTGCCTGCAATGGAATGAAAGAATGGGTTTACAAACATTATTTTTGTAGAGTAAGGTTAAGATAAGCTTACCTCTAATTTCCATGTTCCCTGCGGATACTCGCCCCAGGAATGAGTGGTCATGAAGGGCCATTTGGTGAAGCCATCGCGATGATCATCGTCATTGGCACGTCGCGACAGAATCATGGATCTAGACAATCAAAGGGTTAGCTCGATGTTAATGTAAGAATGTAAATCACTCACTTAGTGCCCATGGGAGAGGTGAGGAAGAGCTCCAAGTCACCACGTCGCGAGGCATTGGCCGTAATCACAGCCTGCACGTGCTCCAAATAATTCACTTCCGTATCGCTGCCCTTGCAAGCGTCCGTTTTAATCTCCCAGAACAACGAGCGTCCCATTATAATTGGCCTGTAAGTGGGTCAAGAGTTTAACCGTTTGTTACTCAAATGTAAAGCATATGAGTATGTAAAGTATGGCACTTACTGAGCCTTGTTAATCTCGCCTGCCTCACAGTGATAGCGTGCTGGCACCGAGTGCCATTGCTTGGCCAGGGTCACCATGGCACCCGCATCGAGCACACCGAACCCAAAGAGGTGATTGAACTCCAGGCCAACCCCGTTCATTGTCCAGTAGAATCGATTCTTGGCATCGAACAGCGAATTACGCTTCGATGTCAACACAGTTAGATGCTGAATGTCGCGCCAAGTCAACTGAGGGCTGTTTGCCAAATTGGATTTAAGATTAGCATAAATTTATGTATGGTAAAAGAAATCCGAGCAAGACTTTATCCACTTACTTTGCCTCCAAGGCCAAAGCAAAGACGCCTGCGGCTTCGGGAGCTGCAGCACTTGTCCCCGAATGGGTCGTCGTACACTTTCCATACAGGTCAGTGGTGGCAACGCCAGTGTTGGGATCCTTGGCACCATTGCTGAATGTCGAAGCCAGTGTGGAGCTGCAGCTTTCATCATAGTGCGCGTTCTGGCCATCATTGATGGCGCTGTTAATGGAAATGGTCCACATGGAGGCAGCATAACCATCGCAGTTGCAATCGTCCTCCTCTCCGCCATCGCCCGATGCCCAGACATAGATGTTGCCCAAACCATTGCGGCCCTACGGGTGGCAAGAAATTAATGAGCTGGAGACTCAGCTAAAGTGAAAGCATTATCCTTACCTCATTGACACCCTGGACAATGGCACGCATGGTCGCATTGCGCGGCCCATCGACCGTCTTGCCATCATCGGTTGGACCCCACGAGGCGCTGTATATATGGATTTTGTGCGGCTCGTGGCCCATTGAGTTGGCTTCGATTAGGTCGGTCATATATGGCTGATCCAGCATGCGTATGCCTGTGGAGCGGACCGATAAGAATGCATTAATCTTAATGGCGGAAATTATAAATCAATATTTATAACGTCGCTCTACTCGCTTGACGCTTTATGGCAATCGTAAAACGTAAGGCCGGACCTATCAAATATATCCGATTTTCACTTGATATTTCCCAGCCGTGCTATAAAAATGACTGATACCATTTTCCGGATTTATGTGCACACTTGTTGACCGCTTTTCCCCCGCATGAAAGAGAAACCGCAACCTCATTTTAAATATATTTGTCGATTCAATTTATGGGACAATTTTCGCGACCGCGGACACCGCAGCGTATACGCAATGCAAGTTCTTAGGCGCAGCTTTTAAAGACGCTGGCAGTTCGCAGAACCCCGAGTACTGTTGTAGTTGTTGCTGTCGCCCCTTTCTAAAGCCACTTACCTGCGATTTTGCTGTCATAAGCAACGCCCACGCCGCAAATTCCATTATCTCTGGCAGCAGCCACTTCGCCAGCGCAGCGAGTTCCATGGCTGCAAATAAATAAAGAGCAAATAGGGAAAGGGCGGGTGTGGGGGTGGGGAGTGGCAGAGGATTGGCAACCATGTCATAAATATGTTAGTCAGATTCCGGGCATTTGTGTGTGTCTGTGTATAGTACTTAGTAATAAAGGGCTTTGCCCCATTGTTATGCGATAAGCCAAAAGCAGGCAAAATAAACATGAACTTCGCTGAGAATACCCTTGAATTCCATTAAATGGTTGAGTATTAAATAAATAAAACTAAAGAAAAATAATTAACGAAAAAAAAAACAGTTGAAGGAATTAAAATAAAATGAGAAGGCATAACAAATGGATTTCTCTTTCATTTCTCATACATTGCCCTGCTATTTTACTCTCTCCTCTGGCAAAGCACTTAGCTAAACCGCAATGGGATTTTCACCTGCTCACACTTACCTGTTAAACCAATCATCAGTGTAGCGTGGATAGGGGAATGGATCATTGCTGCTAAAATCATAGCTGGCCTCCGCGTTCTATATGAGCATGTGAAAGAGAGCAAAAAAAAAAATAGAAAGTGAGCATGTGACAAAGTGGGAAAAGTTAAAATGTCCGTAGTTGCTCATATGCGTAGTAACTAGTTAGTTGGTGTGAGTTCTAAGTGCAATTATGTGTCTCATCGTGACACATTTAGTACGCCCACCAAGATTTATTAAGAAGTTTTATGTTTGACAACATACTTAAAAGAAGAATAGAAAAGGTTTTTTAATATAAAATATGCCCCAAAAAAATTAAATTTAATTTCCTTTAAAGAACAGAAAGGGAACTACACTTTCCCAAAATCCATGATAAGTATTGGTCTATTGAATTTAATCTTAAACGCAATTAGCCATTTTTGATATTAATAAATTTATCAAAATTACACAGAAAATAAGACCAACTTCTAAAATCAAGAACATTCATCTAAAGATTTTGTTCTTAAAATAAGACAATTTTAAGACGAAATTATTAATATTTAAAATATTAATCTAAAAAATCGCAGTTTTTAATATAAGAATAAAAAATCTTAAATTGTTAGGTAAATATAAATTTGTCATAATTTATAATAAGACAATACTGGCTCTGTGGCACTGTGGCACTGTAGTTAGAGTCGCCGCTTCAGTTTTGATAACAAGCGATGGATCGAAACCTGCTCTAGCCAAGAATAATCATATTAAAGGAATATTTATAAAAAAATGTAACTATAAAAAAAAAGATATAAAAGTTCAAAGTTGAAAAGAATACCTGCCTTAATTTTTTTATTTTTGGCTGGAGAATTTAAGACTGTTTGGTCTAAAAATAAGAATTTATTCTTATTTAAAATGTTCTTAAAATCAAGATGCGTTTTTTATCTTTCAGAATTTTATGTTCTAGACGCATTTTTTAAACCAAAATTCTTAGTTTTGAGACAAAAATCTTGATTTTAGAGCATTATTTCTATCAGTGTAGGTCTATACCAAATTTCCACATTCAAGCAATATTTAAGAAATGTGTGCATATATTCAATAGATACATATAAATAGCAGCAAAAGAGATTGAATAAATAATTCCTGGAATTGCTTTTAAATCAAGCATCCAACGCAATGCATTGATGCAGCTATCAATCAAAACTGATGTTAACCCGCCCACACTTGAAATTCACTTTTGCATTTTAATAAAGTTGGCCAATTAAATTAGCCAACCGTAAATAGAGTGAGTTTTCGACGAACTCTGAACGGATATTTTAATTAAAGCCAACTGCTGCTGGTTGGATTCACAAATAGCATTTGGGATTTGGATTGGGATGTGGTCAGTTGGTCGTTTGGCCTTGGCACACACATGGTAAATATAATTTTGAAATGCAAGAACCCACACACACACACACACGCACATATGTATGTACATACGTCCACACGTATTTCGTTCTGTACGGATAAAGCAGAGTTACTCACGTAATTGAATTTCAGATCCGGATGCATGTAGTCGACTCCTGCAAGTGTCGCACAGTGGGAAAAAACAAAAAAGAGTGCACATTAAAATCTGTTGCATACACGGCTTTTACTTTCATGTTGCCTACCATCATCCATTATGGCCGTTGTCACGTTCTTGCCCGTTATTCCCTGCGCCCAGGCAGCCTGTACATTGAGATCTAGCCTAACTTTGCCGCCATTCTGTCCGGTGTTCTTCAGATACCATTGCATTGGAAAATACGGATCCGTGGGCTCAACATCCACGTCATTCGACTCGCCCAACGTTGCCGCATAGTGCAGGCCATGAATCGCAGGTACCTGTGGTCGCAGTCCACGCTTTACACGCCTGAAGCCCGGTTGTTGTACGGCCGTATGTACCTGTTGAAATGTTCCAATGAAAATGAATATTCATTGAGAATGTATCAATGTATAATGTATAACTAAAATGCCAGCTGCCAACGGCTGTCGATGGTCGAGTTAGACATCCCATTCATGATTCTAGGTCAATGTTATGCGTACGTGTCAGTCTAAAATGTTAATTTTGAATAACAGGCAGGCAAACAAGTTCCAGCTGTTGTCTCTGGGCCTGGCTACTGATACGGTTAAAATGCAAATCAAACTGTTGTCAAATCAGCATATTTTGCAGCTCCATTTGCCATTCGCAATATTGTGCATTCGGTTTTGTTTGACAACTGCATTTTGAATAGTAATTATCGACAATGGCCGAATGGCACGTTCTGACCAAACAAGCGGACAACAGACAACGGACAAGGAAGATGTGTCCAATTTACAATTGCAATCAATGCGGTTGTGCATTTTGCATTGACAGGTACACAATTGGCCAACTGATTGCACAGTTGCCAATGGAAACGGATGAAGGAGATTCGACTGAACTCTGGCATTTGCAAATGTGATGGATACAATTGTCAGCAGTCTACAAATTTCAAACAGGTTGCCTTACTCGTACACTTGGCCATAATGTTGGCTATGATTTACTGTAATACTCACCGAGGGATGGCTCTTGAGGACACGTGTGTGCGTCAAGCTACGACGAGAGCGGGCGTGGGGCAGAGTCCTGTGCTTGAAATGATACTCAAGTCCATCGGCGCCTGCCAACTGCATCGCAATGAAAGTAAAGGAAAACACAGAATAATATTTCATTAGATATCGGCAGAACTCATTCTAATTGAGCTTAACACATTAATTTCCCGCTTGTAGCACGAGTAGATGCGTCAGCCATAATTGAGCTGTAATTGACTTTAGCTGGATATTCCCCAACAACCCTACACTATACCCTACAAGTATATGCCTCGGTGCGTGCCCATAATTACGTTTTAAATTGCCAGTCATGGGCATCATCTTCAACATCAGAGCAACAAATTCATCACTGATGTTTGCCGTCCTTGGCCAGGCTTTGGTAAATTGAGAGTTTACAGACTTTCTTTCTAGTAATTTTCCAATTTGGCCCCAATGCAATCCCAATAAATAGCATCTCTGGTTACTCACGATACAATCCCCAACGCACTGTGGCTTAAATCCCTATGTGACCCAATGCCAAGTGTGTGATATTACAGAGCTAGCAGATACCCTGCAACTTGTTTAAATGATGCTGAACAAAAAAAACTCCAAAAATTCAAGTGCAATTTGTATTTGACAGTCAAACAAAGCCAATTATTCTATGAGGATACTTGAGAATCACTGGACATCCCCTGGGAGTTGTTTTGCTTTTGCATGTGGCGTATAATTTTCGCCATTTTCATCCTGACATTTTCCTGCTGCCTCCTTGTTGACCTGATGGCTGACATTTGAAACCCCTGCACAAATTGGACAGCTGTTGAGCATCTCTTAATTCTCTTCGCAGATACCAGCGGATTATACTAGATGCCCGAAGAGCAGCTGAGTTCTGAGAAGTTCTGTAAGCGACTTATCTTTCGCATTAACTATCGCCGACATAGGCTGCAGTAATTAAAATTCATCCGCAACAGCTGTTCAGTCGACTACTCGCTTTTCACTTTAATCGTAGACATCGCGGGACTTCAGCTGAAATATGCGAGGTATTTACTTATCTTCGAGTCGTGCCTATTTTTAAACTTGTTGCAACCTGAGCAACTGTCAGCATTCTCGCCCACGTTACTGTTGAAGGGTCTTCTTTTGACTACACTGAGATAAAGGTATACCTTATTCATTTTTTTTTCATTTATTTATGTATTCAGACAGAAAAGCCTTACAAGCAAATTGCCGCAAAAAGAAAATGTTAATAGTGTTCTCGAATTCTCTTTAGCCGTTATTTCGTACATTTCCATAATTCTGTATTTCGAAAGGGATGTTGTGAATGTCTGTCAACAATTGAGTCACTTATTATTCATGAAAATTCAGCAAGGCCACGTCAGCAGGACGCAGGACACCGGACTGTTGCAAACCGCAGCACGCTCTTAGTTTATTTAGGCCAAATTAGGAGGAAACTCAACAACAGCAATTCGCAAAGATAGACATGACAGAAGGCGCACAGTGGTCCTTTTGTTCATTTTTTACCATTCATTCTTAATTGAATACATGTGGGCAATACAAGGCCCCAATTTGTATCAACTCATGAGCTTTTCCGATTGTTTAATTTAAATTTTCGATTTTATTAAATTGCATTATATCTATAATATCTAAATTTATATCTACGTATGCGAAGAAACATATACTGTATGTGCATTAAAATAAACACTGAAGTGCAAAAGATTCTTTTGATTAAGAATGTAGACAGTAGAGAAAATTCTGATATTCGATTTAAAATATTTTTTTCTTTGACTTTTCTTTACAAAAATTTATAATATTTTACAAAAATTAAAAAAATATATATACTTATATAATATATTGATTGAGTTATTAATTAATTCGATCTAAAATGCACAAAAAAACCCACTGTGCGGCCGTGCTGCCTGAGGACCATCAATCCATTGAGGTTTGTCAATCATAAACCACTGGCAGTTTGTCAATAATCTAGAGTCTAGGGTCGCTGTCGCCCCCATCCTCATTTGGGGGTTTGTCTATTTTTATGCCCTGTTAATTTGTGCGTTAAGTACACTGGGTACTGCAACAGCTGGCTAGCTTGCCAGCTTTTAGATGTTGCCCTTTATAACTCAGAGGCAAGGCAAAGTTCGGGCAGCTAGATAATAATAATAAAAACATTGCGCATACGCACAGTAGAACTCCTCCCATGGAAATTAATAAGGCTCTCAACTAATCCCAGCAGCCACATGCGGCCAAATTGAGTGAATATTTTTAGAAATTTGGTATAATTTTTGCATTTCTTCTAATAAACGAAACATATGGCAGCAGAAAAAAATAACAGAAAACAGCAGAAAATAAATAAATACAACTTAATGCCTGAGCTCTGAGTTGAGTGGGTTGAGCTAAACAAAAATAACCACGCATACAGAAAACACAAAAGCAGCTCCAATCAATGAAGTCATTGTTGTTGTCATTGTATCTATGCAACAAAATGCGTGTGTGTGTGTGTGCGAGTATGTGTAGTACACAACGTATTATAAATATAATGTGTCACAGCGGGTGATAACGCGGACAGCAGCCGGCTGAGAGCAAAGTAAAGCAAAGTCAGACCAGGAGAGCAGACACTTCATGACATGTGTCCCCCCATCACCCCCCCAGCACCATCCTGACGATGTCTGCCCTTAAGGCGTCACTTCTTGTGGAATACTTAAACTAAGTAACACCCACGACCATTTAGCTCTCATACGAGTGTGACTGTGTTGCCAAAATGGCGTCTGTAATAAGTTTCATTTATCGTAGATCTCAGTCTACGGAGCTTCATGGAGGGAAGAGTGGGGAAAAGAAGGGACACTTGTTGCTTCCAACATTGACACATACCCGTAATGAAGTATGTAAATTTGCATGCCCAGTAACAGGACAAAAGGCAGTGTGAGTGTAGTTACATCACAAGACATACTTTACGCCTTACGCACTGCGTGGGCAATGCGGGCACTGTGAATCTCATGCCAAACTAAGACATGACATGTCATCTCACAAGCGCTGTCAACGACAGAAATTTATGGATTTTCACTCAAAGCGTATGCACTGTGTGCCATCAACAAACAACAAACAACAGTCAACAGCAACAACAACAACAACAACAACCGAACAACCAGCAACCAACAAAAGCAACAGGCACATGCAGCGAAGTACGTATATGCACTGAAAAAAAAGACCAACTTCTAAAGTCAAGAACATTCATCTTACATATTGTGTTCTTAAATTAAGACCTTTTTTAGACCAAATTACTAATACTTTGAATTTTAATTTTAAAAAATCGCAGTTATTAATATAAGAAGTAAAAACTTAAATGTTTGGGAAAATATGAATATGTTATATTTTCATGTGTAACCAATTGAGGTCCTGTGACGCCAATTGTGGTTCGCCGCTTCAATTTAAAAACAAGCGCGGTTTCGAGTCCTACACTTGCTAGGGAAAAAAATTAAAAGAATATTTATAAAAGCATCAAGTCGGAAAAAATTTATGCATATATTTAACAAAATAAATAAACAATTCAGACATTATAAATTTTAAACCTGTCATATCGTTTTTTTTGTTTTGAGTATCTAAAGCGTGTGTCTAAATAAGCATATTTATTCGTATACTTATATTTGTGATTTTAAAAATATATAAATTATGGATATTATTAAAAAATCAAGATGTGCTTTTTCTAAGTTTAAGAATTTTATGTTCTCGAAAATTCGTAGTTCTGAGACCAAAATCTTGATTTTAGAACTTTTTTATCAGTGTATTTAAGTTTATCTATGCGCTTTTACAACAGCCGAGAGACAGAGGCAGAGTCAGAGGCAAACACAGCACTATTCATGCATTGCAGGTGGTCTTTTGTTGAGCCACAAGCTTAAATAAGCCAACAACAATGCTTAAAGTCGCCATTATACAAAGCTCTTGTGTGTTGATAGGACACTCCATTAACTCTCACTGTCGAACTAATACACTCTCACATACACAGACAAGAGAAATAGACATTTATTAGAACAGATAGAATAGCATCAATTGAAAATTTCATTTGGCATCCATTATGTGACTGTTCCACATTTTTATTAATTCATTCAGCTTAGAGTTGAAAAATAGGCAACACATAAGTATTTCGCTTACGCAATATCCTTTATCTCTGGCCATTTGTGTTGGAAAAATCTATTTATCAAAACTAGAAGTGGCTCTATGGCTCTTTATCAGTGGCAGGTCACTTTTATCACTAGCTGGTAGCATTTGTGCAAATGACTACCGCTCTACACATAAGTAAACAGATATATAGATAGATAGCTACGTTGTTATGAGCTTTGTATTTAATATATGATAACTCAGATAATATATGTGTCTGTGTATCTAAGTAAGAATAAATGCTAGAGTTTACCAACTAACTTATTTCAACATTTTCTTCACAGTTTTCCATTATGCACTTGTCGAATTGTATAAGCATAAGCAATCATGCAGTTAATCAATCTGCCATTAAACAAAAAAACTTTTTGTTTACACACGAGCATTGGGATTGGCAAGTGTCAGCTGCTGTTTGTGTTTTGGTTTTGATTTTGGGTCGTGTCTGTGAAATTTAATTTAAAAAACTCCAGCATATGCGACCAGTATTCTCTTTAGCTGGATTCGCCACAAACAATGCAAACACACTGGAATATTGATTGCCAGCTGCGTAAGCTATGTAAATCCCGGCAGCAATAAGTGGCATGGCATGGAAATGTATCTAAAGGGCCTCACAAAAAAATTGGCAGGTGGCAAATGAAGAGAGAAATGCAAATGAATGCCACGACCTGCTGAATAATTCAGTAGGATGTGGCATGGAAGTATAAGCAAAGACAAACCGCAGTCATGGCTAATAGGCTTTGATTGAAGCTTTTGCCATGTGCCAGTCATTGTCCTGACCAGGTTGATACAGCTTTGATTTGTTGGCCCGAGCTTATGCGAGTTAGCTGCTAACTTGTTGACGTAAGCGGGAAATGCAAAAGACATGAAAAATCGAATGAAAAATAACTGAGTTGCAATTGCAACGACTGTTGAACATGACATTCAATCTTGCAACAAATGGCACAACTAGTGGTCGCCACAACACGCCCCCTTTTTTCAAGAGCCAAACAAGACAAATATTAATTAAAAATTAACGAAACGAATGAAAGTGGAAAGTGGAAGTAAATGTTCAGCTGTTTAATATGGCAACATGAACTCATTTTGCAACTGGGTCACATGCATTTAAGCCAAACTAAAGGCCATGTTGGACACCAACAGCAAGCGATAGAGAAAGACTGAGATGTAAGAGAGAGTGAGTGAGTGACTTAAAAGCAACCCAACCCATCATAATCACATAAGTCCGTTTGCTATTTGGAGCAAAGACGTCGACATTCTCGCCAGCAAGCAAAATAATTATCTAGCACACTGTTGGCATTGACATGCTGTTGGGCACATGCTGCGTATGCGTGATTTTCAACAACATCTCCGTACAAACAGAAGCCAGCCGCCCGCTGGCTAATTAAATTTAATGATTTTATCTCATTTTCCAAACTCTGCTTTCCTTTTTCAACAACAATTACATTGAAATGTAATTTGCCGCATGGCAAACAAAACTTTCTTATCTGCCCTCTGACATTTTCAGTGTGTCACAAGCAAGTGATATTTGTATAAAATAATGTCATAAGCACGCTTTAACAAAGTCTTTACATTTCTGGGCTACTCAACAGATATTTTAAATTTATGCTCAGCACACTTGACTAAATCGCATGGCATTAGCTCTCAAGTGACAAAAAGTTTAAACACATTTTCTCATTTTGTTGTAAAGTAGAACAAATACATAGTTTACTTGCGTCATGGCAATTATGAATGACTGTTGTCTGTAATTTTAGGCATTTGATTTCCAATCAAATGTGAAACAACTTGGCCTTCTGCATATCAAATAACTTAATTGAAGGCTAAGCTGTTGCTAATAACCAAGTTCTAAATTACACAAAACAAAATTTGTGACCAAACTAACTGAATGAAAAAAAATAGTTTGCTTTCCTTGCAATTAGCAGAAAGGGACCCCAAAAATGTGTAATAAGCATTAGTGCTAAATTAGGGTCGTGCCTTTAGTATTAAGTTTACACTACAGAAACTATACAAGTCCGATGACCGGGGTCAACACGTGTAAAACGATACCCGACATGCTAACGAGAAGCTTGCAAATATTTGACAAAAGTTGGCTTTTCCATCAAAGTTTGCCAACTGCTAGCCATAAAGCACAAATGGGGCATGAGATGGAAGTTGAGGGAAAACTTGTTAGTGTGACACAGGTGAGTAGCTCTTTAATGCATACTCAAGACTTAAATGAACAGAGTTAACAAAGTAAAATGCAAATTATGCAAAGTTATTGTAAGCAATGTTTAGTACTATGTTGTTTTTAAAAAGATTTGAATTTTTTAATTGACCTCTAATCAGGGATTAAAACCTTAACCGAAACCGTAACCTTTAACCGGTAATAACCGATTGAAGTTTGAAACCGTAGCCGAAAACATATTTTTCCGCTGTACCGAAACCCATAAACCGAAACTCTTTAAACACAAATAACCGTTTAGTAACCGATTGATTTAGAAGGGTTAATTTCGGTACTGGCCGTCGCAGGTACTGATAACTTTGAATTGCCATAACTTTGTCAAAAAACAATCAATTTTTATGCGGATTGTAAATTTGAGCATGGAATGATCCAGTGTAATTTCGATTTTATTAAAATTTGATCTCATATAAATTTGGTTCATTTGGTTTGGAAATTTGGATTATTTTGATTTTACTGAACTTTGATAACTTTGAACCGCCATAACTTTGTCAAAAGTCAATCAATTTTTATGCGAAATGTAAATTTGAGCATGATCTTACCTCCAAATTCGTTCTGCATTTAAAATTTGTTCATTTGGAAAATTCGAAATTTTATGAAAAAATCAAAAAAGATAAAGGGGTAACACTGTAAAATTTCGAAAAAATTCGATTTTCAAAAATTTTCTATAATTAAAAAAATGTAAATGCAGAACGAATTTGGAGGTAAAATCATGCTCAAATTTACATTTCGCATAAAAATTGATTGACTTTTGACAAAGTTATGGCGGTTCAAAGTTATCAAAGTTCAGTAAGATCAAAATAATCCAAATTTTCAAGCCAAATTTATATGAGATCAAATTATAATAAAATCGACATTACACTGGATCATTCCAGTCACCAGATAACATTATTTTCCAGGCTAAAAAGAGCATTAAGTCTTTTTTTTATGTAAAACAATGAATACAGCTTCTTATTTTGGTCAACCGAAAACCTTAATTTCTTTTATTTTGTGAACCGAAACCATACCGTTATTTTTAAGCCGAAACTAACAACAAACCGATAACCGTTACGAACCGATACTCCAAGATTTTGCATAACCGATAACCGAAAACCTTAATTCGATCATAACCGAAACCGCAACTGAAACCGATATTCGTTTCGGTTTTAATCCCTGCCTCTAATACATCTGATACCGACACAACAAACGAACCTCTCTCTATATGGTCAGAAAACAATTTATATGAAACATCGAACTCAGCTCGTGTCCAGCAACGCTTCGAGCTGCTTTTCGATTCTAAAAATAAATAATATATAGAAAAAAAACATATGAAGAGGACAGTTCCCATCGACTTGGCTCACTACGCTGCGTATACGTGATAATGCTTTGTGGTATGTTGCCATTCTTATTGCGTGTCTCTGTCTCTCTGTCTGTGTACGTGTGCACGTGTGTGCGTGTGTGCCTTGTGCGCCTGCGGTCCCTTTTTTAAGATTTCTAGCATAACCCTGCATGTGCGTCTTCATACGACGTGCAAGTCCTTTGTTTGTCTTTTATTTGCCAACATATGTTTTGTTGCCTTGAGTTACAAATTGCTGGCCAAATGTCTGCGCTGTTAATTTGCAAGCGGCAAGGAAAGGCCACAAAATTGGTAAAAGCGTTTTTCATTTCGCATAATAAATGAAACGAAAACATCCAACAATAAACAGAGACAACTTCGTCTGTTCTTTTTTCGACAAGATTAAATAAATTCGACAATGACATGCCTCAAAGTCATTTGACCAATTCTTTAACCGTCTTCACTCATTTGATTGCTATTCTGAATCTATCACATAACTTGTCATATTATAATCTCTGGATTATGTAGCGCAAATAACTAATGAACGCTGCATATTTAATAAGAGCAAAAAAGTATGCTATCTCCTGTCATGCATATTTAATGAGAGCTGGCACTCCCAGCAAATTTATATGTCTACAAAGTTATGCAGTTGCTCTCATTCATAGTTCACAAAGTTCATGTTGTAAAAATCTGTTAAAGGACTTTTATTAAATACGATCGTCAAATTGAGACTAATATGCAACTATGCTATAAAGTTCACTTTCAATTGCAACATTCTTTCTTTATATGGAGAGACCTCAGCAGATGGCGAAACTAATTTACAACAATTTCACTTTTAATTGTAACATTCTTGTAATTTTCTGAACTTGAAACAAAAAGTAGCCACTAAATTAAAGTTCGCAAATTTTAATATTCTTTTCTAAGTATGCAATATAACATTTTAAACATATTTAACTTAATAAATTCAAACATAAAAAACTACATGTATAGTAATGCTATGGATACAAGAGGACTTATATATGATATTCAAGTATTTTTCGCAAATGGATCTCAGCTTTCTCCTGTAGGTATTTAAGGTGAGGAGACAACATGATGTTGCTGTTGCTCCTGTTGTTGTCGAGGCTTAGGATTGCTTGGCAAACAACAACTTAACGCTTTATGCAAGGATTTGCGGCAGAGCACACGATGATAAGCAGCATGAGCAGACGTAAGGTGGTGGACGGGTTTGTTAGCTTTTTAAGTTATTACACACACCAAACAAAAAATAAAATGTACACACACATTGCATGGCCACCGGCTCAACACAGCTGTCAAGTAAGTAGTAGGTGAAACTTTTAAGCACCACAAAACAAACGATGAGCATAAATTAAGGTGGGAAGAGACGCTTTGAGGTATTAGCCAGAGCTGAAAGCAACACTTTGTGAGCAGCACTTTGTGGATTTGTCAGCCATTAAAGAACACGAGAATACCGCACGTCTACAGTCACCAAGCAGAAAATTGCAAGGCAAAGGAAAAAGCATAGGCCTTGCGTGGGAGAAGACGGCCCAGAGTTCCAACAGTCCAGCTGCCTGTTTGCCTGCTAACCAAATCAAAAACATATGTATTTACCAAAGCACGAAATTGAGTTAAGTATTTTATTATATTTAAATTGTCAGCACAAAAACAACAACCTCTATTTGTGCCTACATTTATCGAAGTTTGCTTGCATATATATATGAGTAAGTGAGTGAATGGTAAGTATGAATGTATAGCTAATGGCTGACTGGCAACAACTAAGGTTTTATTGGTGATAAGGCCATAACATCAAATGCAATAAACTCTAAATGTGGACTCAGCGCCAGTCCAACAGATAAAACCCTGTGAAACTTCATACGCGGCGTATACGCAATATCGATTTAGGCAACCAACAGAGCATAAGCCTGCCCAATGTGCTGCTTTTTTCTGTCCGTTGTGATTTCTATGTGCAGATAGCGTTTGACGTAAGAGCAACAGATTTTTTCGGTCTACATGTATGGCAATTTTATTACTCTACGCCCCCAAAAAACATTCTGATGGATTTTTGTTGTTTATCTTCGGTCACAATCCAACTCATTGAGAACTTAGCCCAGAAATCCAACCAAAGCCGCACTGAACACCATTTTCTAATTAAATGGCATTCTATATTTAAACTGAAGACTAAACCATAAGTATACTCATAAATATCAAATGCCTACAGAGTACATTCAAGCTCTAATTTACGTCTGAAATGTCAATTTAAATACATAATTGATCTCTGTAGATTCGAGTATATATTTGTACAATTAAAGTTCCGTTATTTTTTCACCCAATATGAAAATAAGGTCAAATATCTGTTCGTTGAGACTGAAATCGAAAGCTAATGTATTTCTGAAAATAAGTTCAATAACGAGAGCTGAGAAAGGGACATAATATGGATTTCAAAATGGAGAATAACGAAATACACAGAGGGTTTAACAAGATCCCAACCGCAATAGTATCTATAAGTTGGGTATGATAGCAATAATATGACCGCCCTCCTCCGACCGACTGGACCTCCTTCTGAACATTTAAGAGGCGACGCAGGATTAATTTATGCAAGACTTGGAATTGAAGAGAGGTAGAGCCAAACAGTTCGATATTTTTATAAACATATTTTCGCTAGAAAGGATGACATTCGCATAGTAACAAGCTGCTTAAAATATCTAAGTAGAGAATAACTAAGCAAAATATAAGTAAGAAGTTAATTTAATTTCTGAGATGGAAATACCAACAAAATAAATTTTAAAAAAAAGTAATAATTTCAAATGATGTTTTTCTAATTTTTAAATAATCTTAAAAAAATACCTTTAACTTAACTTTAGAATATTGTCTTTTATTTTTATATTTTGTTTTGTATTTATTTATATAACTCTAGCATAGATATCATCCTTAATTACACTGCGAGTTAAAGCCAGAGCAACAAATATAAAAACACAATTTTGGTTTTGTCACATTCCTAGCAGCCCATTTAAGAACTTTATTCCCAATGAGGTTCAATGCTGAGTAAAATAAATTATGCGATTCCAGTAAATTTTCAAACGGAATGATGTGTAAAATGCAACAGACAAACAGAAAGTGTATCAGAGAAAATAGTGCAGTATATACGTATCTTGTTCAAAGAATTGCTGCTGATTAGAAAGCTGAAGGCGTAGATTGAAAGGAAAGTTGCAATTAGATTGAAACGAATTCAAGAGAAAAATGTACCGTGGTAATTGAAGTCAAGCACTTCTAGGTAATCTCGTGCTTTCTTCACTTTTCTTTCAGTGTCAAAGGGTTTGTGCAACAAGCATCTAGTGTAACAAGCAAACGTAATTAAAAGCAAACGATTTTATTCAGATTGATGCTTGCCATGACTACCACTGTGTGAACAAGACTTTATTGTCACATTGGTGCAGCTGCAGCTGTTTCTACGACGCAAATTTAATGGTTGCCTAACAAGCAGCACCTTCTCCTGTTAGATATGATATGGCTGGTAATATTTATGGGGCGCAGATGCAGTTAAACAGGCAGACTTACAAATAAATCAGCACTTTATATAATGAGGAATGGAGGTAAATTGAATTTAACGCCTGCTTCATATTTCTTTATTGACGCAAATTGTGACCCTGATGGAATGTTATTGACGGCTAGCTACCCAATTAAGTCAGAATGTCGGGCTTATTAATTAGCCGCATATCAGCTATCGATTGTTCTTGTTACTGTTGTTGGTAGCAACTAAATTGTTTGTCCACATAATATGCAACAAGTGTGCCCTGAATCAGTAAGAAAGCTTGTCGAAAACAGATGTCTGGTTGGATATTATTCAACTAGCACAAACATATTATTAGCCATATTACATATGTATCTGTCTGTCAGAGACAAGTAAATGCAATCCTTTGAATGAAAAAGGATAATCGAATATGTAATATGTCTGCATTGTTTATTTGCTGCTATTGTTGTCTTTCTACCTGCTGTTCGTTGCTGAACAAGTAGTTGTTGACCTTGTGCCCGTTTTTCTAACATGCAACAAAACGAGTTGAAACTGGCAACATTTATGCGCCTAGGCGATATGCAATGGAAATTTTGCGCGGCTGACGGAAGTTGGCTAAAGTCAATGGCAGCTACATATGTATGTACATATGTATATGAGGCCCTATTATATTGTATTCTGCCACACACACACACAGACACCCACTTAAGCAGTCACAATTAGCTTGACAGCCAGTCAGACCCTTGTCGAGTGTAGATTGTTGTCGCTTCTGTTGCTGCTGTTGGTTGTGTCTTTAGGCTGGAAACGTCCTCACGCTGACGGACCATTAAATAATTGATTTTTCACAGCAAATAAGCTGCCATTGCTGCTCAATAAGTTAGAAGAGAAAGAGTCTCAGATTACTTACCGGTCCCAGGTTGTCGAAGCCATATTTATCGGCCACCGTGTGGGCGAAGTCATTGTCAACGCCCCGACGGAAACGCACCAGAAATGAGCTGGTAAATACCGCCTGATTACCCAGGCCGCCGGTGGCACTGCCAGCAGCGTCCGCCTCTGCAACGAACAGCAGCATCGCCAGCGACATCATTCCGATGCACAGCAGTCGCCATGAAGCAACAAAGCTCCATGCAGCTGCTGCAATAAACATTGCACGCGTTTCTATCAAAAGACGTTAACGTTGTCGTGTGCCTTTTGCTTGTTTTGCTTTTTCTCCTTTTCTTTTTGGCTTCCTTTACGCTTCAGTTCACAATTGCGACGATGGGGCAACGCTGGCGCCACAAATTCGTGCACACTTTTCCGATGGATGTTTGGTTGCTTGGTTGGGGTAACTTTTGGAGGTGTAGAGTGTCAAAAATAAAGGCCGCGCTTCACTGGCCACAATCAAAGTTCCTTGACTGTTTGTTTTGAAATATTGTGAACGACAATAATCAAGAATTTATTCGCTTTAATGCTGGTTTCTTCTTTGATTCTTAAATCGTGTCTATAATATTAAACTTTCTCTTTATAATTTTTGTTTTTGTCTACACTGTGTGTTTCTGCTCTTCGAGAATTGTTATGCGCTGCCACGAACTTCACTTTGGCGATGCGCGCAGAAAACTGTTTGCCAGCGTCGTGAATGGACGCCATTATGAATATACGAAAGGCGCCGCACCATTCAAAAGCATTGTGAAAGCTCGCTTAAAAAGCTCGCTACGTTCCCACACCAGAATACTTGGCGCCCACACAGTGCATTTCATTTGTCGGTAGTGCTGTGCTGCTCACACATGCCCATTCGCTCCTTCTCTATGGGTCTTAAGCTCACTTTGCCTTTCAGCTTTATTATTACTTTTGCAGCTCGGTTTGCGCTTTGTAGACGTCACCAATTTGGATGACCCGCTGCTTTTGTACCCCCCGGTACATCACAATTTCTGTTGTTGCTCATTCTGTTTTGTTCCGTGCGATTGCTCCGATTGTTGCTCGGCTGCGATTGGTTTATGCTGCGCATCGTCAACATATGGCAGCATACTTTATGTTACAGATTCATTGCATTTCATAAAAGGCAAATGTAACACACACAAACACACTTACTTCCTAATAAGTGTATGTTCGTGTGTGTGTGTGCTTGAATTGCCTTTTGTCGAGTATAATAGCTGAAAAGGGCTTCAACTTTGACCTTAGCCCAAATGAAATGGACTATGACCAAAAGCGCGCATTTAACCTTTTAAATGCGTGCAATTGTGAGCCAACGTTAAACATTAACGACCATACGCTGCCTCACACATCAGATGTGGCTTTACACCTTTAAGGCTTACATTTAAATATATTTAATACAAACTAAAATCCACTGAACTACACAGTAACTCAATAACTTAATATATCTTATGATTACACTTAATTTAAAAATATTATTACAATTGATATCTTATACATTATAATTTGTTTTAATACTTTAAACCAACATTATTAGTTTTAACGCAAATGCAACAAATATGGAAAACTCTTTAGAATATTTAAACTTGTATATTAATTATTAATTCGATTAGACTTTCAATTATCCGCGCTTATCAGCCTTGACGTCAATGGGGAGAGGCAGATAATAAGCAGGCAAGCCATTTTCTCTTCTAACTGAATAATATATCAGTTGAAGCTTCTCTCCAAATCGCTAATAATGAACATATGGTGAGTCGCATGCGCGAGCCGTAAACATTGCAATTAGCGAAATGGCAGGACCAACTTTAAATTTCAATTATTTTTTAATTGGTCTTAAATTCAAATTTGTAATATCGCTTAAGAGCTGTAAGTATATAATTATCGTATACATTGGAGTGATACTATGAGCTCAATGGTAAAGAAAACAACGAGAAGCAAAAAGACGAACGAAACTCTTAGAAACTCAACTTTTGCGAATCACATGCGGTCCTCGTAGATGGGAAGTTGTGGAAACTTGTCGATGTAGACGTAAATGTATATTCTAACGAATTATTTCCGCCTGCCAAAAAGATTGCCACGCGCTAAAAATACAAAAGGACCTATAACTATATTTTCACAAAGCAATGTCCAACTCGCTTCACTTACCGTTTGATGTTGCCGGAGATAAGGCGTGGGAACTGGCATGACGTTTGATGCCTGGCGTGTCCGATTTGCCGCTGTCGAGGCAGGTGCCAGCGACAGATGAAGAGGTGGAGCACGAAGGCTTCGTTGTAAGGCTGCTACTGACAATGATATTACTAACGTTGGCATCGGTACCCGTGTTACTCGGCATTGATTTGTAGCGTTGCAATGAGGTTCTCGGCTTTTTGGGCTGTGTAGCCTCTAGCATGGCCTCATCGAGGGCGACAAACCAATCCTCAGTTTCACTTTCATCCTCTAGGAACTTCATGTAGAACGAAGAGCGCTTTTCCTTGTGGCTCTTGTGATGACTGGTGGGTGTGGTGGCTACAGATGCCTGCTTGAACGGTTGCTTCGGCTCCAAATCAGACTCCAACTGCTGTGTGGCCTCCAGCAGGAAGCAATCCGTATCTGAATCGTTAAGAAAGTCTGCCAAGGCAGGATCTGCAGTTACTGCAGGTACTTTAGGTGCGGGAGGTGCAGGTGGCGTCTGCGGAGTTGCTGCCAACTGTTGGTCCAACTGCCTATGCAGTTTGTCGCATCGTTCCCGCAGCAGTTCATGATCACGTATTTGCTGTGCACGCCATTGTCTGTTGTCCAATTGCTTGCGACGATGCTCAATTGCCGCGTCCACTCGCACCTGTTTCCGTCGATCTATCTGCTTGAATACACCTGGGCCAAACTCCTCCGAATCAAAGCCGCTGTCAGAGGTTGTGTTCACCTTATCGCCACGCCCATTGCCGTCGCAATTCCAACGCCAGCTGACTTCCGGGCTGCCCGTGACGAGCGTCTGGGAAAACAAACAGCTCGGCGATAAGTTATTGTGTGGCGAGAAATCCAAGCTATCGTCCAGACTGTGCATCTTTTTGTTCGGCGGCGTGCTCTCCACATTCTCAAGAATGTTTACTGTAGGTGAACGTGATGTATCTGCATCTCTTGCCACATCCTGTGTTGCGCTGGCGCGAACGCGATTTTGTGGCGAGGCTGCTTGAGATAAATACAATTACGTATTTTTACTACGCTTTTTAACCAGTTCACTCACCACTGTGTCGCTTCTGCAGTAACCGACTGCTTAGCGTTAACGAGCGCCTTTTGCTTACAGTCGACGCGTTTTCCATATAGTTACATTAATTATATTATTTAAAACATTGGTTGCTTGCGTCGTAGAATGCGCTCAATTTTAAAACGCGTTTGGTATTTTTTAGTGTGTGCTACATTTCCAAGTATCGATATATCGATAAATATTATTTCAACACCATTTTCTACAAATATACCACTATATCGTTATCGATTGAGGTTTAATACAAACAAATTACATAAAAAATGTAACTAAACAATCGACATATTTAAATTGTGTGTGCTTGAGTTGTCCAACAATCTCAAGATATTATTCTACTCCTTTCTTAAATGAATACTAAATAAGTAAATTCTGAAGCTATCGATAGAGTATATGACAACCCAATTTAATCTTGTTGGTATTTTTAAGGGAAATTCTCCAGAGATGTTAGAAAGCTGACTGTTATATGACTCACTAAATGTTGCCGGTTTAAACACAGTTTCAATGTTCCATTTAATTTATTTATTAACAATAATTACATATTTGATATTTCTCCAAAGCTTTTAATCACAAGCTTCTGCTAAAGAAATGGTGGCGACTCGAGCACAATATTTAACTAATTTACATTCATTTAAATGTGTTAACTTAACACGGAACGCACACAAATAACTGCAATTAAATGCTTAAAAAATTCCTATAAATGCACATCAAGTAAATAAATTAATCCTTTTGAAAAAATTATTGTCCTCTCATAGATCCCTTTAATCCATCCACGTTCCGCCTTCCATCCGCCTACAAGCCCTTGTTGTACCAGACGGTATCCAAGTCGGGATTTTTCTTCTTTATAGATTCGCTGACTTCAGTCTCCAGGGAGTTAACTTTAATTGCCGCCCTTTGGCTGAAGAATGCACAGCCCAGGGGCGTGGCAAAGAGAAGGACGAAACCGACGAAGACAGTTTGAATGGGAGCATTTAGGCGGGGGAATTTCTTCAGAAAACCGCGCTTCTCCAAGCTCTCCATCAGCAAAGGCGTTAATGCTATTGATGATTAAATGATATTAACAAACTTTTAATTTAGGAACTAGGAATACTTACTCATTCCGGGCATGGCCATGGCTATACGGCTGACCAACACGGCGGAAATGCCAACGAATGCGGCCTTCTTCGAAATGCCAACTTCATTGTTTTTCTCATCCAACAGAACGACACCATTGCGCAATTCCCTATGAAAGAAGTTTAAAGAAAGAGCTTTAGAATCAAAAGAAAATATTGACATGTATGTACATATATATACTTACTGCATTCGCATGCAAGGAATATTGATGCAATTGGCAGCTGCAACGGCAACCAGAGGAACCAGACGACCAACCAATGGATTCATATTCTTCACCGCTCTATTCAGGGTGAGGGCGGTGCCCAGAGCACCTCCCGTTGCCAGGCAGTATGAGGTAAACAATTGTCTGTGAGGGGGGGAATCAAGAGGGAACATCATGAGTTGGATGATTAACACAATTTCTTGCTTTGGGGTCACCTACGTTTGACTAATTGGTGTTGTTCCTGAACGATTCGTATAGTTGACGATGGCATTAAAGGTCTGATTACACCATTGCCAGAAGACAACGGCCGGCGTTGTTTTGTAGAAGGTCATCATGCCTAAATGAATACAATAACAACAACAACAACAATAACATCATTATTACTTGTTTATTAATAAAAGCGCGGAAGCAAATTGTTGAAATTTTCAAATGAAATCATATCACACGAAAACGACATTATCACAATCACAAGTCTGACACTGTGTGAGTGTATGTGTGTGTGTGTGTGTATCTGTGTGTGTACTTACCGGCAGTGATGAACATGTTCATTGGCATCTGTGCCGACATGCGTCCGATGAGGAGCTGCTTCTCTCCCGTCTCCGGATGAAAGGCCGAATCGTAGAGATACTTGGCCTTCCATAGATCCTCAATGGATTTGCATTCGGGCACATCCTTTCCAGCTCGATACTTTTGTACTATCTGACGTGCGGACTCTAGTTGATTCGAGGTAACGAATAGATTCAGGGGATTGGTGACCAGAAAGAAATGCTTGGCACGCCCAACATACGTGCTCTGATCGAATTTCGGCTTATCAATATCCACGCGTGGCAGCATAGCCATTCTGAGTTACTTTCCCTTTTACTTTATGTCCAAAGGTAATGCTGTAAGCGAAAGAATATATGTATATGTATGTCTATTTGTATAGAGTTCTCTATAAAATCAGATTAGATACTTTCGCTGCAATTAAACAATTGCTGATAGCTTAATTGATACAATATGTCAGCTGCTTGGTTTCACAATATTAATATACTTATATTTGAGTATATATGTACATACATACATATGTATGTATGCACAGTGGTAACTCGCTAAAACATACACTTTAGTTTGGCTGTACAGTGTACACTCAAGAGATACATTCCATAATAATTAGAACTGACCTTGAACTATCTTTATCAATGAATAAACAAATTCAAAAATATTTTATCTTCATTCTATTCATTTTTTTTACCCGTTATTATAAATACTTTCTGAATGCTGCTTAAAGCCATTTAAATACATATTTTTAAAAAAATTGTTTGCTTTTACAAAGCTACTTGTTAGTTGGGTTTTTACTGTAGTTTTTGTTGTGGTTATAAATATTACTGCGCCGAGGGCTTATCAATGGCCGCAATGACCCAACTGATTGGCGCTAATCGCCAGAAAGTCAACTTTCGAGTTCCAGTGCAGTAAAAATACTCTACAAACAAATTTACATATGTATGTATGTACAGTATACACATGCATACATATGTATATAATCGAGACTGTCGATTCTTAGGTAAACTCTTCGATTATGTAGTAAGAACAAAAACAACATGCGATTATGTTGCATTATATAATTGTTATTGCTTTATCATAAATATACGTAATATTGAAAAATCCATAAATCATATCGGACGTTTGCCGGGTGCACAGCTGAGTTAATCACAAACAAAAATTGCTCCCAGAGAGTTGATGAACTGGAGAACAGGTTGTGACACTGACACTTACACACGGTATACGTACGTCTATGTACGAGTATGTTTAGGTGTGTGAGTATTTGAGTTTCGGTCTTCAAGTTTTTCACGCGTGCAAACACCTACACACACACACAAACACACACACACGCACGTCCAAGCGTCCCGCTTGTTAACACTTTGGCAGTGAACTGACGACTAAACCGACAGCCAAGAGCTGCTGCCGCCGTTACCGCTGCCGCTGCCTCAGCCGCCGCTCCAGAGAGCTTTTTGTTTGCCCTTGAAGAGAGTATCTCACTGGGTTCATGCTTGTTGTTGCGCGCTCCGAATCGAATTAATGTGACGCTGGGCTTTCATAATCTATCATTCATTTCATGTTTGACATATGACATAAACAATGTTTATGGGGCAGTAATACTGTATTTACTTTTTTTGTGATATATTAATAAAAATATTTAATATTATTAAATAACATCTAATCGGAAAGCGTATTTCATAGTCAGTGTGCCAAAAATACTTTCTCTTTCTAGTTTCATTTATTACCTTGCGTAATTCGAAACTTTTCTGTGGTAAGTGAGGGCGACATTGAAGAGCGCGAGAGAAAGAGAGTAGAGCTTTTTGTTTGTGCGCAGCACTTTAACAGTGAGGCTTGCAAGTTTGCCAAAGCTTTTAAGGCTGCCTGTTGTACCCTTACAAAACTAAAATTACAAATAGTTGATTTACTGATCAGCTTCAGCGTGTGTGTATATATCTTATAGGATTGCCTCATTCTTAATAAATCAATCTATTTAAACTGTGCAACTTTTACAACTTAATAAACACTCTGACACAAATTTACAATTTAATTATAAAAAATGTCAACTTTAATTATTCTTTATCAATCGTATAATTTTTTAAATATTATTATGTATATGTATATACGCTATATATATCATAAACATTTATCCGATATTAAGAAATACTCGATCTACAAGCCCTTGTTGTACCAGACAGTTTCCAAATCGGGACGATTTTTCTTGATGGAATCTCTCACTTGGGTCTCCAGTGAGTCAACCTTGATAGCAGCGCGTTGGCTGAAGAATGCACAGCCCATGGGTGTTGCAAAAATTAATATAACACCGCAGAAGATAGTCTGAATAGGTGCATTCATATGAGGATATTTCTTGAGGAACCCATTCTTGTCCAGGTGGTTCATCAACACAGGTGTTAAAGCTGTCAAAATGTGAATAATACTCAAGTGGTTTCCATAAGAGATTCAGAAATACTCACTCATTCCTGGAATTGCCATGGCAATTCGACTGATCACCACAGATGAAATGCCAACGAAAGCGGCCTTCTTTGAAACGCCGACCTCATTGTTCTTCTCATCCAAAAGAACGATACCATTGCGCAACTCCCTGTAAAAGGAGTAAACGGAAAAAACTTTATCAAATGACAACTTTATCCTGGACATTTAAGTACGAGTACTTACTGCATTCGCATGCAGGGAAGGTTGATGCAATTGGCAGCTGCAACGGCAACCAGAGGCACCAGGCGACCAATCAATGGATTCATATTTTTCACCGCTCTGTTCATGCTGAGGGCGGTGCCCAGAGCACCACTCGTAGCCAGACAATATGAGGTTAATAATTGTCTGTGAGAGGGATTTGGGAGTTGAGCATCAAACAATTTAATTATCTTGAGAAAACGTACGTTTTACTAATTGGAGTTTTGCCGGAGCGGTTCGTATAGTTGACGATGGCGTTAAAGGTTTGATTGAACCACTGCCAAAAGACAACGGCTCTGGTTGTTTTATAAAATGTCATCATACCTAAAATAATTAAAAAAAAAAATTAAGAAATGGAAATCTTCAGAAATTAGTTAAGCTTAATTTTTATTTAATTATATTTCGGATATTAATGGATTAATCAAGATGATATTTGGATTGTTATTATGGGTTTAATTCACAATAATCATGCATTAATCTATTGGAAGATACTAATAATTTCAATAAGTACATATACATATAAAGTATTTTCATGTCTGTATATCTTAAGGCATTGCAACTTTAGATGTTTAGATCGTAATATAGTGTGGACTCATCCAATTTAATGCTTATATTTTTTTTATACAAATAACATATAACCAACATTTTTTGCTTACCAGCAGTGATGAAGGTGTTCATAGGCATTTGAGCCGACATGCGTCCAATGATAATTTGCTTCTCTCCAGTCTCCGGATGAAAGGCCGAGTCGTACAAATACTTGGCCCTCCACACATCCTCGATTGTTTTGCATTCGGGCACAGATTTTCCAGCTCGATACTTTTCAACTATTTCCCGCGCTTTCTCAAGGTCGCTGGATGAAGCGAATAAGTTGAGAGGATTTGTAACCAGAAAGAAATGCTTGGCACGACCCCAATACGTGCTCTGATCAAATTTAGGCTTATCAATATCCACTTTGGGCAGGGATGCCATTTATAATAAGTTTATAGAGTCTGCCGCTGCCTCAGCTAAATAGCCAAAAACAAATTCTGTCTAATTTGATTTAGACAACGTTATTAATGGAGCATTTAAATAAAATATATTTGATTCAATTTATACTACGGGATCAGATTCTCCAATGCATTTTACACTTGTTTGAGTTCTATGCAAAACGGCGGTCAGAGACTAAAATCGGTAAAAAAAAAAAAAAAATACTACAATCCATGAATTTAAATATTTTGAGCAAGTGATTGAAATTTCAATGCACAATTTTTTCATAGTAAAAGCTAATTTAAAATTATAAAATTCCGTGTTTTTGATTGATTCTAAGTGCGTCAGTGTCTGGGTGTCATTCAATTAGTACACGCCTGCAGGAGTAAATGTGTCAGGATTAGAAATAGTCAGGTCTGAGGAATAGATGTGATCCTTACTTGCACACTCTGGTGGGTTCAGGTAACCAAAGACGTTCAATTCGTAGAGCGACGACAGAGTTGTGAAGAACAAATACCAAAGCATGAGAATGATGCCCAAGCGTTTGTCCAACTTCCAACCATTGAGATGGGTCGAGAGTATCAAAAAGACAACGGTGGAGAAGAGCGAGAGCGTGGAGTATACTAGACCTAGAAGAAGATAGCTCCAAAGTTAAGAACATAAAGATCATAGTGCTAATAGTACATTCACTTCATCTAGTTTAAACAGTCAATACACATGCCAGGCATACCACACAAATTAAACAGCATTACGACGACGATACTAGCAATATAGAGATCAAGGAGGAGGAGATGGAGGAGTCATAATATCATACATACCCTTGGATATGACATTGACGTGTGAGCCGGGAGCAATGATGGCCGTTTGTATGAACCATGGAAGACCTAAGCACACTAGTATATCAAAGACATTCGAGCCAATTGCATTTGATACGGCCATGTCGCCAAAGCCCTCTTTGATAACGGCTATTGAGCTTAGGGCATCCGGTACAGAAACGCCAGCAGCTACGAACGTCAGGCCCATCACAGTGTCGGGTATGGCCAGTGTGGAGCCAATCACGGTTATCATCCAGACCATAAAGTACGAATAAAATGAGATCCAAACCATCGAGAGCAGAAACGTGAATGGATACCAGCTGCGATATTGATCCAGTCGGCAATCCGGCATTGTCTTCTTGCATAAGAAGTGAATCGGATAAACCACATACCAGGCCACCAGTGTTGGCAAACCGCCCTCCGTGGGTCGCATCAACGGATCCGGTCGATTTTCTTTCTGTCTGTCCGTTGACTTGTAATAGTCAACTCCAACCGGAGCTGTCGCCACTTGAGTCTTGGCCGTGGAAGCAACCGATTCACCTGTTACCACCGATTCCGGCTTATCGCCGTGATAGCCCATATTCTCTTGGCCTTGTTTGCTGCTTCTAGCACTGGTAACCATTGGCTGTGGATGCGGTTGATTCTGACCATCCTCACTCCAGGCATCATTGGGAGCCCAACTGGTTTCTTGTTTTTCCTGGGAGCTCATGTCTGAGTCCCTTGTCTGCTGTGGACCTGCACTTCCCTGTGTGTAAGAACTTTCAGTCACATTTTTATAGGTTACCACAGCTGATTGCTCCTCCTTGCTGGGCAGCTTAAATCCTAATGCCCATCGTTCCAGTTCCGTATTGAAATGCAACGCAATGCAGTATCCTACATAGCAAAGTAACATTACCACAGATTCGAGCTGCATATATATAATAAAAATATAATTCAAAAAAATTACGTTTTCTAATTCAAATTCTGCAACTGAGTTTTTACTATTATAATGCATATTTTGTATAACATTGATAACTGTTTTCCTTACAATTGTTTTGATATATTTACATAAAAATTTGTCAAGGTAAAATATACAATAATATATAATAAAATATTGTCAAAACCGCTAAAAAAAATTTACATAAACTTTTTGTAGTTTCAATTCGCATTTCTACGGATTAAATTAATTCTCTTCAAAAACTTTCGCATCTCAAATCTATATTAAATCTATAGAAATATGATATAATTAAGCTAAAATTAGTTATAAAATTATATATTGAATCAATATTAATATAATAATATATAATATAGATAATATTAATATAATATAGATAATTTAGAAAGAAACCGTAATTCTTATCTATTTGTACGAGCATATATAAGTATTAAATGTTAATATAAAAATATAATTTTAAATTATCACATTTTGACATTTGTCTGAGCAAATCACTGAACTTACGCAAGAGATGACATCATTGGAAATTATTATCAGCATCACTAATATAGAGACGCAGTAGAAGAAGCAATCCCTGACCAGGGGCCACCAGTTGAGCTGGCAAACGGTGCCGGAGCACAATGCACAGACCGAGATGACAAACCCTATTTTGAACACCGCGGAGCCAATGACACCACTGATGCCAATGTCGTCCATGGCGAAAACGACACCAATCAAGACGTTGGACAATCCAGAAGCTGAGCTGCCGGCGGCCATGAAAGTGGCACCTACCACATCTGGAGATATCTTTAGCTCTACATGAAATTTTAATATGATTAAAGTTTAACGAATTTTTGCATCAAATGCTCAAATTACCCTCGCAAATTCTGTCAAGACTGACCAGAAAGTACTCATTGCACACAATGGTCAGTCCAATGAAGGTGTAAATGGCCACCAGAATATGGATGATGACCCCTCCATGTCGCCTCAACTCGCTGTTAATCAGTGGCTTAGGAAATTGCTCGATGGACGGAGGTGTGCAGTTCATTCGTTTTGGTCTCCAAGTGGGCAGAACTTTATACACACGCGTGCTCATTAAGGTCTCTGGTTCTTCATCACTCCTCTATAATATGAATATATTTTAAAATTAGTTTCACCTGTCTGTTAAAAGCAACCAGCTCAACTCACCTCAGTGGGTGAGTTGGGGTGAGTTGCTTTCACTTTTCATGTCCAGAGGAGCATTAACCTTCTCATCGCCCTTGTCCGAGTAGACGCTCACGCAGTAATAGATCAGGAAGAGCAATCCCATGTTCCACATGCGCGCTCGACGAGAGCGTCGACGCACGATCTATGCAAAAAAGTGTGAAAGAGATCTATTAGATTCTCCCTTTTGAATCCCTTTCATTCCTTTCCGACCATCCTATTCCTGTTGTTGACTGCTGGAAGCAACTTAAGCGCCTATTTAAGCACACACAGCGTTCCAAAGCGAAGCTGCAAAGACTATGAGGTTTATGTCGCCTGATAAGGTTTTATGTACCCACATGATAGAAAAACAAGTAATGTGCTACAAAATACGAGACTTTCGGATACCCTATATGCACAGACTCTCAATTTCAGACTAATCTTAACTAATAATTATAATTATAAGTAGTTAATTATTATTATATATTAAAATTATAATTAATTATTATTAAATTAACGAAATACTTAAAAAATATTTATATAATAGTAAACTTATCGAAAATTGCTTATCGGATACAATTTTTAAGATATCGAACGCATTTATCTAAAGATTTAAAACTCATATTTTGAACGGGAGGCAGAACAATGAAGTGAACAAAGTTATATATGTCAAACAGCACTTAGGAGATTTTTGCCATTTATAAGGAATTAATTAATAACTCAAGAACGAATCAAGTTTTGTTGGTTTAGTTTTTTGCATTGGGCATAATAATATCAATACGCAAATGGCCTAGAAAATAAAATGACTTTTTAAGTTCAATGAATTTATATCTTTTTTTAATTCGTGATTTTAGAACACAAAGAAAATCATTCACTTTTATCTCAAAAACTTCGCGCAGTCTCCTCAAAAAATTGGCGGTAAAAACCGTTTTAAAGCAGCTCTAAATTCCATCCTCTTTTGAGCTTTTTAACTTCCCAGAGTTCCATGTAAGAAATTAACTCTATATTTTCAAATTTGAGGTTATGTGCTAAAAAAATTTAATTTCTTAAAAATTGCGCAAAAGTGCAATTTAGAATTATAAGCATTTAAAAAGGAACTAAGTTATCTACAATGTATCATATATTATTTGAGGTGGAACTCGGTGGATCATTTTTTGTTTTCCACTTAATGTATGAATTTCTTATCAAATTTCTACAAGTGAGATGGCTCTCTTTTACACACAAATACGAGGACAATATGACCAAATTCTACAATCCATGCACTAAAACACATAATACAAACCTGTCTCAGTAGCAGCGTGACCGCGCCGGACCAAACGAGAAATACCAATTTGGTCTCAAAAATATACTATAAAATACTATTTCATATTTTTCAAAATACCACTATAAATACCATAGCAAATACATCGCCTAGAAATTCAAATTATAATATGTAATATGTAAAAATAATAACTGACTTATATATATAAAAAAATAAGGTTTGTCCCATTGCAAAAAATGTTTGTTTTTTATTTCATTTTACTATAATTAATATATTTCAGTATTTCAGTCCAACATAAAATTTCATATTCCATTATATATTTAAAGTCTTAAAATTAATTAAATGCTTATAATTCATTTTGTAACATTTTCTTAAAATAAAATAATAGTGGAACTTCTTTGTCCAGTCATCGAGTAACAATTTCTTAAAATAAAATAATAAAGGAACTTCTTTGTCCAGTCTTGTAAGTTTCTTTTAAGATCAGAATATTACATTTAATTAAATTGGCTAGTCTTCTTCGTCAGAGCTGCTTAAATTTAATTTGTTGAGATCTTTGCATAACATTTCCTTATTGGGCTTAAAATTATTGCACCCATTTTCGCGCAATGATTGTTTTACATGTAATATATGTGATACATTTTCATTTTTAAAGCGATTTCGATTTTTCGTTTTGATTAAATTGATTTGAGAGAATATACGTTCGCACGACGCATTAGAAACGGGCAAAATTAACATAGATTGAGCAAATTTCGAAATATTCGAATATTTATAGCAATTATTAATATCTTTTAACTGACTCAATTCGTACCAGAATGTATGCTCAGTTGCTCCTTCATCACAGGTGCCAGTACATTGTACATAAGCGAAGCTGTTTTGGTACGTTTGCTGTTAAACCCTTGCGCAATGGCACTATCGGGAAACGCATGCTTAACCACATCGCTAATATGGTCCATTGCTCTCATTGGTATGTTGTGCTCAGCAATCACTGCAGCAAACATAATTTCTGCCTTTTTGATAGAGGCAGCTAGAGTGCTATCCGATTCTTTAAAAAACGATTGAATCTTAAAAAAGAATAGTTATTATTTACATATAATTTAAAAGCATATAAAGTACTCACCTTTGATTTTCCACAGAAGTACTTCATGTTGTCTTTATGTTTTTGGGTAGCCGCGTGCTGCTTAATTGACGCCAGCCTACTTAAGATGTCCGTCTGGCACGCTTTGCAGTGCGCATCCATCATATTTGCGCTCCTGCCCAGCCATTTTTGATTCTCCGGCATAGTCTCCCACTCAGCTCTATATTTTTGTTTATTACTCATGATCACAAAATTAAGACTTAATTCGATTCAAGAAAAAGAGAGAGTGTGACCAAACCGAAAATACCATATAATACCATAAAATCTAAGAAAATGCTACGAAATACCAATATACCATTAAAATACTTTTGAGCAAAATCCGAGCTTATAAAATACCAAAAAGTATATAAAATACCATATTCGGTCACGCTGCTCAGTAGATTGTATAGCATAGCTTTCAGAATTATTGATGAAATCGAATAGTTTAATTTGTCTGAAGTTTGATGAAAAATCTAACAATTTGGACAACACGTGATTTCCAGTTGCATCAGCTGTGTTTGCTCTATTATAACTTAACAGTGGCGAGCTCTGTTAAAATTTATTTTATGTTAAATTTAAAAATTAAAATTTTCCAGTTGTAACACTTTTTTGAAATATGTGCTATATGTAATTATATCAATAACAATGGAATAGTAGTCTTGCGACTTCTACTTCTCGTTCTCTGAGGTTTCCAGCTCTTGTTTGAAAAAGTAGCGTTTCAATTATTAAATTCCTTTTATTATTTTAGAGTAATAAAAATGTGATGTACCTTTTCATTGTAATAGCAAATTCAAAAAATCGATATATTTAGCCGGTTTAAGAACTTTTGGTATTTTGCAGATTTTGATATACGTTTCTTTTTATCTCAAATTGCTCTATAATAGGAGAAAAATGTTCCATATAAATATGCATACATTATGTTTATAATATGTTTATTATTTATCATTTAAATAATAAGTCTGAATATTAATAATAAAACCAGTTTGTGGCCTGCGTGTGTATATTCATTTATTTTTGAAATCCATGATTAGACTAAACATAACATCAACAGTTGTGTATAATAGCATAGTTATTATAGTTTTATCTTCTCAAATAATTGTAATTATTAGTTTTGTAATATTTTATAATATTATAAATACATATGTATACCTCATAAATAAACATTATGCATATTTGAAATATCATTTAAATTTTGCAAACAATTATAGTCATAGTTAACACAAATGATAGATGTAGATACAAGTACTTGTACTTATATATTTCTGTAAGTAGATGCCATTTATTGTACATTCTTGTATGTAAGAATATTGTATAAGTATATGTATTTACATAAGTTTGTATGTGTTTATGTATGTTTAAAGCATGCGTATAGCTGTTTGTTTCACTTCACTAAGTATAAATATGTAGTATATGCATTCATCATCAATTATTATAAGTACTTAATAATTAATAATGAGTTGCAATTGTTGCATTAGATACTTGTACAGTCAAAAATAACACGAAATATATATATATTTGATTTCATTTGATTTTGTTAAAGATATTTAAAATAAATCGAATAGAACACTTCAATAGTATTTTGTACGCCCATAAATTTGCAACTGTTATTTTGGTAAATTTGAATTCAACTGCTAATTGAAATAGTTAATTGAAACACTCAACGTTTTTCAACAATTTAAGGTTAGTTCTTGAAATGTATATTGTAAATATGTATGTATGCATTTGTATTTTGATGTATGATAAGGCCTTTCCTCAATTCCAATTCGAATCAGATTCATGCATATAAAGGTGCATACTTTTAGGATGGTCTAAAAATTCATTTATTTTCGTCTCCAAAAATAATGCCATTTCTGTGAATTTGATGCGAAAGTGGAATATGGAACAGGACTCATAGCTATGTTATGTATATGAATATGTTCAGGCAATATATTTGTTGCTTCTGGGACCAAACAAAGTCTCTATGAGTGAATCTATGTAAGACTCAAAGTCAAATAACAAGTTTACATTGCATACATATGTATATGATGGGGTTTGTCGAGAAGACATTATAAATAGAATGTCTATATATATATATATAGATATATTGGTAACTGGCATATTTCATTGAGTGGGGAAGAACCTTGTACTTGAGCAACGCCTATAGAGGCATTACATTTGTATTTATGTATGTCTGTATGTATTCATGTATGTATATGTAAATGGCTAAGTGGGAATTTTCAATAGACGATTGTTCGTACATTTATTGTATTGGTTTAACTTTAGTTTAGTTTTAATTTTTTTAGTTTCAAGGAAGTTGGCTTGATAAATTGGGGAAATCAGTTAACTGGATTTCTTATCGGCACCTTCAACGAATTAAGCCAACGGAGCCCTGTATCTGTCTCCGTTCCAAGTGTTTATAAGTATACATATTTTTATGAATGTATATAAGTATGTTTGTGTTGAATATCTATGTATGTGACTATGTTTTGAGCGCGTTCTTTTTATATTGCAGTGCATTGCTCACTATGTAAGTCTGGTTTGTATCTTTGTATCTTTATGCTAAATAAATGTATGTATTTTGTTAGGAGTATGTTTGTCTTACACTTTGCTTGCAGCTAAATTATCATACTGATTCAGTGTCATGTCTAGCATTACCTGGTATTAATAACGACTGCCACTGTCACATGTTATGTA
Organism: Drosophila kuntzei; assembly: GCA_035042165.1. Taxonomy (NCBI): domain Eukaryota; kingdom Metazoa; phylum Arthropoda; class Insecta; order Diptera; family Drosophilidae; genus Drosophila; species Drosophila kuntzei. The sequence continues at coordinate 1,667,675 of JAWNLU010001684.1, read as the reverse complement.
TTGCTAATAATTTTCTACCAAAGCATCAAACTATCATCTTTGCAACATCAGCTTAACTTGGTCTGTAACCAAGCAACCAGCTTTGATTGTTGATTCGAATAGTCTATAACCAAAAAATAATGCAAAATCATAGCAATAATATTATTATTAGCATGGCTTCAAGTTAACATAAATTTATATTACATAATTTATTAAATGCAGCGCCGTCAAACATCTTTGAAGCAACAAAACGTTTCAAATTAAATAATAATTTATAATAATGTTTCGTGCGGAATCATAATTTCATTAGCCAATCGTTATTTGAACTGTTGAACGCCATTATTTAGTTTCAAAATTAAAATTAATGTGAAGTTTCACATTTTATACACATTATTCTAAAATATATAAATATGTATATATGTAATACCGGCCTGTTCCTAGTTTCGCTTCAAAATTAATTTCGCAATAATATTTATAGCATAATTTCTGGCACTTCATTAAAAACGTTTTGTTAAGCATTTTTAAATGAGGCCAAAAGCATGCTTTACTGAGAAATTTATTCTATAAAGGAATTTAAATCATGTCTTTGGTAAATTTATTGAGTGCGTTTTATTATTAACACATTTGATAACATTTATTATAATAAAATTTGTTTGATTTTAAATCCAATTAAAATCATAAGATCTACCATATCTTGAATGTGTACGAATTTTGCACCAAAAATTGACTATAAATTTACATTATTTGATTTACGAACTTTGTATACATTTAGAATAAATATGTATTTACAGTAAAAAATTGACGTCATTAATTGCCATAATGTTAAGTATTTGTAACTGTTAATTGTTAATATTGTTGACTTCTTTAAACGATAGTTGTATGTGGCTAAACTTAGGACGTTTTCGTTTAATCAATGTGGCTATTTTGTAAATATATATACTTAATTGTACAAAATATACATTTATTTGTATTTGTTTATTGCAAATTGCATTAAAAATATCTACATAAATATTACTTGAATTTAGCTTTCTGTCCTATATATCTTGTTTGTTGAATGCTTCTGGTTTTAATCTAAATGTAAATGTAAGTGTAAGTATATATGAACAGAAAACAATTATTCAGTCGAAATTGATCGATCAGGAAATACCCTGTACCAGAAACTATCTTTTTAAATATATGCTAATTAAGTAAATCGGAAATGAAAATTTCTTTCTTTGGTTTTTTCACTAATTTATCTATCAGACAAACCGAAATTCAGATTTGAAATGTTTTTGTACAAGGTATAAATATGATATAAATATGTAATAACAAATTAAACATAATTCGTTGATCTCATTCATTGATTAAGTAACTGCTGACTAAAATAATGAATTTCCTTGTATGACTTGTAAGTTCTCAAAGAATTTGTTTACCTCTCGAGAGAAGAGAATGGAAACTTTCAAGTGAAAAGGAGAAACTTACAAACCAAACAACATTCCATAAATATATATAATGTATAATGTTATAAATAACCTATAAATCATTGTCTAAATTCAAACATTGTCAACATTATAAATGTGGGTGTGTGTGTATGTAAATTTTGCGTTGTTCCTTTCCTATTTGTGTTGTTCCATTAAACCGTGGCAACAAATCCCATTGATTTGCTGTATTGTTGATACTTGTACTTAATTTAATACATTTCACCCTATCTACAGTGGTATATATGCTATATATGTTCTTGTATATGGGTTTCTTTGCATCTATATAGTATATATAGTATATTCATTCAATTGGTGCATGTAAAAATCCATGTAAAACGCGCTTTGACTAATAAATGTTGTCCCCATTAACAATAACATTAAATGTACATATACTTATTATTCATGTTGTTGTTGCTGCTGAGACTTCTATAGTTGTTGCTGCTATTTACTGCATATACATATATATACGAGTCCTCGCGTAATTATGTACTTATTCATATGGTATTTATATTCGTATTCGTATTTGGTGCTGGTGATGCGATTCTAAGTGCTTCTGTCTATTATATTTTGTTGTCATTTATTTAGTACGTGCCTGCAGGAGTAAATGTGTCAGGATTAGAAACAGTCGGATCTGAGGAATTGATGTGATACTTACTTGCACACTCTGGTGGGTTCATGTAACCAAAGACGTTCAACTCGTAGAGCGACGCCAGAGTTATGAAGAACAAATACCAAAGCATGAGAATGATGCCCAAGCGTTTGTCCAACTTCCAACCATTGAGATGGGTCGAGAGTATCAAGAAGACAACGGTGGAGAAGAGCGAGAGCGTGGAGTATACTAGACCTAGAAGAAGATAGCTCCAAAGTTAAGAACATAAAGATCATAGTGCTAATAGTACATTCACTTCATCTAGTTTAAACAGTCAATACACATGCCAGGCATACCACACAAATTAAACAGCATTACGACGACGATACTAGCAATATAGAGATCAAGGAGGAGGAGATGGAGGAGTGATAATATCATACATACCCTTGGATATGACATTGACGTGTGAGCCGGGAGCAATGATGGCCGTTTGTATGAACCATGGAAGACCTAAGCACACTAGTATATCAAAGACATTCGAGCCAATTGCATTTGATACGGCCATGTCGCCAAAGCCCTCTTTGATAACGGCTATTGAGCTTAGGGCATCCGGTACAGAAACGCCAGCAGCTACGAACGTCAGGCCCATCACAGTGTCGGGTATGGCCAGTGTGGAGCCAATCACGGTTATCATCCAGACCATAAAGTACGAATAAAATGAGATCCAAACCATCGAGAGCAGAAACGTGAATGGATACCAGCTGCGATATTGATCCAGTCGGCAATCCGGCATTGTCTTCTTGCACAAGAAGTGAATCGGATAAACCACATACCAGGCCACCAGTGTTGGCAAACCGCCCTCCGTGGGTCGCATCAACGGATCCGGTCGATTCTCTTTCTGTCTGTCCGTTGACTTGTAATAGTCAACTCCAACCGGAGCTGTCGCCACTTGAGTCTTGGCCGTGGCAGCAACCGATTCACCTGTTACCACCGATTCCGGCTGATCGCCGTGATAGGCCATATTCTCTTGGCCTTGTCCCTGATTAAACTGACTCATGCCCCAATCATCGACCGGCGGTTGGCTGCTTCTAGCACTGGTAACCATTGGCTGTGGATGCGGTTGATTCTGACCATCCTCACTCCAGGCAGCATTGGGATCCCAACTGGCATTGGGGTCATTGTAACTCTGATATTCTCCCTGTGTCGTTTCTGGTTTTTTCTGGGAACTCATGTCCGATTCTGTTGTCTGCTGTTGACCTGCACTTCCCTGTGTGTAAGAACTTTCGGGCACATTTTTATAGGTTACCAAAGCTGATTGTTCCTCCTTGCTGGGCAGCTTGAATGGCAGATTCAATCCTAATGCCCATCGCTCCAATTCCGTATTGAAATGCAACGCAATGCAGTATCCCACATAGCAGAGTAACATTACCACAGATTCGAACTGCATATATAAAAAATAGAATTTAAAATATATGATTCATATGAATTACAGTTTTGTGTATTTAATATTCAAAGGAACCAAATTAAGCATATCAAATCTAAACTTCAGTTACTTTAAGAAAAATAATATAATTTAAGTAAAGGCTATAGTTTAAACCAGGGATTAAAACCTTAACCGAAACCGTAACCTTTAACCGATAAAAACCGATTGAAATTTGTAACCGTTACTGAAACCGTAACCGAAAAAAATGTTTTCCGCTGTTCCGAAACCCATAAGCCGAAACTCTTTAAACCGAAATAACCGTTTAGTAACCGATTCATTTATAAGGGTTAGTTTCGGTTCTGGCCGTCGCAGCTATTGAGCAACTTTGACATCTTTAAACTGCCATAACTTTGTCAAAACTCAATCAATTTCCATGCGCAATGTTAATTTGTGCAAGATTTTACATCTAAATTCGTTCTGCATTTCACTTTTGTTCAATTTGAAAAATTTTTGAAAATCGAATTTTTTCGAAAATTTACAGTGTTACCCCTTTGTCTTTTTCAATTTTTTCGAAAAATTTCAAATTTTTAAAATGAAAAAAATTTAAATGAAGAACGAATTTAGAGGTAAAATCGTGCTCAAATTTACATTACGCATGGAAATTGATTGAGTTTTGACAAAGTTATGGCAGTTCGAAGTTATTAAAAATCAGTAAAATCAAAATAATCGAAATTTTCAAACCAAAATTACGCTGGACCATTCCAGTAACCAGATAACATTATTTTTCAGGCTAATAAGAGCAATAAGCAATTTTTCATCTAATACAACGAAAACTTTAATTTTTCATTTTTAAACCGAAATTTACAAAAAATCGATAACCGTTACAGAACCGATACTCCAAGATTTTGTATAACCGATAACCGAAAACCTTAATTCGAGCATAACCGAAACCGTAACTGAAACCGATATTCGTTTCGGTTTTAATCCCTGGTTTAAACAGAATTTCCAAGTAAATTAGAATTCAAGCTATTCAAATTGTGTATTGTGTAAACAATATGAATGGAGATCACATTTTAAAAACACTTCTGGAATAAATTATTTTTGGCTGAGTAAATCTTTGAACTTACACAAGAGATGACATCATTGAAGATTACTATCAGCATCACTAATATAGAGACGCAGTAAAAGAAGCAATCCCTGACCAGGGGCCACCAGTTGAGCTGGCAAACGGTGCCGGAGCACAATGCGCAGACCGAGATGACAAACATGATGTTGAATACTGCGGAGCCAATGACACCACTGATGCCAATGTCGTCCTTGGCGAAAAAGACACCAATCACGACGGTGGCCAATTCTGGAGCTGAGCTGCCGGCGGCCATGAAAGTGGCACCTGCCACATCTGGAGATAGCTTTAACTCTGCAAGAATTAAATTTGAATTTGATTAAAGTTTAATGAATGTTTACATCAAATTCAGAAATTACCCTCGCAGAGTCTATCCAGGCTGGCCACAAAGTACTCATCGCACACAATGGCCAGTCCAAAGAAGGTGTAGATGGCCACCAGAACGTGGATGATGAGTCCACCATGTTGACGCGCCCATTTGTTCATTAGCGGCTGAGGAAATTGCTCGATGGCCGGAGGAGTGCAGTTGTATCGTTTTGGTCGCCAAGTGGGCACAGCTCCATGCACTGGCGTGGCCATAGTGGTGGTGTCTGGCAATTCATCGCTTCTCTAAAGGATGAAAATATAATATAAATACAATAATATGTACATAAGATCAGCTTGTTTAAGCAACCAGTTAAACTCACCTCGCTGGTTATGAAAGTATCGGCTGCGGGGCTCACACTATCAGTTGGAGCGTCTGCATCAGCTGCTTCCGGCAGACTGCCCACGTCCAGGGGAATATCAGCCTTCTCATCGCCCTTGGCCGAGTAGATGCTCACGCAGTAATAGATCAGGAAGAGCAATCCCATGTTCCACATGCGCGCTCGGCGAGAGCGTCGACGCACGATCTATGCAAAAAAGTGTGAAAGAGACCTATTAGATTCCCACTTTTGAATCCCTTTCTTTCCTCTCCCACCATCCTTTTACGGTTGTTGACTGCTGGAAGCGCCCATCTAAGCACCCAAAGCGTGCCAAAGACAAAGCTGCAAAGACTATGCGGCTTATGAGCTCCCTAAAGATGTCTCAATGTCTGCAGGCGTCGCCTCTGATAAGGTTTTATATACACAATCACACGCATAGACACAAAGATACGCATGCACGAGACCTTGGGATACCCTATAATTATCAAGGCTGCAAGCCACCAAAATTTTAGATAAGATATTTTTGCTCGGCGGAGCAAAATATGTTAATTTTTTTAAGTTTTCCTGGTTTTTAAAATCAATTAAATTTTGCTATAAAAAAATAAAATTTTGTAAACATTCTAATTTAATTTGATGATTTAAATATAACTTATTACTCTATTGTAATTAATGAGTGATGTAAGTACTCTTTCGAACCGATCCTTTTATTTAAGAAAATTATTTTCTTCAAGTTCGAGGGGTAAATAATTTTCTAGTTTCGGTTCATGCAGTAAAAACTCCAGATTTTTAAGCTTCCAGGAACTGTTATGATTTTCTACGGAGTCAGTATAATGAATATGTTTATGACAGTGACAAGTTTTGTAAATATTCGTTCTACTTTTCGTTCTCTATTAAAAATTGAAATAAAAAAAATACTTTCTTAATATTGTTAGTATTTGGTGTATAAGAAGAGCAACAAAGCTCCATTTAATCAACTTCTTTATCATTCCATACCTAAAAACGTAGAGTATACTTCTAAGTAAGCCGTAACAGAATAGAGAAGCCATAGTATGAGTAATTTCTTTTGTTTAAGTCCATAAGCTCACAACATTTGCAACTAGGTATACCCTATTGTTATAATTTCGAGTGCAGGGTATTTATAGACGCTTATGCAGTGGCACGAGCATGTACTATAAACATGTTTACTTCAATGTGTCTGAACAAATAAGCACGTTGCGCTTGTGGCAAGCTTATTACGTTTATTGTCACTGCGTTTGCTTTAACTTGGTTTTTGTTAGTTGCTTCTGGCAGCTGACAGACTTTGACTGAGTCATGAAATCGGATATCTACGAGTATCGGGGCATAGCTGGGCCTAGACCTGAGTTGAAAGTAAATGAGAAAACAACAATAAGTGCAACAACTGATACTAGTCGAGCTAATAGCCGGCATTTGTTGGCCAAGATACAAGTAGCACTCGCCAGTTCTATTCGCTGTTGTTACGAGGTCTCACATACATATATTTGTAGCTTGCAGTTTAACGGGCATGAAATGCAATTTGATATTTGAATGCACTGTAGCAAATTCTTACTAAGTGTCAATAGCCTAGGCAGAAACTCGACTTGTCATATTCACATTCTAAGCCAAATACAGTTGGCAATTCCTCAGATGTCTAAGCTATTATTAGCTCACTTCGATTATACATACACTCGTCTAATCTGTGGCAAATGAAAAACTGATAAAAAAAAAAGAAATCAACAAACAACTGCTGCATACTTTCCAAGGCAATACGCACAGATACAGATACACACAGTTGCAGATACAGATACATATGACATCATATGCCTTGATTCAATTCTATTGATAAAATGCGCAAATCGTGACACAAACTACATAAGCGACAACAAAAATAAATGTCTTTGAATAAATTTGAGCAGCATTACAGCCATTTGTTTGCTATTGACAGTTCTTCCTCTTCTTCTTCGAATCCGCCTTCATATACTTGTTGTTGATGTTGTTGTTGCTGTTGTTGTTGCTGTTGTTGTTGCTGTTGTTGTTGCTGTTGTTGCTGCTGTTTGCTGTTTCAGGTCTGATAACAGCGCAAAATTGACGCAAACGATTGAAGAGAGAGGGAACGAGAGCAAATGAAAGTTTTCACCACAAAAGACGAAGCCGAAATCAACTGCCGGGGTGAGAGTACAAAAAGGAGCAGAGACTAAGCGACTCGTCGGCGACAACGTCAGCTGCGGCGTCTGGCTGGCTGCCTGTGTGCTTGATGGCGCAGCAAAGCCACCACACTTTGTGGTGGGGGTGAGGTTGGGAAGAGAGTGGCAGCCTCTCCACAAGCCAAAACATACAACGCCTTGTGGGCCACTCGGTCATGCCGCACAATATCGATTTGCAGGCTGCCCCTCTCTACCTCCCTTCCTTCCTACATCTCTCACACCATTAAGCTTTTACTCATACGCCTAAGGTTGCAAATGGTCGCTGTGTGAAAGTGTCGCTGTGTGTGTTTGGGTGTGGGAGGGGGGATTGTTAGTTACAGTTACAGTTATATGTATGTGTGTAGTTAGTGTGGATGCTGCAGCAACATCTTATTAAAATAAATGGCTCTGCCAACTAAATACATATACGAATATACATACATATACATATCTATGTATTTATTTATATGTATGAAAATGTATAAATATACAGTTAGTCACGAAAGTGTTTTAACTAAATTCAAACTCACACATATGTTTTAATATTTTTAAAATTACTTAATTTTGATGAAAACTATTTTCATTTTTTTAACTTGTTCTAAGAATCATAGAAAAGTATGATCAAACAAGAAATAGAAATCCTTAAAGTAATATTTATATGTTTGTATATTTTACATGAGAATTTCTGTACATTTTTCATATTGTCAAAACAGTTTCTTGACTAACTGTATGTAATTAGGGGGCGACAGGCAGTAAGAAGCAGGGGGCAGGAAACGTCATTGTCGTAGCTGCGCGTTCAGGCTTACATCATATTTTTCTTAAAGGCTCAAAACAAAGGATACAATCTTCCTTTCTCCTTCTCGTCCTCCTCCTCCCCCCGCAAAGAAAAACAAAAGTGATGTTGGTTGTTCGGTTTTGTCATTTTGTTGCTTGGAAAAATTGCAGACAATTGAAGATGTTGGCAGAAGAAAAATTCAATTGACTTGGACTTGACGTAGTAAACAATTTGCACAAGCTAAAACAAATGTCTCTCGTTAGGATTAAACACACACACACGAGCAGATACATACTTATACACACAATGACAGGAAAGCAATTTCATAATCACTTTTTTTTTAATATTTACCATTTTTGCAGTAGTGGATTTAAGTGCTTGTCCTAACTTATTTATTTGATGAGCAGAGTATCAGCTTTAATTACTTAATTAATCGATTAATTATAAAGTTTTTACAGTCGTTAGTACGAGTAGCTTGCTATGTGGGTGTTGCGGAAAACAGATACAGAAGAAAACCGTTGCATTGGAAAACATGCGACGATATTGGCTAAGACGTTCTTTTGGCCCTATTCGAATGCCAGCAAACTCATCACTTGTGTTTCATTTTCCACTTTTCAGCTATTGGATTAGTTAATACAAATATTATTTAATACTCGTAATACAAAGTTTTCATTTGATTTTTATTTTGCTCGCGCACCATACACGTTTGCCGTGTGCGTGTGCCTTGGCTATCACGCAGCGTGTGTGTGTGTGTGTGTATTTATGTGTGTGTGTGTGTATGAGTGAGTCGTGTATGTGATTCGAAACGCGCACGAGCAAGCAAAGCTTTGCTTCTGCTTTTGCTTTCGCCTGGCGAGACGGTTCAGAGCAAACTGACAACAGCCTCGTCGACCCAAAGTCTGCACCGTACATTTCTGCTGAAACTGCACTGAAAGAAAAATCGAAAACACTTTATGAATATTTATTTTTTAAGTTAGATATTTTGATACATTAATTATTTATTATTATGAGCATTTTTCGAGTCGTATCAGAGTTTTTTGTAAGACAGTTAAATTTCGGATTTTAAAGTGGTAGTGTGGGAATCGAGCCTAGTTTTTTTTTAAAACGAAATTCAAATTATGTTACACTTTATTTCTGTTCACAGAAACTATTCAGAAATCATCAGAATTTATAGAGTTTTTTACATTTTCTAACATTATTATATTAATGTTCACATATTTAAATTTGTTTCTCTAAGTGTATTACAGCGAAATGGCGTCGGCGCGCAATTCACCACACTCGTGACACGAAACGAGAGACATCAGGAAATGTGAAAATGTGGCGCTTAGGAAGTACTTCAATGTGTGTGCGCCGCAACAGCGCCATCTATGAGAAGCTTATGGCATCACTTACGAAAGCTGATTGAAATTGATTAGAACCCACTCGCATACATATATCAGCAGGCAACCAAGGGTAATAACAGAACTCACTTGAGGCATGTTGAAAAATTACATTGGAGACAAACAGTGAAGAGCATCGCCTTAATGTACTTACGTACGTTCATATATTTGTTTGATTATTATTTATATGCGCCCTCCCTCAGCCGCAACGTCAAGTGTACTCGTATGTATGTGTGTTGCCTGTGCAAACACAAAAACAAAAATGTCTTGGTGTCGGTGTCGCGGCATTTGAAGTGCCGCAGCAAGGATGGCTAAGGACATCAATTGTCAGGATTTTGCCACATTATCCTTTAGATTGCGGCCGACGAGACCAGGACGGCGTCTCAGATGTGCAACGTGACATTGCTACATGCGGCACCCTCAGATCTAGCCGCCTTTCAGAGGCTTGTCTTGCAAAAACAAAGCAGGACACTCACTCCGGGCATACGAATATAAAAAATCGCCAACACAATGACGAATTTACCTGTTGACACCTTCCAAAATAGACAATTCTGCTAATTAATAATGGGATCTGGGAGCTGACTTCATTTATATGACGGTTATCTGCCATTCTCAATTGTAACAGGTTACAAGAGGTAGCTATGAATATATATCTATGTATGTATGTCTCAATCACAATCCCAAAAAGTAAGTGCAAAAGTTGAAGGAGTTCTCGAGAATTGCAGCGGCTGTTTCTGATTGAATTGACAGTCGAGTAAAGCGGAATTATGACTTTGATTCACAAATCGAGAGTGTAAATGATCGGCTTAGTCTTCCATTCTATTGTCAATTTTCGCCTATTTTTTCGGTATTGTAGGAGACATGGGAAAAGCGAGGAGCTTGTACCATTTCAGACTGCAACTGATTGTTACCGATTTATATCTTAACTTTTGACAGAAATATTCGTTAGACTACTTCTACAAAATGCGTATGTATGTATATGCTCAATAGAATAATGTATCTTTTAATATCATTGCCTGATTGTTTATCTTAATATTATATATTTGTATATTTTTATTTTAATTGAAGGAAAATTTTAATTAATTTAAAACCACATTATGATACATGAACGGTGTTTATTTTATCTATTTTATTCATGACTGTTATCCTAATAACTTGGCAGGGTGGAAATCGATCCCAGGTTTTCAACTTAAAAAAGTTATACAGCCGCGGTACCACCAATATCTATTGCATTAGCTGATCTACTAAACATTTATTTTTAACTTTTATTTAAATTTTCAAGCAGTAGTATTCCTGTTAGTTATCTTATTTTAAATTACTATCACTGCGGACGGCAGTCCGCGCTAGTGACGAAAGCAACACGTAGTGTGCAAAAGGCGACTAGCAATATATACACGCAGAATGGAAAATTTGCTATGACTGTCCGATCGGATTGAGTTATATACCGATCGAAAGGTATGACTTTACCTAACAAAAGTGCATACTAAGACTTTTGGTAACTCACCTGGTTCGTAAGATATGGGGGTGTAAGTGGGAGGGGCCAAATTTTAATGATTGCAGCTAGTGGGGCCGTTGGAGCCTTTTGGTAAAATTTTATAATTTTTAAAAATTCTTATTAAAATACGCGTCGAATGATACCTTGATCATTTCAATCCGACATTTGGTTCAAAAGATATATTAATTTGAAGTTTTTAAGGGCCTTCTCAAAATGAGATGAAAAGTTTGTTTGTCTGTTTGTCTGTTTGTCCATTTGTTTGTTTGTACGAAGGCGCTGAAAAAGCTAAATTTTTCTGATGAGGAATTGTTTCTTATCAGAAATCTAGAAATGTTTGTTCTACGACTTTAGCGGGAAATAGCTAGTTTAGCGGGAAAAAGCTAAAACGTGATAAATTTGAAACACCCATTGCTTCCAATCCAAGAAAGCTAGAGATGTGTTCTATATGTCGTTAGAAAGGTATATTAGAGGGCTTTCAGACGTGCCTTGAATATTTTTTTGCAAAGTGCTCAGGTAAAACGCTACAGGTGAAAAAATAATTTTTAGCTTAAACTTTGGCGATTTATTAGAAAACGGTTCCGACGATTTTTATTAAATTTCAATATGTTGTAACATATAAAATTTCGCGTCTTTTGATATATGACACATGTGTCTCAGCCATAAGGTTTGGAAGATATTAACGGTAAACTGAATATATACATTTTACTATTTACTATATGGTACTAAATAGAAAATCAAGCTTTGGTACAAAAAACTTTTTTGTTTTTCAAGGTTTCTCAACCAATTTGACAAAGTATGCATTTAAGTAAGTCTTACACATTATGTCCAAATTTAGTTGAAATCGGTCCACTATATCATATAGCTGTCATAGGAACGATCGGTTAAAAATCAAGTTTTAGTATGAACAACTTTTTTGTTTTTTAAGGTTTCTCAACCAATTTGACAGAGTATGCATTTAAGTTAGTCTTACACATTATGTCCAAATTTAGTTCAAATCGGTCCACTATATCATATAGCTGTCATAGGAACGATCGGTTAAAAATCAAGTTTTAGTATAAAAAACTTTGTTGTTTTTTCAGATCTTGATCACACTGTCAACATACGCATCTGGGTTGGTTTTATACATCCTGACCAACATTGGATAAAATCGGTTTACTATATTATATAGCTGCCCTATTTATTTTTTATTTGAAGTAAGCATTTTGATAATTTTATAGCAAAATTACACTGTCAGAATCATATTAAATTCCGATTTCGTATCTTCCAAAAAAAACTTTTTAACAAAGTAAAAGTCTAGTGACGAAAGTCTTTCCCTGCCCCAAAATTTCTGATATCCCATTTTGTGACGAACGATATTAAACTTAATATATAAATAATTATAAAATAAAAAGTTTGGCATTCGGCACTGCGCATTAAAATTATTTTTAGGTATAAAGAATCAAGATCTTTATGCGCAATGTTCCGAATGCCAAACTTTTTATTTTATAATTATTTATATATTAAGTTTAATATCGTTCGTCACAAAATGGGATATCGAAATTTGGAGAGCGAAACTAGACTTTTACTTGTTAAAAGTTTTTTTGTATTTTTCTCTAGAAAATTATATATATTTTTATACAATATCAGGTCGTATACGACATTTTGAATCCATTCTGAAAAACAGTAGTTTTTTAAGTCAATAAATTTTTAAATAAATTTAGTTGACGAATTTGAATACATTCCTTAACAATAACATTGTAAGAGCATTTCTGGGCTGCACGTTTTTTCTTAATTTTTCTGAAAAAAAAACCAATATTTCAACATGTCGATCTTCTGGGGATTATGCATGAAGCCCAACCGTAAATACACACAGACTGTTGTGAAGTCATTTCACATTTCTGGTGTCGCCCTCGATGATGGCGCATCCGCCAAACTTTACATTACGGCCGACAAAAATAAGTTCATTGCAGCATCTTTAAGCAAAGCGATGCCGCAAGTGCCTTTGGACTTAAACTTCTGCAAGGGCGACAAGATTATGTTCCAAACAACTGGCGACGCAACTGTGTCATTGATTGGTTATCTACATGATTCTGATTTATCTGACGACGAAGAGTACGATGACGATGAATATGCAGCACTTGCCGAAAAGTTACAGAAAAAGGCTGCCGGTAAGGACGAAAATGATTCCGAGTCTGAGGAAGAAAGCGAAGAAAAAGATGATGACAAACTAGTTGCTGACTATTCATTATTCCTCGAAGGCGAAGAATCTGGCGAGGAGAAGGAAGATGATTCCGAAAATCATGATGAAGAGGGAGAAGAAGAGGAGGAGCAATCTGATGAAGAGGAGACCCCTAAGGCCAAGAAAGCTAAAATTGCTGAAAATGCCAAGAAGCCAGCTAAGGATCAGAATGGTGTGTCTAAAGGGGAACAGAAGCAGCAGCAACAACAGCAGCAAAAATCGAAAAAGGATAAGAAGGCTGCCGCTGCACCCGAGACAAAGAAAGAGCAGCCAACATCGCATCACTTGCCCTGCCCATATGGCTTACGGCGCACGCGATCATCCGCCAACCCTTCCACCAAACTCGACACTGGTGTTTGATGTTGAGTTGAAGGGTGTTCATTAATTTTTGACTTTTTACAACAATTAGACACTTAAATATTATCTTTTGCGGAAAAATCACACCAACCGCACACTTTTTGATACAAATTTGTAATACACTTATCGTGTTATTAAATAGTTGATTTAAAATAACCCTAATCTACCACGTTTTATCCCTAACAGAACCACAAGAACAGTCAGCATATCTAAATCAAGGGATCGCCCCTGAAACTAAACCCTCAATGAAATCTTCAACTCCGTTGGTGGCACCATTGAGGCTTCTTCACGCACACCACTTTGTTAATGAGCGATTGGGGTTCAAATTAGTTTATAAACTAAATACAAATATTGTAACTAAAATGCGTTGGCTAATCAATTTCATACGCTCAATTTGAGCGGCGACTGAGCGTCTAGTAAGGAACGAAAGAAGAGCAGTGAGACAGTCAGACAGTCAGTCAGGCACCTTGGTGACCGCAGTTAAGTACATCACTGGGACAAGGAATTGTTAGAGCCTCGTTGCCTAGTTGTCTGCCCCATACAATGCAGGCCGAGAATACAATAGACCAGATCTACTTCACTCTTGACGCAACTGCCCAAAAATTGGCTCGCTCATCATTATTTATATGGAAGGTTCTATTGAATTGAATAGGAGACCAAAACCAAAAGAAGGGAAGGTGTCAAGGCAAAGGTGTCGGGACTGCCCCGCTACAGATGCGGTTGCCTGGCGCAATTCAAGGCGAAGACGTGCCACAGTTTTCCCCGTTTTCTTTACTCTGTTATTCTGGCTATTGTCTCATTGTTTGTTGCTTCGCCGAGTTGAGTGGCAATGCCGTGGTTTAAGTGTCGGCGGTGGCGGCGATGGCAATCCTTTGTCTATGGCGACTCAATAAAGAACTTATTGTGGACAAATTTCAACATTTTTCGAGCGCTGTTTTTGGTTTTGTATCTGTGTCTGTCTGTCTGTCTGTGTACAGTTCCCTTTCTAGATTCAAAGGACATGCTTGACTTTTAACAGGAATCAATTTATTTTATGCGAAATAATCGTGTTGATGGCTGCGTGCTCGCCCCTTTTTCAGTTGCTTGACGTTTACGGTTTGGGCCTTTTGGCTTTTGGGTATCTTTGTATCTGCGAGTATCACAGCAACCCCAGAGGGCCAACCCTCCAAACAACCCAATGCCACAGCGAGGGCTGTCATTGGGTTTGCCCTCAAAGAGCGCCTATGTGAAGAAGGGTGGAAGTAATTTTAATTTATGATGTCAATTTATACTAGTTTTTGCGGTTTCTCATCCGACACTACAAAACTTTACATAAACCAAAGACATGCGGTTGCCTGCGATACGTTGGAAAGTCACTCAAACTACATGTGAATACGTAATAATAATAATATTTTTAGATTGAAGCACCATCGAATATAGCCCATCAATCAAAGTGGCATTCACTCATTATTATTACAACATATTTACTTTTTATAAAAAATATGCTATTTTTTCTGGAATTATTTGATCTATTTTTATTATTGAAAATCGCACGAGCGTAACGGACCTATGAATTTTACCAATCAATCAAATCGAATGCAATTTCCCCCCGCAACAATTGCACTCAGCCCTCAATGTCAGTGGGCAGCAGATTGGCCAGATTGGAGTATCTCTCTATGAATGTCAATCTCGTACACCTACAAGAATGCAATCAGAGGCAGAGGCAAAGGCCAGAGGCACTTCAAATGCAGTTCATCATTCATAGTATTCATTCAACTATTCATTCATCACATGGATGTTCAGGCACACACAAACAGACACTTGACAGCTGACCAGAACCTTGGCCTGTTAGGTAAACATGAATTTATCGGTTATTATTAGCACCTTTCCATCATAATTGCACCATAGGAGTCACAGTTGCAATTGCAATTTCCTACCGTTCCCTTTCATAGATCTTCGCCTCTTTGCATCTTTCTAGTTCTTTCATTCAACATGCAACTGCATTGATAAGTGTGAAAAGGCTTTTTGCAAACCTCAGTAGCATTGTCCACAATTCATAGAACTCGCCGTGTCTTTGTTGCATTTTCGTACATTTCAATTTGCATTTGACTTTCCTTCTTGTCCGTGGGCAGAACCAAGCCACTTATGTTTGCCTCATTTCTCGACAGGAAACCAGGCTAGGCGGATCAAGGATCGGTCTGGACAACCTGGTCAATAGGTATGGCTTTTGTCCCTAGGGAGCGTGCCGCTACCGCCAACAATTGTTACAGACTTTCACGTACTTCTTGCGCTTCTTTGCACAAATCTGTCAAACCAAAGACGATTTTCTCAGACAAATCTGTCATAAGCCGTAAAGCGTGTCACATGGCAATTTGAAGAAAGTTCCTTTGTTACTTCAAACGGAAATCAATTGCTAGACAAACTATTTGCAAATAGTATATATGTATATACAATCAACGATATGAAATATGTATATCCCAAATCATTATAAATATTTAATACATACTCAGCCCTATTCCGGGTTTCACTTGCGGCAAGATTTTCCTTTGACCTTATTTAATTTCGGCAAAGTTTGACGAAAACAATTTAATATAATTTGGGGAACTTAAGTCCTGAATGAAAAAATGCGTATTATTAAATGCTATAAAATAAAAAGAAAAAACAGAAACAGGGATGTCTATTACTTTACTTTTAAAAATCAATCTTTTTAATTTAAGCTACATTATTTGATACAATTTTATGTTACTTTTACACTTTTACTTTTTATTAACTCTCCTCCTCTTTCTCAGTCTCCCTATCGCTCTCTCTCTTGATTTGCATTTCAGCACTCTGAATAGTGTTGTAAGCCCTAAAATCCAGCTAATCCTGGGCAGGTAAATCGTATCTAGTCGGTAGCCAATACTTCGATATGGCACTGTGACATTGTTTGAAGGCAAATGTCCATTAATAATAGAACGATTACCCGTCGAGGTCAACACTTTACACACACACACTACTTGGTTGCCCGCATAGGTATTCAAATTTGAAAAACGCCGCAGGACATGCACACAAAGATCATCTGAATGGACACACATTGGTCAGTCGTATTGCATTTTGAATGAACTGCATTACAAGCGGATTATTGGATTTGAGGTTAAGTGCATTTTCAGTGATTGCAACTGTAACGAAATTGAAATTTCCAGAGGATTTTCACAACTGTTTTGACTTTCCGCCAAATGCGTTGCCAATGTCCTAAGCTGATGGCGACAAAAAACGCGCACAAAACGCGCCCGGTAGGCGGGGCGACACACACGAACGCCATTGCTAACAGGCAGGGCAGCTGCTCACGCACACTCACACACACAGAGACACAATCAGAGAGAGGGAGAGTTCGAGTTAGAGAGAGATGGCACACTCAGCTGCCTGTGGCATGCCCCAAAAGGAGCGAGAAACGTGCGCCAAGGGTATCGAAGCCGACGCTCGTTTTAGTGGGAAAACTAAACGGGCATTGATCATGTTTGGAGTGGATGCGACTTAAACGCGCGTGTTGACTGTCGTCTGCCATTGTCCAAGGGCGCAGGAGGACGGACTGCCTGTAACAAACAGCCAGAGTCGGAGTCAGGGAAGGTGACGGGGACGGTGGTGGTTGCTCTTTGTGTGCCTTTTAATGGACCAACGGCCGCCGCGGTTTTTGTGGCGTTGTGTCACGGGATAAATATTAATCGATATCTGTGTTGAGTATACATATCTATGTCTTTGTGTGTGTGTGTCTATGTGGATATAGTGTCCTTTTGTTGCCTGGCAAAGGGCAGCAGGACCCTTCTGTGTCTATGTGTCCTGCTTACACTAAAATGAGCAACATCCGCGCTCTATACTCGTACCTTGGCGCGTTTGCCGCTCGAATTAGTCGAGTGCATTCACTTGAAAAACTAATTTGATTTATGTCTTCGCGTTAAAGTGCGGTTTTCCATTCAATCCGCCATTCACACCCATAACATGGCCACAGTTCATCCAAGCATCCAGCTGCTTTCGCAACGCCCAAAAAGCGCCTTTTGCTGCCTTTTGCCTCACAGTGCCTCTCCTCCTAGCCACGACGGGGGCTTTGAATTTGCATAACTAATGTTTGTGGAATGAAACGATTTAAGAGCTGTGAATCAGTACACGAGTATCCGATAGATAATATAAATATAATATATAAACGAGTATCTAAATGATAGTAGAATAATATATGAAATAATATAATTTCATATTATAGCTTTTTTCCCAAATCTATACGCTTGATTTCTTCTAAGTCTAAGTCTAAGAATAATATCTTCAACCACTTTGAAAACATGCGAGTTTATCATACATACTTTTATCTTGTTTAACAAATATATTTATTAATGTGGTCGTAAATAATATACCTTCACATTGTCGGAAGAGTAAAAGTAATAACGCAGTAATGTGAGTGCATTTTACCAATGTTAGATTGCATATTAAATTTTAAATATGCGCTACATACCGAGTGCAACAAAAAGATGCATCTCTCTTTTGAGCTGATCAAATATACGCTTATATATTTCATAAAAAAAGGATAAAGCAATAAAACAATTTCAAAATAATCATTCGCTTTAATTGCGTGGAATGAGTGTTAGCCAAAATCCATTTTTGGGCTTTAATTGAAAGCCTGAGGAGCTTAGGACCAAAGGAATTGTGCTCTTCTTAGAAGCTGCAATACGGAAATCGCGCAGCAAATAATAAATGACAGCTTTTGCCTCAAGCAAAACGAAACGAGAGCCTGCAAAGAAGTTTAAGGAACATAGTTAGATAAGTTTGCCACATACCACAACACGCTACACTTACCTATGCAATTGCGCTGACCAAGGCCAAAAGGATAGTATGTGAATGGTTGGATTTTGTCCTTATTCTCCTCACTAAAACGTTCGGGATCGAACTTCTCAGGATTTGCAAAGTACTTGGGATCACGGTGAAAGCCACAGGTGGGAAGCCAAACGGCTTCGCCCTTCTTGATCTCAACATTTTTGCCATCGACCACATACGTAATGTCCTTGTTGCACTCTCGATCCACGGCAATTGCCGCAGGCCATTTTCGGAGAACCTCCGAGACGACCTGATCCATATACTTCATGCCCATGAGAGCTTCGTATGTCAGCCGGCCGCCCTCCAGGTCCTTATCCACCTGAGAGACCTCCTCATAGAGCCTCTTCTGCACATCCTCGTTCTCCATGAGCTCATGAGCGGTAAAGCACATGAGCACCGCAGATGTCTCAAATCCGGCGAAGAAAAAGACAAAGCATTGAGCCACAATATCACGATCGCTCCAATTGCGAATAGTTCCGGATTTGGCCTTATCCGTCTCAATCATGCCACTTGCCTCCATCAGCATGTTAATCATGTCTGGCCTCACAATTTTGTGCTCCTGACGATACTTCATTGCATCCAGGACTAGACGTACAAAGTAATCTGTGCTTTTCTTGTCAAAGAGCGATAGTTTGAGCAACTGAAAAGGAAAGAATAAAAGCCATTAGCGATATCCAGTTAACGAAAAAGGTAATTCTCACCTTAAAAAACTTTTGCGAAGTTGTGAACAAGAAGAACTTAAAATTCATCCATGCCGTGAAATCTGTCATCTTCTTGCCGAGCATATAGAAAGTATTCTCTCGTTCCTTGAACGAGTTCACCTGCAGGCCAAAGGCCGTGGAGGCAATAACATCATTGGTAAATCGCGTTGAATAGTCCTTCATGTCCATTTCTAATCCATCCTTCGAAATCTGATCTCGTTTCAAGCATTGCACCGCCTCATTGGCCACCAAATCCATCAGTTGGAACATCTGACGCATTTTGCTGCCCGTGAACGCAGGACTCAGTGTACTCCGCATGTCCTTCCAACGTGCATCACGCATGGAGAACAAGGAGCTGCCAAACAAATTGTTCATATCATGCGGATCTTTATCATCGACTCCAAATATATTACGATGATTCACAAAATGATCAAAGTCCTTAATTGTTATCTGTTTCAACAATTCCGGATCTCTGATCATCAACAGCGGTGTCCGTTGCTCAAAGATGCCGTAAACCCTGTGAAAAAGTACATAAATAACCTTAGTTTTATCAATACAATGACCGATTATATGCACTGATTGTCTAAGTTCTCAAAAAAGACTATCGAAAACCATTATCGGTTATCAGTTACTAAAGCTTTTGCACATACGTTATCTAAACAATATAATCATATTATAATTATTGTCCGGTGCACACAAAGAAAATATATATATCGCATTCCATTTTTGTTGTCGACACTAAACTTTAAAATTTGATTGAAATATTTTGTTTCTATTATACACAATTCGCTCAGAACTTAATTACAAAAGATTTTTACATTTGGATATACTTATATATATATATGTTAGTATCTATTAAAATACATTTACTATGTATATTTAAAAATTTCAAATACGAACTACAAATGTAAATATCTAAATAATAATAAACAATAATATATATATATTATACCTATTGTCAAAAACACCAAATCCAAAGAACAATATTTTTTTATCACAATTTTACCCTTGTAAAGGGTTGTCTTGTTCTTTTGTAGGATAATAACCATCGAATTACTATATCGGCTGGGTAATAAATTATTTCTAAGAACAGTTTTTCACTAAATATTACTATATATACCATCGAGACATCTTGCATAACATTGAATGACTCTAACATGCAACGGTCTGCAAGGGTATTAAATATTCGGCTTATCGAATAAAGTTTTTTGTTTTGGACAGAGATAAACAATGAGTGATGAAATTTAGTCAAGTGTTAAGTAAACTGGTTTATTTGACTAACTAACTACTCAATTGATAACAACGCTGACTGTTATAGTATTAAATTGCTTTAAATAATCAAAATTAAATTACAGATGCCGTCAGTTCTACATTAAATACTATAAATTTTACGCTGTCTGAATACAAACATATTCAAACGCAATCATCTGAAGCCGCACCCAAATTAAGAGCTTTAAAACAAATGTTTGTGAATATCGAAATGACATGAGTACATATATGTACCTAAGTATACCCCATATACAGATGTAGTTATGTACCGTGTGGGCTTGACCTTTGGAAGAATAATACGCAGTATCTAACGAGTATCTACTCACTTGCTATTGCTTTGATTGTACAACTCAACAATCAGATCGAACATTGATTTTTTGCGCAGAATCATTTTCCACATGCTTCCGACAAAGGGGTATGGTTTATGGTGATCAATACCCCGATCCTTGAAGAAATTATAGTTGGCTGTGGACCAGCGATAGGCCAGCAGCCACAACACAACGAAGATCGCAAGAAATTCCCACAGCATAACGAGAATTTAACGATTCAACCGCTCACAAAATAAACAACAAATAACGATCCGCACGGTCTGACCGTACTGAACTCAACTAATTGAAACCCACACGAGCGGTTGACTAGAAAGCTTCGATTTGCTGGTCGGAAGCTTTAATGCGGAGCTTTGTCTTTCGCAAGGCAATTATGAAATTGCGTACGCGTATGTAAACAAAAAACAAACACTTGCTGAATCAAAAGCTTACGACAAAAGCATCTATAAATAAAACTGATAGAGGTTAACAATGAACTTGACTGCAACTTCAACTCAATTAGTGAGTAGAGCTTGCGAGTCAAATTAGGTTCCACTGAATGAGAGCAATCATTTAAGTAAAGTTGAATCACACCGAAACGATAATTATTTTATTAGACATAATATAGTAGACAATTTTCACATGTGTAAATTATTAAATTAGTTAAACCTTTTTCTTAATTTATATATAATTTCTTTATTAATTTCTCTATCCATTTTTCGATCGCGATAACATTTTGTGACAGTTAAATAAACACATAAATGAAATGAATAATTGATAGAATAACTGATTGAATGCGGAGGTTTTATATTTTCAAGCTTATATCTACCAGGAGTATACATATTTTTGTCCTGACTAGCGATTCGGATACCAAAATTACTCAAAGCGGATCGCACACGGTAAGAGATAGAATGCCGAAATTTTTACAGTAGGTGTGCTTTATTATGTTACTTAGGTGACTAGACGGCTTTTCGACCTGCAAGTGGCCGTAGATATATCTACCGTACTTACAGTTAGTGTACTTATTATTGACCAATATGTATAGCTTACATAGGAACGATCAGTTGAAAAACAACCTTTATTCATTTTGGTCTAAACACATTATTGTTGTCTAAACACATTATTGTTTCCTATGTATTTGTATAAAAAAGTTCTCGGACTCAGAACTTAATTTTATATGGAGATGGCAAGCTCGGCATCGCAGAAAAAAAAACCGGGATTCCAGGCTAAAATCAATCCACTGGGGGGTCAGAATTACAGTAATCCCGGATTTTCATAACCAAAGTGTAAAATTCTTGATTCAAGTACAATTATTCTGAGCAATATTTTGATTTTTGGGGTTCTGCAAATTTTTATTTAGTTAGATCAAACATTTAAGTTTCTTTGACATCTTAATGCTGAGTCATTTCCATTTTATCCGCATATTGTCTAAATTTAACAATAAAATCGCGAAAATATAATCAAATAAATAAATTTTAGAATGGTTTTTGTTTCTTTCTATTGATCTTGAGGCATTTCTCTCTTGAGAGAATAGGTATTACTCTTTTATATACGAGTATATGTCAATAATATATAAAAAAAATGAAAACACAAATATATTACTTTAAATTGCGTGGAATGACTTTTAGCCAGAAGCCATTTATGGGCTTAATTTGAAAGCCATTGGCGCTAAGAACCATGGGAATTGTGCTATTTTTAGAAGCTGCAATACGAAAATCGCGCAGCAGGTAGTATATAACAGCTTTTGCCTCAAGCAAGGCAAATCGAGAGCCTGCAGAGAAGTTAAAAGAGAATAATTAGATGAGCTTATGATATGCCACGAAACGCTGCATTTACCTATGCAATTGCGTTGACCGACGCCAAAAGGAAAGTATGTAAATGGTTGGATTTTGTGCTTATTCTCTTCGCTAAAACGATCGGGATCGAACTTCTCGGGGTTCTCAAAGTATTTGGGATCACGATGGAAGCCACTGATGGGTAGCCAAATGGCTTCGCCTTTCTTGATCTCAACATTTTTACCATCTACCACATACGTAATGTCCTTGTTGCACTCACGATCTACGGCAACTGCAGGCGGCCACTTTCGGAGAACCTCCGAAACGACCTGATCCAAATACTTCATGCCCACGAGAACTTCGTACGTCAGCTGGCCACCCTCCAGGTCTTTGTCCACCTGAGAGACCTCCTCATAGAGCCTTTTCTGCACATCCTCGTTCTCCATGAGCTCATGAGCGGTAAAGCACATGAGCACCGCAGATGTCTCAAATCCGGCGAAGAAAAAGACAAAGCATTGAGCCACAATATCACGATCGCTCCAATTGCGAATCGTTCCGGATTTGGCCTTATCCGTCTCAATCATGCCACTTGCCTCCATCAGCATGTTAATCATGTCTGGCCTCACAATTTTGTGCTCCTGACGATACTTCATTGCATCCAGGACTAGTCGCACAAAGTATTCTGTGCTTTTTTTATCAAAGAGCGTTAGCCTGAGCAATTTCTAAGTACAAAATTGAAAAGAAATTTCCGTTGAAATATCCAGTTATATAAATAGTCAATCCTCACCCTTAAAAACCTCTTCGAACTGGTGAATAAGAAGAACTTAAAATTCTGCAATGTCGTCAACTCTGTCAACTTCTTACCGAGCATATAGAAGGTATTCTCTCGTTCCTTAAACGAGTTCACCTGCAGGCCAAAGGCCGTGGAGGCAATAACATCATTGGTGAACCTTGTGCAGAAATCCTTAATGTCAAACTCAAATCCATTTTTTGAAATCTGATCTCGTTTCAAGCATTGCATTGCCTCATTGACCACCAGATCCGTAAGTTCAAACATCTGACGCAATTTGGTACCCGTGAACGCAGGACTCAGTGTACTCCGCATGTCCTTCCAACGTGCATCACGCATTGAGAACAGAGAGCTGCCAAAGACATTGTCCATATCATGTGGATCTTCATCATCAGCGCCAAATATATTCCAATGATTCACAAAATGATCAAAATCCTTAATTGTTATTCTCTTGATCAATTCCGGATCTCTAATCATCAGCATCGGCGTCCGTTGCTCAAAAACGCCGTAAACCCTTTAAATAAGTATATAAATAATTTCGGTTTTAAAATTGACAATGACGATAAGGGAAGTACAATTTGGGTACCGGAATTTATTATGTATCGTGTGGGCTTAAGCATGTGAAGAATAATACGCAGTAATCGATTCTTTATCTAAATAGTCTACTCACTTATTATTGCTTTGGTTATACAATTCAATGACGAGGTCAAACATCGATTTTTGAAGCAGAATCATTTTCCACATGCTTCCCACAACGGGATATGGTTTATGATGATCAATTCCTCGATCCTTGAAGAAATTGTAGTTGGCTGTGGACCAGCGATAGGCCAGAAGCAAAAACACAAAGGAGATTGGTAGATATTCCCAACACATATTAAAAATTTAAATAACCAACCGCTCACAAAAAAAAAAATCAGTTTACACTCCACAACAATGTAGACGTACTAAACAAATCTCATTAATGCCAACAGCTTTTATGCGCAACACTTCCCTATAAACAAGATTGAATGCTGTTGTCGCGAATGCACGACTTCGAGATACCCTGCGTCATGGACCTTATATATTCTAACGCATATTTGGCAACACATATCAAAATCAACTTTAATCAACACATACATGCACGAACAAACTCGCTCGTTTTGTCGTCGGTATTTTCTTCTTATTTCTGAACATATAAGGGTCTACATAATGCAAATTTGGTGCTTCTAGCTCTAGACATCTCAGGGATTTGTTCGTTCGTGCAGACAATAAAACAGACGCACAGATTAATGTAGCTATATCGACTCCAATGTTGTTGCTGATCAAGAAAATATGTATACTATATATAAATTTGCAGGAACCTATTATACCCCCAATATAATGTATAATCAAGCTAATACAGGTTGACAATTAACTTGATTGCTCGAATAAATTAAATTCAAGCAAATGAAAATAAAATTTTGAGCTAAGTTCAATTAGCAAAGGCCAATTTAAAATTACTTTATTTTATTATACATACTCGTAGGATATACATATATTACATGCCACTTAGATAAATAAAATATAATTTAACCTAAGGGTTGTGATAAAGGGAATTCATGGGAATGTTTTGCATTCTTCTTCTCTATATTTAGTAGTTCACTATTTACTAGTTCAACGGAACATTTTTTCAAATGGTTAAATATTTAAGTGCGAAATTAATAAATGTCATTCGTGTAGTATTTTTATTTATTGTTTAACTTTGGCATTTACATTTTATTAATATTTACAAAAATTATTAGATCTAACATTAGACTACGATCATAATAATTACCTTTCTCAACATTGCAACTTATAAAAGAAAAGTACGAATAATTTGAAATCATTCAATAATAAGGTAAATATAAATGTGGTAGTTCGTAGTTAATAGATTTGAGTTGTAAGGGTGTACTAGTTATTTAATTTATAAATTTTAATTACATTGTTTTGCTTTAATACAGACACGAAAAAGAACAAACACAGGAATTTTTTTTGTTGCCAGATAGAATATAAGATGTTTATCTCTATATTTTTGTATTTTAAAAATAAAAAAAATGTTAAAACATAAAAAAGTTTTTAAAAAACTTGAAAAACTTAGTTTTTATTAACTGCGTTGAATGAGTTTTAGCCAGTAACCATTATCAGGCTTTAATTGAAAGGAGGAGGCACTGAGGACCATGGGAATTGTGCTCTTCTTAGAAGCTTCAATACGGAAATCACGCAGCAAGTAATATATGACAGCCTTTGCCTCCAGCAAAGCAAATCGAGAGCCTGCAAATAAGTTAAAGATACAAATTAAGATAAGTATGTTACATAACACAACACGCTGAATTTACCTATGCAATTGCGTTGGCCGACGCCGAAAGGAAAGTATGTAAATGGTTGGATTTTATCCTTATTCTCTTCGCTAAAACGATCGGGATCGAACTTCTCGGGGTTCTCAAAGTATTTGGGATCACGATGGAAGCCACTGATGGGTAGCCAAATGGCTTCGCCTTTCTTGATCTCAACATTTTTACCATCTACCACATACGTAATGTCCTTGTTGCACTCACGATCTACGGCAACTGCAGGCGGCCACTTTCGGAGAACCTCCGAAACGACCTGATCCATATACTTCATGCCCATGAGAGCTTCGTACGTCAGCTGGCCACCTTCCAGGTCCGTGTTCACCTGGGAGACCTCCTCATACAGCTTCTTCTGCACATCCTCGTTCTCCATGAGCTCATGAGCGGTAAGACACATGAGCACCGCAGATGTCTCAAATCCGGCGAAGAAAAAGACAAAGCATTGAGCCACAATATCACGATCGCTCCAATTGCGAATAGTTCCGGATTTGGCCTTATCCGTCTCAATCATGCCACTTGCCTCCATCAGCATATTAATCATGTCTGGCCTCACAATTTTGTGCTCCTGACGATACTTCATCGCATCCAGGACGAGACGCACAAAGTAATCTGTGCTTTTTTTATCAAAGAGCGATAGCCTGAGCAATTGCTGAGGGAAGAAAAGAAAATAAATATCATTCCGAATATCCTTTTAAATAAATAGACAATTCTCACCCTAAAGAGCTTCTTCGAACTGGTGAAAAGGATGAACTTCAAATTCTGCAATGCCGTAAAGTTTGTCAACTTCTTACCGAGCATATAGAAGGTATTTTCTCGTTCCTTAAACGAGTTCACCTGCAGGCCAAAGGCCGTGGAGGCAATAACATCGTTGGTGAACCGAGTGCAGTAATCCTTCATGTCCAACTCAAATCCATCCTTCGAAAACTGATCCTGTTTCAAGCATTGCACCGCCTCATTGGCGACCAGATCCATCAGTTGGAACATCTGACGCATTTTGCTGCCCGTAAAGGCAGGACTCAGTGTGCTCCGCATGTCCTTCCAACGTGTATCTCGCATAGAGAACAGGGAGCTACTAAACAAATTATCCATATCATGCGGATCTTCATTATCAACGCCAAATATGTTTCGATGATTCACAAAATGATCAAAATCCCTTATCGTTATTTGCTTGATCAATTCTGGGTCCCGAATCATCAGCAGCGGAGTCCGTTGTTCAAAGAATCCGTAAACTCTGTGAATAAGTACAAAAATTAACTCAATTCCATAGTCAAAACGACAATAAGTAAAGCTCACAAAAAGATTCGCAATGTGTATGTTGTCAATAAATATCTATGATTAGTCTTATCAAAATCTTTTAGCATTATCTAAACAACATACACATTTTATAATTGATGTCCATTGTGAGCAATGGTTGTTGATAATAACAAAATGTATTTTATCTTTATCATTTTATCCAAATATAATCACTACCTTATAATTCTTGCAATATTAAATTTAAAAAATATTTTATTTATTTTAATATAGTAAACACTGTTTATGCTGTGAACCAATTTCAAGTTCTTAAATCTTATTATCTGTGGTCAAGATTACGAAATGAAAATAAAGAAATACATTAACAGACTTGACTCTTCGATCAAACTAACTAACCGGTGTATTAAATTAACAAACTGACCTAATATTACCCATTTACGGGTGTAATTATTTGTAGTATGGGTTTCACCCGTGAAAGAATAGTATCCAATAACCAAATCCATATTTAACTAGTATATACTCACTTGCTTTCGCTTTTGTTATACAATTCAACGACCAGATCGAGAAGTGATTTTTGACGCAGAATCATTTTCCACATGCTTCCCACAAAGGGGTATGGTTTATGGTGATCAATACCCCGATCCTTGAAGAAATTATAGTTGGCTGTGGACCAGCGATAGGCCAGCAGCAACAACACAACGAAGATCGCAAGAAATTCCCACAGCATAACGAGAATTTAACGATTTAACGCACACAAAATAAACAACAAATAACGATCCGCACGGTCTGACCGTACTGAACTCAACTTATTGAAACCCAAACAAGCTTACGACTTTATAGCTTCATTCTGCTGGTCGAAAGCTTTAATGCGGAGCTTTGACTTTCGCAAGAGAATTATTGAATTGCGTGCCTGTATGTAAGCACAAGCAAACGCGAGCGACAAACGTATCTAAAGAAGCTTATCAAGCATGATCACTGTCAAGTTATTAGTTGACTGGAATTTCAACTGATCAAGTGGTTGGAGCTTACGATTGAATTTAGTTGAAAGAATTATATAAATTTTTTGGGCAATGCATGATGTTTGAATTATTTACTCATACAAAATAAATATATATATTTAATAATTTACAACTTGGGTTTTACGCAGAAAGTTCTCAGTTCGCAATGCATATTAGACATTATACCTATATCGTTTTTGTAGTAACTTTTATATTCACGACTCCATCAGAGATAGATTTTTGAGATAATTAAATAAAACTAATAATTGTTTATCCTGCATTTTATTTAATTGCACACATGTGTACAATATATACATATTTGTTAATTGTTTGGTTCTAGTATTTATATATAGATATGTTTGTAAATGTTTCTTATGAATTATAAGATTTATTCTTGTAAAATAACATAAGATTACCTTCATAATATTCGCTACTACTTAGATTGATTAAATAATGAAGTAAAGATAGCGAAGATTGCAGTTTAAGTAGAAATACTACAAAGGAACTTACATTATCAATATGAATTAGATTCTACTTTCAGATTAAAATACTTTCGTTTTTAAAACTATATTACAACACAGTTTGTATGTCAACAATTTTTAGATTAATATAGGAAAAGTGAACAGGTCTTAAAAGATTTTCGAAATAAATATTGATAATAATGATTAGTAATTTTTAGAAAATAAAAGTGTTTGCATTGGGACACCTTTAAGTGTTGATACGGGCATTAATCGTTACTTGTGTGCGGTATTTGACGTTCTTCCTCTGAACTGGACATCTTAACCAGCGATTCTGATACTGATACTGGTGCTGCTTAAGCCTACCGCTGCGTCATTAGAAACAAAAGGGAAATCATTAGGTTTAAGTGCAACTGCATTGTTCTCGCAACGCTAATGAATGCAACGGGTGCATTGGATTGGGCTGCTCTAGGTTACGTTACGGGTTAGGTAGGGTTTTACGGCTGCGCCTGTAGGTGGTTTTAGTACCTGCAATAAAACGACGATGCGCCAAAGAGATTCATTCACGAATCGTGAGAGCGCAGCATCAGCAGAACCACGAACTCATTCATAAATGCGTTTTTGCCTGAAATCATGCCAGGATCTCCAGTTAATCAGGTAGTTGTAGGTGGTGGGTTGGCCGGCGCAGCGGGGTCATAAAATCCATGAGCTTATTTGCGTAGGCTGGCACTTAGGCTTGCAGCCGTCTGAAACCGGGGCTTGGGACTTTCCCCGCATGTTTGTCAAATAATGAGCGTAGGATTTTCCACCCATTCCCAACAGCTCCGACATCATCCTCATCGCCAGTGTCGGTGTCATAAAGTAGCACCTACCTAACACAATGCAATGCTCATAAATAGTCAGAAAAAATACTATAAAGTAATTAAAAATCGCAAATTGCCAGCCGGTAATAGAATTTCATTCATGGAATGTCTGGAACACTTTCATATCTATACCTACTTAGTCCTGGATAATAATTAGAGCTAACATTGCGGCACATAACAATAAGGATATAAGAATGTGGCGTCATATTGATACTTTGATTAATGAGGAAATTTCATAAACTGACATGAGATCGCGGCACGATTGCAGCACATGTTGCACATGGAGGGAAGTTACACGGCGCCTCATTAGTTAGCGACGATGTGGTTAGGGGAAAACACATCCTAACCAAACTACAACTGCAACTTATGCTAACGTGTTTATCGTCATGTTAAAGACAGATAAGCTAAGCATAACTCCAGAGAACTGCTGAGTTTTAGGACAAGATTAGTTTGCTGCTCACAGATCCACGTATAGATCAAGATACATCCGGCTCTCGCTTAATCACTAGATGGTCAGATTTTTGAGTGATTATGATATCTGGGATTGATCACTTGTAGTAATGGACTAGGTGTGATTTTTATAGATCTCATAGTATCGGGATTAAACACTGATTAGAGCGTGATTAATGCTAGATTAAATAGGGGCTTGGATTTCTTTAGGCCAGCCAGTAACGACGAATTTATCTTTCTAGATAGATTTGGATTATCAACTATTACCTCGACATTTGTAAATCTTGAATATTTTATCCTAGTTTCCCTTCACAGATTGAATTGCTATACTTTATTGACAATAACTATCTTATTCTTCATAAACTCGTATGTTCATATCTTTTGTCAGCCAGCTCAAAACTTGAGATCAACTTTAGCAATTATGTCCTGGTGTATCCAACTCTAGATTTATCTGGCAATCGCCTTGGGGTAAACGCCTTTCTCTGCTGTAAAGTAGCCAACAATTTATCCGTGTCATCCCCCGGAGCATCCCGGCGATAAACTTAAAGCAACTGTACCCATTTTACATGCTCAAACCTTAGCTCAAACCCCAAAAGAATGCGCTGTGAATATTGAAGGCACACTTTGAGCATATACTCGACTGTGGCTATATATACTTGCTTGATACACATTTTGCATATTTAAAGCACACAAGTTTCAAAGACGAGACCAACCCTCAAAAAAGAAAGAAGCACTTAATTCAATAATAAATTGCCACCAAAGAAGGGCAGAAGCTAAAGCAAGCCCCTTGGTTTTACGGGCAAGCCTGAATCAACCCACAGATAACCAAGTTATAGCTTAACACACAGGCGGGGGGCTAACAGGCGAAGAGGCGAAGAGAAGGGGGATAAGGGACAAGAACCAAACCCAGTTGTGCCTTTGAGACAACAACTTTTATCAAATTGCGTATAAGGGGGTTTGTCGGTAGGTAAGCGTAAAATTCATAATCATGAATACTTCGCTTAAAGTTCCACCCCGTCGGGAGATACAAAATACAGATACACATACACATTCACATGTACTATATACTATATATATACATATCTAATAAATAGTGCTGGGAATACACACATTAAAAGCGAAAGTCAAGGAAGCTGCCATTTCAAGAGGCGATTAGATTTGTTGGCATGAATGCACATATACCTTATATACCAGCCTGTAAATGTGTACGTGTGTGTGTAAGTATTTGTGTGTATTTGAGTCTGCGTGAGCGGCCATTGTTGTGCGGTGCGAAAAAACAACCCTGAAGCGTGCCTCTCGCTCTCACAGACAGATAGGCAGCAAATCGATGAATGAAGCAGTCGACAAATACCCAATGTGTGTGTGTGTGTGTGCGTAGGTAGGCCGCAGCTAGGTAGGCCTTTTAGGCCAGGACCTCTTGCGTTCAATGAGAAAAATCTCTTTAAATTGTGCGCCGCTCGACTGAGAGAGTTCAGTTCGAGTTGAGATCTTGTAACGCACACACTGCACACAGCACGCCAAGTGTTCCGCCCAAAACGAATATAATTATTGTGTTTTATCTATCAAATAATTAAACGAAAATGTCGACAATTAACTTGCATCCACCGCAAACGTATTCGCGTCTGTTCCGTCCATGGGATACGCAACGCCAAACGCCTGCGCCGCCCGCCAGGCCAGTGAAACGTGAACGTGAATCCGACACAGAAACCGCAACTGCATCCGAGAGAGTGACCATCAAGACGGAGCTGCCTAGCAGCAGCAGTTGCTGCTATGGCCAAGATAGCGATCGCGAATTATCCTCGTCATCCTCATCCTCCTCCTCTGCAAGTAGCAGCAGCAGCAAGTCCAGCTATGAGGATGCACTCAATAGCAGTTATACACGTACATCCACTCCTCTGCTGGATGCCACGCCGCAGCCAGCATTCCCGGCATCCTCGGTTGTAACGCCACAACAGTTGTCCCCGCAGCCCGCCCCCTACATGCCCGCCAGTGATTTGTACTATGCCGCAGCAGCAGCAGCCGCAGCAGCTGCCAATACTCCGGCCGCAGCTGCCTTTGGCATGGATCCGTTCACTCTGGGCTTGATGGAGCAGGAATATGCTCGTGTCATGGCTGAGGATGCACAGCTGAAGGCGCTCAACGCTCGCAAGCAGCGACCAAAGAAGTTCAAGTGTCCGCACTGCGATGTGGCCTTCTCCAACAATGGCCAACTAAAGGGACACATCCGCATTCATACTGGTAAGTTAATTCTCGTAAGAAATCATTGACATGCCTTACTTACAAGATTCCCCTCTCTTGATGATTACAGGCGAACGACCCTTCAAATGCGACGTCGAAACCTGCGGTAAGACCTTTACACGTAATGAGGAGCTAACCCGTCACAAGCGCATCCACTCTGGACTCCGTCCGTATCCGTGCAGTGCTTGTGGAAAGAAGTTCGGACGACGTGATCATCTCAAGAAGCACATGAAGACGCATATGCCGCAGGAACGCCAGCTGGGACCGGCCATCTTTATGCCAATGTATGCCCATCCATATCTGTATGGATACTAAGTGAGGTGACCTTTGACACCCACAAAGCTAACCCAGCGATCTGTGAAGCGCTTGCACGCTTTAAAAACGCTACAAGCCCAACAATAACAGCAACAGCAACAACAATCCAATCCAAACAGCAATACAAAAAGCAACTCAATGCCGGCCAATCGATCTTTATCTTAGAGCATCTACCTCAGGCGTACCTGGCGCAAACTGGCGCACAACAAATACACACACCTACACACACATATAGATTACCTCAGAGATATCCCGAAGATATATGCAAATATTGAGCTATTTATTTTTTAATGAATATTTACACTTCCACTACGTGACAAGGTAGAAATTACCCCACACATGTGTAAATAAATCCTTAAGTGATCCTTTCTCATATGCTAAGCGATTAAGAATGTTAAGCGAGACATACAAATAGATGTTTAAGAGATACTATTACGAGTTTAAGAGAATATTTTGTCACATTTTTATATGCTTAATGCGGTGAATAGCAATACGATGATACGATTTACATATACATAAATATATAGTTAAATATTCAGAGCTGTATTATACGATTTATGTTTACACAAAAATACACAAAAATTATAAAAACTAAAGAAACAATTATTTTGGTTTCATTTTCTTATTTTAGAAACAATTATTTTATTCTATTGAAACGCATTTTAAATGATAGACTTTATTCTTGAATTTACAAAAATAATTTACTTGGTTTCAGAAAGATTCATTTAGTTAATTTTTGCGAATCGGCCATTTTCCAAGCATTTTCCTTAATGACTGTTCACTTCCCACTAACCAGATCATTTAGTAAATTGGTCGTGTCATGCCGGTAAAATCAAAGGGAAATTTGCAGTTTTCTTTCATCGGCACATTTGCACATTGCCATATCAAAGGGTTACAACTCAATTTTCACAAGTCATTTTTGGACAAAAATCAAAAAAATCTGCAAAAATTCATTGAGAAAACCCACACGAAAAACCCATTAATTTCGAGCAAGTTAAATAGATCTTAACTTTTCAGGCAGAACCAATCCACTTATTGTACAAATAGTATATCAAAAGTGACTGTTTCGACGGGTCTCAGTTTTCTCACAGTCCCTTGTCTGGATCGTATTGCAATTGTTCACGTATCCTTGCCATTACTCAGACGACAGCTTGCGTCATTCATAAGGACAATGAAGTTGGCCCACCTGAGCAACGAACTAGGATAGACAGAAAGTCTGTTCTGACAAAATGTTGGAATTTATTATTATTATAGATCGAACCCCTGGCCAATATCAATGTGACTTCTACGTGTTTACAATAGCTGCAATTTTGTTAACCGTAGCAGATCGATGGGCACTACACCACCTTTTTTTGACACACAGAAAGAAAGACAATGGCAATAAGGTTGCTTGATAGGGGCGTGCAGGTCCCATATCTACAACTACCTGTGTCCATGGTCAGTCCTGAGAACATTTTCCCCGGCAGACACTGTGTCGTCGTTGTTAGACAAGTGCCACAATGATCTAACTAATAATGTGTCCCAATGATTTCTCTAATTCTGTTTGCAGCAGACACAGCGGCTACACTTTGAGCACTTGGCCAAGAACCGAGTACAGACACTACCAATTTTTCAATATGATATGCTTTCGTCAGCATTTCAAAATTTATGTTGTCGATATTGATGTTTGTTCAGCATTGTCCTGTAATTGCTGGCAATTAATAACAATCTTTTCGTGATTGAACAGAATCTGTTTTATTCTCAAGTGTGGGAAAGTTAAATTCCATATGAAATACTCGTGCGTACCTTTTTAATCAAATTCAACAATATATGTAGTAAGCTTGTGTATTTATGTCAATCACATTGACAACTCTTAACTTGTGGAGTACGAAAGGCGAAACCTGGACATAACTCAAATTGAAGTTGTTTGTTATCACGTATTGTTAGTGATAAATATCTTTTGGAATACAAAATTCAATATACAGTATTTATTCAGCACGAAATTTTGATTATTATTTAAGTGTTCAAACTGTTATTAAAATATTTTATTTTATAATTGTAATATCTATTTATTATTATGTAAACATATCTATAATTATATCATAAATATTAGAAAATACAATTTTGACAAAGTTGCGGTGCGATGTCTGAGATGGGTTAGTTCCACGAATTTTTGAAACAGATAAAAATAAATAGTAATTATAGATATACATACATATATGCAAATATAAATACTTACTTTAAAACCTAATAAAAATGTTGTTCCCGTTGTTTAAATTATAGTAATTCAAGTAGTTTTAATTAATATATGCTATTGGACAAATTAATCCCAACAAATTAATTTAATTGGCCAACTTATTATTGTAATAAATCTAGCATTGCAACTATGCTAACCTTACTAACATGATATGCAAATTGCTTAATTATATTAAAATGTTCAGATTGGTTCAGAATCCGTTTTGTAAATTTTGATAAGTATAATTGTCTCTATGATTTTTGAATAATAATATCGAAAGTTGATATATTTGTATACAATTCAAGATTTTCGTGGTCAAGTATGTGTAATTCTTAGATCATACCATCAATCCATATAAAAATTCCCAGGAATTAGAATTGATACCAGAAATGTAATTGCTGCAAAATAAAAGTAAATAAAGAAGTGAGTATTGTTACCGAACAATATCAACCGAAGTCACTTCCTAACAAGAAAGTAGTTTGGCTATCAATAACCGAGTGACGTCTTGGGACAATTGCCATGTAGGAGGCACCATCGTAGCTGCCATTCATGACCACAAAAAGGCCAAACAAAAGTCGTCGGGTGGTCCATAAATTTCGCAACTAGATAATTGCCAACTAAAAGGACCAGAATCAGGATCAAGACCAAGACAACTTCATGCAACTTCTTCCAGTCAGGCCACACAGAACGCAAGGCCGAGAAATTGAAATGTCTTTTGTGCACTAATAGAGAAATATACGGGCCATAATTTCGCAATGCAACAAAACAGTGGGAGCAATTGAATGAGAAGTGCAAAAAAAAGAAAATGGGAAGAAGAAAAGAAAGAGCTGTGTGTGAAAATAAAAAATGGAGTTCCCGAGTCTCTCTCGATGGGTATCAATTGCTACCTTTCACAGCGCCAGTTCTCGACCAAGCAAAGTGCGTCGACGGGTTTCAACCCCTCGAAGTACATGGAAGGAGGAACAACCCTCATCCCCTGTGCCCTCACACACACACACACACATACATATACCTTCATACACACCCAGGGGCTGGCAGGGGGTAGACGCAGTAGTGGAAGCTGTTGCCGTTACCGTTGCCTGTGCGCTGACGTTTTATACAAAGTGTCAGAGGATCGATTTAATTGGGAAATTTATTGGCCAGCAGCAGAAATAGGAGACTGACTGTCTGGCCCTCTTGTTGGCTTTCTTTGAGTCGCATGTTTGTGGTTGCTGGAAATGCTTTCACAATGCTGATATAGCCAGGGGAAAGTGACCCATTAAAAGAAAAGAAAATCGAAACAAATTTTAGAGACAAGTTTGTGTAAAGAAATGTATTTGTTTTGAATGCACGAGTAAAGTGCCACCAATTCCAAGACTCAACGTGTGTGGCTAACATGTTGGTATTTCTATTCATTCTATGATATGAGTATTAAATTTTTGTGCTCGTTCCGATTATGAGATTTTCCCGCTAATTATATTTGTGCAGGCCACGCTTCTGAACCGGACATTCAGACATTGCTCAACATTTTCCATTTTCATTTTCCAGCTACTTATCAATCGTATTTTCCAAGAGTCTCGACTAATCCTAGGCGGAAAAGTGGGTATGTCCCGACACACGCTAAACGATGAGTTTATCTGCATAAACACTCATAATAAGTCGATTGTCTACACACTAATCTCTTTTCCGTCCGCTCTCTCTCTCTCTCTAATGACCATGTCTTTCCATTATCTCGCATTGCAAATGTATGCAATTGCAAACCTTATCCTAACGCCGGACTTGCACAACTCTGCGTAATGTACTCGTATGCATAGATGGATTCGTGGTTAGTCCTCACACATGGCACAAGGTGAGTCCTAATCTGTTTGGCCAGATAAACCAAAAACACAGAGACAGTCACGGTCCCAACAGATAGAAAGAAAGATGACAGACAGATATGGCAGTCATCGAAATACCCGATTTACCCTCAATTAAAAATACGTTCATCATTCATTTGTTTATTATGCAATTGCTATTGCAATTGCATTCTAATCAAACCAGAAATCGACCAAAACAACACCAAAGCAGCGCCCAGCTGGACCCTACCCAAAAGGTAAACAGTAGGTGGTGCCGGAAGTGCCACAGAGTCCACAACAAACATAGGTATCTGTGCAGTTTCCCATCAACAGGAGACAACAAACTAATCAAAACTAATGATGACATAATTGGCTCGATCGGACCAAAAGGAAGCAGGCCAGTCCTCTGTGTGGGTCCTCTGTGTTGTGTTTCGTGGGCATGAAATCGCATAGCAACTGGAATAGGAAGAGGAATAGGAAGTGGCTGCCGCAGTGCGAAAACAAAGCCACATACAATTTGTCCTGGCAAGGAAACAGACATCAGTCAGGGGTCCTCAGAAAATCGGAAAGAACAGCTCGTCCAAGTTAAAAAAAAAAGAAAAGAACAAAATTGAAGAAGTAAAAAGATAATTGATTTGTTTGCAAAATGCAATGCGATGACACTTGGATTTTAATGCCCATGGTGTGGTCCTGTTCTGCAATTAGCTGGAACGTTATAATTACAATGAGGAAACTGTTGTGACATTTGGTAAAAGTCAAAACTATTGAGCAATTCATCAATGTTCTGCCACACGGACTGCTTTCCTTTTCAAATGAGTTTTCTTTCGAGTTTCTTTTGGCTTTTTTAATGAATTTTTTGATGCCACGGATGTTGCCCTGCGGTGTAGCGTGTGCTACTATCCACTTCCATTTCCCGAGGGGCAGAAGACAACAGCACAGCCGGCAAGTCAGATTTAATATTTTAATTAGCGCTGCAGATGATTGTATTCGATTAGAAGACATCCTGTACCCGTTTTTGAGAATGCTCAAAGTATTCGCACTCAGGCCCATATATACAACGGTGTAGGCTGGGGAAGGAAGATCTCATTTGCGGGAGACACAAACATCAGTTGCCATCAGTTTAGTTGAAGTATTACAATATAATAATTTTTTGCAATCAATTATTAAATTTAAATTGCATATTATTTTTCATTTAATTTAAAAATACATTTTAATTAATAAAATAATTTGGACATTTGGAAGCCAGCAAAGTTGGATTCAGGAACATCGACAATTGCTTCTGCGGTGCTTATTGGTTGTTCGAGATTTATACAATACGATTATGTATGTTGAGTTTGCTAGTCTCAAAAAAAGGAAGACTTGGAAGATTTTAACATAGCTGAACTCGAATAAGAAGTTATATTATACTGAAAATATACTAAAAAAAAAAATAATATTTTGACCTCACTTCGCTCTAATCTGGCTGCACTCTAACCTGTTCCTTACTTAGTTAAAACACATAATTTTAAAGTAAATAAATCGAAATAAAATGTGCAGGTAAACTAAAGATCATCATCAAATATATGAAGTCCTAACCGCTAATAAGTCATTTTACCTACATTTTTATAATCAAATACATTTGTGTATATTTACATAAGTAATGAACGCTATTATATCCCTTATATTAAAGCAATTATTTACTAGACTAACGATTAAGACTTGATTAAGTACCTTGCTCAAGTACCGTATAAAAATAAGTAAACATGATATATATTTAAACAGGATTCCTGTGTCTACATATAAACATTTACTCAAATCTTAATCTAATTGTGTAGCCACTTTCAAAACGTGCGGAGGAAAAAAACGATTAATTGTTGTATACCTTAATAATGACTATTGTTTTATTTGTATAAACATAAAACATAAATAGCTGTCTATTAGCAGCTTGTAGCAAAGTGTACATAAAAGAGTATATTAAGTTGAATCGAGTATAAAAATGCATAGATTATTTAACATTTCGAATACTTATGTAAATACAAGAAGTTTATAAGCTTGTTTTATCTAGTTTGATTGTGCTATCAAAATGCGTATCAGACTTGACCATAACATATATATTTTGACTTAAGGACTAAGAAAATGATATGGTATAACTTGAAACATTTGTATATATATATGTATATATATAAATAGAGATATATGTATATTCGATATTTATCATGTGGCATTCAAGGGGCATCATTAAGTAAGGCACAGACATGTGGGCCGCTGAGATTATGTGGTGCTCGTCTTTACCGCATTGTTTGATCGAACATTTTTCACTTGAGGTTACTTTAGGATTATAATTTCCGATACATCTGGCTAGTAGAGCATTATGGCCGCCTGATTTTTATCCTTACTAAGCGGCTCTAAACGATGACGATCGCGATGCTCACGTCGCTTGGCATACAATAGAATTATTATATTTATGAGAACCACAATTGTGGATATAATAACCAGATAGAAGCTGTAGCCAAGATTTGCCAAACCGGTGCTGGTCCAATGCTGTGTTTGGTGCTCGGTTAAGAGAACGTTGTGAATGAGATACTGATAGAACTGCACCAGCCATGCCACAAACGCAACAACTTGCGCGCAAGCCGCTGAAATGTTGGAGGCCAACAGGAGTACCATGGTGCCGCCCTTCTTCGCGGCCGACGCGGACTTCAGCACGGCTGCTATGGCAGCCACGGCACAAGCTAGTAGCCCCAGTCCAGTGCCAAGTGTGGTGATCAGCCACAGCCAGAAACTGTTATCTCCGTGCTCGGTGCGAATAAAAGAGTAAACTGTGCGGAAATAATTATTAATTAAAAAGCGTTAATAAGAAATATTTTTGTAACTCACCTTCAATCGAATGACAACGCTCCCCAACGCCAAAATTCAAGTATTGACTGCCATAGAACAAACCAAAGTTAACATCTCCCTTGGCCTCCGTTGAATTTATGCGTTTTGGATAGGCCCGGATCCAGTGGTTGGTAGTCACACTGACCAGCAGCAGGCCAATGGCCAGGCAACTGCCAAAGAATGTGGAGAAGACGAGCGCCCGTGTCCGTATGCTCATCTTGGCAAATCTGTACTATAGCAAAGGGAAGAGCTTGAAGTCGTCAATCATATAGTAGAAAACATATATCAGATCAAATGACTTAAGGTGCAAACTGATAAGACGTAACAAACTGACAGACAATTAGAATGTCATTGCCCTACGTAATGTAAAACATTTCAGATATACTTACTTTGTGCTCGAGGCAACAACAAAGAAAGTGCAACACAAAACAGCAACAAAAGCGGCCCTGTCTATCCACTTATCTTGCGAAAGTGGCGCTGCGGGAAGGGACGCCGTCGACGTTATCGTTGTTATCGTGGTCTTCGTACTCAAAGCAGCTTTGATTAATTTGCAGTATGCTTTGATTTCTAGTTATTTATTCATATGGTTACGACCACTCTCACTATTTTTTCTTTCGCTTAAATTGTGATTTTCCTGTATTTTCGATGTATTGTTGTTGTGTTTTCCTGTCAATTGCACAGTGTTGGCTAACACCGTGTGTTGAAAAACATCATATGTTTTGAAAATTGTGGCAACGTCATCGAAAATAATGTGCTGAAAACATATGGCAACGCTGCATACAAAATAGCGCGTAATTTGTGCGTGACAAAAAGAGAAATTTTGTAACAAATATGAGCAGCCGCAAGCACAGAGGAGCCGAAAACATTGAAAATCTTTGTCCAGTAGCCAGGTAAATATGTGCAAACATAAATCAATTATTTGCAAGCATGCAAATTGTGTGGACACACAAGTGCCGGTCAGCAAAAGGCGCGAACTATTCCTGTGACGTCACATGCATAGAAACGCAATTGCAAAACGGGGCCAGCTTATAATTGAAAGGTGCTTGACCCGTGCTGACCAAGCAACTGCCCTCTACTTGCACGCTGAGCACTTTTTAATGAATGTGCCCTCTCGGGTCTCTCTAATATTCCATTACAGAAAGCGATCGACAAGTAAGAACAGTGCAGTTGTCGCCGTTTCCGCAACGAAAACGTCGATCTACGAATACACCTCGTCCCCCTCTGTGCTCACCTTCGAGGCACTCGAAGAAATGGGCATCGGGATGTTGGACTCCGAGGAAAGCAGTTCATCTGCCATGTCAGCAATTGCACTGGCAGTAAGCGCAACCAGCGACGAAAACTCGAATGAGACAACGCCCTGCACAACTGCGGCACGTATGTCGCACCAACAGACTCGTATGAGTCTTAATTCAACGGCGTCCACGCTGGACAATAGCACCATGGACAATACCATAATCGAGAAATTCAGTGAAGATGCACAGGAGCGTCTGTTGCTGTCGCAGTCAGCCGATAAGCTGCACGCGTTAGCCCAGGCCAAGAGAACCGCATTGGGGGGCACCTCCGAATGTGGTAGCAATTCCAACTCGCCGAGCAAGCGCACTAGAAATCCATTAGCCACAGTTACATGCAATAATCAAAACGAGGCTCAATCATTGTTGCCACCACCGCAGCAGCAGCAGACGACACTTAGTCTACTGCCCTCCACTAGCAAGCAGGCCCTGATGCGGCAACAAAAGAAACCCACGCCGCCGCCCCCGCAATCACCAGCAACGCGGATGGTGCCTACCGAAAACTTCTTTGTTTATCGCACTCCAATGATGAGTGCACACATCAGCAGCGGCATTAACTACTTTGATAAGTTGTCCGATGAGATTCTGTTGGACATCTTCAAGTGGCTACCGAAAAAAACCTTGCTGCGCATTGCAAGCGTTTGTCGACGCTTTCAGTGCTGTGCATGTGATGAGACCTTGTGGACGCGCTTAGATCTGGGACTTCGCACATTACGTCCCAATGCCCTAGAGCAGATAGTACGACGCGGAGTTCCTGTACTGCGTCTGGCCCAAGCAGATGTAAGTAAAGCAAACCATGCCAATTAACAATCTAATAACCACTTCACTATCTGACAGATACAAGAGCCAGCCTTTACTTGCGGACCATCTTCCATAGACTTCCAGTCGCGTTTACAATACTTGGACCTCAGTCTTGCCTCAATTTCACTTAGTTCGCTGCACACATTATTAGCCCATTGTCGTCAACTAAAGAAACTAAGTCTGGAGCATGCAGATCTCAATGATGATATATGTTTTGAGATTGCACAGAACACTTCACTGGAGACACTCAATTTGTCCATGGCAAATGGTCTC
The DNA here is from genome assembly GCA_035042165.1 of Drosophila kuntzei. Taxonomy (NCBI): domain Eukaryota; kingdom Metazoa; phylum Arthropoda; class Insecta; order Diptera; family Drosophilidae; genus Drosophila; species Drosophila kuntzei. Next base: position 1,626,190 of record JAWNLU010001684.1, on the reverse strand, counting down.
AATGCTAACTGCGTGCGTCAGATGATGGAATCGCTAACCAAACTCAACAGCCTAAACATTTCATGGACTGATCTAAGTGCTGATGCTGTCACTGCACTTGTTACCCACACTCCGTCCAACATAATTCGCCTAAATGTGGCCGGTTGTCGTCGAGTACTCTTCGATTCACGTGAGTAATTTAAAAGGAGGCGCTGTTTTATAGGATGATCCATTTGACCTGTTTCTTGATTTCTTTCAGATGTTGTAACGTTGCAGAAACGCTGTCCACAATTGCTGGAACTGGATCTTTCCGACTGCAACAGCCTAACGCCGGCAGCTCTTGCTGCAATTATGAAATTCAACAGCCTCGAGTATTTGTCCGTCTCCCGTTGTTATCTCATTCCCGCCACGAATTTTATGTAAGGTTGCCCAGTAATGGCCCACAACATCACGTTAACTGTTTTATCTTTCACAGAGAACTAAAAAACATGCCGTCACTCACCTATCTGGATATTTTTGGCATGCTTTCGGATGCCGCCATGGAGGTGCTGGAGAAACAAATGCCTAAAATCGGTATCAACAAGTTTATACATAGCTCGGTGGGACGCCCAACGGTTGGCACACGTCGCACCTCGATTTGGGGCCTTCGCACACGCGATTAGTCCCCACCTCCCTCATATATAGACTCTTCAAAATTGTTTAATCCATTTCTCTGTTGCGTTTATAAGCCGCCTAGCGCAGTTTTTATATTCAATTCAATGACAATAATTAAATGTCACGTTTAGCTTTGTAGTAGAAGGTGTATCGTTTACTCGTCAACCTCGCTTAGAGGTGGAGCCGGCTTTTCCCACTTCCAGTCATCCCAGATAACGCAGTCCTTCAGACTATCCATGAAGCCCATCTCATCCGGACAACGCACTTTGCTTGCGGGCTCGTTGAGTGTCACACACTTCCAGTAGGACGTGCCATCCCAGTTGTCGCGGAAGACACCAATGTCAATTTCCTGCTGAGTCTTACAACCTGGCTGACCGTCGCCTTGGTAGGCGTTGGTCAAACAGCAGGCTGCCAAGAGAACCAAACCGATTGTAAGCTGAAGTTTCATTTTACCACAACTGATGCCTTTCTGTTGAACCATCTCAACCTTTTATAGTTGCCTTGGTGCAGTGATAAGCCACGTCAAGTGCAACCAATACCTAAAAATGCTTTCAGTAATTAACTGCAATGCAAACAATCGAAACAACTTGGCTGATTCAATAATTGTTTGCTTACAAAGCGAAAACATTAAAATCTAATGTACAACCGGAGAACACAAGCAAAAAAGCAACAGATCAAATACTACATTAACAACAAAAATAAATATTTTATCTAAACTTTGTCAAGTTATTCTTCTTACGATAATAGGAAGAAAGTTAAAATATTGTTTCCAATTTCCTGTCATTATAGTTCACTTCCATGTCGTTTGTATTATAAGTAAAAAAAAAACAGATTACTGTTGAAATTGTATCCATAAATAAAAAAATAATTAATATAATTATTTTATTAATACAAGTTTCGCTTTGTTTTAAACATACATATATCTAAATGCTGAAGTTTAAGTAATTTAATTGTGGGTTTTAAATAAAACATCCATAAACAATTTTTTATTCCATCTCATTTCTCTTTCTTTTTAAATTCGATCAAATTATCGATTACACGCGCCAATCATACCTCGACAACTGCAGGGTGACCAGCTTAAACAAAAAACAGAAAATTAATCGTTGAAGAAGTTGTATGCATATTTTTAAGAAATATATAAAAAATTCGACAAAATTTGATCTTGAATTATTTTTTGAATTAAGAAAACAAATAAAACAGCATTTTTAGCTATCGCATTCTTACGGAATTGAAAGGCTGCCAGACGTTTAAACTATCGTCAATTTTTTTCTGGGATTCAAGGTTGCCACACGTGTTTCTGGACTTCCCCGTAAAAAATGGTGCTGGTGGTAAATTTGGTGCTGAATATTTTTGCTAATTTTGAAACAAAATTAATAATTTTATGAAGATAACTAATTCGAAATTAGAGAAAGTGAATGAAGGATAATTTTTATCAATGTTTGTTTTCGGCAAAAATTAAAAAAAAGTGTAGCTTTATAATAAACTACGAAATATGCATTTTGCTCTTTTGGTCATTTATAATTAGATTCAATTCGCCGCCCCGGCTTTTCCCCTCGGCGGATTTGTAGAAAGAATCGAATGAACGAACGAACAAAAACTGATGGACGGACGAAACGGACTTAGCTCAATTGAACTAGTAATAATTTCAGGATTAAATTTCAATTTTTGTGTCGTATTATTAACATTACATTTCAAAACATTTCAATTAATGAAAATAATAATTATAATTATTGTATTTATAAAATAACAAGTACAAAAAAATTTAAACTGGTTCATCTTAATGTCCCGTTCATTTGAACTTATTTTGAACGAAGCGACACAATCCCAAAAAAATCTTTCGCAACATTCAATAAAGCTAGAGTTCCCGTCACCCGCTAGATCCCAATTTTTCCCGCCTTTGCTATTCCAAAAACGCCAGATCTGACGGGAAAAAAGCTGAGTTGGCAACTCTTATTATTAGTTGTTTTTTTATTCAGACGAGTGTGCCAGTGCTGCGTATATTTATTGTCTTATCAACATTACATTTACATAACTTTCGACAATAGTTTTCAAATTTTAAGTACGAAAATTCTCCACTACATTTACATAACTTTCGACCATAGTTATCAAATTTTATGTACGCAATATCTTTTATTTATGCTCAGTTGTGTCCAGCATTCGCAAATTAGAGACAACAACAACAACATCGTATAGAGAACAACCTGTAAGACCTTGAGCATTCTATAATAATTTCATTGAGCTGTGCAAATAACATTAACCGTGAGCTTTTTAGCGACGTCATCGTTCCAGCGATCAATCGTAAAGGTATCAAAATGTCAGTCAGACGCACAATGTCCACCAGCTCCGCCAAGGAGTGGAGAAATTACTTTATGAGCACCCACTTTTGGGGACCTGTGGCCAACTGGGGTATCCCAATAGCTGCTATTGCTGATACTCAAAAGAGTCCCAAGTTTATCTCTGGCAAGATGACATTGGGTAAGTCTGTCGATATTCAAGTTGTCGCTAAACCTGTTTATTAAGGTAGCTGCAAAATTTTCCACTAAAGATTTCGTTATCAGATCTGTTTCATAGACACAATGCTTTATTATTCTATGATAATCGGAGCCTTGTCCTGATTAGCTAGATACATTCTATAGACACGTGCCCACCCAACCATCGCTGATAAGCAACGTGTCAATTGAATACTTGTGTAAACTAAATAAACCTAATTTATATCTATATTTTGCAGCTCTGACGCTCTACTCGTGCATCTTCATGCGATTCGCATACAAAGTACAGCCCAGGAACTGGCTTCTGTTTGCTTGCCACGCAACGAACGCTTCTGCCCAAGCCTTCCAAGGAATGAGGCTCCTTCACTATCAGAAAACCCAAGAGGGCAGTGCGTAGGCTGTAATCTCGATTTGATTCAGCGTGCGATGCCATTTTAAATATTTGCACAACTAACGAGGCGCAACATCAATGACAAAATGACTGCAGGCACGCAACAATGAAACAACAACACAACAAATTGCACTGCCGATGTAATATTGTTCATTATCTACCTGTACTAAGCGCTACAACCAAATTGGCTGAATCTCAACGAAAATTGGCCACTCTCAAACAGGTGCTACTCTATCCGGGTTTCTTTTCTGATGCGCTGACTATGTGTCTTATTTCTCAACTTCCCATATATGCGGGACAAAGTTATCAATTCTATATAACAATTTGACGATTTCAATAATTTTTATGTGCAATAAACTATCTTTTAGCAGTACAAACTCTGAATACAGATCGTTTGTTTATCTTCGTTCCCAAATAGAAAGTTACACAAAAATATCTTTGATTTGGGCATGGCTATGGGCGCATGCGCTTTATTTATACGATAATTTGTATATAATAATTATAAAATATATGTACTTGGAATATAGTTTTATGCATTCTCATTAACAATATTTAAATGTGATTTCATATTTTTTTTTTGTGGGTTTTTTTGTAACAATTTTTGTGTTCATGATAAAAGGATATACATTTCACTTGTAATAATAATTGTAATTAATTCCTAATCCGCGGTTAGCAGAAGATACGAGTACGTATTTAACGAATTGTTGGTTACAATTAATACATATAACATAAGTATAAAAACGTGTGGTTAAAATTTGACATTTGCAAACATAATAAATCAAGTACTAATAAAGAATTTTAAAAAAATATAAAAATCTCGCGCTTTGATTACAATGAGGCGCTTTGTAAGTATGCATAATATCTAAGTTGATATTACAAATAGGGTTTTAAATCAATTTTCTCAAAATTGATTTGATGTTTTTTTTTTTTTTGTGGCTCCTTGAGTGGAGCCCACAAACTACAGCGACTTTGACGACAACCTTAATTTAACAATGGATTAAACCTTAATTTACAACTACAGTAATGAGTCGCAATATGCGACATAAGAGAGGTACGACAGTTTGACTATGGCATGGCTATTGAGAATCTTAGTGCTCCGGCTCGGGCTTCACATAAGTGCTATTTCGGTGGTGTTTTTGCATGAGATGATCTTCGAGTAGCTTCTTGTCACCCGTTACCCTCTGTAGAATGGCACTTAGTTCTTTAAATTTGGCCAACAGTTCATCCTCCTCTATTTTTTCAGCATCCTCACGCTTCTTGGTCTTCCTGCGCGAAACGCGACTCGCTTCGTTGTTCTTAATACGATCCTGGTATAGCTTGAGCTCCTCTCCTGACATTTGCGACATCAGTTCAGGATCGGGTCCGTCAGCATGCTCTTTGGCGGGGCGACCACGCTTGCGCTTGGTTCCGCCGCTGCTAGTTGCTGAGGCACTGAACTGGGATGTGCTGGCTGTCGAAAATGCGGGCGAGCCTGGTGCGGTGATGAGGCCACCAAAGCCGGTGTGGCAGGTGAGTGCGTTGGACGCTGAGGTGCTAGAACTGACTGAATAGGCGCTATAGGGTGTATTTGGCGCTGAGAAATCTTGGAATACGGTGAAGGCGGTGTTTTCTTCTGTGCTACGAAGATCCTCATAGATCCTGTCTTGAGTGGAGATGTTGGTCACTGAGTTTTGCTGTGAACCAAAAAAGATGACAGTTAGTTATGGACTTGATGAGATCAGTTTAATGCTAGCGTAACTTACCTCATCCAGGTTGAGAACCTGTTCGATTATCTCAGGAGTGTTGATGTTATCTGGATGGTAAATCAGTGATTTGTTGATGTTAAGCATGAGGTTGTTACGTTTCTGTGGCATCGATTCGGCAATGGGAACGAGACCAGCTATGGAAGCTGTGCGCTTGATGCCCACACACGAAGTGGATGAAACTTCCTGGCAGACGAGACCAACACCTTCGTTGGGCAGATCCAACAGACTGATGCCGAAGCCAAGGGAAGCCTGACTGGAGCCGTAGTAGTTGGTTTCCATGCTATTCTCGTCAGCCAGCATTGGCAACTCGTTTATGAATTTGGTTTGGCTTGATGATAGCAAGGAGCCCTGTGAAAAGTTACTTAGCATAGGATTCTGCTCGCTGACCAAAAGGTTGCTCAAATCAGGATCCATTTGTGGATTGATATCGATGCCATTGCCCATTGTGCCAACGTCAATTGCCTCCTCTCCTCCCTCATCCAATAGTTGTGAAAACTGTAGTTCATCCATGTTTAAGTCGTTGTTGATGTTGTCGCTGTAGATGATATCCATGTTCTGACTGCACTGATCCATTTCCTTCCGCTCAATGAGATCCTCGGCAATCAAGTTTATATCAAAGTCAAAGTCAAATATATCCGTCTCACTACAAATCTCTTTTCCGTTCTCCTCGCTTTTGTTGCTGCTGCTCGTTGATGACGATGCTTCTATGTTTTGCAGGTATTCTACGAAAAATACAAAATATTGTTAATACAAATGAAAATACTCCAAAGCGAATATACATATGTGTGTGCATGTGTGTTTCCAAATTGATTCAATGATCCAATTTTCCGAATGTTTTTGCAATGACCACCTATTCATTTTATTTCATTTCATTCACATTCGTTATAAATTATCTCAAGTTATTGAAAGTATGCACTTGATCTTTCAATTTCTATATAATACAAAAATCTGTTGCATACTTTTAAGTGAGCACTCAAAATGCATGAGAGAGATAACTAGTTGTACAGTGCCTGTTGACTCACTCGCTATCTCGCTCGTTTCAAATTTGTTGTGAAATTCAAGCAGAAAAACGAAAACAAAAAAAAATTACTTGGCAAAAAAAGATGCAATATAATAATAAATTTAAAACATTATTAATGAAAATGAAAGCTATTTAAATATTTTTACCTATATAATTATATGTATATATAAAATGCTAAATTCTTTCACAGCTAAAAATCAGCCGGTTCAAGAGAGAAAAAGAGTTCAGAGAAGGAGAGTGAGAGAAAAGCAGAGAAAGAGAATCGCGCGTGCGACTTGTGACGTCTGCCACAAACGAACATGATCGTTCATGTCTGCTTCGCTCAGCTCTGGCTGTGGGTCATATTGGTCAGAATGGGGGATGAACTGATAGCTAAACGTTTTACATTTGTTTTGCTTTGTGTTCTTTGCCATTTAATACAAAAAAAGATATGTATCTATAAAATATTCACAAGCAAAGATGCAAACAAATACATATACTATGCATTTAGTAGCTCGTCTGTAACTAAAATTTGAGAATGTTAAACTTTATATTCAATAATTGTCATTTAAAGTTGCATGAATCACACTGCAACAATAGATAAAATTTATTAATTTTGGCACAAAAAATACTATTTAATATTTGTCTGTTCAAAAATAAACTAAATCTCTTTTTACTTGTTTTATTTCCGAGAAATTAATTTATATCGAATAAAATATATTAATTTGGTGAATTTGTATTTACCTTTTGGAAACACCACGGAAGCGACGTTCAAAACGCTCTTCACGGCTCAAGATACAAACGAAAACTGAAGTGGTGCAAATCGCAACACACACTGTTTACCGGCTGTGTGGTGGCCAACAGATCGCGAGAGCGAGAGAGCAGACGAACGACAAGAGCAACACCAATACCTATGCGCAACCTGCCCTACACTAACACCAGTTGGGAGAGCCAACAAGTGTTTAATCGCACTATTGTTGTCTCGCTCTCGCACATGGGTGTTTGATTGGGACTTGTTCTTCGACAATTACATGCATACACACATAATATTGTTGGACATGGACATAGGCCGAAGATGTTATTAACCAATAACTTTAGTTTTGAGGCATTTAATGCACCAATACAGAAGCAGTTAGAATTTCATCAGAGAAGCGAAAGTTCGCGAATCAACCAAGTGCTTTGTTTCATTTATGTAAATGTATATTTGCTAGGTTAGTTATATGTATATGTACATGTGTTGGCTCATGTTATTAAAATTATAAACAAATCAATTAACCATTTTTTTTTAACTAAACTAACTAAAACTATAAAACAAATTTATATAAAATAATAGTATAATTATCAAATATTTATCTATGAAGGTATTTGTTGGTTGCACTTTGCGTATACGCAATGTTGAAATCTCTATGTATGCGTATGTGCATCCACATGAATGTGTCTATAAATGTATCTGTGAGAGCGCCACAACCGGCCGGCACAAGTCAGCTGTCCCTCTTTACTTTTGGGGGAAAAGAGATGGGCAGCGTGTAGCTGAGTTGGATACCCAAAAAGAGGGAGCGAGAGAGAGAGATACAGAGAGTGAGAAAGCGCGCTCACATACTCCTACAAGTGGTGCAAAAACAAAGGCTTTGCGCTCTCTTAACATGCCGCTCTCTCATATTCTGCAGATCATGCTAATAGAATTTCACAACATTTGGGCAAAGGATTGAAATACTAACAAAAATCAATGCCAATATCACGTTTTTGAACACGTGTGGCGAGAACAAATTTAACTATAAATTGATGCAATTATTTATGTAAGGATATAATATATAATTAATTAAAAATTGTGCGTGTTTGCCAAAAATACACCAATACTTTTACGTATGTGTAATATGCACATTTTTATTATACATACGCACATACATATGTATGCATAGAAATGTTTTTAGGTCATGAGTCAGTGATTCACATTACACTTGACACTAAGTGACGTCGATGATTATGGACAAAGACTATCAATATATATTAACCATTTTAATAAACACTATTTATGTACACACACATACATACGTATGTATCTTCTATATATTTAAAATTCTTCTATAAGAGTGTAAAAGTAAAACTGGACAATATGACATGCCCATTTAAGGTAAATGATTTCTTGGCAATTAAATAACTGATAAAGGTTGGGTAGGAAATGGACTGCTGGAGGTGGAATTTACACGGTTTATATAGCCATTTAAAAGTGTAACACCATAATAAACACCATTTCATACTTATGTATGTACATATGTATGTTTATATGAAAATAATTTGTGGTGTGACTTTAATAATTTGATAGCAGTTTCATGAATTATGTCAACTAAAAAGAAATTGCTCTATTATCTAACTGCATATGCATATACATCTATACATATGCATATTTATGTATATTATTTCAAGTATGTAATATCGAGAAATAAATTAATATACATATGTACACAAATGTATATATGGATATTTTACTGCCACATTTTAGCATTAAATGCTTGAAAATGTTAGACATAGGAATATATGTAAATATTCTTAAGTATGAAAAACTTCATATATGTACATACATATGTGCGTATACATAATAATACATATATGTAGCTTAATGTACATTTTGCAATACATTTATTACAAAGTGCGCAGTTAGAAGAGCCATTGTGGTAGTCGCCTGAAAAGGGAATGACTCATATACTATTCAAAAAGCGACTATACTGCGCTTTGACTAAAGTCAGAACTCAAAAGCAAAACGAAATGAAGGAGGAGGAGGAGGAGAAATAGGTAGAGAAATTGCTTACCGATAAGATGACAGCAATTTAATTGCAAAAACTAATTAATTCGCAGAATATCAAATATCTGCGACGTGAGCGAAATGTATTGCAATTTATGTATCTACAAGTTTCTGCGTGGATACTTAATAATTTGGCAGCCTCTTAATGCAATTCCGCGTATTACTAAGCTGAAAATCATCCAATTAGCTGTTGGCCAAACCATAAAAGTTACATTTTGAAAAATTCGAAATATAAAACTTCAAATAAGATAAAGATAAAGAAAAAGAAAAGATAACTTTGAAAAATCATCCGATCCAATTGCGAAGCCAAAGTTTTTTCCAATACTTATTCTAATATAAGAAAATGTTTGGATAAAAAAAGATGATGAGTCATGTCAACTCACTTATCGGTCACAGTGCGAATCTAGTTTATTTTATGTTTTATCTAGTTTCTCCCGTACTTCAGAGTATACTAATATATATTGAGCCTAATAAATTATTTCCTGTTAGTTAAATAAACTTTTAATATGCATAAACCAGATTTTCCCAACCAAAATACATAAGCTTTACTTATTTGACTTAAACAAAAGAAAAATACGACAACAGGTTTATTTTTCTTTTGAAAAAATTAAAGATCCCACTTTATATAAATAAAATAAAGATGACAACAGTTCTCTGGATGCATATATATTTTTTGAGTATACATGATTCAAGATTTCAAAATCTATACTATATGCTTCCTACATTGTGCAATGAAATTCTCTGGAAATTTGTCTTGTTATAAAGACATTGAAACTCAAAAGTAAAATAGTAGCAACATTCTGATAATTTAATTTAATTTTATAACTGGTAGTAATATTGAGATCCTGAAATGAATGTGAAACCAGGTCGTTCATTGCAGTCAAAAGAGTTGTGGAGGAAGGTGGTTGGGGGGACCTTGCTTTTACCACAACTGATCTGACAGAATGCAGGGAACTTTAACTCAATTGACTGCCGTGCGACCGGGCTGTTTTAGCTACGCACATTTCTTCAATGGGTCATTGCACTGTGATCTTCCACGTCATCAAGTCGTGGTAATGTACCTCGATGTCATAGGCAGAGCCACGCCCAACATACCTTGAGAAAGGCATGTGAACGTAGCTCAATGCCTGCTATCCGACTCATTCTCTAACTGATTGTTTTTGGCAATGACTCGATGTACGAGTAAATCGATATTTTTGAACAGTAATGAGAGAGTGCTTGGTACGAATTACACACATAAACACAGTACTCACCATCAATGAACACCGGAACATCTATCTCTTCAACTGTAGCAGTAGGCATTGCTCCACTCATATCCTGGTGGGACTCCATATCTACACCTGTCAGCTGTATACCAGCCATTGACGCCAATGTCTTGGCCTTGCTCGAAACCTGGACCGTTTCCGTCACCGTTTTCGTTGTCGCAGTCTCCGACATTGTCGGTGGACCTAAAGTCGGGTCGCTCGCGACTCGGTTTAACTGAGAGTATGAGCTGCTGGAGCACTTCTCTGGTGGGTATATTATCCCAGTCGCTGACAAGGTTTGCGTCGCGATACGGGATGCTGTCCCCGAAGTTGTAAAGCTTACTAAAGAGCTCGCCGTAGGCGAAGCACGTTTCACTGAAGACGGTGTTGGTACCGACCCTGGTAAAAAGGGTATTCTTATTAGACGAGTACGAGGCGCCGTTAGCTCTGCCCTGTTGCTCTTGTTGTTGTTGTTGTTGCTGTTGTTGCTGTGCGTTGGCACCTTGATCAATATTATTCTTGGATTCGGTTGCGTATTTATAACGATTGGTATTGTTGTTGTCGTTAAAGTTGGTGTCAACCGTGGCAAATCCTTCGTATGCGCTGTTTGCTCTGTTCTCATCCGCGAGCAGTTGCAATTGGGCAAGTAAACTTTCTCGCCAGCGGTTGTCACGTCTCTCTCCTGATCCTCGTATGTTGTTGCCTGAACCCGTGCTGGCTCCTGGATCATCAATATTATATCTCTGCGATTTTCTGCACTCGGTGTGGTTGTAGCTCTCGTTGGCACCGTTACTGTAATCGGAGTTGTTTCTCTTCTTGTTGTTGTTGCTCTTGGTATGGTCTTGTTGTTGTTGCTGGTTGTTGTTGTTGTTAGATTCGCTCTTGGGCCTAGTGGCTTGGATTTCGGCGGTGAATGCCATTTTGAACGCGGCTATTGTCCCAATTACAATTTTTATATGGTTGTTGTTGTTTTTATTGGTGAACGGTTCAATTTAATTGGTTTCGGTTCGACAGGATTTCAAAATTTATACATTTTCATAATTTGTATAATTTTTTATTTGATTTTCAGGATATGTCGTTGAGTGGAGCAAGCACATTATAGAGTTTTGGTTTGGATTTTATTGGTTTTTACGTGAAAGAAAATAGACAAAAGAAAAAAAGATTTTGTTATTACGCTGATCGACGACGTTCAGAAGCACGATCCTTATGGGGCTCGCGCCACTTGTGTATTTTGATTTGTTGAGGAATGTACGAAATGTATGTTACACCAGGTCATGGGAACATGTGTGTATATCTTCAATGCATCAGAGATACCAACATAATGACAAAATAGCTGTCTTGATATCTCCGATCATTGAGTTATTAGAGGGCGATTATTAGCAGCCTTGAATGAGATGTGTGGGTGAGTGACATTTGTTTTGTTGTTGTTTTTCGTCACTGGCGATCATGGTTAATAAATATTTTTTCCTTTTGTTTTCCATTTTTCTTTTGCCTCTTTTTTCCATATTTCTTTTTTTTGTTTAAATGTTGTTTTAGTATTTTCTGTTTTTTTTTAAAGTACTTTATTTTTTTAAGTACTCATTTTTTTTTGGAATTACTCCTTTTTTAATGGAATTGCTCCTTTTTTTATGGCATTTTGCCTTTTTTATGGAATTACTCCTTTTATTTTTTTGGAATTACTCCTTTTTTTATGGAATTGCTCCTTTTTTTGGAATTACTCCTTTTTTAAATATATATACATTTTTTCATAAAACAAGCTTACATACTAATAAGTGGTAGTGTTTCATTCAAGCAAATATGAGGCTTACATCTAAAAGATAAAAGGACTTTGTATACTCACTTTTAATTTACCGTTTGAGAGAAACAATGAAATTGTTAGGGAAACTCAAAACAAGCTCTAAAAGTGTCGTCGACGCAACTTTCTTTTAGACTGAAAAGAATAAGAAAAAAATTGCACATTTAATTTATTTGATCTATAAGTGAAAAACATTCTTAAGTATGCTAAGATATGTTTATAACTAACGATAAGTAGTTTCGAATTTTATTAATATTATTATACAATACTTCCGCATTTGATACACCATTTAAGAGCGTGATAGGCAGCGATAAGCTTAACGGACAATCGAGGGTCCAAAGCGAAAGATTCTCGAAACGAATTTCACAATAATGCCTTGTATGGCCAGAAACAAAATGGCCGCCAATTGGCAACAGGTTTGTTTGCGCTTGACACCTAATCAGTAGTTGGATACCCCACCCCCGATCGAGGCACTGCAATTATCTAACCCTAGCGTGCGCCACCCTGCTAACATTTAGATAATTATGGAGTGTGGACACGTATGTAAATAATAATACATACAAACATACATACATATGTACATACAATCACTTGTAAGTCTTTGCGTGTGCTTTTAGAATCTAGATAATGGGGCATATCGCAATCTCGTTGACACATCAAATCGTGCGCCAAAACAACAGCGAAAAGCAATTATAAATTGGTGGAAAATTCCCAAACACCACAAAGCGCGAGCTCTTGCTAAATTACCCCACTTTTAACCCCATCCCCATCCCCATGTGCCATAATAATCAAGCAATTACATACATATATGACAATAAAAAGTGGTCACAGATAATAAAAACCCCCAGGGAAGTGTGTGTGTATGTGTCTGTGTGAATCGTCAGCTGCTGACGTCTGTGGCGTAGATAATCTATCGGCATGTAAGTACATTTGTCATTTGTATATAAATATAAATATGTTTGTATTTAAGTACATCTGCTTATAGTATATGTTTGTATGTATGTATGTTTAAATGTGTGTTGGTTCTACTTGTTGTTGTTGTTGCTAAACACTTGACTCATTTCAATATGGCGGCCGGCCGCTCTGTTCAATAACTCGTAAAAGCTTTCAGTGAAAATAAGTCTTGCATATAGTATTTACGTACATATGTATATAATGCATACGTACATATGTATATATGTGAGTCTTTAATAATGTATGTACATATGAAATCATATATTGTAGATCACTTGGTAGATGAAAATTCCTCTAAGATTACTCACATTAATTAACTACTTGTGTCCTCAAGAGCAGTTGGCCGGTTGTTGAAAAACGCGACCAAAAATGTGCACTTTTAATATTTTGCGTCGCAATTTACTGGGTGGTTCCTCACACCACCACTTGAATGTCTTAACGCGAGTTGCCGTTGCTTCAAAGTATGAACTTTAAGAAATTCACACAAAGTGTTCAGTTGTTGCTTCACGTAAAACAACAACAGTTATACGAATGTCTTTCGATACACACTTTCTATCCTTTGATTTAAATTTGTTGCCTTCTTGCTATGGTATTTATTGGCTTGTATTATTTCACTTTTCACATTCACTAAAAGCAGCGATGAGTAGACCTCAACTGCTTGATTGCGATATTCACGTCGTATTGAACATACAAAACGCGACGTTTGTGGCTATCGAGCTCAAATGTGTACAAAACTGTGGGACTTGCGAACACTTGAATTTAGTTTCGTTGTGAAATTCAAAAAGCTCAGCGGCAAACCAGTTTTCTATAGCAAGATAATGTGCCGAGTGTGTGTGCGTGTGTCTGAGAGAGAAAGCTTCACATAGATACAAGTGCTCACAAAAGCGAAAGCTCTCTGCGAACGAACTTTCGGTCACGTCAACAGGCAATGAGGTTCTCCAATGTGTGAATCGTTTTCTTTTACACTACGTCATCTGATCAAATTGATATTAAAGATCACATTATAAATTAACCTTTTATTTATTTTAATATTTAAATGAATAAATATACTGTAAATATTCATACACACATTCGCCAAAACCAGTTTTTTTTATAGAGTGCAAATTCAGCTTGCACATGTGACGTCACAATGTTCGCTTGAGTACTCATAACGAGCAATGGATATGCGCAATGGTTGCTTACCTTACTATGATTTGCCCTGACCTCAATGCGTTTATTTGTACATATGTAAGTATGTCCCTCTAGCCGGCCGGCAATTTGTATGAAACATAATGTACATAAATAAATATATGTATATGTACATATGTACATACAATACATATGTGTTTTCAGAATTCTTAGTAAAGAATAAAGGCGTTTAGTTATAGCAATATGACAAGTTCTGATTTGCAGAAATATTTTAATTATATAACTGTATGTATATAAAAACGTATTTCTGCGGTATTTGAATGATGCAGGCAACTGACCTACCTGCCTACGCAAATTTGTATTGAGCACAAATCACACATGACAACTTCATTGTATTTTTATTCAGACATTGACGCAATTTAACTGCTGTAACTCAAGTCCAATCAGAGTTTTTAATAAAAAAATAAATAATAGCATTCCAACTTCTTAAAATCAAAGAATCGAACGAGTCCGTCCAAAGAACAAATTGTTTGTGTATGCAGTTGATGTACATTAAGGAAATACAATGTGCACAGTTCATATGATCTGTTTATCGAATCGATCGATTGAATATTTTGAGCTAATCTTCTGTTCTAAAGGGCAAGTAAGTTTAATTTTAGGCCTGACTCATATGTAAATTTACTATGCAATTTCTTTCTGAAGCTACAGGGTGGGGGAAGTAAAATTTGGATATATGTTTGAATAAACAAATAATCAAAACAAAATCATTTTATTTCAATTATACATAATACAGATATAATATTATTTAAAAAAAAAAAAAATAGTCAACATTTTAGCTCTACAGTTTATTTTACACAGCTTAAAAAATACTTATTTAAGAAAATCAGGAAACATATTCATTTAGTGTGACCTCTCTTTTTTTGGTGGTCCACTAATTTTAAATTTATACTATAAACATTGGGGCTTTCCAGTTTAAAAATACGTTAAATTTAAATTTGAACAGTCTTTTGGTTTTCTGTGGGCTGTCTCGTTGCAAAAAGCTTTGTGGCAAAGCACTTAAATAAAAAAGCTTAAATGATTAGTCAGCAGCTGTTTTGCTGTGTGTGTGCTTGTCGGTGTAAAGATAAAAGCTTGTGGAGCGAGTTCTCAAAGCTGAAGAGCTTTGAACTAACATTCGCAAACACAAATACAAGTTGCATCTGTGTTTGTAAGCATGCATGGCGATAATGAAAAAAAATGCATGAGTCATGATGCCAAAGCAAAAATCACAAAATCGAAAAGCTTCCCGGCATGTGACTTGTAAATTGTATGTTTGTATGCAAGTAAATACATGTACATACATGTGTTTCGAGAGAGGGGTAGGTTAGGGAGGGGAATGTTTTTAGGCGGGAGCTTTGCTAAACAAATACAAATACCATTTAATTACTAAAATGGTGCGCAGAATTCGTGGAAATTTGCTACTAAAATAGCGCACGCCATATGTATTTAAGTACATACATATGTACATACATACATACATATGTATGTGTGTAAAATTTGGGGATTTTTTTTGGCACTGATCACAGACTGGCACGAGATCTGTATTCGTATTGGCCCGCCAAAGTAACAATGGCCAAAGTTGTTGTTGAAAACGTTATGTGTGGGAATTTGCCAGCCATGATGATTGGGCACTTTTCTGTGCCAAGGGCCACGTCAAGAAAAAACAACTTTCACGTAATAGTTTATACTCTAAGTACTTACATATATAGACATTTACTTAATATACATAAGTGTAAATATAACATATTATAGTTATTATTTATGAAATATGTACATATTTACTCAATTTAAAATCTATAATTTCTACATACATATGCTACGATGTATCTCAGCTTATTTGACACACTACATTTTTAAATATGTTTTTTTTTAATTTCTTAAATCAGATATAATATTATAATATAAAAATATGATACAAATAGTTTGTTCAAATTGAAGCATTAATTAATAAATTTGCGCTTGAATTTAATGTTTATCTTCTTCCTATAAAAATATGAATTCATTTGAAATTTTTAGTATGTAAAAGTAATGGGTCAAATAAGCTGACAGATACGGAAATACGGAGAGATTGGAAATAGTAACTTTATTTATAAAAATTCGATTAACATATGACTTTTATAACATTTTCAGAAATGATTCTTATCACTCCAACAAATGAATATGATTATTTGTTATCAAATGCTTCATCTGTAGGGTATACACGCTTTTAAGGTGAAGGGCGCAACTTCGAAAATGTTCGCTCTATCACAATATCAATTCGGACTTCGAAACATATATGTACATATGTACATATTTATGTAGGTATCAATGTACATATCTGTGTATATAGTAAGTGTAAATATGGTCTGGTCGTTGATTCTAATGTCAATGGCCAGTAGAGTGGGGTGGGATCGACTTACCGCCCATCATGTTGCTGCCGCTTGTGGCAAGCATGTTCCGTTGATGTTGCAAATTTCCTTTCTGTGATGCGAATTGTGGTTTGTTATGATTTTTATTTTGGCCGTTGGCTCAAAAACGAAAGCAGCGACAACAAATGTTGCGACGAATAATAATGTCACGCTTCTTTCGCAACCCCTTGGAGCGCTTTAAAAGAGTTTTGGTAGTGGCGGTGCCCTTAACCGATAGGCAATTGTTCGAATAGGAATTATAATGCCAGCCACGCATGCGCATACACATGAAATTATTTAGCATGGGAATCTGCTGCTGCGAATGTTGCACACACATGAAGACAACGGCAGGCGAATGTTGCATGACGTTGAAGCTTCGCTTAAAGTGATTCTTTCTCTTGTCGACGACGACCTGACCTCTTGTTGTTGCTGTTGTTATTATTGATGTTGTTGTTGTGGAAACAGAAGAAACAGAGAACATAATACTGGGGCAATTGACCGATAAAGACAGTGTGTCTATTTGAGTGTATATCTTAGCAATTGTATAGCTTAAGTATTGTTTTTCACGTATCTAGATACAACTTATATCTCAGATACTATTTGAATAATGTTATTATTGCGTCTTTCGCAAATGTTATCTCAGATTTACTGGACACTTTTCACTTGGTTTGGGTTTGTTCACAAACGAGGAAAAATATTACTGTTCTATGAATAAGAAATCTTTATAACGTTGTTCAGCTTTCGATGCCATTAAGACCGTAAAATTCTATAAAATTGTTATTGGTATTCACAGTGTATCAAACACTCGAGTTGATTTCACAAATTCCCCGCAAATTTGCACAGCTTTTTACGAAGTTTGTTGTTTTTGTTAAAGCTTTCGGAATTGACGATTCACTTTGCTATACGATATCAAAACTTGCTCTGTTCACGACGGACAAATTTTTGTTACTAACGGATACGTTTTGCCTCAACCAGTCACTGGACAATCGTCAACGTCTACGTCGACGTCGGCAACATTTGCTGCCGATTATCATTTGCTGACGTTGAATCGTAGCATAAGCTCCTACCCCTTGTTCCCGTGCTCGCACTCTGTCTATATTTGTCCCGCTCTCAGCTGACTGTGCTGTTGCCGTGCCCCCAAAACCGATTTCTATTTTTTGCCAAATGCAATAATAGAGCATACACATTATAGAGATGTCAAGTTGCAACGACCTGTAAATATCCTGCATATGTATACGCTATTGGGCAGCTGAGAATATTAAAATGTTAACTATAAGTAATATTTTATAAACAAAATTCTGCCTCATAGTTCAGATGCAAAAATTATAGTTGAAAGATACGCATACGAAACTATACCATGTTTAGCTGCCTTAGTAGGCACATAAATAATAATAATACAATAATACAAATAAATTTGACTTCAGATAAAATACACATACTTATGTACACATGTAGTTATCAATAACCATTAATCGATAGCAATATCAGTCAGCAGATAGGCAAAACAGCAATCTATATTTAATGTTTTACAGAAAAAAGTGTTGTTCCTAATCTGATAACGTGTTATCTGAATTTTAAGTCGCTTATGCCTATTAAAAATTTGTAGCGTGCACACGCCAGAGCAACAATGAACCAGATTTGGCATGCAGCATGCGTGAGAGTTGCTCTCTCATCTCTCGGTTCTCTCTGTTTGTCGCTCACTTTGTCTGCCGGTTTGGCTGATGCAACAATTGCTGCGTCTTACAACAGCAGCTGTTTGTTGAGGCAAACAGCTGATGTTGCTGTGTCATGTTGCCCAACATGTTGCCAGAGTCAAGCGGCAACGCAGCATGTTGCTAAAAATACATACATTTGTTTATTGTGTAAATTTTTTATTATTTATTCAATTTATTTATTATTATTTACGTCAAAACACCCATTTTGATACTTGTCTCGTTTGCAATTTTACTGTCTAGAAAATTGCCATTTCAATGTTCATACACTAGAGAGAGTTGTGAATCATGCCAAACAGAAACTGCTATCAAGTAAAATTGCGCACTATTTTTAAGTTTAAATGTGAAAATACTTTTACTGCTTAATTGTTTTTATTAAGGAATCTATTTTCATTATTTTCATTAGAAATGGGACAGTTTTTAAAATTCTTTTGAAATCACCCATAAATTAATGGTTGTCCATAAATATATTAATATTTATATTTATAGTGTTATTTTAATGTAAATCCATAAAATATTTTTTATCCTTTTTGCGGAAACTACACTGTATTTGTAGCTCCCATAGAAACATGCATATGAATTTGTGCTTAAGTAGGTTCATAAAGATACGACTTATATTTTGTCATATTTGACATTTAAGCTTTCAGACGGAATGGAAGCTTTTGCCAGACTGATTTATCTTGTTTAGCTTAATACATATGTACATGTGGATATGTACATATGCATAAATATATATATGAACCTACAAACATATACATATATTTATGTTAATGATATATTACAAAATCTACTTAAGATTTACATACATATAATATATGATCATCCACATCATACTATGTTGTCATAAGCCCACATCTGCAAAAGTTTCTTATGTATCAACTTTCAAACAAGAACAGGAATATTTAATGTTAAGGTCCCATAAGGTTCTCGTTTGAAAATATTATGCATTTTTCCATGAATAAAAAAATATAGTTGTTATATAATCTTGAAACATTTAGCTTAGAAATTTTTAAAAATTCTCCTTCATTGTATTCTATTGTATATTTGTTGATATATAATATAGGAAAAAATTCTATTTAACATTTTTTTATTTTTATTCTTTTTATTCTTTTTATTTATGATCATTAATTATTTATTTAATTAACTTCGACTAAAATCAGTCGATTGAGAAAATAAATTTAATAAAATTTTAAATACAATTAAAAAATTAAAATGTTAAATTAAAAATTAAATTATTTTATAATATATATATTATTTATATTTAATTATAATTTAATATTTAAAGTTAAAACACTTTTGACTTTTATTTTTAATATTTAAGGTGACAAAATTTATATTTAGATATAGAATATTTTAAAGTTGAATGAAAAGTTAAAAACTTACAAAAAATATTTATAGATTGAGTTCAGTAGATTCCAAAAAAGCCAACAGCAATGAGTAATTAAAAATTAGTTTGTAAGACGAAAGTATAATCAATTTAAAACTCAAATGAAATAAATCAAAGTGCGTAAATTGTAGCCGGCAAATCGCTTTGAAAGAAAGCCAGTTTTCAAGTGAATGTACAAGTTCACACATACTAAAAGACATGGAAACAAATACATTTCTATCTATGTATATATGTATCTACTTGTATACAAATATGTATTTGCTGGAGAGCATCGTCGAGCTCTTGCTGTGAAAGAGATTAAAACTGGAATTGAATGGAATGAATGGAATTGAATGAGCAAACCGGGAGAAAGATGAGAGCAGACAGTAGCTGACCATAAGTTGGACTCAATATTAAAGTCGTTGTATATGCGGATCAGTTGGATTCAGACACAGTGCGTTGACGGATTGGCTACTTGCCCGAGTTAGATTTCAAGTAGTTGCAATGAAAATGTGGCTGTTACTTGCCCCATTCCTGCTGTTGTCTTTGTTGGGCAACGGTTTCTGTACGAAGACACCGCAGAATGTGTTGCTGCTCCTGGCCGATGACGCTGGCTTCGAGATGGGCGCGTATCTCAACAAATACTGCCAGACACCCAATTTGGATGCGTTGGCAAGCAAAGGATTGATTTTCAACAACGCATTTACCTCGGTGAGCAGCTGCAGTCCGAGTCGAGCCCAATTGCTGACGGGGCAGGCGAGTCACTCAAATGGAATGTACGGACTCCATCAGGGAGTGCACAATTTCAATGTCTTGCCAGAGGTGAGCTCACTGCCCAATGTGCTGCGGGAGCAGAGCAATGGACGCATCTTCAGTGGAAGTATTGGCAAGAAACATGTTGGTCCCGCATCCAACTTTCGGTTTGACTTTGAGCAGACGGAGGAACAACATTCGATCAATCAGATTGGACGCAATATAACCAGGATGAAGGAGTACGCTCACGATTTCCTATCTCAGGCCAAGCGAGAGGCGAGACCGTTCTTTTTGATGGTGGGATTCCATGATCCTCATCGTTGTGGGCACATTACTCCACAGTACGGCGAATTCTGCGAGCGCTGGGGCAGCGGGGAGGAAGGCATGGGAACAATACCAGACTGGAAGCCCATCTACTACGACTGGCGCAACTTAGAGGTGCCCGCCTGGCTGCCAGACACGGATGTGGTGAGGCAAGAACTGTCTGCCCAGTACATGACCATCTCTCGTTTGGATCAGGGAGTTGGTTTGCTGTTGCGGGAACTGCAGGCATCCGGTCTGGCCGAGGACACTCTTGTCATTTACACCTCCGACAACGGACCACCCTTCCCAGGTGGTCGCACTAATCTCTATTAGCACGGCATTCGATCCCCGCTGATCGTCAGCTCTCCTCAGGCTGACGCTCGTCGTCATGAAACAAGCGCTGCCATGGTGAGCCTGCTCGACATTTATCCCAGTGTGCTGGATGCGTTACAGTTGCCCCCACCGAATGGTACTCGCTTCAGCGGAAAATCTCTGTTGCCTGTGCTGCAAAAGGAGCCAGAACCACAGGAGAACGACTCGGTTTTCGGTAGCCAGAGCTACCATGAGGTGACCATGACATATCCGATGCGAATGGTGCGAAACAGGCGCTATAAACTCATTCATAATCTAAACTACTGGGCTGATTTTCCCATAGATCAAGATTTCTACACCTCACCCACTTTCCAGCAGATCCTTAATGCCACAATTAACAAGCAGCACTTGCCCTGGTATCGCACACTCCTCCAATATTATCAGCGACCCGAGTGGGAACTGTATGACATTAAGGCGGATGCCCTGGAACGGATTAATCTTGTCGACAAGCCAAAGTATAGTTCAATATTGAAGCAGCTGCGCCAAAAGCTCTTCAGGTGGCAGGTGGAGACCGAAGATCCCTGGCGTTGTGCCCCTCACGCTGTTCTACAGGCCCAGGGAGTGTTCAAGAAGGATCCTGTGTGTCTAACGTTGGGACACGAGGCACTCCAAAGGCCCAAGCGAAGGGTGCTTACACAGTACGAGGAGTATGTCATCGTCTAGGTGTAAGTTGCCCTATCTATACCCTCTCTTGGCATGCAGCCAATATAATCAAGTATTGTAATGTACCATACGATTAGAAACTCATTTTTATATTTTTCCCTTATCACAAGCAGAATAAAAAGCAACTTAAAATGCTGATAAGCCCAACTGCTTTTTCATTATATTAGTCATTGCGTAGGGAGGCGACGCTTCATCGCTCCACAAATAGTGATAGTCCACATATTTTGATACCGCCCAGACCCAAAAAATAACCGATTATGATAAACAGCTATACGTTGGCAAATGTTATAAAATTTAGAAATGATTTTTCCTTTAAGTGTGATATTGCATTTATTTTAGCATTTGTAGACTCTTAAGTTTATTTTGCTCTACTTGCGGTTCATTATCTTTAAGTTTATTTTGCGCTACTTCCGCATCATTATCTTTGTGCATCCATTGCAATTATTTTATTTTTTAAGTTGGCTTTAAACTTGGCGTACTAATTATTGGGCACGTTGAGATATTTGGGAAGGAAACTCACCAATCAAAAATATACTCTTACAGAAAACTGCAGAAGTTTTCTAAGATTTTTAAGAATTGATCTAAAGGATGAAGAAATATATCTTGTGAAGTCTCGCAAATTTAAATAAGTTAAAATTTGTTCTTTCCAGGGATTAAAACCTTAATCAAACCGTAACCTTTAACCGATAAAAACCGATTGAATTTGTAACCGTAACTGAAACCGTAACCGAAAAAAAAGTTTTCCGCTATTCCGAAACCCATAAACCGAAACTCTTTAAACCGAAAAAACCGTTTAGTAACCGATTCATTTATAAGGGTTAATTTCGGTTCTGGCCGTCGCAGCTACTGAGCAACTTTGATATATTTGAACTGCCATAACTTTGACAAAACTCAATCAATTTCCATGCGCAATGTTAATTTGTGCATGATTTTACCTGTAAATTCGTTCTGCATTTAAATTTTGTTCATTTTGAAAAATTTTTGAAAATCGAATTTTTTCGAAAATTTACAGTGTTACCCCTTTGTCTTTTTCAATTTTTTCGAAAAATTTCAAATTTTTAAAATGAAAAAAATTGAAATGCAGAACGAATTAAGAGGTAAAATCATGACCAAATTTACATTGCGCATGGAAATTGATTGAGTTTTGACAAAGTTATGGCAGTTCGAAGTTATTAAAAATCAGTAAAATCAAAATAATCGAAATTTTCAAACCAAATTTATATGAGATCAAATTATAATAAAATCGACATTACGCTGGACCATTCCAGTAACCAGATAACATTATTTTCCAGGCTAATAAGAGCATTAAGCCATTGTTCATCTAAAACAATGAACAACGTTTCTTATTTTGGTCATCCGAAAACTTCCATTTTGCTTTTTTTTTGTGAACCGAAACCATACCGGTATTTTTAAACCGAAACTTACAAAAAAACAGATAACCGTTACGGAACTGATACTCCAAGATTTTGCATAACCGATAACCGTAAACCTTAATTCGAGCATAACCGAAACCGTAACTGAAACCGATATTCGTTTCGGTTTTAATCCCTGGATCTTTCTGTCACAAAATGCTATATACTTTTATTATAAACTTCGTAAACATCCAGAAGTAGAAACTAGGATCAATAAAATACAAATATTATTTCACTCCATTTTTATTTTTTTCATTTTCACATTTAATTTGAAAGATTATTATCTGTTCCATGACTATATCTATATATATCTAGACGTACTTATTGTCATAAAAACAGAAATTCACCGTCACTTACAATTATATTTAGAAATCCTTTCATCCTTGTGGAGTTACGGACTGCCTCCACTTGAGACAGATTGTTCAGAATCCTCTGCGATGACGGCATGACCTCAGTGGATGATGATATGAGCAGGGGGTGTTGCGTCACGTTTCAATGTCATCACAATTGGGCCATCGTTTTTTGTTTGTTGTGGGGAGAGGATAGGAGAAAGATTTTGCCTGCTCGTCTGCCTCATTGTGTTTCTGTGGAAAATCGAAAATTTCAATGCCCCTTTTTGCCTTTTTGAGGACGACGACGCTCTGTCGTGTCCCATCCCCCTTGTCATTCTCCGGCAACGTGCAGCATCCAAATCAATGTTACGCAACATGCAGAGAACTCGGGGCTGGGCCAAGGCCAACCGGAAGAGAGGTTGGCGAAGCGGAATTGGTTGCCACGGTTGATATCTGCTTTAAGGTCAACATGCAAATAACAAAACGCAAATTGGTTTTCCTTTTTTTTTTTTTTTGATTTTGAACGAAAGACACATTGAAAATTAAATGTATTTAAATTTGGTTTTTGCATAAATTAGGGCATCAGTTTTTTTTTATAGCGTTATTCTTATATAATTTGTTGTATTATTTGTAAGTATGTAGGGTATGTACTTGTATGTATATATATATACTTTAATTTTACTTTATATCCACCACACAAATGCATAATTACAATTATTATTGTTTTACTTTTGCCAGCATCATCAATGCCCCCGGCGATGAGACCAAATCTTTCTCTCTGGAAATGTTTGGCAAGTGTCGCGGCGAATCTTTATTTTAGCGATCGTAAATTTCAACTTTGTTGCTCATTAACTAATTTATTATCAGTAAATATATAATTGTGTATACTCTTGTTCTTATGTATACATAAAATAGTACATACATTCTTGTATATATCGCCTGGTATTGGGGCTTGACTCATCTGATTCTGCAGAGTTGCAGAAATACAGTTACATAGGTATTCTTCTAGGCATTTACTGTTAGTAAACTCATTAGCTTTTGGTTAGTAATTTGTTTGCTATGCTTCGCTTCGACTGACTTGACTGGTTTTTGTTTATACATAGTTATTATCAACGTTTTTAATATCAGTATAATTACTCGTATTTTCAAATTTTAACTAGTTATATTCTGGTTTTGCTTAGGAGGATTCCGTTACGTTGTTCATTACTTTGCTGTTAATACATATTATTATTATTGTTATTATTATTTGCTGTTCAGTATATGTTATAATAAATACATAATAATAAATATACATGTAGATAATATGCTTAATAAATATATCTATATTTATATATAATATATATATATATATATCCGTGTATATATATTTGATTTATATAATAGTTATGTATATAAATAACAAAAAAAACAACACACATAAAAAGGAGCAAAAAAGTAGGATACAAATTTAGTTCTGTTTATCCTTGAATTTGAATAATTCTTTAAATTTTACAACAAACATTAAGACAGATTTTAATCATTTTCTTCTTCATCATCTTTCGTATGCCTTTTTTTTTTGGGATAGAGTGTAGGGAGTATTGTTTTTGCACAAATATCAGTTTTTAAGGATAGTTTTACAATAATTATAATAGGTATAGGTATAAGTATACTAGTAGGTATATGATGTTAGGTAGGTAGATAGCGTTTTGCATAGAGAGCGCAATGGAAATTAACTTGAAATTACAACAATCAATTTATGAGAAAGCAGAAAAATCGCAAGATCGCAACATATTTATGCATGTATTATGTATATGTGTTTCTATGTATGAATATCTATCTAATTAATATATTGAGTTGACATTCTGCC
This sequence comes from Drosophila kuntzei, assembly GCA_035042165.1. NCBI lineage: Eukaryota > Metazoa > Arthropoda > Insecta > Diptera > Drosophilidae > Drosophila > Drosophila kuntzei. Next base: position 1,600,826 of record JAWNLU010001684.1, on the reverse strand, counting down.
AAATTTTTGTGTTAATAAATACATTTTGCATATCTGAATCGAAACAGTTGTTTTCGCTGATTTAGCATTAATAAAAATTGAATTTAAAAGTGGAACGAACAATTGCAGACATACTGGAAACGCATGGAAAATCTTCTATTCGGCATTTTAACAATTTGAAAATTTAGTTAGTAGTAGTACATAATTGCATACTTTAATTTAATTGTAATTAATTTATTAGTTATTGTGTTGCCAACTGGTAAAATTTCGCTTTTAATTTTGTTACTTAACGCTTATCGCTTGCTTTGCTTGTTTGCTATTTGTTTGTATGTTGCATTTGCTGTTTATGGCCACGAATGAATGTGCTGTGCTAGCTAAGCCGTAACCATAACTATAACCGTATTAATCCGCATTTAATCAACTACTACATATGTATGCATGTGCTGCCAAACTGGACGCCGATGACGACGAAACCAACATTCAGTTTAATTATAATTCATACTCTTCATCTACACATTTTAGTTGGCATTGGGCAGTGGAACCTGCACCTGCACATAGGATTGCGGGAAGTAGCCGGTTCGGCCATTGACTGCACCCTCATACCAATTGTCATCGACGCGATTGAGTAGCGTTATAATGTCGTTCTCTTTAAAGCCAAGCTCGCCTGGATTCTCGGGATCAAAGTCGTAGAGTGCTTGGCAACAGGGTTGCTGCTGGCGCTGTGGCGTAGCGGCCATTGACTTGGCTGGCGAGCGCATCGGCGAGGGCAACGGCGAGGCGCTCGAGCTAATGTGGGACGGCGTGCCGTCATCAATGAGGCCGCCGCCACCGCCGTCCAAGTTCAGATCGAGCAGCGTCTTGGGCACAAACTCATTGCGTGGCCGGCTCTCTGCCTCGGCACGCTTCTCTTGCAGCGTCTCCTGCAGGCCACGCAGCACGTCAGCGCATTGAGAGTGAAAATCGTAAAGTGCTTCAGCAAAAGTCACCAACTGTGAGACATGTTCAGTATCGTTCTCCAACAAATTGAACATGCCCACCTGAGCCAATTGCAATGATTCGGCAAACTTATCCTCAGCACCACGAATTTCATCATCTTTGGCCTGCCGGCGACGCTTACAGTCAAAGTCGAGACGCCGGCCCTGCAGCTTCTTTCGATGGTGCATGACCTCCTTGAGGTCTTTGGTCTGCATATGATGCAGGGGCTCCAAAAAGTTCTGCTTGATGTTGTCGTCCAGCGAATACTTGACGTCGGCCATTTGTTTTAGCGCTTCGCCAAACTCGACGAGCGCCTGCGCGAACACGCTGTTGTCCTCGCCGAGCTTCTTACCATAAGTCAACATACACTCGGCCAGCAGGCCCTCGGGCTGTGGATACGTATTCGATTTGGCCTGTCCCGATAACTTCGAGATGCCCTTGACGGCTGCCATTTTAGCCCGCGCCGTCGGATTCGGTTGCAGAAACTCCTTCGTCTTCAATTGCAGCTCTTCCACAAGCTCCACGGTCACGTCCGTCTTTCGCTCCATGTCCATAAAATCCAAATCCAGCTTGGTGCCCTCCGCACCGCCCATTTTCTCCGTCACATATTGATTAGCTTTGTTGATCTGCTTCTTCAGTCCGGCGAAAGCCATCGCGTTACTTTTAATGCTTTTGCTGTTAATGGTGGAGCTGCTGCTGCAAGTGATGCGCTCAGTGGTTTGATATCAACGACGCGGTTGCTGTGAACGGGTTTAGTGGAGTTAGTTGACTTGCCAAATAATATATCAGCTTAATTGATGGCCCGCTGATTGGCTCTCAAATGGTCTAATTTTTAATTGATTTCTTTGCCTAAACTAAACCATATACATATGTATGTATTTCTATTTTTAACGTTTGTACGACTTACGCGGCGTGCACTTGTCGGTTGGGGGTGGATACGTTCGCTGCTGGGGCTGACACTGATTGAGGCTGTGGATAATACTGGAAGAAATTGTAACAAACACCAATCGCATAGATTTTTGATTTTAATTTCGCACTTTCACTCGATTCGTTTGCGCTGCACGTTCTAAGCTTGTATCTTCTCACGCAGCGTTGACACTTCTCTTTTTTTATATATATGCTAAACCTTGGAGTTTTCCCCGACGAATGGCTGCGTAATGTTTGAAGGACTGTCGTTACTACTACTATTTCTCCCTCTGCCTTTGGGGCTGTTGGTGTGTTGGACGCGGGGGTCGTTTTTCCTCTTCCAAACTAAATCGATATTTGGCTGTGTACATACTTGGTGTGTTGGATAGCGACAAATTTTTTTCTTCACAGCTGCTGCGCAGCAGTGCTGCCACAAAATATGCACGTCTGGCAATCTTGAAAAAGTTACAGTTAATTTGAACGTCTGGCAGCCTTGAAAAAGTTACTAGCTCACTTTTAATTTTATCCCCATTTCTTTAAATTTTGAAGCTACAATCTTGAAATATTTTGCATAATTCTTGTAAGAATTTTGTCGAATTTCGAATTTTCGATTTTAAATTTAATTTTACAACTCCTCCCCTCGAGGGGTGACGAATTCCCAACTTTTATAAAAATTAACACCTTTTTTATCTTATTTTGAATTTAAATGGGTTTGCAATAAGTGATCACATATCATTTTTAAAATAGTTGTTTCTCTATTCCGACCCGGTCACAACAGTGTGGCAACCTTGCTTGGCACATAGACAAGATATCGATATCGATACCTTATGCTAACATGTTTTATATATGTAAACTAACAGTGCCATTTAAGTATAACACGTATTTTGCTAGAACGGTTTTTTTTTGAAAAGTGAGCGATTAAAATACTTTATATTTTCAGCTTTAATTTTGAAATAACATGAATTTTTTATGAAAATTTTCAATATGAAATTAGCTGAAATAAGGGGGATCATTTGTAAAATGGTTTCAACCTCGTCACTCCTCGAGGGAAGAAGTTACAAATATAATTATAAAAAAATATCCGCGTCGGATTTTCCCGTTACTTATTAGTTGACTTTAAAAAAAAACCGGTTGCTTTACCGCGTCCTGACAAATTCATAAAGGGAATCTTGGCGGAAACAAATAAGAAACGAAGGATATCATATATTTTGAATGGTAAAATCTTTAAGATCAATGGCGGGTTGACAATGCTGTTACCGTAGAAGTTATTACTTGCTTATGGCAAATAATATATTTTTATAATGAGCTCTACATATAGTGCTGTGTTTACAGAATTATTAAATTAATTATCTGTAGTTCAAAATATTTACATTTTAGAGATATTGAGATTTCAGCCCAAACAATGTATGAATCATATTTTATTATTATCTTATTTGCACTAAATTTTAAGTCTTATTATATTTTTATTAATAAAATTTTCTGTTAAACTTAAGCAAAATTAAGGCGCGAAAATGACACATAGGTTGTTGACATACCAAGGTAGTAAATCACCGCACAGAGCTGTCAACTTATTTTAAATAATTTATGTCAAGGTTAAATTTGAATTTAGGCGCACAATTTAAAAATACTTCGTAAGTGTAAGTTAAGAATATGTGAAAATGTTGTAGATATTACAAATGCACTGACCGTTATTAGCTCACCACATTCCTGACGTCTTTGGGTGAATCGGCAGCTTTTGCAAATTGGCTAATTTTATCTTTAATGATAACCCCCAGAAGAGATTATACTACTACATTTGATAAACAAACAGTAGGGCATGTAAATCAGTTCAATAGCTAGTTTACGTGTCGGAGCGAGATGGGATGCTGATAACGATGGCTAATTTAGTTTTCTAATGTGTATATAAGCCCACTCCAATGTCTGGCCAGATATTAGTCTCTCTGGAACTATCACGACTGAGATTTACTCAGAAGAAAACGAAATCGAATCGCTTCAAGATGAAATTCGCAATTTTTTTGCTCGCCGCCATCGTCGCTGTTAATGCACAGGTACAAATAGTTGTGTGATTATCATAGCATTTAGTTAACTGAAAACTATTTTCAGGCTCAACCCATTAACCCTTATGCGGCTGCCAATCCCTTCGCTGCAGCCTATAATCCTTATTTGAATGGACTTTTCGGTGGAGGAGCTGCCGGTGCCGGAGCAGGAGCCGTTGGTGGTGCAGCTGCTGCTGCACCAGCTGCCCCAGCAGCTGCTGGATTCGGTGGCTTCTCCGTCTCCGTCTTCTTCCAGTCCGTCGTCCTGCAAAGGGAAGCCGAGCGTCTGCTCGCCCAACCCAATTTCCCAGCTGACCTAGCAGAGCGTGTGCAGAATACGCTGGACAATGCCCAACTTGGATTTGCCAACTGCGACACCGCCATTCTCCCGTGGCTGCAAATCCGCTGCGTCAAGCCCACTCTGACTCTTGCCAAGAATGAGCTGAAGGCCATCGATGACGAGTGGCAGGCACGTCTTGCTGCCACCACAGCAGCCCCCGCCAAAGCCTAGGCTTAAAGCAAACAATTTGTAAATTCGTATACCCTGTAAAAATGAATAACTAAATCCAATACACCAGCATAGATTCGATATACTTTAATAAACGTTTAAAAGCAACCAAAAGTTTAAGCATCTACAAATTTTATGGAATATCCTTGACCTATGACAGGACATGCTTTGATGTGGCCACCGACTCGCTGAAGTGTTTAGCATATCTGTACTTTATTAAATTTCGCTGCTATTACGAAACGCAGCAGCACTTTTCAGCTTAGTTCACATTTTTTCCAGCTTTCCTCCCTTCATCTTCTCCTTCACCATTATCTTTTCCCTTTTTGAGTGTGCTAATGTTTTGTCGCTCACTTTCGAGTAGATCAGGGTCCGCTATCCTCGACAAGGCCAAGCGAACAACTTGACGCATTTTGGCCAAATATTTGAATTCCTTCACTTTATTTGTTCGCCTTTGTGGCATTTTGACCTCCTCCCTTCACTCTATTCTGCCCTTTTGGGGCACATTGTGCAAATTGTTGGCCACGCCGCTTTTGACAGTCCCTTTTTATGCATTCATCAATTTTTGCTTGACCATGTCCTGCCCTAAATGTTTCCACTGCATGATTTCGAACGCATGCCAACCAAAAGTGCTCCATTGAGTGGCTTTAGAAACGATAATGTTGATTTATGTGCGGGGCCAGCCGATGCAGTTTCAATTATCATTGTCCAAAATGCTGTCCGAGTTTCAATCCTCGTCCTTTTAATAGTTGTCCTTTGCTGGTATTGCCCAATTTGATTTGATGTCAGGTCGTTTTGTGCATGAATTTTGGGTGCAGGAACTGACGGACCGCCCGTCCGTCCGCCTTTTGGCATTAAGAGGATTAAATTGTTTGGCTTAACGAGCCAAAGATTTGCCGTAAATGACCAGCCGAGCAGGGCCAAGAAAGGAAGCAGGAAGATTGAACCAAATGACGCATACGCCTCGTTGGCGGCCCAAATGCGGCAAAGCACATTCAAATTCAAATTCAAATATGTAATTAAATGTAAATTTTGAAACAGCCGCTGGCCATGTCTATGGAGTGCCTGTTTCACAAACACACACACACACACACTCACAAGCACATACATAACGATGACAAGGCGAATTACAAGGATCAAGCGAGTGCAAAGTTTTGTCACTTAATTGAAATATTTGCCTCAAGATTGAAACTTGCGTTCTGTTGTTATTGTCATTACAACAAATATGTCTGTGTATGGTAGAACTTTGTTGAGTTCTGTTCTGGCAATACCAGCCACGCCCAATTGCCACCCATTTCCGGCATACACTCCACCCACTCCCGCCCTGTGGGGCTAATGCAAAAGTTGAGCCATTGCGAACATTTTATAAAAAAGTGGACAAAATAAAACCCGACCGCATTTGGGCAGCCTTCTCCCAAATATATGCTAAAATTGGTTAGAAAAACAAAAACGTGGCAGGCAGAGGAAGTGAAGAGAGGGAAGGAGCTGGCGACGCGTACTCCATAAGCGCATGTATGTAAATTTGTTTCGGGTTTGCGGATTTGTATGCAAAAGTTGCGCTCCTAAAAGCAGGCAACCATTTTTTGTGGCTTTGTCGAGCTAGGACTGTATGAAGAGGGTCGGAAAGACTGGGAGAAGGGGTATACTTGTAAAGTGCGAGTAAAAATGAGAGGAAATATTATGGATTGTTGAGAGTACTGACTGACCAGCTATCCAACGCTGAGTCACATCCGCTCGTATATTTTCGGTAGCTACTGTTTACTTTTCTCACCTGATATCGAATCTGTCATATTTGCCTTGGCTTGGAGATGTAGTAAATTGCCACTTGTATTATTTCCGCTACCCACAAAGCGCTTTACTTGCTTATGCAAAGGGCGTCATAAAAGTTTAATTAGGTTAAAGCTGTTGACAAAACCGACGCAGTCAATGTTAGACACGACTTTATAATCAGCTTTACAATATTGCTTTACATTTTCTTAATGCTGCAGATAAGATATTACTTAGATAACAATTACTAGACACTGAACACAATATGGATTCATTTAAAAGTTGGTCCACACAGTTACTTACGGAACGTGGCTAGAAAATGTTGACTGCAACGCTGTTTGTCCTATTTCTTGTGATCTGCCCGGTGAGAATATAATTTTTTTGTAATTTACATCGGGTTGGTTCTAAATTTTCAATTGCCACTTAATTGTTACAGCATCTGCAGACACAAGCTCAAAACAACACAGAGGTGGCCCTGCAAAATTCCCAAAATGCTTTGCAGACTGTGAAATTGGCTCTTGAGGAGAAACTTCCAGCAAATACAGAGGCTCGCGACATGGGTAATGAGATTTTAGCCACTCTTGAGCGTGGTCTAAAGACCTGTGATGAGAGCTTTAAGAAAGATGCACTGCTCGTCGCTTATAATACATGCGTTGCCAGCAACAAGGGAATGGCCATGGCTTCCCTAGGTGAACTGGCGGGTCAGCAATGGGCCAAGTCAGGTGCATCCCGTCCAGGTCTGTTTTGTTAAATTGCCAATTGTGATGCAGATTTAAATAAAGAGATTCAATTGGTATGTTGTTACTCTTACTTGGAGATTGCACAGCTGTTGCCTTAGTTGGCACATTGTTTAAGATGATGATGGATTCGCTGGATAAAACCATCGAGTCGAGTGGCATTGTCAGAGTCAGCACTTGTTCAAGTTTTGGCCAAATTGCTGAGGGGACACAAATTTAGCTTTGCTTGTTGCTTTGTTGTATTCTAATTAGACAGTCGTGTGTGTGTGTGTGTATGTGTGACTGTCTTTCTGTGAATGTGTGTGTATGTTGTGCTCATTATACCAAATGTGCTGAAGAAGTTGAGGTTACTGAGTAATTATCGTCATTAGACGCGAAATGGAACAGTCAAAGCAAATAGCGACATTAACGTCGTGAAAATGTGTACCACAAAAGATGAAATGACCCTGAGTTGAAGGTCGTAAAGTGGCATCAATAGACTCAGCTTCTCTAGACTTTTCCTTCATACCAATATCAAATAAAATATCGTATATGAATATATATAGTTTACTATTAAATCCATTTCCTGATTATTTTTGCAGCATTCTTTTAAGCGCAGAACACTATAAATTCATTCATAAACTTTCGACCATCCCAAAAGTATTCTCTAGAGAATTTCTTTAACATTCTGTGACACTCAAAACCACAGTACCAACTTACGGTACAATTGCACCACAACTGGTACACTTTTTATTCGTTCGAGCAATGGCTCATTTTAATATGAATAATACATGAAAGAATGATATTATTAGATATTTTCGAAATAATCAAGGATAGATTATTTCGAAAATATGTGACTACTAAAATATTATTATTCATTCTTGCACAAGTATTATAGTCCAAATTATTCGAAATAATCAAAGTTTATTGATATTGAATTACAATATTTAGATACCGAATAAATTTAGATTTCAAACAGTGATCAAATAGGCTTGAAAATCTACTAAGCGTTGATAAAGTTATGAAAGATTAAAATTACCATAAAAAGTTAAGGGGTAAGTATGCAAAGAGATAAAAATTATTTAAAAGAGTCACTCATTATAAAACTTTCAAATATTTTTGAAGGCCAGTCGGATTTTTACATTTTCAATAAGCAGCATCTATTTTAATATTTTTTACATTTTTGTATCATTTGCTGATAATTGCATAATTATTGTGTATTTTTGTTAATTTTTGAGCCCTTTTCTAGGCAATTGCATAAAGTGATTTCTTAGCTTACGCCTTGGACTCCGCCTCCGAGGTAGTTTCCGTGTCCGAAGGCGGTGCATCTGGTTTGGGCTCATCCGTGTTGCCGCAAACACATATGGGACACTGTGAATGGGATGACAGATAACATAGAAAATTTTTAAATAGACAGGTGTAAGTCAATTAAAAGTACCTTTTCCTTGAGCACCAAGCGATACTTCGGATGACTAATGAAGGAAAAGAAAGAGAGAGACTTTAGTTAAAGCTGTATTTTCTGTATTTTAGTCGGACACCTGCCTTATGCCATAGACAATGGGATTATAGACGGCACTGGTCTTGGCGAATGTGGCACCCCAAATGGTGGTCAGGGGTGTAAGACCCTCGATCTTGAATAAACCAAAGTAACAGATGACGAGGTACGGAGTCCAGGCCATAAACCAAAGCGAAATTGTCGTCAGGGCCACCTGAGTAACCAACGATAAACAATTGTTGAATGCGTTGTTGGCACATAATTATGTTAAATGATATACTTAAACCTTGGCTAATTTTCCCTCAGCACTCTTGTCACAGTCCTCGGAACTGCGCAAAGATTTGACATTCATCTTCTTGGCCTGATCCCGCATAGCCTGTTCATGGGCAGCAACAGTCTTTATATAAGAAAAGAGATCTTAGAAAGATAGAGAAAACTAGAGAGGAGGAACCTACGGATATAATGAACCAGTATGAGTAACAGATCAGAAAGAGAGGCACGTAATATACAAATATCGAATAGGTTATGAGATAGGATCGTGGATTCCATTGTCTCGTCATGTAGTCAATGCTGCAGGCGGTCAGATTGCCTTCAGGCACATAGCTGCTCCAGCCGATAAGCGGCATGATTGTCCAGAATGTTGCCATCAGCCAGATGAAGATTATCTTCATGATGGCCAGTTTAATTGTCATCGGTGTCCCATTGATGCCCTTTACTATAACATTATACCGATCAAAAGCAATCATGCACATGGACCAAATAGAAACACAGCCAAACATTGAACCACATACGGCATATATATCGCACCAAAGTGGGCCCAAGATCCATGTCTGATAGTAGAAGTTCACCAGCATGATTGGCGACTGTGAGGCCATCATGCAGAAATCGGAGAATGCCAGATTCAGGACCAAGAGATTGGCAGGAGTACGTAGGGATTTGGTGCCTCCAAAGATGTAAACAACGACACCATTGCCGCAGCAGGAAATGATCATAATGCACAGTGTGAACAATCCCAGAATGTTACTCATTGTTGGATCCATGGGAGCAAAGCGACTCCAATAGGGATTGACGAGGTGCGCCATGTCAGGCAGCACCTGTAAATGAATTAAGAGTAAACGGAAAACTTTTCATTCCATATGGCCAACTCACATTGTCCAGCACGGAGCCATTACCGCTTGACTGCGCCTCGAATCGAGGACCAATTCCTGGACCGGACATGGCAATGGAAAATGTCTCTGGCAACAAACTGGCCACCATGCTCAGCTACCTCGGCTACGATATGTTGTCACACATTAAAGAATTCCGCACCAACAGAGCTGGCTGAGAGAGAATCAAGACTTTTATAGGCCAGTTTTAAAAGCCAATTATGATGAATCGATATAAGATTAATATGTATCAATGTACCGACTAACTGTCAGATCAAAGTCATCTTTGAATTTATTGTCAATGACTAATACATTGGTTAGTTTATTGGGTTGCATATTTTCTCACACTTGTAGGTATTCAGAGGGTGGCAAGAAAATTTTGACCGCAATTCTCGCACAGTTTCGTTTTGTGGCAATTGCTTAATGAACATGACGTCATCAGAGAGCTCTTCGAGGGATATTGTTTTGCCAAATCAACGCTTAAATCGTCGTTACTTTGGCTGGATTCCAGAGATCTTGATAGGTTATTCCCCTCATAAATACGCTCATTCTCCTCATCTGTGCTGGGCATGTCATAGCACACAATTCTCACCTGTTGGCTGAGTATTAACTGCTTGCAGCAATCCTTAATCTGATAATAGGCGGATCGAAAGGATTTCAACTTGCTTATCTACAGGAGAAGGAATTAACTTCCGATTTTCTATAATTAATTAATGCTCTTACTGGCGATAGATTGATAACCGAGACGGTTTCTCCATTTTTCCCATGTGATCCAAGCATGATCACATGAGAGGTATTTTGAACGTGATTCACCTGCGCCCAGAGCATCAGCTCTTTGTGAACATGCTCATTCATGGCGATGATGTAGTCAAAGTAGCTAAAGTCGTTAACAGTCAACTGCGAGGGCCATAATGAAATGAATCAATGCACATCAAAGTATATATTTAGATCCAAGCTGTCTCACTCACCAGCCTGCAAAAGTGATCACTTCTCAGTCCATGCTCCCGAAGAACTCGTAGGCATCGCTTGTGCGGCTTTCTTCCAATATTCCAAGTTCGCAGTGCTGCGCTATCGATCTCCCAGTAGAGGCTAGTCCTTACCATCAGATTCTGCATGATTGTGGCTGCCATCGGTGAATTGCATGAGTTACCTACTCAGACAGCATCAGAGTTAGAAAAATCCCCAATAGATTCATTATTTTAAGCTCACCCATGCAGACAAAGAGAAGTTTTTTAAACACCATTGCTATTTATACAGAAAATTTAAAAAAATTTTATATTAATCTAGTTCCTACTTATAAATGTATTATTAATAATATTAATACGAGTATTAATACTTCGTTTAGTTTGAAATTTATTTAACGCCTACTAAGTCTAATAGTTGTAGGCCCTTCTTATTATGAAATTCTTCATGTTGCCACCTTCTTCAAGTCAACATAAATGCAACAAAATTCATCTTTCCTCTCAGTCCTTAAATTCTATTTGCTCCCATTATTCTCAGTCTATTTTCTGTGATTCTCATTGTTGCACGAGTGTCTGTGCTACGTACGTCGCACGTGTCTCTGTCTGTCTCTGTGTGCATCTAATGCACTTCTCAGCCTGTTGCTATTCTCCTCACAAGTTGCTCCTTGACTCTACTGTGACCCAGCTACTCCGTCGTGGGCACAGTGTCTCTATTTAATTTTAAATGAATCAAAAAAGTTGTTAGTTTAATGTGAAATTTTCATTCATTTGATATTTTATATATATATTTATATATATTTTAAGAATAATCATAAAGCATTTGAGGAAATTTTAAAAATTTATAATTCAGATATATTTATACGAGTTATTTATATGTATTTTATACTGGTAAAGACAAATTATATTATTATTAAAATTGTAGCTCAGCAATTTTTTATCGAACTTAAGAACAAAGTTTTAAAGTAAATTTTCGATTGATATTGCGAACTTTTTAGGACTTCTTAAAAAATTTCAGAATAATTATATCTATTAGGCATATGACGAATGTTATTATAGATTGATATATAATGTTAGATAAGAATATAATTTATATTTGAGAGACACTGTGCGCCAGTTAAATTTAGCCCCCTAGTCGACTTTTGTTGACCTGGCAAATGTTTGTTTCCCGCCCACTTGCCACCTCATTCTTGTGGCGGTGGCAAAGTCAAAGGCATTAAAAATATTGGACTGGCAGCAGGTGGGCGGGACTCTTTGTGCAAGAGTGTCAAGTGGCCGTGAGGTGTCCGCGCGGTGACGTGAGAAGCACTCCAAATTGGCTCTCAAGGGGCCAAAAGGAGGAGAACTTGTGTCGGGTTCACCGAACTGGACCTCCGTTATGGCCCACATACTCGTACTCGTATGTAAATTCATGTGAACACATTTGTGTCACCTGTGCGTATACTTTAATGATAGACTTTACTGGCAAAGGTATTTGAAACGTGATGCCTGCATTTTTATACATACAAATTATACAATGGGCCATGATTTCTATTTGTATCCAATGTGACTATTATTATGCCATAGACAACTAAACTTTTCACCTGACTGTGGCACGTTGAATGGTCAGGCAACTGATTCCTGTCTGTGTGGGGTAAGGGATGAGGGATGTGGGTGGAGGGAAGAGGTGCTGTGCTGGCCATTGGCAATATTCAATTGGAATTGCATTGAACGGCTAAATTGAAAACTGAAAAGCATATTTCACTTATCGCTTTTCACACAAAACACAACGAAGAGGCAAGAGGGGAGAGGGAAGAGGGAAGAGGGAAGGGGAAGGGGAGGAGAGTGTATAGTCAGTTGCAGAGCACAAAACGAATGAAATGAAATTGTGAGCGTAGTACAAAAAGTAAAACACAACAACAATTCGACCAGTCCAGGCAATACAATAATACTATGAGTGCGTGTATGTGTGTGTGCTCGTGTGTGTATAACTGTGTGTGGGTGAGACGATCAGACTAACGGCAGCCAGGAGGGAGAAAGCGGGAAGAACGGAGTAAGTAAATGGGAGGGCACATTGTTGTTTTAATTAAAAACAAACCCAGAGTTGCTGCCCTGACAAAAAAAAAGTGCAAAAAGTGAGCAACCAGAGAGCACTACGAAACGGGAGATGCATAGAATGAAAAATAAAAGCACAGAATGGGACAGAATGGAATGGAAAGAATGAAAACTGTTGAATATTTAGTGCAAGTTGGAAAAAAGGTGAAAATTATTGAGCACAAAAATGTCGAAATACAGAGACAGGGAGAGATAGACAGTGAGAAAGCCGGAAATGTGAGAAGTTCCTGTGTGTGTGTGTGTGTGTGTGTGTGTGTGTGGGTGTCTGTGTGTGTGTGAAGGTAATAGTAACCCTAATGCTGTGGTTGTTAAAATGCGCACACATACACAGAGAAAAACCATTCCGAAATTCTAGATTCAAATTCTTAATTTTAACATGCTTGAAATAATTAATCTAACTGAAAAATATGTACAGAACCCTGACAATCTAAATATTGCTGAAAAATCGTGATTGAATCGAGTATTTTGTACTTGGCTTAAGAAAATCAGGGATTACCGTACTTCTGACACCGCCTTAGGTTGATTTTATACCGGTATCCCAGATTTTTTTCTCTGCATAAACACACAACTGATACACGGCACAGAAGTTGCGACAAAGCCACACTTAATGGCAATTTAAATGAAACAAAGAGAAAAATGAAAATGAGAAGTAAAAACCAACGAAAAATCGCAATCAAACAGACAACAACAACAAACAAAAAAAAAGGGAGGCCTGGCTGACAACATTTTACTTGCTGTTGTTGTTGTTGTAATTGTTGTAGTTGTTGCTTACTGGCAAATGCACTTTGTTGACCGCAAATGCAATTTACAACACAACAATCAGCGGCAAACGCAAAAGCAGCAAGCCCCAAAGAAAAAACTAATAAAAACAAAACGTTGCAGTGGTTATACTTGTTATTGTTGTAGTTGCTGTTGTTGGTGTTGCTCTGTTCTTGATGCTATCGTTGTTGTTGTCGGTCCAACATCAACAACAACTATTTTGCCATCAGCAGCAGCAGCAGCAGCAGCAAGAACTGCATTAACTAACCGGGCGGGGTCAGTGTTGGTCAACGGGGTTGCTAAACGCGATAGTATTGTATGCAACAACTCTTTCGTTGTGTGTATGTGTTTATGTGTACACACATGTGCGTGTCTGTGTCTGTGTGTGTGCTGTTTCCGGTGTAGGTTTTGGCTTTGGCGTTGCCTTTGGGTTGAATTGCGTTCAATGGTAAAGCGAAAGCAGCATCATAGTTTTTGCCACACTCATACAATGGCATTTGGTTGGCTAAAATACACACATGCTCACACATATACACACACAATTAGATGCAGTGGCTAGCAGAGCGAACAATGGCATAAGGGGGGAATAAGGCGGTTAGGGGGGGTGCGAAGTGCGGTGCCGCTGATTGAGGTTCAACGAATTTTTGGGCTTGCGTTTTAAATTAAATTTGCCGGAAGCGTGCATGTGTGTGTGTGTGTGTGTGTTTACAAAGGTGTGTGAGAGTTATTGCTTTAGTACTTTCAGCTTCTCATTCACTCTTCAGTCCTCACTCTTCTGCATAGCACTGCAATCATGCAACTCGTATATTTCTAAATAAACGCCATTACCACTATTTTATTTGAACCCACTCAGACGTGATAAATGAATTAAAATGCATATGTTGTTCCTCTCGTTGTTGCTGTTGCAGTTGTTGTTGCAATGAGGTGGGCGTTACGCTGTACGAGTTCACGAGTACTCTTATAAATATTTATGATCGCACTAGCGCTAGTCGGATTGTATTGCCGGTTTCAAGTTGGTCAATGGGCCAACCGAGTCGGGTTGTCCTTTTATGTGCGGTTAGCTGCCATGATTGAATTGGCCATATCCGGACAGTTAACAGGCTGACTGACTGACTGACTGTCGAACTGACACACTATACAGCTATGCAGCTGCAGTTCATGGGGCACATAAGCTTCCTCCTGCCTACGATTTAAACTGATTGCAGCCAACAAATGAGCCAGTTTTGTTGGATTGCCAGTCGGCACAACGAGAATCGAAATGTATTGTCTACTTCTCAGATTTGCATCATTAATGAATAATGAGTTCACAGACAAATCCAAATAAAACAAAACAAAACAAATCGAAAATTGACTGAATGAATCAAACAAAAGGCACGTCGAAGATTTGCTACCCTTGAAGAGGCCAGTATTCAAATTTCGACCTCTTATTCCTATAACTTATTTATAATAGAGTAGTCCGATTTTATCCAATATTTTTTTTTTAGTTTGAGTAAATATTTTGGGCTTATTAAAATTTTAAAAAATGCATGCTGAAATCAAGAATTTTAAACCATAACTTTTGACCGATCGTTCCTATGACAGCTATATGATTTGATGGACCGGTTTAAACCAAATCTGGCATGTTTTGTAAACTAAACACTCGTGAAGTAACCTAATACAACTAAGCTTCCTTAATATAATAATAATATAATTATTTTTGTATATCTATTTATAGGTTTTGACTAAAAATCGTTGGGTATGATAACATTGGTCATGTCTCATTAAAAAGCAAACTCCTGCTATTTCGTAATCCCTCTACGTCTCTCTCTTTTTCTGTCTTTGTTTTTCTCCATGCTGTTCATCAATATTGCAAATAGTGATTCAACTCGCCGAGATTGCGATTCCGATTGTGAGTCTTAAAGTCCGATAATGCCGCACGTAACGGCAATTCGGTAAATGATGATGCAATGACTGCCGCATTTGGAGTGGGAAAGATTCTCATAGAGGGGATTGTAGCACGTTCCAGACGGCAGTCCATCGTTTGCAACATCTCGTTGCGACTCCTTTGGCCAGCCAGTTAGCCAGTCTCGTAAGTCATTTAACATTTTGAGGTATTTAATGAGCCAAAAAGTTTTTGCCGCACATAAATTAAAAGTCGACTGGCCTACCGAACCCGTCAGTTGGCCCATTGGCCAGTTGGGGCCAGGTGTTGGCTGTTGGCTGACCAACCCAGTGGCAGACGCTCGACAAGCCAATGGCTCTATTAGCATGCCCATTAAAATTAGACAAATGGTTGCTGTTGGCGTTACCATTTCGCATATCCGCAACTTTTGCCTAGACTGCAGATTTATGGCCCACTGAGTGAGTATGTAAGCGGTCAATCCTTGAGCCGGGTTGTGGCCTTGATTTTGGTTTGGCTTTTCTTTTCTTTTCTTTTCTTTAGATTTTCGGTTTGGGCCTTGGCGCAATCACATACGCCACTTGAGAAATGCCATTTGTTATGATAAATGATTATGTTGCCAGTGTTGCAGGTTGCTCGTTGCCAGTTGCCAGTTGCCGGTTGCCAGATTATGGCGGCCAAATTGACGCGGCCTCGCTAACTGGCACAAACGGGACTCGTGTGTGAAGGTCAATGAAAGGCAACATGGCATTGTAATCATCGTAATTGGCAAGAGCGCAGCTCCTTAGATTTAAGCCAAGTTAAGTTTGTGCTGGGCTTTAAAATCCTCTCAATGCCTCGACACTTTCTGCAATTGAACAAAAGTATGAAAAGAAAGTGATTTGCTTTTCTGCTTCATTCTTTGTCTTGTGCTCCACCTCTTTTGTGTGTTGTAAGCTTCGATTTGGATGTGGGGCTGGTGTTGGCCAACCCTTTGGTAAATTTAACCCTCCACTTCATTAAACGTATTTTCCAATCCTTTTCGGGTGCTCAAATCACTTTGCCGCAGATACTTCCAAAGCCCTCTAAGACTAAGGTTTGTCTGGGAATGGGGTGTGGCCATAGAAATTCGACAAGCAGACAAACAAAAGCCTAATCGTGCAGATGCTGCCCTTCTCCCCCGATCACTTCCCTCTGGGCCACACCTCACAATTGCTGAGGAGCTGCTGCCGCCTTTTGGCTGTAATCCATCAAGCGGCTCTTCAGTTCACCATTTGCAGGCTCTGTCACTACAAATACAGGAAAAGTAGAAGTAGAAGTAGGTGTAAAAGTATAAGAAGGGGCTATATAGAGGCCCAAATGTAGTCAGCAAATTGTTTTCTACTCCTTGCCTGTCGTCATGCCTCTGTCTCTTTGTCTCTTGTTATTTCAGTTTGTTGTTGTTGTTGCAGTTGTTGTTGGTATATTAAGTATTTAAGCAGTTAGGACAGTTGTTCGGTTGATGGATCACCCGTTTGTGGAGTCTATAAGTCATTCCAGTTGACATTTCATATTTTTTCGGACCTCACCTCCTCCTCCACGGCCTTGGTGGTTCGTCCTGCCAAATGAATGTTGAGGCTGTGACAAATTAGAGCCCAGAGTCAAAGCCTGCTTAAAGGCGCTTCCGGTTTAGGCTTGTGCTTCTGCTGCTGCTGTTGTTGATGTTTAAGTTGTTCTTTAATTGGTTGTTGCTGCTGTTGCTGCTGCTGTCGACAGCTTGTGGCTGCCCAAAGTGCAACCGGACCGGACACAGATACCGAGTGTCGTTGACATGGCCCAAAGAATGGCCTAATTGATAAACATTTCACTCGGCTGACAGCCTGTGAACTGACCACACGATTCTCGTGTCAAGAAAGGCGCAGACAAAGAAACAGAATAAGACTGATAATGACAGCAACAGAAAGTGCGAAAGACAGTCTAGGTAAGAGAGAAAGTGAGACAGATTGGGAGAGTGAAAGGATAGCAAATTTAAGTTGTTTAAATAATTTAATAATACTGCAATTGCATGTTTAATTAAATATGTTTAGCAACAATATAGACAAATTAATTTACCTGATCTTATATACAAGCCCATCTGTCTTTGTGTAACTTTTTTTCATTAAATAATTAGAAAAGGAGACTGTTTAACCGCTGATCAAACCTGACACAGTTAATGATCTTCTTCTATTGGATGTTGGAAAAACTCAAGTGATCAAATTGATTGGAACTACTTACAATGTATTTGGTAATTCTATTTGTGTTTACTCCTCCAGTTCATTTTAGTTTTGCGGCATTTGTTATTTATAACTGAAGTTCTTAAGCTGATCTCCGCGTGCAACTTGAAAGTTTCTCAAATGTTGCAGCGGTTGGTGCGTCAAATTCAATGGGACACGCACATGACTTGGCCACAAACTTTGTAATTTGTCCATGACTGACAGGGCAGCCTCACATTGCACATCCTGGTCCGACTTGGCTGAATATTTCGAATTTCCCTCGTCGATCTACAACAGCAGCAGATGCTAAACTTTTTTGCAGTTTTCAGAACTTGCAACTTTTCTCATTTGTGCGTGTGCATTGGTAAGTTGCTGTCTACTGTCTGTTGTCTGTTGTCTGCTGTCCGCTGTCTGTTGACTGTTGTCTGTTGTCTGCTGCACTTGCACTTTTGCAAATGATGTCCAACTGCGACCTTCCCGCTCTCTCTGTCTCTCTCTCTCTCTCTTTGTAGTTCGCTCGCTGGCCTGGACAAGCACGAAACTAATCCGCAACATGATGACAAGAAAATTGAATTCTTGCAACTGTCAAATTGAATCTTCCTGTCTCCCTGCCGCCCTTTTACCATCTCCCCTCCTGTTGCCCTTCTCCTTGTTAAACATAAAATCAGAACTTCAAGTTTTTGGTCCCATTGCCACGCCCTCTGCCCCGTTCTTGTGACTGCAGCAATTTGTTTCAGCAAAGGTCCAAGGCAACGTGACAACGCCGAACGTCAAGAGCTGAACCCGTCCTCATAACCCCTCCCTCCATCCCCCTTTTCCCACCTAACGCGACATTTTTACAAACAATTTTTGTTCCGTTTTTGCCTCCGCCGTCGCCTAAGTGTTTTTTGTTGCTTGCCTCGATATATTGAAAAATTTTACTTATTGACTCGCCTTTGGCAGAGACTTTGACGTCGACTGCGACGTCGACTGCGTCGACTGCGATGGCGACAGTGACACCGACAGCGACATCGACTGCGAGGGGCTCATGATAATGACAGACTTCATCGATTACGCGATTATCGCAATGTCACTTTAGAATTTTCGAAATTTTCCTCATTTCAGCTTGCCCGAAAAGCTTTTAGTGAGCATTTTAGCACTGCCACGCCTCCTTTGGCACTCTTTGGACCGCGCATTGCGCATTTTGTGGATGAAATTGCTCAGTTCCAAGTGTAATTTCACTTAAGCTCTTAAGCAGACAACCTCTCCAATACCTCCTCTGTCCGCCCTTGTCGATTGCCAGCACTTGAATACTTTCAGTATTTGTATCGAAATAACCGTTTGGCCCTCTTCGACCCCCAGCCTGACCTCATCTACGATCGCAGACTCACATACAGTGGCTCTGAGCTTATTACAAATTTTTTTATTAAATAAATTTTTCTGCTAATGGGAGGGAGATACAATTAAAATTTAAATACAGATTTTTTAATTAATGCTTAGACTGAAGCAAAATATAACTATTTTTTTCCTCAAATATATTATACGGGTGAAATAAGCTGTGAGCCACTGTATATGTGTCGCAGTCATTGAGCCAATTGAAATGTGTTTAGCTGATTAGCGCTAAAAGGATTTTGCAGCATTAATTCAGTTGAGGGTAGAGAGGAGACTGAGCAAAGTCATGTTATAATTAAAGTTAGCAAACAAACACAATAAACATTTCAAGTGACATAAATTTTACAGTATGCGAAATTGTTTTCGCTTTTATTTTACTCGTGTATTATTTAAAAGCTTGTTTCGATGAGAAATCAACACAACAAATGAGTCACAACTCTTGAGTGTTGCTTGTACTTGCAAGTTGCAACACTGACAACCATATGCTGCAAATAAGTAGTGAGTCTGCTAAAGACAACGAAGGGGCGAATGCAACGGCCCAGATTCCACTGCTGAAATTTATGTTCTACTCATGTTTGCCGTGTGTGCAGGTAAACAATAAAATAACGAGTCGTCTGCAAAGTAAATTGCATAAAAGAAAAACGGGAAGGGCTCTGAAATGGCGAAGGAAAAGGAAAACAACATGCATTACTATATGTATGTAATCTGACATGCCCCGCATCCCTTTTCTATCAACATACTTACCCGTTCGCTTAGTACGTTCCAAAGGCAGGCAAATGTCTTACGCTTCTCTGGGCTGCCTAACAAACATGCAACACGGCGACTGAAACAGCTAACAAGGCAGCCAGAAGCCAGCAGCCATTGGGGCGACCAGGCCAACTTTGTAGCAACTGCCTCAAGCAGTTGCAACCAGGTGCATTTAACATTTTTGTCCCCGTTTGCACATTTCTCCTAGGAGCCAACTTTATTGTTGTTAGCCTCAGCACAAAAGAAACGTAGAGAAACGGCAATTTGGCATTAAAACAGTTCCGATTCTTTACCTCTCTAATGTTTTGAATGATTTGGGTCAATATAAATATATAGGTACATAAATGTAAATTTATATATATATTATATATGTAAATATAATATAATTAAATATCATAAATATCAAAAGTACGAGTATCTATTTTTGTATCAAGGCTACAAACCGGTTCTGAACCGAACCTCGAAGAACCGAACCTATGAAATTAAATAAGGTTCGGTTCGAAAAAATAATTAAAATTTGTTTGTGCTATGTGAGTCTTTGAATAAAAATAAGTCATATTTATACCTTTAAATAAATTTAAATTATTTTCAAATTTTGATGAAAAAATTAAAAATTTAATTGGTTTAAAACTACGAAAATAATTAAATCAATAAATATTTTTATATTAAATCGGTTCGCGATACAAAATTTTGATTTAACAAAAATATAATTGCTTTAAATCATTCATTCACAATTTTATTTAGGTGTAATTTAATAAACTATTTCATGCAGACCGAAATTCGAAATGAGGGAAGCTGCACATTTCACATGCTCGTATACGTGATTTAGACTGGAGAACCTAATATTCTGTGCGTTTATCGCATTTCGTTGCGATACATTTTCAAACACAGCTAAAAATATCTTAAAATTACTCGTATGTGTATTTTTGTGTGTCTCTGTGTCTGTTTGCTTGTCTGTTGGTATTGTTATCGAATTTCCAATTAATGGGGCACAGCGAACAGAGCTGAACTTCATTAGGTGATTTCGGTGGCAGCTGGCCAATGCACATTCGCATTCAATTTAAAGCGCCAAATCGAAATGCTGCGTGACTTAATTAAATTGCAATACCACTGTGATGTAACAGTGCCGCAAGCCACGTTTCCCTCTTGCTCCCATCCCCCATCCGTAGCACATGTCGTCACTTGGGGGGGGGGGGTCAATGTCGACATTATCCATTTACATAGAAACACAATAGATGCGCCGCTGTGCACGTGATATGCAAATGTGAGCAATTAGCTTTTTGAAATAGATACACACATGCATACTGTGCGTAAATATAAATATCCCTTGCCTAATCGGCTAATGCATCTGATGAGATGAGTCTTAAACGTTGCACGTTTCAATTCGAATTAGTTGAATTAATGTCGCTAATTTAAATGCATGCCGCCCACATTTGCTAACCGCCTATCTATGGTCATGCCCACACACCGAACCACACTTACGCATATGTTTAATCAGCAAATAACATATGGCATAATTATCAGGCAGCTGCAACTGTTCGATGATTGCCCTTTGGCTGCAAAGTCTTTGGCAAATGTCTTCATTGTCCCACCCATCAAAGAGACTTGCAAATGGCGTGTGAAATGACATGTGAGCGACTACACACATACACAAACATACAAGGGCGTAGGCAGCTTTGTGCCAAGCGGGGGTCAAATCATGTTTTTTGATAGTATTTCAAGCACTACAGAGATAAAAACGGTTCGAAAATGTTGGAGTTCTTTAAATTTCAGAAATTTCATTTATTCGAACATATTATCGAAATCACTAAAGTGGAATGTCATACATTAATTTCCAATTGCCAACAATTTGTTCATTTTAGGAATGTTTTATATTACAAAAAACTTTATTCTAAATTTATTCCATTGTGTATTTTAACGTTTAAAATATGTGTTTAATATAATTCGAAAAAATTTTAAATGAAATAAATTTTTGGATATTTTAAATTTATTTGGTTTCAGGAACACCAACTTTTGTGTTGCCTTAGAGATTTTTAAAGAACACGTGAATTAGCAATATATCCTCGTAGTCATACAGTCTTCGCGGATTTCTCCCAAAACTTATATTAGTTAAGAGTTTTCCAAATTTTGACTAGCGAACAGAAAAATAAATTTTTGATGTCTTAGAAACAGGGATTAAGACCTTAACCGAAACCGTAACCTTTAACCGATGAAAACCGATTGAAATTTGTAACCGTAGCTGAAACCGTGACCGAAAATATTTTTTTCCACTGTACCGAAACCCATGAACCGAAACTCTTTAAGCCGAAATAACCGTTTAGTAACCGCTTCATTTATAAGGGTTAATTTCGGTTCTGGCCGTCGCAGCTACTGAGCAACTTTGAACTGCCATAACTTTGTCAAAAGTCAACCAATTTCCATGCGCAATGTAAATATAAGCATGATTTTACTTCTAAATTCGTTCTGCATTTAAATTTTGTTCATTTTGAAAATTCGAAATTTTTGAAATTTTTCGAAAAATGATAAGGGGTAACACTGTAAAATTTCTAAAAAATTCGAAATTTTCGAATTTTTGAAAATGAACAAAATTTAAATGCAGAACGAATTTAGAGGTAAAATCATGCTCATATTTACATTGCGCATGGAAATTGGTTGACTTTTCACAAAGTTATGGCAGTTCAAAGTTATCAAAGTTGCTCAGTACCTGCGACGGTCAGAACCGAAAGGGTTAACCCTTATAAATGAAGCGGTTACTAAACGGTTATTTCGGTTTATGGGTTTCGGTACAGTGGAAAAAAATATTTTCGGTTACGGTTTCAGTTACGGTTACAAATTTCAATCGGTTTTCATCGGTTAAAGGTTACGGTTTCGGGTAAGGTTAAGGTTTTAATCCCTGATATCAATGATTACTTTTTTTAAGTCCCCCTGCATACGCCGTTGCAAACATACTACATACATATGTACATTATTGTGCGTGAGTGAAAGGATAACGCGCTTGGAGTGTGAATAATGCCGACGTGATGATGATTAAGTTGTTGTCCCATTGGGTGCGAGTCAATGGCGTCTTGCGGTCGCCACTCTAGAGATTGTGGGCGTGTCTCTGCACAACAATGTATTAGAAGAAGAGTCAACGATTTAGTCAGTCTTAGTCCCAGTTCCATTTGTAGTGCCATTGGCAATTGCTCAACCCACGCACGTGATTCAATTAGAGTTGTGGCCGAGAGCATTGCTCCAAACTGAAACTGAATTCAACTCATTTCTGCCAATAATAATCAGTCAGTTATCCTGCGGGATTTGTAGCGTCGCCTTTTAATTATGTTGCTAATTAGTTGCCAGACGTGATGTCTTTGAACCAAGCACAGCAAAGGGTTTACTTTCCCAATTCTCAAAAAAAAAGAAACAATGTCAGAGAAAATTACAGATTGTAGATTGAAGATTTGCAATGTCTTTTTGAATGTCGTTTGCTGCAATTGCAACTCCAACTGTGCTGGAGACAATTGTGACAACACTTTGCGTATGCTGACAGTCTGGCAATTGCCAAGAAAACGTACAAGAATAGTCGGTAAACGAAACATGGATGCTGGGAAGCTGGGATAAGTCTTTCTGCTGCTGTAACCTGAACTGCCAATCAAAGAGGACTCGTCGAGACAGGCACGATGATAACAAGTGGTCCTTGTCTCCCAAAATTCGGAGTGACAAACACAAACTGTGGGATAAATCTTGGCAGGAAATGTTCTCCAACTCGTGCCAATCTCATTCCATTCTGACATCAGCAATTTGAACTCGGAATTCATGTTGTCCTGCGGATTGGGCTGCATTTTCAGCAGCGATATCACAGCGCCCTGTCGCACGTGTCAATGCGTCGTTGAATGCTCAATTAAATTTTGGACTGATTCAGTGCGTCTGACGGTGAAACTGCAGATCAGGTCCAGCGGCAGAATTCAATTGTAATTGAGGTTTCGATTGGATTTCGAATTGCGATTGAGATTGCGTTTTTTTCATTTTTGCATTTTTCTTTAGCTCCTGCCAGTTGGCCCCTTGAAGGACAACGATTTCCATGAGACCCGCTTGACATTTGCTTCGGCCAGGAATGAATTTTATTGCCAAAATTCGCTAAACATGAAAAGCTCGAATGCTCGAGTATTTGAATGTGCGCTGGCTCATGAATTATTCACTGCTGCTGCAGTTTGGTTAGGTTTATTGATATGTCCGAGGGCGTGCCACTTCACGCTGCAACAACGAGAAAAATATTGGCAACCATTTCTATAAGGCATGTTTACAAAACACTTACAAGTCGGACACACAGAGTTCGTCTCAAACTGGCTCAATGCCTGATGAATGAATGAAGTTAATGAAAGTTTATTGAGCGCAAGGCAAAGCACTTGAATGACGACGGCAGCGACGGTGACGACGATGACGACGACGACGACGACGGGACTGCGGCATTGATTGAGGCATTGCCTGGCTGACTGATTGACAGACGGAGTGCCTTTCTGAACCCCATTTTGTCGAGCTTAATGAATTTTGCCAGCTAAGCGGAAACGGAAATAATGTGCCAACGTTTTGTAATGTGTGTGACAGAGAGCTGCAACGGGTATGTTCGTGTATGAGCGCTCACCATTGCCAAAAATTCAATTTAATCTACCAGCGGCTCAGCCGCAATGTGTTCGTTCGAGTTGTGCGTGTCTATGTTTACGATCGTGTAACGGACACGATTTCTTGTTTACGAACTACTCGGCTCGATCGTGTGCCGCTTATGACGATACACAAATGAACGGACGATTTGGGTATGACTTGAGCGCATGACTCTCGTGTGCGTATGGGTAGACACTCGAGCCACTCGAGTGTCCGTTTGTGTATCTAAACGAGCGTCCGTTTGGGTATCTGTTCACGCCTTCGTTTGCGTGTGTGTACGACCTTGTTTGGGTATATACATAAATGAGTAATGGTTTTGTGGTGCATATGCGAGCGTTTACATATGTACGTGTAAGCATTTTTATACTTTTATTGTTTGTATTATTGAAAGAAAATAAAAACAATAAAACACAGAATTTATTTTATTTGAAAAATACTTTTAAAATGTATTACTTATATTCGATTTTATTTATTTTTAAAATAAGATCTAATGCTTCAAACATTTCTTTGACTAAACTTTTTTATGAATGTTTAACGAATGTAACTAATTAATGTTGACTTTATTCTAAAAGTTATACTTTTTTATATTTTCTTATGCTCATTGACTAAATTTAATTTGTAATTGGGACAACCATTCAGGTCCACAATTGCAAAAAAGACATTAATTATCTACCTATCTATTACCTTCTTATAAAATTTGCGAAAATTTCCAAAAGTACGTGGGAAACCTTGTAACCCGTCGGCCAAAAAATTTTGAAGCCTTTCATGTATTTATTACCTATTAACTACACACTTTATCAGGTACGTCCAAAATACAAATTGTCAAAAAAAACCCATCAGTTGGGCTCAGTTTTAGGGTACGTCCGCCTGTTTCATTCATGCATTGCAACGAATAAAATATACCTGTAAACTTTACGGGTAACAAGTAGAAAAATAATGCTACTTTTATCCACTCTGTATACAAATTTTAATATTTTCATTGTATATTTATTTAAATCAATTAAAATTATAGAAATATTTTAAGCATAGTGCATACTATTTCATTTATGTACACATATACGTACGTATATGTAATGTAAGCGTAAACGCTGCTACGTGCTTGCACATTTTGCTTTTTCGAGTGGCTCGAGTTTGAACTCGAGTGACACTGGAGTATATTGTATCTCGGCTACCATGAGCGTTCGGAGCACAAACGAACAGAACGATCATGACTCGTGATTAAACAAAAACGCACGATCACAAACGATCATCATGATTTCTGACGGTGTGGTTCGAACTGAGCGTTCGACTCAAACGCTCAGTTCAAACGATCCGCTCCGCTCGCTCAAACAAAATGAAAAAATCATAATGAGTTCGAGTCAATGTTCGAGCCTGATCGAACATTTCTTACCCGTTGCAGCTCTCTGGTGTGTGAACTAAACAAAGTGTAGGTGCATGTGTGTACATATGTGAAAGGATTTTACACGTGGCAATTGCAAAGTTTTCAATTGTGTTTGAGAGTCTGAGCTTATTGAAACACTTTTCATTTGCTCGCTCTTTGGTTTGTCTCATTCCCCAGCTATTGTCTCAGTCATTAGGCCGCAAACTTCACTCATCCACATCGCTTTCTCTTTTGAAACTTCTCTTTCATACTCAATTTTATTGCTTTATCATTGCTTTGACGTCGTTCTGTTGTCTTTTGTCCTTATCTGCCCATTTTCCCATTTGAGTTTCCGTGTAAAGTTTTCTTTGCTTTGCTTTCCTTTTATTTGCCTCTTTCATTGGGACTTGTATTACATTTGCGATCCTAACAACAAATTTACATGCAAATAACTTTTTCAACTTTGGCACTTCACATGCCACAACACACACACACACATATTCACACTCGCAACACAGACGTGTGTCGCCTCAATTGCCACTTATCAGCTCATCGATGAGGTTGCTAAAAGTTTTTGTGGCTCATCGCCTGCCTCAAAAGTTTCTTTAGCCGGTTTTTCTGTTTTCTGATCGGATATTTTATTGGCAATCGGCAGATATATATCTGGTTATCTGGCATTAATATGTGATATTAATACGCACATTAGTTATGTGAAATCCAAAGTCCTTTGATGGCCCTAAAGGGCTGACACTTTTGCCAATTTCCCACACATCTGAGTCGAATTAACCACAGCCTAGCAACAACAGAATTGACTGACTGGTTTACCTGGTTATAAACATAAATTACGACAGGAACCACACACCACTGCCAGATCCTTTGATGTACTGTACCACACTGAACCATTCGGACATAATGTGAATTATTTGTTATTCGGTCAGAGGTTTGAGTAACGACTGTGAGTTTGGCCAACAGTTGACACTTGGCCCGCATCCGTTTCACTTATTATTGATTTGTTAAGGCTCGATTCTGGCAATTAAATCGCATTCTCGCTGTGACCGTAATGAGCAATCACTCATCGCGTTTTGGCCTGGTCTATTTCGACTCTTTCGGTTTCCCTTGCAGCATTTAAAATGCATGGCATGGCTATGAAATTTGATATGCAACGTAAAACGAGCTACCGAATTGGGGTTAGCTCCATAAGTTGTGTTTTCTCCTCTCCCAGTTGTCCACAGCTATGCAGCTGCCCCTCTGATCCTTCTGCCTCCCCTTCCGTGGCATTACCCCTTGCAACTGCCCCTTTTTGCTCTACCACTGCAAGTTTTCAATTTCCATTTGTGCTCAACTTCAACATTGGTTTAGGCAATCGAAGCTTGAGAGCTCTCCGGGGCGCCGTGTTGTTATGTTGCATGTTTTGGCGCCCCCATGCGGTGAACTTACCGACCCGCCCCGCCGCGCCTCGTCCCTCTCCCTGTAGTCCGACCCGCCCGCAATTTGTATTTGTTAATTTTGATTTGTTTGCTGCAGTTTGTATTATGCGGAACTGCGAAGTCCTTGTAGCCTGTTGCCAATGCAAATTGATTTCGCAAATGATTTTAGTCATCTTGTTGCTGCTGTTGCTTATTGCTTATTGTTGCTGTCGCATGTTATTCTTGTTGCCGCTGTTGCTGCTGCTATTGTTGTTGTTGTTGTAATTGCCGCTGTTTGCCAACCAATTTCGTTTGGCTCTGTTTTTTTGGCAAGTAAATATGCGTTTCAGCAAATATTTTTGCTTGTTGAGTGTTCGGCGTGTTTGTTTGCTTTTTGCGCATACTTATATTATTTTTAATACCCTGACAAAAGCAATTGTTTTCGTTTATTATAAATTCTTTTCTACTCTGAATGGGTAAACTCATTAATTAGTAATATCACCTTGCTAAAGGGTATCCACTTATCAAGCAAACTTAACTAAAAGAAGAATACAATTCCAATGAAGCATAATCATTGTGTTCTTTAACTTCTCACCTCATTATAGGGTATATCCTAGTTCAGCTTAAGCACAAATGCGATTGCTACTTTGGTTTTTTATTGAGTTCGTTGCTGTCAAAATGTTTGCTTTTAATTCCGGTTACTTCCAGTGTACGCCATTTTAATAACGATAACAAACTGTCAGCAGCAGTAACGCATCAGCAATTTTCAAACCGGCGGACTTAGGACTTACTTACGAAATCAATATGACACAAATTGCTTGGAGCTTACACTCTCGGAAACACGCAATAAGCGCAACTAAATTTAAGCAGTGCTTTTATTTATGTTGCCAGCCCCAAAATAGGCTACACTTTTATGTAAGTATCTAAAATTTAATATTAATGTTTAGATATAATTAAATGAAATCGCTAATTTTTAATATTATTTAATATAAATTATTTATATTTATAAATTATTTTTAATAATTTTTAATATAACTTATAGATTTAAGTTACAATTTTTTTAATTTTTTGGGATGTCATTATATTTTTTGACAAGCCCAAAACTATGCAACGCTTTTTTCCAAGTACTCATAGCAAGGCTTAAATTTTAATCTTTGCCATTTGTTATAGAGACAATAATACTATAAATTGCATACTTATGATACGATTAAATGAAAATATATATACATGCTTTGTATGTACATGCTTTGTTCTGGCAAACTAGCCCATCGACGAGGACAAAGTTTTGTGTATTTTAACTTAAAGTGTTCGCAGAACTTTGGGCAAAATTTAATTGAATGTATTGATTTTCAAGTTGATGAGCTAAGTTTATTATGTTATGTACAGCAATGCATATATACTTTGGAATTCATTAAATGTTACTATAAAGTTGCCAACCTAATAATAAATTTAATACGGGTCATATAAATATAACTAGCTTTTTTAGAATAAGAACATAAAATTTAAAGCGAAGACATCTAGTTTTGGGTTTGTACTTAAGGTTGAGTTTTAATAGTCTATTAAAAATGTGGTATGGATGAGGCTTGTTAAGGACTATAAAATACTATCGTAGTAAAAATTCATATAACAAAATGAATGAAAGTGCAAAATATTTTATCTTATTTTAATTTTAATTCAAATGCAATAAATCTAAATGTGACTCTTGATATTTCACTTATAATAAGCTGGCAATTAAATTTGCATTTCCATTGGCTTTAGTGCGCACGTATTTGAATTTAAATAAATGTAAGGGCAATATATCAAATACTTGCGGATACACATATAATTCAAAAGTGTTTAAATTATTTATATATGTGCATGAAAAAATTTAAGTTACTCGGTAAATGATTTCGGTTTGACAGCAAAATATGTGTGACTGTGTGTATATGTGTGTGTGGTTGCTGTCAACCAAAGTGCGAGAGAAACGGATGTTGCAAACCGGAAATGGCAATAACAAACAACCTCATGAATTAATGCGACATTTTACCGTTTCGTAATGTGATACGTAGCCATTGAATTGATTTGTTATTGAGCTGCCCTTGTTTATATTTGTAATGCAATTGATTTCCACTTCGCTGCCTCTTCCCTCTCCCCTCTTTTCTGGTTGCCCGTTCAGTTCATTAAGAAGTCATATAATAATCGCTGAATATATTATAGATTTCATTTGAAATTTTTTCCTTAAAATTGTGTTGTAATCATTGCGAATTTTCACTTATAATTCTTTTCTGGATTCCAACTGTTTGCCTGTCGCACGCTACGTCCTGGCACTATCCTTGTTGTCCTGGTTGTCAGTGCCTTTTTAATATTTCGCTGTTGACATCTCTCCGTGTGTGTTGTCCTTTCCCCCCCTGTTTCTCTTTCACACTCTTCTCACTTTCATTCTCTGTAGCGTGTTTGTTGTTGAATTTCATTAAAATTTGCGCCCATTTGCCATAATTTGTATCTTTTTTTCGGTTGTCATACGAATGACAGCCGCTCCAGAGTCAGCGCAGTCGACGCTGCGACCGGGCCACAGATGAGCTTGACAAGCAAATGAAAAAATATACAAAAGACTCTGGCATTTTGTGCAGCGCAATGTATGCGAAATATAAGTAAACTTTAAATAAGTAGAAAACACTTTAGTCACTAGAGATTGACTATTAGATACCACGTATATGATTAAAAGCAAATTGTTCTGTCGTTCTGTTTAATTTTACTTATAAAGTTTCGGAATAGCTACCAACTGCGAATTGTTGCTTAGATTTACAAGCAGGGATTAAAACCTTAATCGAAACCGTAAGCTTTAACCGAAAAAAACCGATTGAAATTTGTAACTGTAACTAAAACCGTAACCGAAAAAATTTTTATCCGCGTAATGAACCCCATAAACCGAAACTCTTTAAACCGAAATAAACGTTTAGTAACCGATTCATTTATAAGGGTTAATTTCGGTTCAGGCCATCGCAACTACTGAGCAACTTTGACATCTTTGAACTGCCATAACTTTGTCAAAAGTCAATCAATTTCCATTCGCAATGTAAATTTGAGCTTGATTTTAATTCTAAATTCGTTCTCCATTTAAATTTTGTTCATTTAAAAAATTCGAAATTTTTCGAAAAATGATAAGGGGTAACACTGTAAAATTTCTAAAAAAATTCAAAATCTTCGAATTTTTAAAATGAAAAAAATTTAAATGCAGAACGAATTTAGAGGTAAAATTTACATTGCGCATGGAAATTGATTCACTTTTGACAAAAATATGACAGTTCAAAGTTATTAAAAATCATTACATTACACTGGATCATTCCAGTAACCAGATAACATTAAGTCTTTTTTTTTATGTAATACAATGAATTAAGCTTCTTATTTTGGTCAACCGAAAACTTTAATTTTTATTTTTTTTGTGAACCGAAACCACACCGGTATTTTTAAACCGAAATGCTTCAAAAATCGTATAACCATTACGAAACCGATGCTCCAAGATTTTGCATAACCGATAACCGAAAACCTTAATTCGAGCATAACCGAAAACGTAACTGAAACCGATATTCGTTTCGGTTTTAGTCCCTGTTTACAAGTATTACAATTTCTTTAAAGCATATGCAATGAATACAGGGTATAAAATGTGTCACATATAGCTTCTCTCATTGCCTGTCGCATCATTTGTTGCGATCCAATGAAATGCCAGACAGTGTCAGAACTGACGGCAACTCGACGACCCCGTTACGACCACATTACACACATGTGCATAAATACCCTCACACACCCACACCCACATCCACACCCACATACACATATGAGAAAGCATATTTCATTTGCGTTTGCGTTTGCCGTGCAGTCTATTAAGCAAGTAATGCGCTTAAAGGTGGGCAGATTTATTTGCGGTGGTTAAAGTTGACACTGATTTTTCATCGATTATGTAGAGTTTACTTAATAAATCATAGCGCATACTCGACAGAACATGAGAATGTGAGAGAGTAGCAGATGAAACATCACTCATACGCACTGTTGACTCCGGATGCAGGCAACTTATTTATGTATGCACATATACGATGTACGACTATTTGCCATCATTAAACACTGCCAACGTTCATTTATAAGAGCTAATGCTAATGCATTTCGCATTAATTTCAGAACACGACAACACGACTTGGCAGCAAGATGCATGCGAAAATTAAAATGAATTGCTTGAAATTAGTTAAAACGCATTTGACGTTTTCTAAGTTTGGCGTTAAGTTTGTACTGCCGACACGTGCGTGCTCAGGGGATATGGATGGTAGCATTAATAGTTATACAACAACTGACATATTGATAAATGAGCGAATTTTCGAAACGCCGTTTCAGGACTTCGAAAGCAACAACCCAACAACAGCAGAGGGGTTCAACTATTTCAATGGCAAATGGCTCAAAGCCGGCGTCGCAGCGACGCTTGCGAAAAATGACTTTAGTGCCAAGCGTAAGAATTTTCAACATTCGCTGTATACACATACACACACACACACATACACTCAGCAATATGCGGGGTGAGAAATAAATGCTTGCAAATATTTCTGCAGCTGTGATTCCTTTTACTTGCTTCCTATAGCTCCTATTCGCTACGCACAACAACAGCAGCAATAACAACAAAAACAACAAAAACAACAACAACAACAACAATGTGTATAGCATTTGGCAGCATGTTGTGTCTTCCTTTCTCCATCGAAAGCGCCACAATGAGTCAATTTTTTAACATTTATTTGACAGAAATTTTCATTTATTTTGCTTAGCTTGAAAAAAAAGAGAAAAAATTTAATTAAATTGAAATTAATTTGACAGGATATTGCCGGCACCGCCAGAACTATTAATAATGTGCCATATGAATGTGCGAGTGTGAGTGCCAGTGTGAGTGCCAGTGTGAGTGCCAGTGTGAGTGCATGTGAGGGCGAGTGAGTGTCGTGGACAAGACAAATGCGCGCGATATAAATTCTCATGTTGCGCTTTTGAAGCTGCCCATCAAAATTGCACAAAGAAAGCCAGAGGAAGACCAAATAGCGAGAGATTCAGTGTAACCACTAGAGCTCCTCCTCCGCTCGTTCCACCCACCCCTCTTCTATGTTAGACTGGCAGCAATAAATCATTGCATACGCTGCGGCGCACAAGAGTATCAGGAGGAGCAGAGGCGGAGGCGGAGGCAGCGGCACATAATTAATTAAATTTCACTTTTAACAACGCAGCTGTATATACACAAGAAGATCACATATCCGCGAAATGTTGCTGTTATTGGATTGGAATTGTTGCTGTTGAGGTTCAGACACTTGGCATTGACATACGCATACTAAACAAATAGGCCCTATAAATTTCAGTTGGCGTAGAGAACGTGCCCGAAATACTTTGCCTACTTTCGGGTTCGGGATAATGCAAAACTTTCGTTTAGGTGTGCTATAAATCGCGTGCTGATTCAGTTTTTGGTGACGCCCGAGCTGG
Source organism: Drosophila kuntzei (assembly GCA_035042165.1). Lineage (NCBI taxonomy): Eukaryota > Metazoa > Arthropoda > Insecta > Diptera > Drosophilidae > Drosophila > Drosophila kuntzei. The sequence continues at coordinate 1,568,401 of JAWNLU010001684.1, read as the reverse complement.
TCGCCTTTTTGAACGCATGAATGCTGACAGCTGTACGGCGTGAAGGCGGCGTTAGCCGGAGTATTGTTTAGGGCGTGGCATGTCATTTAAAGGTTGTGACCAAGAGCAAGACCGAGCACCAAATGCCACGCGGCGCAACGTGCCTAAGTCGAATAAATAACCAACATTGGCGGACAGCAACTGAATTTATGGCCAAGCACAGCAAGGGTAATTTTTAAAGTTTGAAAGCAGCCAAGTGGCCAACTTAAATGAACTTTAAACTGGCCTGAATGAGCTGAAGACTTTGACTGGCTGGCTGACTGACTGACTGACTCCCTGACTGACTGACTGAGTGAGTGAGTGAGTGACATGAGCTGGAGACAATGATAGCTCAGTGACTCAAGTGGGCGGCTCGATGAGCTGTCTCCATCGTGCACATCGCTGGGCATTAGGTATGCATGCCATTGCTTCATCGGAGGAGGAATACGAGATGGTGGCGCTGCCAAAGATGTTAAGCAATGCGCCCAGAGACAATGAGGCAAGGACATGATCAGACGGCGGGGACAAAGATGAGCAGCGATGCGTAGCGACAAATGGTAGCATCAGCCACGATAATGAAGTTAAAAATTCCATACATACAAACACAAAATGATAGACAGACAGACAGACAGACAGACAGATGGGTAAGCGTGTGACAAAGACAGGATTGCAGTTGTTCTTGTTGCTGCTGTGCGGCATTTGTCTTTGGTATTTATGAGTACGTTGTCCTTGATATGCCTGTGGAATTACTAAATGTCCCTGACTTGACACTAACTCACACATATATGCGATACTCTCACACACACATATCATCAGCCTTTCATTCACACATTCATATATATAAACACGCTCGCTTCCGTTTGCCTGTATCTGAGCTGAGCTGAGCTGAGTTGCCTAACACTGACTGCAATATGTTTGCCTGCCACGCCCACATCAGTTCCCTTGGCCGCTGCACACGTTTACCATTTATGTGTGCGTGTGTTGTCGATGTGTGTATATTTTTTATCTCGTACGTGCAGCTATGTCTGTCCGATTTGAAATTTAAATATAAATAGCATGTTGATGTTATTCGATGTTGGTTTATATTTAATTTAATATCCGACTCAGTGTACGTCTCTATGTGTGTGTGTGTGTGTGTGTCCCATAAATATGTATTTTAATTTATTTGTATGCAACAAGCGACAAGAAACTAACAGAATCAACACACAAAAACATATAAATCCACTCGACTGCTTGCAAGACTTGCCTCGAGATGTGGCACTTCCATTACAAACCCAGTTGCAAGTGACTCTTGATGTAAGCTCTGTAAAGATGCGTGTAAGACGAGAGACAATGTAGTCGTAGTTCTTGCCCCGTTGCAATATTATTATGCCCGAAAGTATGCAGCACTTTTTACATGTTGTCACTGTTGTCTCTACGTTGCGTATACGCACCGTTAGACGGCCTGTACCATATACCACAATATATATGTAGTATATAATATTACAAATATATGTATACATACATATATATTGAATATAGAAAAATCAAGATATCAGCTTGTGGAAACATGAGATGTGAGGCATGCCCCAGTTGGAGTGGCAACAAGCGTAAGTTGGTAAGTAAGTGCAGATAACAAGTCAAGTGGCCTGAGAGCCAAAGCGCTTAAGATGTGTGTGAAGCGTGCTTGGTTGTGCGGTTGTGTGTGTATATATATTAGTATATATCTGAAGCTGTGGCACCTGGAATAACAGTACTCCAGTTTGTGCATGAAATCAAGCAGAAAGAGAAACCAATTTGTGTGAAAATACAAAGGAGAAAAAAAAAAGAAGAGAATTGGCCAAAAGGGGTGACGTCTTCGTTTCGTTTTCGCTTGCTTGAAATTGCTTTCAGTTGGCGTTTTGGGAGGCAGTCGAGGTCTGGTAAGACAAACTTTTTAAATCGCTGCGCATAGTCGAAGGCAATAAATTTCGTGGCAACTTTTGCCCTCTGCTTCCTTTTAGTTTTATGAGAACTTGGCATAGGAATTTTAATTCAATTCCCCCAAAAAAAAAGAAAATCAAACGAAAGCCAAAAATTGAGTGACATAACTAAGACTCAGCCACAACGAAGCATCTTAGAATTATTTAAACGGAAAAATAGTTTTAGCTGAATTGTGTGAACTGCACAGGGATTCGAGAGGGTGTGTATATGTATGTGAGTGTGTGTGTGTATGTGCGGTGCACTCAAATGCTGTACGGTTAACCGACTTGGGCAAAAGAGAAACTAACATTATTTGATCCACATAAATGAAGCCCAAAGCCATTGGGGCACACACAACAACCAAGTCCTGTCGTTTCTGCAATGGTTGGACCAAAGCAGCTGTGTGTGTGTGTGGGTGCAAGGTCACATGGCCACTCAACGTGAGCGACTGCGACTGTGACTGCGGCTGCGGCTTTGGCTGAGTGTGCGCCGCAGTGGAAATGCACCCGAATAAACACAAAATTTATATGAACACATGGGCGTTGGGCTAAGGGAATGCACTTCATACTCTCCCCCCCTCTCTTTTATACACACGTTCACCCTTTCAGTGAATCTTTGCACGTGTGTGGCAACAAAAGCAATTTTGTCCTTTGGAGTAAAACGGGGTGCATGGCTTTAACCCGACCTGAGGCACATTTTGGTAAAGTGCAGTGGATAAATCACACTTTACCAACTATGAGATACCCTGTAGTTGGCCAGATTATTGCCTGAAAAATCGTTCAAATGTTAACACTACGCCATGCCAGTTATCAAAACCATCTACCCGTTGCTTTTTAGTTGAAAGGTATTCACTAATAGCAGCCACAAAAATCATTTTTATTTTTCACTTGAACAAATCGCAGTGCATAGGACACTTTTGTGCGGTTTGTCAAAGGTCAGGGAGAAAACTAGAAGATTGCCTATAGAAATATTATTCTTGGCATCAGAAATCTGGACAGCGCACCGACTAGCACACACACATTTTTGGTATATTCAGGCGCCTCATCAAGGTGAAAACTTTTTTGATTGATCAAAAGTACGTCGTCATTTTTATAGAGTGCAGCCTCGGATGACGTTACCCTCAGAACGATATTAAGAACATTTTAACAAATGCGTTCCCCCGCTGGTTGACCTTTGACATATCAAAGTAATAGCACGCACACAGCGACGTTTGGGCCATTGACTTGCCGAACTTTCTTTGCAAATGATGCCCACAGCTGTGCTTATCTTGATTTCCTGTCTTACTTTTCTCCTCTTTCTCTCTCTCTTCAGTCTGTTCTTCGCGCCGGGCACATAAAAACTCAATTGAGTCGTTAAATGTAAAAATTGTGATAAATAATCAAATTACACGCATTTGTTGCTCCCAAAGATTTTTTGCTTTACATTTTTATGCCACAGATTTTTCGGCGTATTTTGTGGCATTTCATTTCCTCCGCTTTCCTCTCGCCGCCTGCTGACGGTGCGAATTATTTATGACCAGGCGTCGATTATGGTAAAGCGATTATGAGGCCTGTCAGACTTTTAGATAATGATATTGAGTGGGTTGCAGATTGTTTACGGAATTGCATTTTCATTTATCACGCATTCGCCATGAGTTCTCTACCCACCTTCCATTCAACATAGAATTTTATGCGTTTAGAATTTCCAATTAGAGCAAACTAATTTCATGCAAATTGCCAAAGATTGCTAAAAACTTTCGGCTGCCAATCAAAATTTCGTCGTGTGCGAATCTCTTTTGTGCGTACCAGGTGCAATTGAAGTCCACATGATCCTCTTTGCCGTGTGCGTTTCTTTTTAATGTGGCCACTTTTGGTGTTTCGATTGTTGTTGTCTTTTGTGTCATTTAAACAGATTAATGTGCTGCCGTCAACGGCGTGTCTTGTCGTCGCCTGTCGATGTCGTTATGCTTTTGATTGGCAGTTGTTTGCGCGGGCCCATCAAACAACACCATCCTCTCACTTAAGCCCCATAAGGGGAGTAACTATTGTAGGGGCGGGGCAAATATTATTTCAATTACTATAGGTATAACTATTTTAATTAGCCGTAAAATGATCACTGCACGAAATGGCCAACAGACATCGTCATACAGACAGGCCTTTGATGTGGCCCTGACATTTGCTCCGACACATCCCGGCTGCTTTTATCCAGCATTGTCTCGGAGTGCGTCAGCGCTAAAAGCCCACACGAGAGCTAGAGCTAAGAGTCTCCATCGACAGCGGCATCAAAATCAAAATCAAAGTCAACTGGCCATTGGCGACACTGTCATGGGGCATGTCATCGCGTTATTTGATACACGAGGCGTCAGCACGCTGACAGTTTGCACATTTTTCGGACCAGGCCAAATGCTGCATACTCGACAATTGTTGTTGTTTTTGTTATTGTTGTTGGTTTTGTACTGACAGCTTACAACACTCGACTGCCTGCCTGTCTATTTTGGTCGGCATTTAGCGACTATTGATTTGATCAAAGGTGAGAAGCCCTTGGTTCGCCATGTGGCTTCTATTTGTTCTCAGTACTTAGACTATACTTGTACATACAAACTTATCAACTAAGTGGATGCGAATCTGTGGAACTATGGAACTGTGAAACGTGATGTGTGAATGCGCTGATGTGTATGGTATATTCATTGGTCGCCACAGCGTGCTTCACAGCTGTCCTGCGTGCAGAAGCGATTCCGATTCCCATTGCATCCTTTGTAGGTGAAGGGACGACAGACTCCCTTGTCGTAGTACCAACGGGTGAGGGCTTTTGTCTGGTCCTTCCTATTGCAGTAGTTGCCCTCATTGCGTCCCACATAGCAATTGACGTTGTCTGCAAATGGAACAAGCGAATTGTGCTGTTTAATTGAGCAATTAATTGGTTAATCGATTCCCAAAAGGGGCCATAAATACTGCATTATTTGTGCTCTTCAATGGCTCCTGACTCAATGAGTGCCCTCATTTGTTGCAATTAAAATTGAATAAGCGCATTACGCATACAATTTTGACATAATATTCTCGAAATTCAAAAACCTCGTATGAAAATATTTCTGTTGAAAAATGGAAAATGCGGCTGGCAGCAATTTTTGGCAGTGGTTAGGTAAATTTTGACTGAAACGCTTTTGACCAAATGTTTGTTGAGAACAGCAAATCAAAACTATGAATATTTTTAAATAAATGAATTCACAATCAAGCACATGCCATAAACCTTTCTTTGGCAAAATAAATGCAAGCTTTTCATATTTATTTATATTACATTTCCATTTTAATTTTAATTTTCATTTTAAGTTGAATTTTCAGATCAAAGCACATTCCGCCTCATTTAACTGAAATAATTGCAGTTTTTTCTATCATTGTTCGATATTAATTGGACCTTTGCCACGCCCCTTGCTTACTTAGTTCCTTGCATGCTCCATCTCCAGATGCGGCAACAGTCTGAGTCATCAGCATCAGCATAGACATGAGGCAGACAAGTGCCAGAGAGAGGATTTTCACATTGATTGGAATTTTCATGTTTTTCGCGAGCAACTTAAAACGTCAAATGCAAACAGAAGAGAACCAACTTTGTCAGCTGCTGCTTCAATACTTTTCTTTGCGTTTATTTTAAGTAATTTGCACTACTTTGAGGAAAAAAGCGCGACGTGGGCCAACGAACCGAACAAACTGAACGCAGTCCGGGGCGTACTTTCAGTTTATATACGAAATGCCGGAAATTGTGTCGAGATTTTGCCCCGAACTCGACACGAGCATGTCGTCTGTTCCCATTTTCGAGATACTTTTTTTTTTGTTTTTTGGTTGCCTCTAGCTTTCTTTGTTGTTGCTACGAAAATTCGAAAATATTTCGAGCATTGTCCACTTGTCCATCTGACCAGTCATCCGTCCATTCATCCATCTATCCATCCGTCCATCAATCAGTCCATCCATTCATAGTTTGTGTCCATCAAATGCTAAGTACGGCCGGCTATTTTCGGTCCACAAATATTTTGGGCGGCCCAGCAATTGCACTTAGCGTTATCTCGAGGCGTTTACTTTGCGCTCGTTTGCATAATTTCCAACTTATTGAATATATTCCACATAATTAATTTTAATTATTTGTGTTCTTTCTCTCTCTCTCTCTCTCTCTCGTTCTTTTATTTTTTTGTTTGAATTAATTTTGATAAGAAAAGAAGCAAAAGGGTCGACAAAGAACAGAGACCAGCCAAGGGTTCGCTTCCATTGTCTCTAATTACAATTGGGCGGCATTTGTTTTTGATTTTTTCAATGTCCCTTTGGACAAGTCAGTCCATGATCAAGTCAAGAGGCAAACGCTAAAATCAATCTTCATTTAAAATTCAATTTAATGCACAGCGTGCATAACCAAAATTTTCTCTTAAAACCTATTCATCTCGCAGCAGGAGAATTAAATTGATATAGTTCGACATCGACGCATTTAAGGGAAATTAAATGTGAGAATTCCGTGTGCTCCGCAAGTGGACTCAATCCATTTTACAGTGTGCATCAGGGATTAAGTAATCATCAGATTACCTTTCCGAGTAGCAGCTACTTCCCAGCTTATGTGATTTAATTGAAAAGAAAAACAGACGTGATGGAATCTCTAGTGTCCTTTATTAAATGTACGTATGCAAAGAGGATTTCAGAGTGCGTAGGGATTACTCAGCATATAGAGGGGATGTACTCTTATCTTACATTTCGCATCATTAATTGGCAAGTAATGCACGAGAAAAGTGCTAATGAATGAATGCGCTCCGCGCAACTACAACCCTAATGATGATGGCGCTTGATGACAGTCAGTCATTCACCAGATTTCCACCCCGACCCCGACTGGTTGTTCCTCCTTACTCACATCCTTATCGGTTCTCATATCCCCAAGGGCCAGCAGGTTTTATATTTGCAGTGCCAAATGTCAACTTGATTTTTAATTGGATGCTGTACGCTCAAAGGATCTCGCATGGGGAAGTTTATCTGTAGTTGGAAAATAATCAAAATTACAGCAAACGGAAAGGTAAAATTGTAAGAGGATATAAGAACCGCCCAAAAGCGGAAGTCTTTACCAAATACCGGGTGCCCAGGTATACAAAACCACTCATGTGGAATAGCTGACGAGCTGCCAAGCTGCCAAGCTGCCAAACTCTCGAGGTACCCGCAGCGACCCGCAGCGAATGAGTTTTGAGCGCAGTGTCCGTGATTAGTTATACAAAGGGCAACAACGAGACGATTCGGTGGCGTATACGTGATGTGATGTATTAGCGACAGTAAATCAATATATACTTAAATGCCGTTCATACCATAAACATTATGATTTACCTAGAGCTACAGAAATGAAAAATGAAAATAAATATGAAAAAAACAAAAGATGAACGTATCAAAAAAGCCGCCAACGTTGATTTCTGCGTTTCCGTTGACCAGACACGTTTTATAATGCCGTAATTTGTGATTTTCCACTTGTTTTGACAATTTGGTGATTTTCCAAGCTTTTCCGTCTTTAATTTTGACGGATTTTTAAACGCGCTCGACCAAAAGTTATTTAATGGCTGCACTTGAACGTGCCAAGAGTCGATGCCAGAGAAATCCCAAGCTTAAGTCAAAATTCGACTCGACATTTTCGCTGACTCCATCACAAGGTGAACTCGTCGACTGTGCAAAGATCAAACATTCTATCCTTCTAAAGTTATTACAAAAATGCAGATTTTCCTCGCTCGTATTGATTGCTTTGTTATAGTTGTGGTAAGAAGTTGAGTTTCATTTTTGTTCGCTTTTTGACTTTCCGAGTTTAGTTCATTGTGTTCCGTTCGACTTACGGGTTCGAGCTCAAATAAATTGACTTTTGATTCTGGGCCGCAAATTGAGGAAATAAAACATTTGAATAATCCATATCCGGCTTTTTTCTGGATACCGAAGAGAGTTTTCCACTTTTTGTTGACGTAATTTAAGTTGCTTTGCTAACTGAATTATTTATATGCCAAAAGTATGGGTTACATTCAATAGATTTAAGGTGTCCCTTGTCGCTTGTTCTTTGTTCTGGCACACTTTTGAAAATTTCAAGTAAATACATTGAAATTAAGTACTCCATTTGGAGACCAATATGGAGCAATTGGAGCTACAAATATTATTGATTTCAATGGCAGACCGTTTCTTACAGTACATTGGCATTGTGATAATGAAATCTGTCGACATGGCCAAACAATCAGGCCAGACGAAGAAAGGCAGGTCGTTGTTGCTGCTATTTGTGTTGTTGTTGTTGCTGTTGTTGTTGTTGTGCCTTGTGCTGTGTTTAAGTAAAAATTTTACAATTTGCAATAAAAATTCCAGTTTTGCTTTTTGGAATTCAGTTGACTCGCCGCAGCAGCTAAGCGGCCAGAAGCCAGCGTAAAAGTCTGTGAGCTCTCATGTCCTTGAGCGCCAGAGAAAAGGATACCGTTGGCTCGACAGCTTCATGCGGCTGCCCAAGCTATCAGCCAGAAATTATTATGCGTCGTAGATATGGCAAGGAGTGCGGGGAGTGGGCGTGCCAAGCAACAATTTAATAACAAAACATATTTCGCTTGCACATGCCAAAGATGTTGTGGAATGCGCAGCGAACAAAACCGAATGAAGCGTACACTTTAACTCATTCATGTAGCAGAGTGTAGTTTAAAGCCATCTCAAAAGCCTTGACATTTGCCAATTCAAAAGGAGTCCCGAGTTATGTATGTATGAGTGCGAGCTGCAGCTAAGGATACACAGTGTCATGTTGATTTCACTCATTTCCGACTCAAATGGATTTTGATTGTCTGCTCGAGCCTCCTTGGACTCCTCCGTCTGTCCAAGATGTTCATGATGGTTGGAACGTGTCTGCCATTTGTCTGCACACTCGTTTGGCAGCCGCCACTAAATGACTTTCTTTTCTTGGCTCTTACCAGTTGGCAGTTGGCATTTGGTAGTTGGGTCTTGCCTGTTGGCTGTTGCTTTGGGGGGCCATTAGGTTTTATTGTAATGATTTCTATTGCCACACTGAATGCTGTTATAGTCATTGTTGTTGTTGCTGCAGCTTGCAGTTGGCCAGTTGGCTGTTGCCTGTTGGGTGTTGGCCGTTGGCAGCTTACGTGGCCATCACGCTTAATGAGTAGTTATTTCCGCTTGTATTTCTTGATAATGCCAACTCGTGCGAACAGCGCCTTTTGTGGTAATCGGCGCAGTTCCGAGACACGTTTCCATATTAATTGCTCTTTATACTCTCTTTCGTTTACACATAAATTCATTAGCATGTATGCTCTCTAATTGAATTTATATATGGTTGACTGTGCAAACTTTGTATTTATTTATGCATGATATGCTTGTGCTTATAAAAAAAAGTTTTTTTTAATAAATATACTTATTATCCTCTTATATTTTTTCTTGTACCATGTGCGTTTGAAAATTATAAATTCCATTTAGCATGCTAACATAACATGGATAATAAAGAATAATCCCAATTTAATAATGCACAAAATGAAATATAACGATAAGGATAATGATTTTATCTTTTCAGCTTCTCTTTAAAAAAGTAGCAGAATATTATATTATTAACATTACGTCATCATTTTATAACATTATAGTTAATGCGCTTTTTGGTTGGTATGAAAAACTGCCTTCTACAGAGAGCTGTTCAGACTGATATTAAATGATTAAAGCCCAGTTGAAATTTGTTGGCGCGAATCAATTCGATTTCATCTCACACGCAATGGGAAAAGCAACTTTCAATTTGAATTGCTTTTCTCGCTGTTTGTGCACTCGACTTTTATGTGGTTTCGCACAACACTGTCACCACGTTTGACAGCGAACAAATTTAGTTGATGCCACTGCTTCACGGACTCTCCCACAAACCCACTGAGCGCAAACTCCAATCTACCTACCTGCAAGTAGTATAAATTGTGGTGCGTTTCGCACAGCTCGTGACACATGCTGATGATTATCAATTTGCGAGTTTCGATTGTTATAGCTATTCTAAGTTGCATATCCGTTTTATTCCAATGTGATATCAGCCCAAGGTGAACAGTAGTTCAAGACGCAATTGACAATAACTACAATAAAAATAGATATATTCAGTTAATCGATACACGCTTTTTAAAATATCGTCACAGATGGAAGCTCACTAAATTGTCTAAACAGAAGAAATGACAAATTTTAAGTCAACTATTTTATATTTATAGTTCATACTTAATTATACTAAATGCTTTCACTATGTGACCCACTGTGCAACACACCTCATGCTGCTGTATCTGCATGGAAAGTGCAAATAAACACTTGCAGATGTTTGATATATTGCTTCAGAGAGATATAGCTCGTTTCCCTGTCACAGTCTGGTGAGCAGAGCAAACGTGTTTGCTCTCATTGTGGGGATTAATGTGCCCGAAATGTGCTCAATTGATAACGTGGTTAAATGCAAATTAAACTATCGGCTGCTGCATTTGCACACACATTTGTTGCTTGTCAGCGCTGTGGCAAGTTGGCCAACTCAATAGCAAATGCTATAAAAGTTCCTAAAGTTTTTAAATGCAAAGCGACTGCCGCAAGAAATTAGAAGAAGAAAAAAAAACAGAGAGCAGAAAGCAGGCAAAAAACGGCACAGAGTCAAAGGAAAGAAAGTAGAGGAAAGTTATGCAAATTTATATGCAACAAAGTTGCGAGCTTGTTTGCCTGCAAGTGATTTATGTGGCCGAGACCGCGAACCCGGCAACTTTCATTTCAGCATCGCCCTCGTCGTTTGTTATAAATAATGCGATGAGCACGAGCAACAGAAACAACAACAATAACAACTAATACAATGACAGATTCTAAAGAACAATGCAAATGAAGACTGGACGCTATGTTGCGTATACGCCTGGTATGGTAGAATGGGCCTATCGAAATTCAAATATTAAATAAATGTTTGCATTTGGTAGACACAAAGGGACATCTGGGACCAACCTGATGCCTTCGTTTAGCCAACCAGCTGCCATAAAAGTTACCTTCTAGCGGAAATCGGTGTGAAAACGTTCTTCAATTGCCCCAAAAGTTATTAAACTTTCCACCAGTAAAAGTATCTGTACCTTCTATTGTTATATTTGTAAAAGAAACATTACACAACTTGTTAACATTTGATAAGAAGAAGATGATGGGCTAACTGCAATAATAGCAGAAAACTTACAACGGCTTCTTTGTATCTGGAATATAAAAGTCCGTTTAAAAGTAGTTTTAGCCACGCTCACAAGTTGGATCTCATGCGGTTTATGGTAATTAAGTGAAGTAGTTGCAATATAATTCGGTTTTGTGGGAATAAACATAGGCAACGCATATACATTTATTACATTACTCGTAGGCACATGAGGGAGCAATATTAATATTCCTTTGAGGTCACTTTCATGTTTGACTTTGGTTTGCATAATTAATATTGCAACTGTTTTGCGGCCGAATGAAACTGAGCAATTGCTCAAATTGCATATTGAATGTAATTAATATTCAATTGTGTGTTGATTGTGTTGCTCTCTTCGAATCGAATGACAAATTATTGCCGACTTTTCGACGTGACCAATGAAAATCCGGTAGAAAGTCGCAAATATCTTAAATTGTTGACAACTGCGAAATATTGTTTACACATAATTTGGTTATTAACGCAACGCCAGAGCAATTCAGTTAACACAAAATCAATTTTGACTGCAATCAATGACAGACGTTCCTTAGCTTCCTTCCTTTCACAATTCATAACTGCCGAAAGGGAATGTCTTTATATGCAACCCGAGTGCATTGCACACTTACGCACCATAGTATGTGTGGATATGTGTGAGTATGTGTGTGTGTGTGAATGATGTTTTTCGTTTTTATAGAGGGAAAATACTCATTTCACATGCGCTGCAATTTTCTCGCTCACTTCAATTATGCAAATTGTGTGTATGTCGAAACCAATTCACATTGCTTGCCAACTCATGTGTGCCATTTGTGAGTGTGCCAATGTGTGTGTGTGTGTGTGTATGTTTGTATTATGCAAACCAACAGCGACGATGTGCCGCTAAAGAAATGCACATCAGATTCAGCTTCAGCATTTCCAATCGGCAGCAGGATCCTCATTCACATCGACATCGGGAAGGGCAACAGCATTAATGTTGTACATGCAATTAATGTCTCTGGCATTACAGACTGTCGACAGTTGTATGGTAGAGTACATAGTGAAGCAACAATTCAACAATTCGAGAATCGGAAAAACCCAAGACAACAACATAAAGGAGGACGGCGGTAGTGGTCCGAAAACTTGATGCATGTCGAGCAAAAAGCAGAAATTTAAGAAAGAAGAGAAGAAGAGAAGTAGGAAAGAAGGAAAACTCGAACTCATTATAATTTTCTTCAACTGAATTTGTTCGTTTGCTATTCAATTCAGTTGTTGGCGTTCATTAAAGGCACTGATGTGTGTATGAGGCATGATGTCCTTCGTCCTTCCACTGGGATGCCAGTAATTTAATTTACATGAGCTGCTCCATGCTCCGGCCAGTTGCTACATCAAAATTATCCATCCGACGCCAAAAACTTTTGCCAGTGACATTTGCCTCGAACTTGCCTCAAACTTCATCCCCGTCCACGTCATCATTTCACGTCCTGCTGCCTGTTATACTTATATTAATTACTAATGTGAAAGTTTTCGCTGTGTGCTTTGTGGACTTGACGATTATGAGAATATTTTGGATATGTAAACCTACGGACCAAGTTAGCTGAGGTAAGCTAATTTTAAAACTTGACCAAGAAGTGCTAACTCAATCAGTGTGTGCCAATATGAAAGGGCTGGCAAGATATGATATTCCTTCAGAGCTGCTGGCAAAATCGAAACTAATTTAACTTTAATTGTCTGTGGCGTGGCATTAATCTTTGCCCTTCTCGTATTTGCTTTGCGTTTTGACAGCCGCTTCAATTGACTCGTAGTACTCGTAGTTGCCGTAAGTGAGTACACCGTAATCAGGGCAGAGACTGTCTGACAATTTGAGTGGCTACTGAGGCGATGAGTCTTGTGGCGATTTGTTTACAGTCTGACTGGCTGCTTGAGAGTCCTTCCACAAGGCAAACTCAAATTGCACTTAAGTGGGTCAGTCATTGAGGCTTAAATGCATACAAATACTTGCAACAACTGCATGTTGCTGTTGCCTCTTTGGCTAGTCAGTGGTCCGTAGTCCGTAGTCCATAGACGGTGGTCAGCGGTCGGTGGTCAATGGTGGAAATAGAATAGCAGACATCAGGTAGGTCCTAATCCTAGAGCTAACTTTGAGTTTCGAGTTGAAGCCGTAAAAACTAAATGTGTGCTAAATTTTTCAGCTTGAGTTGAGCGCACGTAAAACTGAAATGTTGCATTAAAAAGTTTGCAGCAAAAGGAAAAAGCGATTCAATTTAATTAGAGAAGATTTTTGGCAACTAAAAGTCCGCTATGCTGTTTTTATGTGCCACTTTTATGGTGCAAGTTTCATGCTTGGCATTTTCAATTTAAAAGCACCAGTGCCAGTGCCAGTGCCAGTTTCAGCCAACTCATGCAGACATCTGGTATTGGATTGGAGACCCATTGAAATTCCGGAAAAAAAGCAACTACACAACAAACGCGCATCAAAAGCAAAAACCTGCCAACGAGCGGACAAAGCATATTGAATGGAAAACAGGTGAGGCTCAGGTAAATTTGATGGATCACCAGCAGCCGAAGAGTCGACCTGGCTCAAAAGAAAAACGTCCATTCCAATCCCAGGGGTGTCCTTAAGGTTGGTCATATTTCATATTTTATAAACTGCCAGCTTACATTTCTTATTGATTTGATGAACTTGGCATGATTTTTGTTTCGCCAGCTCATAATTCGTCTTTCAATTTGCTGCTACTTTTTCCATTATGTGCTATGCCACGCCCCCTCCAACATAACGCCATGCCTCCAACAAAATGCCTTTTACTTTGCGGATTTTGTGGTTAGATCTCCATTTCTATATTTTTTCCCACCTTTTTTTTTTGTCTCGACTGCCACTTTGAATACCAATTCAGTGAAAAGTTGCTGCTTTTATAAAGACGCAATAAAAAAAGTTACTTTATGCGGTGTCTACGTGTGTTCTCTTTCTTTCCCTTTCCCTTTCTCTCTCTCTATATCTCTTGTTGGCTTTCACTCTCTATAGATATGTATGTGTGTGCTAAGTGCACCTTGTTGCGGTTGCGAAAATGTAGATTTAGTCTCTGCTTCTGCTTCTGCTCCTGTTCTTGCTGCTGCTCCAGCTGCCAGTTTCTCGTTTCTCCTGCCTGGTTGATGTTTGCATTTGGGTATGGGTTTGGGTTTGAGTTTGGTTCTTGCATGTTATTCTGACATTGGCAGCAGCCAGCTTGTAAAAGTCTCTCACATCCCTGTGAAATGCAAATGTAACGCCTGCATAGCAATGATGTTGAGACTCGCTTCCCTCTACCCCTTTATCATTTAGGGATAGCAGGCAGATCGACAACCCGTTTAGAGCATGCTCCTGCTGTATGCATTGTATTTTGAATTCAAACAATGGATTTGTGTACAAATTGCAAGGTTCATTGCTTCAACTTAACCCAACACCTCAAAACATCTCCGAGCATCTGAAAGTTAAAGCTGTCTGCTAACTTCGGTTAGTCCAGTTTGTGTCTACAGGCATTATGATAACCAAAAATGTTATGCTCAGGTGTACTTTTTGCATTTAGTCTTCAATTTGGCCAAGAACAATGTCTGGATGGAGTATGGACTATGTTATGTTCCTTGCTCTGTCGTTTGGCGTCTTACATTTTTATTGCAAGAAAAGCGGAATCCTTAGTAATTGCTCTCGGGGCGCACATAAAAAGATGTGTAGCCAAGTAAGCAGAAGAAACTTCCTTCAGTCGACTGCCTGGCACGCAAATTCCCTCTGTCTCTCTCTCTCTCTCTCACTCTTCCTCTCTCTCTCTCAAATCACACTACTGTTTCTACCTTGCTTAATACAACTCCCAGATATACGCACACTCACATAGACAAATAGCAGATACCCTCTAGTACGACTCACTGGTGACAGATTGGTGACCTCACTGGTTACCACCCACCACCATAACTTACCCGTCAAATTATCTAATTGGTGAACCACTCGATACCTTCTGCATTACAAATCACCATAAAAATTACCAATAACTAGCATTGTTTTTTATTTCTTCACTCACTTCAACTTATTTAAGCCAAAACTCACTTCCGACACTTTTTTGCCGGCGGTTCATTTTGCCATTCACACAAAATCTCAGCGAGTTTCACACAAAAAACGGTTTATTTTATCATAGAATCTGGGCACATTGCATTATTTCTGTATGCATTTCAATGGGTTAACTTGACCGCCGCCAAAAACCGATGGCAGAAGACGTGTTTTATTTCCATCGATGAGCGTCGATGAAAAACCGACGGTTTTTTAGCAAAAATTGTTGCATTACCTAGCATTGGGGAATTCACTGATAAATTTACTTGGTGAAATCCAGCAAAAGTTTTCGAATGCTAACAGCAGTACTAGAGGGTATGTGTCTCTGTCTCTCTCATTCTCTCTCTCTGTCTCTGTTTCTTCGTGTGTGCTTGAAGAGCCCCTTGATAGCACGTTGCTCACTTGGCTGCCACTGTTGTTTGCCACAGTCGGAGCAGAGCTAACACTAATCTCTGCTTCACTGCAGGTGTTAACTGGCATCGAGTCTGACCACGTGAACTCCATCTCTTGTTTACTCGAACTGAAATAAGCCTATTGACCGACTCCTACTCCTAGTTGGAGTTGCTGCAAACTTTTACCCTAATTGCAAACGTATTTGAGTGGCATTCAATAAAGTGTGAGTCTCTAAGTGTGAGTGCTCTTAAGCTCCAGCGGGCAGTTCATAACTCAGGCGCCAACAGTTGGCAACAATTGCAAATTGACAAGCTTATTAATCGCCTAATCGGCTTGCAAAGTTTCATGTAAATCGGCTGAATTAAGACGCTCTCTGTTTGGCTTGTTGGACTTTTGGGGCTGCTGCTGGAAGGCAACAAAGTTTTTACTGTTAGCTGGTTGCCAAAACTTTTTGATAATTGCGCTCGAATGGTCTCGGCTAAAAGGGTTTGCCATTGAGTTCCTTTTGCCCATGTGGCAAGCAACTGGCAACTGGCAACTGTGCCAAAAAGTGTTTTGTTTTGGGTCTTAGCTTTAATGAGGACCAAGCAAAAACGCTTAATGACTGAAACACATCATACTGTCGACTGGCTTAGCTGCTCCGAGGATTTTGAAGCTTAGCTCAGCTGAGCTGAACTCAGTCAACTCCCCAGCCAGGACATAATTTTGTCGCTCTCTAATCGCAGCGTTCGTTTGCATTTCACAATCTCATAAATAGGAATAAGATGAAACTCCATGGGGCACGCTCTTCCATTCCAATCAGCTCAAGCCAGCAGCTCCACCAGTGACAGCAGTTGCATTCGGACCAAAGCAATCTGGCGAGAGTTTAATTTTCGTGGTTTTTATTGTCTCAGTCAAGTCGCATATTATTTTGGCATTTACTAAGCCATCGCCAGGGGCGGAACTGTTTGTTGGTCTTCTTGTCTTGTAGGTGTGGCCTGTGTTTCCTTTCGTTTAGTTTTCGCTTAAACTCCACTTCTTATGGCCCATCGTAAGACCATGGACAACAAAACAACGGCCAGCAAAAATAGATAACATTAGGCAGCATATAAAAGTTTTTGGGAGTGTTGCAAGTTTATAAAGCTGCCGCACGAGTTGAAATCCAAGCGGGATGCGGAAGCACAAGACACGGACTTGGTCACTGTCTCAGTTCTCTGTCAGTTACCATTCAGCAGATTATTTTGCCAGATTATGGCGCGTGGCATCCATAATTTGTCGTATCTTCTCTGATGGGCTCTGCATCTGCTTTGGAGCTGATCCGCGTCGTACTTTAATTCAATTAGATATGGCGACTTGTTGGCACACGCTCATCAGCTCGTCAGCTTATGATTTCCAATCAAAACACAATCAAAAGATTGCTTGCAATTTTAATTTGCTTATTGTTTTTGCCATGTCTTAGCATTTTTGGGTATTTCCAATTTGAACTTTTAAATCCCAAAGCAAATTCATTGAATTTATTTTGTGGAAGAAAAAAAAAACAACAATTTACATTGCTTCCCAAACTGCCCAACAGAAGAGCCAAACATATGCAAGTTGGTCGTATTGTTGGCAACTTTGAAGCTGCTCTTTTACTTTTCTTACCCAATACGATGGGATGCGATGTTCACCTGAAATATTTTTGAATAAACTTTCCCACAGTTTGTTATGGAAACTTTTTGGCTCTAGGGCTCTTTGGGCAGCTGTGAGCCCACTTTAATGCGGTTTATTCTATTGCTCTGTTCGAGCATCTACTACGAGTATGTGTCCCTTTCATTTCTGTTAGCAAAACAAGAAAACAACGAAGCAACAGCTGGGATACTTGGCATTCTTATTATTGTTCTGCCTCTGGCATTTTTCATATTTCCATATTTTCTTTGTCTTAACTGTAGTGCTTTCTAATGCCAATCAATAATCCTCTTTCCATCAGTTCAAGCTAAAAAGGAATCATCCAAATGGTAATGGGAAAGTAGACTGATTGGTCTTATCTCAAAGCATGTTGAAAACAGCTCGTTAGATTTGTGTTAACACTTTGTATGAACTTAATTGTATTAAAAATATAAATATCGAACTAATCGCTTAATAAAAATGTCAAATGAATTACGTATATAATCAAGTGGATAGTCAAATGTTTATGCAATTTAAATAAACTCACTGGCAAAAGCATTACCGCTAATCAACTCGATTATGAGCCTCGGTGTTTCTGCGCCTGCGATTATGGCAATGTGTGCGTGAAAATACCACAATATGCTAATATGCTAATAAGACTGGTCGAGCCATTTAATAAACATATGAAACACACACACACACACACACACACAAACATTCAGTCACCCACACACTTACATACATACGATTGCTGTAATACCAAGCAAATGTGCGAACAAATATTTGCCAAGCCACAAAATCATTGCGCAAATATGCAAACTATGCGCGACAATGAAACATTTTGCATAAACAGTTGCAGAACTTTACAAGGCGCCATTTGCACGGCCTAGCACGGTAAAAACAAACGCCGAGAAGGAACAAATTATTCGCAAGTCGACACTTAAACACTCTTTCTCACATATAAATTCAGTAAAATAGATTTAATTTGCCAAACAGGAATTTCTACAAATATCTAACAACTCAAAACCAACGCAAAAGAGATTTTTGGTGTTTCTGACATTAAGCAATCAATGCCTTTAAATGTCAAAATATTTTTTACAGTCTTGATAAAATTTAACTTTTATTGACTTTAATTAAATTTTTCTTCAAAAAAATACATTTAAGCTTAATTTATTTATTGTATGAAATGCACCAATATTTATTGGTTTATCCATAGTTAATAATGTTTTTGAAATATGAAATAAATACATGGATTCCGATTTGTGTTACTTCGAAAATATGTGCTGAATCAAACATAAAAAGTATTATTTTGATTGTACTGATTTTTAATAACTTTGAACTGCCATAACTTTGTCAAAACTCAATCAATTTCCATGCGCAATGTAAATTTGAACATCATTTTACCTCTTAATTCGTTCTGCATTTAAATTTTGTTCATTTTGAAAATTCGATTTTTTTCTAAAATGTACAGTGTTACCCCTTATCATTTTTCAAAATTTCGAAAATATTTTTTTTTAAATTTTTCGCTTAATAATAATTGAATTCGATTCCATTATTCGTGCTGATTAAGAATATATATACTTTATGGGGTCAGAAATACAGCCTTCGTGCTGTTTTAGGGACTTGAATAGGAAAATATCCTAACTAGGAAACAAAAAAGTTAATCTAAACATTTCCAATACAAAGAAAATCAATCTTTATAGACTTTTAACTACCATATCTTGATCAAAACTGAACCAATTTGAAAGCAGAATT
Organism: Drosophila kuntzei; assembly: GCA_035042165.1. Classification (NCBI taxonomy): domain Eukaryota; kingdom Metazoa; phylum Arthropoda; class Insecta; order Diptera; family Drosophilidae; genus Drosophila; species Drosophila kuntzei. The sequence continues at coordinate 1,549,479 of JAWNLU010001684.1, read as the reverse complement.
GCATTTTAATAATGATTTAACCTAACAATTTATTCCACATTTAAACTTTATACATTTGAAAAATATTATATATTTTTTTAATTAACTTAATTTTAATAATACTCTTTATGATTTTTCGAAATCTTTTAACTAGATTTCAACCATATTAAAGCGTATTTTGTAGCATATTTTCGGGCTGAAGTTAGAACTATCAACCGCAAATAAAGTTAGGAATAAACAGAGAGATAATAATAGGTCAGCCACACGACGACTTTCACATACTCTTTCACACATTTGACATCAGTTTTATCTGAAATAGAAGTTACTTTCTATTAATACCTTTTCAGTGTGTTATTTTCATTCGACTTATACATGGGATACTTTCAGGCAAAAGGCAGAATTAACGAATGCCAAAATTTAACGTTTTTAATAGACCTAGTCAGTCTCCTTCGATTCTACTTCCAATTATTATTAAGTCAAATAATTCCACAGGTTACATGTTTAAAGAAAAGTTGCTTATCCCCTCAGTAAGGCTTTAAAAACAATTTGCAAACGCAGTTGAAGTCAGCCACATTACTGTTATGGTACCAATACACAACTTTTCGGTTTATTCTCATTTTTTATTTATATATTTTGTGGTGCCGCAAAAGTTGCAACAGCTAAAATCAACAGTAGTTACATTTTTTGTACAACCACATTTGTTGCAACAGCGCAAAGTGACAGAATACCAACAACAACAACATCAAGTTGAAAAGTTTAAAGTTTTAGTTTGTCTTTTTTTGTGAATGTAACTCGACATTTATATTAAAGCGGTGTGGGGCACATTGTTTGGTTATTGTCGCTATTCACAGCATTTACCACATTCATACGAGTATGCGAGCATTTGCATATATGGTAGAGAAGTTTCAGCCTGAAAGTATGCAACAGTTTATAAAGGTGCAGTCGAGGGAGCTGAACCGCAAAAACTCAATTTCGGATCAAATAAATCAAAGTCGGCGGAAGAATAAAGGTTTTAACCAGTAGAGATTGCCAGATTGTTAGTAATTGAAGATGAATCGTGTCGTGGGCGCATTAAAATAAATAATTTAGCATGCGTTAGATTTTAATTAAAAGCCATCTTACCACAAACCGAAGCCTTTAGTCAAGAAGCCGCTTCATTGCATAGGGTTGCCTTACTTAAGTGTGATTAATGCTCAGCAGGGTGTTCTATGAATACCTGGCACGCCCACGTTAACGCCCATCCAGACACATTCACACACAGGAAAATCGAAGAGATTTTCATCGTGCGTCTGTGTATGTGTTTGTGGGTGTGTTTTTGGCAATCAAAAGTCTCTAGTCCTTTAGTGGCAGCAAAGGGGTTTCAATTTGATTTAATGATGCCAGGACAAATTCAACGCGTTAGCGTCTAAACACAACACAACACAACACGACGCGTCACAGAGGTGGGACACAAAAGTCAATTCCATCAGGTTCCGGATGCTGCATTGAATAACAACTAGTTTGTAACAGGACAGCACCAACAGTAACAGCACTAGGACGCAGGCCACTTAAACTTTTGCGGCGACAACGGCGACGGATGTTGCGTTTCACAGATGCCACGGGCGAGGTTTTCATGTCAGCGTAAATTTCCGTTTCAGTGCCACAAGACTCCCTTGCACACATACATGCACACATTCTCGTGTGTGTGTGTGTGTGTGTGTCTCTCTGTATGCTTTGGTTCTATGATTTGTCCTGCAGGTGGTAGACTGCCAATGACTTCATGCATAATAATGAGCCCGAATGGCCTGTCCTGCCGCATTCTGTCTTGTTCGAGCCTTGCTTTAGGACTGGCTTCTGCTGTGAATACTCGTACCCTGGGGGAATGAATCCTTTTGTCCGAATGCCTTTTGCCATTCAAGTTTGGATTTATTGTACAATATTTCTGTCTGAGCATATAGACTTGACTCAAATATTGCCAGAGGCAATTGCTTGGCATCGCTTTGATCAAATTGTTCATGTTGTTTGCTTTGCATTTAGTGAGACTGTTTTCTTGATTTTCTTGCCAATATTTGCTTTGGATGCATAACTTTATTATTGCTTAACCAGCTGCAGTTTTACTTTTCCTTTTTTGCTATTTTTAGGCTTTTTATAAACAATTGATCAAAATAAATGTCACAACATGTCGGTTTGCTGTTATCAGTTTCAATTAAAATGCAAATGCCTACGAACACACAAGCTACTGACATTCATTGATTCATTCATTCATTCATTCATTCATACCTCCTAATGCACTGTGGAATGTTATCTAATATTCATTTGTGCATCATGTCGTGTCCATGACTGATGACAATTTTCATATGAAAACTTGGCTTATTTGATTAAATGCCACAGAACAAATTTGGGGCTACGAAATTGCAATTAAATCTTAAATCCAATGAAATATTAAATTAATTTTTCCTTCGCCAAAGAAGCACAAATACACAGAGAGAAATTCCATGCCATAAAATAAATGGAATAGAAAATATGTATTACTTTTCTATGCGTATACTTAATATTTATTGAACTACATATTTTATTTGAATAATTTGACTCCAACTGATGAAACTAAGCCATATTTGTCGAGGTGTAGAAGACTCAATTCGCTAGACCCAAGCAAAATTATCGTACAATTGGAATTAATGAGGCCTTTAATCAAATTTCTGCACACAGAATCACGTTCATTAATTTAGTACGCAATTATTATGATGCTCCTCCATCTTCGGAATGCCACCGCCTCTCTATGTTATGCGCCTTGTCCACGGCTACACGCCACTTTATCAAACAAAATACACACAATCAGGCGTATAGAGGGCAAATTACTTTTCATTACAAGTGTAGAAAACGGGGCTCAGGCTGACCAAGGCAAACGTCAAGTGCCGAATCCGGCTTAGCTCGGGCATTTAAGCACAACTTCATCATCATTAGTGTGTAGTACTACACAATGCCAAAAAGGCTCTCATAATGCTGATTATGCTGCATAAATACAAACAAGAGCTTGTGAGAGTGTAGGAGTATGTGTATAGTATATACTATATACTGTGTGTGTGACTCCTGCTGTGTAATGAAATCATATTGAGTGTAGATTAAATGGCGGCACGTCGTCATGTTGGCGCATAAAAATCCATTAGATGCGGAAATGTATACGGACATAGTGGCTTCTTATTATGTGCATGTGTTAGCGACGAGGTTTAGTAATTATCGCAGTAGCAAATGTTTCGATAGCACCACCAACATATGTAAGTTGCCTCTTAGCGCCTGGGAGTACTTAACAGAAACTTGCCTTCGATATTTGCCACCCGTTGTCATCCACTTAATTCAACCATGTATGTGCTTAACCCAATTTTTTTGTTAATTTCTCTCATGTGCTCCCAAAACTCAAATGTAACTGAAATCAAAACGTTATCGCCCAGCTAACATCTGGCTGTTGAAATATGTTGAGATGACAATGCTGCCGATTCATAGGCGTAATTAGAGTGGAAGATCTTGGAAACTACTGAAAAGCTCAAGTGTTTGCCTGCTGGTAATAAACTGAAGATTTGATTTCGTTTTCTTTTCACTTGTGCCACCACCCTCTAAGTACATAGTCTCAAGCGGCAGTTGCACTGACTGCAGACGACATTCATTTCTTCAGCAACAGACAAGGCAACTTCAACTATCAAAAGCCGTCGTCCGTTGCTGCCGTCGCTGCGTGCAGCTTAGCAGATAAGGCGCATATGTGGGGCTGCAGCATGAAGTCCTAAAGGATGCTTACAAACTTTGCATGAAATACACTTACTTGGCTTTCGTCTGCAGTCTGAAGAGAGGGCGCAGGACGAGAGTCAATGAGAATCTGCATGCGACAAAGCAGGAGACCTGTCAAAGTTTTAGCGACAAGATTGCGAGTCACCGAAGCGACATGCTCCGACAGGAAAGTATTTCGCGCTTACGACAAACAACTGTCACAATTTTTGCAAACTTGTTACGGCAATTATGTATGAGAGTCAAGTTGGAGCACACCAGTAATGTAAGTTATTTGAGTAGCAAGTCAACGACCCAAAGGATTTCCTACCAACTTCTTCCAGATTCGATAACAATGCCATTGTCTATTGAATACAAGTTGAGACTATTTTGTTAGACGTAAGCGTTGCTAATGCTCACTTAATGATATGTTGCGCATACGCCGCGTGTGCTGCCAAGCAATAACTCAAAATCTTAGCCTCGTAAGCCAATTTTCGCTGATTTAGTTTATCATCAGCATCAGGAATAGCATCAATACAAATGCCTGTGCGTCGGTTATTCCCAATTGGCCTTCCGCATTCCGGTTTGATTCCATTTGTTGTCTCAATTCTCCTCAGCTCTCCTACTCAAAGTTGAAGTTTGTCGACTAACAGAGACAATTTGATTTATTGGCACAAATTGCCTTACATTACATTATCGCTTTGAGTTCCACTACAATACGAGCACTTGGGAGAGTCTAGTCTTCTATACTGTGATTTGGCTGATAAGTTGCCACCGATTTACCTTAAGGCATGTGGTGCTTCCTCTCTCTATCATTGTCTCTACTGCATTTTCAATTACTTGAGGGGCAGCTGTCGAGAATGTCTTCGGCATTTGGTGCACTGCGAAATATTCGAGCTCGTATTTGTCAAATAATTTCTAACGACTTTATTCAATTGTATTTGCATTTACCTGACCTGACCAGTCTCCTCTCCTCACCTCACCCCAAAATTTAGATCAAACACTCTGACAAATGGCAATAAGAACGTTTGAAATAAGTACGAAGATATAAAAAGCATTTGCTTTAAAGAATTCATTGGGTTCAGGCTACAGCCACCAAAGCAATCTCTCGAGATTTGCAATTACGCGTAGCGCGTGAAACGCAATACACCAACAAAGGGGATCCTTTTTAGGGGTGACCGACCCAATCTGACACCGAAATTGCGACAGGTGACAGCTGGAGATAGGGTGATGGGGGATGGAGAGATGTGCTTGATTTGGGTGCGTTTGCAATCCAATCGCTCGCATTTTTCAAACCCTTTAATTGAAATTCAAATTCAAATTCAGGCTCAAATTCAAATTCAAATTCTAGCACGCGCTTCACTAATTATGTTGTCTATTCATTAAATCGCAGGCCATAAATGCAGCCAAGTTAATTTCAATTTAAATGCCGCCAAACCAATGAAATTAAATGAAAGCAACGCCATCTCGTTTGAAAATGTTAGTTAGTTGTATACCATTTGTTTAATACTATTCAACCCCTTTGAAGTATATGTACACAATGTTAACACGTCACATATAAGTAGAAATTAGCATAGGCAATTAAATTAAATTCTCGTACGAGTTTATATTAAATTTCATTTGTTTAATTTTGAACACCTAAAATCAAAGCATAGATTACGTGAATCAGCTTAAGAAGAATTAATAATTGTTTATAAATTGTGGCAATTTAATTAAATACTATTTATCTAGCTTAATTATGCAACAATTATATTGCAGTATTCTTATTTTAAGCATTTCCCTCAACACTCAAAATGAATGGTAATAATGAAAACTGTCTTTGTGTAAGTGAGCTGACCAACTTGGTTAAAGCTAAGCAAAAGAGTCCTTGTGGTTGTGCTAGACCAAAAAATAGTTTCTTGCATTGGCCTAAAGTGAATTTGTATGCAATTCGAGGCACTTAATGCATTTCTGACAACAGAGAATTATGCAGGCTTTTAGTTCAGTGCAGTTAAAATTTTTGTGGCATAAAATGGCCAAAGTTTTCGTCCTGGTAACTGGAGTGCAACATTTTCAGAGTTTGGGACTAAGTTCATGGAATGCACTTCGCCTTTTCCATTATTCTGATGCATTATCATCCCGTGAGTCGAGCAGTTATTTCACAAGATTCATTAACTGTGGCTGGCATTTCTGAGGTAGATCCGTAATGGAAAGCAATAAATTCGAATCGAATATCTTATTTTGGGGCAGCATTAAAGCAGGAAGCATCCCACCTGGTTACCGCCAATTAAGTTTTAGCACGTTTCATGCATGTATGCGAAAAGTTTTCGCACCAAATGAAGCGAGGGTCAAGCGAAAGAGGCCACTGCCACTGCCACAGTTTTGGCCATGGCCACGGCCACGACAACGGCCACGGCCAGGGCCAAGCAAAACTGGGCTCACAGTTGGGTCATAAGTCGAAAGGTTGAATCGACAGCAGGAAGTTCATTAAATTCGAGTAACTTTTTTCTTTTGCCGGTTTTGTGTTAACGATGTGTGAGTCATTGTTAAACACTTGAGCAGACAGTCAGCCACATTCCACATTATTTACTCGTATCAAAATTAAGGCATCTTTAAGTCCGTTAAATCTGCCAACGGGTTATCGCGTTATCCTATGCTTGAACACTTTTCACACTACACTCTCTGTTTTTGAACATTGGCATTGAATTCAAATTGATTTCGATGGCAGCGGTGAATGCATTCGCATTGTATCGTAAAGCAATGCAATTAATTTCAGCCCTAATTGAATTTTTGTTTGATTTGAGCTGGTATCAACTCTCAACTCTCAACTGCAGCTCTTCAAACATTGCAGTTATTTAGAAAATTCAATTTACTTTCATTCCACACACACACATACACAACGATTGGTTTTGCCAGTTGCCAGTTGGCAGTTGTTTGGTTGTGAAACGCAATCAAATAATTTGCCATGTTCAACATATGTGGCAGTGCATTTGGGGAATAGAAATCCAATCTGGCAGCCTGGTCAGCTGCCAGAGTTATATCCATGGATACCAGGCATAAATGGAATGCTCAAATTACGAGATCGCCATTGACTTTTTGGGCCTAAAAGCCTTTTAACCTCGTCGTGGTCAATGAAGCTTGAGTTGGCACTCAGTTGCTCAGGTGCTGAGGTGATCGGGTGGGCTAAGCCACAATCAAGGACGAAGCTCACTTCAAATGCTGATTGAAAATCAATTGAAAGCAATGACGATGCACTTACCGCTCGTCTGCCTTATGAGCGTATCTAATGCGTTCTCAGCAGCTTTATGTGGGTGCTTAAATCATTCTGGCATAATTTTGACCCTTATGTATGAGTTGTTACAACAGCAGCTGAACATGTTGCATTTAATGTTGCCGCTTGTAATTCCGCATGTTTTACAATGCAACAACAACACACACACACACACACACACAGACAACTCTGTTGCACGCATTAGTTTCGGAATTTGTTATGCAACGAAAAGAAAAAAGAAAATTTGAATACCATGCAAATATTTGCACTTTTCCAACTGTCGAAGGGACACGGCGGCAACAAACCCAACATTACCCAACCGACGTCCCCTCTGTCCATATGAAACTTGCACAGATGACACTTTATGCAAATAGATTCAAAATTAGTTTCCATTTTGGGTATATTTTGTTGCTGTTGTTTTGGAGAAAGCAGAGCTAACAATTTCATTAGAGACCATATTTTGAACCGACTGCAGCTGGTGGCATTTACTTTGATTATACTAAACACAAATACTTATAAATTATATACAAAACAGAATAATAATACAATGATCAACTTCCTATGATTGTTGAGGAGTTCCATCGTCCAATTGGGTCGATTAGCAGCCGATTGATGGCTTACTCTATCCACACTTTTCGTCTCCCTCCCCTCTGTGCAAATGGATGCAATAAATCCCTCGCCCGATGACAGAATCAGAATTAGTACACGGAACAGAGTTACAACGTCGCACGACAACTGCAATTACACGAGCTGGATTCATGTTTTACCACCATTTTCGTAATTACACAAATGCCCCGACACACTAACACACACATACACCCAAATTCGCACTCACACACACTCATTCACATTCACACTCGCACTCACACTCACACTCACAGAGTGTGGAATCTAATTGCCTGCGTTAAAGTTCTTCTTTGGCGTTGCTCAAATGCAGTTCACATGTCATTGCAACGTTCATCCGCGGGGTGTCTGAAGGCATTCTGCTCCTAATATGCTGCTCTGTTGGCTGCCAATGGTTAACTTGCTTGCATGCTCGACTTCGAGATACCCTGTAAGCAGAAAAAAATACTTTTTGGCCAAATAGTAGAGAATAATTAAATGAGGCGTAAATTCTCACAGAACTACGCACTACCTTTGTTTATGGAGCAATTTACAGGGTATAGGCAAGATTATAATAAGGCTTACTAATACCACTTATTCATATAAGTTGATTTATATAAATCTACCTTTATTTATATAATATAACGAACGACTTGATTCACTTCTTGAAATTGCTCACTGTCACTCAGCGTGTTTATATGCCCTATAGCCTTATTCGTTGCAGGGTATCAAAAACAGCAACGGTAACAGCTACACAAAATTCTAATTAAGTCATAGGGTTTTGTGTTTCCAGAGCCACGGGCGCTTTGTGTTGCGAATTTTCGTGTCGGCTAGGAAAATTTGCCATAAAACAGCAGCTACAAAAAGAACGCACAATGGGAACTATGAAAAAGGCCAAAGGCAGACAGACGAATTTCGACGCAGAAGGAGACAGAGAAGCAGACGCAGGAAACGCAACGCAACTGTTCAAAAACTGGCGCAGATTTTTGATGGCGCTGAAAGGAGCAACATTTGAAAGTCCAAGTTTCATGTTTGCTTTGCCGGCACAGCACCGGACACGCCACGCTTTTCCTCATCAACCTCACCTACTTCTTTCCCATTTCCCATTTCCCCTTTCCACAGCTCAGAGATGAGAGCCCACAGACCACACAACGACCTTTGTGCCCGCGTCGCTTTTGTTGGGGCCCCTTTTTGGCTTTGTTTTGCTTTTGTTGTCGGCACAGCTAATTAAAAATTTTGTTAAGTGTAATATGTAGGCAAATTTCCACGTTTATTTCTTTTTTTTCTTCTAGTCGCCCGGCACATAAATAACTCCAAGCGTATTACCTGGCTTCATGTTTCGACCTGGCCTGGTTCATACAAATTTTAAGGGATATTAAACGCATTAATGTCGAAAAATTACCTTTTATGATTGCTCAGTCGGCCAAGATTCGCTCAGCTTCTGAGCTTCCATAAGGTCGACTACGTTCATACTCGTAGAATATTCTTTGTCTCGGTTCCCTGCTCTATGGGCAAATGACCTTGTGATGGTTCAGACTGTCGAATGCGGCGCAATTAGCTGCACAACTTCGTCTTAAGATTAATGGCATTTTATGGCAAAGTCCTTTGAGTAGTCGCTGCCTTATTGACTATTCTCCCTCCAGTGAGAGCCACAGCCGTCGGCTGGGTTGTCGTGTCAATAAATGGTTTGTTGTTGTGTAAATAAATATAATAAATGATGTCGCTGTTCCCCAATTCTTTGTTAAAAGTTGCCAAGAAAACGGCAAGTAATTAGGCGCATAAATTTTATGACAACTGACAATGGCACACTTTGCCAGCACGCACTTTAATACCTTACACATTATTAAAGATCAGCATTGGAAATGCTCCTAAAATGTTGTTAAATTAACAATGATTTACATTAACCCAATCTCAAGAAGCCGTCCTGTTTCTCTGCCCGGTTAAGCAGCAAATTTGATATGTTGTGTGCCTCGAAGCGCATGGGACATGCACTTGCAGCCCATGTCGAAGTTTGATTCTCCTGCCCTCTGCCCTATGTCCATGCCCTTCGTTCTTCTCTTCCTGAACTGAAAGTCGTCAGTTGTCATTGGGCGCACGTGTTGCCCACTTGGCCTGGGGCTAATTAACGGACTAATGGGCAGCCGGATAGCCCGGAAAGCCTAAAAGGCCAACAAAGCAAAGGCCATTGGAATAAACGCATCAAGAGATTAAAACTTTAAATGTTTTGCCTATAAATGGTAAGGGTCGCGACTTGCCCCGTCGCAATTCGCGATGTTATCGCCCTTAAAGGTTGCCCATTAATTTCATTTTGTTACGCATTTAACTTCAATTGATTGTTGTTTCAGTTCGAAGGATCGAAATTCACTCGCAAAGAAAATTGAGACGCATTTCGCTTCGCATTTTTATGGTTTGCTGATAATTTTCTAAAATTTTTGTTGCGCCTGCACATGAACCGCACTGTGAGAGCTGACTGGGGGCAAAGAGAGAGGCAGGCATAAATAATTGCTGCTGACAGTTTGATAAATGAGTTTGCAGTCGAGTTAATGAAACTAAAACACGGCACATGAGCTGCCAGTCAGCTTACCAGCTTGCTCTTGTAAATCCCAACGTTTTTGTTGTTGTAGCGTGCTTTTAAATTAAGATAATGCATCGAGTGGGGCGCTACGGTGCGTATGAGTAACGCAATTTCCGTGAGCCCTGCCAGTTGCTGTTGCTGCTCGTTGCTGCCATTTGCCAGTGGCTATATGGATGATACCGACAGATACTCTCAGCTCCCTTCATCTCTCTCCCTCTCGCCCTCTCCCTTGGCATATGGCAAGCTTTTAGCAACAATTTTCAAGCTAATGCGAATGATAAGCGCACATAAAATATTCGCTGCCATTAGCGTGCTGCATTTGCGCATTTTTCAACTGAGCCTGCATAGAAATGTTTCGCTTCTCAGTGCCATTTCTATTCCCAGTCGTGTAATGATAAAAAGCTGCAAGTTTCGAACAACGAAATACGAAATGAGAGCTAGAGTGCTCGATTTTTTGCGACTTGGCCACGCCTCTTTTTTACTAGTATTGCAGATTAGATGCGCCCACAAATCGGATTTCATTATGCAAAACGTGCGGCGAATGAAAATTAGATTTTGCACAACGACAACTTGAATGGCAACGTTCCCCATTTAGTTGGAAGATGAAGGCTCCATTAACGGGCACACACACTGTGCGTGCGGCAGCAGCAAAGAGACATGCAACATGCAGTCATAAATATGTATGTATGTATGTAAGTGCATATACATACGTATGTGTGATTGCATGCTTGTAATTTAATGCATGCGCATTTGAGAGATTTGCGCATTATCTATGCCGTTAGACTGGGGTAACCTATGTGGCGTATGCGCAATTTGATGCCTGCGTATATCACTGATTGGCTTTACACAGATACATATGTGTGTGTGTGTGTGTGAGTGTGTCTGAGTGTGTCTGAGTGTGTGTGTGTGCTGGTGTATAAGACCATAGGCAGTTAATATAATCAGCGCTTGACAAGCAATCTTCTGTCAGGCGTTGACGATGAGTGCCCGTTCTCTTATTGTTGTTGTTGTTGTTGTTTCTTACTCTTTCCGGCATTTGTCACTTGGCTAGGGCTATGAGTATGTGTGTGTGTGTGTAGCCGTCACGGCAAATAAGTTGCTGCCGTAACAGCTCAGTCGTTGCTTGTTTGTCAGTCGACGGCCCTTTTTAGATTTATTATGTTGATGTTGCTTTGCCGTATGTAATTTGAAATTATGCGTGGCAGCAGCACAGCGTATGCTTAACATAATCAAATAACTCGCATAACTCATACGCAGTGTATGCCACGCCGAACTCGCAGCATCAGTCGAAGCAGCAAATATGCTGCATACTTAAAGGCGAAGCTCAGAAAGAACTTCCAAGCATCAAGAACCGAATAAGTGCGCTCAACTTTTCATTATAACAATAATTTCTAGCTGATTTCATTGGTAGCCACGGCAAATAGTGGAGCAACAACCTGTTTGGTGGCACGATTGATACTCGTATGCTCAACTTGGCTTTTCAATTATGTGCCCCATGCTACGTGACTATCGCGCATAATGTGCGTGATATACCAACTATATACATAACATATAAGAGTGTATATTTGTATACGTATAAATATATAAATATAAGTATATAGGTAGACCCGCACGCCTTTTGATGGCTTCATTTTGAGGCGTTATTGGCACAGCTGGTGCCACGCAACTTTAACTGGCCACAAATCGTGAGGAGTATTTAAAGGTGAGCCTGCAAACATTTGCCGTGAAAACAAAGCCAGCAATGTGGGTTAAAATAAAAATGTAAACAAAAGGCCGCATCGCACACATGGGCATCGTTGGCATGGCTAACATTTGTAGCCAACAGGCACACACACACACACACACACACACACATAGGTGCAACAACGAAATGAAATACGTGAAAAGTGCTGCAACAAATGGATTCACTTGGGTTTGGTTTTAGGTTTAGGTTTAGGGCACTGGGACAAAACAAAACAAAGACACATGAAACGAACTGGGAATGAAACACAAACCAGAGACAATTTCCCAGTGAGTAAATTTCCCAGTGAGTGGAACGTGCCGAACAACGACGATGATTATGACGATGTCGACGACAACGACAACGAGCCGAAGCAACGAGGCAGCGTGGCAGCGGCAACAGAAGCTGCGCTGCGTGTGGAAGACGAATTTGGTAGCAAATGTTGGGGCATATTCAGTTAAGATGTGCATTTTCAGCGGTGCGAACGTGTCGCGGACGCGTCAGTTGGCCAAGTAGCCAAAGTACCAAATAGCCAAACGGGCAACAGTTCCCAACGCAGCCAATGAGCCAAGTTATGCCCACGCCCGATTGAATTGACTGAAATTCGTGGCGCGCGTCCAGCCAATGTATCTGTGTGTAAATAAACAAAATCAAGCAGCCGGCTGATTAAGAATTGTGTGCTCAACGAACAGGCAAAAACAAAAGATACATTTCGATCAAATCAAATCAATCAGAGATACAACCACATTTATTTAAACTGCTGATCAAATCGAATCGAATCGAGTGTGCGAAGAATACAAAGTGTGAAGTTGAGAATAATGTGTCAGTGGTGACGAGGGAAGCGGGAGTGGACGCAATGTGAATATGACAGCAGATCGGTCAGATCGATGAGATCCAGATCCAGATCGAGATTCAGATCGTGGGGATCATATGCCGCCAAGGCGATGAGCCCCAATTGTAAATAGTCAAATATTAGTGGGCAGTCTTTTCTATTCGTATTCGTATTCGTATATCTGTATGTGATTCTTTACCTATCTGTATATGTATATGTATATGTATGTGTATGTATACGTATGTATTTGAATGTATCGTTTCATTCAAACAAATAAATAATTAATTAAAAGTCGCGCGCGTTTCACTCGCCAATGCACGCGTTTTAAAACGCGTCCAAAACACACACGCAAGTTTCGGTGCAAAACGGGTAAAACATAATCGAATAATTGCGAATCGCAAAACTATGCTAGGTACTAGATAAATTATTAGATTTAATTGGGTGTTCGAACAAAACACTGAATACAATTCACACTTTCAACGCGAAAAGGAATTCTAAATTAGTGGCCGCATTTTCAAAATTTCCAAAATTTAATTATAAATACGAATGCTAACTGAGTGCGCCAGCATGGGACCAATAAAACGTTAGACAAAGATACATAGATTCATATTGACAACAACAAATAACAACTACGAGTATAAAAAGAGAAGAGAAGAGAAGCAAGATGGACTATGCCAAGGTTGAGGCCAGCATCAACACGGGCAACATCAGCACCGATGACTTCCTCGCGGTGTTCACAAGCGGCACAACAACAACCACAACGGCCACGCTGCCCAGTGGGAGTCCAACTGGCACCCTCAATCCACCCCTGGTGACCGTTGATGGGCAGGTGCTACTGCCAAATCTGCTGGATCTAACGTCGCCAGTGAATGACACGATCTTTTTGCTGAATGGCAGCTTCTACAACAGCAGTCTGCAGTTGGCTGGAAGCTACTACAATCAGACGACGGGTAACCAGAGCAGCGGGTTGGGGCTGCTGGGGAATAACAGCAATGCCACAGAGTTACACTGGGATGGACGGTATCCGAGTGGATATACGCTGACGCACATTGTGATCGCCTCGATTATTGTTACCATACTGATGATCATCATTGTGGTGGGCAACATGCTGGTGATCATTGCCATTGCCACGGAGAAGTCACTGAAGAATATACAAAACTGGTTCATTGCCTCACTGGCAGTCGCCGATTTCTTTCTGGGACTCATCATTATGCCGTTCTCGTTGGCCAATGAACTGATGGGTTACTGGATCTTTGGCAGCTGGTGGTGCGACATACACTCGGCCATGGATGTGCTATTGTGCACGGCGTCCATCATGAATCTGTGCCTCATCTCGCTCGATCGCTACTGGAGCATCACCAAGGCCGTCGATTATCTAAAGTCGCGCACGCCCGCCCGTGCCGCCGTCATGATCACGGCGGTGTGGATTATGTCCGCTCTCATCTGCATTCCGCCGCTGCTCGGCTGGAAGGTCAAGATGCCCGAGGGACCGCTGCCAAAGTGCGAGGTAAGTGCAGTCCACAATCCACTTGAAATTGATGCCAATTGTCGGCAATTGACGGCATTCCTCAGTCCCCTCATTCCGACTCTTTCCATTTGTGTATTTGCAAACAATAAAGCAAGCACATTTCCCCCTTCATCGCCCTCTCTCTCTCTCTCTCTCTCTCTCTCTCTCTCCCTCTGTCTGTCTCTCTCGGTCCGTCAATATGCAAAACACAAAACTGTGAATGCCCCCTATGCAAATTCATTCATCTCCGGGTCCCACTTGCCACTTGCCAGCACAATTGTCGGCCTATTTTGGTTCGCATTGTTATTGGATCTCAGGCAAATGCCGCGGTGCGTCGCAAAGTTACGTAGAGAATAAACCCACAAATATTTATGCATATGAGTTTTTCTATGTATGTGTCTAATTTTCTTTTCTCCCCAAATCGCTAAATCACATAAAGGCTCGCTTCAAGCCAGTCCCAAAAACTAGACAATAACCCATCAAGATATGCGTGTTATCATGCGGGTTCAGGGCACAGTCTATATTTCCATCTCTATCACAATCGCTATCGCTGTCTTTGTCTGTCTCTGTCTGTGGCAGTCGTTGTCTAAGTAAATGCGTGCATACATTTACATTTTTGGAACACCACATAGTTGTTCCTTCTCCTCCTCCTCCTGCTCCTTCTGCTTTTCACATACTTGCCCACATTATGAATGTGTTGCGCCCTTTCGTAACAAGCTGCCTGGAAAATTCACAAGAGAGATTCCTTGACAGCGGCAACATGGGCAACGTGCCATAAGCTTCAGCTATCCAAACTGATGTTGTCGATGTTACGTTTTGAAAATGCTTTTAAATTTTCCCAAAAATTGTGAAGGAGGGATCAGATTGGGATAGGGAGAGAGAGTCCGAGAGTTGACACAGCTGAGCTGAGTTGCAATGCAATGCAGCATTCAATCAATGTGTCAGTGACTGATTGACTGACGGGCCACTCCCTTCCCATCCCTTTCCTGCCTTGTCCTGCCATAGGAGGAGAGTGTAAAAATGAAAGAAGAAAACCTAAAGCCAAACTCAATTGCAGCAGCAAGTTATTAAATGCGAGTCGCCATCGGGCAGTTTAATTGAATTTCAATTAAATGTTTGCCCAAGATACTCATCTGTGTTGTGCCCTGTCGAGATACTCGTAAACCGCAGTAATATTTATGGCAAACCATGATAAATACTACCCCAACAGTTGGTTATACTATGGACATTTTGCGTATTTTGCGTATTTGGCCTTCACAGAAATTTGATTAATTTTTTATTCGCTGCGCAGTAAATATTACAGAAAGCACATGCGTGCCAACATTAAAAAAAAAGAACAAACCGAATAAGAAAAAATAAATATAAGAAATTATAATAAAGAAAAAACGAAAGTATTAAAGAGATAGGGGAACGCCGCTTACGTAAGTAAGTTTGCCATTCAAATTAACCTTGAGACAATAAAAACCAGCTCATTTAAGTGGACGACCGGACATCGGTTTCTTATTTACGGGTACATGAGTTCGGTGTTTGGTGTTCCATGTGGGCCATTTGGGTGTTGGCCATTGGTCGTTGGACGCCGGCAAATGCGACACATTAATCAAGACTAAGTGGCCAGGATAACGTGCAGCCAACTGCTGGCTGGTAGCTCAGTTAGTGGAGCAGCGAAACTTCTTTCTTTTTGTTTTTCTGTTCGTTGCTGACCAACATGCTTTAAATTTAAGAGATACAGCGGAAGATGTATGTATCAGAATTGAGAGGGAAATACTATTCTGACATTTATAGCAACTCTCTGACATTTTTACCTCTTGCCAAGTCAAAATAAATTGCGATTAATAAAATATAAATGATGAGGTATTAAGCCTTAAAAGTCCTATAAATACATAGCTGAAATGTGTTTGTCTATTACTTGTATTTAAAGTAAAGATATCATAAATTAGTCAATGTATTTTTAAGATAGCAGAAAGTGCAATTAATCGAAGAATAAACACACAGATTATTAAAGGAAATATTATTTTAGTAAATATGTATTACATTACGTTAGAGAGCGCCCGAAAAAATGTGAAGATTAAATGCGGACTTAAGTAAACAAAAAAGAAAGTGAAAAATTGAGTGGGAATTCGATATTTATAGACCTCTTGATCTTTTATTAGCATATTATATTTGTATATTTTTGAATATTTTGTATGTTATTTTTATAAACGAGTGCGTACATGAATATAAATATTCAAAATAAAAATTGGTATTTTTGGTACACGGTACACAATGTGAATCATTTGCGCAATAATATTTTAAGAGCTTGCTCATAATTATAATTCCTATCAAAATAAAGCCTGATATGTCATTCTTAAAGGTGTAATCCCAATTGACAACTGTCGTCTGACAGAGAGAGAGAGACAAGAGGAAGAGTGGGGGATAGAGAGGGAAAGATGTGCAATTAGTAGCATAGTTATTTTAACCCCTACTCGTAATAAATGTGTATAAAATTTCGCTGAAACTCAATCCGGAAAACCAATCAACTAACCAGAAACTCAATGCGATGCAAAAACAAATAAAATGCCCCAAACTCTCTCCCGACTCTCTCATGCTCTCTCACTTCCCGCTGTCACACTCACCAGCTGTCGAGCTTTGAGTCAGACGCAGCCATCATTAAAATTGACGCCCAATGGAAAAGCAAACAAAAACGTTGGCATTTTCAAAGGAAACGCCTTTAGGCCATGGATGGTCTCGTGTGAGGTCGCGAATTTAAGTCTCCAATTTGCGAGCGAATCGAACAGCACACAGGCACAACTACAAGGCAAACACAGACACACAGACACACACTCAGACAAACACACACACACACTCGCAAAAACACACACACACACACATAGCCATTGGCATGGCCTGGCGAACATTTTAATTATGACACCATGTTGACATGTTTAAAATTGTTGTACGCTGTCGTCGTTGACATTTTCAGCACATTGAACCGCAACACAAGCCACACAGACAGACTGATAAGGGGAGAGGGGAGCGAGGAGCTGGGAGGAAGAAGATAGGCGAGAGCCACGCCCAGTCGCTAATTTGACACTTGCCTGTCGCATTTAATTAATAAAATCACATTTTAGAGAATAATGCTGTTGATTTTGACTCTCGTTCGCCTATCTGCGCCGCCTTCTCGTCTTTCTCGTCCTCCTCCAAACTATTCCAATGCCTATTTGAGCCTGGAGGGAGGTTGGAGACTTTGGCTTTGTTTTTGTGCGTGCCGCATGTTTTGTAAACATTGTGACAGACGCATTTAATTGGCGGGGGCTCGAGTTGAAACGGGCTGGGCTGATGAGGCAACCGCTGAAAGTTTCCATTCTCAAATGTTGCCAGCGCTGATTAATGCAAAGTTGCTGCTGCTTTTATGCGACATTTGCCTAATGAGGTGTTGGCAATTACGCATGTGTGTCTCTGTGTGTGTGACCTGCTGTGGCTTTTGTGTTATTTTTAGCTGTCACTGTCTAATGAATCCCGCGGTGCTGCTAATCCGCAAATCAGCTACCATTTGTTATGGGAATGGTCTCAATTTTCATTAAGGCTCATTCGAATGCGAATACTCGAATATTCACATTTCAAAAGAAAAGAAAAAGTATTATGGCAAGTACATACTTAATTTAGTACATTATTTCGATGCTTGGGATTGCAAACAAAACTCGGCTTCCTTAAGCTTCGTCCTTTCCTTTATTGCCATCCTTTGTGACCCCGAAACGAGCATGCACAAAAGGATCTTATTATTGTAATCCGTAAAAAGGGCACACAGTTTATTGAAATATTAATCGAATATTATATGGCATTTTTGTGGCCAACAAAGAATGACAATGGCCAAAACGGAGCATAACAAAAGTTGAACCGAATTAAAGATGTTGAAAAACAAAGATAGAATTACACCCCAAGGCAATGAATGGACAGCAGTTGTTGTTGGCTCAAAGTCGCATCAAAACTGATGTTAAAAGTGACCGAGTCAACGTTGCGTATGTGTAATGTCACGATGTGCAAACGCCCACACAATAATGACTTAAGTCATCGCCTAAGTAGCTCATTAGCGTCGGTTTAGCCCCGGTACTTTGCTACTTTGGTACTTTAAAGAAAATGAAGAGAAATCCCGCATCAGCAGACATGTCAGCTCAGTCCTAGGACTCGTCAGCCTCTTATCCATTTGGTGGCCAGCGGCAGCTGGAAGAGCTTTAAGTTGACATTCAGCTGGTGAGCCCAAGGCTTGAAAAGAAAATATCAAAAGTGGAGGGGCATATATAGTCGTACTTTTGAAATTTTCTCATTATTTTCCAGTACGTGTGAGTGGCATTTAAGTGTGTGTGTGTGTGTGTGTATGTGCGTGTATATTTAGATGTGTATGAGTATGTGTTTGTAATTTTGGTTAGGTCTTTGTTACATTTCATACACTTGACTGGCTTTGCTTAAAGTCTGTCCTTGTTGTTATTGTTATTGTACTTACACATGCCTTCAAATAATGCCTGTATACGTGTGTTTGTGTGTGTGTGTGGGTAGCATTTTTTGTTATCCAAGAATTTTTACATTTTACTTAGAACAACTCAAGAAAAAAAAGAATAGATGGAGAAACAGCAGAAAAAAATCTAAACTCATGGGCTCAGGTCTAGCGAAAAAGGATACGATGCTATGTCGAACTTTTTCTCAGCCATTACCGAATAGGCAGATCTTTAGATTATAATCAGCGGCATTTATTTTCAATAACAGTGCGACAATTTTACCCCCTCTCCGGCTACCAGGCAACCACTTTAGCTCTCAAAGTGCGCGCATTGAACTGCGTTATTACATCCCTGATTTGTTTATAACAGGAAATTGTTAAAGAAAATGTGTGCCAGCAATGAAGCAAAAAAATAAACAGAAAAAACAGAAAAAAACAACGAAAATCAGCAATATCAAATAACACGCATACGCCGCGTTGTCTCACTGTGCCAAATATTCTCAGACTCCAGCGCTTAAATCGTTTGCTAATTTCCGCTCGTGCCGCGGGTTTGGCTATAGATATGCCACAAAGTGTGGTAAAGTGGAGAGGGGGAGGCAAGAGCAAAGCAAGTGACGGCAAAACAGAATATATTTAAATGTCCGCTCACACACACACACACACACATACATATATTCGCACTCTCATACATGTGTAGAGGGAGCACATGCTTTGGCATTTGGTGGCGGGTTTAATGCGTAGCATAGTCAAATATTGACATTTGGGCTTATGGAGCACGCACCACTAACTGACGCATGCCATTTTGGCCAGGCCCAAAACTCCAACCCGACTCCGACTCAGACCCCCCAACAATCCGCATGCTTAAATTAAATTACTGAGCAATTCTTTCCGGCTGCTTTCGGCCCTTTATTGCCACTGTGCGGCATTGTTCTGGTGAGTGCCCCACGTAGCATACGTACAAGTGCGTTCAATTTGCGGTCGCTCTTCCTTCCTTTTAGCCGCAATGACGATGACGAGGCCGACGACGACACAACTTAAACTTCATTTGGACTCTCATCCCCGTCCATTAGAGCTGTGTTGTGCCTGTCGCGCATTTCACCAATGGCTTCTTTCCATTTCCCTCCTCGGTGACTGTGTGTGGCATACTTTTTTTTGTGTTGCTCCTTCGTCGATTTGATTAAAATAAAGCAAAGTTTTTAAGCTGGGATTAGTGCCAGAATTCGCTGGCACACCGAAGTCAGTCAATTGTTGTGAGGACTTTTCTCGGCACAGGTCCCAATGATGCTGTTGGCTTTGCGTGTATGCTTTTTAATATCCCTGCCAGATCTTCAAGAGATTGGTAAGGTTTAAGTCTCGCGTTTATTGCTCATAGAATTTGCATTTGCATATTCGCTGCTGGCTGTCTGAGAAGTTTTTTATTGCATTCCTTTAACTGCAGCAGCTCGCTGAAAAATGCCATTCTTTCCTTCATCCCTTGGCACCCCCTCATAGCCTTGAGCATGCCACACACAGACACGAACACACACATACACAGAGAGAGAGAGAGAGAGAGAGAGAGAGAGAGAGAGAGAGAGAGAGACAAGACGCCAAGTCTGCGGGCCGTTACTCATTTTTGTTGTTATTCTCCTTATCGCACAAAGCACGAGTACTCATGCTGGTCTTGAAACTTTACCACTGATACAGACAACAACAACATCAACACACACACACATACACATGTTAGGAATGCAACTTTATACACGCTGATGTCATCTCATATGAAGAATAATTCCTTTGCCAAAGTTTAGCTTCATTTTTTCGCTTTCGCTTCGTTCTCGGTGCGCTTTTTTGGGGCCTCGTGCTAAAGATGCCTGAAATTTTCGCACGCGTATTAACTTTCACTTGCCTGGCAACATAAACAAGCTTATGGCAACTACAACAACAACAACAACAGCCGCTAAGGCCAATGAAAATTGAAACAGATTTGAAATTTATGAGCTCGCACTCTCACATTTCGCCTCGTCTACGGCCACGCAGAGAGTTGGGCAAAGTAAATTAAAGTTGGCAAACAAATGCGACAAAAAAAATGGAATAAAATAAAGTGAAAGAAAATGCAAAGAAAGTTCTGCACAGCATCTTTTTCGACCAACAAATACCCTACACAATAATAAGTTATACTTATGATAAGACATTCGCTTTCATACAAAGTTATAAATTTCTTAGTAAACGCGATTATAGGGTATAATTTTAATTTTAAGTTTCTGTTGTTATTAAATTCAAAATCTTTTCTAAAGTTTTTGTCTGTTTATCAAGAATCAATTTTAATCCGACTTACAATTACGAGTTGGCCAACTTAAGAGTTGCACAGTTAATTTATTGTTACATTTTTGAAAGCAGCGTCGCTTTTTGTTCTGAAAGTCGGAAAAGTCAACTGGCGCCTAATTGGTAAAACAAGCGGAAAATCGCGAATTAAAGCGAAAATGCACGTTCCAAGTTCAAATTAAACTGGTCGTCGGTCACTCTGCTATCTCCCTTGCTCTCTCCTTCTTCCTCAGTCTTCCGCTCAGTTTAATACAACAAAACTTCTCTCTCTAACTTTGTAGAGTCAAATAAAACAAATTGCGTATAGTATTATAATATATATATTCCGCAGTTGCTCTGTGCTGCCCAAGCCCTGTGATTTGCAATTCCATGCAGCATTTTATGAAATCATATGAAATGATTCATGCCACATGCCACAAGCCTCTTGCCACAACCAACATTCACTTTTAACCACTCGCCAGAGGCGTCGCCGGCGCCAGGCAGCAATTTCGCAGAGGTTTCCTTTGGGTGCCCGCCAGCAGCAATTTGCAGTCGAGTCACTGGGAGCTGTGAGATCCTCAATTAAAGACAGTTCGTTCTGTTTAATGGTGGAATTAAGCACCCACACGAGCCACGGCATCCAGGCGAGTCCACACGATCATAATTCTTAAATGAAATTTCAAAAAATTGCCGACATTTATGACAACATTTGCATACATGAACACCATAAATTAACCCCACATTTCCACACCCAACGACAAGTGCCTCCATTATAACTCCTCCTCATCTCGTTGTTTGTGTGGTTATTGCTGTTGTTGTTGCTGCTGCTGTCATAACAATGTCAAAACTTAAATATTGACAATACCATCGACATCGACGCCATCGCCATCGCCATTGCCATTGACATCGCCATTGCCGTGCGCTGCGTTTATAGTCACGCATAATTTTTCGATATTTTCACTTGTGTCAAAGTCAGAGATTTGAGAACCCTTTCACACGGCACAACACACAGCACACAGCTCAACACAACACAGCTCAACACAACACGGGCCGTCTTTTTGCTCAGCTTTTATGTGCAAATTGTGCGCAGTAAATAAAAATAAATGAGTATGAAAATTTTTACTCCTATCAGCAATATTTTTTATTTGCCAGCTCGGCATGGCGAACCGAGCCAAGTTCAACCTATTGCTACACACACACTCACATACACACACTAACACACTAACACACACACACACACACATGCTACCCACCGTAATAATCGTAATGAATGGCTTATCACGCCAGCTGGCATTGTCAACGATTTGCCATCGACTGCGACGGGACGCGACGCTGCCTGGCGCCTTTGTTGGTTCGATACACATTGCGGGGAGGAGGAGGAGTGGGGATGGGGTGTCTCGTGAATCGCAGGAAATGGTTAATAAATGAAAGAGTTATGCAGTCGTCGACACAACGACTCGCAAAAGGATATTCCGGCAATGTTAGACGCGCCGTCGTCTCGCACGATTTCACAATCAAATGAAATTTAGCCATACAATTTAATGCGTTATTCGCCGTAAACTGTGCCATATAAACCGTATATTGATTTACTCAAACCCCACCTCCTAAGAGAAGAAAGTCAGTGATAGATAATTGCCTGATGAGAGTCACACACATGAGACCCGTCGCAATATGGAGATTTATAGCTGATGCCAAGCTGCTGCTGCTGTGAAGTCAAATAACAATTTCGCCTTTCATTAAATTCAAGTCTAAGCCCTGCTTTAAGGCGCAAGCAGGGAGGATACATAAATATGTACATATATATATGTATGTATATACATACATAAGGCATCGAGTTTGGGCTGCGGCACTTTGTCCCATAAACATAAACACCTCCAAATGCCGCGGCAATGCAAAACAAGAGCGGAGAAACAGCATTGTAGCCATTTGATACCCTAACAAAGAGCATGATTACTTTGACATAATTTTGGTAATTATTAAATGTTAAATATATTAAAACATTGTGAATAAGATCAATAAAAATATGCTTTATTAGTTGGTTAGCTGAGAATAGAAGCTTAGTAAACATTGATTGTCTAACAATGTCTAAATGAAGTGAAGTTCTTTTTCATAGATTAGTATTTAAAGCAGAATTATTCAATTAACTACCATAATGAGTTAACCAATTTGATTATTTAGAAACGTTTTCAAGTATCGAGTTGCGTGAAAAAGAAACCAATATTTATACATAATATTAATATTGTCCTGTCATTCATTTTATTTTTATTTCTTTCATTCGCTTATTTCAAGAGTTGTTGCAAGAGTATTAAAGCTTCTTTGCGTTGCCAACGATGACAGACTTTTGTTTTCTGTTTTTCTGTGCTGCTGGGAGGCGGCATAATCCATTTTAAATAAAATTCCAAATGAACAGGCACAATGAAGGCAGCCGAAACCTGCGCTATCCTTTGTTGTTGTCGTTGTTGCTGTTGTTCTTGTTGTTGTCGTTGTTGCGTTGTCGCGTCGGTCGATGCCTTTTTTGCCGGTTCGGAGAGGCAAACACACTTAAAACATGAGCACGAAAAACATTTACATAAAATCGTCTTAACGCA
The DNA here is from genome assembly GCA_035042165.1 of Drosophila kuntzei. Lineage (NCBI taxonomy): Eukaryota > Metazoa > Arthropoda > Insecta > Diptera > Drosophilidae > Drosophila > Drosophila kuntzei. The sequence continues at coordinate 1,525,942 of JAWNLU010001684.1, read as the reverse complement.
TTTGCCGCCTCATCGTCATCGTCGTCTTCGCTTTGGGCCTGGCCCTGACCGAGGACAGGACTGTAGCCAAAAACAGGATGAGGGAAGGAAAGCACGCGGTGCGCCTTTGGGCCAAATAAATTACAGCAAGTGTCGTTGGGCCCGTTCTGTGGCATATTTCATGGCAATTTAATATGCCCCAAAAAATAGGGCAAAAAATGGCGCATATAGGCAAATATCAGGGGCGTGGCTGAGCTAAAGTGGGCGTACTTGAGTCTATGATTGTAGCTTGGCCCTTATGACTAATAGCCAACTAATTGCATTTGCTGCTGGTTAAACACTCAACGCAGTGATAACTTTTAATTTGCATTTCAATTTAATTTGGCAAGCACACAGCGCAAATCTGGCTTCAAATGTGAGCTTAATTAACATTTGCCAAGAATTAAACTTTCATGTGTGCAAACTTAATTGAATTTTATTTTCAAATGCATTGCGTAAATAAATTTGTTTGCTAGTTTTAATTTGTTGCGTATGGGGAAAACTTTCAAATCACATTTGCAGTCAACAAAAACTGGCAATTGGCAGTCGGTCTTCCTGCCCCTGACATGGGATGGATTCATCTGACCCATGCTTAATTCTCGAGAGAAATCAAAAAAATGTAGCAAAAAAAAAAACAAAAAACCTAAAACTTTACAAATTGAATGGACATGGAAAGCTTTGAGACTGTTGTACGATGTTTATTATTGACTTGTTTAGCAACAAATGTAATTTAGCACATGAGCACAGGATTAGGATCAGCTTTTGAGCTAAGCAAACTTTTCAACAGGCCCACGAACAAAACGTAACGAATTTATGGAGTTTCTTCCTCGACTCGATTGGATTTGGAGTCGACTCGTGCTCTTTCATACTCCTAGTTTTGGTAATTATGTAAAAGTTTTTTTTTATTTTTTCTACTGTGTTTACTGGGTCTGTCCCCAAGGGTCAATTTTAATTACGTTTATTCGAGATGCGATATAAAATGAAATAAAATAAAACTCGGGCGTGTAAAGTTTTTTTGACAGGCGCCAACGAAGTGAAAATTGGTTCGGCATAATTGAAAGCTGACGCAGGAGCTGAAGCTGAAGTTGAAGCTAAAAGCCATGTTCAAATTGGGTTCTTCTTTAGCATGGCATTTGGGTGCATAATTAAAAATACATTGACATCTAATGGCACGTCGTGTTATAAATATTCAGTTTTTCTTCCTTTCGTTTTGGATGTTTTTTTTTATTTTTTTATTTATTTTGTTCTTTTGCTTTATTGTTAGTCGGCTAAAAGTCATTTTGAAATTCCACTGGCATATTTGGCCGCTGGGTAAGCCTTTGACATGCCAAGACCGACTCTCTTCTGCCCAGCCAGGCACATCTCAGTTCGTCGGCTGCTGCATACTTTGCGGTGTTTTCAAATACCGTCAAGCCATTGGCAACGCGGCGCATACTTAACAATTCATTTGCAAAATTCCTTTTTATTTTGCATGCCAAAGCATGGCAAACAGCAGGAAATGCTCTTCAGTCAGCTCAGCTCCTTAACTCTGTCGCTTTTACACACTCCGTCTGTCAGTATAATCATCAATCATCATAATTGAAGTACTTCGACGCACGCATTGCGCATACGACCCGTTGTCCCCACTCATGTTCCCGCTCTCCGGCTAAGTGACTCATTTTCACAAATGAAGCACACTCTGCTGAATTCACTTTAATGTTGTCATAAAAGTCGATAGATATTTTGCCTTTGCTCTTTCTGTTTTTCATTAGCACCTCGATGAGCACGCTAGAACACGTTATCAACTGGAGTTGTTCTCAATGCTTGCAAATGTTTGTGCTCGATATTGTCTTTGTTTTTATGGTATTATTAGAGCATTTGTCGTTACTTCCTTCTTCCTTTCCCCTTCCGAGCTGAGCTTTGATCATTTCCCCTTGTCAGACACAATGCGCATCGACGCTTTCAACTGCAGCTGTCCTTGAAGATGTTGTCAAAATGTCGCAGGACAAAGTTGAGACCGCGATAAATCCATTTCACAAGTAATATCCTTTTACCCAACTTCGGGCACAATAAGTGTTCTGACTGCCTGACTTTGTCTGCGGCATTTGGGACATTTTTATTTCATTTGGCTTTATGAAATTAGTAAACGGCTGTCCATTGTTGTTGTTGTTGTTGTTGTTGCGACGTTTTAAGAGATTCCTTCCACCCGTAGATACGGGGAGTGAAAAGGACCGACGACTATGAGATGTGTTTCGGTTGGAATAAATGTTAAGATATGATTTGATATTATGGCGAGGCACGCCCCAAAGACAAATGGACGGAAATGGGTCAGCCGAGGCAGCTGCCATGTAGCTTTGGCATTTGTTATCCTTTTTATGAATTCGAGCATGCAATGAGGATACTCCTATTGTTAGCCACAATAACAACAACTCCTCGTAGCAATAACAAGCGGAAACACACTGACAGATGCGCGATATTCGTACACAAAATTAAGTGTTGAACGTCATTGGAATTTTGATTGCAAAATGTAAGGATGTGCAGTGGAAGCAGAAGAATTTCCAGATGAAACCAATTAGAGGTACACGGCTTAAGAGGTATCTCCTAATTGTCGACTCATTTGGTAGCCACGTGTTTTTCATCTAGCAAATCATAAAAGCCCTGGCATAAGGACGCATCCACTTAGAGAACGGTAAGTGGCCACAAATGACGGCCTGGCTAACAATGCGAGCACAAGTACATGTAAGAGAAAAGCCAAACTGCGAGTAACTACACTTTAGGCATGGAAATAAAACTACAGCTACATCTACAGCAAAGCTTAAGTGGTCGCCGTCAAAACCAACCGTCGACCCAGAGAACTACAGACTCAAGTGAGAGTACGAAGAAAAAAGCTGGAGAAAGCAGCAGATTCAGGAAATTCGCTGTGAAAGTAAAGTAAGTCAGGCGCCAGGGAGACAACGGCGGACGTGTGAGCACAGCTGCTGGCACAAGGTTCTGGATCTGGTCTCTGTTGTGAGGCTCTGAGTTCTGGGTAAGGATACAAGTTGGGGTTCAATTCCTGGCCGGCTTACTGCTACCATGTCCCTGAGTTGCGATTGCGACTATATTGTCGGCGTATGCTCCACGTCAAGCCCAGTTGTTGATCATAAACTTGAAGGCACACACACACACGCACACACACACACTTATTTTTATACATAGGCAAATAAATAACCTGGCGCAAGGAAAAGCTAACGCCCTTCGCACTCATCCAACAAGCACAAGACACAACATATCATTTGTTGCCCGTTGCCGTCTGTCCAACAATTCCATTGTCTGCTTCTCGCTCCATATGTGCTTGTGCTTAGCTACCCCGTAGCAAATTCAGAGCTGGGTATGCTGAATTGCAGTACATTTAAATTTACGTCGGTTAAAAATATTTATATAAATTTCGTTTTTAATGGCATATTTATTTCCATTCGCTTTTTATAATAAAAATGTACAATGAATCATAAATGTGTTTTAAATTCTTAAAAATTAAACGCAAAATAAACTTCCCCTTTAAAATTAAAACAAAAAATTCGCTTTTATTGTTCTTTACAGGGTGTTTTGCTGTCCTGCTGTCTCACTTGCATTCCATTTAGTTCTTTTCTGTTAGCTGTTATTGTCATTGTTCCCTTTGTTGTTCTTGCTAGCGTTGTCGTGTTTGTGGTTACACTCTGCGTGCTGTGCATTCGCCTTCCCCTTTCCCCTTCCCTACCCACCATCCTCCCTCTTCCCTTCACCCTTATGTTTCTCCCCTATGTTCCAGTCCATGTCTGTGTCGCCATTCTGTCGTTTTTTCTGCCTTTTGCCTGCGTCGCGCTGCGGTTGCTGTTCCGTGTCTATTGTGCTAATAGGCAGTGCTATCGTATTTTAACAGCTTTTATTTACACATACATATGTATGTGTGCACACACACAAACACACACACATTGAGACAGATATCTACGTGGCGCAAGCATTTCACTTGTTTATCATAGTTTTGCTATTGCTGCTCCATTGTTAGCATACAGCTTTTTTTGTACGCCTTAAAGATGACGGAAAGGGGTAGGATAAAACTGTATAATTGCAGATAAAGTCATTTTGGTGAGCTTTAATGGGTATACCTATTAACTATATAACGAAATATAATTACCGACTCAAAAATAACCGATTCAAAAGATATTAAGCAGGGATTAAAACCGAATCGAATATCGGTTTAATGCTCTTATTAGCCTGGAAAATAATGTTATCTGGTTACTGGAATGGTCCAGCGTAATGTCGATTTTATTATAACTTGATCTCATATAAATTTGGTTTGAAAATTTCGATTATTTTGATTTTTAATAACTTCGAACTGCCATAACTTTCTCAAAGCTTAATCAATTTCCATGCGCAATGTAAATTTGAGCATGATTTTACCTCTAAATTCGTTCTGCATTAAAATTTTTTTCATTTTAAAAATTTGAAATTTTTCGAAAAAATCAAAAAAGACAAAGGGGTAACACTGTAAATTTTCAAAAAAAATCGATTTTCAAAAATTGTTCAAAATTATCAAAATTTAAATGCAGAACAAATTTAAAGGTAAAATCATGCACAAATTAACATTGCGCATGGAAATTAATTGAGTTTTCACAAAGTTATGGCAGTTCAAAGATATCAAAGTTGCTCAGTAGCTGCGACGGCCAGAACCGAAATTAACCCTTATAAATGAATCGGTTACTAAACGGTTATTACGGTTTAAAGAGTTTCGGTTTATGGGTTTCGGAACAGCAGAAAACATTTTTTTCGGTTACGGTTTCAGTTACGGTTACAAATTTCAATCGGTTTTTTTCGGTTAAAGGTTACGGTTTCGGTTAAGGTTTTAATCCCTGATATTAAGAGATAGAAGCTACTTTTACCTGTCGTTTGAAATGGATGAGGAGATACTTTATTTATTTTTATTTATTTAATTACACACGACTAAAAAGTAAATTAAGTGTTAACAAATATTGATATAAAAATTGTATTAAAAATAAACAAATAAATGATTAAATTTAAATTAAAAACTTCAACGGAAAAAAGTTTAAGTCTGGATGACAATTTATAGGGTATCTTCTAATGCATAAATGCAGATATTAAGATAAGATATTAAGATGCAGATATTAATTTTGAATATTTTATAATTGGTGGTATTTACGGAATACCATGTTTTGAAGACGATGAACATAATGGAAATGATTTTATACAACTCATTATACTGCATATACCATATACTAGAATTGAAAGACGGAATACTTGAAGCCTGTTTACAGGGTATCGGCCAACTGAGCTGAGCGAGATTGTTAAATTTCCCTGAGTCTGGTCTTAAATGCTCTCGTCTATTTGACACATTACTTATTCGGCTTTTGCCAAACAGTTAACGCAGGTGGTCAGACAGTCCATTAGGAGAGGGTTCATCACTTTTCGGGTTGCTTCCGTTGTTCCAGCACCTGAGCTGAACCGGACTCGGAGTCGGGCTCAGACATCCACTTGTCAGTTTTAACAAGCTTCATGGCATCATGTCCTCATGCCACGCAAAGTGTTGCTGCTCCACGTGCAGCATGTCATCAACATGATTGGCATTTTTATGCAAAGGCATTTCCCCATTTTCCAGCAACCTGTCCTTTTTTTTAAAACATTTTTTTTGCGCATCAATAAAAATGTCAAAATGGCAGGTTTTATAATTGGCGATAAAATGCCATCAACGAGGGACAGTGTCGGCAACAGTGGCTGAAAGCAGTCAGCAGTCAGCAGCCAGTGTTCATGTCCTGACATGCTGGTAGTCCCATTGTCTCCCTAGGTGTCCGTCAGCTGTGGCACTGACAATCTCTTGCAACACATCAGCCGCATCAGCAGCAGCTGCAACTTAAAGCAACCTCCTTGAACTTAACATTCCAGAGATACAAGTATCTTCCCAATTCCTGCCAATAAATGGCAATTGGGCAACAGTCAATAAAATGGTTAATGGTCATCGTTATGCTGAATGTTGAATGCGAATCAGCTGCGTGCCATATTTGACTTTTAAGTGAGCTTTAAACGTAGCAACAGTGGGCTACAGCAGTAACTGACGACTAGACACGGCGTAAAAGTTTCCGTTCTGATATGGAGAAAACATTTGCGTGGCAACGGAAGTTGCAAGTAACTGAACTTCCCGATGGGCGTCAGTAAACTGTAATAAACACTAAATGGCGGCAGCAACAGCTCGAGGAAGCTGCACATTTAACGTGCCACGCTAGCGCCATTTGACTGACAAATGTGGCCGGCAAACAGAGCGTCCAGGAAATGGCAAGGAAATTAAAACAAATATAAAATGCCAGCTCCCAACTAGGCAGCCAATGGAGCAACAACAAAGTCGAGTCATGGGGAAGCCAAATGAAAATAAATATGGTAGAAAACTTTGCCCGCAGCCAAGCCAAACCAAACCAAGGCAAGGCAAGCAAAGTAACTCACTGAAGTCCGCCAGGAGGCATTTAAATGTGGCAGAGCAGTAGTTAAGCGGCATGCGGCAAAAGACGCATCTCTTGCCCCAACCATTTGCCATAAAAGTCAACAACTTTGCTGCCTGACGAGGACGCTGATAAAGGGCAGTCGACCAAGACCCCAATCCCCTTTTCTCGATTGAGTTACGCGTAATCGTTTCGAGTGCTTAAAAATTAAATTAAAAATTTATTTACTTTCAAAATGGCTATGTCTATGGCTGTGCCAGCTTATCAGTGTAAGACGCACACACACATACATACATACATATGTACATATATATAAACATGCACGCACAGCAGCTGCGCTGCCAAAGCCCATAATAAACCGCAGAGTGATAAGAAATCGATTTGTCACCAGGACGTGAGACTCAATTGGCGCTTAAACAAACAAAAGCGAAACGTGAACGCGAACGCAGTCATAAGGGCATAAATCACGCGCTCACATACAAATACAGAGGCACAGAGAGACACTCAGAAATACACACATATACGTATACACACACCTACACATTCCCAGAGGGGCATAAAGAGGGGGAGTCCCCCGTCTGTGTATATGTTGTCTGTGCGTGTGTTGGGCCACATTTAAGTTTATTACACTTACTTCAGCGAGTTGTTTTGAATCAAATCCCCAACAAAATACTCGATGCTTTTGTGCGAAATGTGCGCAACTGAGATTTGAGTTTACTTGTAATCATAGAAGGGGCTACAATGAAGAAATTGAAACAAATTTTTAAGTCATGCCCCCCTCTAAGCCAACTAAATCCCCTAGACTAGAAGACAGACTGACACACTCAAAAGGGAGAATATTTACAAGTGTGTTGTGTTGTGTTTGGTTGGGTTGTGCTTTCTTTTAGGGACAGCTCTAATGGCAATCTTCAAAGCGCGTTGATATCGCAGGTGCTGCTACTGTTCGTTGATTTATGTTCGATTTACAAGAAAATCCCTCAGTGAAATATAATTTTCATGTGTTTATTTCTGCGAAATTTGTTGCTGCGATTGAACGACTGCCTTCGATCATCAAACCCCACGATTTTGACAGACTTATTTGCTTTCGCTTTACTTCGCTTCACGTGACAACACACACGACATGTCAGAGTCTCCCATTGGAATTGTAGTGTCTGCCCATGTATGTAGCTAAAAATAAAGTAAACCTAAATCTTGTTTTGGCTTCTTCTCTCACCCACCTTGTTTCCTGTTTTAGCTCCCCAGAGATGTCGAGCTATTTGTGGTGGCTGCCTCTGTTTTTAGCTGTCGATTTAAACTTTTTATGTCCTAATGCGGGGTATTTAAGTTATCTAAAGTGGTTTGAGTCTTTAATTTAAAATATTGTATGGTTTTGTTTCTTTAGTTAATGGATGTCTTTTAGAAATAAAAAATGTTTGACTTTTATTGATCACTTCTTTAAATTAAAGTCACTGACTGATATTTTATTAATGAGATTTTTTGTAATTAAGAAACTAAAAATAGTTGCTGTTTTAGTTTTAATTCTCCGTAAAACTCACAAATCAATTAAAAAGAAAATGTTGACATTTTATGTAAGATACTTTACTTGTTTAATCAATACAATCAGATAACTGAAAATTAAATTCTTTTTACTCAAAGTTACCATTGATATTAAAAGAGTATTTGAGTTTAGTTGGTATATCCTAATCAATTCCATTCAGTCCTGACTAAGCGTTGTGGTCTGTCCGCAGTTTGTATTCGTTTTCTTCTTTTTTCTCTTCCTGCTGTTTCTGTTGCTGTTTCTCTGAAGGTCCCGAAGGTAATGTTTTTAGCCTCAGCTGCACGTGAAATATTTTCGACAGCCACAGAGTAAACAAGCGCTTACATTAACTTTCGCTTACTTTATGTGTACAACTGTATGTGTGTGTGTGTGTGTGTTTAGGTATGTGTAAAAACACACACACTCTCAATTTAAACGCTTGATTTCACTTTATTCGACTGCGATTTCAATTTAAATTCCATGAATTTCGTTTGCGCTTCAACGTCTTTTACTTAATCTTGAGTTTGGCTTTTCTCTCGCTCATAAAAATGAATGGATTCTGGTGATTTTAATTTTTAATTTGGGATTTGCGATTTGCGGCTTGCCAAATTTATTTAGTCACGCTGTGCGATATCTTAGTGCAGCAGTAAAAAAGATTGTATTACGAGTACTTTGTTTAAAAATGCAATAGGAAATATGTCGATGCGGTCAAGCAGCAACTGGCTACAACCGAAAGATGGGAGGAACCCTTTCAAATATTCACGTACTTTCGGATCAGAGTCACCCTTCAAGTGGGTAAAAAGAAAGTGAATGTTTTAATTAACTTTTGTTTACACAGCGTCCAAAAAGTTTTCCATTTGCTTAAGCTTCGCTTAAAAGCTGAATGAAAACTTTTAGCATTTTGCAGCTAAATCTGCCTGTTCCCAATGTATGTATGTGGCCATTGCTTTATCGCGGCACTGTGGAGTCGCCTTCAAATGTAGGCAATGCCTTTTATGCGCTGTCAAATCCAAACCAAACTGCGCGGTCCACATTAAAATAGATTGCTGTTTGCTTTCAATTTACTAGCGCGCCGACTCAATCCGCATTCGCATCCAAGTCCAAATCTCAAACGCAATCAAAATCGCAATCCTTTGGCACGTCAACGCACCCAAGAGTAAATATTTGCCTTTTAGTTATTACCATTTTGATGCCAACAGCTTCTTGGCTATCCTCGTTGTCCTGGCTGTCTTGCCTGCCTGATGGCTTTGTTTCGTTGCAGCATTTTAGCTTGGATCGCTGGCAATATATTAACTGCACATTTTAGCGATATGCTGTCAAATAGCTGCAACTTTCAGCTGTTCACCGAGCTACGCAAATTCCCCAAAGCTGCCTTAAACGAACAACAAAAGCAAAAATGTATGAAAAGCGAATGCATTGTTTCGCACAAAAGTATGCAAATGTCAGCAGCTGCATTTTTATGACTTTGCCAGCTCGAAAAAAGTTCAAAGTTTGATGCAACAACGCAATTGCCGTTTTGGGTTAGCGATGCTGTCACCTCGCTAGTAGAAACTTTCATTTTTATACCCTGTGCCGAGAGTCTAATAAGTCTGTGCAAAGTAGACCCCATAAAGTATATATATTCTTGATCAGCATCAAGAGTCAACTTGATATAGCCGTGTTCGTTCGGAAATGGCAAGAGCTTTAAGCATTAAATTTGGTATGTAGACATTTTATATGAGCAGACAGATCGAGTTTATTTCAAATATTAAATTTATTTAATAATTTAACGTCCACTAAGGACAATCGACAGAGAGAGAAAAAAAAGAATTGGAGTTTAAATATAATTATAAAATAAGAATAAGAATTAAAACAATTTAAATTCATAACTGAAAACATACAAAATTGGAGTTTAATTAAATTTAAAAAGGGGGTAAAATTCATTAGCAAGCTTAGAGCTATTGCCCCACGATCGGAAAATAAGCACAAAAGATATTCATGAAACAATTATACAAGAGCAGTGTTATAGTTCGTAAATGTTAGAGTATCTCTTAGTCGGGCACTCTCGACGGAAGCTTTCTTACTTGTTCATCCACTCATTTAATTTTTTTTTATCTGCAAATTGTTTCATTAGTCTAATACCAAAACGGAATTTGTGCAGTTGCCAAGTTGCGTAATAGTTAAAGGCCGGCTATTATGAGCTTAAAAGGTCAGTAAATGCACTGAGCTCAGCACCTAAGTGCTTACTGTCTATGATGCAATGTCTGGCATGGGTTTCACCACTTGAGCGGTAACCGAGACCATTTTGGTATATTAGCGGTTGCCATTGCTGCCGCTGGCATTGCAGACTTTATCGCAGCGATGACGTGACAAGACGTTGGCGACTCGAGGACGAAGAGAAGAGGACGAGGACGAGGACCAGCAGAGGACATTGCCAGCGAAAGATAAAGACAGAAGGGAGGCGGAGAGAGAGAGAGAGAGAGAGAGTGTGCGTTGGCCAGTCTGCGACCGAGGCACGACCATAACTAGCTTTCGGTCTGCGTTTTGCGTTTAAACAAAGTGACAGCAACATGCCACTGCTGCTGGTGGCACACAAACGCTGACTCCGTAGCAGCTGCGGCAATTGTGGCAGCAACAGCAACAGCGACATCAACATCCTCAACATAACATAGATAAACAAGCGTCTGTTGCTGTTGCTTTTGCTGTTGCTTTTGGTGATGTTGCCGCTGCCATAACCGCATATATCGCTCATAAACACGGTCATAAAAGTAACACAAACAAACAACGGAACAAATATGTGATAAAGTGAAAGGAACAACTAAATATACGAGTACTCATAGTCATTTTGCATTTTAATGGCCCATCGGAAGCGGGAACTAAGTAAAAACTTTGGTTACTCGCCGCCATTAAATAGTAGTAAAAAGTCGCCACTAAAAACTTATCCTAATTTTCTTCATCAAAATCATTGCATGTTAAATGGACTTTTGTTTATTTTCGTGTCCCAAAAATTATTCTTAAATGTACCCAGGCTATTTTATGGCCGTTCCTTAGATGTTTAAAGTAAATCGATGTGCACAGGGCGTATGCGTATTGTGATTCACACAATACTTTGATTTTTGTTTATTTTCGTGTCCCAAAAATTATTCTTAAATATAACTAGGCTATTTTATGGCCGTTCCTTAGATGTTTAGAGTAAATCGATGTGCACAGGGCGTATGAGTATTGCGATTCACACTGCGTATGACACTGACTGTCAGCTTTGGCCTAATTGTCAACGCTTCCGCTAATTAAACGCACTACAACAATACAAGTAAAGAGGATAACAGAAATATAGTTGAAACGAAACGAAGGAAACTGAACAGATTATTGCATTTGTTGCTGTCTGCTTTGTCTTTGCCTTTCCTATCATCCATTTGTGTGTTGATAAACGTTTACCGTCATTTAAGGAGCAACAACAACAGACTGCAGCATCAAAAGTAAATGCACAAATAGAGAGAATTGTAGAGGCAACTCTAGCTCTGTCCCCATCATCATCCGCTTCGATGTGAAGGCGATTTGAGCGGACAACAGAACAACGGACAAGGACAGAAAGAAACGCTGGCAGCGTTTTCCCAGCATTTATTTTGTCTTCTTTTTGGGGCCAGCTGAAAGAAATGCAAGCTCTCTACTATGTACTCTCTGCCATCCCCGTTCTTCTTTCTCTTCCCCTCGCCCACACATAACAATGCAGACACGCAACGCAGGATGCACGCTTTATTTGCCTTAAACAGAGCGCGCCGCATTTGTTGTTGCCGTTTTTGCTTATTGTTGTTCTCAGAAAGTAGGCTACGTCGTCATCATCGTAGTTGTCGTCAGCCTCATCATCGTCCCCGGGCCATCTCCTGTTCAAATTAAACTGAAAGTCTTGTCCGCTTTGCAGACAACGCAACGTTGTCTGGCCATGCCATGCCGCTCCCAAGACGACGCCCCAACGCCATCGGCCTCATCCCCAATGGCCGAACAATGTTATGAGGCAAAGTGGCAGCACTTTTTCTAGAGCACTCAGCCCCATCCCGGCCATCCCGGCCATCCCGGCCATCCCATGCCCGTGAATGCCTGCGAATGTTGTAATTAAACTTTAAGGATTGCGCAAAGTTTAGAACAAGTTGAACGAGATCGGAGAACGGGAAACGGAGAGCGGTAAACAGAGAACGAAGAACGCAGAATGAGAACGTAAAAGGAAAAGCGTTAAACAAAAGGCTGAAACAAAATGCTAACATGCATTGAGTAGGAGGCCAAAGACAAACTCAAACCATGCACGGTCAGCTGTAATAATCGATAGCTCTTTAACTTTTGCACACAACTGTGACACTGATGGGTTAAGCTCGCGCTTAATGGCCGTCTAAGTTGACACAAGCCGCCAACGTAAAAATGAAGAGAAAACCAACCAGGCGATCTACCAAATGGCCTCAGCTGACTGAGTTGACTGAGTTGACTGAGCCGACTTGGCCAACAGTGAGTAGAATGGACGAGTGTGAGGCCGGCAAAAGTTTTCTGTTGATTTATTAAATTAATTGCTGCCACATGCAGCTGCCCCCCTTTTCCCCTCATCATTCCTTCCTACGATGTTAGCATTTATTTATCTTTAATTTAATTTATACGAAACGCCGCAAAACTTTTTTATGACAACATTCATACGAGTATGAAGGCCGCCATCTTGCCTCCATTTTCCGCTGAAAACTTTAGCAATAACCAAACAGGTACTATGAGTACGAGTCTCGTATTTAAAAAACATATTTCTGGTAGTGTATATTTTTGTAAAGAAAGGAAATATATTTATATTCTTTATTCTTGCAATGATAATATTTGGTTGAATCAGAAAGAGTGCTTAATACACATCACTGTGAAATATTTGCAGCCCTTTATATTTCCGACTTAAGAGAGAAATAAATTGCGATTTTAAAATTAAATTCCATCATGTATGGGAGAAAAATGAGCGTGAAACATTTATTTTATACTTTTATGTTTTTCTGAAAGTCATATACCTGAGTACCTTTAATAGCTAATTGTTCCAGTTCCCTTTGAAAATTCACCCAAATATAGGAAAGGATACTTCCGCAGATAAAAAGTCTTTTGACTCTTGGGAAATGTTATAGATACTTTGAGATATACATTCATATAATGGTTATGAAACTATATTTGAATAATTAATATGATTTGCAATATTTTGGTAATTTCCGCATAAATAGATTTCTATTGTGTTGTTGTTGTGGTTTTTCATACAAACGGAAATTGAGTACAATTTGGGATATAGTGGGAAGATGATTTATATGAGCAATGCACGCACTCCCAGATGGAAAGATGATGGCACAAGGCAAAAGAGCAAAATGAATTGCCACACTACGTGTTGCTGTTCCACACAATTTCCGGAGGGACGAGACGAGCACATCCTGCTGCTGTTGCTGCCGCTCGTCCCACCTCATCACTCAGAGCCATGCGAGGACATGACATCCAATCGCTTTGCACACTTTTACAATTGATTTAGCTTCGCTGGCAAAGAATACTTTTACTTATATGTGAATAAACTCGTGTGTAGGAGAGTGTTCTCATGCCCAGATTGCTTGGCGTTGGCAATGCTTTAAGTATGCGATTTGCTGAGTGTTGGCCAACTTGGGGCTTTTAATGGCATTACAATTTGCCTTTGTTATTGCCACGGTCCAGGGCGAAGGTGACTCTGCATCGTCTGCTGCTCCAATGAGAGGCAAAGAAAAATGATGCCACAAAACCCCACGGTGTGAAATGCTCATTTATTTCGAGGAGAAGGGGCTGGCTGGGGTGTCTCGGTTAGTGGAAAACGGAGTAGGGTAAGCCCTCAGAATATGTTGCACGTTTAACGTTCGCTTCAGAATTTATTGCTGGGTGGCAGCGCGGTTGACAGTCGAGCCCATAAAAACTCACTTTGCTTGAGAGGCGTAGAGGGGTTGTGGGGCCACCTACCACCCCCAAGGGGCATGTGGCAAGGAGTCTGAGGCTGACCGTTTATAGCGTTTACAGTTACTTAATTCTTTTGCATGAACTTGCCACATAAAACAATAATAATTACACACCTTTGCAGACACTCCTCTAACTCCCCTTTCTCTCTCTCTCTCTCTCTCTCTGTCTCTCTCGTTACAGGTACGTGTTGTAATTGTGCGAGAGGAGAACAACAGGGTCGAAGGAAAACATTTTGATTGTTGGCAACTTTTGAAAATTTCTTTAAACTTTCAAAACTGCTGCCATTACAGCAAAAAACCCCACATTTTGGCCATGGCTCAGTAGCAGCAGCAGCTCCAGCTGTCGACGTTTATTGTTGTGGGTGTTGTTGTTGTTGGTGTTGTTGTTGTTGATGTTGTTGTTGTAGTTATTGTTACTGTCGTTACGCGCGTTGATTGTATTATGAGTGACGTGTACCGCAAAAAAGCTTTTAAGTCATTAATTTCATTTGGAGTGCCACACTCAAAGGATTTTAAAGTGCACAATTTTGGATGCAAAGCCAAACGATCCGACAATCCTCCGACAATCGCAGCCATCAACATGCCATTAAGTCGCTTTACAGCCTGAAACTAGGGAATATACATAGTATATATAATCAAGTATATATATGTATATATATAACTGTTCAGATATACAAATGGCTTCATTAGGCGCAATGAGTTTGCTCCAGATGCGTGAAAATATCAGACGAATATAAATCTGCTAATAACTAAGATTTATGCAGAAAAAACACATACATATTCGCATATCTCCTGCCGACTGAGGATTAAAAGCAACCATTTAAAACCAGCCGAGATAAAGCCACAAAACAAAGTCACATTTTCCAAAAGTATGTGTCTGTGCGCGTATGTGTGTGTGCAAAAGTCAGAAAACACAATCTGCATTCAAATGAATCAAATAAATTAGTTTGGCAATTTTGAAGCAAAAGCATTTTTCTAGCAGCCTCCAGCTCAGCCCCAGTCTACGCCTCAATGTGGGCGTGGCCCACTACAAATATATGTATATATATATGTGTATCTGTTGCTGCGGTTGCCGGCAAAACTTTTGCCTTATTTGATTAAATAATTTCCACTTAACTTCTTACTTTGGCCCCGCCGTCAACTTTCGCCTTGCCCAGGGCAAAAAGGTCTAAGGCCAAAAAGTCAGAGAATGTATTCAAGAAGCCAATGTACTAGTATGTCTATGTATGTTGGTAATTAAAAGCAACAAATTCATACACCCACACACACACACACGCACAACAATTTAGCTGGCAAATTAGTATGGCAAAAACTTAATCTTTGGCCCACAGGCAAAGCAAACATCAGCAAACGAGCAGATGGAAAAGAAAAGGTATTCTAACCCTACAAAGCGTTCACAATGAATGACTTTTGCCATAAACAACTAGCATTGATTGTCCACATACGTGTACATACGTATGTATGTGTATCTACCATCTACATACATACTTAGTGAGTTGTAGTGCAAAAATATAGCAACTACTTTGATATTCACACTCGTTTTCGTGGAGGAAAAAAGTATAACATTTTTCTCAAGCCAGCGCCAAATGAAGTGGCCCAGTGGCTTTGGTCTCATGACAGCTAGATTTACAGTGTGGTCATATATACGGCAAGCGCAGGTCTACACTAAGCGAAATTGTGAAGCTCCTTAAAATTAAGCATTGACAAAAATAAATGAGAATTGCAGCATATCTCCATCTAAACCAGAGTTGGATTGCAGAAGCGTAGCTTTACTTTATTTATAGTCAGGGAATTTCTCTCAGTGTACATGACAGGGACAAGATAGAGTAGGATATAAATATCTGGGTGGCGCCATTTGGCTGCGAGTGTACAATGTGGAAATAGGGTTAAAGCAACAGAATTCATGCAATCTGAAATAGAGTTGAGACTGGCATTGGTAATGAAGGGGGAGGCGAAGAGGGTCTTAACATGGGTTCGCAAATTGTATTGTTTTTGTGTAAATTAGTTCATTGTGCCAGTGCGTGTGTGTGTGTGAGTGTGTGAGTGTTTGGTTTACATCTTCAATTTGGACGACGTGTTTGGTCCTTTTAATTTGCATGTTTTATGTTCACTTTATGAGATTTGAGTTGGTCTTGTGGCTTAGCATAAAATATTAAACTGGCCACATGTGTGTGTGTGTGTATGCAAGTGTGTGTTTAAGTTGTGCTGCGATCATAATTTATCGTGTGCCTTTTTGTGTAGGTTTCCCTGCACACACTTTCAATTTGAGTTTTTGCCTGACGTTGCCACAAATCTGGCTCATGCTTTCTTTCCTTTTCTTTCCTTTCCTTTTCTTTTGCTTTTGTTTCAGTTTTGCTTTGTTATTTATTTAATTTATTTATTTATGTCGCTCACTAAAACAACTTTAATCAGACCCAACAGCCGAATTGCCGAACAGCCTAAACACAATCTGAACCGGCTGACATAACCGTCAGTTACTAAGCCGTTTAGTTATAAGCCGTCAACACGCACGACGACGTGGCTAACGACAGTAGTCGTTTAATGACATCCCGTCAGTCGGTCACTTGGTCAACTGATTTTATTTATGACCCTGTTTTATGACACATTTCGCTTAGAGCCAACTGGCAAAGCACATGCAAAACAAAAACAAACGCAAAGCTGCCCCATGAAACACATTTAATTCTTATTTATAAACATGGCCAAAACATGCCAAATTAGTGGCCCAATGGAAATTTCTTACTGCATCTGGCAATTGGGGAATTGCGGGTGTACAAACATATCAATAATTTAAGTAAAATTCCATTTGGAGCTATACATATTTATAGATGGAAAATAAAATCGTTGTGGTCACATTCAGCTACGTGCCAGTGTACAAGGACATTCAACAGGATAAAGGAGAGAAACGGAGAAGGAGCCGTAATCGAAGCACATGTTAAACTCTTTACACCGACATAAAGAGCGAGCGAAAGAACGTGCGTGGCATGATACATTGTAATTGAGGCCAACGACAGACATCACAGAGAGACAGAGAGACTGACAGACGGATAGATGAAGGAATGTATGGATGGATGGATGGATGGATTGTGGCATGAAATTGATGAGAGAATGCAAGGATGTGTCGATGTAACAACACATCCTGCTGCAAAACAAACATATAACATTGTTTGGGCTTTGCTTTACCATTGTGATCCTGTGGGAGGAAAGGGCCAAGCAATCAACTGGAAAATGCAGCAACAATGACACTTCTCAGTATCACTCCAACATTCTCTCTCTCTCTCTCTCTCTCCCTGTATTTCGCTGATATGTTGTCAGTGTGTGCAAGTGAAGTGCGATCCAGTGCAGTAGAGCGTGGAAGATGCTAACACAACAACGGCAACAACAACAACAAACAACAGCAACAACCCCAAACAACAGCTGAAAAAAGATGAAGAGATGGCGCATGTTTTCAACGACTGTCAACGGAAATTGCTGTCAGCATTGCGCTGTGTCTTCTTCACCAGAACCAGAACCAACGAGAACAGACGGATAGATGTTGAGGTTTTCAAATTGTTTGCTTATACGCGGCCATAGGGAACTCGACAAACCGACCGACCGACGGACTGGACAGATCCGAGCACGTTACCATAAATCTGGAAATGAAATAAGTGTACACTCTTGTATATTTGACATTTGGTCACTCAAACTCGAAATGATTGCGAACGAGTGTCCAGGAGTTGACCCAATCCACAATTCTCTCTCTCTCTCTCTCTCTCTCTCTCCCTCCCTCTCTCTCACGCCCTATATATCTTGTTAGCCCGCATGGCCAGCAGCGTGAACTTGAAGGACTTGCGGACAGCACGTATCGTATTTAAGTGTCCCTATGTGTCTCTCACTGTTTGCATGCGTGTGCGTGTGTATGTGTGTGTGTGTGTGTGTGTATCTGTCACAAACACATGCGTCAATTTAATAACAACAAGCTGGAGAAATAAGCAGAACAAGAAGAAGAAGCTAGCGAATGGCCAAGTAAAACACCAAAATAAATGAGATATTACCAATTTGTATTGAATGCCTTAAATGACATAATGGCCAAGCTAAAATCTTATATGTTGCTGTTGTTGTTCTTGTTGTACCGCTTATCGAACCATCGACTGCTTATCGTCATAGTTGTTGCTAGCAATCATTTGTGTTGTCCCTAAACGCAATTAGGAGAGCACAAAGCAAACACTTGCAAGTCATTAACCGTGTCAAAGGCGTTGCAAATCCATTACCTTTATTAAGTATACGCCGTGTGGACACATGACGAGCAAATAGCAATCAAGGAAATTAACATGAAGAAAAGGAAGTTCAGATAGATAAGATGCATCATTTAGATTAAACACAGCCAAAGTGATTTGCTTACATTATAAATGAATTCAAAGTACTGATAATAAAAGTAAAAACAGTCTATATTAAGTATACGCCACTATATGAGTATATTGAGCATACACCACGGTATTCATCAAGAATAAAATAGAATAGATATGCACGATATAGCACAAATATACCCATTATCTATACTATATGCTTACAG
Organism: Drosophila kuntzei; assembly: GCA_035042165.1. Classification (NCBI taxonomy): domain Eukaryota; kingdom Metazoa; phylum Arthropoda; class Insecta; order Diptera; family Drosophilidae; genus Drosophila; species Drosophila kuntzei. The sequence goes on along the minus strand of JAWNLU010001684.1, from coordinate 1,507,465 downwards.
GTTGTGGAAACCGTACGCCATGTGGAGAGGAAAAAGGAAATTTATGAAATTAACTTAATGATAAATAAGGACTGATAAATAAGCTAGATAATATAGAAGATTTACAACAGACAATTGTAATAATCTGTAATCAAGTACACCTCATTGCTGCAAAGATTTTTCACAGGGTATAGAATCCAAAATACTGACGATAAAAGAAAAATATGTCAAAGCATTGCATTCCATTTCCACAACACACAGCTAAATGGACAAAACATGTGCCATACCGAACTGCGAGCAAGGTCCTTCATAGCATGAATTAAATGGACTACAAAACAACAAAAAACAAAAGAAAGAAAAATAAAACAACAAAACAATGCGGCAACTGGCAACTCGTAAAGCAACAGGGACAGGGGAACAGGGGGGAGAGAAGAAGGAATCGCAGCAGCAGTAAGAGCAAAGGAAATTCGTACACAAATTGTAAAGAAATAAAATTTTAGTATGCGCATATTGATTTTATGATCAGAAATAACTACGCATAGGAGGCGTAGGGTAGCTGGGTAGTAGGGGGTTGGGGTAGGGGTAGGGGTAGGATACATTTCAAAAAGTGCAAAGCAATCACGAGCCTGTCTATGTAACTGTAAAAGTGTGTGTGTGTGTGTGTGTGTGAATCTATGGCAGAGTAATGTTAAATTGTTGGGCATGAAAACGAAATAAAAAGCGACGCGGACAGACTGTTCTATCTGTTCTGTCTGTTCCGAGTTGGTTCACTTCGATTTCAAGTTCCAGTTCCATGGCATATTTCCGCCGCTCCGCCTGACAGCCTGGCGACAGCAGTAAAGTATCTGCCGGCCATACATTTGACAGTTGTAATAAATTTTTGTGTTAGCTACATCGCATTTCTATCTTTGCCTTTGTGTTTGTTAGCATTTTCCACGCTTCTGCTTTTCATTTTTTTTTCATCTCCCCCACTAACTCCGTCTCTATGTGAAATCTGCGAATATGTTTCGTTTAATGCAAATTGATTGGGCGCAGAATGTCGGCCATAAATATTTGTGAATTCGCTTGATTGCATCGTGTCAAGTTCAAGGCAACAACAAAAAGAAATGAATCCAAAGTAGTCTTAAATGCTAAAGGCGAACCAAGTTTTAATCTCATCTGCTCATTTGCCACATTATACGCTTCATAAAAACTCTATAATCCAGTAAACCTTCTGTTCGCTGTTCGCTTTCTATCAGCAAGGCAACAAATACTTCAACTACCAAACAGACAGCAGGCCCCATAAAAAAGGCGCACAAAATAGCAAAATAGCTGCTGCCCAAAGAATCCAATGCCGAAATGTTGAAACTGTAACCGAGGCGAGGGCGAAGAAAACGAGGGAAGAGAGACGAGACGACCCAAATATATGCCACAGAATGTTGTTTACAAATCTCTTCAGCAACGCCCACAAATTTGTATGCAAGGCATTGTTGTTGCTGTCGCCTTTGGCATGCGGTTCAGAGGTTGTAGATTTCAATATTTACTTAGCCTAAGCATCATGGTATCATGGCATTCGCTGAGGAATCAAACACAAAACTTTCTGCTGAGACCGCTTAATGATAGCTTAAAGTTTTTCGATGGGGACTGTTCGCTTTATTAAATTAAATATGGTCAAGAGGCTGGCCAATACAACGGCTAAACAAGGCAGCTGGCTTTCGCTTACACACAGCTGACATTTATACATAAGAGCGGCCAGCAACCGCCATAAATCGACACCATCCGTCCTGGCCCCCCAGTCCTTTGGGCACTGAACACTGGACCCTGAACACTAGACACTGGCGACGCCAATGCCACACGCCTGCCATAAACTATGTTGTGTCGACTGGAAGATGCCGCCCTCTAGCACATGTCCAGCAACCACTTGAGAGCAGTTGCGGCGTCCACTTCAACCTGCCTCGTATTGCGCACGAATCTCGTGTTGCCTACGACGACTTCAACTACCCAGTATGACTTTGACGCATTCCAATTCCGTCTAGAACTAGTAACCAAATAAGAATGCTCTAATTCGCTTTTATACAGAGGCAAGCCATGAAAATAACTGGTTTCTCGGAAACTAATTGGGATATGTTATTGCTCTGTTACATTAGATTTCCCTTTCCAAAATCCACCATCTGGAACATGAAAGTAGAAGGCAGAAACACATCGCATGCGGCGTTCGCTACAAAAGGAAGACATCCAGAAGGCATTCCTTTGGATCATATTTGGAACGTATATTTAAACACAATAAATATTGGAAATAATAAAACAAAAATATTTTAAAATTCCGAATTAGTATTTATGCTGCTGCTTTCGTTTCCCTCAGTGTCGTCTAGTCATGGTTTGCATTTCTCTATTACAATGCTTAGAGAAATGAAAAAATATGAAGACATATTACTATTTATTTGATTGCTTATACAATTAATACATTATATAAATGCAATATTAATCGTACTTACATAATGCAATATGCAAGAATTGCTTTACAAGTTTTCACATTTCTCAAACACTTGGCACACGTGTTTAATAATTTAATATTTTTTTTAATTTAATAAAAATAACAGTGACAAAAAGATTACAGAAGTTACTGTTAGGCTGTTTCGTGATAGATAACAGAATTAGTGTTTTTATTAGCGAAGGCAAGAGCATAACAAAATTGCAAAGCAGAGCAGAGACGAGTCTCGGCATTTTCAAAAGTGCAGACATTAAGCCTTCCAAATTCTGAAATTGCGAAGTGATTCCATTTCCTGTCATTGTTTGTACGTTTAGCACACAACGAAGGCATATACTGCTCATTTTGTAGGAAAGAACAAGTCTACAAGAAGGAAACACTCGTTTCCAAAAGTTTGACTTAGTATGCGAGCGTGTGTTTGTGTGAGTGTGTGTGTTAGCAGTGTAATAATTATGTCACTTTTGGTTAGATCGTTGAGAGAAGAGTCTTGCCAGACATCGGCAGCTGTCGCACACTTTACCAGTAATTTGAACTTTAACTTGACTTTAAATGCGGGCAACAATCACTTTTTTCCGCTCGGCTGTTGCTCGCAAACCAAGAAAAGCACCGACTTTATTGTCCTTTAAATGACATTTGCGACGACTGCAGTAAAGTTTTCACCCCTCTGACAACGAACAGCAAAGAAATTGTATATAGAGAGAGGAAAATCTAAGCGAAAAAAAAAATGTGTCAAATAAGAAACTAAATCGCATGTCCGCCACGCCATTTCGAGCTGACCCTTTTGTGCTTTGTATTTTTGGCAAGCATCTCAAATTGAAGGCTGCTTCTTATTGGGAGATGGGAGTGATATTGGGAGCGGCGGGGTTACGCGAACAGCAATAATGTTGTTCCATTGGGGTCGGTAGACGCCCTAGGGCAGCATTTAATTACGCTCGTGTTCGTTGTAATGAGGCAAATTGCTTTTTGCTGTCAATTAAAGTAAAGTTTTCCCTTTAGCTGGCAACGCCGACGTCAACGCCAACGCTGGCGTCGCTGTTAAAGTCGACGTCGTTGCCATTAGGGCCAATCAAATGTTGAATCCAAACGACGACGACGGCAACGTGCAGTTGAGATTTTTGTGGTAATGCCGCTTTTAAAGTAAACTCGTTTTCTCTATCTTCAGTTGTTTCTTTCTCTCTCTCTCTATATGACACACTTGGAGCCTAGCAGGCAGCCCATCAGCAGGCAGCTCTAATTTCAAAGCACCCCAAACCTCACACACCCGGCCAATTCCATATGCCGATGTTGCCATACTTCCGTTTCCGGATTGTGGCTTTCGCGCCGTGTTCTAGTTTCTCCAAAACTGACAGTAAAAGCGTGCATGTGTGAGTGTGTGTGTGTGAGTATGTGTGTCTATGCAACGTCTTAGAACACATTTGTAAACATCTTAAATGTGCTTTTAATGAGCAGCTTCCCCAACTGAAGCAGCCAACTCAAAGGCAGACAGACATGCGGCAAGGCTGCCATGCATTACATTTGCTCCCGTTCCCGTTCACCCGTCTATTCCACTCGTCCTTCCACCAGTCTGTCCTTCTGCCCGTCCGTCTGTCCGTCCATTGGCTTGTAATCGTTTGGCAGTGCGTTCGTTGCTGGCATCGTTGGCACTTTTGAAGACGTTGTTGCCGTATTTTAATAACGTTAATTAGCGTTCTAATTAGTTGTTGCTTTAGTTCGCATTTAGTTTGCGCATGTTTAACGCATTTAAAACATGCACAAGCCAACGCATACACACACACACACAGGTATGTGTGCGTGTGTGTGAACACTTGAATTTTAAGTGGCAATTGCTATAGTCGAAGTTACAACCAGGTCCAGTTGCATGCGATGCACTGACCTCGCTTTAATTTGTGGCCACATCGTTATCGTGAGCGCAGCCGTTTAAAAATTAATGAAAATTTTAATAAAATTATTACCAGAATTTTACATAACAAAACGAGTGTTCTGAACATCGATTCGCATTTTTAAAGGCAGTTAAACTTTCCCATTTTAAAATGCGTGCCGCCAGCACATTTGTTACTATGCGAAAATGTTAAACATATCGCGAAATAATGCTGCAATTAATTGGCCATTATAAGAACGGCATATACACCTTGTATTTTGTGTAATAAAAATTGCAATTGTTGCACTTTTTAGGGGTTTTAAATGATAATCAATTCACGTGGATTCATTGACAACGATACAAAAACACATTTAATGCCATTAACTAAGTGCTTTAAGTGAAAATATGAGAAATTTACATTTATATACTGTTTGGGGAAGGAGATGGTCAGGGGAGGAGCTATAAATTGACCAGCAAATGTTTTCGAATTGCACAATTTTTAATTGCAATTTCAATTAAGCGGCTGATGCATGGTATGAGTTTCGATTTCAACTGATAAATACAACGATGTAATCAATTAAGCGAAGATTGTATACGCTTTCGGTCTTATACGTAGAACCCGTACTTATATATTTTTAATTTGTATCTACAATTTTATTTAAATTTGACCAAGTCTAAGGTAAGAGAACATTGCACAGATGTCTGATTTGCGAATTTTCGAATCCTAATTTAAAGTTGTCCAGCTTCAGGCTGTTAAGAAAAACAAACAAAATATCCTTTTACAATCAATAAAATGGTAAATAATATTCGAAACGTAATAGTCCACATTTGTAACCTGTAATGATGTCAGAAATCAATTACATAATCAGACTATACCAAAATTAAATAAGAGTATAATTAATGAAAACACAATATACAAATTTGTGCTGCAATTCATATATGAATAAGTCGTAATGAATATAATCCCTTTAGAGTATGTATAGTTTGTATAACGCCTTAAAGTATAAATCGAGCAGAATGCCATGTGAAATATGTTTTTAATGTCATTTTAACATTGCCGCAACGTTTGTTGTGGTATAATTACAAATATTGAAATTCAATAATGCACCTATGTGCCATAAACGTTTTTATTCTCTTAATGTATTTAAGGTCATAAATAATGGCCAGGCCTCGCATTGCATGGCCTGTTATAGCCTGGCCTGAGGAGCAGACGCTAAGGGGGAACAGCACACACAAACCAAAAACAACATGGAAAATTGCGTGAGCTGTGCAAAACTGTTTTGCTTGTTAAGAGATGGTCAACAGCAACAACAATGCTCCTTTTGGCCTGTAGAACTGTTGCTGTTGCTGTGGCAGTTGCTGTCGTTGTGGTCGAGTTACCCTTCTCCCCTCCCCCCGCCTTGCAATGGCCTGTGGCAGAGCAATGGACAACTTGGCCAACTTGGCCACGCACCCGCAGTTGTTCATTTGTTTGGCTCACAAGTGTCATGCTGTTTGTCCTAGAACGACTACGGTGTGTGTGTGTGTGCCAATAACCATTAAGCGTTAAAATTTGTGCAGTTTTGTTGTTGCTGTTGTTATAGCTGCATTGGCTTGTTGCACGTACGAGTTGCGTGTGTGCGTGCAACCAACAAGATTTGTTAGCCTGGCCAAAACACTGTAATTATTTTATGCTTGCTATAGGCAGTAGGCCAATCTCTCTCACTCTCTCTATATACGTCTCTCTTTCTCTGTCTCGTATCAGATTTCCTTTGCCAGGAAGTTGTTCAAGTGTCTAACCAAAACTAGCCTAGTAGTAGATCATTTAAAATTTCCAATTGGCTTGACAGACACACACACACCGCATACACATACACACACACACCGCACACACACACCGCATACACACACACACACACACCGCACACACACACACACACAACAGCACAACCAATCCGGTCAGTTAGCTTGTAGCATTGCCTATGGCTGGTTAACTGCCTGGTCTGGTGTGAGTCCGGTTTCATCTCCAGTTTGGTTACGCTTACGGCTTTTGGCCCAATTCGAGGATGCTTGTATTTAATTTACTATTGAAATTAACGATGCGTGTATCAGTGTTTATGCGAGTATCTGTGTGTGTGTATATGTGTTCAAAGTCAAGCCCCAAAACAACAATTTGGCAGCAATTTGTTACAACGATGGCAACTGCAAATGATTAACAATGTATGCGACATTGTGGTTAAAAGCATAATATTATCATACATTTTCGGCCTAGCCCAGCATACATTACACACACACACACACGCTCACACACACACACACACACACACACACGACAGGGCTTACATATATGGAAATTAATTTTCTGGCATTTTACTGGCGCTGACGCTGCCTTATTGTCCCATTAGCTTATTGTGATATTTATGCGGCTGGCATTAGAGTGAGACAATGCCCGTATTAATTACACATTTCATTTCATTCGACAGGCCCAAAAGTCAATGAGGCAAAATCAATAACGGCCCTCGCATATTACTATGCCTTTGTGAATAGAGTCATCATCGGGCAGTGAAGCCTGTAATCTAATAAAACGGAATGCAAATCGTATTCTGTAATTATGGAGCGACATGCTAAGGATAAACATCAATCATAATTTACCAAAGGGGCTAACTTTGGGTTAAAAACCTGACCAGCAAGTGAGAAAACAAATTACCGTACAGTAGGTCACACACACGCACACACACACACTCACACACTTACATGTTGTATCTGCGTGTCAACAAGCAATTTCCCGTTGTGAACGATCAGGAACAAAAGAACGACAACGACAACAACGCCAATGGAAGAAGGAAAGGGGGCTGCAATAGGCAAATTTGAGTGTGAGGGCTGAACGCAGCAGCAACAGTTGGCGAGTTGTGGTTTTATTTTTACGATAATATTAACGTTGAACCGTCCAACAGTCGGACGGGCAGTCGAGCAGTCGGGCAGTCAGGCAGGCAATCAGCATAAAGTGGTTGGCATTAAAAATATCAGGCCGCACAATAAAAACGCCGTTTCGCAACGGAAGTGTCAGGCAAGGGAGACAGAGGGGAAGGAGGCGCTACCCTGTTGCTATTGTTGTTATTGTTGGGCAACAAAATCAAATAATAAAGCTATAAAACTGCCGGCCACAATTAAAATGCCTCCTAGCTTAATGCAAACATTTCTTTATGTTGCCTGCTTTTTAGGGCGGCCCTGCCATCTAATGGCGGCCAATGCATTTTCCGTGGATTAGCGCATGACAACATTGTGCTAAAAAATTGCAATTTAATGAACCATGCCGTTAGCCGCAATTAGGCAACAATAACGAACTGTCCGAGTCCGCCACAAGCCGCAAAAACCAATGCTAATACTCTATAGACAAACCGGGTATACCCAAAGTAATTGAGCGTCCGTAACAGACTTGCTTCAGAAGATATTACGGAAGAATTATAGACATTAACCAGAAAAAAAACTATATATTTGCACGCCAAAGAATTAATATTCTTGCAGAACTTTGAATTTTCGACTAATCGTTCCTATGACAGCTGTATAATATGTATAAGTTCGTATCAAAAACATAATCTTTGATATTGGTTGTGATATTTATTTATTTAACAATTTATTTATTTATTTATTTACAACAAATACTAAATAATATTTTAGATGGTCTGCCACGCCTCCTTTAATGCGTCACACATTTAGTGAGAAAATTAAAATAATCTCTGCAAGAGTATAAAAATATCAATTATACGATGGGGACATACTAATGTCCCGTCACCCATAGGAATAATACGACATTAATATAATTATTTGTGAGGTCTCGTGGCTCGTAAGTTTGAGTCATCGACCTGGCATATAATTAAAATTTCAGTTGGAAAAATAACTGGGTTTGATTCCCACACTATCATCTGTAATATGACACTGAAGGTAGCGTGTTCATAATAATAAATAATGTATCAAAAAACAAATATATATAATAACAGCCTATCTGATCGTTGAGCAAACTCTATGACTCTGCTTAATTTTGGATTCTGAGTTCCGAGGCTATTATCAGCGGGCATCTGTTTATTTTTTTTTTTAACTATCGAGCGATGGTGTCTTTTAATTGGCGTCGACTGTGGCGCGTGTTGGACATTCAGTTGCGGCAGATTGGCCCTTAAACAGAAACGCACATTAAAGTAGAAAGTTTTTTCTCCTTCATTTTTCCTTTTCCTTTGCTTTTTATTTTGAGCAATTGATTTAAGTTTATGGCGGGTGAGGGCAAGCGTAAAGTTGTAGAAATGCTAAAAGGCAAAGAAAATAAAGTCAACGGGCGACAATTCCAACTGAACTGTATTGGGAATTCGTGGCCCAGAGAGACAGTCGAGCATAGAATGGAAAGTGGGGAAAAGCAAACAGAGTGCAGTCAATTGAAATGCAAGTGCAAGTCCAAGTCAAGTCTGGAGCAAAAGCGAAAGGAAACAGCCAGGCAAATTGGCAGCGCAAACTACAAAATGGTTGCTCCACTGAGCAGCGACAAACAAGAAAGAAGAAGACGCACTGCCAATAGAATTGCGAATGCAAATAAGTATGGCTAAGAAAGACAAGTGAGCTAAAGTGGAGGGAAAAACTCGCAGCATTCAAGTACTGACAACATTGTCAAAGCCACCAAAGAAAGCTGCAAGTGTCTTCTTTGGCAGCATTGAATTGTGTTGTCTCTCTATTCGCACTTTAGATTTATTGATTGTTTCAACAGCGGCATCAGTGTGCGGCCTTGTGAATTCACCAACTGTCCAGGGGGAAGCTGCATTTGTCTTGGCAGTTTCACAGCAATGCCGAGTCTTTGCTTGTTTCTCTGAAAAAGTTGCAACGACAACGACGACAACGACAACAACGACAACAATGCTGATGATGACAACCAGTCGCCCTTGTTTCCGTCTTCGACCATGTCAGAGAGCTGATGTCCTCGGGCAGAACGCACTTTTTTTTGTACAAACACACACACACACACACACACAGACACACTTTCATACACACAAAATTACATTTGTTCGTTTACTTTTTGTGCAAACTTTCAGCAACGATTCGGATTGAAATTCTTTTGTGTTTACAACGGAATTTTTGCCATATAATTCTTGTTATTTGTTTGTTTTTTTCTTTCATTTTTTTCGTTGTTGGGGACCAAAAAGCTTTATAAGCACACATAAGCGGCCAGTTGATTTGGCTTTTAAATACGCACTCAAAGCACTGAACTCTCTGTTGGGACATCACGCATACGCCATGAGGCCCGCTGCGTGGACAACATTTTTATCTTTTAATTACAGTCATTTCTGTGTGTCGCTTGATGTTTACATTTCAATAAATTGTGCGGTCCCATCAACAGTTTTGCTACCATTTCGTCCTCGTCATCCTTCCTGACACTTTTGTTCATCAACACTTTTTGCCTTCGTCGTTTTCGTTGTCGTTGTTGCTTCGACGTGGCATCCCCTAACGATTTTGGTCCCTCATAATGAGTTTTTGTTTCCAGCAGCTTAAGTTCTGCATGGCGGCAACAGGAAGAAGACAGACAACGAGGACAACAACGCCAGCAAGCAATTTCCATTGCCATTTAATTAAAAATTGCAGAATAATTATTTTTCTTTTCGCATCTTTCCACTTTACACGGGCTTGGTTGCAAGAAAAAGAACTTTTAAATAAACAAAGGCGCTCAGCGCAATTTGAAAATCTGCAAATTAGCGCAAATGCAGCTCAGATGAAAACAACGAAGACGAAGCAAATGGATAATGGATGGCAAACGGGGAAATGTTGAATTTGAGGAAATGGGGAAATAGAGAAATGGAAAATGGAAAATGGAAAATGGAAAATGGGCAACTGCAAATGCAGCAAGCAAGCAAACTTTTCAATTACATTAAATCCGCACACTTAAGTTTCCAGCACGCACACGCACCGTTGACAATTTATTGTAAGCTTCTTCTCGCCAAGTTACATAGTTGCAGTTGCTTAAGGCCGGTAATCAGGACGCCTGTTGCCGCCATTTGTGAAGAGCTTTGTCCAAATGCGTTAGTAAAACCTCTTTTGCTATGCTCGGATTTACATGATTAACATATAGTACAGGTAAAGTGGTGGGGTAACCCGCCCACATGTGTTAAGATTACGTGCCAGGCAACGTGGCGTATGCGCAACTTTTATGCCTACGCCAAAAGTTTTCGTTTTACTTATGAGCTGTAAAAGGGAATCCCATATTTTCACACGTCTGATGAGCGTAACTTACGCAAGCAAATGTTACTTTAAGTGTTACCCCAACAAAAATTTCACTTGCCATAATATGTGTATATACAAAAGTTACGTATACGCAACGCTTGAATTTCGATATCTGTAACAGAAGCAGATGGATGGTTAAAAGGAGAAAGGAAATGAAGCAGGAGTCATGCTTCATTGGGTTAGTTGTGGGTGCGCTGACAAATGCTGTCAATATATCAAAAGTAAACCCTAAATGATGAGACGATTTATTACGATGCTGCAACGGCAGCAACAACAGCAACTTATCCGACAACTGCAACAGCAGCAGCAGCAACAGCAGCAGAAAATACGACTTACGTTTGCTGCCTCTGGGCAATAAGCTGAAATATCAGTCAGCCCGTTTAAGTAGCTGTTGGCCCCTGGTTTTTGCCATTGCCCACAACTTGCCTCTGCAACCTGCAGCTTGATGTGCATACACATGATACTCTTTGTCGTATATTTTGGCAACATTATACTCAACGCTTAATACTTTATGCTTATTTTGTTGCAACAACTTCTTGTGCAGCAAGTGAACGATGCAAGACGACGGGCGATGCCACAGAACGTTGCAGATAAATTTATTTTGTGCTCAACGGCCGGATAGCTGGATAAAGTTTATGCAGCCGATGCAGTAGCTTCTGTGGCTTATGATAAACCCCGGCTCTACTTGAGCTGCAGGCACTGCCCAATCTCCCAAATCGGCTCAGTGTTCCAACAAGTGAAGCTGTATTCACTTGTTCAAAAATTCAATTTAGAAACCGATCCGACCCGCACCCGGAACGACGTGTAAGAAGATTACAAGTTACATAAATTTTGTTTACATTTCTTACCAAAATATATGCCGATTTGTAATACACCTGACAAAGTTTAAATAGCCAAAAAAAATTTAAGCCAGCTATCCCCTTGGCGCAGTTGCCAAAATGTTATGCTGCATTTGCATTTGGGCGACAAACAACAACGGCAACTGACGGCTTTTCATAATACGCGAGAGCAGTAACAACCCCAATAACAATAATAATAATGGCTAAAAGGAGCTGGCAAAAATGCAGCTAACGCTCTTGAGCAATCTCTGCGAGGCATCAAGTGCACTTCTTTGTATGCTTTTCATCAAAACACTTAATTTGCATAATTTTGTAAAGAGTTCGCGGTTCTGGCAAGAGAGCTTGGCATGAAAAGCACCGCTGCATATAAACGAAACACTGCCAACAACAACAGCAACAACAACAACAACAAAATGAAGGGCACCAGCAGCAATGTGGCAAGATATCAAAAGCTATGATGCAATTTAATTCCGCCAGCTTTAAATAAATGAAATGCAATTGCTTCAAAATATGGCGCCCATTTGCCGCACCCTCAACCTCAACATTATCCCCCACTTGCCTCCTTCTTTCTTCCCTCTGTCTTTCCTCTTTTCTTAGTAGAAAAGACTGGTAAAGCTTTTGTGTGCTGTAATTTAATATTTTTACTTCATTTATCGTTATGAAATTTCCGTGCAAATCGTGCACTTTGCATTTTTTGCCCATTTTTCACGGCAGCAACAGCAACTGACAAAGCATTTTCCACAGCCAGCGAGCGAGAAAGGAGGAAAGGGGAAGTGAGAGCAGTAAATGCATTTTTCACAGTAAAATCAGTCTAATGCACTCAATAACTGCCAGAGTACATACCACTTGTAACTTCAATGCCAAAAGTCCCAAGTACAGAAGTAAGTCAGTAAGTGAATAAAACCAGTCAAGCAATTTAACAATCAATTTAAGTTTTTAAATTGCAAGCAACTGCAAATCCCCGAAATTTGGTCACTGTAAGCCAATAAATAAAACTTTGCAACAAAGTTTAGCAGGTATAAAAACCCTTATCCTTGCTTTCGAAATGCTGAACATTTAATTTATAACATTAATCAAGCAGAACATTTCAAAGATGATAAACGTCTTTTTCTTCCAGTAAATAACACTATTTTAAAGGTTTAAAATGTTCTTTTTGGAATAGTGGTTAAATGAAAATAAATGCATGGAAAACTTTTTTCATATTGAAGCAAAACTATGTATCAAATCTTTGTTGTGCAGTGTATTTATGTCGCTGTATTTATTATGCTTTATTTTATATCAAAATGTGACAAATTGGATGTAGTTTCTAAAGTATAAATAAAACAGCTCACAAAATCTCGAGATGAATACGTGTTATTTTTAGAGATTTGCGCAACTTAAGCTATAAATCTCTACTGAATAGAGATGGGAAAGTGAGAGGAAAGTGAAGGAATGTGGGACGTTTCTCCGTCAGAAATCAATATTTAAACATTATTCTTTGCTTTGTGCTTTCAGCTAAGCGAGGACATTGGCTACGTGCTATACTCGGCGCTGGGATCCTTTTACGTACCCAGCTGCATCATGGTATTTGTGTACATACGAATTTACTTTGCCGCCAAGGCGCGGGCGAGACGCGGCATTAAAAAACATCCGCGTAAAACAAACAACGAACAGGTAAGTGTTCAGACCAACTGATTCTGATTACACGATCACGAACACTCTCACGGATGGCAACTGAGATACATTGTTGTCATCCACAGGCGATTGTCCTGTCAAAGCGGATGAGCAACAGTCGCCGCCCGCAGCAATTCGGCAACCACTGTAAATGCAAATGTTGCCATATGAATGAACACGTCACGCATTCGGCAATCGTTTCTTGTCCTGGCATATGTGGCGTATACGTAATATGCTGGCTTAAAGTCAGCGCACATTTTAAAGTGAATTCACATTTGCCAGGTGCAAGTGGCACACGACTTTTCTTGTCAGTATTTGTGCTACGTGTTGCAACTGCAGCATTTTGGCCATTGCACTTTTGCCACGTACGCCCATTTGCTCATTTGGGGCACAGTCGATGGCAGTCATTCAACAAAATGGCGTCGGTTAACGGTTCCGCTTTGTGCTGCAAACGGATGATGGCTGATGGCTTACTCCTGATTTTGACTGGGAATTATCAGGGACAAAGTTAAGCGGAGTTCGCTGATTGAGGGCAAAAATCTCTAATGATTTGTGAGCAAGCGATACACGTAGCGATAATTACTGTGCCAAATTACCGCCAATTACGGCCAAAATGGGAAAGCGGCAACACATTTTAAAGCCAATTCATTCACAATTTGCATTTTCAATTAACTGAGCGCATGAGGCAAACAAAAAACTCAACAGCCGACGACACTTGACCAGTTTTTCGTGCAAACAAAGCCGCCCCAACTGATGTGGCAGTTGCAGCACAGCCATGAGATTATCACACACACACACACACACACACCCACACCCTCACTCACACACACACACTGGTATTCATACACATGATTAAACACTAACGAGCTGCAGTTGCGTTTGTCGTTGGGACACTGCAGCATTTTGGCCACTGTTAATTGCCATTGGTAAGTGTTGTTGCTTCTCGCATTGAGTATGCAGATAGCCACGCCCATGTCACCCCCATGCCACCTTACCGCCTTTTGTTTGCGTAATCGTTGCGCTCTGACGCGCCTGTAAACAGACTTAAATGGGATTTTGAAAATGGAAATACCATGTTGCAGATTCTTCTCTGCTTCTTTCATTGCAGGTTACGAGCTTCACCACCGCCAACAAGAAAGGAACAATACCGATGCCATCCTCCAGCGGCGCAACGCAGCTGCAGCTGCATCAGCAGCGACAGATAGCCACCATTGAGACACCACCGAACAGTGCGACGTTACCCATGCAAATACCGACGGTAACCATGGACCTGGCCTCCGATATATCCACCTCGGAAGCGGGCGAACTGGAGGTCGTTGCCGCCCAGGCTGCGGCCTTGGCCTATGCCAATCCCAATGGCAACTCAAACATGACCACGACAGCTGTTCCCAGCAGTCTCAACTCGCCCAAGGAGACACTTCAGGTCAGCACCATTGCCACGGGCCGAGGCGTTGGACTCAATGTCCCAGTGCCGCCGTCCATGGGCAGCAGCAACTCCATCAATGTGCTGAACAACAACAACGGCAGCGTTGCCACAGACGGTGGCAGCAACAGTCGAGCGACCAATAGTGGAGTATCAAGTGGAGGTGCTGCTGGTCCAGCTCCAACTAACGAGCTACGCGTCTCACCCATCGCCGGACGGTGTCGTGCCCTCTCCGTCGGCATTGATACGGACATGGTGAGTGAATTCGATCCTTCCAGCTCTGACTCGGGCGTGGTCAGCCGCTGTGCGGTAGTCAAACCGCTTAAGTTTCGCCTTTGCCAGCCCATCTTTGGCCGCAAGTCAAACCAGCAGCGTCGCAACGAGTCCAAGGCGGCAACTGTGGCAGCCAAGAACAATGCGGCAGCTGCTGCAGCAAAGAGCAAGGAGTTGGCAGCCAAAACGGAACTGGAACCGGCCATACCGAAAACGCCAAAGCCTCGCGATCCGGAGAAGGAGAAGCGACGCATTGCCCGCAAAAAGGAGAAACGTGCCACACTCATCCTTGGCCTAATCATGGGCAGCTTCATTGCCTGCTGGCTGCCATTCTTCTTCCTGTATATTCTGGTGCCAGCCTGTAGTAGTCATTGCAATATTCCGGAATCGGCATTTGCGATTGCATTTTGGTTGGGCTATATGAACTCGGCTCTCAATCCGGCCATCTATACCATCTTCAACAAGGACTTCCGACGCGCCTTCCGACGCATCCTGTTCAAGTGATGTTTGGCCTACGTGTGCTGTTACAGGTGCGTTTATGCGAGCATCGAGAAGGCTACCGAACGTGCCATGGGCAGCACACCCATGGGCTATGGGCATGGCATGTATCAGCATTACCGGCGTTAGATTTGCTTCGTTTACACACACAAACAATTTTCACTTTCTTTAGTTGTATCCTTTTGGCTTTTGGTTCTCGAAAAGTAACGAACATTGTAGCTCATTTCAAAAGCAATGAACGGCTGTGAATTTGATGGAATCTCTCAATTTCAATTTACGCGTTTTTAGTTGCATTTCTAAGGCTCTCCCCGAACCGCAAACCACAAACCACGACATCACACACACACACACACACACACTCAACTCGAGCTCGCTGAGAAACCCTCGAACTGTGCAAACACGAATTCCAGCTTAGCAAACATCTTTTATGCAGACTGAATGGCCATTCAACTTGATATTATTTCACAACATTTCCATTTTTCCCCAACACACAGAAAATTGCGAGTGTTGTCAGGATGAGGGAGGCAGGTAAACAATGAGGCAGACGGGTTCACATTGTCTCGCACTTAAATTGAGGCCATCGAAGTGTAGAGTGAACTGGCGTTGAAAATGACACGGTGCAACAAATTAATTTTATTTCTCTTTGTATATATTTTTATATCCATTTAGTCGCTTTGCTGCCAACTGCAATTTTGTTACTGCATTTTTAACGCTGCCTTTTGCCATTTAACTGAATAGAAAATACCAAGGCACAAAAATGAAGGAATAATCCAGCAAATACTACAATACAGACAAAGTGGGACAGTCCCTCCACCCACACACCTCACTCCCTCTAGACACGCGCTCCAGTTCCATTCATACACAGAAATAAAAGAAAATCCAACAACGACAACAACAACAAAAAACCACATCTAATGGGCATACACAAATATTACAGATAAAAGCGCAAAGAATATACATATATGTATGTATATGTATATGTATAAAGATTCCTTCATACCACTTTAGATGCCATAATTTTTGGGTTGTGCATTGGAATAGATGACACGTCATGCAACCAACGATGAGTGGGAGACTGAGGGGCACTGTGGTAGAGAACACGAGTATCTAAGGCATGTTTTGGCATGTGGCCCATACAATCTCTCTGTTTACTATTTCGGTTGTAAGTAGAAAGGCAAAGCACAACTATGCATATAATTCTGGCTGCCACATGAGTCTCTCATATTTTGGACACTTTCAGGCCCCAAATATATAAGATGCTTCCATCACAAAAGATGTAATCGGTTTGTTTTTGGAATTTATGGCAGCTTTTAGCGTTTCGTTTTAAATTCAACAAACCGCAAATGTATCAAATTTATTAGCTAGCCCAATTGTCCGAAACAGACCCCTTGACTCCCTTCTCATTCACCTTTAAACTGTTAAAATGATCATAAATAATGCGGCTGACAATTCTGTCAGTTTCCAAACTGAATCATTTAAATGTATGAAGACAGAGGCTTTTCTTTGCAATCAAAATGCATTTTTTATATGCCACACACACACAATGTCATTGTCAATACAGCGAGTGTGTGTGTGTGTACAATAACTGCACTTAAATGACAATTTGAACGCTGTAAAAACAGCAACAAAAAATGGCACAAAAAGTGAATTCGAAAACAATTGAAATCAACGGTGAGGCAGCAGGCAACGATGGCGACAGCACATTAAAATGCGCGACACAAGCACACACATACGGACACACTTACACACACACACAGTCACACACACCCATAACACACCTAGAGCACTTAACTGCACTTAGGTGCGGCAGGCAGGCACAGGATAAGTGTCGAACGAGGGAACACATTCCGCACGGGCTTTGTTTTTGCTGGCACATCGAAAGTCATTTTCACACTAAGTGTAAAACAACAATAACAACAACAATAACAACAATAATAACAACAACAAGGAGCCCTATAAATGTTACCCGTTACTAACGTTGCTCATACGTTGATTGAGCCTTTTTGTGATGCATTTCACACAATTGTTAACGGCCTTCAGCGAATGTTATTTTATAATAAATATTTTATTGGTTATGGACGTAGAATTAACATAAATAAAATACAAGCCAATAAACAATAGTAATAATTAAACACTATTAAATTATTTGCATTAATGCTGATAATTCAATTATGCATATTTTATGCAAATTTTTGTACTTTTTCCCCCTAACTCTCTGATTTTAGTGCCTTAATTATACTAAAATTGTTTTTGAAGCTTAAAAAAAAAGAACGAAATGCGCATACGATAAAACTTTGAGCGAAAAAGTTTATTAAAAATATTTGCTTTATACGGAAATAAATTCGCATGTCAAATTCAATTATTGAGCGTAGCATAAGTGCGGTGAGTGCGAAAATTAGAATTCGTAATTACAAAATTCTGTCAACATTTATTGCGCTGCGATATACGAGAATGCATAATTTCATAAGCTAATTTAATGCCCGATTAACCAGGTAATTACACAGCAATCGGAACTGAAACTGCGATATTTTCAATTTCAATTCAAATTTTGTTTGTCAAAGTACACATAAATATTTGATTAGACTTTTGTGCATTGACGCTAATGCCATCAGCTAGGAAAATGTAATCAAATATTTGCTAATGCCTGCCAGTCATAATTAAGCGCTTTTGTTAACCATTAAAATCCGAATAAATCACTTTCATTTCAACTCGCCTTTGTTTATATTTAACAGATGACAGTCACTTAGTGCATCGCATAAACTTCCAGACAGAATCACAAACAGACAGACAGACAGGCAAACAGACAGACTGACAGAATTTTTACAAGGTTAATGAGTTCTATTGCATTCGAATGTTATTTATGGCATATTTTTGAGCAGACGTCATTAGAATACTCATTTAGGTAATTAAAATTGAATAGCCACAACTCAGAGCGATCATAAAGTACATGGTGTTCGGTAATAAATGTGCACTTAAGAACTCGTATCTATTCCCGATGACAGCATAAATATGTGAACTAACGACCTCGATGGGTAATAAAATAGTTCCACTAGATTAATTGCAAAACTTGTACAAAACGATTGATATTAAACGATTCGTTTTGGTTCGGGGAGAGTTCGGTTTTGCATGATTTATTGTAATTATATTTGATTTTTATTTGAAAACTAAGCAAATCCAATGCCTGAATAGACGTTATATGAATATGAATTTATTGCCATTACGATTACTTAAGGATAGCCCATGAAATTGGTCGACTTTAATTGAAATAAGTTTGAATTCAATGGAGCGGCACTAAAAAAATGACTGAAATGCTTAAATGAAATTATTTCATTATAAAAACCAAAGATCAAATAATTTAATATAATTTAACCTAATGTGTATTTCAATAGTATTGATTAACATTTTTTGCTAATAACCGTAGCAGTTAGCATTAGATCATTGACTCATAATATTAATAAAAATAAATGCAACATATATCAAAGTTGAATTTTTTTATTTAAAAAAAAAAATTTAAGAAAAAAGAGCCAGCATATACAATACGATTACAGTTATAAGTAGTTCATGTATTTAGCATAAAAATCAAATGTTTAATCGTTTAACATATTTAATTGTATTGTGCAAAACGTGCATAGCAAATTTTTAACTTCTTATCGTATCGTGTCTCTGTTATATAGTTGAGTGTAATAGTTAAATATTATTAATTAAACTACGAGTAATAAATCAAAGTAAGCAAATACGATACATAACTTCTACATAATTATATATATTTAAATAATATATATAAATAAAGTTATAATTTATGTATTGCGTATATCAAGATATTGAGCATAAGCAAGAATCAAACTTGATAAAATAAAATAACTGTTTAAATAATTACGAGTAAATACCTAAATTTTAAGCGGAAGTCTTCCACTACAATTACGCGCTCCAAAATTGATTATACTCGCAATCCCCAAAAGTTTCCAAATTCCCTCAACTCCAAGCCGCGTAATAATCCTCAAAACCGTACCCAATCTGGCAGTTTCTAGTGTTGAGTTTTCTGTTAGCAAGAGAAAAATAACACATTCAAACTCAAACGACTTGTACATGAGTTTGCATGTATATTTAGTGCTAAATTGTATATGTGTATGTATTTCAAGGTTTCTTCCCCTCAAAAAAAAATCCAAATTACAAGAATACTACATAATATATACTCTAGCGGTAACAATTAACGATAAATATACCAATTAGCTATTAAGTAAAATATATTTGCTGCACAATTGCATATTAATTATTGTAGAGTTTTAAGCCAAAAAATATAAATGTAGTTAACAAAATTTAATCGAAACATGTCATTGATATTGTTAATCATTTTGTTGCTGTTATACAAGTATCTCTTTGATTTAAAATTATTTACATACAACTTATACGTATAGATACATATTCAAATTAATAACAACGAAGTAACATGGTGCTATGAGTTACACATTGAACATCTTACACTTAAAATCAGTTCCAGTTCCGTACTTCATATTCGAATCAATTTAACATACTTCTTTGAGCGAGTGGAAAATAAAAGCATTTGTGGAATTGATTCGTAAGTGTAACTCGGAACCGTTCTGATTTTTATTGTTCCTCTGAATGGTCAAGAATGTTAAAATATGAGCCCCTTTTAACGTCTTGGACAACATATTAAAGTTATTTGTTTATTTGTCTCATCTTACAGACCAAGCATCTACATTCATCTCATAAAAGTAAACCTTCAATAATTAATTACTGCAAAATATAGCATAAATTTATTAACAATTTAAGTAATGTAAATACCAATTATTCTCGAATTATGTCAAATATTAATATACTAATATATATATATAAATATAAACAAATGTAAATTGTGCAATAGAAAATTGCAAATTGAAGCCACCAAAGAATTGAAACTTCGCATGTAAGTCGAACAAAACCGAAAACGTAATGAAAAAAAAAAGTATTTAATTATAGCAGACGTAAGCTAAGCGTAAACAATCCCAACTCGTACCCTGAGCCAGACGCAGAGACCCAGTTGTAACCTAAACTACGATAGTTGCAAGAAAACTTTTAGCAATTAGGTGCTCATATATCATAGTTCAACTAAAGTAAACAACATTCGAGTTGTTGCAACTGAAAGTGCATCTCTCTCTATCTCTTGGTAAAAAAAAACTATTTGTAAATTTCGACAACTCAACTAAACTAACTAAAACGCATTTAAAAACTTTCCGTTTTGTTTATGCAAACTCTCATTAAACTACACAACAGATGAATTTGAGTAACTCATACTTGTATGTAAACATAGTATATATACATAAATATGTATATATATAAATGCATATAGATCTGTACGATGTACGAGTACTCGTCTTGTATATGAAAAATGTTTTCCTAACATCTTCTAGATTTTAAGACTCTGAATTGAACATTTACAAAACCATATAACAACATACATACATATAAAAAAAATGCTAGCAGTTTAAAGCATACCAAATACAACAAGAACAAAAAATAAGAAAAGAAAACTATTAGCTAAGGTAAATATGTCCATTTAAAGGACAATAAAATTTCTATTAAATTAAATTAAATACCTAACAATTAAGGCCGACTAAATAGTTATTCAGATTTCATGAGGCTAAACTTGAACTCATCAGCAACTTAGCTAAAGCTACCAACTATGGAACCTACCTACAACAACAAAATACATATAAAGAAAATGTTTTAAAATATTTGTCGTTAAGTAAACAAAAGTAACAAAAAAAATGATGCAAATACCAAAAATACCAACAATCCGAAAGTGAACTACATAATATGTAATAAAAACTGAAAGGTATTCTTAAATTCTTTAAATTCTTAATTGTGTTTTTATTTCCCAACAAATTTAAATTCAAATGTGAATGCCTGACAACCCTGTTTCAGGCGACGCGTCGAAAGTCAAGGTGAATGTCAGCAGCGAAAAAATCAGTAGCAAAAAACCAACGCATTCAACAATTTAAAAATAGAAAATTTATTCATAAATCGCGTGAAATCTACAAGGAATGCCACGAGGTATCAGTTTATCAGTTTGGATGTCGCCATTTGTTATCTGCCACATGCGCAAAAACTCAAAACTCAGCGAATTCGCCTGTCGTGCTATTGATTTTTCGCATAGCAAGAAAACGAAAGCGGCAACGAAAGGCCAAACGGTAAAAGTCAGTCATCTCACAGTCAGTGAGACATTTGGCAGTTGACGCAACTGTCGCCAGAGTTGCCAACGCATCGTACGATTTGCCGCTAAGCTGAGGTAAGTGCATTTTATATTGCATACTTTGGGGCATGTTAATACAATATGCTTAGCATACTATTGGGCTGCATATAAATTAGTAATTAATATTATTATTATAATAAATACTCGAATTAATAATACAAAAATATATATATCAAAAATATATATAACAAAATATATATATATATATATATATATATACATATATATAAATATATATATACATATATATATAACCAAGATAGACAAAGTGATACTATTTTGAAGACATTTCCACTGTATTTACATTGCTTTGGATTAATTTTTCCTGCATCTTAATTAAACTTATATTTGCTTTTTTTTAAAATTATTTTATTATTTTGAGCACACTACATGCATCATGTATATCAAGATTTTTTACAAGACAAGTACATTACGGATTTTTAAGTGGCAGTGGCAATTTTAAATTTATAATACAGCTAAACACTTTCTATATAGATGGTAGATTTTTTCTAGATAAAAATGGTAATATACTCGCACAACGTTGCATACTCCCTATTAAAATAAAGTAAGCTCTCTGTCACATTAGCAAAAAGTGGCAGAAAGCCAAGAATAAACTTTATGGTTAGCTGCGCTTATGTGTATATTATAGAGTTTAAAAAGCATTTTTAAGCGCAATTAAATAATTAATGTCAAATTGCCACAAAGCGGCTACAGCATTATTAATCAATTCGCGAGCCCTTTTCGAGCTAGCAGACGTAAAGCAGCGCGACATGCAAAGTTTGCCAGGCTGCCAAAAAAAGTAAACAACCAGGTGCTAATTAATTGCCGCACAAAAATGCGCTCGGCAAAAGTTTCGCACAACAAAAACAAACGAACAAATTGTGAATGCAAGACAGTGTTAATTGTAACAGTTGTTCAGTGTTGTTGCCTCTAGCTGATGCGTTTACCAGACAGTCAGACAGAAGGTTTGAGGTCAGCCCCTATGAACAACTGTAACTAGTTTGCCTGCCTGTTGTCGTGCGAGCAAATATTTTAGCTGAATTAAAACAACAGCTACAAATGATTGTCAAGGGTCTCGGTTAACAAAAATGCATGGAGAAGAGGAGATTAAGAGGGAGAGAGCGAGAATGAATGATAGAGTGAGAGAGCAGTTTGAGTTGAGGAACTTTTAATTAGTTAATTTAACGCTTGGCGCCAACCAAAACTAGCGCACACTGCGTATGAGTAATACAGATGCACGACACATACACTCTGCACATCACACATACGACGCGTGGGCTTTCTTCAGAGCTGTCAACGCTCTTAAGAGACTGGGATTGGGACTGGGACAGGGATAGGAATTGGGGTGCTTGCAGTCGACAGTGGCGCTGGTAAGTAATTTCCTCTGGCGGATGCAACTAATTACTAAACATTTCGCATAAAATTCGCAACTTGACAGCATCTAACTGCGGAGAGTGCTCGTCCTTAGCCCACGCCGCAAGAGAACAACAACACTTGCTGTGTACTTCTATGTGTGTGTGAGCATGCGGCTTGTTATCAACAAATCTACATGCGGTTTTGAGCTAATTCACGTCGTTCCCTCCTCTTTCCCGCTCGTGTCCCCGTGTACGGCAGTGGTTATAAAGTAAGCGGTTCGGCAGACAGAATGGCAGCTCGGCAAGTGTAGGTGCCGAGTCAAAGGGGGTTTAACACTTCCGTTGTTGTTATATACAGTGAAAGAGGCGCCAGGCGATGAAAAATGATCGTAAAATAGCAGAAATTATTT
This sequence comes from Drosophila kuntzei, assembly GCA_035042165.1. Lineage (NCBI taxonomy): Eukaryota > Metazoa > Arthropoda > Insecta > Diptera > Drosophilidae > Drosophila > Drosophila kuntzei. The sequence goes on along the minus strand of JAWNLU010001684.1, from coordinate 1,484,226 downwards.
AACACTATTTTGCATTTAATGCAGAAACTTTTGCATTTCGCTTGACGCTCGAGCACTCGCCTGTGTACCGACTGAAAATAGTTGCCGGAAGTTGGCAGAAGTTGCAAAGTTTGCCACGACAACGACTTGAGCGCCAAACGAAGCGATTAATAGCAAATATTTGTGGTTTCCGTGACTCCTTTAAAGCCATTTCTCTCAACGACATGGCCGTCAAGTTAGGGCGCGATAATTAACGCGTCAACTAAGCAAAATGATTCATAGACACGAGGAGCGAACAGACATCACATACGATATACGAGTACATTTTAATAGGGCTTAAAATGCGCCAACTGAAAATATAACTAATGAATTTTCCAATAAACACGCCATGCACTTGACTCTGTCGATTTGCTTAATTGTGCAAAGGTCAGCCGTCAATTGCTGTTTGTTTATTTTTTGCAGTCGTTGTTCTACTGCCATCGAGTGTTGCATGTGGTCATTATCTCCGTGTGCATATTTGCTCAACCCATTGACACCACACAGTCCAAGCTTAACCAAGCGATTGAGGCGAGACACTCGGCCTGGGTCTGAAGATGTATCTGCGCTTGCTGGCCCAATAACCGGATTGCCAGCCAATTCATAAACAACACTACACGCATATTTGCCATTGCGGCCAGGCCAAGATGTGCAGTCATTTATTGAACAACCAAATCCGACAACTGTAACGCTGACAGCGCTGCCAGCGGCAACGTCGGCGTCGGCGTCACACGAACCTTCCAACGACGATGACGACGGTAACGCAAACGTAACGACCTCTGTCGCACCTGACGTTACGACGCCGATGCGCGACCGCGACCGCGAACGAGATCGAGATCGAGCCAACAAAAGCGCCGCCCAAGAGGCGAACGCAGCCGCTGATGACAACAAACCCGTCGTGGCACTCGCAGACGAAAGACGCAGCGCGCTTCAATCCGATCACAAAAGTGAAAATAGAAATACAATTTCAATAGAGAGCAACAACAGAAACAGCACAAAAATCCAACTGCCGAAATAAATGAATAGATATCAAAATGTAAATACAAATAAAAATCAATACAATTATAATAAAATCGTATACAATTACTCAATAATGTTGTATTTTCTAACAATTTCGAGAGTGTTGCAACTGCCGTTAGGAACTTAAAAGATTTTTTAATCGAATCAACGAAAATGTTTTCAAAATCACGCGAATCTTTTGAATCCAAAAAAAAATTAGATTAATCGGTACATCATTAAATCAATCAAAATAACGCGATCTCGAATCTTGAAAAGCCGTCACTTTAAAGACGAGTCGAAAATTTTCCACGTCCCTTTGTAAGGTCACTCATAGGGCTAATTACATATGTGACAAGTTTAAAACGTGACAAACATTTCAAAAATAAAACATATAACAAAATATCGCCCCCACGTTTTCCCACAAGGGCGTAGGGAAACTAAACAAATTAACGTTTCGTAAAACTTTGTGCCTGAACTTGTAAATTGCAGTGAAAATTGTTCATAAATACTTTGTGACAACAAAAACGATTACGAAGGTCGAACATTGGAATGGATTGTGAACAACAAAAAAATGGTTTCATTAACAAATGCAAATTATACAAATTAGAAATTTAAATGTTAAGTATCTGTCGTTGAAGAATTCTTATAGTATTAGAGAAAGAGCGCCCATAGAAACGGAATAAATACCATCTAAATACATATATGATTGAATTTTACCAGAATTTCAGTATGATTTGGCGTGAATGCAAACGTGTTTTTTATTAAGATGTTATGCAGATGAGATAACTGATTCGTATATGTTCAACATTTATAAAAATATGTCATATGATAGACCCGAAACTGGTTCCAACATAAGTCCAAAAATAATCTCTTACAATGTTGCACGCAAGCCTGTTGATTATTAATTTATTCATAATGTTTTTTCAAATCAAATATGCAATAGCATAGATTTTACTTCTGATTCGTGTAACATACATAGATCTCATCTGAGACAATGCGTAGGTTATTTATGTATCTACTTACAGGTTAATCTTGTGACAGGTTCCCAAAGTCAACCTGAGCTTAATGTTCCGGTGTAAATAGATAGAATGAGACAGATGTTTACCTGACTGACAATGCGCACACGACTGTTTAACTGTTTAAAAACATGCTGTTAAATTAATAATAATAGCTGTTCGGAACCACATCAACAACAGCAATAAAATGTTTCAATTGCTTAGGGCGGTTGCTATGTGACAGTTTCCGCAAATTATTATTGTTTAGCTTGTTTAGCTGGCCGCCTATCCGCAATCGCATTAACATCATTTTCTGGTCTCGTAATTGCCCAGAAAACACACACAGATAGAAAGAGAGAAATTAATTAGTGCCTTTATAAATAAAGCATAAACATTTTCGTGGCAAAACATTTGACATTCAGTCGCTCACAACAAGCGAAAAGTGCTCGACAACAAATCAACTAACGAAACAAACTGCAAAAAAATACAACAGCAACCAAACTAAAAAATAAACAAAAATAAATGAAAAACAGAAACCGAAACAAAAACAAAAACAAAAATCTAAATCAAAACAAAAACAAAAATGGCCCCTAAAACACGCCGGTGACATTAGAAAATCACAGACCGGTCACGTGGTTCTCCTTTCTGGTATTTCTATCTGTGTATATATTCGTATATGAATTTGTATCTAGATACGCAGTACTTGCAACGCCATTCACAGACTACTTTTGTACCTGTCTCATAATTTGTGGCCATTTGTCTCTGGTTTTCTTTGTGCTTTGTGTTTATCAGTTGTGCATTTCGGACTTGCCACTCAAATCTGCCTCTTACCGTAAATAAGAAGAAGACAAGTGTCGCGTGTGGCGGCCGTTGGCACAGGAAATCTTTCCTATATACGAAATGCATCGCAATCTCAACTGGGCATAAAGCCAACTTATTTTATAAACAAATAATATATTACACATATATTGATATAGTATAAGTAAATATTTAAAATTGATGTATAATTTGCTGTTTGGTGAAACTTATAATCTAAAAATACACATATTCGAGATTAGACGTGGCTTAAAATATATTTTTGTGTCGCGATAATTGTTCAATCAAATAAGTATAATATACTTCAATCTGCCCCTTCTACTATTTCTTCTACTTTCTGTGCACACCGCCAGACGCTGACGACGTTTTTGATTTGAAACGGATTCGAGTTCATTTGCATAGGCGACAGTTAACACCTCAAGTTGATTAAAGGTAAGTGTGAATTGATGTGCCATAAGCGAAGCCATTGTGAAATCATTTACTCTCTACCAGGCACTGGGTGAATCACGCCCATTGTATGCTATTCGACATTTATTTAAGGCATCATGATATTCCTACATTAGCAACTGCCGGGGAGAAAATAGAGAAGGAAATGCAAGGAGGAAGAGGGGGCGTGGCACTTGGGGCTGTCACAGAGCGCAACGGCTAAACATGCAATATTTTGCAATGCGTTTGTCATGCAATTTTAATCGCAATCGCATTTTTAATTTTCCTCTTTCCAACCTGACGCTGGCGTTTTTCTATTCCGTTCCACACAGAATACATGTACGCCGTATTCTGCGCGTTTCTCCTGCGGAGTCCTCTTGTCGAAGGAAAGGAAAAATAAAAGCAAATAAATATTAAATGCAATACACTCAATGCACAGACAACAGACAGCAGAGGCAGCAGCAGCAAACTGGCAAATAAACTGCCAGAGGGCTGAGAAGAGCTGAACCGAGGCGAGTTGAAACAGTTGGGAAACAAAGCTAAAAGGGATGGCAAAGGATAGAGAAATAGAGGAAAGTTGGATAGAGAATCAAGAATAAAGAGAACTGAGCTGAATTGGCATATAGAGAGCATTCAAGAGGAGACAGGATGCGATTTGGCCATTTGCATAAATCTACATTTTAACCATTTTTATGTTGCCCTCAACTGACAGCGATTGGCCCCAGCATGCCGTCTAAATATCGAACCGATGTCGCATACCAGTTGAAGGCAGCATAATGCTCGTTTAATGAGCTACATCAATTATAAAGCCCATATGTCAAACTATCTGACATTGACCAATTAAACTCTGTTGCTCTGTCATATTGTCAAGCCAGGATTAACCTTTCATAAATATGACAGCATCCACAAGAAGAGCAACCGCGACAGGCAACCACAGAGCAAAGGAGCACCACTCAAACCATTCATAACCACACTGATACTCACACCCACACTCGCACTGACACTCATTACATGCAAATATTTATGGGCTTTCAATTGAATGCACTAATTAAACATTCACACTCATGACTTGCCTACTTAAATATAAGTGTGTTTATTCGATGCCTCTTACTTATATGTATGTATTTATATTCAATCATGTTTTTTTATATTATTTTACTTATTTACTAAAATAAAAGCACTATTAATTTTTTTATTAATTAAAATATATTTTTAACTTTTATTTAATTAATTTTGGAACATTCATAGCAATTATGTAGTGGTTATTTAGAATAAGCTTGATAGAAGTTTGAGAAGGTTTTTGAGCTTTTCGGGAAATCATTATCAATATGTTTTAGAACCAGTTTATGAAATTAGTTCTAAGCAATATATTTGTTTCTTTTCATATATTTGCGTTTTATATTTGTTACGAAATTGAATGTCCCGTTTGTTTACTTTTATATATTGCAATACTTTGTTGACATTAAAAGTCGCTAACAAAACGCGCGCGTTTCTAAACCAAAAACTTTGCGTGCCCGTTTTTTAATTACAACAATTTGCTAAGTACTCAATTTGCATGACACTCCAAGCAATGCAAATACTAGTAGCTACAACAACAATAAAAAACAAAACAAGAGCAGAAACAACAACAAAGGCATCACGTGCTCATTGCTCGCGTGACAAACATTTAGTTAAGTGCGATTTTTATTCAATCTCTTGATTTGCACTGCCTCTGTCTGGAAATTGATGTCATAAAATTTCAGCATTGACACCTTGTGAGTGCCCTGAACGTTGGTCAAGCTCATTGTTTACGTTTACGTTTTTGTTTCATGTTATTAGTTTGATATTTTTTTTTTTGCTGCAAATTAAACAAATCAGATAGTTAAAATAGAAAAAAACCGACTTTATTTAATTTTCACGCGTTCCGCTATATTACCCGTTTATAAAGCTATAAATGTGGTCAAAACCCCTGTATAATAGTTCAATATAACAATAGAAATATATTATTGTACTTTGATAATCAAAGTTTAATTGATGTCGATGTTGTTCTTGTTTTGCAGTCACATGATGCGAATTTGTTAATTAAAATGTCTTCAAACAAAACCAGTTTGAGTTTAGTTTCTTAAAACAAGATTTGCATATCTTGCGATACGTGGCTTATTTGGTTAAATCAATAACCAAATCACGGTCTAGTTACAAAGTTGAATGACTGCTCAAACGGTTCGCTTACCCGACGATAACTGATTGATTGCATATGACCCAAATTAAATTTCGAGAATCGATTCTGCCAAATACAAGCGAGCAGAAGCGCATTTCGAGCTGGCATGCAAACATAGCAATCGAATTACAATCGAACAAACAGCTAAACAGTCAAAAAGTCGAAACAGTCAAAGAACTGTACGAGTTTGCTGCAACACAAACAGCAAAAGCAACATGCAACATGCAGGTTGCCAGCAATTATCAATGAAATTCAATAAAAAAAATACACACAAATTCACAAACTGGCTAAGCACTCAGACTGCATTTCCATTGGGCTCTTTCCAATCGGCCAATGAACTCGATAACACTCGTTACATTCAAAGCACACACATACACACACAGAAAGGGTGTCTTCACTGGCTATGCAACTTTACCTGTTCCATTTCATTTGCTGCAACAACATCAAGAAGAGCAACATCGAATTATAAACACGACGCCAAAGTAACGCGAGCAAGTCACAAATTAAAAATCAGCTTGCCTGGTAACCTGACCTGCGGCAAATTCTGGCCAGAACACGCTCCTCCCTCCCTTCTGTTGCTTGTAGACGACAGCCATGATAAATACGACGACAACAGACAAGAGCCCAACGGAGACGTGGTAGGTGCATCCTCTGACTGCCTGTTGTTGCCTGTCATTTCAATGTAGTTGCATTTGGCCAAAGTTGAGCTTCAGTCATTTCGCTTAAGTGCTGGCCCAGTCCAACTTTGGTCAACTGACTAACACTAACTGAATGCTACTCATACACTGAACAAAATTAAGAGGCTCTAATGAAATTATCAATATTTAGATTGACAAATGTATAACTAAGGAAATAGTGTAATAGTTATGTTGGAAGAAAATCACAACAAGAATACAGAACAAGAATAAGAATACTAATAGTGAGTCTCTTTCCATATTTATAATAAATTTTAAGGGGCGCGATTTTACTATTATGCTTAGTTAAATTTCAGCTTTTTGAGTGCATTGAGATGGTTATTTATTGTTTTCGCCAGTTCGCTGAATTATTCCATGCGCCACTTGGGAGCCCTCCCTGGCAGTTTGTTAAAGTATTTTTTTTTATCATTCTCTTTCATTTTTAAAGTCCACGCCGAGAACGTGAATAAAATTGTAGCTCGTTCTCTAATCATAAAACGCCGCATGCTTTGCATTTTAATTGCGTTTTTTATAGTCGCACTGTATATAAATAAAGACGACATCAGCTTGTGGTATGCTAAAACCAGATAAGTATGAGTTAACTTTCAATTTGAATGCATTTCGGCAACTTAGAGAATAATGTTTCAAAAATAAATTGAAGATGCAGTTGCCGAAAAGATTCAATTTCAATGTTGAAAGCAAAGTAGCTTAAAATAAATATAGAGAACATAAAAAACTTTCAGCGCTATTTTGTGATTGCCGCAATCAGGGACAGTTGTGTTTGTGTTAGTGTTGTTACTGTTAGGGAGTGTTGCAGCAAGGCAGAGGGAACCGAAGAAATTGTTGAAACCAAATCAGCCGTACAAAATCCATAACAAAGTAATCAATGAAGGCTGCAAGCAAAGCAAAGCAAAGCAAGGCAAGGCAAGGACTAGCAAACAAGTCGGAAGCCAAAAAACAGTTTCTTGTGGCTGCAATTTGTTGGCCAACACGCCAAGCAGGCAACAAACCAACCAACCAGCCAACGAACCAACCAAGCAGCCAAATCAAACAAGCAACTGGGACAGCGACGCTTTTCCAATCCTGTCCGCCTCTCTGGCTTCCATTTTGGCTTCAGATCCCCTCAGCCAACTAGACTCTGTTATCCTCTTCTCTTGGACTGCGCCTCAATAATAACAACAAATGCAATTGCAACCACAACAACAACTACTGTTGATAGTTGTGTGCTAAAGTTTGCCACCCAAAAAAAAGCTCTTCTAGTTATCTGACTCGCATTGGCTTTGCTTTTCCTTCTGTGGCTCTGCAGATGATTGCAACTGTTGTTATTGCTGCCGGCAACTAATTGAATTGCTTGTTACCAACACACAACAACAATGGCACATTCGCGCGATCTCTATGGGCATTGGTGCATTTTGGGGTATCTTTGCTTGCTGAAGTTAATCCTAATTGATAGTAACTCTCAATAGAAGATAAGAAAAGTTGGAATAAATTGTAGATAGACAGAGAAATTTAAAGTGAAGTAGAATAGGGTATTCTTCAGTCGAGCAAATACTGGGTATTATTCAGACTTGTTACTCGCTAGCTGTTTGTCGTGTGATTGCAGTCTGCAGTCGACATTTTTGTACTGCAAGCTGGTTTTCAAAGGCAACGCACGTGGCGTATGTGTAATATGCATTGCGCAATGTACGAAGAGTACATGCTGGGTGTTTGCATTTTGCATGATAAAGCAGATTTTATTTTGCCTGGCGCTAGCTTTAAATCTGCACAGCACACGAAGCGGGAGAAAGTCGAAGGGACCTCCATAATACCATTATGCCAAAGTACTGCTCCTGCTCCTGATGGTTCTTCTTCAGCTCGTGCAGTCGTAGTCATGTGTGGTGTTGTCGTCGACATGACGGGAACGCCTTCGAGCACACACAGCACGCAACATTCTCATAAAAATTAGAGCCTGCTCCGAGTTGACTTGACTGAAGAGCAACTAAGTTGAGCTCAGAAGGGTGGAGTGGAGGATCAAGTGCGCGGCCTGAGCAGAGTGCATGTTGCATGCAACATTGCTATTTATGAACTCAACGAGAATGCCGCACCCTTCAAAATCCCATGTGTGCCCCCAACATGAGCCATAAATCGCAGCAGATAAATTTCATTCTCGGATCTCGTTTTGCTTTTGCCAGTTCGGGCCATGTCTGCCCTTTGGTCAGCAAGCAAAATATTATGTTGCATACCCTAACACAAAGATGAGACTCACTGAATTTTTAATTTGTTTAACATAGTACACAAAATTGTATTAAAAATTTTAATCAAATGAGTGTCATACTCTGAATATATTGTTTCGGAGGTTTTTTTTAGCCACCCTGCCATGCTAAAGGAAAACAGTCATGACATTTATAAAATAAGTATATATAATATACACTATCAATGTATCATGAATGTGGGTTTAATATCTTTTTACTTATGATCAGATTACCATTATATACTATTCGTTAATTATATTTTCGATTTAATATTATTTGTTCTGACATTATTTCCATTATTTTACATCAGAAACGTATTTGAGATTCGGTGCATTGCGAACTCTTCTTGTTTCCTGTTTAACAGACTGGGTCAAAATCGTTCACATGCTCCTTTGCACCAGGCAAAAACACACACTATTATACACACATGCACCGGCGTACACACACACACACACACACACTGAGTTGCCCATTTTATTTATGTCAATCTTCAGGCTGTACTTGTTGGCTCGTTGGCCGTTGGCTTGGCAGCTACAGAACTTGGCCTGGCTGTAGGCCCTGGAAATAAATATACTCACATACTACAATATAAATAATCAGCGGGCACAGACTACATTCTCGTATGAAATAGGGCACGCCCTCTTCCTGCGCTTGGGAGTGGGCTCACATCCCGCCCTGTGCATTATGTGAGAATGTGGTGAAAATATATTTCACTCTTTTGTACTGTTGCGATGTTCTTTGTTGTTGTTTGTGCATCGCAAATTTCATTTAATTATTTATGTGATATTTTTTAATTTTCGCTTTAAATATCTCTGATAGTTTTCATTTGCTGTCGCTTTTGTTGTAGCTGTTTATTTTCTTTGTGGCTCTGTGGCTCTTTGCATTTTTAATGAATTTAAATTAATTACATTCTTAATGTGACCATAATCCCTGCCATATGTTAAATGACTTTTGTATTTTTTATAAGCGCGGATTAAATTATTTTCATTTGGTTTCAGCCATTTTTCAATGATAAACTACGAATATTTGCCTGTGATTTTTCGCCTTGATACCTCGGCTGATTATATTCATAATCACCTCAAAAAAAATTCTCACCTGAACTAAGTAAATATGTTCGGCTATAATATTTTAAATATTTGCATTAAATTCAACTTTTTCCATACATAATTCCATTTAAATTCTCCATTACGCTGCATTATCACATGCATCTATCGATATGGACGCATTAAAAAAATAAATTAACAATAAGCGGAAAATCACAATTTCATATCGTACACTGTAAATTGAATCCGCCAAAGGGACGTCCAACTTGAGCCGTAATAAAACTGTGCAGCAATTACCAATTTTTCTGTTTCTGGCTGCTCTTGGCCACATTTGCAACACACTTTTAATTGCTTGTCAGTGTGTTGAATGCTGGCACATTACTTCTTCTCGTTGTTGTTGTTGTTATTGCTGCTGTTGTTATTGCTGCTGTTGTTGTTATTAATTTTGTGGCTTGAGCATTTAATTTGCTGAACAGCGTGCGCATGTCACAATAAAAATCAGTCAAGTGCAATTCTACCCCAAGCAAATGCATCACCGCAATGGCAGCAACAGCAACAGCATCGGTGGCACTTCGTTAGCCTCGATATTGCCAGAGGTTGAGTTTGGGTTCGTGGTCATTCCACGGTACTCTGCCACTGCCACAGTCACTGCCACATCCACTGCCACTGCTGGTGGCACTCTCTCTCACTCTCACTGAATCTGAGTGGTTTGCCATCGCAACGTGTTGGTCAGAGTTACTCGCTCAGTGTATGGCATTTTTGACAGCTTCGTACACACAGACACAGACACTCACAGACAATCACACACACCCACACTCAATCACACTCATTGCGAGTAACAAGCAAACACGAGAATTCAATTTATTGATAAAAAAAGAATCTGTTTAATTTGTAAGTTTTACAAGGCCCAAACATATGTTAACAACATTTCAAATCATATATAATAGTTGACTAACTGATATCTGAACATAAGTGTTTCGTTTGCTTTAAAGCTATCTCCCTCATATTATTATAAATATATCAAAGTTAAAGTTAACAAAATTCAGATAACAAGGGAGAAATTAACAAAACTCAATAACGTCACCGAATTGAAATCATTTTATTGTCTTATATAGTCAAATTTTAGTTTTAAATGTCAGAGTCTGCTAAAAAAGATAAAATCGACATATTCTTATTGTTTAGACAATTATATTATCATTTAGTTAAGTAGCAGTACAATATAATAATGACTAGAAAAAGAATAGAGAAACAACAGAAAGGTCAGTTAAAAGGAAAACTTTAACTAGCTTCAGTACTTGAGCATTTCAAGCAAATATAATTATATATGATCTTAAAAGACATAAACAAAGCATTTTCATTTGTTAATATAAATGAATATGTTTGTAAATATTAAATAATAATAAACACAAATATAACACAGCGAGCACAAGGCAAAATCTAAGTACATTTAAGTGTTAACTCAAGACAGTTTTATGATTTAAGCCTTAACTACATCTCGTTAAGTATTATTGTTTTATATTTATCACACAACCAACAAGCATTGTTTATTAGCATGTTAATAATATGTTCAGACAATTTGTTTAATGATTTTAATATTGCTTATCTCCAGTAAATCAAATAATTAATTAAATGACAGAGCACTTCAAGCTGAACAATGTGAACGAAATATTCGGGTTAACCCTCCAATCATGATGTTTCTGAATAGTTATCAAAAAGTAAGATTTACGGATTTGGAAGTTGAATACGTATAAATTTAATTTCTATTTGTGACAATTACAGCAATTGCTTGTAAGTTGCAATCGAAAAGAAAAATCAAACTATAATTTGTGTCTTTGACAGAGATGCACGTGATGGGACTGGCAATTTGTTATTGTTTTCGTTTTGTTTGATTAGAATTTTTGAAATTTGTATTTATAATAGCGAGTGCGACATTTTACACGCGAAAACACGCAAATGTCTAATGACTGACAAGATAAAGTCACTTAACAAAAGGTATGATTGTTTATTGTAATTGTTTTGTAGCTTTTATTTTGAAAAGCACATGAATGCCGATGGCCTTGCCTTAGTGACTGGGTGACTTTGTGATTTGTTGCAATTAATTATAAAGATACCAAATGAAGTACATTTTAAACAAATAGTTTTTGATTTAATGTGACATCCGTTGCATACCATGCTGTGATTGAAAATACTTGTACTTCATTCAGTTCAGGCAATTAATGTTATCATTTTTTCATTATGTGATTGCGTTATGTAAGACGCAATCATTTTCAATACTTGCTACATAACACTAATTTATTTGCTTAATTTAAAACACAATTAAATGTGCATTGCAATCGTTGACAAACAGACAATCGGCAATTTCTCTCAGTTTTATCTTTCACTGAAAATTTATAAATTATTTACCCAATATTCATAAACTAGAGCCATATTGAACAATTCAATGTATCAAATGTTATTTAAATATTGACATTATCAATTTTACTTGTATACCTGCTGAAGGGCCATCTTGGGGGCAAACTGTTAGATACACTTTGGTGTGGCTAATTAACAAACTGCAAACAACAATAATAACAACAATTAACTCGCAAGTAACAATCTCTACAACGATATCTCAGCTACGTCATAGCAACAGCTATTAGTCATACTCAAGAAACTGAAGCTAAAGCTGAAACTGAGACTGAAGCCGAATCCAACGCAGCTTCCCCAGACGAAATTTAATTAACGATGTTGCAGAAAATTAGCATAAATGATTTAATTAAAGGTAAGTGCCAACGAGACTCCCCCAAACAACCCGGCCCTCCACCAGACACTCCGAGACTAACTGAGAGACATCAGGCAGAACAAATTCGCGGGGCCATCATAAGAGTTGGGAAGCAGCTGTCGAGCAGCTAACAAAGTCATGTGTTAATTTTTTAATAACATTTCATAAATCTTTTAACGCCTCTCCCCTAGAGATATACGCACCCGAGCAACGCCGCCGCCGTACTGCCGTTTTATACTAATTTGGGTACCAGGAGTTGATTGAAAGTGAAAACTATGGATTCTAAATTTTGAAAAAAATATTTTTTCCGAAAAGACAAAGGGGGAGTACATGCTGTTTGTCGCGATTGAACTAGACACTTTACAAGTCAAATTTTTCTAACTTTCCACATCATTTTTTACAAAAAAATGAAACCCCTCAGAATCAAATTTAAACTGCCGTTTTATACTAATTTGGGTACCAGGAGTTGATTGAAAGTGAAAACTATGGATTCTAAATTTTGAAAAAAATATTTTTTCCGAAAAGACAAAGGGGGGAGTACATGCTGTTTGTCGCGATAAAGACGAAAATAATAAATTTTCTTAATATGATTATTTTTGTATGCAGATTCAATTTAGAGACCAAATAATGATCAAAATGGCATTCCGCTTGAAAATCGGGATTGTTTTGACAAAGTTATGCAAGTTTGAAGTCTGGTACAGCTTTGAACTAGACACTTTACAAGTCAAATTTTTCTAACTTTCCACATCATTTTTTACAAAAAAATGAAACCCCTCAGAATCAAATTTAAACTGCCGTTTTATACTAATTTGGGTACCAGGAGTTGATTGAAAGTGAAAACTATGGATTCTAAATTTTGAAAAAAATATTTTTTCCGAAAAGACAAAGGGGGAGTACATGCTGTTTGTCGCGATAAAGACGAAAATAAAAAATTTTCCTAATATGATTATTTTTGTATGCAGATTCAATTTAGAGACCAAATAATGATCAAAATGGCATTCCGCTTGAAAATCGGGATTGTTTTGACAAAGTTATGCAAGTTTGAAGTCTGGTACAGCTTTGAACTAGACACTTTACAAGTCAAATTTTTTCTAACTTTCCACATCATTTTTTACAAAAAAATGAAACCCCTCAGAATCAAATTTAAACTGCCGTTTTATACTAATTTGGGTACCAGGAGTTGATTGAAAGTGAAAACTATGGATTCTAAATTTTGAAAAAAATATTTTTTCCGAAAAGACAAAGGGGGAGTACATGCTGTTTGTCGCGATAAAGACGAAAATAAAAAATTTTCCTAATATGATTATTTTTGTATGCAGATTCAATTTAGAGACCAAATAATGATCAAAATGGCATTCCGCTTGAAAATCGGGATTGTTTTGACAAAGTTATGCAAGTTTGAAGTCTGGTACAGCTTTGAACTAGACACTTTACAAGTCAAATTTTTTCTAACTTTCCACATCATTTTTTACAAAAAAATGAAACCCCTCAGAATCAAATTTAAACTGCCGTTTTATACTAATTTGGGTACCAGGAGTTGATTGAAAGTGAAAACTATGGATTCTAAATTTTGAAAAAATATTTTTTCCGAAAAGACAAAGGGGGGAGTACATGCTGTTTGTCGCGATAAAGACGAAAATAAAAAATTTTCTTAATATGATTATTTTTGTATGCAGATTCAATTTAGAGACCAAATAATGATCAAAATGGCATTCCGCTTGAAAATCGGGATTGTTTTGACAAAGTTATGCAAGTTTGAAGTCTGGTACAGCTTTGAACTAGACACTTTACAAGTCAAATTTTTTCTAACTTTCCACATCATTTTTTACAAAAAAATGAAACCCCTCAGAATCAAATTTAAACTGCCGTTTTATACTAATTTGGGTACCAGGAGTTGATTGAAAGTGAAAACTATGGATTCTAAATTTTGAAAAAAATATTTTTTCCGAAAAGACAAAGGGGAGTACATGCTGTTTGTCGCGATAAAGACGAAAATAAAAAATTTTCTTAATATGATTATTTTTGTATGCAGATTCAATTTAGAGACCAAATAATGATCAAAATGGCATTCCGCTTGAAAATCGGGATTGTTTTGACAAAGTTATGCAAGTTTGAAGTCTGGTACAGCTTTGAACTAGACACTTTACAAGTCAAATTTTTTCTAACTTTCACATCATTTTTTACAAAAAAATGAAACCCCTCAGAATCAAATTTAAACTGCCGTTTTATACTAATTTGGGTACCAGGAGTTGATTGAAAGTGAAAACTATGGATTCTAAATTTTGAAAAAATATTTTTTCCGAAAAGACAAAGGGGGAGTACATGCTGTTTGTCGCGATAAAGACGAAAATAAAAAATTTTCTTAATATGATTATTTTTGTATGCAGATTCAATTTAGAGACCAAATAATGATCAAAATGGCATTCCGCTTGAAAATCGGGATTGTTTTGACAAAGTTATGCAAGTTTGAAGTCTGGTACAGCTTTGAACTAGACACTTTACAAGTCAAATTTTTCTAACTTTCCACATCATTTTTTACAAAAAAATGAAACCCCTCAGAATCAAATTTAAACTGCCGTTTTATACTAATTTGGGTACCAGGAGTTGATTGAAAGTGAAAACTATGGATTCTAAATTTTGAAAAAAATATTTTTTCCGAAAAGACAAAGGGGAGTACATGCTGTTTGTCGCGATAAAGACGAAAATAAAAAATTTTCCTAATATGATTATTTTTGTATGCAGATTCAATTTAGAGACCAAATAATGATCAAAATGGCATTCCGCTTGAAAATCGGGATTGTTTTGACAAAGTTATGCAAGTTTGAAGTCTGGTACAGCTTTGAACTAGACACTTTACAAGTCAAATTTTTCTAACTTTCCACATGATTTTTTACAAAAAAATGAAACCCCTCAGAATCAAATTTAAACTGCCGTTTTATACTAATTTGGGTACCAGGAGTTGATTGAAAGTGAAAACTATGGATTCTAAATTTTGAAAAAAATATTTTTTCCGAAAAGACAAAGGGGGAGTACATGCTGTTTGTCGCGATAAAGACGAAAATAAAAATTTTCTTAATATGATTATTTTTGTATGCAGATTCAATTTAGAGACCAAATAATGATCAAAATGGCATTCCGCTTGAAAATCGGGATTGTTTTGACAAAGTTATGCAAGTTTGAAGTCTGGTACAGCTTTGAACTAGACACTTTACAAGTCAAATTTTTTCTAACTTTCCACATGATTTTTTACAAAAAAATGAAACCCCTCAGAATCAAATTTAAAGCGCCGTTTTATACTAATTTGGGTACCAGGAGTTGATTGAAAGTGAAAACTATGGATTCTAAATTTTGAAAAAAATATTTTTTCCGAAAAGACAAAGGGGGAGTACATGCTGTTTGTCGCGATAAAGACGAAAATAAAAAATTTTCCTAATATGATTATTTTTGTATGCAGATTCAATTTAGAGACCAAATAATGATCAAAATGGCATTCCGCTTGAAAATCGGGATTGTTTTGACAAAGTTATGCAAGTTTGAAGTCTGGTACAGCTTTGAACTAGACACTTTACAAGTCAAATTTTTTCTAACTTTCCACATCATTTTTTACAAAAAAATGAAACCCCTCAGAATCAAATTTAAACTGCCGTTTTATACTAATTTGGGTACCAGGAGTTGATTAAAAGTGAAAACTATGGATTCTAAATTTTGAAAAATATATTTTTTCCGAAAAGACAAAGGGGGAGTACATGCTGTTTGTCGCGATAAAGACGAAAATAAAAAATTTTCCTAATATGATTATTTTTGTATGCAGATTCAATTTAGAGACCAAATAATGATCAAAATGGCATTCCGCTTGAAAATCGGGATTGTTTTGACAAAGTTATGCAAGTTTGAAGTCTGGTACAGCTTTGAACCAGACACTTTACAAGTCAAATTTTTTCTAACTTTCCACATCATTTTTTACAAAAAAATGAAAACCCTCAGAATCAAATTTAAACTGCCGTTTTATACTAATTTGGGTACCAGGAGTCGATTGAAAGTGAAAACTATGGATTCTAAATTTTGAAAAAAAATATTTTTTCCGAAAAGACAAAGGGGGAGTACATGCTGTTTGTCGCGATAAAGACGAAAATAATAAATTTTCCTAATATGATTATTTTTGTATGCAGATTCAATTTAGAGACCAAATAATGATCAAAATGGCATTCCGCTTGAAAATCGGGATTGTTTTGACAAAGTTATGCAAGTTTGAAGTCTGGTACAGCTTTGAACTCAGACACTTTACAAGTCAAATTTTTTCTAACTTTCCACATCATTTTTTACAAAAAAATGAAAACCCTCAGAATCAAATTTAAACTGCCGTTTTATACTAATTTGGGTACCAGGAGTTGATTGAAAAGTGAAAACTATGGATTCTAAATTTTGAAAAAAATATTTTTTCCGAAAAGACAAAGGGGGAGTACATGCTGTTTGTCGCGATAAAGACGAAAATAAAAAATTTTCCTAATATGATTATTTTTGTATGCAGATTCAATTTAGAGACCAAATAATGATCAAAATGGCATTCCGCTTGAAAATCGGGATTGTTTTGACAAAGTTATGCAAGTTTGAAGTCTGGTACAGCTTTGAACTAGACACTTTACAAGTCAAATTTTTTCTAACTTTCCACATCATTTTTTACAAAAAAATGAAACCCCTCAGAATCAAATTTAAACTGCCGTTTTATACTAATTTGGGTACCAGGAGTTGATTGAAAGTGAAAACTATGGATTCTAAATTTTGAAAAAAATATTTTTTCCGAAAAGACAAAGGGGAGTACATGCTGTTTGTCGCGATAAAGACGAAAATAAAAAATTTTCCTAATATGATTATTTTTGTATGCAGATTCAATTTAGAGACCAAATAATGATCAAAATGGCATTCCGCTTGAAAATCGGGATTGTTTTGACAAAGTTATGCAAGTTTGAAGTCTGGTACAGCTTTGAACTAGACACTTTACAAGTCAAATTTTTTCTAACTTTCCACATGATTTTTTACAAAAATGAAACCCCTCAGAATCAAATTTAAACTGCCGTTTTATACTAATTTGGGTACCAGGAGTTGATTGAAAGTGAAAACTATGGATTCTAAATTTTGAAAAAATATTTTTTCCGAAAAGACAAAGGGGGAGTACATGCTGTTTGTCGCGATAAAGACGAAAATAAAAAATTTTCCAATATGATTATTTTTGTATGCAGATTCAATTTAGAGACCAAATAATGATCAAAATGGCATTCCGCTTGAAAATCGGGATTGTTTTGACAAAGTTATGCAAGTTTGAAGTCTGGTACAGCTTTGAACTAGACACTTTACAAGTCAAATTTTTTCTAACTTTCCACATCATTTTTTACAAAAAAATGAAACCCCTCAGAATCAAATTTAAACTGCCGTTTTATACTAATTTGGGTACCAGGAGTTGATTGAAAGTGAAAACTATGGATTCTAAATTTTGAAAAAAATATTTTTTCCGAAAAGACAAGGGGGAGTACATGCTGTTTGTCGCGATAAAGACGAAAATAAAAATTTTCCTAATATGATTATTTTTGTATGCAGATTCAATTTAGAGACCAAATAATGATCAAAATGGCATTCCGCTTGAAAATCGGGATTGTTTTGACAAAGTTATGCAAGTTTGAAGTCTGGTACAGCTTTGAACTAGACACTTTACAAGTCAAATTTTTTCTAACTTTCCACATGATTTTTTACAAAAAAATGAAACCCCTCAGAATCAAATTTAAACTGCCGTTTTATACTAATTTGGGTACCAGGAGTTGATTGAAAGTGAAAACTATGGATTCTAAATTTTGAAAAAAATATTTTTTCCGAAAAGACAAAGGGGGAGTACATGCTGTTTGTCGCGATAAAGACGAAAATAAAAAATTTTCCTAATATGATTATTTTTGTATGCAGATTCAATTTAGAGACCAAATAATGATCAAAATGGCATTCCGCTTGAAAATCGGGATTGTTTTGACAAAGTTATGCAAGTTTGAAGTCTGGTACAGCTTTGAACTAGACACTTTACAAGTCAAATTTTTTCGAACTTTCCACATCATTTTTTACAAAAAAATGAAACCCCTCAGAATCAAATTTAAACTGCCGTTTTATACTAATTTGGGTACCAGGAGTTAATTGAAAGTGAAAACTATGGATTCTACATTTTGAGTTAAATATTTTTTCCGAAAAGACAAAGGGGGGAGTACATGCTGTTTGTCGCGATAAAGACGAAAATAAAAAATTTTCCTAATATGATTATTTTTGTATGCAGATTCAATTTAGAGACCAAATAATGATCAAAATGGCATTCCGCTTGAAAATCGGGATTGTTTTGACAAAGTTATGCAAGTTTGAAGTCTGGTACAGCTTTGAACTAGACACTTTACAAGTCAAATTTTTCTAACTTTCCACATCATTTTTTACAAAAAAATGAAACCCCTCAGAATCAAATTTAAACTGCCGTTTTATACTAATTTGGGATTCCAGGAGTTGATTGAAAGTGAAAACTATGGATTCTAAATTTTGAAAAAAATATTTTTTCCGAAAAGACAAAGGGGGGAGTACATGCTGTTTGTCGCGATAAAGACGAAAATAAAAAATTTTCCTAATATGATTATTTTTGTATGCAGATTCAATTTAGAGACCAAATAATGATCAAAATGGCATTCCGCTTGAAAATCGGGATTGTTTTGACAAAGTTATGCAAGTTTGAAGTCTGGTACAGCTTTGAACTAGACACTTTACAAGTCAAATTTTTTCTAACTTTCCACATCATTTTTTACAAAAAAATGAAACCCCTCAGAATCAAATTTAAACTGCCGTTTTATACTAATTTGGGTACCAGGAGTTGATTGAAAGTGAAAACTATGAATTCTACATTTTGAAAAAAATATTTTTCCGAAAAGACAAAGGGGAGTACATGCTGTTTGTCGCGATAAAGACGAAAATAAAAAATTTTCCCAATATGATTATTTTTGTATGCAGATTCAATTCTAGAGACCAAATAATGATCAAAATGGCATTCCGCTTGAAAATCGGGATTGTTTTGACAAAGTTATGCAAGTTTGAAGTCTGGTACAGCTTTGAACTAGACACTTTACAAGTCAAATTTTTTTCTAACTTTCCACATCATTTTTTACAAAAAAATGAAACCCCTCAGAATCAAATTTAAACTGCCGTTTTATACTAATTTGGGTACCAGGAGTTGATTGAAAGTGAAAACTATGGATTCTAAATTTGAAAAAATATTTTTTCCGAAAAGACAGGGGTTGCTGTTTGTCGCGATAAAGACGAAAATAAAAATTTTCTTAATATGATTATTTTTGTATGCAGATTCAATTTAGAGACCAAATAATGATCAAAATGGCATTCCGCTTGAAAATCGGGATTGTTTTGACAAAGTTATGCAAGTTTGAAGTCTGGTACAGCTTTGAACTAGACACTTTACAACTCAAATTTTTTCTAA
Organism: Drosophila kuntzei; assembly: GCA_035042165.1. NCBI lineage: Eukaryota > Metazoa > Arthropoda > Insecta > Diptera > Drosophilidae > Drosophila > Drosophila kuntzei. Next base: position 1,464,568 of record JAWNLU010001684.1, on the reverse strand, counting down.
CTTTCCACATCATTTTTTACAAAAAATGAAACCCCTCAGAATCAAATTTAACATCAAGTTTTATACTAATTTGGGTACCAGGAGTTGATTGAAAGTAAAACTATGGATTCTAAATTTTGAAAAAAATATTTTTTCCGAAAAGACAAAGGGGGAGTACATGCTGTTTGTCGCGATAAAGACGAAATAAAAATTTTCTTAATATGATTATTTTTGTATGCAGATTCAATTTAGAGACCAAATAATGATCAAAATGGCATTCCGCTTGAAAATCGGGATTGTTTTAACAAAGTTATGCAAGTTTGAAGTCTGGTACAGCTTTGAACTAGACACTTTACAAGTCAAATTTTTTCTAACTTTTCACATCATTTTTTACAAAAAAATGAAACCCCTCAGAATCAAATTTAAACTGCCGTTTTATACTAATTTGGGTACCAGGAGTTGATTGAAAGTGAAAACTATGGATTCTAAATTTTGAAAAAAATATTTTTTCCGAAAAGACAAAGGGGGAGTACATGCTGTTTGTCGCGATAAAGACGAAAATAATAAATTTTCTAATATGATTATTTTTGTATGCAGATTCAATTTAGAGACCAAATAATGATCAAAATGGCATTCCGCTTGAAAATCGGGATTGTTTTGACAAAGTTATGCAAGTTTGAAGTCTGTACAGCTTTGAACTAGACACTTTACAAGTCAAATTTTTCGAACTTTCCACATCATTTTTTACAAAAAAATGAAACCCCTCAGAATCAAATTTAAACTGCCGTTTTATACTAATTTGGGTACCAGGAGTTGATTGAAAGTGAAAACTATGGATTCTAAATTTTGAAAAAAATATTTTTTCCGAAAAGACAAAGGGGGAGTACATGCTGTTTGTCGCGATAAAGACGAAAATAAAAAATTTTCCTAATATGATTATTTTTGTATGCAGATTCAATTTAGAGACCAAATAATGATCAAAATGGCATTCCGCTTGAAAATCGGGATTGTTTTGACAAAGTTATGCAAGTTTGAAGTCTGGTACAGCTTTGAACTAGACACTTTACAAGTCAAATTTTTTCTAACTTTCCACATAATTTTTTACAAAAAAATGAAACCCCTCAGAATCAAATTTAAACTGCCGTTTTATACTAATTTGTGTACCAGGAGTTGATTGAAAGTGAAAACTATGAATTCTACATTTTGAAAAAAATATTTTTTCCGAAAAGACAAAGGGGGAGTACATGCTGTTTGTCGCGATAAAGACGAAAATAAAAATTTTCTTAATATGATTATTTTTGTATGCAGATTCAATTTAGAGACCAAATAATGATCAAAATGGCATTCCGCTTGAAAATCGGGATTGTTTTGACAAAGTTATGCAAGTTTGAAGTCTGGTACAGCTTTGAACTAGACACTTTACAAGTCAAATTTTTTCGAACTTTCCACATAATTTTTTACAAAAAAATGAAACCCCTCAGAATCAAATTTAAACTGCCGTTTTATACTAATTTGGGTACCAGGAGTTAATTGAAAGTGAAAACTATGAATTCTACATTTTGAGTTAAATATTTTTTCCGAAAAGACAAAGGGGGAGTACATGCTGTTTGTCGCGATAAAGACGAAAATAAAAAATTTTCCCAATATGATTATTTTTGTATGCAGATTCAATTTAGAGACCAAATAATGATCAAAATGGCATTCCGCTTGAAAATCGGGATTGTTTTGACAAAGTTATGCAAGTTTGAAGTCTGGTACAGCTTTGAACTAGACACTTTACAAGTCAAATTTTTTCTAACTTTCCACATCATTTTTTACAAAAAAATGAAACACCTCAGAATCAAATTTAAACTGCCGTTTTATACTAATTTGGGTACCAGGAGTTGATTGAAAGTGAAAACTATGGATTCTAAATTTTGAAAAAAATATTTTTTCCGAAAAGACAAAGGGGGGAGTACATGCTGTTTGTCGCGATAAAGACGAAAATAAAAAATTTTCCTAATATGATTATTTTTGTATGCAGATTCAATTTAGAGACCAAATAATGATCAAAATGGCATTCCGCTTGAAAATCGGGATTGTTTTGACAAAGTTATGCAAGTTTGAAGTCTGGTACAGCTTTGAACTAGACACTTTACAAGTCAAATTTTTTCTAACTTTCCACATCATTTTTTACAAAAAAATGAAACCCCTCAGAATCAAATTTAAACTGCCGTTTTATACTAATTTGGGTACCAGGAGTTGATTGAAAGTGAAAACTATGGATTCTAAATTTTGAAAAAAATATTTTTTCCGAAAAGACAAAGGGGAGTACATGCTGTTTGTCGCGATAAAGACGAAAATAAAAAATTTTCCTGATATGATTATTTTTGTATGCAGATTCAATTTAGAGACCAAATAATGATCAAAATGGCATTCCGCTTGAAAATCGGGATTGTTTTGACAAAGTAATGCAAGTTTGAAGTCTGGTACAGCTTTGAACTAGACACTTTACAAGTCAAATTTTTTCTAACTTTCCACATCATTTTTTACAAAAAAATGAAACCCCTCAGAATCAAATTTAAACTGCCGTTTTATACTAATTTGGGTACCAGGAGTTGATTGAAAGTGAAAACTATGGATTCTAAATTTTGAAAAAAATATTTTTTCCGAAAAGACAAAGGGGGAGTACATGCTGTTTGTCGCGATAAAACCGAAAATAATAAATTTTCTTAATATGATTATTTTTGTATGCAGATTCAATTTAGAGACCAAATAATGATCAAAATGGCATTCCGCTTGAAAATCGGGATTGTTTTGACAAAGTTATGCAAGTTTGAAGTCTGGTACAGCTTTGAACTAGACACTTTACAAGTCAAATTTTTCTAACTTTCCACATCATTTTTTACAAAAAATGAAACCCCTCAGAATCAAATTTAAACTGCCGTTTTATACTAATTTGGGTACCAGGAGTTGATTGAAAGTGAAAACTATGGATTCTAAATTTTGAAAAAAATATTTTTTCCGAAAAGACAAAGGGGGAGTACATGCTGTTTGTCGCGATAAAGACGAAAATAAAAAATTTTCCTAATATGATTATTTTTGTATGCAGATTCAATTTAGAGACCAAATAATGATCAAAATGGCATTCCGCTTGAAAATCGGGATTGTTTTGACAAAGTTATGCAAGTTTGAAGTCTGGTACAGCTTTGAACTAGACACTTTACAAGTCAAATTTTTTCTAACTTTCCACATCATTTTTTACAAAAAAATGAAACCCCTCAGAATCAAATTTAAACTGCCGTTTTATACTAATTTGGGTACCAGGAGTTGATTGAAAGTGAAAACTATGGATTCTAAATTTTGAAAAAAATATTTTTTCCGAAAAGACAAAGGGGGAGTACATGCTGTTTGTCGCGATAAAGACGAAAATAAAAAATTTTCCTAATATGATTATTTTTGTATGCAGATTCAATTAAGAGACCAAATAATGATCAAAATGGCATTCCGCTTGAAAATCGGGATTGTTTTGACAAAGTTATGCAAGTTTGAAGTCTGGTACAGCTTTGAACTAGACACTTTACAAGTCAAATTTTTTCTAACTTTCCACATCATTTTTTACAAAAAAATGAAACCCCTCAGAATCAAATTTAAACTGCTGTTTTATACTATTTTGGGTACCAGGAGTTGATTGAAAGTGAAAACTATGGATTCTAAATTTTGAAAAAAATATTTTTTCCGAAAAGACAAAGGGGGAGTACATGCTGTTTGTCGCGATAAAGACGAAAATAAAAATTTTCCTAATATGATTATTTTTGTATGCAGATTCAATTTAGAGACCAAATAATGATCAAAATGGCATTCCGCTTGAAAATCGGGATTGTTTTGACAAAGTAATGCAAGTTTGAAGTCTGGTACAGCTTTGAACTAGACACTTTACAAGTCAAATTTTTTCTAACTTTCCACATCATTTTTTACAAAAAAAATGAAACCCCTCAGAATTTAAACTGCCGTTTTATACTAATTTGGGTACCAGGAGATGATTGAAAGTAAAAACTATGGATTCTAAATTTTGAAAAAAATATTTCTTTCGAAAAGACAAAGGGGGGAGTACATTAGAGTTATACGCAGCCGAGCCACGCCGCCGCCGCCGCCGATTTTTGACTTTTCTGACGCGCCGCCGCCGAATCACGTAAATAGCGGCGCGGCGGATGCGTTCAGCTTCAGAGCTTTTTATAAAATTAAAAAATATATAAATAAAAATGTTAAAAAATATTGTGTAAAGTAGTCGTTTTAATAGTCGATTAATCGCCGAGATTGTCTCATCTCCCATCTCCTAATGAAATTTAATTTAAGTTGATGAAATTAATAGAATATAATTTGTTAAACAAAGGAATATTGAATTTAACAAAATCGTTGAATTTTATTAAATACTTATAAAATATTTAAAATTTTATTTTTTAACTGTCCGCCGCCGCCGATAAATTCGACGGTTCTCTCTGTCGGCTAAGCCGCCGCCGGTTCTTTTTTTCTTCTCCCCTCCACTCTGTGTCAACGAGGCGCAATTCTGTTGTCTCTCTGTCATAATGAGTAGAGCATTTAGTTTAATTGCTCGACTGCATTTAAATTCCCACAAAAAATGTACCAAAAAACATTTCTATTTAAATGGCTCATGTATTTGCATATGGTGGCAAATACAATCATGAATAAGAGCAATAAAACAAAACACAATTCTGTTAAGCACATTGAAATACGTGTAAATTCCCTCAATTCGTCCCAAAATACATTGTGTGCAATTAGCCAAATTCGAATAACAAATGGCATAGTGCTATAATTCCCTATAAAAATGTTTAAAAAGGGTTTTATTTACTTACGAAAATAAATATGACAGAAGAGAAAAATCTACGAATTGATTAGTCTATTCAGATGATATTATTAACCTTTGAGTTACATTTATTGAAGTGATTACATCAATTAATTTCCTTTAAATTGTGTAAAAGTATTTTAAATGAATAAACTCGTATATCACAGAGATACTGGGTATCATCAAACAGATAGAGATGAAAACTATATCAGAGTTAATTGAAATAGTGTGGAGGGTATCTGCTAGTCGAGTCCCCTCCTCTCCAGCATTCTATCTTATAATTTGCTATTGTTTTTATAACGCATTTATCTACATTTAAGCATAAATAAAAGCAAGAGCGACAGCTGCAAAGTTTAACTAAAATGCTTTAGTATTTTATGCAGATTTTGTTGTCCAACAATGACCAATGAATGATGGGACAAGGAAGAGAGCAAAAACTGCGAGCTTTACTTGTTGTGCTTGTTATTGTTATTGTTGTTATTTTAGCTGTGGCAAATAAATAAAAACCGCATCAAAACTATTGTAATAAAAACATTTTCATTGCGCTTCCAATACGCACAATGAGCACAATTGAAAATTGATTTGTGTGGTTATATGAAAATGTTCAAACACCCATCTCTTCTTGATCCCCCCATCCTAGCATCTCTTCTGCGCGTGCAAGCATAATAGCAGAAAAAGGATCAAAATCAGCAAATATTTGTATATTTTACATGTGTTTATTGGCAAACTTATGCATTTTTAATCACGTTTTCGAATGCTGCAATTTTAACTGTAATAAAATAACTTGAAACAATACAAAACATGAATTGAACTCGCTTATTTCAGGATACAATATTTATAGAATATTTAATTCACTTCATTGAATTATAATATGAAAAGTTCAACGAGTGAAATGCTAATATTAAATTTATTTTACTATTTGCCAAATGATTTGCAATGCAACACGCAAGAAAAGAGAATTATTAACTTCAAATTGTCGACGATTGAATATGTATTCGTATGATAAAGCAAATTTATTATCACTTTTAACCTCGCTTATCAGTGAAAGCTGAACTTGTGGTATTCCTCCTTAACATTTTCTTTTGGAAATGCAGATTATGCTGCAAACAATCTAAAGTTTCCTAAGCAGACTCATTCTACAGAGTCGTCATCTTTACTAAGTAGAAAATTTTCTACGATGTTATGCGATAATGCGTCCCCTCATTTGAATGTTATACAGATTAAAAACAATTAAAGAAAAATTCAGACAAAGCCATTGTGCGAAATGAAATGAAAGGGAATATACAAATATCCGATGCCTACTTAGTACAGGTGACCAAATAAGATTTGGTTACTTTGTCGTGGTTTCTGTCGGGGAATAACAGCCACAACTGTTTCGATCTATTGTGTGATCATGCGGATTATTATCGAGACATCGTGCTATCAAATTGTGACGTACATATGTAATGTAACAGCTGGTGAGTATTGTCGTGTTCTGTTATTGTCTGTTCTGTTTGCAGTGTTGGGAACAAATGGCCAACGACTGTTTGTTTGCCTCTGACTTAATTCGTTAAAGCTGCGTTTATTACATAAAATCAAAAATTTCAAGTGCAAAAACCTTTTAGTGTAATAACGTAAATTTTAATAAATACAAAACTTTACGCTAACCTGGAGATGTGGTCCATAAATTGCACGTACTACGTACACCCGTACGTAGTCGGCACCCAAATTCAGCTTATGTTGTTTTTTTGGCTGCCTAAGCCGACAACAACAAAAAGTTGGCTTAAATACAATTTTAGGCTAATGAAAATTTATGAAGTTCTGTACGAAAAACGGGGCGTCTCACTTAAAATTATGGAGTTGATACTTTTTTGGTAGCAACTTTGGTTTTTGAAATTAAGTTATGGATCATTATTTATTGTGAACCCTAAATTATGGTACGAGTATGGATTACCATTGGCTAATCCAATATTTCACAGCAACTCAACCCGCAGTTAACTAAACAGGAATTTCAAATGCAACTCGAGAAACAAAACAGATGAATGGGTAAATGAGGAATGTGTTGTGATGCACGACAAATCACAGACAAAACTAGACACATCTGGTGCAACATTCCGAGCACTACATTTTTCTCACAAAAGATTAATATGCCACCATTAAGATAAATCAACAGAACCTTTAGAGTAATCTGTGATAACGCTGCGTATACTTTATGACTACCTCACTGTGCAGCTGTGAAAATACTTCCGATGCACTCTGAGACGCAGTGGTCCAGGATGCCTCATCCAATCTTCCGCTTATCAGGCACTATCACAGTATCAGCTCTATGGTAGTCGGCTGACGTGTTAGATTACGTAAAAATTATGCGGAGATTCAATGCCGTTTATGATTCCATAGACGGGCAAACATTTATCTGGTTGTCTGGGACGCGATTCCACTTAACTAATTACCTATTTCAAAGCAATAAAAGGTTGAGCAAACGATAAAGCGTGTTCACGGAAAAAAACACCTGCTGCAATCGCTTTTACTAGGTATTTGGTTAAATATTTTCACTATAAATCTCGTCAGTCGCCCGACACCAAAGATACCAAGGTTCTCAGTCCTAACGCCATATAAATAGCCAACTGGAATTCCGGAGGTGTCATTTCAATTTAAATTTTCCGGCGTGAAGTCTATTTTAAGTGCGTGTTCCGCTGTCAGATAAAAGACTCTACAAATATAACTTATTATCACGTGAGTGCCTTGCAGTATACTTATATTTCATTTTCTGTAACTTATTATTGACTGATTTAGTCACCAATTATCGACATGTTTTGGACGTATTTGCACAGCTGATGCTGGTTTTCTGAGCTTATACCCTATAGTAAAAAAGTAATGTAAAATGACTGATAGAGTAAAAGAAAAATACAAATTTTAGCCTGATACGAAATGCACTTGCAGTTTGATGATTCCTTATAAAGATAACCCTTTCCAAATTAGAAAATTAGTCGTTTTTTACGTTATACAAGGTACTCTGAAAAAATTATTGAAGAATTTATATATTTAAGCATCAAATAACATTAGTATACTGAGACCCAAGGTATTTTATAGTCGATCATTGACAACTCTTAGTCCACGCTGAACCTAAAAGATTCATTACTCATACCTCGTACATGCGTAGGACTTTAACTTGATCTTGATCTTAATAATTTGCAAAAGCAAGTTGCTTAATGGATTAACTAAAGTATTGCGATTCGCATGAAAAATATCACGATATGTTGCGCATAAACCAAACAATTTGTATAATCTGAGTAACTACTAAAGTGCACATAAAACTCAAATGAACGAGAATATTCGGTGCTCACCTTTCGGGCAACAGTTTCACTTGAACAGCCGTTGCGGTAATTACAAATACGAAAACGAATTCGAGTACTCGTACATGATGACTATGGCGGTGGCAAATGACAAATATTTTGGGTAAACCGTTACAGACAAATATGGGTTATTAGTACAAGTGTTTTTCTAATCCGGAAGATTCGAAGGCAATAGGGAACAGGCCTTAATGAATTAGCAACCATTATCACACAGACAATCAACAGTCTATGCAAATTAACTCACTTTGCTGGCGCACAACTTTATTTAAGTTCGTTACGTATGCGGGCGACCTACGACCCCAACGGTTGTGCCACAAGAATCTTGTCATCGAGTTATGATAAAAGGCAAGACAAGAACAGCAATAACAACAACGGCAACAACAAAAATGGCAACAACTACAAGTGCAACCGACAATGGCAAACAACGCCCTCTTGGCTAATAAATGATGTGGCCGAAATGGGACCTGAGAACAACAACCACTTCCTTCTCTGAGGAGCAACTCACACACACACACACACACACACACATACTGTAGTAGTTTGTTTTATTGTTGTCATTGTTGCCTCTGTTGTCAATCAAGACGTGCAACGTTTTTAGCATAAACACAAAGTGACTTTGTTGTTGCTGGACAAGCTGGTGTTGTCAAACTTTGTTGTCGTTGTCGTTGTTGTTATTGTTGTTTTGAGCTTTGCTGTGTTGTGTTGTCGTGTAATTGCTGTTACGCTTTACCAAATTATTAAGTGAGTTTGTTGTTGCTGCCGTTGCTGTTGTTGCTGCCGTTGCTGTTGCTGTTGCCGTTGCTGTTGCTGTTGCAATATAATCTTCTGATTATGACAACTTGGCATAACTTTGCTGCTGTCCTATGCGAAACGTAAATTGCACTTGAAAAGTTTCTACAGTGCGTGTGTGTGTGTGTGTTGTCTGCCTACTTTCAAGCTTCTAGCTTAATTAATATGAGAAATTAATTTAAGTTTTGTCAACGCTGCACTTGAGCTAGCCAGCAATTGGCAATTAACTCTTACCGCTTGGCATCCGTGGAATGCAACACTTGCCACTTGCCACTTGAAACATGCCACCAACTGTTGCATACCACTGTTGACTAAATGCCATTCAGGTAGGCCAACTAATTACCTTTAATTATAAATTTAACTGTAAGCGAACATAAATTTGTGCAGCTGACACGCGCCTCATCAGTCAAACGACTGACATATGAATAATTTCATCCAATTGGTTTCACACCCTGTAACCAAAATGAATAGGGTATATCCTATCGATATCATAATTTTATTACCGAGTTCAATTATTGCTTAAAACTAATCTAATTTCAAACTCGGTTTTACAGGGTATTCTTCAGCTGTCATACTCGCTGTGATTGTGTTTTTGTGGTTGCATGTGCGTAGGTGTTATGATGGCTTATCAATGTAAACTGTCACCTGGAGAGGCATTGAAATTGAAGTGCATATTGCTAATTGCACACTTTTTATTGTCAATTAATTGAAAGAGGTGTGGCAGTGGGCGGCATATGTAAATAACTCTTTCATAACATTAATTGCATATTGATAATGTGTATTTATTTAATGTTTATCTGTTGTTTGTTTATCTGACAGCAATTGTCAACTTTTAAATGTTTCGAGCACCATACTCGTATTCGTTGTAATGCTTGCATCAATCAATCAATTGTTCAATCAATCAATCAAGCCGTACATGAATTAATTAAGCAGTCGACAAAAAGACGACAGGCTGTTCGTCTAGCTTCGTTTTGGGATTACAAAACTTATCATTAGACGCAGTTTCAAGCCGAAGTAATTGTTGGTCCTCAAGTTGTCAACACTTTGCCAACTGTTAAATGCAATTTGCGTCTCATGAATATTTATGCCAAATATAATTAAATATGCTAATTACAGCTGATTGTACGCAAATAATTTGTACAATCATTTGAAATTATAATTCGAGCGATGCCCAGCTTTAGTCCCCGCCCGTTCCAGCTCCGACAACAGGAAAATCGCGAAACTCTTAAGCCCCTAAACCCGCCCCCAAAACAAGCAGCAACAACCGGCAACATTCCAAAAGGATAACACGCATTTTTAAGTTGACAATTTAGCATAAATTCAAATGGAATCTACAACAAAATTGTGTGTAGAACAGGAGGCGGCTGATAGAAGGGGAGGGCGTGGCAACTGCTGTTGGGCAACTGTTGCCAATTTTAGCAGCAGCCAAAAACTGGAATAAAATGAAGTAGAGAGAAGACTTAAATAAATTACATTGTTGCCTGCAAACTTTTCGCTGGCAGCAAACAATTTGTGCAGCTGCCACATGCAGCCAAAAAGGGCACTCTTTGATGCTGTGTGGCACTATGGCACTGTGGCAGTGTGGCATTAAGGCGAGTCACCGCCACATGGCTGACTTGCCTTTTTTTACCTGTCGAGGCTGCATAGAAATTGTGTCGCTTATCTTGGCAAGCAACAGAGCAAAGGAAGGAACAAAGATGAAGGGACTGCAGGATCTGCATATTGGCCAAGAGAGCAGATGACACGAAAAACGTTGAGCCAACTAATTTTTTATCAAGCTAAGTGAATTAAAGTTTTAATAACCGGTCTTGGCAGCTGATATCTTTGGCCATTGAGTATGCCCAGTACCCCATAAAAGTTAATTAAAAACCTAATAGAGAGCAACAAGCGACATGCGACAAGTGACATTTAACAGGTAAATTAATTGCAAAACTGCATCAAAGAAAATTGCATCTAAGGAAGTATTTATGAAATGTCCTACACATCATCTTAAATTGACAGTTGACAGGCAAATATTGCAGATAAACATGGTCAAAGAAACTTGTCTATAAAAGGAATGCCAAAGTAACTATCTGGAACACAAGGGCACACGCACCTGTCGAGAAAAGGAAACAAGGGGCAACCATAAATATCCATTTAAACCAATTCCATGGTGACAAAATATAGCAAGCTTAATTTATTACCAGCAGCTCTTGTGCAAACAAAGAGGCCAAAAGAGGTTTTTAATTTGAGCTGACACACGCACACACACCCAGAAAACACAATAAGCTGGACAAACGAGCTGTGCTGGTTGCAGGACAAAACATTTCATTAGTTCAATTAGTCAGCAGAGCTACGAAAACTGCCACTGAATTGGGCAGGTGGATGGCGAGGGAAGGTTGACCAGTTGTATGTCCTTTATCTCTCTCTCTCTCTCTCTCTCTGTTGCGTTCTTTGTGTTTGTGTCAAGTGACAGCTTTTAAAACGATGATTAGTGTCCTCTGTTGTGTCACATGAAATACAAGACAAATTATAGTTTGCTTAGCCCTTGGCTGGGCACTTAAATGCAAATTTATGGCCAACCAGTGAGACTTTAACATGCCAAAAATGATTCAATATGCGGTCATGCAGTTAAAAACCTCGTTTTTCATGGCCAAAGTTCAATTTGCGGCTAATTTATTAATATTGCACGCGCCAAAAAAATATTTGCGTAGTACACAAAACGAAAGAGGAATCTTTGAGGTGATTCAACTAAGATATACCCATTTCAAAGGCAGATTTTCCCGAAGTAAAATGCGTACAATATTGTTGTACAAATCCTTTTCTCAACTTTTTAAAGTTAAGTATTATATTTACATGGAAGAAAATACAGTTAAAAATGTATAAAGAAAAATATTTTATGTATAAACATTTAACTTATGCATAATTTACTTACAACTAATGCAACAAAAAAAACTTTCATTAATAGTTTAACGCTAATTATTTTGAAAATTTTTTAAATATTTGTTGAAAAACTGGTCAAAGTCATCAGATAAATTATGAATGTGATTAAAAAGTGTAAAGGAGATGAATAATTTAATTTTATTTGTGTGTTCTATGATAAGCAGAGAACAATGTCACTTGCCGAGAAGAGGTCACTTTATAGATTTTGGCCTATTGGGAAATTAAAAGCTTGCGGCATTCAATTCTCGACGTGCTGAACTTGCATTTTGCTCGAGAGAGTCACGTTTAGATTAAGACTGACTAAGACTTTAAAATAGAATATATCCTTGGTTGTAGTTTAATGTTTGTGAGCCACAAGTGGCCAGGCAGGCAACCGCTAAGCGCGTTAATATGCCTAATATGGAAAACTGTCGTCGCCATTGTCGGAGCACTCAACGCGCTGGACTAACTAACCTAATTATTTGTGAAATGTGGTCAGAGGAACGGAAACTCAAGCACAAAACCGCAGGTCATTGTCTGCCCTGCAGGTGAAAGTGGAGAGCTGAGTTGAAGGAGATGCCTGGAGAGCGGTTGAAAAGACATTGCACAGTGCGCGTAATGAAAACTTTGTTAAAGCAAAGTGCAGTTGCAAAAAAAAAAAAAACAAAACAAAAAAATAAAAGGAAAAAAACGGAAAATAGCTGTGGGAAAGCAACCCCAACAAAAGTGCCACCTCTACAGGAGCGACAGTGCAAGCCGAGTAGCATCCTCCAGTGGTGTCGAGTGTCGAGTGCAGGGTGGAGCATCCGGAGTCCGGACCAAGGGACGTGAGTGTGGCGACAACGTGAAATTAGTTGTGCATGCTGGCAACACTAGAGCAAGCGTCGGACTCGGAGTTGGAGTTGGGATGCGAAAAGTAACTCCGCTGACCACTAAATTGCCAGGATGAAGTCTTGCCCGCCCAGGACCATGTTGATCAAATTAACAGCATGTGGTTGCCCTCAATTTCTCCCCTCTCTCTCACTCTGTCACTGTCTCACAACGATATTTGCGTAGCATACTTTTCAACGGCCAGTGTGTTTCGCAAATTGCTTAAGCGGGGCAGCTGCCTAATTATTCGACATAACAACTTGTGTAAGTAAACTTTTCTTTGACAGTGTGACAGCGAGTCGAGAAAGGGAACAGGCAGGAATTGCAATTGTTTTTCACTTTGAGAAACTTTTGAGAAGAAGGCAGAGAATCACTTTTTAAAAGTCATGCTGCAAATAAATTATAAAATGCGTCGCAGCAAATTATGAAGAGTCTGAGTGCAGAAAAGGAAACTGAAGACAAACTGAGAGAGCAAGTCATGTCAAATTGAAGGCTATTCGAGAACCATACCAAATCTTTTTGACAGTATCTTGGGCTGAGAAATGAGACGTAATTGAAACTTTAACCCCATCGCATTCAGTTGAAAAATTGGCATTATTCTTGAGGTTCCCCAACGACTACAAGCAAAGTACGATAAATAAGCGGCAACTGAAGCATTTGTTTCGGCCAAGTATTTATTTTGGTTCGCTTTGATAAATGACTTTGACGGCGAGAAATGCAAGGCGAATGCCAAACAAAGTCAGCCGAAACCACATTTGGGGCGTGGCAGCAACGCCCATCAATGACTTTTCTCATTAGACCGTCGACCGAACGTGGTCAAAATGAAATCGAAGAAAAAGTCATTCAAAAAGGGCCAACATGTGTAAAGCGTTAAGCGGTTAAAAGCAAAAGCCAAAGCAAAACCCCAATAGAAGAATGCAACAGAACAGAACAAAACAAAACAAAACAAGCAATTGCCCAATGCAATGAGGGACGAAGCAATTGCAAAACAAAAAGAGGGAGAAAAATGAGAAACTAGAAACAGTTGCATGTTGGCAGAACTTTTGTAAACCGCATACTTCAACTTCAATTTGTTGGCTGAGACCAGAGAGGGGAACAACTGGATAGAAAGAGGATAGTGAAGGGAGGTGAGGTTGCCTGACTCGTATTTCATTACTCGAACTGGTATTAAGTGGCAAAGTTTTGTGTTTAACAACTTTTAGCAGCCGTGCGGCAAAAATGAAGCACAAAAACCGATGAAAGTTCCCTGTAAAAAGCAGCAGAAGTAGAAGCAGCCGCAGCAGCACAAACAGCAACCGAAACAGAAGTAACTTGCAGCCACTTGACTTAACTGCACTTGATACGCACTTTAGGGGCGGTGGAGTTGGTGGTGGTGGTGGTGGTGGAAAGGGGCATGGCCAGCGAACCTAAATGAAAGGCGACAGTTTGCAAGAAAACTGACAAACGCGATTGCAAGCACATTAACTTTAAGTTGTGCAAAGGATCTGAATGAAGACAAGTTCGAGCACTCCTCTCCCGTCTCCCGTCTCCCCTCTCCCGTGTCCCGTCTTCCCTTTCCCACCTTGAGCGAGAAACTGCAACCCATCATGAACAAGTTTTGCCACATTTACATTGCATTTTTGATTGGTAAAATCTGCTGCTATCTCAAAAGTTGGCTCGCTCCTTTAATTAACCGAACGCTCTTGCAAATGCAACGAGCGTTAAAAGTTTTATGCACTGTAATGAAATGCATACATTAAGACAACTTTGTTGCATCCTGGCCATGAAATGGGGTCGCATCACACGCCGAGTACCTCATAATTTGCACACAATGTATGTTATGTAGTATATTACTCCAACCAAATAGGGCTACTTCATCATAACCACTTGTCGTAAACATTCAAAGTCATGTGTGATTTTAGTACTTCCAACAAATAGCTTGGCAAGTACTTTATTCACATTCCTGTTACCACTATAAATAGTTTGTAGATTTACCCGTTCTTAAAGAGATTTCTTTAGACGACTACCTAGGAATAGTTAGGCTAATATTTTAAAGTATCTCTTAGCAGCTTTTACTATCAAAATCCACTCTTTCAAGTCATCTCTCCTACACCCCTTTAATATACATTCCATAATGCGGTTTGAAAAATATCTCAGATATTTTGTATTTCTTTTTCTTTAATTTTATTTTCGATTTACCGTCTAATGTCTTTATTATCTAACTTATTAAATAATTTGGAGCATTTACAAGTCTAGATTGGGTGTGGCATTACTTAGCTTGTTTGAATTGATGATAAAGAAAAATACGCGTTACTTGGCAATCTTTCCATTAGTGCATTTAAATATATAAGTGCTGAAATAAAGGCGCCATCGATTGGGCCACACCTCGAGGTGAAGCTAACAAGACAATTACCATAATTACCCAGTGCAAGTCATAAAAATTGATCAAGGTGATGACTGTCCAATAGGGCCAAATGGGCCAAACTGGTCACTTCTATCCATGCCACAAAAAATGCTAAATCATGCATTAAACATGCAACTCCTGCTTGCCACTGCATGTGTAGGTGTGTGTGTGTGTGAGTTTTAGTGTGTGTGCTTTGCTGTGTGCAATGAAAAGGTGAAAAAAATGCATAGTTTTTCATACGTTTTGCGTCATGGCGGGCACTTTGAGCCATCGCCATGAAGCGGCGACTTCTGCTGTCCTTTGGCCTGCTTGGACGTTGGCCAAGACAGACGCAGACTGGAGGCGGTGCAGGGCGTGGCTGTGGCGGCGCACAAAAGTATGCAACGCAGTGCTGCACTTTGGCTAAATTACATTTTCAATTTGTCAGTGTGCAAGCACCGGGGCGGAAACAGGGCACAAGCAAATGGCCAACCCGAAGAAAAAAAAAACTATATATATATATTCAAAGAGAAATGAATAGATAGACAGGGGGCGTGGCTGAAGAGACCATCAATGGCAAATTAAGTGGCGTCTTTGCAAATGTGTTTTTGATATTTTCATTGGACAAGAAATTTTTGGCGCATTATTATCCAGCTGCTTTTGGAGCTACTGTCACGCATGCTGAATATTTCATGAGTGGCATAAATTTTGTTTATGCGATCCCCTCCTCCTTCTTCTCTACCTTCCTCTCGCACCGTCCTCTCACAGGGTGTCCTTCCGTTTACACAGGCTTCCGTTTTTTAATAACTTTCCATTGTGGCTGTCAGTTTCAGACACACACACACACAATGCCATCTTTCATCTCCGTCAGGATCCACGATATACTCGTCGTATACGTAACAAGAATTCGCAGTGGTTGTTTCAGTTGTTTCTGTTGTTTCTGTTGTTTTTGTTGCTGCTGCTGTGACTGCTGCTACAAGCTGCTTTATAATTTATGATCCTTGGCATCGGCGAATCCTTCGTCATCTCATATCACACATGTCGCCAAGTTTTGTATAATTTTTCAAGCTGTGCCAAAAGTGCATGAATATTAACTGCAAGTGTCACGAGGGAAACGGGGATCCATGAACTTGGCCGGAAGTGAAGGAAATGGGCGAGAGCGGTGATGATGTAAGCGCGGCGCGCCGTAACCTTTCCGGCTGCAACATGACTCCCATCTTCCATGGGCTACTTGAGCGACACTTTTATTATATGCCATGTGAAACTTTCAAGTGTCAGACAGAATCTCTTCGAAGTCAGGCTGTAGACTAAAGACTAAGGAATAAAGGCGGGAGTCTGAAAACGGGTCGCCCTACTAACTTATGCATACGTGTGGCTTAGTTTTGGCACCATTTTACATACTTGATGAAAATGTGCGCAAATTGTCGTTGGCGTCTATTGGAAATGCGGTCTGCGACATTTTTCCTGACTTTTTTATAGCACACTAACACACATAAAGCGTTGGCAAAGCGGTCTAAAGTCCTGACTCCAAAAGATTATGCCCCACATGCACCACCTGCAACAGAGCAGCTAACAAAGCGCTCGCAACACGGATAATTTGCTTAAGCTCGGCAAGCAGAAAATAACATTTTTCGCACAAGTTCACACACACAATGGGACGACCTTTGTTGACCCACAGGTTACTCCTGTTGGCTTCTCTGCTTATCACATGGCCAAGAAAAAGCGGACAGTCGTCTGTCTGTCTGGTCAGCTGTCAGTTCTTAGCATCTGTGCAGTTTAAATGTGACTCTACCTAAAATAAACCAAGAACAAAAAATCTATAGAAAAACAATACTGAAAAAACATGACTAATAGTTTGTAGGGAAAAGGCAAAACAAAAGCCAGACAAAGTGTCAGATAAAAGCTTAAAGGATGGCAAATGACAGACACACACAGCCCTCATACATGCATATGGTAAATGTGGCAATTAGTTGGACATCAAAACAGTTAACGATGCCGATGATGATGATCGAATGACTCAACAACAAATTTAATTTGCAATTTAATGGGGCGTATGCGTAATTGAAGATAATATTTTTAAACAAAGTCAATATATAATATAAAGGCTTGTCACTGATAAAGTAGAATATGGTAAAACAAATACATACAATACTATTGTCAATCCATGAGAAAAACTTTTGAAATTAAGAGTTATACCAAAAAGTGTATAATATAAATCAAAATCAGTGAATCAAGTTGATTAATTTTTTGTAAAGAAGTTACGTTCAATTAAGTTCCACCTCTCATAAGTATTTCAAAAGCAGTCATATTTTCATAGAACAAAATAAGCTGAATTTATTAAATTTTTCCACAATAATAAAGGTCAAAGAGACGTGGTTGATGTTATCTCTATACACAAATTTACATATATATTTAAGACATAAACTGCGAGAGTAGAGACATTCCGTTTTCTTATTATTATTCTCAAACTTCGTGTCAAATTTCCCAAATGTATACTCTCAAAAATATTATCTACAATTATTTACAGACAATCTTATCAAAGCGGACTTTGAAGCATTTTATCTTTTCTTCTTTTCGCGAACAAATGTTTGACATTTTTATAGACATAGTATGCAGAAGTAGTTTTAGAAAAAGAGATTCTTAGAGTTTTATGTGTGTTGAGCTTAGCAATTGTAAGCTAGACTATAATATTTTTGTTGATACTCGCACAAGCAGATCAACAGTTGGCTTTACAAAGACTTCAAGTACAAGTAAAAACACAAAGTTGCAACCCAAATCTGCACATAAGCTGCGCGCTTTGTGAGCCACTACCAACTTGTTGTAGTTAAGACCACGCACACACATATACTAACACCTACACACATGTATATGTAGTATGTGCACATACTGTAGTTATACAAAGATTCATAGGTAAAAGGAGACAGGAAGGATCCGTTGTCTGCCTGGCTTGCATACAAATGTCAGCGGTGCGAGCAAAGGACACAGTCCATAAATTTTGTAACGCGCAACATTTTGCTTTGTTTTAACTCATTTGGCCCAAACCCACACACACTCTGTCAAGGGCGTACTCAGGTTGAAAATTAGGGGGACCCAGAAATATTGTTATGATATTTATGTACTTTTGTATAGGGCTGTTAAAAAATACCTACTCTTCTTTTAAATAGTATTAAATTTAATTTCATTTATTAAGTGATGATTTATATATCAAATAAAACTAAATTCGGTTTGTTGCTTCTGAGTGACATATCCCAAGTTCCATAATTAACATCATGTTTTTGCCGTCTTCGTAATATTTTTAAATTTTAAGTAAAACTCAATGACTGTGGAAGGTAGTCCACTCAGGTGACGAAAGTAGACTCTAAAATTATAATAATCTCAACCAAATCCTTCACTTCACATCGGACAGGTTTGCTGATATTGTTATATTTCAGCCGACTCTTCATAGATTTACCTCTAAATTCTTTCTGCATTTAAATTTTTTCAATTTTGAAAATTTTTGAAAATCAATTTTTTTTTGAAAATTTACATACTTAACCCTTTGTATTTTTAGAAAAATTCGAATTTTCAAAAATTTTCAAAACGAACAAAATTTAAATGCAGAAAGAATTAAGAGGTAAAATCATGGTTAAATTTACATTGCACATGATTTGATTGACTTGATTTGATTGACTTTTGACAAAATTATGAGAGTTCAAAGTTATCAAAGTTGCTCAGTAGCTGCGACACGTCGCGACGGTCAGAACCGAAATTAATCCTTATAAATGAATCGGTTACTAAACGGTTATTTCGGTTTAAAGAGTTTCGGTTTATGAGTTTCGGTACAACGGAAAAAATTGTTTTCGGTTACGGTTACAAATTTCAATCGGTTTTCGTCGGTTAAAGGTTACGGTTTCGGTTAAGGTTTTAATCCCTGCTATTAAGTAAACTACTTTTTAATGGATTCAAGCACTTAATAATTTTCTAAAAATGTTGCTTTTTACCCCCCTGCCTATAAGTGCGTACGCCCTTTAACTCTGTCTCTGATTCTGTCCCTGTCTCTGTCTCTGCCTTTGGTTGGCTTGTTGCACGGGTTATGATGTGCGGGTGGCAGGGCGCTAAACCGTTGGGACACCGCAGAAACTGTCCACGCGCCTGCGGATATGCAACAATGTAGTCAAAGTTTCAGTCTCGTGATGGAGTAGGTGGAGTAGATGGGGTGGTGGCATTATGCGCTCCAAGCGTGACTAATATGCACATGTTCAACTGCGCTAGAAAACGTTTTGACAGTAAACCACCATCCACCAAGTAGGGGCTTCCCCTTTCCACAACGAGGTTGTACGCTAAAAAGTTGTTTTTGACCAACTTGGTATTTGATTTTTGCATTTTTGGTATATTTTGCAGCACGATGGCCAAGGATTTAAGCACTCTGGGTTGGGATTACTTCATGTTTGTGGCATTTATAGCACTTACCGTCTTGGGACCACTCTGGACCCGCATATTTGGGAAGAAAAAGCAACAGAGCAAGGCGGATTATGTCTTTGCCACCGGCGGTGTATCCATTATAGCAGTTATGATTTCCATAGCACGTGGAACACTCGGCGTACGGTCGGTGTTAGGTAAGTTTAAATCTGGAAAGAAAAATTAACAAAATATTCCATTAACATGCGTTTGCTTCAATTACAGGGTATCCCAGTGAACTTTATTATCGCGGCTCGGCAATGTGGGAGATTGTATACGGCATGATGAGTGCGTATCCGATTGTCTGCTTCATGTTTGTGCCCGTCTACTTCAACCTGGGCATCACCTCTGTTTATCAGTACATCGATCTCAGGTGAGTCCCCAACTCAACTTCACAAAAGCAAGAGAATGGGAATGAGAATGAGTATGGCATCGAGTAAGGGAAAGACAACATTCAATTAGCACAAAGCGACAACATGAAAATTGTTATTTCAACATTCATTTTAATTTCACAAATGCGTCGAGCGACACGCCCACGCCAAAGACACAATGACACCCCTTATCGCCGAGATCCCGCACAATTTTATTCTTCATTAAGAAGACCAAATGAGACTAAACAGACCAGTAAAGGACGAGCAGAAGTACAAAGTTGGGAATGGGGACGACAGGCTGCGAGTCGTTGTCTCGTTGCTAAATAAATTTGAATAACATTTTGGAAAATAAAAAAAATAAAAAACAAAAAATTAACAGCAAGTGTCCAAACAATGGCGCACCAAATAATCTATATATTTGTCCTTTCCGTGTCCAGAACACGCGAGACAAACTCATTCCCACAGCCCAAGCCCAAGTCGACTCTTGACTGTCGCAAATTGTCGCCGCTCGTCCGGTCGCCTTATCGCCGAGCAGCCTAATTGTTTTTTAAGATTGAAATTAGTAAACTAATTTGTTATCAAATGTTTGCAGTTTCGACAACAAAATTCAATTAATTGCAAAAACTGACACAACGCTCCTCCGCACGCAGCCTGAGGCAAATGTCCGCTGGGTTGGAGGGGGCAGGGTTTTAAAACAGTGGAGACTTGTGCATAATTTGATTCACATTTAATTGGCAGAAGCCCAGGCTGAGTCACCCAAAGATGTTGGGCCAAATCTGTGCGGAATTGAGAAATTATTTAAATGTTGCACGAGCTGCAAAATGATTGATTGCTGTCAACAAACGCGAGTGAGTTACTCGAGTACAATTGAAACCTCTAACGAATATATTCACTTTAAAAGACATATTCTTGCATATACGCTAATCAGACAATATAATCATTTCCATGACATACACTTGAGCTAATTATACAACAAGATTACGCGTAGTTTGTTCGACTGACTTATTCCTTGGGCCATCAATCTTAGTTAGCAACATTGTGTTTACTACGATTAGCCAAGTTCCATACGAACATCCCAGACACATGGTAAATTTTATGTGCGATTTAGTTTGATGACAACCAAATGACATTGAAGACAACCCCAAAAGGGCTGTAAAGGACTAGAGAAGGACGACGAATACAAGATGTTGCCCGGACAACAAAAAGTTGTTACAAATTTGAAGCCTCATTGTCGCTTGTCAACGCAACTGACGCCCCGCGACATGTTTATGCATACAACTTCATCAAAATCGGCAAAGGCGGCTGGGAGAATGACGGGAAAAGGGACGAAAACGGGGACAAGTCGTTGGAGTCGATAAGTGAATATGCTACAAATTGGCAAGACACACAACTTTCTCTCTGCCTCTCTATCCCTCTTCCAAGGCGAACAAGACAAAGACAATAACAAACATGAGAGATGAGAAGGGACACAGACTTTCACGACATACTATGACAATGCAAAACAAGTTAAATCAACGCATTCAAAGCTGAACAGCTTCCAGATACCCTATGATAGAGTTTCAGTAACAATTCAATTAAAACTAACTCAGTCATCTTTAAATAATACCGTCAATTAATATAAATTAGATTTTTGAACATAATTTTCTCAAATGGATTAATAATTAGAAATGCCTAGTCAAAGATTAAGATGTCTAGTTCGTAGGGTATAAAGACCAAGAAGCCAACTGAAATCATAAAAAAAACAAAGAACCCTCTCACATCTGACACACTTGGGCTTTCTGTTGACAAATTGTATGACAATTCGTTTGTGTCATAATGTTTATAAATAGCGCGTCTTGTTGCTGTCAGACCATCATCCCAGCATCCTGTAGCAGTTCACATTGGCATTCACCCCAAAACTCTGAAAACCCGTCACCCAATCACCCAGTCAGTCAACAAGCGAAACTTGCAAAAACAATAATCAGCCCATCTGCAGCTTTATACATGTGATAAGGCAATGAATTTTCAGTATGTTATCAGGGTAAACTACATAGATAACTGAATTTGTGTCCACTTTGTGAGAAACAGGAAAGCGCTTCTTAAAAATTAAACATTTTTTTATTGATGCAAAAAAGGTTAGCAAATCGAATCGAAAACTTGTTTATGATTGGAACCTCCGAATTAAATTATTTTTTTAATTTTTGAAAGTTTTCATTACTTTTTATAATTAAGTCCTCTGAATTTAACTGTCTCATGAACCCCGAAAATCACTTTATTATATAGAAACTTTATTATTCAGAGAGAAAAGTGAAAATCCGAAACCAAAAATATTATTAAATTGTATTTCCAATTTTAAATTTCCTATTAAATTTTTCCTAATTTAAGTTTACTATTTTTATTTCCACAATTTTAGTTTCCCATTTTTGATATTCTAAGTCTTATATGTCAAAATGTGTATATGGAATATTGAAATTCGACCATTAAATGGCATCATAACAACCTCAGGCTAACTCCCTTGTGTTGTACTCTGAATAATTCTCCAATTTAATATAGTAATGTGCCCACATTTCCTGCTGGGAAGTAGCCAAGACCAACACTTACACACTCGCACACACGCAAGGCTTCGACTTGGCAGCCTTGTCAGCAGCCTGTCGTAAGTGACGTCTGCCACTCAGCACATGGCCTTTGCTTCCTGTCTTATGCCTCATGCCTCTTGCCTCATGCCTTCTGAGCTTCAGCTTCCAACTCAATTGTTTTCTGGCCGAGAATGGTATCCAACGGTTTTGGCATTTTGCCCTTGGTGTGGTTCAATGGTCAAGTTGTTCGGTCCGAATGATAGCAGAGTTTCTGACACAACGAGTGCCAACTGTTTGGGTTGCAATGCAAAATGCATGAGATCTCGAATCAGTTCAATTCGAGACAATTACACATCGCAACAGTAAATAAATGGATTTGCCGCTTGTTTTGGCTGCGGATCAATAAGACACTTTATAGCACTTAACAACAACAAAACCAAAAGTGCCAAAAAGACCAGTCGCAAGTGAGTAGGTGAGTGCATTTGAATTCCGCTTGAATATTTACGAGTACACGGGTCGGCCAAAGTGCCTGACACACACGTCAGACAGCATCAAAGATGGTTAGATGGTTAGTAAAAGCCGGTCGTAAAAGAACAAGAGAGAAAAAGGGAAAAACATCGCATAAATAAAGATATTTTTGGCATGATGGCAACACGATTTGCAATTCAAAGGCAACAAAGTTGTTTGGCAGGAACACGTTTTTAGGTATTCGCCCCCTCGACACATATGACTATATTTCAACACTCGCAACACTCAGAACCCATTGCCGATTAAGTTTATTTATGCGAAGCATTTAATCCAATCAAAAGGCAACTCCCGAATGGCATCTGAGTCGCCTTTGATTATAAAATTAACTCGACGCAATGGACCAAAGCAATCCAAGCTCTCAGAGCAGCGATTATGTTGGCATTGTTCTTCGCTTCACCCTGTCTATATTAAATTTTGGTCCCTAAATTATGCTTTTGTCCATAACCGAAGTGGCTTATCGCCCACATTGATAAATGATGTGACCAGGCCAAGCAAATTGCGAATGCGTCAAGCGACTAAGACAGTCTTAAGCGGTTTCCCACCCACAATCACAACACAGCGTGTGTTAATGCATTCAATAAACGGCCGCAAAGTGGGCCAAGTGGGGTAAGTGGACCAAGTGAGGCAAGTGAACCAAGTGGGGCAAGTGGTGCATCGTGCAATAAACGTTGTCTGTATATTTGCCATTGCCAGTTGCCATTGCAGATGCCGTTAAAAGGTTAGCTGGTCATTGACGCTGTCGGAGCGATGGGTGGTCGTCCTTGTGGCCTTGCTGGTAATTGCATGAATGCTGCCTCCTCTTTCTCTCTCTCTCTCTGTGCCATCTCCGCCGCTGGCAACGCTGCTGCAATTATTGCATACTTTGCGGCACTTACATTTAATTTAAAGTTATTAACCGTCGTTCGCGACTCAGTTAAGACGGCGTAACGGCATTAAATAGACACAGCAATGCAATTTAAGATTAAATGCAGATACAGCTAGATTTATAGAGTCCAAAAGAAACAGAGAATGAAAACGAGACCGAGACCAAGAGAAGGAAATGAGAATGAGCTAGAAGGCAAATCAATTAAAGTATAACAAAAGCCACCCACTGTGGCAAGGAGCGTTCAATCAACTGACATGCAGGCAGGCACCGACAGTGATAGCCTCGGGTCATCACTCACAAACATAGAGAACAGAGTAAGAGACAGATATAGAGGGAGAGAGAGAAGAGCAATAGAGAGAGAGATAGAGCACAGAGGGAGTGGAATTGATGCAAAGCACTTATTGTGATGAACACGATGTTAACAGGCTAAATGAGAAACAATTGCTACAAGCGAACAACAAAAACAACAACAAGAATAACAACAGCACACACATACACACACTCACACACACACATTCACAAAACAAGACACAAAAGAAGAGACGAAGAAACAATAAATCCCATAAATCATATTAAATTGACATATCAGGCAAAAATTGACCGCAAGCGAGCGTCGTGCGAGAAGTTTGGGAGAAAGTTTTGGGGAGAAATGTCCTGCTGGCTCCGACACGTGTATAAGTATGGGAATGTCCACAATATGCTGTATGTGAGGGATTGTGTATATTTGCTGCAATAA